>JARGCV010000148.1:175000-1445000 GCA_034064705.1 Bothrops alternatus | reverse complement strand
AATTTGCTTTTTTTACTGCTGCTGCGCATTGGTTTGACATCTTCATCGAGCTGTCCACCAAAACCCCAAGATCCCTTTCTTGGGTTGTCTCAGAAAGTTTGGTCCCCATCAGTTGGTAAGTATAATTGGGGTTCTTTGCCCCGATGTGCATAACTTTGCACTTGTTTAGGTTAAAATGCATTTGCCACTTTGTTGCCCACTCACACAATTTCGAGAGATCCTTCTGGAGCACCCGACAATCAGTTTCACTTTTCACAACCTGGAACAATTTAGTGTCATCAGCAAACTTGGCTACCTCACTATTAACTTCTACATCCAGATCATTGATGAATAAATTAAAAAGTAAAGGTCCCAAAACTGAACCTTGGGGTACACCACTTCTCACTTCTTTCCATCCGGAGAATTGTCCATTTATTGCCACCCTTTGCTTCCTACAATTTAGCCAGTTACCAATCCAGGACAAGACCTGTCCTCTGATTCCGTGGCTGGAGAGCTTTTTTAGGAGCCTTTGGTGAGGGACTTTGTCAAAAGCCTTTTGAAAGTCAAGATATACAATATCAACTGGGGCCCCTTTATCTATGCATTTATTTACACCCTCAAAGAATTCTAACAAGTTAGTAAGACATGATTTGCCTTTGCAGAAACCATGTTGATTTTCTTTCAGCAATGCCTGTTTTTCTATGTGCCCTGTAATTTTATCTTTAATAATGGTTTCCATCAGTTTGCCTGGAACTGAGGTTAGACTGACTGGTCTATAGTTTCCTGGATCACCTTTGGATCCTTTCTTGAAGATCGGGGTTATATTTGCTTCCCTCCAATCCTCCGGTACAGTGCCTGATCTTAGAGAAAGATTGTATATTTTAGCTAGAAGTTCAGCAATTTCACACTTGAGTTCCTTGAGAATTCTAGGGTGGATGCCATCAGGACCCGGCGATTTGTTGATGTTTAGTTTGGAAAGGCATGCAAGAACATCTTCCTTGTTTATCTCTATCAAGTTTAATTCTTCTATTTCCCTCCCTGGGAAAACTAATTCAGTGGCAGGCAAATGTTCTCTATCCTCCTCGGTGAAAACGGAGGCAAAGAAGTCATTTAGCCTCTCAGCAATCTCCTTGTCTTCTCTGATTATCCCCTTCTGACCATTGTTATCAAGTGGCCCAACTGATTTTCTGGTTGGGTTCCTGCTTCTGATGTACTTAAAAAAGGTTTTGTTATTATTTTTAATATTCTTGGCTATATGCTCCTCAAAGTCTCTCTTGGCTTTCATGACTATCGCCTTGCATTTGGTCTGCCAGAGTTTGTGATCCCTCCTGTTCTCCTCAGTAGGAAGAGCCTTCCATTTCTTAAATGAGTTTTTCTTCTTTCCAATAACCTCCTTTACCTCATTCGTAAGCCATACTGGTGTCCTCTTGGACTTTCCAATCCTCTTTCTTCTTTTAGGAATGCATTTTATTTGAGCCTGCTGTAACGTATTTTTAAACAGTTTCCAAGCATCTTGGAGGGATTTGACTTTTTTTACTGTTCCTTTTAGTTTCTTCTTTACTATTTTCCTCATTTTGTCAAAATTCCCTCTGTGAAAGTTTAAGGTCTCTGTGTTAGTTTTCACTGACAATTTGCTATCCATGGTTAAGTTGAAGGTTATTGTGTTGTGATCGCTGGTTCCTATGGGCTCGGTTACAAGGACATCATGAACCAAATCCTGTGCGTTAGTTAGAACCAAGTCCAGGATCCCCTTTCCCCTGGTAGGTTCCATGACCATCTGCTCAAGGGAATAATCGGCTAACATGTCGAGGAACCTTGTCTCTCTTTCATGTGTAGAACAAGAATTTACCCAATCTATTTGGGGATAGTTGAAGTCCCCCATTATGACTACCCTATTTCTTTTTGAGGCCTCCTTAAATTCATTTTCCAAATAGCAATCTGCTTCTGGAGTTTGGTTGGGAGGGCGATAGCAGATCCCTAACGTCAGATTAGTTTCCTGTCCTGGGATTTTTATCCACAATGTTTCTGTGGGTGAGTTTGAATTTTCTTGAATTTCGAGTTCATGAGATTCTAACTCCTCATTTATGTACAAGGCCATGCCACCACCATATCTCCCTCTCCTGTCCATCCTATAAAATTTGTAACCTGGAATCCTTGTGTCCAATTGGTTTTCATCTGTCCACCAGGTTTCTGTTATGCCGATAATATCAATATTATTTTCCTTCACCAAGCATTCCAATTCCCCTATTTTTGCTCGAATGCTTCTAGCATTCGTGTACAGACCTTTATATGTAATTTTCTGGTGCACTTTCAACTTTGACTGTGGATTTTGACTGTGGATTTTGACTGTAGAATTTGTAGATGGTCTACCATGTCCTTCTGCTTGACTATTACAATTTAGTTTTCCTGTTGACTCACCAATGTGTGCATAACTTCCACCCTCCATATTAGGCAGTGCACCTTCTCGAACCGGAAGCTGCCCAGCTCCTGTCAACTTGCCCCTATGAATCAGTTTAAAAGCTGCTCTGAAACCTTTTTAATATTAATCACCAACAGTCTGGTTCCATTATGGTTCAAATGTAACCCGTCCCTTCTGTACAGGTGTGGCTTGTCCCAAAATGTTTCCCAGTTCCTAATGAATCTAAACCCTTCCTCCCGGCACCACTGCCTCATCCATGCATTGAAGCTCCTGAGCTCTGCCTGTCTAGCTGGCCCTGCGCGTGGAACAGGTAGCATTTCTGAGAATGCAACCTTGGGGGTCCTGGACTTTAATCTTCTACCTAGCAACCTAAATTTGGCTTCCAGGACCTTCCGCTTAGCTTTCCCAATGTCATTGGTACCGACATGTACCACAACAGTTGGCTCCACCCCAGCACTGTCTATCAGCCTGTCTAGATGCCTCGTGATGTCCGCAACCTTTGCACCCGGCAGGCAGTTTACCATGCGGTCAACACTTCCATCACAAACCCGCCTCTCTATATTTCTAACAATTGAATCACCCACTACAAGAAGCCCCCCTCCCACCACCCACGGAGAAGTATCCTTGGTGCAAGAAGATATGGGCACATCCTCCAGGGAAGGGGTCTCAACTAAGGGAGCCTGTCCCTCTTCCACAGATTGATGTCCTCCCTGCCCAAGATCTCCATTCTCCAAAGCAGCTGGAGAGCTGCTCAGCATGGAGTGGGACGCTCCTGTTGCATCCCTGAAGATCTTCTCCTGCCTCGCTATCTCTCTCTGCTTCTCCAGGTCTGCTACCTTGGCTTCAAGGGAAAGAACCTGTTCCCTGAGAGCCAGGAGCTCATTGCACCGATCACACACCCAAGACTTCTGTCCAGCAGACAGATAGTCATACATGTGACACTCAATACAAAACACTGGGAAGCTCCCCTCCGTCTGCTGGCTATCTATCTCCATTTCTTGTTATTATATGTTTGCTGTTATTATTATACTAGTTATTATTTTAAAAAAAACACAGCTTTTTTGGGTTGTTCAAATTTTTTGTTTTGGTCTCAGTTTACTTTTTGGATTTTTTCTTACTTGTTTTAGGATTTTATCGCGCGCCGTCAGGGGTGCGGTGGATGCTAAAAAAAGGTGAATTTGTAATTAAACAAGAAACCCCACAAACTTACCAGGGCTCAGCAGGTAATTCTTCCCAAGGTTCCTGCCAAGTTCCCTTTTCCCCTTTTATTTCCTGTTTTAATTCCTTATTTGAAAAAGCTCTGCCCAAGCAAAGCAGCTGCCTCTCTGCCCCACAAGGAAGAGTGAGCTGCTTGCTCCCAGCTACCAGGGATTAGCCAGCAGGGGGGCTGCAGCAGAAAGCTCCACCCCCTCCAAACCTGTGCTGAGGGCAAACTTTAGAAGAAAGGGGAAGGAGAAACCCCTTTTATGGCTTCTAAAAAAAGAAAAAAAGGTGAATTTGTAATTAAACAAGAAACCCCACAAACTTACCAGGGCTCAGCAGGTAATTCTTCCCAAGGTTCCTGCCAAGTTCCCTTTTCCCCTTTTATTTCCTGTTTTAATTCCTTATTTGAAAAAGCTCTGCCCAATCAAAGCAGCTGCCTCTCTGCCCCACAAGGAAGAATTTCAACATCAGGGTGTTGCCAAGCAGGAAAACTAACAATCCTTTCCATACATAGGTATTGTTCCTAACCATCATGTCACCCAAATGTGTTTTCTGATGTCACACACAAGCACCACCATTTCATATTGTGCAAGATAGGTGGCAAACTACTGTACTGATATACTGTAAATAAACAAACATACTTGCATCATGTACTACACATTTATTTTTTTTTATTTATTTTGCAATTTCTATACCGCCCCCCTCCCGAAGGACTCGGGGCGGTGTACAGCCCAATTAAAAACATCAACATACAAAAAGTAAAATGATTAAAAATAGATTAAACAATTTGGCCCAGAATCATTTAAAACCAAATACATTATCTTAAAAGCAACAATCCCCTAAAACAATTATGGCCTTGTTGGTACCGGAGCTACTATCCCAGGCCGGCTTGTCGAAAAAGATATGTTTTTAATTCTCGACGGAAGGAGCGCAATTCCGTCATCGTACGGAGTTCAGGGGGGAGCTCGTTCCAAAGCGTTGGAGCTCCCACAGAGAAGGCCCTCGCCCTGGGGGTCGCCAGCCGACATTGTCTGGCCGACGGCACCTTGAGGAGACCCACTCTGTGGGAGCGTACTGGACGGCGGGAGGTATTTGCTGGCAGAAGGCGGTCCTGTAAATATCCGGGTCCGATGCCATGGAGCGCTTTAAAGATGGTCACTAACACCTTGAAACGCACCCGAGAGGCCACCGGCAACCAGTGCAGCTCGCGCAGGAGCGGTGTTACATGGGAGCCCCATGATGCTCCGGTCACTACCCGTGCGGCCGCATTCTGGGCCAGCTGAAGCCTCCGGGTGCACCTCAAGGGGAGCCCCATGTAGAGAGCATTACAGTAGTCCAGCCTGGAAGTGACGAAGGCATGAGTAACTGTGCATAGCGAGTCTCAGTCTAGGAAGGGACGCAACTGGTGCACCAGGCGAACCTGATAGAACATCCTCCCGGCCACGGCCGTCAGATGGTCCTCTAAAGACAGCCATGACTCCAGGAGGACTCCCAAATTGCGAACCCTTTCCGTGGGGGCCACTGTTTCGCCCCCAACGGACAACGAAGGAATCAATTGACTAAACCGGGACGATGGTAGCCACAGCCACTCGGTCTTGGAAGGGTTGAGCTTGAGTCCGTTCTTCCCCATCCAGACCCGCATGGCCTCCAGGCACTGGGTCAGCACGGCAAGAGCATCGTTGGGGTGGTTCGGCGTGGAAATGTACAACTGAGTATAATCAGCGTACAGGTGGTACTCCACACCAAAACCATGGATGATCTCACCCAGTGGTTTTACATAAATGTTGAAAAGTAGGGGCGAGAGGACCGACCCCTGAGGTACCCCACATACGAGGGGTCTCGGGGTCAACCTCTGACCCCCTGTCAACACAGACTGCATCCGGCCGGAGAGGAAGGAGGAGAACCACCGCAAAACAGTGCCCCCTATACCTAACCCCTCCAACCGTTGCAGCATGATACCATGATTGATGGTATCAAAAGCTGCCGAGAGGTCCAATAGCACCAGAGCAGAGGAACAACCTCTGTCCCGGGCCCGCCAGAGATCATCCACCAACACGACCAATGCTATTTCCGTGCTGTAGCCAGGCCTGAAGCCTGACTGGTGTGGATCTAAGTATAACAATACCTCCAGGTGCCACGGGAACTGTCGGGCAACCACGCTCTCGACAACCTTCGCAAGAAAGCGAAGGTTGGAGACAGGACGATAATTTGATAAAACAGCTGGATCCAGGGTAGGCTTCTTAAGGAGGGGCCTCACTACCGCCTCTTTCAAGGTGGCAGGAAAGACACCCTCACTTAAAGAAGCATTAATAATTGCCTGGAACCAGCCTCGTACCACCTCCCGGGATGCCAACACCAGCCAGGAGGGGCACGGGTCCAATGAACAAGTGGACGCCCTAAGTCCCCCGAGCAACCTGTCCATGTCCTCGGGAGTCACGGGGTCAAACTCAGCCCAGATAACAGTCTCAAGACCAGACTCCGTCTCTCCCACCGGACATACCCAGTTGAAATCAAAGCCTTCCCGTATCTGAGCGATTTTATGATGCAGATATTTTCCGAAATCCTCAGCTTTACCCTCTAAGGCAGTGGTTCTCAACCTTGGGGTCGTGACCCCATTTGGGGTCGCACGACCATTTCGCGGGGGTCGCCGGGCACCGCCGGCTGCCATTTTGTTTTTTTTTTATTTTTATTTTTTTTATTTTTTTAAATTTTTTTTTAATTTTTTTTATTTTTTTGGCACGCGCGCACCGCGCATGCTCAGGTCCGCCCGTCGTGCTGGAAAAAAAATAAAAAAAATAAAATAAAATAAAATAAAATAAAAACAAAATGGCGGACCGCAACAGGCGGATCTGCGCATGCGCGGTGCGTGCGATGGGCCGATCCGCGCAGGCGCAGATTTGCCCGTCGCGGCCGCCATTTTGTTTGTTTTTTTATTTTTTTAAAAAAATTTAAAAAAAACAAAATGGCGGCCCACGACGGGCGGATGCGCGCATGCGTGGTGCGTGCGATGGGCCGATCCGCACATGCGCAGATCCGCCCATCACGGCCGCCATTTTGTTTTTTGTTTTTTTTTATTTTTTTTAATTTTTTTTAAAAAAAATTTTGCGCGCGCGCACACACGCGCGCCCCCAGGTCAGGGTCACGGCGCGCATGGGCGTGGCAAGTGGGGTCTCAACCTCAGAAAGGTTGAGAACCACTGCTCTAAGGGGTCTCCTCTCACCTCCTGATGAAGGAGGGAGCGGGTCACCCTAAACAAGGAGGCTGGGCGGTTATCTGATGACGCGATAAGAGCAGTGAGGTAAGAACACTTCTCTGCTTTTATCGCCACTAGGTAGGACCTAATATGGTCTCTTACCAGTGTTCGGTCAAATTCGGCAAGGCTCGATCTCCAACTGCTCTCTAGGCATCTTTTCCGGCGTTGCATCTCTCTCAGCCCCTCATTATACCAAGGGGCCGATCGAGACGTACATCGAATCAGAGGCCGCAAAGGCACGACCCGATCTAGAGCACCGGCCGCAGCCCTATCCCAGGCTGTCGCCAACTCTTCGACCGAGTCGTGTATCCGAACCTCAGGAATTGGCCCAAGCTCTGCCTGGAACCACTCGGGCTCCATCAGCCGCCTGGGGTGGTACCATCTCACTTTTTCCGCCTCCCTGCGGTGGGGTGTAGCGGTCAGGAAGTCCAAGCAAAGGAGAGAGTGGTCAGACCATGACAGGGGCTCAATGACTATATCCCCTATATTCTGACCACTCAGCCACTGTCCAGAGACAAAAGACAGGTCAAACGTGTTCCCCCCTGTGTGTGGGGGGGCCTTGCATTACCTGGGTCAGGTCCATGGCTGCCATGGAAGCCATGAACTCTCGAGCTTCCCCGGACGTCCCGCCCACAGATGGCAGGTTGAAGTCACCCATGACTATTAGCCTGGGAACCTCAACCGCCACTGCGGCGATAACGTCCAGGAGCTCGAGCAGGGAGGTTGACACGTGGCAGGGAGCCAGGTACGTAATCAACACTGCCCTCGGACCCCCAAGGTCCCACTTCACCAGGAGGGATTCACAGCCTGCCGTCTGAGGAACAGTGACCTCCCTCGGCCTGTAGTCTTCGCTAATCACAACCGCCACTCCCCCACCCCTGCCCTGAGCTCTCGGCCGATGGAAAGCAAGGAAACCCGGTGGGCACATTTCCACCAGAGGGACACCACCCTCCGGTCCCAACCAGGTCTCCGTTATACCTGCCAGGTCTGCTCCCCCCTCTGAAATTAAATCTTGAATGAGGGGGGCCTTATTTACCACAGACCTGGCATTGCACAACATCAGCCTACAGCCCGGGCCCTGTGGTTCTGAATAACCCCGAGAACAGGTAGAGCCTTGGGGGTCGGAGCACATGACCACTTGTAAACAGTGGGTACGCACTCCCTTCTTATAATATGGCCCCCTGCTCCCACCATATCTGCCCCTCCCGCTTACGGTACTAATTGGAACTAAATCAGCCTTAATCAGCTCCCCATCCGAACCCACAGGACTATGTCCCCTTCCGTTGCCTGGCCTGTCTTCTAGCTCCCTTCCAACAATTCCTTCCCCCGCCCTAAACACCCCTTCCCCACCTCTACCCTCCCTTAAAACTTTCATTTAAAAATGATTTAAAAAACCCCAAAGCCCCTTGTTTGACGCATGCCATCTCTCAGGACTCCAAAGTCCATCCTTGAGATGGGCCCTTGATAAAGCAGAGGGCCATGATTGCGAGAGGGGGAAATCTCGCAATGCAAGAAGAGTCGATCTCAATTAGGGAGCCAGTCAGATAAAATACATCGATGGGGTCCAGCGAGAAACCAGGCAGTTCGATCTAAATTAAAATCCAAAATTCCAGAGTTCCAAAGTTCCATGAGGGTGACAGTGATAACGAGGATGATGATGGAATTAAATGATCCGGGCAGGGGAAAAAACCCCTATGTTCCATCCTGCTCCATTAATCCACAGTCTACAAGTTCAAAATATGTGCTGCCAGGGGCAAGGACCAGATCTCTAAAAGGGGGTCCATAAAGGCAGCACCAAAGTCAGAGTCCGGGATTATATTTCATCAGGGCTATTTACTGCCCACCTGATGGTGATTCCACTTTCCTATTCCGTATAACTAACAGGATGGGGGGGCACTACAATTCTTCCATTTGGCCTCATCGTTGATCACTCTTCATCGGGGAGGTGGAAGCATGACAACGCTGTTTCCCTCACCATAAATCCACAAGTCCAAGCTCCATGCTGACCCTCTCCATCACCCGCAACCTCCAGCTGTCTTCCCAGAACCGCCGGACAGCAAAATGGGGGAGGGGGGCCGCCGAACTCTTCCCTTTTACGGCGGCCACCTACACCTCTCAGCTGCCCACCGAAGCCGCATGTTCATATGGTGGTAGTAGGAAGGGGGGTGGTAAGGGGAGGGGAAGGGACCAAGCCATTTCCCATCACAGATAGTCTTCCGAGAAACAGGAGCCTCTCCACGGAGATACAAAAGCCTCATCCGAGAAACAAAAGCCTCTCAATGGTCCTCTCACCCTTCCACAGATCACTCGTTCGCATAATAGGAGGAGGGAGGGGGGAGCCGCTGCCAAACTCTTCTCCCTCGCGACGAACTCTCATCCAAACTCCCAAACTGGCTCCACACTCCATCAAGGCCAAAAGGGGGTGGAGCACGCCGTCACAATCCCCTGACTTCGTTCGCTCATTCTGGAAAGGAGGAGATCAACGAATGTGCCTCTGGAAAGCCAAGATGTTCCGCTGCCAGAATCCCCGGGGTCCTAGATGTTTCTCGAGCCCCCCGGGGAGGTCTCTAGCCATCCCCCATCAGACGCCCGGCTACTCCTACAGAGATGCGTCCGCCATCTTGCGCATGCTCTTGAGTATACTGTGTATACTGTGTAAGAATAAGTTTGCATTGCAAGGTGTGTTTCATCACAAGTCCTTCTACACACACACACACACACACACACACACACACACACACACACACACACACGGATGCCTATGATTCCGTAGAATGATCTTGCTTTCTTGAATCTCCCATCCTTATTTTAGCTGAGGCATAACAGAATGCCAAAAATATATTCAACATTAACACCTTATCACTGTCTCTTAAAATAATGATGATGATGATGATGATGTTGGAGGAGACCTTAAAGGTCTTCTAATCCAACCCCTGCTCAAGCAGGAAACCCTGTACAATTTCAGACAAACGGTTGTCCGATCTCTTCTTAATAGCTTCCAGTGATGGAGCACTCACAACTTCTGAAGGCAAGTCATTCCACTGAATAATTGTTCTCACTGTCGGGAATCTCCTCCTTATTTCTAGGAAGGTTCTCTCCTTGATCATTTTCCATCCATTGCTTCTTGTTCTGCCTTCAGGGGCTTTGGAGAATAGCTTGACTCCCTCTTCTTTGTGGCAGCCCCTGAGATATTGGAACACTGCTATCATGTCCCCCCTAGTCCTTCTCTTCATTAAACTAGACCAGGGGTCGGCAACCTAAAATGGTGAAAGAGCCACTTGGACCCGTTTCCCTAAAAAAAAAAAAAAAACAGGGAGCCGCAAAATGTGTGCATGCGCACATGCATGCGCACACACATACCAGAGCTTGATTGAAGAGTGGAGCCTAAGGCGACGTATGCACCGGCCCTGCCCGCGTCCAGCTCTGCCTGGCTTCTCCTCCCCTCGGAAAAGACTGCTCTCTCCCCTTTGCTGAAGTGGCAAACGGGGGGGCTTGCCTTGGGCACGGCAGGGCTGCTGGAGGCTGAGGCCCCCAAAGGCGCGGACCAGGCTATCTTCCATAGCAGGGGAAGGCAACTGTGGGAGCAACCGCCTGCTCATCTCCCTTGGCGGTGGCGGCAGAAACTGCGGAGCCATCTGGTGGTGTTTACATGGCCCTCCACATGACTGAGATAGGCAGCGCTGCCCCGCTCCACCCCGCCCTAGTTTCCCTGGAGCAGAATTGGGGCCGCGCCAAAGGAGCCGGCTGAAAGTGGTGCCTTGGACTACCCCTCCGAGGACGGTGCTTTGGAGGAAGGCCGGAGCACGGCACCCTTGCCAGAGAACTAGTCAGCCCCACTAACATGTGAACCCCATGCTAAGAATGGCCCTGCCTAAACTAAGCTCAATCGGACAGAAAAGTTCCAATCCGATGGAGGCTCCTGCAAAGTCAGCTCAGTCATTGGGATCACGCAGTTCAGTGGGCTTCGCCCCCCCAAGCTATTAATTCAGAACCAGGCAGCGCTTGGCTTGCAATCAGTTGCACAAAACAGGTCGATAGGATTGCAGCCAACGATAGGATGTTAGAGCCGCCAACTCTGGTCTCCACCCAGGCGGGCGAGCAAAACCCTGAAACCTTTTGCGTTCCTTTACAAAAAGAAGACGCCAGTGGCGCATGGCCCAGGGGGGAAAGACAGCTCTGGAGGGAGGCAGCCATGCAGCCAGAAGCCGGCGGCCCAGCGGAGCGGCACGGGAGACCTGCTGGTTGGTGTGGAAGGCTCCAGCGTTGCCGGTGAGCAAGGCCTGGCATCTGCAGCCCAGTTCCGCACCCCGACGAAAAGCTGGACTGGCTTTCACTTCTTCTTTGCAAACATTTTGGGGTTTTGCTCGCCGCTTAGTTCATGCTGCCAAGCATCTGCCTGCCTGCCTGCCTGCCTGCTTGCAGGCCTCCGTGCTCCTTCCCCGAAGCATGCAATTGCTCAGAGCCCATCCGAAAAGGTGCTGCTTCCCTGGCAGGAGCTGAGTTTGCAAGCCTCGTTGGCAAGCCAAGAAAACCGAAGGTCCGGAGGATTCCCTCCTGCTACGGAGCTGCAGTGTCTGGTCCTGGTCTGATGGGGGAGGGGTGGGGGGTATCCGGGGCCTAAAAAGTCCTCCAGGACAGGCTCGGGGCTGGCCCTCTTTCCCCGGCCACAGGAGAAGGGAAGGCGCAGGCTCTCCACCAAGGTGGGCAGGCGAGAAAAACCCTGAAAGCAGGAGGGAACCCTCCGGACCTTCGGTTTTCTTGGCTTGCCAACGAGGCTTGCAAACTCAGCTCCTGCCAGGGAAGCTCCTTCCCCGAAGCCTGCAATTGCTCAGAGCCCATCCCAAAAGGTGCTGCTTCCCTGGCAGGAGCCTCGTTGGCAAGCTGAGAAAACTGAAGGTCCGGAGGTTTCCCTCCTGCTTTTGGGCTTCCCACGCCGACTGGTAGATCTTCCGTGCCGCTCCGCTTGGACCGCCGGCTTCTTGCTACAGGGCTGACTCCCTCCAGAGCTGTCTTCCCTCCCCCTCCTGTCTATGTCGAGACCATGGCGAACAGCGTCCCACAAACCAAAGAAGTTGAACCAATCAATTCAAACTTCTTTCGTGAGAAGTTTGAATTGATTGGTTCAACTTTTTTAGTCCTATTTTTTTTTGCACTGCACGTGGCTGGGAG
The DNA here is from genome assembly GCA_034064705.1 of Bothrops alternatus. Taxonomy (NCBI): domain Eukaryota; kingdom Metazoa; phylum Chordata; class Lepidosauria; order Squamata; family Viperidae; genus Bothrops; species Bothrops alternatus. Next base: position 1,432,977 of record JARGCV010000148.1, on the reverse strand, counting down.
CCGCAGGAGGCGGCTGAAAGAGCCACATGCGGCTCCGGAGCCACGGGTTGCCGACCCATGAACTAGACATACCTAATTCCAGCAACTGTTCCTTATATGTTTTAGCCTCCAGTCCCCTAATCATCTTTGTTGCCCTTCTCTGCGCTCTTTCTAGAGTCTCAGCATCTTTTTTATATTGTGGCAACCAAAACTGGATACAATATTCCAAGTGTGGCCTTACCAAGACTTGCTCCAGTCTTGTGCTTTTCAGATGAATTACAATACACACTCAAGGATTCCTTTGTTGATTTTGCAGTTGTGTTGTTTAGGCTGCAATTTCCCACCATAAGTATTCTGCACTATGCAACTTCTATTATTCCATCTGTGATTCCATTGGGCCTGCTTCCAAATGAGGCATGTATAGCATGTGTTTTTATTTGTACTTGAAAAACCTCCCATTATGACTTCCTCTTTTTGGAAGTCTTTCTTGAGTGATAGAGCTAAGAATCTTGTATCTGGAAATACCCAAAGTACATTTTGCTGCTGGCAGAGCAGATTTATTTCTGCCCATACAGTGTGATTTGCATTTTCTAACTGAATATGATAGTTTCAATCTGTCTCATACACAAATAAGCAATTAGCAGCTTTCGGGTTTTTTTGCATGGGAGAGCCAATTTGGCAATGCCACCAGTTGCTCTCTTCCAGAGAAATCCCTCTCTGTCTGGTCTATTCAGGAGGAGGAACTATAAAGTGTCAACTTCTTTTCTTATTTTTTTTTCAGATGTTTGAACAACTGTGGGGTGGTGGTGGTGGTTAAAGGTTACATTCCTTTCAAAATGAGAGTCAAACCACAGTGAAAACAAGCATTTCCTGACAACTGTGGCTACAAATATTAAGAGAAATTCAGCACCTTAGGCTTAGTATATGAAGAAAACATTGAATTTCTGTACACTATGCAACCCAAAGTGCAGAGTTGTTGTATAGAGGGGAAAATATACACTGCTTACTGTACTATAGTTCTGTGGGCTAATTCACCCAATATACTTTGTTATAATGTAGTCTGCTTGGGTTTTGATTATGATTTATGCCTTAGGATTGGTATTTTGCCTGGGCACTGGCGAGTTCAAAATTTTTCAGCTAGTTCCTTATATTTGGATTTTAGTTCCAAGAATTTTCCAGCCAGCACCAATTTTCGGCAGTTAGACCATAATGTTTGTGGTTAGCTATAGAGTTTATGAAACTGAGACATTTGAAGGGTTCAGATTAGTAGTTCTGTATAGAGGTAGGCCTTGACTTACAACCACTCATTCAGTGACCATTCAAAGTTACAATGGGACCGACAAAAGTGACTTATGACCATTTTTCACACTTACAACCGTTGCATCCCCATAATCATGTGATTACAACTGTCCCAGGGTCATGTGATTCCTCTTTTGCGACCTTCTGACAAGCAAAGTCAATGGGGAACCCAGATTCCCTTAACGACTGCGTTTCTAACTTAACAACTGCAGTTATTCACTTAACAACTGTGCCAACAAAGGTCGTAAAATGGGGCAAAACTCACTTAGCTACTGTCTTGCTTACTCACAGAAATTTTGGGCTCAGTTGTGGTCATAAGCGGAGGACTACCTATATACTTTATTGGAAGAACACCAGTCTCTGTCCGTACTCTAGTGAGTCAGAACAATAAGAGAAAAGCCAGAAATCTTTAATACAGTTAAGAGTTTATTCTTTAATATCAATAAATAAGCAGCTAGAAGAATCTCTTCATTTCCTCCAAGTTGAGGAGTTTCATTTGTTTGTTTTTCCTAACAAAATGTTTCCTTCTGTTTATGTGTGCATTAAAAAATCCAGCCCTTGGCTTGAGGTGGGTTCCAGTCATGAGAAGGGAGAGGAGGGGGAAACGAACATAGTGTGGTCACTAATGCGGAAAGCACTTGGGACGGTATGTGTCCAAGTGTGTGTGCACGTGAGCTTGCGTGTGCAAAGGCAAGGACAGGCAGGTGGCTCAAAATGTACAGAAGCCGAGTCGCTGGTGATGTTTGTGGGTTGGTTAGAGAAGCAGCTGGCAGGGAACATGGTGTGGCAAATGCTAGCATTGTGGCCCACACTAGCAATCCCACTAGCAGAGCGGTTAAGGGGGAAGAGAGACAATATTAAATAACAGAGGGGCACAGAAGCAGAGATGGGGCAGAAGACAAGACAGTGGGGGGTTTGGGAAATGGGCAGATCTTGACGGTTGGGGGGACGACGTGGTTATTTCCATGATGACTCAAATGTTCACTTCTTTCCTTCTAAATACTCTGTAAAAAGGGAGGAAGAAAATAAAGAATAAAGGGCAGAGAATGAAGAAATCAAGACCCCCACACACTGCAAGCAAGATGAATAACCTAGAACTAATTGATCTGTGATTGGGCTGAGAATGCAAGAGGCCTAACGGGGTTCTCCCCCTTTATCCAATAGCAAATGGTACTCTAGCAAGTAGCTATTATTGTTCCTGCTGCCCTTTTCTACCTCTATAAGCATTTGTGCCTTCAGCTGATTATGAGACATATAATCTCATAATCTAGTAGCCATGTGTGTTTTCTACATCCTATTGGGGAAACCTGCCCTTCTAATTGGAGAAGGCATGCCAAATTCCATGGGCACATACTCCATTACTTTGAGCTTGCTTTCTCTTCTAATTATTACAATAAACCTTAGCAAGATTGTGTACTCCTTGGTATTTGTTGAGGGTAGTTTTTTAAAGTGCAGTCTCTCACTTTATGAATTCCTTCCTTAGAGACACATACCTGGTAATTATATCCAGAGTACTTTCTTTCCCTCCCAATCTTTTAAAGAAATGTTTATGCCTTCTGTATATTTTCAATTCTCTTTTTTTGCCATTTTTAAATGGTCCATGGTATACTTAATATCTTTTGTTTCTGATTATTGCTGTCATGGAATCTAGTGAATGGTTTAAATAAATAGGTTGAAATTTAACAGACATCTCACTAGGTTGGAGAAAACTGGCCTGCATGTTATCTTAATACTAGAGAGAACTCTTAAAAAGAAAAACCATAATGCTGTGCCCAGTTTATGCTTAGAAAATGACACAAACCATAAAATAGCTTTCCTCTAGAGCTGAGACTTCTCCTGACATGAATTACCTTCCAGATGAAAAATCCCCAGGAAAGCTTCATTTTTTTTATTAACATCTGGAAGGTAATTCATGTCAGCCCTGCTATTATCATGTGGATAAATATTTTTGTATGTTGTTCCAGCAGTGATGTTGATTTAAATTTTGCTAACTATTTATATGGTATTGTGGTATTTTATTGTGGACTGTACTGGGTATTGCTGAAATCTTCTGATTGTGGAGGTATGGGATGGATGGATGGATGGAAATAGACATAGATAGATAGATAGATAGATAGATAGATAGATAGATAGATAGATAGATAGATAGATAGATAGATAGATAGATAGATAGATAGATAGATAGATAGATGTATATAGAGACAAGTAGATAGATGAGAGAGAGAGAGAGATGATAGGTAGATGATAGAGAGAGAGAAGAAAGAAAGAAAGAAAGAAAGAAAAAGAAAAAGAAAGAAAGAAAGAAAGAAAGAAAGAAAGAAAGAAAGAAAGAAAGAAAGAAAGAAAGAAAGAAAGAAAGAAAGAAAGAAAGATACTATATTACAATTAAGGCTCAAATAATTCTACTGCTTAAGAACTAATTTTACAAACTGAGTGGAAATTGCTTCCTGTGAACCATGTGTGGCATTGGAGCCTTAGGGAGAAATCACTGCCCTGGTTTCATGCTAACCCCAGCGCAGAAAAGCTCACCCAACCCAGAACATCATTTTCTCCACAGCTTTGCCCAAGTATCCTCACCCACCTCTTAAGAAGAAACTGACAACACCAAAAGCAGCAGACCCACAGAAGGAGCATCCCCCTTATGCTGTCCAGCAAAGTGGCCAAGCAAATCAGACGTTTGCCTAAGCATGACACAAAGGCAATAAAGGCACAGCTAGTCACAGTCAGGAAGGCTGTGGAAAGCAGAAAAGACTTCTGTGCAAACAAAGGTCAGGACAAGACCAAACACAGTGAAGTCAGAAGCACCTAGGAAAGGGCACCAAAGCCAAAAATGGCCAGGAAAAGCACAATGTAAGAAAAGGTCCAACTAACAGAAGTACAATTTGGAATGTAGCATTTAGGGTTCGTAGAATCCAACAGATAAAATTGTAAAATGGTTTGCGCTGAAAGTTACCCCCCCCCCGTCTTTATTTTGTTAAAGGACCCTATGAATTATTCAGCAGTTTCAAAACTGAACTCTGAACTAAACCACTCTAGGATTCTTTAGAAATTTCTGAGATGTTCCTCAAAGGAAGGATCAGTAAGCTCAGGCAGCAAACTTTTCCTAAGAAGTAATTTGCCTACCCTTCTGAGCTTCCTCTGCAACACAGGAACTGCAGAAGTCATAAGAGGTGGTGATGGCCATTCATATAGGGGTCGGTTTTGATGTCAAAAAATACTCCTTTTTCTCAATTATCTGTCTTTCGTATAACAACTGCTGAGAGTATGGGAAATGACTTGGACAGAAATACACAAGATCCGTCACCAGAGTGATTGAGATATGTGTGAAAGACGTTTTAGGTCCACAACAGACGAAGTGGTTCAGATGCATTCCTAAATTACTGAAGTGTAAAAAAGAGAAGGCATAGCACAATCAGACCTCCGAGAGTCTGCTATTATAACCAAACTCAATGAAGCTATATTTTTTCCTTTCTCTGAAGTTGACTTCTTGGATGGAGTTCACCTAGTGGTGCTGACATCAATCTTGCAAATCTGATTATGTTGTACCTCTTTTTCTTATAGTTCAGTGAATTAAAGAGGGGGTCTGTCTAAACCGCTTCTGAATATTATGTCTCTTGTGAACATAAAATATGTTTCATTCCTTTTTGCCCTAGTAATAAATCTTGCATATCTCTGTCAAGGTTATTTTCCCTACTTTTTATAGCAACATTACACATACACTGGTTCAGGAGTCTTCTAAGAAATGCTTGGAATTGTAATTTTGCTTATTTGTATATCTTGGCACATGAGCAAAACTACCATTTCCAGAGTTTCAGCGGACTGAGAAGCAATCAATACCTGGACACGCAATAGGTGACATAAATACATCTCAGGGGCAGGAAGCGGTGCCCTACAGTAAACTTGTACTGGAAGAAGAAAATGGGTTCTCCTTAAAGCCTCAAACAACGCTAACAGATGAAGGAATAGGAGGTACCTGGCTATCTTACTTACAACTGCAGTCAAGGTGGCATAAAGACAAGAAGAAGGGCCTATCCCGGACTGATGAGAATTTAATAGAACAGATTAGAGAGCAGGGGATCATGCATATCAAACGAGTGTACGGCGTCCTGATAGAAATGGACTCTGAAACTGTGCTAGTCAAGAACTGTATGGTAAAGTGGGAACAAGACTTTGGGCATTCTATCATGATGGAAACGTGGGAGGAAATTTGGGTGAGAAATGTAGTATTTACGAAAGCGCAACAGCTAAGGGAAAACTTCTACAAGATGTTCTATAGGTGGCATCTAGATCTGAAAAAGCTATCATACATCTACCCAGACACCCAACCTAAATGTTGGAGGTGTGGCAATGGGGAGGCTACATATTTTCATATATGGTGGACTTGTAGAAAAATTAAGGCCTTCTGGAGGAAGATATGGTGGACACTCCAAACCATTTTCAAAAAGCGTATTGAATTTCTACCTCAGGTTTTTTTGTTAGGGATCATAAAAGATTGCACTACTTCAGAGACGAACTTATTTCTGAACTTGATCACAGCGGCTAGATTGTTGGTGGGACAATACTGGATGAAGCCAGACATACCACCTATAGAAGAATGGACTTTGAAAGTAATAAATTTGGCGGAAATGGCAAAAATATCGGCATACTTGAAAGATCGCTCAAATGAACAATACTTAACGGATGGAAACAGTGGATAGATTATACACAAGAGAAGCATCAATCAAATAAAATGTATCTGGCGTATAGTTGAGGCTTGACGGGAGGAGGGAAGAATGTTTACCAAATCAGACGTTTACAAAGACTAATACCTAATGTTGTATTTTATGTTCTATGATGATTGCTTCTTAATATGATCGTATGTTTAATGTTGTTTGCTTTAATATTGAAAAAGTGGACAGAATTTCTACCTCAGGTTATTGAATTTCTACCTCAGGATCTTTTGTTAGGGATCATAAAAGACTGCACTACTACTGAGATGAATCTAATTCTGAATTTGGTCACAGCAGCTAGACTGCTGGTGGGACAATACTGGAAGAAGCCAGAAATACCACCTATTGAAGTTTGGACTCTGAAAGTAATACACTTGGCAGAAATGGCGAAAATTTTGGCGTATTTGAAGGATCGTTTGAATGAACAATATGTGATAGACTGGAAACAGTGGATAGACTATATATAAGAAAAACACCAATCAAATAAAATGTAACAGGCGTATAGTTGAGGCTTGACATGAGGAGTGAGGAATGTTTACCAAATCAGACGTTTACAAAGACTAATACTTAGTGTTGTATATCAGGTTCTATGATGATTGCTTCTTAATATGATCTTATGTTTAATGTTGATTGTTTCAATAAAATTTTTTTAAAAAAAATAAATAAAAAAAATAAATTGTGAGGTTTTCCAATCCTGAAAAAAAAACAGATTATTATTGTACCTTTCCTCCTCCTTCTCTCTTCCTCACTAATTCATTTATATTCAATATTATGCATATAGGCTTCATTGGGGATGAAACAGAAGGTGGAGGAAGAGAAGAACGAGGATACACTTTCTGATTATTCCTCTGTTCACATTACCTATGTCTACTATATAGGTAGAGTCACCAAGACTGGTTAGATCAGACTCCAACCTATTCTGTGAAGATCAGTGGATTAGGCATGGTTCTATATTCTCTGAAACATTTGAAGTTTTCTAAGTAGATACACAAAGATTCCTTGGCAGACGTGTTAGTCCCACCATCTTAAAAATGCTAAATTTGAAACCCCTTAGAAATTCAGCCTGCTCTGTGGGCATTCAAAACATAATGTTTATAGTTGATGCTTATTGAAATGGCCGCCACCATTCATTCCAGCAGGAAGTTGAATTTGTGGAACGTGGAGTCTTGCACTGATCAGATTACCATCAACCAAACATTTCCTGAAGGAATGGTACTCTTGGAATAATTCTCTTTCAGGGAAGGATTTTCTGTCTCTTGCCCTATGACACAAGCCCTCTCCCCCTATGTGGATGGACCCTAGTTTCCTGGACAATGTCAGCTGCAGAAAACAGACTGTCCAAGCAAAAAAAAAGAAAGAAAGAAAGAAAGAAACATTTTCCCCAGCTCCCCACAGATATTGCCTATTTTTCTGCATAGATCAACAGACAGATATGAAGGAATTGCCAGAGAACAAACAAGGCATGCAATTGAGGGTTGTGCAATAAGATACCTGGGAGGCAGGATACAGGAGAATAGAGGGGGAAGGAGTTTATGCTACAGGATGGAAAGGATAAAAGAAGCCAGAGTTAATAGAGATTAGGAAGGAAATTCACAAGAAGAGGAGAATATTATTAGTCTGGATGGAATGAGTAAGTAAAATAAATGAATGAATGGTTAGCAACCCACACAGGAGGGAGAAAACTCTTTAGAATAAGAGATATGTAAACAACTGTTCCTTTTCTCTTTTGCTATATCTTATTACCCAGAACTCCCAGACGGTTTCCCAAAGATGCTTTTTCAAAAGGTAACTCTTTGTTTTTCCTTGAAGAACCGAAGAAGCTTCTTGCATGAGAAGCGAAGCGTCTTCAAAGAAAAACAAAGAAAATCCAGTTGTCTTTTGAAAAAAGCACCTTTGGGACAACCGTGATCTGGATGACTGAGAATCTCCACAGACACCCAGATAGTTTCCATCTACCTCTGTGCTTCCTCTGGTCCAACAGGACCTACTTTAGCTTCAGATTTAAAAAGTGAAACCAAGGATCCAGGGGCAACTCCACAGTTTGACAAAATGGACTCTTTATCAGAATTGTACATTCCTTGGGACTGATATCAGATGCATCTGGATGTGCTCCATGGAGTTCAAGTGACAACCCAAGTGACTAAGGACTAAATCCTATATTTAAAGATGTGTTGCACTGAGTGCAGATGGGAATTCTAGACTAATAGAGGAAATATCAGAGGAAGGCAGGAAATAATTACAGAGAGAAAGATCAGAAGGGAGGGGACATTCCATTTCTTATCTTCTCCAACTTGATGATTTTGTTTTCATGGATTCCATCTGGGAAATCCACTTCCAGTATGAAGGAAAAGGCAAAGGACTGGGAAGATAAAGTAGGTTAGGGAGGCTTACGCTCCAGATAGTTCCGGGCAACAAATTTGAGACATTCATCCAGAAAGATGACAGGCAAGGATATCTTCAACACCATGAGCCAGTGGTGCAAGTCCAAGTGTGTCAGTTTGAAGATCATCTGGCAAGCACAAAAACAACAAAGGAGACATCAATAGAGAAATATGTATTTTCTTTTACCTTTCCACTCATAGTCAGAATATGTACTAAACTGATTTAAATGATAGGCTAAATTAGATATAATCGGCTGAATCCTGATTAAAGATTAGATTTAATAAATGGGACTTGTAACTCCAAGCACGTTGGAGTGTATAAATCCTTTGATGGAGGAATTCTGGAATGAATGGGAGAACACTTGAAGCATCTCTTTTGGAGCTATTATAGAAGCTGTTTCTTCTAGACTGACTCTGCTGCTTTCAGAAGCTACTCTTAGATGTTTCCTTGTGAGCATGCATGCATGCATAGCTTCTTCACTTGTTATTTTCCCCAGCAAGCAGAGGTGGCTGTGCACATGCATACATGAAGAGGCAGCCAGAAACAGTTTCTGGAACAGCGGTAGAAGCCTGGAGCAGACTTCTCCAGCTAGAAGAATGATTTGAAAAAAGGGACTTAAAGCACACTGCTGTGCATTCTGAAGTATTTTTTCAAAGGATTTGCGTAATCTTTTTCTTAATTTCTGTAGAATTCAGCAAGAACTGGGAGTGCAGTCCTCTGGCCATTTGGGCTAGGCCATGCCTCAGATCTGAAGGCAAAAAGGTTCATAGAGAAGCATGAATCTAGCACCCATCTGCTACTCCCTAAAACGTCTGGGTGTGTTTGTCATGTAGCTGTCCTCTTTAGGTGCCACATGATCCTGGAAATGATACAGTTGTTTTGAAGAGCTAAAGAAAAGTAATGCTTCATTTGCACCCCTGCAGACTCCATGGTCCCTTTTTATTTTTGAATCCAAAAGTAAAATCCCCCAGCCCTCACTAATCAAAAATACTGTGTGGTCACTATTACTTACAGGCAGGGGATCAACATAAAGGATGACAAAATGCAGAGACATGGAGAGGCAGATAGATCCCAGAAGCCAGATGTTCACCCAGGGAGGCATCCGTACCAAGGACTGGTTCTCTGAAAGGCTATTGTGAAGAGAGAAATGTGAAATTAAATCAAAGTTATGATCTCCACTGTGTTTTTGAAATGAGAGCCCCCAGTCTTAAATAATCAGTTGGTGCAAATATATAGCGACTAGTTCTCAAAAAACAAAAATGAGATACATGAGAAGTGAGCAGCTTTCCTTTGAGCAAAAGGTTAATTCGATAGATCTCAGCTCTGCAATGAAGGTCCCAGCCCTGGGAGTTAATAAATGGGTTTAGGTAGTTTTCGATTTACAACCATAACTGAGCCCAAAATTTATGTTGCTAAGTGAGACATTTGTTAAATGAATATTGACCTATTTTACAACCTTTCTTGCCAGAGTTGTTAAGTGAATCATTGCAGTTGTTAAGTTAGTAACACAATTGTTAAGTGAATGTGGCTTTCCCATTGAGTTTGATTGTCAAAAGGGGATCACACATGACCCCGGGACATTACAACCGTCATAAATATGAGTCAGTTACCAAGCATCTGTATTTTGATCACATGACCATGGGGATGCTGCAATGGATGTGTGAAAAACGGTCATAAGTCGCTTTTTTCAGTGCTGTTGTAACTTTGAATGGTCACTAAATGAACTGTTGTAAGTTCAGGACTACCTGTATTAAAATTTGGGTGCAGGATTCAATTAATCTCAGACTTCATTTTAAGTCAACATCTTTATGACTTTGAAACGTGATCAGAATGGGAGAGCTAGTGAATGGAGGCCCTTGTTCTTTGCCCTCACTTCTGAACAGTAAAACATGAATTGATTGTGCAAACAAGTAGATGTTTTAAATTAAGGATACTTGTCTTTGGGGCATGGCAATAATTCTGCTGCAATAGCTGGGAAAGTACTGCTTTGGTGCTAATTAACCTTGGCATGCTTCAGCAGGCTGCCCTTCTATTGTGAAGAAACATCCATGATAGATAAGATATAAGTGACTTACATTGCTATTCTTCAGATATTCGTTAGTTCCTTATATTGCTGCAAAAATTATTCTGCCTTACATATTTGCAGCGGCTGATGTCTTGCATGAAATGTAAGTTTTCTCAAAGTATAGGGTTTTGCACATTGCTAAAAAGCTGAATCAAAGCTGAATCTCTAATATTCATTTTTTACTGGCATGGACTTTGAGTTATCTTTACAGAGAACATTCATTTCTCCTTCCCCATCATCCTGCACAATTTGGAAAGCTGGAGAAAGCATAAGATTTGTATGGAATGGGAACAAAGCATGGAGAAATGCTAGTGAAAAACGTGCCAGGCAGTACCATGTGCCTAAAGCCATCCTCCATTTTACCTGTTGAGCGCATTGCACATCTCAATGGTGACCAAGACGGACAAAGCCATAGTCATGGGGACAGAGGACTCAAAGATTTCACAGTCCAAGCCATCAAAGGAAGGGTGGTCATCTGTACATTGCATGAAATGGGACTAGGAGAAGAAAAGAAGATTGGGGGGAAAGCGAGATTAAGATGGAACAGGGCTTTTCCAAATTAAGAAATCCTTCATTCCTCATACGATACTTCTGTTCTGGATCAGCCAGTTAGATGGGATCTGTATGTTAGAATGTTTGGCATTTATAGGGTTAAGCGCTATCTCCTTAAGAGATGACTTATGGGTAATGTAGTTTAGCTATTCAGTGAATCCCATGTTAACAAGTCCGTAGGAGAGGCTACTAAGTTCATCGCAGGATATCCTGGCTACGTGCCAGTTTGGAATGTCTTTGTCTGAGATAAGCATGGGATCACTGGAGGACACACACGGTCTTAACCCACGCTAGAAGTTGATGTGAGGGAATTATTGATTTTTACTGTTCTGGAACCTGAATCAAGATGCTTTGTAATTTAAGACCAGACAGATAACTCTGCAACAGTGTTCCAGACCAGTGAAAGCCACAATGACTCAGCCTTGGCCATAGTGGACAAACAATCTCTGCAGCTACGCGCGTCCTCCCAAGGCACTACACATTGTGACAGGCCGCGTCTGCCAAAACAAAAACAAGACTGGGAGTCGTGGAGTGCACTCCTAAGATGTCTCTAAAGCATACACGCGCAGCGCACGTATGTCTCCAGCTCACCCGCCACCATACAAAAGAAAGAATTGTACGCTTCCTCAGATGTGTCAATGAAGGTGAATGCAGCCTTAAGATACATCAGAGTCTACAGCGGGGAGAGCCACACTTATGTCGTTTTGATTGCAACCATAAGATACATCATAGTCTACAGCGGGGAGAGCTGCAGTGTTGATGTCGTCTTTGGAAAAGCGAGACTAACAATACAACAAGGCCACAACGCACCAAGGTTAGAACTCTGTGGTACCATATTGACAGCAAAACTCACCAAGCTGACAACAAAAATGGTAGGCCTTGAGCTACAGTCCACCACCTTCTACACAGACAGCAAGGTGATGTCAAGCTACATCTGCAAACAAAACAGACACTTCTACGTCTATGTAGGCAATAGAGTAGAAAAGATTGAAACATCTCTAAGCCCTGAATAATGGCAACATGTGCCAACAGATAAGAACCTTGTGGACCAAGCTAAGTGGCCCACCCTTGCCACAGAGTTGACAGAATTGATCTGGCTAAAAGGTCCTGAGTTATTGGCTTGTCCAGACAGCCTGATGCCACTGAGACCAAAACACTATATACTTCGAGCTCCAGATCAACATGCCAACGTTCAACCTCAGGCACCCAGTAAATCTCTCAGACAGGATGAGAAAACAATCATCCAGACCATCTGCTTGTCCTCAGTGGGCAAAGAGACAGAGAAACCACCTTCTAGCCAATTCCTAGAACCAGCCAGCTTCAAACCTCTAAGCGGAGACACCTGAGATTGGGCATAGTATTGATCATCCTGATCACTTGTCTTAGCATCCCAAGAACTAGCTTTGTAGGAGCCTGCAAGGACTTACAGACAATTGAAGGTATTCATCATGACCCAGTTATTGACAAATGCCTGAAGGCCAAAAATTACCCTCCCCATGCATCTCACATGGGCGAAGCGTGGGAGCGCATGATTGGCGTACCCCGCAAAATCATGGACTCTATGTCGTCAAAGACACCCACGCCCACACATGAAGTCCTCACTACCCTCATGACAACAGTAGCAGCCATCTTCAACGCTCCACCGGTGGTTCCAGATCCTTCGGTTCCTGAGGATCCTGAGTCTCCTGCTCCTGCTGTTCCTGAGTTTCCTGTATTTCCAGCTCCTGCTGTTCCTGAGTTTCCTGTGGTTCCAGCTCCTGCTGTTCCTGAGTTTTCTGTGTTTTCAGCTTCTTCTGTTCCTGAGCATCCTGTGATTCCAGGTTCCTTTGTTCCTGAAAAAATTTGGGTTCCAATTTTTCATAGAATCATAGAATCGTAGAGTTGGAGGGGACCTCCCGGGTCATCGAGTCCAACCCCCTGCCCGAGGCAGGATTCCCTAAACCATCCCAGACAGATGGCCGTGCAGTCTCTGCTTGAAGACCTCCATCGAAGGGGAGCTCACCACCTCCTGTGGTAACCTGTTCCACTGGTTGATCACCCTTACTGTTAGAAATTTTTTTCTAACATCTAATCTGAATCTTTTCCCCTGCAGTTTCATCCCATTGTTTCTAGTCCTTCCTTGATCAAGTGAGAACAGGGCTAGTCCCTCTGCACTGTTCCAGAAGTTCCTTTGGTTCCAGTTTCTTCTACAGGAAGAAGACCTTGTCTTGCTGAGAGACAAAGACGCATACCAGAACTCTTGGCCCATGGGACTTGTGCACTGGGCCCCATCCAGTTTTGATGGACTAGTTCACCAAGTTGAGGCCCAGATCGTGAAGCCATGTGAATCAGATCATGACTCAAAGACTCTTACACTAGGCCAATCACCGACCTGGTCCTGTTGCTGAAGAAGACCGAACTGGAAGATTGAAGCTCAAACTATGTATTTGTGTTTACCTCATGATTGCATTGTTTGATGTAACACCTTGTGTATTTCTGTTATAGTTGTGCATGTTTTTATATTTACCTTATAGTTATGCATGTTTTGATACCATGTTTTGCCTATTGTAGTCACTAGTTAGTTAGCAATGAGAATTGCATGCTTCAATGCTACGTCTTTTGCTTATTTCAGTTAGTTAGTAGTGGAAATTATATTTCCAAGCGGGGAGTGTTCTGGATCAGCCAGTTAGATGGGATCTGTATGTTAGAATGTTTGGCATTTATAGGGTTAAGCGCTATCTCCTTAAGAGATGACTTATGGGTAATGTAGTTTAGCTATTCAGTGAATCCCATGTTAACAAGTCCGTAGGAGGGGCTACTAAGTTCATCACAGGATATCCTGGCTATGTGCCAGTTTGGAATGTCTTTGTCTGAGATAAGCATGGGATCACCGGAGGACACACACGGTCTTAACCCACGCTAAAAGTTGATGTGAAGGAATTATTGATTTTTAACTATAAAGATAAACAAATATGCAACATCCAGATGAAACTACAGAAACGTGAGTTCAGCAGTATTCCTGAATAAATATTTGTTTTACAATTATCTTTATTGAGTTATCTGTCTGGCCTTGAATTACAAAGCATCTTGATTCAGGTTCCAGAACACTTCTGTTCTTGTCTCCCACAACTTAGAGCAGGGGTGTCAAACTGCCAGCCCGCGGGCCAGATGCGTCATGCCGAAACTGCGCCCACCCCAGCTCCGGCAATGGGGGAAAAGTCGCGATATGTCGCAATACGTCACAAGACGTGGCAAGTTTGACACCCCAGACTTAGAGCAATCAAAACTCACCAACTGATGGTAAGACACTCCAGGTCCATCCTCAGCATATATGAACCACCAGGCAGCAGCCCCAACAGTGGCCGCTCCGACGTATACTGTAGGTGAAACAAAAATGGAAAGATTATTGTGAGCAAAGAAAAGGCCAGTGACAGCAGAATGAGGTATTTCCTCAAGGATGACCACTGAGAAACTGGAATGAAAGGGATGCATTGGTTTTTTCCTTGCACCTTGGTGACACAGTTGTTAGACTGCAGTATTGCAGGTTAATTCAGCTCACTGCCAGGCGTTCGATCCTCACGGACTCAAGGTTGACTCAGCCTTCCATCCTTCCAAGGTCAGTAAAACGAGGACCCAGATTGCTGGGGGCAATAGGCTGACTCTGTAAACCGCTTAGAGAGTGCTGTAGAGCCCTATGAAGTGGTATATAAGTCGAAGTGCTATTGCTATTATTTATCTGGTGAGTGCATATTTTGCCCTAGCCTAATGGCTCTGTTTGCAAACATATACTAATAAATATGAACAAAATGCAGCTGACTGAAGAATAAATCAAAGATAGCCTAATTGTACCAGGCTAGGTCGTGCAGAAGATTTGTGCTTGCCTGGGATTTTGGAGATGATACAGATTGCTGAGCTGAGGTTACTGTTAGGTCACATAAGACAAGGATGAGGGTACAGACTTGAATTCACAGTTAGAATATAGGGTCAAAATGTATGATATAGGTCCAGAGCTAGACCTAGGCAACAGCTATGGAAGGAAAGCACTTACTTCCAATGGCCATGTAGCGGAAGAAGAGCCAACCACTAATCAGGGGCTCCTTGGGGCTGCGAGGGGGCTTGTTCATGATGTCCAAATCAGGGGGGTTAAAACCCAAGGCAGTGGCTGGAAGCCCATCAGTCACCAGGTTCACCCACAGCAGCTGTACAGGGATTAGGGCTTCAGGGAGACCGAGGGCAGCTGTGAGGAAGATACTGGAATGGGGAGAGGAAGAGAAGAAAGACAAGCATGAGATCAAAGAAGTCTCTGGAAGTTAGGGGCATGTGACATCATCATCAACACTTAGGTGGACAGATCTCCCCACCATAGTTACTCGGTATTTATTTGCCCCTCTGCAAAACCATTTTCCAGACAACCTAGTTTAGCTTTGAAACTGACCAGATGACAGTGGGCGAAGCCCCTTACCAGACAACCTCACCCACGTTAGAGGAGATGAGGTAGCGAATGAATTGTTTCATGTTGTTGTAGATGGCCCGGCCTTCCTCCACTGCAGCCACAATAGTGGAGAAGTTATCATCTGCCAACACCATTTCAGAGGCAGTCTTGGCCACGGCAGTGCCAGAGCCCATGGCAATTCCAATTTCAGCTTTCTTCAGAGCTGGGGCATCATTTACACCATCACCGGTCTATCAGGAGACAGAAAGGGAGGAAGGGAGGAAAGAAATAGAGAGTTAACTGAGATATACAGAAGTAAATATTGGAAAAACCTCATGTTCTAAGAACAATCCTCCTTGATGAGGGATGGGATTGCATCACTAGGTGGTCCTCCATTTCAGAAAAGAGCTGAGGCAATTAAAAATATCTTAAATGAGCAATTCCTGAAGGGAATCCCTTAAATATTCCCTGATGCCTCCTAATGACATCATGCTCCTGCAGAGCTCCTCTTAAAAGGAACAGGGCTCTGTTATTTTTATTATTTTAGCATTTATTTTAAATTTTATTTTAATTTAGTTTGATTTGATTCCTGTCCAGTGGTCTGCTTCTGTATGCATTTTTAAAAGTTGGGTGAACTCGTTAATTAATCCTCAGATCAAACGTGGGAAAAGGGAGAAACATAGAAAGATCTCTTCCCTAAATAGCTGAAATGAAAAGAGACACTCATTTGTTCACACAACAGTCAGTTGGGGAAATGGTCAATTATTTCATCTAGTAAATTTCATTCAGGATTTCATTTTTTTTAATGAACATCAGGTTACAAAAATTTAAACAATCATACATCTCTTACAGGCAGTCCTTGACTTTGCAACCATTCTTTTAGCGACCATTTGAAGATACAACAGCACTTAAAACAGTGACGTACGACTGGTCCTTGCACTTATGACCATCACAGCATCCCCATGCTCATGTGATCACAATTTGGGTGCTTGGCAACTGGCATATATTTACAGCAGTTGTGGCATCCTGGGGTCACACAATCACAATTTGCAACTTCCAGCTGACTCCCAACAAGCAAAATCAATGGGGGAAGCAGGATTCACTTAATGACCATGTGATTCACTTAACAACTGCAGTGATTCACTTAACAACCATGGCAATAAAAGTCATAAAATCAGGCAAAAATCACTTAACAACCACCTCACAACAGAAATTATGGTCCCAATTGTGGTCATACGTCGAGTGACTATCTGTACTATATTTCCCTAGTGCCTATTCAGTCATCCGGACGTAATGGTGGGTAGTTCCCTGCCCACCTATATTCCCCTCTATTCACCATGGCAGTGATCTCATCGAAGCTCTGCAGGAACTCCACAATCTTTGACTTGTGCGTGGGCTCAACCCGCGCAAAGCAGCAAGCTCTTCGGCAGGCTTCCCGTTGCTCAGCAGAGGGCAAGTCGTCAAACTCCCGGCCGGTGTAGGCCCTGCCAGTCACTTCTTCATTTTCGCCGAAGATGCCGATGCGGCGACAGATGGCAATCGCGGTACCTTTGTTGTCACCGGTGATCATGATGACGCGGATGCCAGCTTCACGGCACAGTTCAATGGATCCTGATACTTCTTTACGGGGAGGATCCAACATTCCTACGCAGCCCACAAAGGTCAGGTCATTCTGTGAAGGTCATAAAAAAAGATTACCACCTGGCCTGTAGAGTCTACTAGCCCCCACACTAGGTAACCAACATCTGGCATTTATATCAAGTTTATACCATGCCAAAGGCTGGAACGTTTGCAATAAAGACAAATACAGTTCGAGCTGAATTCTCTGATCATCTTTTCCAAGAGCTGTGAAAACATGGATCTTCAAAGAGGCATCTGGGAATGTTTGAAGATTTTGTAACCCAAATGCTGACACATCAAGTGTGTATGGTTTATGTTACTTGATTTTTTTAATAACATAACTTGTAATTTGTAAGCTATTGGGTTTCTTTGAAAATGGAGCAATTTACAGGCTAAAGTAATGAATAAATAAAACTTTTCATTGAAGAGATCTACTTTAATACCGTGGCTTGTGGGGAGAATTGGATCGAAATATCCACAGAGTCAAAGCTTATGATGATGGGAAACTTCTCTCAGACTACCTAACTCACAGCTCACTTGTGCATATAGGAGGGAAAAAAGTTTTATATGCTAACTCAAGTTTCTTGGAGAAGAAATATTGAAAATAAAATAAAGAAGAATTAATAGGAGATAAACTAGGAACAGAGAAAAGTAAAAAGTGGCTGGCTCCCACTTTATTGTTCATACAATGTGCTGGACCAAAATATCAGTGCCAATTTTTGTTTTGGTCCCTTATATTACCTAGTCCAGGGGTAGGCAACCTTGGCTCTTTTATGACTCGTGGACTTCAACTCCCAGAATTCCTGAGCTAATATGGCTCAGCTTGGAAACCTCTCCCTTTCCCCTCAGCGTGGCTGGCTCAGGAATTCTGGGAGTTGAAGTCCATGAGTCATAAAAGAGCCAAGGTTGCCTACCCCTGACCTAGTGTGACTTCAAAAACAGAATTTATGGACTTCCAGTTCCGGATCGCGATGCCTCTAGCCACACGCGGAGACTTGTCTCCTCGTTTGGCTAGTTTCCCTCCGCCGGTAGACCCCTGCGGGGGTCGAAAGTCGCACCTGGAGGGCGCGACTACCGTCGAGGAGGTTGTGCTAGGCTGCAGAGGCGTGGCGGCTCCTCTAGCTGTCCGAGCTGACTCTGAGGGCCGACGGAGAAGAAGATCGGCCATAAAATGGCCGATCACCTAGCCGCACCAACTGCAAGTCACAAGAACAACTAAGCATGAAGAACCACTGTGGTGAATCCGGGTGAGACCTTTCCTTCCCTCGCTATCCTAACTTTTCCTGTAAAGAGTTTTTATTTTCCTTTATTAAGAAAGCGGCGGCTGCCTATATGTGGAAAGAAGAGCTAAAAAGAAAAAGATTAATTTTTATGTGTGTGGTTGGTTTTTTTTACTATTTGACTTCTGTTGGGTGAATTTCAGGGGAAAAGAAGGAAAAAAGGGAGATTGTTACTTTCCTTTTTTAATCTGATAATGTAGGAGACTTTTTTGTTGATTTTTTTTAAAAAAGAGAGAAAACTTTCCTTTTTTTTCTTTCTTTAACTTGATTAACTTGGAAAAAAGAAGAAGAAAAAGATTTTATAGTCCACTGAGGACATCTGGTGGTGAAAAAGGGAAACTCTAACTGTATTTCTCCCTGTTATCTGAAGAGGGATTGGATTTATGTGATAATAAAAGAGAAAAGATAACTGGACAGCTGGGTGGTGAAGCTGGCTATTAGACCATTGGAGGCGGATATTTGTGGATCTTTCTTAAGTAGTCTCTAATAAAGGAATAGGCAAAGCTACCACCAAAATGGCTGAAAGTTATTCACATCTTGACTATGATTTAATACTGGAAAAAATATTAGAAGTTAGAGAAGATTTCAAAACTTATTGGAAATCTTGGAGAAAATCCAAAGATGCCACCTTGGAATCTTACATTGACCCTCTAATAATGAACCAAGTTATGGAACAAGGAACAATAGAAGATGAACAAAATAGTCCTGAACAGACCTACTTACAACTTAAAGAGACAGAGACCCTATTCTTACAACCTAATTGTGAATCTGCATTGAGAGAAAATGTGGAAACCACTGAATCAACTAATGTTACACGTCACCTACAATTGATGGACAATTTTGATGACCAAGAAATAACTGTAATTGACTCAACTCAACTACCAAAAATAACAAAGATTGATATCCAGACACAACTTTTCGGAAATTACAATAAAGAGGAAAGGGAAAGAAAATTTGTTCAGTTTGAACCGGTTAGGAATCCTCGTAATCAAATATTGAGGTTTGATAATCGAAAAGCCTTATTATGGGAACCAAATTGGCATAGAAAGAAAGCTAGAGTCAGGTTTAAATGTGACATAAAATGTTATTTGACAGGTTAAAAAGGCTTTAGAAATTGTGTCTGATTTAATGACGAATGAAGGATGTAAATTTACTGTTACCATGGTTGATAATTATTTGAGGGAGTAAATCTTTCTAGGACAAAAAGATCTTATAGATGTAGATTGACGAAATGATTGAATATATCTTTAAAAAAATGGAAATGTATTTTTTTATTTTATTTATTTTATTTTATTTTACTTATATAGTAATTTTAAATTTGATAATTATGTTGTAACAGAGAAAGAGAATATGTCTGATTTAATTAGGAATGAAAGATGAGAATTTCCTGATATTATAGTTGATAAGTATTTGAAGATATAAACTTTATTAAGGCCTTAAAAAGATTTTTTTATAGATGTAGATTGATGAAATGATAGAATATATTCTTAAAAATAGAACTGTATTCATTGGACTTATATTATTATTTTAAATATGATAACTATGTTGTACTAGAGAGAGAGGAAGAGCTATTTGTGATAAGGAAAAAAAATCTGTCTCAATGAACGATCTTGTATTAAGGATACCTGAAATCACAACTATATACTTACTAAAATGTAATTGGAGTATGACAACTGTAATTAGTATAGCCTAAAAACAGCATATAGATTATAATCGCATGTGTTTGATGATTTTTGTTTGATTGAACTTTACTTAAAATTGTATAAATTTTAATAAGCAATACTATATTCAATTTGAGCTATATTTATATGACTTTGTCTTTGAATGATTGGATATCCTGATCACCACGTTGTGTCCTAAGCTTTTGGGGAAAGATGGGAAAAATCAGTAAAAAAAATTTTTTTTTTATTTTTTTTTTTAAAAAAAGAAGTATATACCGAGAAGATTAGATAAAATAGAAGTATTAATGTATAATACAGATAGGGAAATTTGGAGAGAGGAGTTGCTCGGACATTACCCCTGAACTGTATCTGAAGAGGGATGAGAGGGAAGAAAGGAGAGGAGAGAGGAAAGAGTAAAGGAGGGGAGAAGGAAGTAGGAAGGTTGGAGGAGAACAGAAGTGGAGAGAAAGGGAAGGAGAGTGGTGAAGAGGGGAAGAGGGGAAGAGGGAAGTAGGGAAGAGAAGAAAGGGAGAAAGAAGGTAGAGAAGAAGGAGTGTGGATGCGGTGAAAGGGGAAATGGGCGAGCAACACCAAAAGTTATGTGTAGGTATTTATCTCATTTCATTAACAGTATTGTACATATGAATGTAAAAAGAATGTATGGTAACATCTCATAAATATCATGGTATATGTATCGGGGAGAGTTTGGAATGAAATTGACAAAGTCTTAAAATAGGTTTAACAGAACTTTATTATAGAAATGGAATATATTATATTTATATGTTTTGTGTGTGTGTGTGTGTGTGTGAGGCAAATAGAAAGATGAAAGTGAATGTACTAAGTTGATCTGTTTATGTATGTTTTTACTTTGGAATTTTTGTTTACCCAATCACCACGGTGTGCTTTAAGCACCTATTGTTAAAATCATAAAACCAATAAAATATTTTTCAAAAAAAAACCAGAATTTATGGTTCAGTGGCTTGCATGAACTAGGTAATGATGATTTATTCAATAAACCATGGTTAAGCACACCATGGTTTGCAATATGGTTGCATGAGCACATTGCTTATATACAGTGATGGGATTCTGTGTGGATGCCGTTTCTGGAAGTCTGTTCTGGGCCTGGGCAACAAAAAATTAGCTACCGGTTCTGCCGAAGTGGTGCGAACCGGCTGAATCCCACCACTGCTTATATGTCCAACGCCTGGCTTGCTTGGCATGTTGTCCTTCAGAGTTCTCAAGAAGCAGAGGTTGAGATGAAGGAATTGCTCCTAAGTGACTAAACATAAACTAACTACCTTCCATTTTTGCCACCAGAACTTTGGTATATGTTTAAGGGTCATGGACACAGGCCATTCCCACACTCCATAATCAAGTTATATAGTATCTAAAGTCAATCAAGGTTATTTTCAGCCACAAAGTATGCATTTCCTTTTATACACACTTGTACATGTTAAAAATCCTTACATTTAAATTACTATATTTTCTTAAAATGTATTTACTGAGGTTTATATTTCATACTGCCCTGAAATACTGTTTAATTCATTTTCATCATTTCTTTCGCAAGAGGTTCCCTACCCCTGGAAGCTGATCTGGGAGTTTTTGCTACCCTTTGAAAACTCCCAGATCAGCTTTCAGGGGCAGGGATCTCTTACAAAAGAAAAGATGAAAATAAGTATCTCAGGGCAGTATGAAATATAAACCTCAGTAAATACATCTTAAGACAATATAGTAATTTAGGCTAAAATGCACACAACATCTTCAAAGTAAACAGTATTTACAATGTTGTAAAAATGTTGTATCCAGTTCTGGGAGTTGAAGTCCAAGGTTGGATACCCCTGCTCTATAGTTTTCATTAATAATCTACCATCAGTTTTACCTCATATTCAATAAATTTGGTGGAATCTTCTAAATACATGTCTTCTTTCTTTGGTGGGGTGTCTCGAGTGGCCAATGCCAAGCAACGGAGAGTATCCCGTCCTGTGCCCCACTCTTTGATGACTCCCAATATGTGGTCCTTAACACTGGCAGTGAGGGGAACACGTGTGGTGCCCACACGAATATAGTTACAACGATCAATCACACCCTCGGGGGCACCCTGTGAAGACACAACAAAAGTAACAAGCATTGTCAGTTGTGGAGAAAGTGGATAGAATAGCAAGCAATGTGACAACATAACTGTCTAGACCAGGTCATAAAAGGTTAGCATAGAAGTTCTCTTTCCTTTATGTGGAAGAGTAAGTGGTAGATATAGTAATCTGAAGGTCCATCACTCAACTGTATGACTGCTGAAGAAGGTTCAGATAACTGAAAATCTATCCATTATTTCCCCCTTTCCCTCCAATAGGAGAAAACTTACAAATAAGAACAAAACTCCATACATATAAATCTAGCTACAAAAAAGACAAGAGTGCCTGGTCTTCTCTCTGATATGATGGTCCATGGAAAGATTCCAGGCTAATTTGAATGCCAGGCTAAGTTCCACCTGAACAGTTACCATTTATATATATCAGGTAGTCCTCGACTTATGATCACAATTGAGCAAAAAATTTCTGTTGCTAAGCGAGACAGTTGTTAAGTAGATTTTGCCCCATTTTACAACCTTACTTGCCATCATTGTTAAGTGAATCACTGCAATTGTTAAGTTAGTAACACGGTTGTTAAATGAATCTGCCTTCCCCATTGACTTTGCTTGTCAGAAGGTCGCAAAATGTGATCACATGACTCTGGGACACTGCAACCATCGTAAATATGAACCAGTTGCCAAGCATCCGAATTTTGATCACATGACCAAGGAGATGTTGCAACAGTCATAAGTGTGAAAAAGGTCGTAAGTCACTTTTTTCAGTTCCATTGTAACTTCGAATGGTCACTAAATTAATTCTTGTAAGTCGAGGACTACCTTTGGACAAGTCAACTAGAAAAAAATTATTAAAGTTAGAATAGAGGCTGAGAGAGAATTCCTATTTCCCCTTGTGGTCAGTGAGATGGGACACAGAGAAGTGTACTACCAACCTTGATAAACATTTTGTTACCAACAGTAGCCCTGGAAGCTTTGGCTGGAGAGCAATAGACAGACATGGACTTTCTGTCACGAGAGAACTCTAGGGTGAATTCCTTCTTCATGAGTTGTTTGATCACCTGAACAAATGCAAAGCAGAGGGAGAAAAAGAGAGTTAAACCTTATTTTGCTTTACAAGCCAGAAGAACCAAAGCAAATGAATGAGATGAATCCAAGCAACTGGTCCTCCAAATATACTAGGCCTGGTTTCCAGTATTAGCCCAACACAGAGGGCATGGTCATCTCTGGAAAATATGTAATGTGAGAATAATCATCTTTTTTGAGCCTCAGAAGAGACATAAATACACCCTGATAAGGCCATCAGAGGATGGTTATTAGCAAAAGGCTAGTGGTAACAACTAAACCACCAATAATTTGGAACAACAGTTTGGAATTGTAAGCCACCCAGAATTATCAGTTGAGGTGGATTGCTGTAGGAACGAACGAACGAATACTTATTATAGCATCGTCTTTCATAGACTGTAATTTAGTTCATCAAATCCACTCCTTTGATGTCTGCTACATGGCAGAATTGGCAAATTACAAAAAAGAGAGGAGAAATGGTACTTGGATGAGTTACATCTCCAGAGAATCAACTTCCTTTCTCAATCTACAACAAGCCCCTAACACAAACACATTTCTACTGTTGTGTTCCTCCTGTGCTCCAGTGAACAGTGCCTCTGAATTCCAAATCTGTTCCACAGCAGAGCGTGGGGAATCTTGAGAACCTCAATATAAACAATGAATATTGAGGCATGAAAACATGAGCTTCAACTCTACAGTGGAGGTGGACATGGCACCATTCAGTGACCAAGCAATACAGATCTTTATGTGAATCTGGCACTAAGTCACAGGAGGAAGGAGAGAAGACCATTGAGTCATCGGTATGAAGAAAGAGGCCCCAAGAAAGGATCCTCTCTAATCCTTCACAATATTTATCTGATAGTTATACAGTGTGCTTTAATCTGGCAAGATTCTGCCTATAGGCAAACAACAAAGAAACTACATTGAGAAGTTAATCACGGCAGTCTTGGTTGCCTGACACTCTAATGACAGTTAGTTCCTGGAAGGAAAATGTACTTACTGAGTTGCAGGCATTGGCACGGTCCACCTTGCTGAGATTTCGTACATCTGTGTTGAAGACATTCATCTTTTCAACCAAGCAGGTAAGGGCAGTTTCAGTGGCCTCACCAACCTTCTCAAATACACCTTTGGACTGGAAAAGGGAAGAATCAGATATATGATTTAGGTATACTGAATTGTGATCAAGAAATGCTTGGGGTGTATTATCAAGATTCAGCCTGGCAAGAATTATTACTTTAATGTAATTTGAGAAAACATCTCAGACTTGACCTTCTCTAATTCTCACGAAGAAAAAGAGGGTTGGGAAGAAAGTATTCAGACTTGCAATATTCTATTACTATAACCATTTAATAAAATAATTAGCATTCGTAACTCTGTCTTTTCTAGTCTGGTCTCCCTCAAAGGACTAACAGACTCTTATCATTCTCAGGGCTGTTCTACAGGCTTATAACTAGTCTCTGGTATTGTTGCTGTTGTTTGTGCCTTCAGATTAGTCTTTACTCCTGGCAACTATATGGATAAGTCCATGCAAATGTTTGGCAACTTTTTCAGAAGTGATTTGCTGTTTCCTTCTTCCAAAGGCAGACACTGGCCCCGAGTCACCCAGGTGGCTTTGTGCCTAAGGCAGGAGTAGAACTCCTGGTTTCCTGGTTTCTAGACCAGGAATTCCCAACCTATTGGCCACCGGGCTGCATGAGTGGCTAGCCGGTGCACATGTGTCTTCACATGTACACAGCCCCACTCTCATGAGTGTCGCCGTGAGTGTCACAGGCATTTGCAGCCCCACTTGTGTGAGCACCGCCATGAGCGTTGAGGGTGTTCGCGGCCCCACTCCTGCGAATGCTCATGGCCCCACTCCCGCAAGCAACGGGTGTTCATGCACGCACATACATGCATTCACACCCCTCAAGACCATCCTTTATTTCCCCTCCCCCCCACTCTGGGCCGCCAACCCCCAAAGGTTGGGGAACTCTGTTCTAGACCCCTATCTTTAAATAATGCACCATACTGGCTGTCTCCAGTCTTAACTGCCTAAAATAATGACCACTGGTGCATGTAGCACTATTTTATCAGCCCTGTGAGAAAAGAAAGCAGCAGTAATGAATTCTGTAAATTCCCTGCCCTCAACATCTGACCACATCTCCAGAAATGCAAAAGGGAGGAGGAAGTTTGGACCTCCTTTTATTCCAGGCTTCCCTACATTTAAGATTTAACAGTCATTTTCTCCGCTCCAATGAACCTGCCAACGCTAATTTGGAGAAGGAAATTAAAGAACTTTGGAATTTATTCCTACTGGAACATTGTCCAGTACTAAGTATGATTCCTCTGGATGTCAGGTCAAAATCTTTATATTGCCTTTTAAGAGTTTTTAGACTCCAAAGAGGTTTTTTTTAAATTTTCACCTTTTTTGCCTCTGGTTTTATTATTTTAATGATGAATTTGTTGGTTTTATTTTATTTTGGAGGTTTTGGTGAAGAGAGTCACACATATCTCTTAATGAACAATTGGTGAGAAGTGGATGATGAAGCCAAAGAGAAGCATTCACCTCATTGAAATCCAGTGAAGAGTCATTGCAAAGGGCACAAATCGTGGCTAGTTCAACAAGACCATCATATTGTCCAGTTTTGACTTGTTTATCATTCTTAAATCTGCATGTTCCAAAAAAAGTAAAAAATGCATTCGTTTTATTTAGATAGCCCATTTATATGGCCGCCCATCTCACAAAAAGTGACTCTGGCAACATACAACAAAGAGATAAAGCAATAAACATGTAAGAAACAGTCATTATTTAAAAGTTTTAAAAGCATCTGGCACACAAGAGATTACATTAGTACGGGACCCTCGCAGGAATAATGACATAGCCAGGCCTTAAGAGACTTCTGAAAAATAAGTAAGGATAGAGCTGACTTCAGTTCAGGGCTAAGAATGTTCCAGAAGGTGGGTGACACAGCAGAGAAGGCCTGCCTCCTCAGGCCCACCAAGTATAACAGATGGGAATCGCAGCATGCCTCTTCTGCCAGATCTCATGGGATGGGCAGATGTAATTGGGGAATCGTGGTCCTTCAAATAACCCAGCCCCATGAAATGAAGGGCATTAAAGGTCAAAACCAGGACCTTGAATCAGACCCAGAAGCAAACTGGCCACCAGTGCAGCCTGTGAAGCAGAGATATAACATGTCCTGTCCTAGACACACATGTAACTGCTGATGGAAAGCCCATATTTATTAGCCAGTGCAGCAGTACTAAAGAAACCAGGTTTCAAGTATTACAGAGACCATCCTGTGTGGCCCTCCCTGCCCACATCACTGCATTTTGCACCAGCTGAAGCTTCTGGATACTCTTCAAGGGCAGCCCCAGGTAGAGTGCATTACAACAACCCAATTGGGAGGTAACTAGGGCATGAGTGACAGTGAGCAGAGCCCCCTGATCCTGGAACAGATTCAACTGGTACAACAATACAAACCTGTGCAAAGGCCCACCTAGCCATGAATGCCACCTACTTTTTAAGCAAGCTGTGAGTCCAGGAGGATGCCCGATTGTGCACAGGGTCTATCTGGGGCAGTGCACCCCATCCAGCACCAAAGATGGCATAGTCTGGAACTGGCAGGACCCCAAACTCAGTCTTGCCAGAATTCAGCAAACCTGTTGTTTTCCATCCAGACCCCCATACCCTGCAGGCACTGGGATAGGATACTCATGTAATTGCTTAATTCAGCAGGGGCAGAGAGATATAATTGGAAAGAGCACAGATTATTGCTTTGAATTATGGGAGAAAAAAAACAACAGCTAAGAAATCAAAGCATCTGAATAAATATCACATTAAGGCAGAATATGATTTGTTTGGTTTTGATTTAGTATTTTGTGTGAGCCTAGCCATTATAATTTCAAACCATAATAACCAATAAATTATGTGTTAGTGAATCCAATCACTTCAACTTAAGAAAACCATAGTTGAAGCAAAACATTATTTAGCTTAGTGTAAAAACTAAAGTACTGGCTTTGGTTTAAAAACAATCAGAGTCTATTTTTCTCTAGAAATATATAGGATTAGGCTATCAGGTTTACAGTTTTGGCTTTATTTAAGGTTCACATTTGTACTTACACTTCTCCTTCAGGGGCGTAGGTGGAACCAGTGATACTGAATTCATTCAAGGCACAAAAATCTCCCTCTATTTTGTCCACAACAAACATCTAAGAGAAAGAGAGGAAGGAAGGAAGGAAGGAAGGAAGGAAGGAAGGAAGGAAGGAAGGAAGGAAGGAAGGAAGGAAGGAAGGAACGAAGGAAGGAACGAAGGAAGGAAGGAAGGCGGGAGAGAGGGAGGGAGGAAGGAAGGAAGGAAGGAAGGCGGGAGAGAGGGAGGGAGGGAGGGAGGAAGGGAGGGAGGAAGGAAAGAAGGAAGGAAGGAAGGAAGGAAGGAAGGAAGGAAGGCGGGAGAGAGGGAGGGAGGAAGGAAGGAAGGAAGGAAGGCGGGAGAGAGGGAGGGAGGGAGGGAGGAAGGGAGGGAGGGAGGAAGGAAAGAAGGAAGGAAGGAAGGAAGGAAGGAAGGAAGGAAGGAAGGAAGGAAGGGAGAAGATTTCAATATGGATGAAGATGAGATGCCCAAAAGAGACTCTCAGAAAAGTGCTGGCATCCACCTTCAGCTCACCTTGCAAACAGACATTTGGTTGGTAGTCAGAGTGCCAGTTTTGTCGGAACAGATGACAGAGGTGCAACCCAAGGTCTCCACTGAGGGCAGGCTTCTGACAATGGCATTTTTCTTGGCCATACGGCGAGTCCCCAGAGCTAGACAGGTCGTGATGACAGCGGGAAGGCCTGGAGCGGCAGAAGAGGAAAGAACAAAAAGATAAGCTTGGGGAATTCATGTCACATTCAGACATACAGCTCTGATGACCCCTTTGGCTCTTACTACTCATAATTATACTTCTTTTTCAGATATCATTGGGAAACACCCATTCTAAGATTCCAATATGTGACAAAAAATGCCAAAGCTTTAATGGAAATGGTGCGTCAAAGCCCAATAGTACAGGAAATATTTAGGATCTGAACAGTCTCTAAAATCTCTGAGTGACAACATTGTAGTAAGAGGACTGAAAAAGATCTTAACTCTGTTCTCTGTGTTGAAAGGCTGAGACATACATTACTGTAATCAGATCACCAGGAAATCTAGCTTGGGGAAAAGGTAGGCATATTTGTATTTTAAGAAACACCCTCCTCCCTGTCAGTCTCCCAAAATGACTGCCAAGGTGGGCCTGAGTAGTTAGAACAAACCAAAGTACCAGAAAGCAAATTCATGACATGATTCTCCATAACTCTATAAAGTTTTTCACCTCTAAGATGCTTTGTGCTTTCTCAGCTGATTTTGCCTTTCTATTAGACCAGGGGTCCCCAACCTCCGGTCTTTATCTTTCTTTATCTTTATCTTTATTTTGACTTGTATGCCGCCCTTCTCCCCAGACTCAGGGCGGCTCACAACAGAAATACAAGTACAAATATATAAGTCATATAAAATAATACTACAATATAAAACTATAAAACTATACTCACTCATACAACATACACTCCCAATCAAAGGCCAGGGGCAGAGCGCAGCTCACACGCCCCAAGCCTGTCTGCATAGATGTGTTTTTAAAAATTTTCGGAAAGCTAGGAGGGAGGGAGCAGTACGAACCTCTGAGGGAAGTTGGTTCCAGAGGGCTGGGGCAGCAACAGAGAAGGCCCTAGCCCTAGGTCCCGCCAGACGGCACTGTCTAACAGACGGGACCCGTAGGAGGCCAACCCTGTGTGCCCTAATCGGTCGCTGGGATTCATGAGGCAGAAGACGGTCCCGCAAGTATCCTGGCCCATTGCCATATAGGGCTTTATAGGTCATAACCAATTGTGTACGGAGACCAATTGGCAGCCAGTGCAGCTCACGGAGGGCTGGAGTGATATGAGCATGTCTTGGGAGACCCAAGATGGCTCGAGCGGTCGCATTCTGAACCACCTGCAGTCTCCGGACATTCTTCAAAGGTTGCCCCATGTAGAGAGCATTACAGTAGTCGAATCTCGAGGTGACAAGGGCACGGGTGACTGTGAGGAGTGACTCCCGGTCCAAATAGGGCCACAACTGACGCACCAGGCGAACCTGGGCGAACGCCCCCCTCGCCACAGCCGAAAGATGGTATTCTAAACTTAGCTGTGGATCGAGGAGGACACCCAAGTTGCGAACCCTCTCCGACGGGGATAAAACTTCCCCACCCAGAGTAATGGATGGATAGATGGAATCGTCCTTGGGAGGCAGAACCCATAGCCACTCCGTCTTGTCGGGATTTAGTCTGAGCCTGTTGGCACCCATTCAGACCCCCAACCGCCTCCAGGCACCGGTTCATCACTTCCACTGCTTCGCTGTAATGACGCGGGGTAGAGATGTAAAGCTGAGTATCATCAGCATACTGATGAAAACTCACCCCGTGTCGACGGATGATCTCACCCAACGGTTTCATGTATATGTTGAAAAGCAGAGGTGAGAGAACAGACCCCTGAGGGACTCCACACGGAAGAGACCTCGGAGCCGATCTCTGACCTCCTGCAAACACCGACTGCGACCGGCCACAGAGGTAGGAGGTGAAGCACCGTAAAACAGTGCCCCGCACTCCAAGCCCCTCCAACCGGCGCAGAAGAATACCATGGTCGATGGTATCGAAAGCCGCTGAGAGGTCAAGAAGCACCAGGATAGTGGAATAATCTCTATCCCGGGCCCGCCAGAGATCATCGGTCAGCGCGACCAAAGCAGTTTCCGTGCTGTAACTGGACCTGAACCCAGACTGCTGAGGGCCCAGATAATCAGTTTCATTCAAGGACCGTTGGAGTTGGAGTGCCACCACCTTCTCAACAACCTTCCCTAAAAAGGGAAGGTTGGAGACTGGACGATAGTTATTGAGAACTGCCAGGTCCAGGGAAGGTTTCTTGAGGAGGGGGCGCACAAGTGCCTCCCTTAAGGGAGCCGGAAAGGACCCCTCCCTCAATGAAGCATTGATAACAGCCTGGATCCAGCTCCGTGTCACCGCCCTGCTAGCCGAAACCAGCCAGAAGGGGCACGGGTCCAGTAAACAGGTGGCAGAACTCACAGCTCCAATGGCCTTGTCCACGTCATCAGGAGTTACCAGATCAAACTCCTCCCATTCAACAGGACTAAGACGGGCCTCTGTCATCTCGACTGACTCATTGTCAGCCGACACTGTATTCCAATTGGAGTCCAAGTCAGCCCGGATCTGAGCGACCTTGTCTGCGAAAAAGCTGTTAAATTCTTCGGCATTGCCCTGCAAAGGTTCCTCTCTCCTCCCCGTATCCAGGAGAGAGCGAGTCACCCTAAACAGGGCAGCCGGACGAGATTCCGCAGACGCAATCAATGCGGAAAGATACTGAGATCTTGCCGTAGTGATTGCTTCCAAATAGGTCTTAATATAAGCTCCCAATTTGGTTCGATCAGATTCGGATCTACTCCCCCTCCATTGCTTCTCTAAACGTCTCTTCTGGCGCTTCATCCCCCTGAGTTCCTCGGTAAACCAAGGAGATCTCCTGGGTCTGCTACCACAGAGAGGTCGCAACGGCGCAATCCAGTCTAGAGCCCCCGTAGCGGCCATATTCCAGGCCGTCACTAGGGACTCTGCCGAATTGTGTACGAGCGAATCCGGCAATTCCCCAAGCGCCCTTTGAAAACCAATAGGGTTCATCAGGCGTCTGGGGTGGAACCATTTAATCGGTTCCGGCTCCCTGCAAGAGAGGATTGGTGTCGTAAACTCAAGCCGCAGCAGAAAATGATCTGTCCATGACATAGGCAACACTTCTAATTCCCTCAATATCAGATCATTCCTCAGCTGTTCCGAGAGAAAAACCAAGTCAGGTGTGTGTCCCCTCTCATGGGTTGGGCCCTCAATTACTTGTGTCAGGTCCATGGTTGCCATGGAAGCCATGAACTCCCGCGCCAACCCAGAGGACTCACTGAGTGATGGCACATTAAAGTCCCCCAAGACAATAAGTCTGGGGAACTCAACCGCCAACCCGGCTACCTCCTCGAGTAGCGTGGGCAGTGCTGTAGAAACGCAGCTGGGAGGCAGGTACGTAAGCAACAGATCCACCTGTACACCTAGGTCCAACCTCATAAGAAGGGACTCACAACCTGATATCTCGGTAGCAGCGAGTCTGTGCAGCCCGAGTGACTCCTTAGCTATAATCGCCACTCCTCCCCCCCTTCCCTGTAGTCGCGGCTGATGCCATACCTGAAACCCAGCTGGACACATCTCAGAGAGGGGAACTCCTCCCTCTGGGGTCAGCCAGGTCTCAGTCACACATGCCAGGTTGGCCTCCTCATCTAGAATCAAGTCCCGGATGAGGAGAGCTTTATTTACCACCGACCTGGCATTGAGCAGCAGCAGCCTGAGTCCAGGGTCCGGATTTCGCTCATTACCAGTACTCCAGGAGAGGTTCAAGGGGCCGGAACAAGAGATCGCTTTCAGGCAGCGAGGCCTTGTTCCCTGAGAGCAGCCTACCCCAGGCCTCCCGTCATATCTGCCTCTTCCCCATAGGACCGATATAGCCTGGCCCACTGATCCCTCAGAGCAAGGCTCCTCCACTTCACTAGCTTCCACAGTTGCAGACAGGTCGGCCCTTCCATTCATCATACAACCACCCATCCATTCAACCCGATTCACTCCACAATCAGTCAATCCCCCCCCCCACATCATTCATAACATCCAACAAGAATCAATTAAAATAGTATTAAACAACTTTGAATTATCAAAAATTTAGACAAATAGTAGTTAAAAACAATTCAAAAAACATAGTAATAAAAACATAGTAATAAAAACAGGCGTGCCAGATGTTAATCCTGCCACAATAATTATAGCTATGCCTGTATTAGTCCCTCCTAAGATAGAACCTGTAGTAGAGTCCAAAACAGAAACCCACAGGAGGAATAATTATACTAACAATAGTTGTGGAACCCAACGTCCCAAGATAAGGCCTTCGGATAAGTTCAATATAATGGCGGCAGCAACAAAGGCCTCACCCATAGGTCTTACAATTTAGCGAGAGGCACCCGGCAACGGAGCAGGCCCGTTAGCCACGATAACCGCTTCCACAATTGCAGTCCGCTCCAGCAGTCCAGGGTCAGCGCCAACAAAAGTCTCCTCCAAATTTCCCCCAGTTCTAGTCGCTGGGAGGAGGAGGAAAAAAACGCCGTCAGCGCTGAAGCTGGTCTATTCCAAAATCTCCGGCAGCCTGCCTCGTTCCCCAGATCGCCAACGGCAGTTCGAAAGGGGGGGCGGCAAGCCAGTACGATGGAAATAGAGGAAAACCAGCATCGGGACCAGCACTCGGCGAAGTAAAGGCCGAGGAAGCAATTGATGGCAAAGAGCAGGCAAACCAGGGAGCCCTCCTGCTTGAAAATCCCCAAAGAAGCCGGACATCAACGGCAAAAACGGGCCGAGCCGGCGAGGGGCAAGATGGACGCCCCTGGCGGGCAAGCTGGCTCCGAAGCCCCAAAGACAACAGGAACAGACCAAGCCGGCAAGGGGGAAGATGGACGCCCCCGGCGGGCCCCCGGTGGGCGAGCTGGCTCCGAAGCCCCGAAAACATCCAGTCTGGGTCATGGACACCTGCAGGTAAGTCGTTCTCTGGCTTCGGCGTTCGGCGTTCGGCATTGGGCGGACTCGCCATGAAGCTCCACTTCGGAGAGGCATCCCCAGAGGCTGCCTGGGAAATGGTCAGAGAAGAGAAGGCATAGCCTGCAGCCTCGGCGGCAGGCCGCTTCCTGGGGCCGGCGCTTCCTCGGGCCGGCGCGGCCCCGTCCTGCTGGGGCTCCTGCGGGGGCTCGGGCTCTGTGGACCAGTACTGGGCCGCGGCATGCCAGCAACTAGTCCGCACAAACAAGCAAAGGCCCATCCACGGGATGCAGGCAGCACACAAAACCATGCACTCTCCAGTCCACGGAAAAGCCTTTCTCCACGGAACCGGTCCCCGGTGCCCAAAAGGTTGGGGACCTCTGTATTAGACAGGTGGGCATCCTTCCAGATCGTGCACTGGGCTGTACTCACTCCCTTCTTTATTGTCTCAAAAATGCCCCTTTGCTCTATGCAATTCCCAGAGCATTCCTGGCAAAAATAAGGATGCTAGAGGTTTCCGCTTTGCTTTGCAACCTGCTAGCTCCCCATTTGCTATTTTTAAGTAAAAAAAGATTATATAAAATCAGGTAAGGCATAGGATATAGTAGCACCAAGGGAAGTATCAGTGCCACATTTAGACCTGATGTTTGGAGCACTTTTTGGTTTTGACTTAATGTGATTACAGGTAGTCCTTGACTTACAACCACAATTGAGTCCAACATTTCTGTTACTTGACTGTGGGGATGCTGCAATGGTCGTAAGTGTGAAAAATGGTCATAAGTCACTTTTATCAGTCCTGTTGTAACTTTGTTTTTTTTTAATTGGTTTTTTAATTTTTAACAGAAAAAGAAAAATGCTCAAATCAAATCATAGTGTTAAAATAAACAATAAACATAATCACAACATAAATACATATTTCAAAATCATCCATGAACAAAACATAAGTACTTATTTCAATACATCTAATAATAATAACTCAACTGAAAATAATCATAGACCACATTTACCAAACAATTAACATTACTGCTCGGTACCCCCACCACCACATCCCCCTAACCCTAACCTTCTTCCCTCACTTACCAACTAACTACCTACTCTCCTCCCTCCTTCTCTATCTCCCTCCTTCTACTCCACCCAACTATCCCTACTCTTCCCCCTTCTTATCAACTTTCTACTTACATCAGCCTTCACTCCTCCTTCCTCTTTCCATCAGATGTGGTGCCCAGAGGCCACCCGAGCAACCCCTTAATAACAATAATTACATATTCTTACATCAACCCCAATTGCAGTTGAGAAAACATAGTATATAAAATTGTAAACCCTCCCTACCCCCCCCCTGACTTCCCAGAGTGAGTACAGGGTAAAACAAAAGAAAACCCACTACTTCAAACAAAGTTATTATATAATCCTAACAAGAATTTTAAACTATATACTAAATACAATCTCTACTTAACATTTATTCAACCTTATCAATTCTAATACATATCTAATCCCTCAATCAGTCCATCTAATATCAAACCTTAAATCATTTCAATCCACTAAACAAAACAGACAAATCATCTTGTTAAGAATGTTAATTTTCATTTACATATCTAAACCATCAATCTAACGATCAATCCGTCATATATGCATATATTCTTAATCAATTTAGTATATCTTCCATTAAACAACCTCTCTTACATCTTACTCATATACTTGGTCCTTGATTCAGCCCATAATCTTAGATTGGCCTTAATTCCTTACACTTAATTTTAAATTTTCACTTCTTCAATCGACTTCTGGGCTTTCTCATATGTCAAATAAACCTAAATAACAAATACAATCTATTTAATCCATTTCTAACTTAGATTCAACCTTATCAAATCACATAATGCTTATCTATCCCCTCAATCAATCAATCTAATGTCAAACCTAGATCATTTCAAAGCAAGTACATTCTTCTTCAATTTAATTATATCTTCCATTAATCATCTTCTTTTACGTCTTAATCATAATCTTAATATTATATCTTCCGTTAATCATCTTCTCTTACATCTTACTCATAATCTTAGTCCTTGAGTCAGTCCATAGTTTTAAATTACCCATAATTCCTTGCATACAATTTTAAATTTCACTTCTTCAATCGTACTCTTGGTTTTTTCTTCTGCCAGGTAAATCTCCATAACGAGGCCTCCCTTCCAAGTAATAAGTCTCTCTTTTTTACTTGCAATATCATTTGAATCCATATAAACCATCTTAACCTTTGCATTAGTCCTCTGTTTCTCTTAACCATAGACTTTCGTTGAGGTAATATTTCAAATCTCTGTCTTTGCTTTTCCTGGTCCTCGGCACCATAAATAGATTGTTTCTTAAACTGGATCAATTTCTCTTTTTTCTCAGTTAAATCTTCTTCTTGCTGCTTGTCTGAGAGGAATAGCCATCCCCTCCTGTCTTGAAACAAATCCTCTTCCTCCACTCTGTAAATGAACTGTTTATCAAGCAAGATCCATTTCCCATTATTCTCTTTATTCTCAATACTGTCTTCTTCTTGTTTGGATTGTTGTATAAAATGTTCAACAGTCGGTTGCAAATCAATTTCATTTGGAAAAAAGGATCTAATTAATTTTAATATTTCTGTATTAGTCTCTTTCAATATTGCAATACTTTCTTCTTTAAATTCATCAATGCGATCCAAAATAGGTTTGACATTAAAACGTAAATTCCACTCCATTTTAAATTTTAAAACAATCGCTCTGGCTTTAATCCAATTTCTACAACCGTCTCTCTAGCTTCGCTTACGAGAACAAAGAAAAAAAAATGGAGAATTCACTTTCACTTTCAAGCACTTTCCTTTAGCAGTGAAAGTAGTGAAAGCTATATGCCATCTTGAATGCATTATGTTAAATGTAACAGTTAGAAATATATAGCCAGAAAAACAATAAAAAATACTTGCAATCCAATAAAAACTCCTGTATTCACTCAGTCTGCAAACAGTCTCTCTTGTGTTCTATTTTAAAAGCAGAGGCGGTTGCGGCGTCTTTTTCTGTCGGATGACAGAAGCGTCTCTGGGCAGGAGCATCTTCAGGAGTTATGGGGAGCTCTCACTCTTAATCCCTGAAAGCTTTTTCCAGGGATATTAGAGGAGCTCAACCCTTTACTCCTGATGCTCTACACCTCTTCTTCGCCCGAAGAGGGGATTTTTCACCGCAAAAAACAGCTGATGTTCGCTATTTTTTGCGGCTTTACATACCCAGGGAACGGAGCCTCACAGAGGAGACTCTAGCGACGCCGGCGGAGCCACCGGAAGTCCAGTCCTGTTGTAACTTTGAATGGTCATTAAATGAACAGTTGTAAGTCGAGGACCACCTGTATATTATAAATTCAACCACCTAAATTTGTAAACCAGTGGTTATAGCTTAGCATTATGTATAACTAGATTACAGGCTTTTTTCAACAAACTATTCATGTAACAAATGAGAGAGTTTGCACAAAGTGTAAATCTGCTCACGGATAACTTAAGGCCTTGTGACAGTATGGGTTAATATCTAAAGGGCGGGACTCCGACTCCTTCAGATCCTTTTCCGAGTTCAGTGCACTATATGTTCAGTGCAGAAGAAAATGAAAGCATGAACATACGATGACAACAAAAGCTATTTCAAATAAGAAAGACATTTGCCAGCACTCATTAAGCCTGGACAGGTGGTTACGGGAACCTGGAATGATCTCAACTGACCTTCTGGGATGGCAGCCACAGCGAGGGCAACGGCAATCTTGAAGTAGTAGATGGCGCCGCGGATCCAGGAACCGCCGTGTATGGGGTCGTTGAAATGCCCGATGTTGATGAGCCAGACAGCCACGCAGATGAGGGAGATGACTTTGGACAGCTGCTCACCAAACTCGTCCAGTTTCTGCTGCAATGGCGTCTTCTCTTGCTCTGTGGCTGCCATTTCATCGCGGATCTTACCAATTTCAGTGCTCACGCCTGTGGCGATGACAATACCAACAGCCTTGCCGGCACCAATGTTGGTACCCTGGATTGGGTTTGAAGGTGAATAGGAACAAGACAAATTAAAATCAACAAAGGAAAGTGGCACTCAATAAATAATAATGGATGGGGAAAGTACAGTTATTTTAGATAAAGAAGGCTATAAGCATGGCTATGTACAATCTTGCATAAGCACATTGTTTCATTTCTTAAAAATCCAAGATCTCCAGGCCTCGTGGCAGTAAAGGACATGCCTCTGCTACATCTATAGCATGTTCATTATCTATCTGCAAAAAAATGGTTGGAACTATTGTTTAGGAAATTGCTGAAATGTCTGCTAGGGATCACGGCAACCACAAAACTCCCATCCTATCACCCATGCCAACAAACATACTGCTAAATTCTTAATGTAGAAGCAAAAATAAGCAAATAACAGCACATTTCCTTAACTTGCGGAATTAGCTCTTGCAAAGGTGAACAGAAAAAGAGAAAGGATGACTAGCAGACTCAGTTACAGCAGAGATTACTGAATCATTGGAGGACCTGAAGGACCAGCTTGGGGACACATCATCCTGGATAAAATCTTTCTGTGTGGTCATTAAGAGTCAACACTGAGTTGATGGCATATCATCAATAATTTGATTACCTTACACTTGCCAGGTCTCCCTAGTTGTATCTGACTTGTAATCGCATTCACATTTTTGGCTATATCACTTTCTGACAGCCATTAATAGGAAGCATAAAATTATGGAATTTACAAGCTTGTCTTTTTGACCTGATCTCCCCAGTCACCTATAGGTGAAATAAAAGTGCAATGTAATATCAGCCAATTTACATTGTTGCTTGAGAGATCAAATAAAATGATGTCACCTGATTATCCCAAAAGTGCTTTTTAGAATAGAATAGAATAGAATAGAATAGAATAGAATAGAATAGAATAGAATAGAATAGAATAGAATAGAATAGAATAGAATAGAATAGAATCTTTTGTCACTTTAAATGTACACTAATCAGCATACATTGAAATGAAATTTCATTGCATTCAGCTCTCAAAAAAATACCATTTTGCATATACCCACATACCCATACATATATGACACAGAGAAACATCACAGTCTAGTTTGAATGTATTCATATACATGGCAAAAAAAAGAATCCTACAAATTTACAAGACCGATGGCATAAAGAACAAAGCTGTTACAGAATCTAGTAGTTCTGCTATAAATATTTTGAAACCTCCTCCCAGAGGGGAGCAACAGAAACAGATTGTGAAGTGACTGTGTGGGGTCTCTAATAATGCTCCGCGGTCTAAGCACATAGAGCTTATAAGCAGTATCCTGAATAACAGGGTGCAGGATTCCTATAATCTTCTCAGCTGTCCTTATCACTCTCTGTATGGACCTTCTATCTAAGACACTGCTACCACCAAACCAAACAGTGATGCAGTTTGTTAAAACACTCGCAATCGTGCTTCTGTAAAAAGTGGCCAGGACAGGAGAAAGTTGTGCTCTGAGCTGAAGAAGCTTCTTGGATGAGAAGCCAACTATCTTCAGAGAAAAAATAAAGTCCAACTGCCTTTTGAAAAAGCACTTCTGGGACAACCATGACCTGGATGACTGAGAAATTCCATAGACATGTCACCTGATTCTTTATCCCACTGCATTACCAAATAAAGACAATTGGAATATGGTATTTAGTGTCCCATCAGTGTCCCTGTCATGTACTATTTGAATCAGAGACAAAAAGATGCATCAGCAGGCTTTACATCTTCAGCCCTGTCAGTAATACTCACAGAAAACAGCATGTTCTTCTTGTCCTGATTTACAGCCCGGGGATCTGGGACAGGATCAGTATGTTTGATCACAGAGACAGATTCACCTGGGTGGGTAAATAAAGGGTCAGACCACTTGCTTCATACAAAACAGAGTCATGGGTACTTTAAGTTATGTGGACTTTAATCCAGAATTCCTCAGCCAGCAAGCTGGCAAGTGAATTCTGGATGTTGAAGTCTACATATCTTTAATTAGCTAAGGTTGAAAAATACTGGCATAAATCATACCCAAATCTACCTATCACCAATGATTTTCCAAGGCACGTTTTCCCAACCACAGATTTTTCCATAGAGACTATGATCTCTAGATAGTCCTATCCTTCCTCTTTATAAAGTGGTTTAAAATAGAGGTTCTTTTCCAGTTCTTCTCGGATTGGCTGAGATTTAAAAACATAGCCTCTGTTGTTATTCCCTCTTTCTCCCTTTTTTTTTTTAACTTTTTTCCCCCATTCTCTTATGGGCAGAATATATTTATTGCTAACATTAGGTATGAGTTCTTACCTGTCAGAATGGACTGGTCCACACGCAGAGTGGTGGATTTGATGGAAATTATGCGAATATCAGCTGGGACTTTGTCACCAACTGGGGAACAAAAAAAAGAAAAACCTCCAGTTTTAGCCATAAAACAGTTTGATGTAAAAATAAATAAATAAACAAACCCCTACTATTGACTAGTTTAAGCATCTTTGTTGAAAGAGAAATGATGGTATTAATACCAAGTTCTGAAGCTAGGATATATATCACCACCTTATTATTATGAAAAATAACTGCTAAAAGCACACGTGAGAGTTAGTTCTCATACAGTCAGTGAAAAACAAGACAACACAACAGCAAAATTGAGCAGTGCAGAAATAAAGAACAAATTTATATAGGCTAATCCTTGCAATGGAAAGAGACAGTCTACAGGGAGTCCTTGACTTACAACCGTTTCTTTACTGACCATTCGAAGTTACAACAACACTGAAAAAGTGACTTATGACCATTTTCCACACTGTCACAGCATCCCCATGATCACATGATCAAAAGTCAGATGCTCGGCAACTGACTCATATTTATGACGATTACAGTGTCCCAGGGTCATGTGATCCCCTTTTGTGACCTCCTGATAAGCAAAATATGGGGGAGCCAGATTCACTTAGCAACTGTGTGACTAACTTAACAACTGCAGTGATTCACTTAACAAATGTGGAAGAAAGGTTGTAAAATGGGGAAAAACTCACTTAACAAATGTCTCACTTAGCCACAGAAAATTTGGGCTCAGTTGTGGATGTAAGTTGAGGACTACCAGCATTATGAAGAACAGGAGAAAAAAATACAAGATGATTTCAACTTTGTTTTTATTGGGTTTTGTTTTGAATAATGCCAAATCTTGAAAATGCTTTTGATGATTGATTCTTGAGATGGTGTAGGACCTCATGCTTGAGCAAGGGGCTGGACTAGAAGACCTCCATGGTCCCTTCCAGCTCTATTCTATTCTATTCTATTCTACTTCAAGCTATTATAATGGTATAAACATATACCATACAAAGATAGTTTCTATATATCCTTCCCTATAACCACTGAATACTAGAATAGCTCCCATGGCTAGTGCACTGAATATAAAGTATGAGGGTCCAGGAGTTCAATTCCTGATAGAGAATTTGAACCCCAAAGAATAACATTTGGATAGCTACCTCTGATGGGTTCCATATAGGATGAAACTGGTCATATGA
Source organism: Bothrops alternatus (assembly GCA_034064705.1). NCBI lineage: Eukaryota > Metazoa > Chordata > Lepidosauria > Squamata > Viperidae > Bothrops > Bothrops alternatus. The sequence goes on along the minus strand of JARGCV010000148.1, from coordinate 1,392,725 downwards.
TGGTGCCTGGTGGTCTCTGTAACTAATTTAATTCAATAAACATTATTTATTATAACTTCTGTGATTTTGTTTGAGTGCTTCCAGTACTCATGACTGAGTGAATCTTGACACCATGAGAAATGTGAAAGACACCTATGAAACCAGAGCTACAAAGAAAAGATTGCTCTTTTTCTGTCTCTACATAAATCTGGATCGCTATTCTGGCTTTTGCTCTTACATATGGGATACAGGCAATCTTCCACTTACAACCATTTAGTTAGTGACCGTTCAAAGTTACAACGGCATTGAAAAAAGTGCCTTATGACCGTTTTTCACACTTATGACTGTTGCAGGATCCCCATGGTCACATGATCAAATTTTGGGCACGTGGCAACTGGCTTTTATTTATGATGGTTGCAGGGTCCCAAGGTCATGTGATCACCTTTTGTGACCTCCTGACAAGCAAAGTCAACAGAGAAGCCAGAGATACTTAACAACTTAGCAACTATAGTGATTCACTTAGCAACTACGGTAAGAAAAGTCGTAAAATGGGGCAAAATTGATGTTGATTGCTTATTTAGTATCCTATGAATATCACTAAATATTGTATACTATGATTTCTGATGAATGTATCTTATGATGATTATGATCATGATTTATCATCATCATCATGATTTATCACTTGTAGCTTGTATGTACACTGAGAGCTTATGCACAAGAGACAAATTCCTTTTGTGTCCAGTCACGCTTGGCCAATAAAGAATTCTATTCTATTCTATTCTATTCTATTCTATTCTATTCTATTCTATTCTATTCTATTCTATTCTATTCTATTCTATTCTATTCTATTCTATTCTATTCTAAACAGTTGTCCTGCTTAACAACAGAAATTCTGGGCTCAATTGTAGCTGTAAATCAAAGACTAATAATAATAATAATAACAACAACTTTATTGTCACTTTGAATGTACACCAATCAGCATACATCAAAATGAAATTTTGTTGCATACTCAAAGGACCACCACCTCCAATATACACTCCCTGTTCGTGGCCAGCTCAAGTTTCAGTACGTCCATTTTAATCTCTAAAAAGCCAACGATGGCAAATAGGACAGATGGAAATGGAGCTCCATGTGGATTAGCCCTCAAATTAGCATGTATTCCTGCATGACAACCTCACCTCCTTTCCTTTATCTCAGCAGTCTTCAAACTTGGCCCTTGTGTGACTTGTGGACTTCAACTCCCAGAATTCCTCAGCCAGGCATACTGGCTGAGGAATTCTGGGAGTTGAAGTCCACAAGTCATACAAGGGCCAAGTTTGAAGACCCCTGCTTTATCTGATCCTGTCTCTTCCACCTTTTCCTTAAAGGGCCCTGGCTCCTTTTCACCCCTGGAGCACGCTTCCACCATCTCCAACTCCTCCAAAAACCTCTCTCCCTTTCTCTGGGCCTGCCGACAGCCTCATCCAGTTCCTTCTCTCCATAAGCCCCGAGACCTCTCCTCCTCTGCCTCCTTTGGAAACAGCCCTGATTTGCAATCCATTGCTGGGCCAGCAGTCAGATCTTGCTGCCGGCAGAACAGTTTCAAACAGCACAAATGACTTTTAACGGTCTCACCAACAGTTCCGAAACAGCTAAAAACTCACCATACCAACAAAGATTGTCGGTTGTATGTTAGCTTAGTCCCACTAAGGTGCTCAAACACATTAAAACCTTCCCGATTATGTGGCCTATATCCCTTACATCCCTCCAAAAACTTATACTCATACAAAAGCTTATACTTCTGCCCTATGAGCAGACCAAGCTTAGCATTACTTTGTACTTTTCAAACTAATAAAGATATAGGAAAGAGAATAATGCATGTTTTAAAATAAAATACATCCACATTGTGAGTTTTGTGGGGGAAATATAGTACAACATTTAGCAAATTTTAGTGCAGCTTTTGAAGCAGAGTCAGATTAAGACACAGTGGCTAAAGTTGCACAAATGGTTGCTAGACTAGCCCTTCTTGAAAAGATTCAGCTGCATTTGCATTGGGTAAAAATTGTCCTGATGGCAACATGAAACTGAATTATGTGCCTTGGGAAATACCTGCAGCAGCTCTGCCCAAGTAGGTGCTCTAAGCATGTTGAAGGCAATGCCCAGAACTGAATATGAATAGTAAGAATAACACTGTACTCCATCCAATGCCTGAAATTCTGGGTAAACAAATAACTCTTATTTGTACATGACTAAGTAAACCACAGTTTTCTGAATTAATCCAGTTTTCTGGGCTAGCATAACTTAACCAGGTTAAACAAAAATGATAGCATATAGACACAATATACTAAGCTTGGGTAAATTTTAATCTTGTTTCTTCACATTTAGCATGCTGTGAAAAACCCAATCCATTTAGTTAATTTATAGATTAGTATACTATGCAAACTCAGAAAATAGGTTAATTCCCTAACCAAATTTTGTAGATAGTATATGTCCAACCACTGGGTCACAAAGTTACCCTACTGAGTTTGCACAACAAATTGATTTCAGCCTATTTATGTGTTATGTGAACCTTGTCACAACCAGAACCATCACCTGGACTCATAGATGTCCAGTAGATGCTGCAGTGAGGTGACTCACTTCATGATGTCATTGTCAAATGCCATAATTTGTGTCAGTCATATTATCGTGCAAATGGGCTATATATCTTCTAAAGTGAAGCATGTGATGTCACTTGCTCAACCTACAAGTGACTGCACTAGGGGCTAAGCTAAGGAAGTTGCACAAGGTTCCCCACACACACACTGTGAACCAAGGTGTGGGCAGCCCTTCCTGTAGGCAAAACAAAGAGCTTGTCTCAGGGCGCGATGGATTCAGTTCCTTTCTGACAAAGAAGAAGGTTTATTCCAGGCTACGTGTCTGCCTTAGCTAGACAACTGTCCTCAGATGAAATTCAATTTCCAATCCAGATGGTTTCTAAGGCATGCAAGTTATCTTATCTTTTGCTTCAGGCAGCAGAATGTCTTGGGTCAGAAGGACTAGAGGTCCATTGACCCAAGTTCTATATTAAGGAAAGAAAAGTGGTGTCCACTGGAGGACAGTACAAGACAGTGTCAGATCTGAATACTTTATGGACAGGAGACCATTGGTTCAGTTAACCAGGATCATCAGTGTGGTGTTTTTTTGTGGGTTTTTTTACAGTCTAGATCACCTTGACAGCTTTAAGGTATGTGGATGCAACTCCTAGAATTCCCTCACCAGCATTTCTGGGAGTTGAAGTCCGCGTATCTTAAAGTTGCTACGGTTGAGAAACTTTGGTCTAAACACAAAGAATATTATATATACGGAACTGAAGGTAGCTTGAATGAGAAAAAATTCTTACTGGGGTCAAATTCTGAAGCAGAAATTTCAGTGGGTGAAATTTGCTATATATATAAAATCTCTGAGACTTTTTTTTGTACACCACTACAGTTCAGAAATAAGTATGCTACTATTTATCTCCTAGGAAATTTTTTCAACCAGGTTTCCCAAGGCAATAATGATAAAACAAACTTGTCTGAATAGTCCTAAAAAGCAAAGACTCTTTTTAATATTATAAAAAGATTCTCTGTCTCAGCCAATGGTAGGCTTTACTTTATGCTGGTCTATGACTGTAATGAAGATTTCATTTGATTTGATTAAGCTTTGTTCACAGAAACAACAAATTAAGGCGGCAAAACATTTCATTCCTGTCTTTTGTAAAAATGGAGCTTAAGAATTCTGGAGTCCTCCATTTTTTAAAAGCATATTCACCATGAAGAACCAGACGGCATGAATAAGGATTTTAATAGCACAATTCTATACATGTCTGTTTGTAAATAAATGCCACAGAGTAATTTAAACCTCTCATGATATGGTAGTTTTGCATTATGCATATAATATTGTTGTCAACGCTGCTAATATTGAATATCCTTGCTTTGACAAAATATGCAGAACTGTCTGCTATTTTTAGAGTTAATTCAGTTGACAGAGAAAGGGAGGAGATTAGTAAGGAAAGCCCGGGAAAAGGAACGGAAGTGAATCTTTGCCCTCCAGGTTAACTGGAAGATGTGAATCATGACCCCAAAATAGGGGAGGGGAAATGCCTGGAATGTTATGTGCAAAGGGAAGGGAAATTCAGATCTTGCCATCCATCATGCTGTGCTGACACGTCTCTACACTAATAAAGGCTTTTTTAGGTTAAACCAGGCCTGAAAGTTCTTTGAAGTGTTTCATTGCTCAGACACATGACATCATGCCAAGATCCACAAATATTTTAAACCAATTAAGAGGTCCCGGACCTCGGTCACTATTCCTAATCTAAAGGGGATAGATGACAAAGATTCGGGGAAGATCTCATTATGGAAGGAGAAAGATGGCTTGAGGCCAGCACCTCAGCAGCAGCAGCTTCCCCAGAGAGTGGAGCGGCAGCCAGCCAGCCGGGGCAGAAAGAACTCTAGCAGATCTCCCAGCTGGGAGCAAAGACTTCAAAAGCAGAATGGAGAGATAACAAAGTTTTGGGTGAGTCGCTGGAAAGATTTCAAAACCCAGAGGTGAAAAGCAGAAATCAATTCCTGGAGAGAGGAGCCTATACCCCTCCCATGGCACATCAGAAAGCCTGTCAGACCCTGTCTTCCCCTGCCAGGGACCCCAACCCTGAAGAGAGAGGGAAATCCAGTCTGAGGCATCTGCAGCAATGGGTAGATTGGGTTCCCCAGCAGATGGATAGTCAGCGATTTCTGAGCTTGGCACAACTAATAGAGGCCTTGCAACAGCTTGGGGTGGGAAGAAGTTTGGAGAAACACAAAAACTGCTTTAAAAAAGACTTTTGAAACCTATAAAAAGCAGGCTGATAGAAAGAGGGCTCCCCAAAGAACATTCCAAGTTGGGGAAAAGGTTTATTTGTCAACTAAATATTTACGCCTCAAATTGCCCAGCAAGAAATTGGGACCAAAATTCTTGGGGCCTTTCCCCATAGTAAGGATCATCAATCCGGTCACTGTAGAACTAAAACTCCCTAGACTTTTAAGGAGAATTCACCCAGTCTTCCATTGCAGCTTGTTGAAACCTTATTGGGGCTCCACTTTAAGACCTCCCCCGAAGAAGGCACCTGGGCCCCTCGTACTTGTGGGACAGACCCACTATGAAGTGAAACGTATTCTTGACTCTAGAATTTTTAAAGAGAAATTGCAGTACCTAGTACAATGGAAGGGATACCCGTTGTCTGAAGCCACCTGGCTGAAATCCAGTGAGGTGAAAGCTGACAGGCTTGTAAAAGGTTTTGGGCGAAATACCCCAACAAACCGAGAACTAGTCATTAACATATGCTTTTGTTTACATTACAGGATCTGTCCTTTTTGTAAGGGGGGACGGATGTCAACACTGCTAATATTGAATATTCTTGCTTTGACAAAATATGCAGAACTGTCTGCTATTTTTAGAGTTAATTCAGTTGACAGAGAAAGGGAGGAGATTAGTAAGGAAAGCCTGGGAAAAGGAACGGAAGTGAATCTTTGCCCTCCAGGTTAATTGGAAGATGTGAATCATGACCCCAAAATAGGGGAGGGGAAATGCCTGGAATGTTACGTGCAAAGGGAAGGGAAATTCAGATCTTGGCATCCATCATGCTGTGCTGACACGTCTCTACACTAATAAAGGCTTTTTTAGGTTAAACCATGCCTGAAAGTTCTTTGAAGTGTTTCATTAGTCAGACACATGACAATTGTATTATATAGTTTTAAGAACATTTTCCTTGCAGTTTGGACCTTTTCTGTTGGATCTGCTTTTCCTAAGAAATATTTTTATTAATTCAGCAGGCAACTCCATTAGTTAAATTTCAAAATTATATTGCTAGACATAGTTACAATTATATTCAGATCATTGATCAGCTTTTGCTGGTATTTTCAATATCAGATTTGGCTTCTTATCTCCATTTATTGAGTAGAGATAGATGAGCATTAAAAAAACATCATTGGCTTATTTATTGTGATATGGTTACATTGCAGAAAATCTTATTTTTTTAGGAAACATGTTTGAAGTACAATGTAAGTGACAGAAGCCACATGCAATCATTTGGAGCAATTGGAATTGGAAGAGTGAAAATTTTCATCTGCATTTGTGTAAATCTCTCTCATTTAGCATTTAAATATGATTTCTGAGGTTTAATTCCTGTAGTGACAAAATTGCTCTGTTGAGGAAAATACAATTTCTCTCAGCTCAATCAGAAATAATTTTGGGATTCTCCTGTTCCCTTGACCCCATTCCCCTTAAAATGTTCCCTGGTTTTCTTTTTTTTAAATCAAGTCATTTGCCCACAGTTAGCCCAGGAGGGCTTCTTCAGTCTCTCACCTCACTATTCTCCCCCCAAATCCTTCTCAGCAACGCTATTTAACAAACACAAACCTATGCCATACTAAAGCCATATATGAGACTCTGCTCAGTTGCCAGATACAGTGTTCATAAGCTATTGTATATGGAGCTTACACAAAGAAATATTGCTCAGGAATGCAGGGGAAAGCTGTATTTTCCGTTTTCCTCAGAAGTGGGCGATCATCAAGGAGATGCTTGGGATATGTCAGGATTGAAGAATGTAGGATGCAGATGGGGTGGAGGGGTTTTTTTTTGTTCTGCTTCTAAGATAGCCAGAGGCAGCAGCCCAGTGTGGGTTTCTCCTTTGCCTGTCCTCCTTTCATCTGACAAGGCATGGTAACCCTAGATGTCCCCATGCACCCCAGCTCGCTTTTCCACCAGCGCATTAAGTGTCTCTCTCTCCCTCCCTCTCTCTCCCTCTCTCTCTCTCTCCCTCTCTCTCTCTCTCTCTCTCTCTCTCTCCTTGCCTGCCTCATCACATTCCTGAAGCATCACCAGCTGCCTGACAGTGTCCATACAAGGCAAAGCTGGTTCCTGGGCACTATCCATTGCTCCATTGCCTTCTCTTCTTCAAGGAGATGGAGAGGTCACGGCTTCCCTAGGCAGGGAGGGGAACTCAAGGCCAGGCCAGACTAGGAGAAAGGTGGCAACAACTACCTACATCCCCAGAAGTGATGCTAAAATTGCTTGGCCATCAACGTTTAAAAAAAAAGAGCATAAACTATTCAGTCGATGAGCTGCTAAGGCTCCTCAGAATTATTTCTTTGTTAAATTCTTCCCTGCAGACATACAAGGATTTTGACTTTAACACACTCTCTTTTTCTCTCTGGTTATACATATATATTACCAACTCCTGAATTCCCTCCTAACATATATATTGTGAGGCCAGTTAGCAGAGGCCAAATACACAAGTGACTGGCTACATTTAAGAAGAAATTAGGGGAAATGAATCCCCTCCTTATGCAATTCTTGAAGACACAAGAACATTGGGTCCTTCCTTGGCATTTGGTCACCGAGGCACATGAAAGGAGGTGATAAAATCATGAATGCCAGTTGGGCCAGACAAGAGCTATTCAGTGTCCTAATTAAGAACGGGGCATCTATGTATAGAAAGTTTCTCTTTTTGAGTAATTAGCATGAGAAATCAAAAGAGGGAAATCTTGTCACCTTCAAACCCTGCTTGTGAGATTCCCTGGGATCGCTGAGTGATAGCTGGTAGAGCTAGGGTGTTAGGCAAGATGAATCTTTGGTTGTGTTCTTGACAATGCCACCAAATCACCTCACACAGAGATTTATTGATCAAAACATATATTAGGATTTTTTTTAATGAGCACGTTTTTAAGAATGTGAGGATCAACACAAAGCAGCATGACCAAGGAATCGGGCTTTCAGTATTAAAAAGAATGAGAGATTGAGAGATTCTCTGCAGAGGGAAACATTTACCTCTAGGTTTTTGGAAGCTGAGTTCGATGACAAAATATTTTGTGCATCCACATGCACATATGCATTATTTTATTGCTATTTGAGCTGGAGCTGGAGTTTTAATTTTCCGTTGGATTTTTAACTCTCCAGGACAAATTGGGGTGGGATGGGACTGGCGGGGGGGCAGCAGGGGGGAAGTGGTCCTGTTTTAAAGGGAATAGTCCAAATAGAAGGGCTTTAGTTTCAAAAATGAGAAAGAGGGGCTTGTAATAGCCTACCAACTGTTAGCAGCCAGCATATTGCCTGTTCATTTGCAATGATAAGATGTCTTGCGTTCTGCTTAAATTAACAAATTAACAAATCCTTTCAAAATTTACACTTAAATGTATAGACTCAAAAGAGCAAAAACATTTTCCCCTCACACTTTATCCTATTTGCTACACATAAGTGGGACAATGAATTTTATGTAAAGTCTGTTCTTTTTTTTTCTTTTTTTCTTTTTTTTGGGGGGGGGCAATGCAGTGTTTCTCTTTTCTAGGCTCCCAGAAGTAACCACTCTGATCTCCTTTGTGTGAATGTGTGACAAAAAGGAAAGCAAGAAAGAAGCTACAAGATCTCGTGAGAGAGACTGCTCCATCACATGGATGGATGGATGGATGGATGGATAGATGGATGGATGGATGGCCTTTATATTTTGGAAACACTTGTGCAACTTGCCCCGAGAGTAAATGATCTCTGAATTAAATTAAATTAGAAAGAAGAAGGGAATGATCTGGCTGCTGGCCCAGCTCTGAGGGCAGCTGTTATCCAGTAAGTGCAGCTGAAGGGGATTCCTCAGGGCTCTGCTTTCACTGCTCCACCTCCAGCCCGCACTCTCCATGGGGACTGTCTGTTCCCAAAACATCCCTCTCCCCTCTATTCCAGGGTCAAGACAGGGCAAGCCCAAGGAGTAAACAAGCCCCATGATGGAGCAGTCTTGTTCAGATTTTGCTGAAGCAGCATCTCCAGAACTTCCTGTGGATTTGAGGCTGAAGGAACACACTATATAACCCAAATGAAAATAGCCACTCTTCTCCTGACTTGTGGGAAATAGCTGCTACAGTGTGACCCAACAGGGTGCCTCCTGGAGTTTCACACAAAATGGGTAGAGGTAGGTGCCACATCTTGATTGGGATTCTCGGCCTTGCACAAAATGTCACTGGAAGGAGAGGCTGGCAAAAGCAGACTTCTAAGTGTGTAGAGAAAACGCTGGCTTTAAATGAGTTTTGCAGCAATATATTGTCACAGATTGAAAAAATGTAGAGTGGATAGTCATTAATCCAATTTCTAACAAGAAGTATTTAGAAATAGACAGTGTCAGAATGTTTCTTTTTCACATACTAGAAATTCAAAACAAGGTCACTTCCTTCCTTTAATTCAGCAGTTCCCAATCTTTTCTATACCCCGCACCCCTAGAACGCTTCTGATATATTCTTGCACCCCTTACAAAAGTTCGAAGTAACAGCAACAAATTATGCATATACACTATAATTTTGAAAACCCAAGTTTTCGCACCCCCTGGAATATTGTCTCACACACTCAGGGGGTGCGAGCACCCCCGGCTGGGAACCCCTGCTTTAATTCATTCTTGGTTCATATCACTCAATTAATTTGATAAATTCTGAAATTTCCATGAGAGAATTATACCTCTATTTAACCTTTTCTCCTGTAATAGAAGCATTCTTGCCTTCACTGAGGGTGTTTTTCTAGGACCAAGTTAAACTCTCTCTACCATCCTTAACTGCAGAAATAAATCAGCACAAAATTGCTGCTCAATCCTGCCAATCCTCAATCTGCATAAATTGCCTCTGTTTCAAACCACTACTGTCACCTTATTTCCTTCCAGAGATAACAAAACCAGACACATTTGACATACCTAAAAGCTAATTTTGAATAGCATTGGAATAATTTTCTGGAGGAATATTTAAACTAAACAGCAGGGACAGTGAGCTAACTGATACAGAACATACAGTGCATGTAACATAGATGTGTGTGTGGACAAGAACATCAACCTTGCTGTCAAGCAAAATCAAGATCTTAATAGCGAGTGCCACACAAAGTGCACTAACCAAATAGGTGGTAAGACATATGGGGAACTCAGGCACCACACAGGTTATGTAGGAAGTAAACATAAAGGACTCATATGTTTATACACAAATGCACAGAGTATGAACAGCAAACAGGGTGAACTAGAAATTCAGGTTAATGTGGGCAGATATGATATTGTTGCCATAACGGAAACATGGTGGGACAAAACCCACAAATGGAACACACAGCTAGAGGGATTTAAATTATTTAAAAGAAACAGACCAAATAAAAGAGGAGGTGGAGTTGCTCTCTATATAAGAAGTAACTACATCTCTACAGAAATAGAGCACAACAATGATGAAAACTGTCCTGAATGCATATGGGTCAATATAAAAGGGGGGGGAAATGACATTGCCATAGGTGTATACTATAGGCCACCCAACCAAACACAGGAAATAGATGAACCTTTTGCTAGTCAGCTAACTAAGGTATGTAGGAAGCACATCACAATAGTAATGGGAGACTTTAACTACCCTGACATCAACTGGGAGACAAACTCTGCACCAAGTGGAAGATCAAACAGATTCCTGACAAACCTAGCAGACAACTTTGTCTCCCGAAGAGTAGAGAAGGGAACTAGGGGATTAGCCATTTTGGACCTAATTCTCACTAACAGAGATGAAATGATAGAAGGTGTTGAAGCCATAGGAACCTTGGGAGGAAGTGATCATGCAATATTGGAATTCAACATTATGGAAGCACAAGCAATAGAACACAGTCAAACTAGAGTCTTGGACTTCAAGAGAGCTAATTTCAATAAACTTAGGGTTTGGGAAGGATTCCATGGATGAGAATCCTCCAGGGGAAAACAACGCAAGAAATTTTGAAAAGTGAGATAATAAAGGCCCAGTCTAGCACAATACCAACAAAGAGGAAAAATAACAGCTCTCAAAAGAAACCAGCATGGCTGCATAAAGAACTCTCTGATCAATTGAAAGATAAAAAGGACAAGTATAGAAAGTGGAAAGAGGGGCACATAACTAAGTCAGAATATCAGCAAATAGCCCGAGCCTGCAAAGACGAAGTGAGGAAAGCCAAGGCTCAAAATGAACTAAGGCTTGCGACCAAAGTCAAAAATAACAAAAAAAAGCTTCTTTCAACATGTAAAAAACAAGAAAAAAGTGAAGGAAATGATTGGTCCATTAGTGGGTGAAAGTGGCAAGAAGGTGACAAGCAACAGGGAGAAAGCAGAACTATTTAACTCGTTTTTCACATCTGTCTTTACACAAAGGGAAAAAACAGAGCAACCTATCAAAAATAGTGCCATAAAAAACAAAATAGAAATACAAGTTAAGATAGGCAAGAAAATGGTAAGTGAACATCTGTCCAGCCTAGACGAGTTCAAATCACCACAACCAGATGGATTACACACCAAGGTTCTTAAGGAACTGGCAGATGTGATCTCAGAACCACTGAACTATCTTTTTCAAAGATCCTGGAGCACTGGGGAACTACCAGAGGACTGGAAAAGAGCTGATGTAGTTCCCATCTTCAAAAAGGGGGGGGGGAAGGATCCAGGAAATTACAGACCTATCAGCCTGACCTCAATACCTGGGAAGATTCTGGAAAAGATAATCAAACAACGAATCAGCAAACACCTACAGGCAAACAAAGTCATTACTAAAAGCCAGCACGGGTTTGTCAAAAACAGATCATGCCAGACAAATCTTATTGCATTCTTTGACTAAGTGACAAAATTAGTGGACCAGAGGAATGCTGTGGATATAATTTACTTGGACTTCAGTAAGGCATTTGACAAAGTAGACCACAACCTACTACTTGATAAGATAGAAAAATGTGGGTTAGACAGCATCACCACCAGATGGATCCGTAGCTGGCTGACCGGCCGTACTCAGCGTGTGGTCCTCAATGGAACCGCATCTACATGGAGGGAAGTGTGTAGTGGGGTGCCCCAGGGCTCTGTTCTGGGCCCAGTTCTCTTCAACTTCTTCATCAACAATCTGGACAAGGGGATACATGGGGAACTCATCAAATTTGCAGACGACACCAAGCTGGCAGGAATAGCCAACACTCCAGAAGACAGGCTTAAGATACAGAAGGATCTTGACAGACTTGAACATTGGGCGCTATCTAACAAAATGAAATTCAGTGGTGAAAAAAGCAAGGTTCTAGATTTAGACAAGAAAAACCAAATGTACAGGTATAGTATAGGGGGTACCTTGCTCAATAGTAGTAACTGTGAGAGGGATCTCGGAGTCCTAGTGGACAATCGTTTAAATATGAGCCAGCAGTGTGCTGCAACTGCCAAAAAAGCACACACAGTGCTAGGCTGCATTAACAGAGGGATAGAATCAAGATCACGTGAAGTATTAATACCCCTTTACAATGCCTTGGTAAGGCCACACTTGGAATACTGCATCCAGTTTTGGTCACCACGATGTAAAAAAGATGTTGAGACTCTAGAAAGAGTACAGACAAGAGCAACAAAGATGATTAGGGGACTGGAGGCTAAAACATATAAGGAACGGTTGCTGGAATTGGGTATGTCTAGTTTAACGAAGAGAAGGATGAGGGGGGACATGATAGCAGTGTTCCAATATCTCAGGGGCTGCCACAAAGAAGAGGGAGTCAAGCTATTTTCCAAAGCGCCTGGAGGCAGGACAAGAAGCAACGGGTGGAAACTAACCAAAGAGTGAAGCAACCTAGAACTAAGGAGAAACTTCCTGACAGTTAGAACAATTAACCAGTGGAACAACCTGCCTCCAGAAGCGGTGAATGCGCCAACACTGGAAGTTTTCAAGAAGAAACTGGACAGCCTTTTGTCCGAAATGGTTTAGGGTTTCCTGCCTGAGCAGGGGGTTGGACTAGATGACCTCCAAGGTCCCTTCCAACTTTATCATTGTTATTATTAAGAGTTAAATGCTACTTCAATGCCAGCATACTAAGGATTGTTTAAACCAGCCTTCTTTGTGCATTGGGAACAAAATGACGACCACATCATAAGGGTATTTTGTGTCCTGGTTAGGTGCAAGTGGGAATGACCTTTATTTCTTTCAGCTCACAGAGAATAATGTCTTCTTTGCCACATATTCCAACTATAGTTCCCCTGCTTATCTAAGAATGGGTTGATCCCTGCTCAATGCTAAATATCTTTGCAACTCAATTGTTTAACAAAATAATGCTTCTTTATCACTATTCAGTCTTTGGTCCAACACTGTTCAAGTTGATTGCCTGTGTAATCAATGTAATAAAGGAATGCTGTGTCAGTGTCGACAATTGTTTCAGCTTAAAAAACCCAAAAGCATTTTTAAATCCTCAGGTGGAGATCGGAGACAAGAATCTTGGCAACTGCTCTTTAGAGAGGGGTATAGCTGTTGATGATTGTTACTAGAGAATCATACTATCCTTTTATGGAGAATACAGTATATATCCTCTAGAAAAGAAACAGTAGAGAATGCTGGGATATCCCTTCAACTTAATTGACCTTGGCCCTACTCTATCAAGGAGTAGGCATCACAGTGAAAGGAGAATACTGTCTTCTAGAGCCGTCGCTCCAGAAATATCTAAGCATTTTGAATGTCACTGCTAATGGTATCTGGCATCTTCGGTGGCCTCATATCTAATAGCTTCAGTTGGGAGCTTGAGCTACTTAGGGATTTAAAGATTATGGAAGAGAACTTGTGGTATCCATACTGACTCTAGTACTCACTCTATGTTTAGTCTTCTTTGCCCTGGGGAATCCCCATGACCTTTAATGCTTCCACACACTCCCAGCCTGACACTTACCTGCCACCTCTGCAATGTCTCCAGGGACCATGTCTTTGGCCTTTATTCTCTGTACCGCCTTCCTGTCAGATCGATAGACCTTGCCCATTTCAGGTTCATACTCCTTTAGGGCCTCAATGGCATTCTCGGCATTTCGTTCCTGCAAGGAGAAGGGCCAGCACTCAGAATTAAGATGCCCTATTGTTGCTTTCAATTACAGCTCGGCCCCCAGCAGAGGGAAGCACCACTCTATTCCATTCCATTCCCCCAATGCAAGAAAGCCAGCAGAAACAGATGTGACCCAGGCACGGAGTAAGGAACTAAACTCCTATTCCATTAAGTCTTGAAATTTTGACCCCCTGCAATTTGCTGAAAGCACTTTAATGCTCTCGGAGGCTGACTAGGTTGCAGTGCAGCAATATCCTAACAGTAACCATCAGTAATGATAACATTCATAAGGTACATCTGAAGAACAAAATGTAGTAAGCCACATTGTAGTGCGTTTAGAGCATCATAGAGGGAACTTTGCATACTAAAGAGGGCTTCACACGTTACACTAAACCACAATGTGATTTGCTTGGCTCGGGCTGGGAGTGGTTTGTGAACTTACCCATTATGCTTCAAAGCTGACAACTTTACCATGTGTGGATTTCAAGTCCCTGTGAGTTGAAGTCCACACATCATAAAGTTGCCAAGTTTGAAAAATACTGCTTTAAAGCATGGTTTGCTTGTTTATTCATTGGGTTTATCTACCACCTTTCATTCATGAGTCCAAAGACCTACGTACAGGGCTCCCTCCTAATTTTTCTCACAAAACAACTTCCTGAGATACGTTAGTTAACTATAGAATTGGTCTAAAGTGCATAGGGAGCTACTGTAGTTGAGGGGAGGACTAGATTCTCCTGATGCCAGTACAACACCTGAATTAGCCCTAGGGATCTGGATTTGAAGGGGCAAAGGGGGTTTGAGACGTATGGAGCACTTCTATTTTACCCATTAGTGTCTTGCAACAGAAGAGATGCCTTTTCCTGGGCTTGTGGTTTCCTGGCTTTTTTCCTGTGCAATCCCAGGAAAAGAGGCATTTTATTTAAAAACAGCTGACAGATACATGTGCATTCATACATGCTTCAAATCACCTTGTCCTTTGGAATCTGGATTACCCTCACAGACCTACATCCCCCAAACCATAATGAAACAAAACATGATTAGTTTGTTTACCTGCCATACTCCAACAATGGCATTGGCAATCAGGATCAATAGGATGACAAATGGTTCCACAAAAGCGGTGACAGTTTCTTCGCCCTCTTCAAACCATGCCAGCACCTGTAAAAAAAAACAACCCCAGATATGCATAGTTGTGGAGGGGAGGGGAGAGAGAGAATGTGGTTACTCTTCCACTTCTCCCTCGCTCAGATATGGTCCTTGTTCACTTTTCAGTCAGGAATCCTAAATCCCAGCCCCACCTCTCTTTTCTTCTTCTGAAATCCCATTTACTTTTTAATTCTCCTTGAACCTGACATCTGAAAACAGCGGAAGCCAGCCTGTGTTTTGCCTCTCCACGAAAATGAAGCTTGTCAGTCAATCTCCATGAAACCTGATAGCACCAGGACAAAGGGCTCCTGTTGCTCTGGGTGTGTGTGTGCAAACACATGGATGCTGCACAATTGTGCAGGCAGGTGCAAGTGTGTAACTGTGCACAGCTTCAGATGTGAAAGGAAGGTATGTGTTTCACACAAGTGGAATGAAGCATCTGCACAAGGTTTCACACTGCCCCCTGTTGGAGAGAGCTGTGTCTGACAGGGTTTCTGCTGGAAGAACAGAGCATGGTGCAAATACATACCTCATGCTGTTTGATATACTGGGGGATGGGCATAATTGTTGGATGGATTATAGTCGATTAACAATACAAATGTGCTTTGTAATGCTTGATTGTTTCCCAGAGTTATCTCCAAAGACTTTATCAGATTTCCTTCTCTTTGTTTGCAGGTCCAAATTCAGCACTTAAAATCCAAAACAAGCCTGCCTCTTACTGTCTTCATTCTAACTAACTGCAATCCTAAAAATCAGGAGCACCATGAATGTTCCCAATCTAGTTTCTATTTAATGAAGCTTCAGGTGTGTAAAAAACAGACAGAGGAAAGGTGGTAACACTAAAGACATATTCTTTCAAAAACTGCAGAAGAGATAAGTGTAGATGTGAACAAAAGAGAAATTGAATTTTGTTTAGTGCCAGTTGAACATCCCCAGAAGTGTGTTTTGCAATCATCCTCTGAGAAAGAAGAATTCAACCAAGGCTGTATAGCAGCCTTCCTAAACCACAGAAATTCTGAAACTTGTAGCGGAACACCTCTCGAATGCACCACCATGGTGAAGACAAGTGCTATTTCCAATGTAATCTTAATTTTATTTATACTGTCTGTCCTATTTTTCAGTGATAGAACAATCCCAAAGCAGATAGTTCTTTCTTATGTTCAGAAGCCTCATAATACTTGTCTCCTACAGAGCTCCATAGGAGAAAGGAAAAAAGGAAATGGACTGAACAGTTTGGTTGATTGGCTTTTTGGTCAAGAAAGCGCCAATATTCCTGGGCTGTCTGAACATGAAATATTGAACCACAGCTACATGAGAACCAGACTGTAAATTATGACCTTTTCTGAGATCTCCTGTTGCTGAGCCTGACCATGTGCTCTTGAAAGATCTAGTAACACAATCTGAGGAGGTTGAATCTCAAGTGTCAAGAAACTAGGCAGAAGCACAACAGGCTATGATGAGCGTCTGGGTGCTGAAACAAGCAAAATCTCAGCTTCTCGTGCTTAGGTTTGCTATATTATAGAAATGGTAAGGAGTTTATGGTTCCTATGAACCTGAGAGCATTCATTTTTATACAGGAATGTGCAGGTCAGGTGATCTCTGTATTCTTTTTCTGGACCAAGTCAATGTATTCATTATAGTAGAAGCTCAGTTATAATTTAAACTGACTCAAGAACTCTGAGATGGCCAAATTGACTTCTTTGATCAGAGAAAACACAATATCTACATATATTACTACCTGGAAATCCCTAAGAACTTTTGGCATAAAAGAAGAAAAAAAAAGAGCTTATGATTATGGTTTTGATGATTAGACTGAATCGATTATAGAAAGAAGTTCACGTTTTAACTATAGAATAAAAGGTAAATTTATAAATGTACTTATAACTTCTATAAAGAAGCCACTTCTTTGCATCTTATTTCTTTCTTTTCTCTTTTTCTTTTCCTTTTTTCCTTTCTTTTTCCTTTCTTTCTTCCTTCCTTTTCCTACATTTTTACTTTTTTTCTGATTTCTTTCTTTTTTTCTTTTCTTCTTTTATGTGAATCAGTATTAGTTTTTAGTTTATATTGGTTTTAGCCTCCTTTTTAAAACTTTTTATAAAATTATATATTAAAAAAAAAGCAGTGCACATTTAGAAGACAAACTGATTCTCAGATTGTTTTCTGGGATTTTGCTCAGAAGGAAAGAGTTTTGTGAATTTACAGTAAGAAATTGGCAAGAAACCCGATGGGCTAAACCAGATTGCATTATCATTATTCTCTCAGGGGAAGTTAAGTGTAAATGTCATTAAATAAATAACTGTGAAATATATGAAAATGGCCAAATAAAATATGGTGCTTGCATTTAGCATGAAGGAGTCAAAACAGATTGCTGAACAGATACATTCGGTCAATATGTTTCCTGATTTGTTATGCAGAAGGAAGCCAGGTTTTAGCTCTGAGAAAAAGGAACAGAATGGATTAATCCTGATTGGACTAAACATCTGTAAGCACCCCAAGTCTTGAAAAATAATCGATGAGGAAAAAAACACATTGAAGATGCTCAAATGCAAAGTTTTCATTTATTTGTATTACCTATCTTGCCAGTGAAAATAATTTCAGCTCTGAATCCTGACTCAAATTGTTTGTCCCTACACTTGGGGTGAAAGGGGATTATTAAATATGGCATGTTGTTTCTTCCCATACACCCAATTCACTAATTTGTTGATTCTCATTACCAGTAGAAGGGAATATTTGTAGCTCAGGGTTGAAGGGTCCTTGTTGCTCTCTGAGCTTGGTGGTTTGCTTGTAGATATTTCATTACCCATCTAGGCAACATCATCAGTGAAAGTGAGTGTGGGGTTTGCTCCCTGTTTATATACAGTAGCTTACCCACAGCAGTTATAAACAGGGAACGAACCCCGGAATCACTCTCACCAATGATGTTGCCTAGTTGGGTAATGAATTGTCTACAAGTTCAGACAGCAGTAAGGACTCCACTCATTACTAACCAATCTATCTAAAATCAATCCAATAACTGCAGCTCTGTTCTTTTCATTCCAATGTAATGGAAGTTGGTATGTTCCTAACACAGGATGGCATCCGCAGAGAGCAGGCTTGCAGACATCACTTGCCCACGACATAGCTTCTTTCCCATTCTGCCCCCAAATGGTTGCTTCTCCTCTTCAGCCCTGTGTCGATTTCCCCAAGTTCCCTCAGTTACAAGGCCAGTGTCACTTACGAAAGAGATGCAGGCTGCGAGCAGGAGAATTCGCACAAGCAAGTCTTCAAATTGTTCCATCACCAGCTCCCATATAGTTTTGCCTGATAAGCAAGAAAGGATGGGATGAAAGGCACAAATGAGACACAGGCTGCAGAGATGGGGTGGAGAAAATCAGCCTGCCTCCCCCCAATCAAGAAAGCAATAGGCTGCAAGGAAAGAGAGAAGGGAAAACGGGCCTGCAGGTATCTACAATAGATTTTTCAGCAAGTTCCAGCAGGTACTCTTGGGGAAATGGTAGGTTCTTCTATGCAAGTCTAGCTATGTGTTAACAGAAAGTCCAAAGCAACCATTAATTTGGAGAAATGGCAAGTTATACAACCAACTTTGTTATCTTGCCTCTTCTCAATTGATCTATCTTCCAAAAAAGAGAACTTTGTTTCATCCAAAAATGTCGGGGGAGGGAGGGGTTTCTTCCAGCTACCAAGCAGCCTCCATTATTTGGCCAACAGCATTTCAAAGAACCATCTTTTATCCCAGATATGCCTCTTAGAGCATTTAATTAGTTCTAAGGGCACAAGAAAGGGAAATTGAGTGCTAGGGTGATTCTTGGCAGATCCGAACATGGATATGGACAGGACAACATACTGTTTGGTAGAGGCAGAATTTGGTATCTGATTGGTCAAAGGAAGAGCTTCATGCCTCTGCCTTATGATGGCACTTGATGGAAATGATTGGGACAAACCACATGGCAATTCACAGGTTAACCTGAGATTTTATTTCTAAATAGAAAGTTTGAGGCCCATCTGAAGACCCAATTGCCACTGAATCAGTTTTATAGTCTGTAGAAGTCATTTGGGCCATGCTAATTCAAGGTTGAGGGGTTTTTCTTAATACTTCCAAATGCTTATGCGCAATCTTTCTTAGGACTCACCTTCTTCAGCTGGGAGTTCTGGGGTTCGGAGACAGCACGTTGGGAGAGGAAAAGAAAGGAAAAGAGAGAAATAAAAGCTGGTCAGGGTTATTGCTAGTGTGATTTTTGCTGAGCAAATGTGGAAACAGAAAAGGTATAGGCTAAACTATTCTGGATTTACAGAGAAGTTGGTCCCGCACCAATTTTCAGTGTCATATGTCATAACTCCACAGTTAGAAAGAAAGAGTTATATGATCATGCTTAGGTTTAGGGAGTGATTGTGAGTTGGATATGGACATCCCTGCAGAAATGAGTAAGCCTTTTACTGATTTCAATTTGTAAACCATGGGCCTACGTGACTGCAAAATTAATTTGTGCATAGGAAATCCTTGGAGGTAGGACTTCACAAGGAGATAGGAAGGAACAGACTGGGGTCATTTAGAGCAGTTACAAACTCATGCATGTACCACAAAATAGCACAATCACACATTTCCAATCCCTTCTGATCGAATTCTTGTTATAATCCTACTGAGGAACCCAGAACTTTTGACCTTTCCCCATATATTTGAGGGACATTATAAAATTAGGAAATCAGACTGTCCTCTCAATCATCTGCACCTTTGGCAGCATGATATGCCCACCTCTAACAAAACAAGCCTCTCCAGATCCACCTACTCACACAGCATCACAACCAACAAACAATTACATTTTGTTCCTCAAAGACATCTCTTCTCAAATCTACTCAGCATCTAACTAGCTCACTTCACTGGCTGTGTAATATCAGTACTCTCTTTTGTTTCGACTTCCCGGTTGCTCCTACAAGTTGCCCATCAGCAATTTTGATATCTCGTTCATACCAAAGGGAATTTACTGAGTTATTCTTAGCAAAGCAGCAGCAGCTGCCCTGTCCCCAGCATGGCTACCTCCCCCGCCCCCCCAACTTTGCAATCGTCAATTTTCCCTCTTGTGCTTTGCTTTTACCTTCATTCTTATTCCCCTTCCATGGCCAAATTTTAGACTCTGCTAGACCATCTCTATCACCTCCTTTCTGCTTTCCAATAATTATGTAACCATTTTTCTTTGGTAATAGTTGTTTCCTCCTATTGCTTCTATCCTTCCTTACATTTTAGAATCCATGTCCATCACTGTCCATCTCTGGTTTGATAACCTTTGCTTTCTTTTCTTCTCATATCTATGTTGCTCTGCATATCTTTTCAGCTCTCTGGCTCTCCATTTCCCCTGCCTTCTTGCATCCTGGCACCTGGCCAAGTGGGTACCAAAAGGGCTGTAATTTTAGAAAGCACTCACCATTGGGTCCATATTTTTCCAGATTCTTCTTCACCTGCTCAGGAGAGAGGCCTGTATGCTCACTTACTCCAAAGTAAGCCAGGCACTCTTCCGATGTTTTGGCATGGGCGTTTTCCATTTTTGCCCTACCGCACCTGTCCCCTTGTTGCGTTTAAAGCTGCTTCCCACTTCTTCCGGCTTGGCCTGCTTCTGCTGTTCCCCTGCTGTATGTTCAGTGGAGTGTCACTCGTGCCCCCTGTTGAGTTCCTCCTCTTTCTCAGCAGACCATGGTCCTTGGAGCACAGTATCCAATGATGGAGGGAAAGCCCGATGACCCGTCCTTGCACAGAAGCCTTCACCAAACTCTGAGGCTGGCACACGTCCTTATGAGGCAGCCAGAGGACCAGATCCTTGGACATTTTCCGTGGGCCCCCATTGGGTGAACAGTGCTGACATCACTTCATCCACCAACTCACATATGGCCTTCTGTGGAGAGAAGGTATTTTTGCTGACTTGAAGGGAGAAGCCAGGAGGATGGTTGGCTTGGGATGGGGGGAGGAGGAGAGAGGAGGCCGAGTGTCCACAGACCCATGTGTCACTCAAATGCTTGCCTGTTCCTTTCAAGAGATTTCACCCTAGCCTCCCCCTCCTGCCTCCTACAGATTTAGGGTTTATTTCTGTCACTTGTCGTCTATAATGAAGATACACAGAGAAGTGGGCTGCCCTCGTTCCCATATATGCAACTAAATCAATCTGTTTGCCATGTCTGTCTCATTTGCATAGGCTTTAAATATAATTTAATAATCCACACATGTGCATTTACATATGTATCATAGGCATAGATTTTTAGTTTTTTTATCACTCTTTTTTCACTCCATTAAATTTTTCTTTGTTGGATCTATCATCCCTCTCTCTCAGTTTGCAATCTCTGACAGCAACCAAACAGATGACCAAGAGCGATTCACAAGCTGAAGAGGTCCTGTCACTTGTCTTTGGTAACTGCTACTAGCTCTAAACGTGATTTTTGCACTTCTAGTTAGCATGGCTTATGGTCACAATTCCATGACCAGTTGCTGCTTTTACAAGCCCTTTCATGTGCATTCTATTGTAATTTATTGCAGCAACTGACTCTTTGATGTTGTTTTTTTATTATACATTGTACAAAAGTTTAATATACTTATTTGATTTTAAAACAAACATGGGTTTTATTTATTTGGTTGTGTAGAATGATGAAGCAAAGTGTTATGTTTTCTGTTCGATGCGACATTGAAGAGGCAGTTGGTGAAAAACAACTCTCTTATTTTAGAGTCAAAACCGAAACTGAACAACCAATGCTCCACCCATACTTATACACTCAGCCTAAAAGCGGCAGCCAATAGGAACACAGTATTCTCTCACTTAAATGCGTAATAAGTAGTCTGCAGACAGAAAGCCTGGCTTGTTGGCCACGTGGCCAGCTAACCGTTTCTTCGCAGTTCTCAGCATCTTAATTCTCAGACTTTACTCAATACATTACACCCCTTCCCCCTAGATCATTTACACTTACAAAATCTTTTCTGTTTGTGCAAAACATTACAATTGTTCCAATGGCAAAATGGCATAACTTTGTGCATAAATATTACACTGTTCCAATGGCAAAAATACAGACTCAATCCCGACAAGACGGAGTGGCTATGGATTCTGCCTCCCAAGGACAATTCCATCTGTCCATCCATCACTCTGGGAGGGGAAGTTTTATCCCCGTCGGAGAGGGTTCGCAACTTGGGTGTCCTCCTCGATCCACAGCTAAGTTTAGAATACCATCTTTCGGCTGTGGCGAGGGGGGCATTCACCCAGGTTCGCCTGGTGCGCCAGTTGCAGCCCTATTTGGACCGGGAGTCACTCCTCACAGTCACCCATGCCCTTGTCACCTCGAGATTCGACTACTGTAATGCTCTCTACATGGGGCAACCTTTGAAGAATGTCCGGAGACTGCAAGTAGTTCAGAATGCGGCCGCGCGAGCCGTCTTGGGTCTCCCAAGACATGCTCATATCACTCCAGCCCTCCGTGAGCTGCACTGGCTACCAATTGGTCTCCGAACACAATTCAAAGTGTTGGTTATGACCTATAAAGCCCTATATGGCAATGGGCCAGGATACTTGTGGGACCGTCTTCTGCCCCATGAATCCCAGCGACCGGTTAGGGCACATAGGGTTGGCCTCCTATGGGTCCCGTCTGTTAGACTGTGCCATCTGGCGGGACCTAGGGTTAGGGCCTTCTCTGTTGCTGCCCCAGCCCTCTGGGAACCAACTTCCCTCAGAGGTTCGTACTGCTCCCTCCCTCCTAGCTTTCCGAAAACTCTTAAAAACACATTTATGCAGACAGGCTTGGGGCGTGTGAGCTGCGCTCTGCCCCTGGGCCTTTGATTGGGACTGTATGTTGTATGAGTGGTAATAGTTATATAGTTTTTATATTGTATATTACTATTTTAATTGATTTATATTTTTGTACTTGTATTTTTGCTGTGAGCCGCCCTGAGTCTGGGGAGAAGGGCGGCATATAAGTCAAAATAAATAAATAAATAAATAAATAAATAAATAAATAAATAAATAAATAAATAAATAAATAAGCATTCAAGTTTACAATGACAGAAATTGTTCTATCCCAGTCTATAGCCGCCCTTGTTAAAGGCACAAGGACCAAACCCCTGTTGAGAAAATAGGCTGGAGACTCAAAACAAAACAAACCCCTTTTAATATGGATAACCAACCTGCCAAATAGTCCAGAAACAAAAGCAGCAAAACACAATCCAAATGGAGGAAATTGTTCACACGAAACACGATGCAAACAGAAAAGTAGTCACCGGCAATACTAACAGAACATGATCCCATGAAGTACTTTGCAATGGTTGCCTTCAGCAACCAGCACCGCCCACACCTTCCCTTTTTATACAGCAGTCCCAAGGCGTTGCCTCTCAGTGCCTTCTCCTCTTCCCCTGGAGTTGTCATATTGACTGCTGCTGATCGGCTCTCACTAATTGCCGGTGTCTATGAGCATCAATCATCATGTCCATCAGGTGTGAGTCCTCCAAGTCTGACTCATTCTCCCCATACAGCTGAGCTTCATCAGGAACACGACTGGAGGGCCCAGGCTCTTCATCAAACCGTGAGTCTTGTAATTCATCAGAGCCTCCCTCTGACACTGATGGCCTTTCAAATGCCTCCTCCACCTCCTCCTCAGATTCCCCAGATTCAGCTGTTGGGAACACAGGCTGGCACGGAATCACGACACTATCCCGCACTGCAGGGCCCTTGCCCCGGGTCTGCCGATCCGGATGCGGTCGGGATGGGAATTGTTCATGAAAGGCGGTCACCAAGGCAGGAGCATGAACGGTGGTCACATCCTCCCAGGTGAACTCCTCCGGTCCGTAGCCTTTCCATTCAATCAGGTACTGGAAGCGACCTTTCACCCAACGGGAGTCCCGAATGCTGGCAACCTTGTACTCGGGAGCAATGTCTCCATCACATTGTTCCGGTGGGGGAGGTTCGGCTCAGCGAAGTGGACTTGCCGGTTGCTCAGGGACCAACAGAGACCAGTGAAAGACCAGATGTACCCGCAGGGAACATGGCAGAATTAAGCGATAGCCTTGATTGGGAACGGTCCTACATATCGGTGGTCTAATTTCTTGGCTGGCCGGGTTGACGGTAGGTTCCTGGTGGACAGCCATACCTGATCTCCCACCGTTAGTGGAGGTGTATCCCGCCTCAACCGATCAGCAAACCTTTTGTAGTCAGCCTTGGCCTTCTCTAACTGTCGCTGCACCAATCGATGCATCGCTTGTCACTCTGCCATGTAGTCGTTCGCTGTTGTTACCAGTGAGTCTAGTGGGGAAAGAGGGAAAAACCGAGGGTGATATCCCACATTGGCTAAGAATGGTGTCATCTGCGTGGAAGTGTGCTGTGAGTTATTGAACAGAAACTCAGCCACCAACAGATAGTCCACCCAATTGTTCTGCTGCTGATTGACATAGCAGCGCAGATATTGCTTGAGGATCCCGATGACCTTCTCGGTCCCTCCATCAGTTTGGGGATGATGTGCGGACGAGAGGCAGATCTTGACATCCAATGCCTGCATCAACCCCCTGCCAGAAATGGGCTGTGAACTGGGCCCCTCTATTGGACACGACCCTATCAGGAAGGCCATGCAGCCGGAACACCTGCTGGATGAATATGCGACCGATGGTGCGGGCAGACGGCAAGCCACGGCATGGGATGAAATGCACCATCTTGGTCAGCATGTTCACCACCACGAACACCATTGTGAATCCAGAAGACGGGGGTAAGTCCGTCAGGAAGTCCATGGACACAACCCCCAAGATCTTTTGGGTGTCGGCAAGGGCTGCAGTAGTCCAGGTGGGGCCCCCGTCGCTGACTTGGCCTGCCTACATGGGATACAGGATGAGACATAGGCCTGGACGTCGTGTCAGACTCGGGGCCACCAGAATGTACAGGAGACCAAGTTCAGGGTCTTGAACAGGCCAAAATGCCCCGCCGCCGGATTGTCGTGACACTGGCTGAGGATGAGTCCCCTGAGCAGCCCTCCTGGAACATAGAGCCGATAACGATAGTGGAGGAGTCCATCCGTGACTGTCCATGGGGAATTGGGCCCCACCTCCTCCTTTCGCTGAGCCACCCACCCATCCTGCTGCTGGGCCTCCCGAATCCGAGCCTGTACATCTATCGGCTCCCACACCATCAGCAAAAGACTCGATAGGGAGCACTGTCCTGGGCAGAAGCTTGCCTTCTGCTCAGGAATATTCGGACTTCCTGGATAGAGCATCCGCTCTTTGGTTGTGACCGCTGGGTATGTACGTCACACGGAAATTGAACCTCGCAAAGAAGAGAGACCACCGGATCTGGCGTTGGTTCAATTTCCGAGCGGTCTGCAGGCTTTCCAAATTCTTATGATCCGTCTGGACCTCGATTTGATGTCGCGCCCCTTCCAGATGATGCATCCAAGCCTCGAACGCCACTTTAATGGCCAGTAGCTCCTTCTCCCAGATGGTATAGTTGCGCTCCGCCGGATTCAATTTCCGTGAATAGTACGTGCAAGGGAAGAGGGCACTGCCGGGCGTCGTCGCCTGGAGTAACACTGCCCCAATGGCAATGTCGGAGGCATCCGCCTCCACGACAAACGGCTGTTGCGGGTTAGGATGCTTCAGGATGGGCTCCTTCATGAAGGCTTCCTTCAAAGCCTGGAAAGCCCATTGTTCTGGAGCGTCCCACTGAAACCGAGTCTTTTTCTGCAGGAGCTGAGTAAGGGGGGCTGTCATGGTAGCAAACCCGGGGATGAAAGTCCGATAATAGTTGGCAAACCCAAGAAGTCGCTGGACATCCTTCACACGACGTGGGGTTTGCCAACTCTGCAGAGACTCGACCTTACTCGGCTCCATGGCGATGTCCTCAGGAGAAATGCGGTGACCCAGGAATTCGATAGTCATCTGGTAGAACTGGCACTTCTCCAGTTTGGCATACAGCCAATGTTCTCGGAGCCGCTGCAGGACTTGACGGAGACGCTGATGGTGCACCTCTCACGATGGGGAGTAGATCAGGGTGTTATCCAAGTAAATCACAACAAACCGATCTAACAAGTCCCGGAAAATGTCATTCATAAAATGCTGAAACACGGCGGGGGCGTTGGTCAAGACAAATGGCATCACCGTGTACTCGAAGTGCCCGTACTGAGTACCAAATGCCGTCTTCCACTCATCACCCGACCGAACTCTGACAAGGTTAAAAGCTCCATGCAAGTCCAGTTTCGTGAAGATCTTTGCCTCCCGGAGCCGGTCCAAGAGTTCGGGGATAAGGGGCAGCGGGTATCAGTTGTGCACCGTGATGGCATTTAATTTCCTGTAATAACAGCAAAGCCGCAATTCACCGGACTTCTTCTTGACAAAGAGCACGGGTGCAGACACTGGCGAGGACGAGGGCCGAATAAAACCCCGAGCCAAATTCTTGTCCAAAAAGTCCCGCAACACAGCCAACTCGGGGTCCGACATGGAATACAAATGCCCCACTGGCAGAGGCGTGTCAGGGACTAAGTCAATGGGGCAGTCATAGGGCCTGTGCGGGGGCAATTGATCCGCCTCAGTCTCGCTGAAAACATCAGCATAATCCACCAATTCGGACAGTAAAGAGACCCCCATGGGCCCCTCTACCTGACTGGCACAGATGTGGCGGGTGTGGTCCACACACTGTAAGCTTGGAAAGGTGACCATGTTCTGTGACCAATAAATCTGTGGGTCATGCGCCCGGAGCCATGCCAGTCCCAAGACCACGGGGAAATGCAGGTCTGATGTGATATAGAACTGGATGGCCTCCTCATGTGAACTGATGGCCATACCTAGCGGTTGCGTGGCAGCCCTAATTGGCCCAGACAGGAGCACTCGACCATCAATGGTCTCCACTAACATCAGCGGATCCACCGGGCATTGGGGAATCACCCATTTAGCCACAAATGCTGCGTCCATAAAGTTCGTAGTGGCCCCAGAGTCAATCAACGCATGGACGGGAATCCCCTTGGGCAACCTAGGGAGAATCAGGCACGCCTCCAATATCAGATGCCTTGGGGGGGGGTCCATGGGCAGCATCTGAAGGGTGTCGCTCAGTGTTGCAGGATGCCCGACCCAAATTGCCTTTCAGGTCAGGCGTGGGCCGTTTCCCGACAGGGGAGCAGATGACAGTCTCGGGACAGGCTCAGTCACAGACGCCCTTCGTCGCTTCTTGGGGCAGAAAGCGGCCAAATGCCCAGGGTCCCCACAGTAATATCACAACCCCCCCAAACGTCGCCTGTTCCAGACCTGTTCCAATCTGCAGACAGAGATGAATGAGCCCATTAAGGTCCGGGGGAACATCAACATGGGCCAGCTCATCCAACATCTCCTCCGACAATCCATCCTGGAAAGCGTCCACGAGCGCAGCCTCATTCCAGGCTGAATCCTGGCTAAGCAGCCGAATTTCGCTGATATAGCCCTGCAGGGGGCGTCAGCCCTGCCTCAGAGCTTTCAAACGCCGGGTAGCTGTCTGGGTCTTGATGGGGTCCTCATACATCATCCGCGTGTAATTACAAAACCCCACAAAGTTGTCCATTAATGGACTAGGTTGGGCTAGCAGGGGTGTGCCCCAACGAGCTGCAGCACCAGAGAGCAGGCTTATCATAAACCCCACTTTATCCCGGTCAGTGGGGAAATCAGCCACTCTCACACTGATATACAGGTGGCATTGTCCCATGAAAACAGGAAACATGTCAGGATTGCCATCAAATTTGTCCGGCCTCACAACTTGGCATTTTCTCGTGGGTGGTGATGGAGCAGCAGGAACATGGGCAGATAGCTGAGCAACTTGGGCAGATAACAAAGCCAGCTGCTGGGAGAGCTGGGCATTCTCAGCACGTAGCTGCTCCATAATAGTAGGGGGTTAGGTTGAAGGCAAACTATTCTATCCCAGCCTATAGCTGTCCTTGTTAAAGGCACCCCTGTTGAGAAAATAGGCTGGAGACTCAAAACAAAGCAAACCCCTTTTAATATGGATAACCAACCTGCCAAATAGTCCAGAAACAAAAGCAGCAAAACAAAATCCAAATGGTGGAAATTGTCCACACGAACACGATGCAAACAGAAAAGTAGTCACCGGCAATACTAACAGAACATGATCCCATGAAGTACTTTGCAACGGTTGCCTTCAGCAACCAGCACTTCCCACACCTTCCCTTTTTATAAAGCAGTCCCAAGGCATTGCCTCTCAGTGCCTTATTGCCGGTATCTACAAGCATCAATCATCATGTCCATCAGGTGTGAGTCCTCCAAGTCTGACTCATTCTCCCCACACAGCTGAGCTTCATCAGGAACACGACTGGAGGGCCCAGGCTCTTCATCAAACCGTGAGTCTTGTAATTCATCAGAGCCTCCCTCTGACCCTGATGGTCCTTCGAATGCCTCCTCCACCTCCTCCTCAGATTCCCCAGACTCAGCTGTTGGGAACACAGGCTGGCACAGAATCACGACAGAAATCCTATGTAGTCATTTATTTTATTTATTTATTTATTTTATTAAATTTCTATACCGCCCCTCTCCCGAAGGACTCGGGGCGGTGTACAGCCTAAACTTTAAAAAACATATAAATATACAAGATTTAAAATAATTAAAAATAAATTAAATCATTTGGCCAAAATCCTAAAACCCAAAACATACAAAATTTAAAATCTTAAAAAATACTCAGAAGCTTCTATGCCAGGCCGGCCTGTCGGAAAAGGAATGTTTTTAGTTCCCGACGGAAGGTGCGTAAATCTGTTATTATACGGAGTTCGGGGGGGAGCTCGTTCCATAAGTACTTCGGTGACCCTTTTGCCCTCTCTGAACGTCTCGGAGCTACCATTAGCTCCTGGTCTACGAGCTCGCCTGCCAGGCTTGGTAGACTGGGGCTGTGTGTTCTGTTTGTCACAGGTAGAGCTGATTCTTGGAGGCTGGTCTGACCAGGTAGACCCGAGCCTGTGTCCATCTCTCTGTGGCTGGTCTGTCCTGGTAGACCTGAACCAGTGTCCCATGGTGGAGTAGGGCCCACCAGACCGACATGTGGAGCCGATTGACAGCATTGTCCCATAGCCCAAGGGCCTGAGTTAGGGGCAGTCTCACGGTTTGCAAACCCCCCATTTGGCAATTGAAAAGTCTCGCCCTTGCTTGGGGACTCGGATGCACGATCACAATTGTGTTCCCCCTCCCCCTGAACAGAGTCATGAGCTAACGGCTGGGTTGCTATCCTCTGTCGCAGCTGGTCAATGTGCCTGCAAAGCACACAACCGTCTTCCAGGACCACTTTGTATGAGAGCGGCCCTGACACCTTACCAACCACAGCTACCACCCACAGTGCACAGCCCACACCGGGTCGCCAACTTGCAAGTGCCTTGGAGGCTTTGTCTGCTGTGCTTGTGAAACAACCCTGTCTGGATGTAAGCGATCCAGCTTTGTGATCAAGCGCCACCCCATCTTAATTCTGCCGGGCTTCTTCCCGTAGAAGTGCAGGGCATTGTGCATTGGCAAAGTAAGAAATCTGCCAGCCTATGGTGCCAGTTGCAATCCTCTTCAAGGATTCCTTGGTCGTTCTGACCATGTGCTCCGCTTGGCCGTTAGAGGCCGGGTGAAAAGGAGCTGAGGTGGCATGCCTAATCATATTAGCCCTTAAAAAGGACTGGAATTCTGCAGAAGTAAATTGAGCCCCATTGTCTGAGACTATGACATCAGGGAGCCCATGCATTGCAAAGATGCTGCACAGAACCTGGATGGTCCTAGCAGTAGTCATAGTCCACTACTATGAGGAAGAGTTGCCCCTGAAAGGGGCCTGCAAAATCAATATGAATTGACCATGGGGCTTGTGTCATTTCCCGTCTGTGGACCAGCGCATGTGGCATTTCTGGCCTTGACTGCTGGCAAATACTGCAGCTATGGACCTGGGCCTCGATATCTTTATCGAGCCCAGGCCACCAAAGGTAGCTACGCGCGAGTGCCTTCATCCGGACTATTCCCGGATGTCCATCATGCAATGTATCTTGGAATGAGATAGTCTCTTTCGCGAATATCTTCTGTTGAAGCTCCCGACTCCTCAAACCACAAACTAAACGGTCCCTCAGTCTTTCTTCGAGGTCTTTGAATTCACAGAGTCGGGCCGCTTGACGAAGAGCGGCTATGAAGTCGGCGGCAGACTCGCCAGGACGTTGGTTTTGCAATGACCAATAGCTTGGGCTCAAAGTGTTCTTTGACCATTTTCTTAAGTTCTGTTTACGCAATGGACTCAAACGGAGCTGGTGTGACCAAGTTCTCGGCGATGTCGAATGTCGCCTGACCACACGCACACAACAGCGTCGCGGCCTTCAGACCATCGTCTTGAACTTGGTTAACCCGCAGGTTAACTCTCACGATGTAGGAGATCCACCTCTCTGGATGAGTGACGTCCAATTCGGAGAGTTTTCCGATCTTAGCCATGGTGAGTTTTTTTGTGGGCCTCTCAATGACTCGTGCTGCGCAGACTTCTGTGTGACTTCCAGGGTGGACCCTTGGAAGCACTCTCCTCCAGCATTTCCATACTGGTAGGATAGAGTGAGGGGGGGAACGCCGTTCCGACCAAGCGTCTGCTAGGCCTAACCCCCGTAGTGACTCAGCTCTTCGTGGTGAGGCAGCACGATTCCACCTTCGTCGCCAGTGTTATGTTTTCTGTTTGATGCAACATTGAAGAGGCAGTTGGTGAAAAACAACTCTCTTTATTTTAGAGTCAAAACCGAAACTGAACAACCAATGCTCCACCCATACTTATACACTCAGTTTAAAAGTGGCAGCCAATAGGAACACAGTATTCTCCCGCTTAAATGCATAATAAGTAGTCTGCAGACAGAAAGTCTGGCTTGTTGGCCACGTGGCCAGCTAACCGTTTCTTCACAGTTCTCAGCATCTTAATTATCAGACTTTACTCAATACATTACACAAAGCATCCAATAAATTCAAATTATGTGTTCCATTACTTCAAATACAGAGAAATTGTGTGTGCATGCAAGTATGTAGTACTTCAGCACTATACATTTTCTTTACAATCATAAATGTTGTTATTGCTTTTACTGACTGCAGTCATAAGGAAGATCATATTTAAAATAGACCCACTAAAATTAAAATAGAAAGACCAATTTATATTAATGTAAATCCCATAAAAAATTGATCCACCCTGGTATTTTTGTATATGTCCCACTCACAGTGCAAGGTTGTAGATACCAATTCATAAATATAGTGCATTCAGAAAGTATTCAGACCCTCTTCACTTTTGTCAATGTTGGAAAGTGAACCTTCAGCACAGTCTGAGGTCCTGAGCACTGTGGAACAAGTTTTCATTGAGGATATCTCTGTACTTTGCTCCCTTCAGCTTTTCCTCAGCCCTAACTGTAATGTATTGGCCATAACTGTTTTAAATCACTTGCTTAATGTCTGACCTACATTGCTGTATTGTTTAACAGTTGCTGTTACTGAAAGCCATACTGGCTGTCTCCAAGCTGATAATGAGGTTTGGGGCGGGAAACTGTTACTTTAAACCTATTGGTTGCCACCTAGAGGCTAACTGTATAAATAGCTGTGCAGCAGCCTTTAGGGCTGCTTCTGTTCTGAGTTAATAAACTTGTTGCTGCTTCAACACTCTGCCTCATTCAATGCCTAAAGAACCAAAGATATAACACTAACCATTCTCCCAGTCCCTGCTGCTGAAAACCCCCCACAGCATGATGCTGCCACCACGCTTCACTTTTGGGATGATATTAGGCAGGTGATGAGTGGTGCCTGGTTTCCTCCAGACATAATGTTTAGAATTGAGGCCAAACAGTACAACCTTGGTTTTATCAGACCAGAGAATCTTGTTCTGCACAGTCTAAGAGTCCTTTAGTTGCTTTTTGCAAACTTGAAGTGGACTTTCATGAGTTTTGCACCGAGGAGAGGCTTCTGTCTAGCCCCTCTGCCTTAAAGCCCAGATCAGTGGAGGGCTGCAGTGATGGTTGTCCTGGAACTCTGTTCCATCTCCACAAAGGATCTCTGGAACTTAGTCAGAGTGCCCATCAGGTCCTTGGTCACCTCGCTTACTAAGACCCTTCTCCCTGGTTGCTCAGTTTGACCAGGTGACCAGCTCTTGGAAGAGTCGTGGTTGTGCCAAACTTTTTCCATTTGAGAGTTATGGAGGCCACTGTGCTCTTAGGAACATTCAGTGCAGCAGTAAGTTTATTGTAGCCTTCCGCAGATCTGTGCCTTGCAATAATTTTGTCTCTGAGACAGTTCCTTTCACCTCATGGCTTTTGCTCTGCTACAGTATGCATTGTCAGCTGTGAGGCCTTCTATAGAGAGGTATGTGCCTTTCCAAATCATGTCCAATCAATTCAATTTACCATAGGTGGATTCCAATCAAGGCATAGAAACATATCAGCAATGATCAAGAGAAATGGGGGGCACTGGAGCTAAATTTCAAGAGTTGTTGCAAAAGGTCTGAATACTTATGCCAATTTGATATTTCAGTTTTTTCTTTTTAATAAATTTACAGACATTTCTAAACGTCTGTTTTCACTTTGTCATTATAGGGTACTGAGTGTAGATTAATGAGAAAAAATGAATTTCAAAACTATAGAATCAGGCCGCAGCATAAGAAAATTGACAAAAGTGAAGGGGGTCTGAATACTTTCTGAATGCATTGCAAATGTCTTTTGCTTCAAGAAAATGTATTATTCAAAATTAACAGCAGATTGCATTCGGAACTGATTAGACATGGTAAATTACTTCTTGATCAAAATGGACAGATTTTACTTACTTCAGACTTTATTTGGGATCCAAACATTTTCAATATCAGTATGAATATTTGTAAGGGTATCCAAAATACTATATCCACTATAAATGGATATATATGCTGAAATATTAAGCTATCATCCATATTGGGGGTGGTAGTGAAGAGAAATCTTTTTTCCATCATTTTTATTCTGAAACGTTTTACAGAAAAGTTGTTCTTTGCTTCACTGTGAGATTCTCTTCTTTTAAGTAATTGTACTGTTGAAAGAAAAATCTTCATCACGGTCCAGTCCAAGCTGTAAATAAACAAAATGGAGACTGCTTTAGAAAGAAGGTTGTAGTTTATTGAAGAGGAGAGCCAGACAGAAAGATGGCTCTGGGAAAGCTGACCACATGTAGCTGGGAGTGGTGGGTTTTTATACCTTCTGGGGCTCTTGAGGTTGTTTCCTGTTCCTGTTTGAGGTTTTGTATTTTCTGTGTCATGTACTTTGACCTGAGTCTGAGTGTGTCCTTTTGGTATTGGTGGGTTAATCCTATTATGTTTCCAAAGGTCATGTCTTCTAGAGTTTGGGTGGGGTATGTAGATTTTAGGTGTCTTTGTCTTTCTAATCTCTTCAGTTTCTAGATAGAAGGCACCAACTTTTCTGAAAGGATTATTGAATTTGCATTTCTAAAAGCTGGCCTCTGCTGAGTTTTCTGCATGGGGGAGAAGTTTTCTGCTTGGGGTTTCTGTTTTTTTTTAAG
This sequence comes from Bothrops alternatus, assembly GCA_034064705.1. Taxonomy (NCBI): domain Eukaryota; kingdom Metazoa; phylum Chordata; class Lepidosauria; order Squamata; family Viperidae; genus Bothrops; species Bothrops alternatus. The sequence continues at coordinate 1,359,325 of JARGCV010000148.1, read as the reverse complement.
AACTTCTCCATTATTCCTTTGGGGAAATATATTCTGCCTTTCTAATAGTCCCCAAAATATTTCTTTCTCTGGATTCTTCCCACAGTATTAAGAATTATATTAAACAGATAAAACAGATACAAAATGATGGGGGAAAAATAAAATATATAGAAGGTGCTGAATCCCCACCAAAAAAAAAACAATTGTGCTTCATCACCAGCAAATATATTCAGCATTAACAACTTATCCCTGTCTCTTAAAATAAAACCAAATAGATCTTCATTCATACCTCCCAGGTCCTTGCATATAATGAAATTATCATCGTTAGTTGTGTTCATAAGAAATTCCCTGAATTTACTGCAAATAATATGTGGGTGGTTACAGAATCTAAGTGAGACATTAAACATGGTAAACAGATTAAAGAAATTTAATGAATAAAAATTAACACATTTAGAGTTGTTTTGACTTTTCCAGGGATTTTTCAAAATGCACATCTTTCTTCCCACTAGGAAAGAAGGGCAAGACCCAGTTTCTCTAGATAGTATTTGGATACCATTGGACAACTGCCTTTCAAGAAACATGCAAAAGAGTCCACCATTATTTGAAATACAGAGGTTATGAGAAGATGTTTGAAGTGAAATGTGGTGGTTTATAATGAATTCAGGATTGGGGATAGAAGGGCAACCATGTGTCCTACTTTACAGGGAGTGGTCCTCAATTTAACCTTCTCTTTTATCTGAAATTTTCTATTTCAAATCTAAAAGCGTTGGAGAAGGAAACTGCACTGACCTCCACATACTGAGAAAACCCCAACCAAAGTATGATTCAAGCTGGAGGAATGGTTGATAAAGATGACAGAACTTGCAGAGATGGCAAACTTGATTTTTTTTTCTCTGAGTAGAGAAAAGACAACTACATCTGTTAATGACTGGAAACCCTTTATGGACTTTTTGGATGAAAACGGGGGGGGGGATGAACCTGTGATTTATGGATTTGACAATTAGAAAAGGTACAATATGGGAAGAAAGGAGCCATAATAAAACTACAGACATCATAAAATATAAATCTATTTATAACTGCTAGAAAGAAAAAAAGGAGCTGCTTCTTTATATCTTTTTTGTTTTCTTTTTCTTTCTTTTTTCTTTATTTACTTATCACTTTTTCTTAGTATCTTTTTCTTTTCTAAAAATATGTATTGCTTTTACTCTGTAAAAAAAGTTATCCAATAAAATTAATTATTAAAAAGTACAATTGAAGCTTTACAATGCTCAATTTGTTCAATAGTATTTGTCTTCACATCTTCCAGTTGGCTTTAACAGGGGTGGAGGGGACGAGTGACACACGTTTACTAATGGCAGGAGACTCTAATAAAGATTCTGTACCCTGTCACAGCCTTTGAAAGACTCTGTTTCAAGATAAGGAACTAGAAGAAGAAGGGAAAGCAAAGGACTTGAAGTGCTTATCAACAGCTAATGCCTGGATAGGTGTGTGAGCCTTTCCAGGGATTCTTAGTGTTGTGGAAAAACCCAATGAAAAAGACAAGAGACAGCAACACAACAACAATAATTCTTACTTTAGGATTCAGAGGTTTATTTTGCTAATAATTTGGAACATAACAAGCATAATAACACAACATCCCTTACATTAATAACCCATTGCAATGAGGACCATATGACATAGCAGAATCCAATAGACAGCTATAGGCCAATGGCAAATCAATCAGGTCCAGTCCCAACCTTTTCTACCCTTTCTCATTCTAAGATTGTAGTCAGATGGTCCGCTGACTTTTGCTGACTTCTGCTGACCTTTGCTGACTTTTTACTGACTTCTTTCTGACCTACTTTCCACATATACCCGTGTACATTGGAACCCACATCCATCAGCTACTTTTCAGTTCCCTATTTCTCCCACGGTTACAATACTCATGTTCCAAATATACATAGAACTATCTACTTTGCAATTTCATATTGCACAAAGCTCAGCAGATTACAAATAGTACGTTCGTATTGTGAAACAGCATAAAGTTCAAGTTAGAGCTTCAAATCACTTCTGTGGGGCCCTATTTCAGGTTTGTTCTAGACTCATCTTGTTATATGAGGAGGGGGCTATATTTTCATCTCCCACAGTCCCCACTTTTTGTCCGTAAGGACAACACAAAACATAAGCAAAAGGATAAGATTAGAGGGATTCTGGGGTAAAGGGTCTACAATAGTTTCAGAGGGGCATGTAAAGAAAGTACTTTATTGGGAAACACATACAACCTCAGTAGGTTTAAGACTCATAATAAAAGAATACAAATGCCAATAAACAACAACACAACTATAGTCCATACAGCAGGCATGAGGCATTTTCCTGATGCAGATCATTTCCTTCATGCGCCTCTGGACTTCCATTGTGTTGTAAAAGATGGTATAAAGTTTTTCAATTGTCTAAGGATGGCAAATCAGAGTTCACTTCTTGTCGGTGCTGTCTGGGCTGGAGATTGCATGCTGGTGGGGAGCAGAGGTTACTAGCACTTGCTCTCCTGTTGGGCAAAGCTTCAATCTATGCCTACGGTAGGTACAGTCAGAAGATTGGGGCTAGATGTCTTCCTCATCTGGGGCTGATACTTTCTTCCAGTGCAAAACATGCATCCAGGAATCCAGATCTTGATACTTCACAGCAGTGTTGGTGGTCAACAGAAACTGGAACTTTCAACGAGGAGCAAAGTAATTTTTTTGCTAAAATACTTTAGTCAGAACTTGATCACCAATCTTCAAGGAATAACAAAGACCTAGTGGTTCCTTGGGTGGAGCAGTCCTCAGGGAAGCTGAAATATCTCAAACAAAATCTTTATAGGTGGGAAAAGGGAAAGGGGAAGAAGGTAGAAGGAGAGGGAGGAGAGGATATTGTGACACAGACACACACAAAATAGATTCAGAATAACAGATCTTTTTCCTAACTTTACAAGTTTACGTCCCCTTTTTCTAAGTTTCTCTTCTGCCATACGTGAACCATGACCCAGTTTTTGGTAGCATAGGACAAGCACTTTAACTTTATTTCTGTACTTCCTCTACTTGCAGTTTGACTGATATTCAACTGCTAGCTGCCTACCTAATATTAAAGCAGCTTGAAATTTTCCATTTAACATATATTAAGCTATTACTTTAAACCAACAAAAATTCCATGTTCCATTAAGTGTGTTTCCTTAAAATCGTACTTTAGTTTGCAATGTAATAATTTTAGCACACTGATGTTCAATTTCCCAACTGCAATGTTCAAATAGCACATTTCCCCCCTTTTTTAGGAAAGCAGTATAATGTTTTAACCAAGCAAAAATTAAATTGAACAGAAACCACGCCCCCTTTTTCCTTCCTGCCTCCCCCTCACTTTTTCAAGGCAGAAAGTCCCCAAGCAAAAAGAAAGAAATAGCAACTAGCAAAGGAGATGGAAAATGTTGTAAAAATGTTTAAAAGATTACACAGAAATTTCCCCCCTAATTCCATTCAGCATTCTTCCAACTAAATAGGTATCTCTTTTCTTTTTCCTTCTCTTAAGTAAATCACATACTTTTTTCCTTCTTCCTTTCATGAGCTCCTCTCCCACAGCACTGTTCCACAAAACCTTCTTCATTTCATTTTCTCATATCCTCGCAAACACATACTACTGCCTTCCTATTTACTTCATAACAGTCTACAACTTACTGTTCCTTACATAGCCTGGGGGTTACAAAATATAAAAAGACAACACTTGTGAATACGTGAATGAGCAAGGAATAATAATCTGCTCAATCAGGCTAACATGTTTGTGGTTACATTTTTATTTTTTCTCTCACCATGCATTAATCTATCAATTCAATCACTTTATCCAGTATACTTCTCTCCACACGCACTCTAATCATGGGTGAGGGCAGGATCTCATTTTTGTTTCTTTGTTCATTTTTCCTCTCTCTGTTCTGTTCCTTTCTTTTACTTTTTTTTTCAAAATCTCTATTTGTTCTCTCCTTTAAGACAGTCTGGGAACCCAACCATCCAGGGGCAATAGAAGGGAGTTGAACCCTGCCAACACAGGCAGTCCTTATGTATGGAAGAGGTCCATCCCCTCTCTGTCAGTAAAACTGACAGCAGCAATAGAGAAATAACATGCTACCTCAGCAAAAAAACAAACAAACCCAACTCTTATCTATGGGAAAGGTAGCAGGCACAAAAATTGATGGCAATCAACAATGGAACATATCATCCCAGCAAACAAGCTGACCCTTTATCTACGGGGAAGGTAGAACCAATGTTAGTTACTAACAAACAACACTGTCCCAACAAAGAAGCTGGCTCTTATCTATGAAAAAGACAGTGTTCACCATTAACTAAAGGGCGGACACAACTACAAAAACACAAAAAATGCATAAAGGAATGTACACGTACAATAAAAAAAACTTTAAGCAACAGTGGGTGTCACTACGCCCAAAGACATAAAAAAATCAGGAAGCAAACAAATCTAATACAGGAAAAAATTCAATGACAGGTGTAAGATGAGGAAAGAAACCACAAACCACCGAAATACAATTCTAAAAAAAGAGTTTCATAACTTTCAAAAATACCCATAATAATGCACCAAACCAAAACTTTTATTCAAGTGCCCACAACAACTCTGTTGTAATTTCTAGTCTTGAATAAAACAACATACCTTCATCTTCACACAGCTTAAATAAAAACCCAAAGTACAAACTTCGAAATGGCAATCTCAGAGCTCAATCTGCAAATCACCAGCAACTGGAAAAATAACATAACCATATTTCCTGCCAAGCGTTGTTGAAGAGGGAGCAAAAAACACTCATAAATGAGGCTGCAAGAGATAACACACAAGAGGTATGACCTCACACAAGGGTGTGACCCTTCCACAATACAACGAGCTGGCCAAGCCCCAGGACCTGCCAGACTCTCACCGGGTCCCAGCCACAACTGCAAGTCCGACTGTTTTGCCAGTGAGGACGGCCCTTTACCACACACTTAGTCTGTCCTTAAAGAAAGTCCAGGCACGACCCTTCCCTTACTGCCAGATTAGGAAGACAGGCTTAACTAACTAACTAAATCACAACAACTTCCCTATCTATCTACCCTAAGGTCCCAAGGAAAGGGGCCTTTTTCTTACCTCTGATCCAAAGTAGATTGTGAGTGCTCGGAGAGAGCGGGCTGGTTACCTGTGGCCCAAAACCAGGAAGCGGTCAGAAATTCCGGTTGGACAGCAGGTCTCTTCCAGCAACTGCCTCTTCCCAGCCAACGCACCAAAAAGCTGTCGTGGAAAAACCCAATGAAAAAGACAAGAGACAGCAACACAACAACAATAATTCTTACTTTAGGATTCAGAGGTTTATTTTGCTAATAATTTGGAACATAGCAAGAATAATAACACAACATCCCTTACATTAATAACCCATTGCAATGAGGACCATATGACATAGCAGAATCCAATAGACAGCTATAGGCCAATGGCAAATCAATCAGGTCCAGTCCCAACCTTTTCTACCCTTTCTCATTCTAAGATTGTAGTCAGATGGTCTGCTGACTTTTGCTGACTTCTGCTGACCTTTGCTGACTTTTTACTGACTTCTTTCTGACCTACTTTCCACATATACCCGTGTACATTGGAACCCACATCCATCAGCTACTTTTCAGTTCCCTATTTCTCCCACGGTTACAATACTCATGTTCCAAATATACATAGAACTATCTACTTTGCAATTTCATATTGCACAAAGCTCAGCAGATTACAAATAGTACGTTCGTATTGTGAAACAGCATAAAGTTCAAGTTAGAGCTTCAAATCACTTCTGTGGGGCCTTATTTCAGGTTTGTTCTAGACTCATCTTGTTATATGAGGAGGGGGCTATATTTTCATCTCCCACATTAGTCTTCTCAGTAGGGTTAAACATATCATTGTTGTTTTAATTCTAGCAATTATTTATAAATTTGCCTATAAATGATCACATTCAAATTTGATGCAGGCATATATCCCAGTTTGGCCTATGAAGTTCATTTCTTCTTTTAAAGCTCTTAACTATCAGCCAAGTCAAAACTGGGGTTAAGAGAAGTAATTTTAACAAATGCCTCAGAAATCTGAGGAAGTGGGTAGGAGTCCATTTTTCCAGTGTCTTAATGGAAGATGGAGAAGAAGCTCTTCCTTCTCCTTCTCCTTCTCCTTCTCCTTCTCCTTCTCCTTCTCCTTCTCCTTCTCCTTCTCCTTCTCCTTCTCCTTCTCCTTCTTCTTTTATAATATACAGAACAACAACTTCCAGTTCTTTAGCCAATGTTGATCTTCATTGACATTGACTTCATCCCAAGAATTTGGGATGTCATAATTTTTCAGTATAGTATATGTGCTGATCCAAGCACTGTAACTGACAGATGGAATTTTTTGTCAATGCACAGATTGTGCATTGTGTTGCCCAAGGCTTTTTGGTATGGCACCCAGTATCCTGATAATCACTGGGACTACAACTGCCATATAATATTATTATTGTTGTTGTTACTGTTTAATGTAATAATATATTAAATAATTATTATTACTTGTAATTATATGTATTATGGTTCATTGCACAGTCAAGCAGATGTTTAGATTGGATTTGGCACTTTTATCCACCTCAAGTCCTTCCAAAGGATGTGGCATAGGTAGATGTTGTTTGTTGGTATTAAAGATATTGTCACAGCATGTAAGCTGTTCCAGATAAAGCTGTAATTGACTAATGGTGATTTTTGTCAATGCTGCTGATGTTCAAATGGTGTTATAGAGGTTTTGGTTGCACCCAAGGCATCTATTACTATTGGTATTACTATGATTTAAAAAGTGTCCCTGCATTTGATATGTATACAGAAGCCACGTGTTTTTGCCAAGATACAAACACAAGAGTGATAGAAAGAGCTGCCTCCACTCATCAAGTAAAGAGGTGTTGAATGTGTCTGGGTAAAATATCTAAGGGCTTGATGAGGGAGGAGGAGAAGAGGAGGAACAAGAAAGAGTCTTCCATTCTAAAAGGCTTTCCAATCTGGCAAGGAGTGAGGAGAATAAGAAGAGTAATTGAAACCATCCTAAATCAATAAGGTGGGATGGTGGTATCCTCCCAGGGGAATATTCCCCTTCAAATTTGACAAGGTTTCTTCATGACAGAGAGCTGGTCATGATCTCTGGAAATCATCTCCAGGGATACCCCTAAAAGTCAAGAGTGGGAAGTGCAAATGCTGAATGGACACATTGTTTGATTGCGCCTTACCAAAAGTAAGATAGGCAATTATCAATCCAAACCCAGTACTTTTTTTAAAAAGTCATGATAGTCAATCAATCAGAATAGAGCTGGAAAGGACCTTGGAGGTCTTCTAGTCCAACCCCCTGCTCAAGCAGGAGACCCCAGTCCTTTTTTTGTAAAAAAAAAAAAAAAAAAAAAGGTGCCGGAACTCACACGTCATACAACCCGCCTTGCCTACCCTACAAGGTTCCATCCAAAAAAGGTCCCGGAACTCTGTTATGGGCGTTCTATGAGAAAAAAAGCCCTGGGAGACCCTATACCATTTCAGATAGGCAGCTGTCCAGTCTCGTCTTAAAAACCTCCAGTGATGAAGCACCTACAACCTCTGAAGGCAAGCTGTTCCACTGTTTAAGTCATTAAAATAGCCACAGAGAGAGAGAGAGAGAGAGACTGGAAAAGTCCAATCAAGCATGACGTACAGAAAAAAAAGGTGGACTTCAATCACATGGTTCTGGATGAGTTATTTGAGTCCTCGGTGAACATCCCTGAAAATAACATTTAGATTTTGCTTTTATAAACCTAACTGCTCAGGTTTTTAAAATCCTAAACCTGACTGCTCAAGCCAAATTCTACCAGGGTTCCAATCAGGAATAAGGATAATTCTTGCAATGCACAATAACCTTTTTCTACTTAGTACCCTGGGAAACAAATCCTGCAAGGAAACATCCAGCACAATAAGGTCCACAATAAGTGACCCTTGGCAGTTTCCCTAAGTCCAGCTTAAATGGTGAACAGAACGCCTGGCTTCACTTTATCTGCATGTATGCTTCTTAGTTATCCCACCATCTGCCAGTTGATTGAAATTGCCCTTCGTAGCAAAGGGCAAGTTAAGGTGCAATTTTTTAAAAACCTGAAAAAGAAGTTCTAATTTCAGTTCCCCGGCATTGAATCATGTGTAAATATGAAGAATTGTAAACTCTTTAGATTTTCCACAGTTGTCCTATACTTAACAGTACCTAGATGGCCTCTCTAACCCTTGGGCCAACCACAGCACAAACGTGTCCCTGATGAAATTTCTTTTTGATGTCAATCCTCAAGACTCCACCTTCATCTCACCCTCAACCCTTCCCCAAGGCAGCTCAAAGTCATCCTTAGCTGTTCCAGTGTTTATAGTGTTTCCCCTCTTAAACTGACCAGCCTCAGCAGTTTTGCCACAGACACAACTTGACACAATTTGCCTGGTCTGACCTTGGATGCCATGTTACAGAGCCCTTCTATCTTTCCTCCTCTACTCAGGACTTATCCAGTCCAATCCCTGGTTTGAAGACCTGGATCAGCCTGAAAAGCCACTTGCTACAGGGACATTCAGGGAGGAGGTTATAGCACAATAGAGGAGGAGAGAGTCAGGTTTCTCTCTGCTCTTCCCACATCTGTCAGCTGATGTCAGGTTGCTTTTGAACATGGTTTGGAGGCTCTCATGGAACAGCATTACACTTCTGTCCAAAAGGAGCTTGCTAATCTTTTGTTTGGCACAAATGTTTTGTGTGGGTGCATTCTCAGAAAGCCCAGTGATCAGCTGGTGTTTCAGTTAACTGCAGCACAAAACATGCCCTGGCCACATTCATTTTTTCTGATGTGTCCTCATGACACAGCCTTCCTCTCACCTCCAGCCCAAAGATCAGAAAGGCTTCACTCATCTTTAAGTTGCACCGGTGTTAAAGCAATATGTTCCTCCTTTAGTCCAACTAATAATAATAATAATAATAATAATAATAATAATAATAATAATAATAATAATAATAATAATAATAATAATAATAATAATAATAATAATAATAATAATAATAAAGTTGGAAGGGACCTTGGAAGTCATCTAGTCCAACCCCCTGCTCAGGCAGGAAACCCTAAACCATTTCAGACAAATGGCTGTCCAGTCTCTTCTTAAAAACTTCCAGTGTTAGAGCATTTACAGCAGGTTGTTCCACTGATTAATTGTTCTAACTGTCAGGAAATTTCTCCTTAGTTCTAGGTTGCTTCTCTCTTTGGTTAGTTTCCATCCATTGCATCTTGTCCTGCCTTCAGGTACTTTGGAGAATAGCTTGACTCCCTCTTCTATGTGGCAACCCCTGAGATATTGGAACATTGCTTAACATGTCCCCCCTCATCCTTCTCTTCATTAAACTAGACATACCCAATTCCAGCAACCATTCCTTATATGTTTTAGCCTCCAGTCCCCTAATCATCTTTGTTGCTCTTCTCTGCCATTTCTAGAGTCTCAACATCTTTTTTACATCATGATGACCAAAACTGGATGCAGTATTCCAAGTGTGGCCTTACCAAGGCATTGTAAAGTGGTATTAACATTTCATGTGATCTTGATTCTATCTCTCTGTCCAAGGTCGTTCTCAAGATGGGCAAAATGTGTGGTTGGGAGAGAGAAGAGGGGGTCAATCTATTTTCCAAAGCACCTGAAGGCCAGACAAGGAACAACAGATGGAAACTGATCAAGGAGAGATTCAACCTAGAAATAAGGAGAAATCTTCTGACAGTGAGAACAATCAACCAATGGAACAGCTTGCCATCAGATGTTGTTGGTGCTTCATCACTGGAAGCTTTCAAGAAGAGATTGGACAGAAATGGTATGGGGTCTCCTGCTTAAGCAGGGGGTTAGACTAGATGATCCATAAGGTCCTTTCCAACTCTGTTATTCTATTCTATTCTAGACTGAATAGCTAAATATTAAGGGTCCTTGATGATCTCTGAGCTTGATTGTTTTCTTGCAAACATTTCATTATCTAAACTAGAGTAATGAAGCTACAAATATTCTCCTTTATTGGTAAATAAATATTCCTCTGTGGAACAGATCCCTGAAAGTTCAAAAAAATGGCAAAAAGGAAAGTTATTTAGTTATTTACCATATGGCAAAAGGAGAAAGTAATTTGGAACAACAGTCTGTCTCCCTGCCAAGGTGTGTGGGCATAGATTTCCAATATATACATGCAGATATACAAGCACACACATATATTCTAACGTGTATTTACATGGGAAAGGATACAAGTCTAGGCCCAACTGGGAACCTTTTTGCCCTCCATTTAGAACCAGTACTATGATCACTGATGGCTAACCACCATTCAAATTTACTTCTATGTTCTTGAACATTTAAACTGAATCTCCTCAGTACTAATGGTAGCATGGTTGCTGCTGATGAAGTAGGCATCCCACCCAAGAACATCTGCCCCCCCCCGACTCAGTTTGGCACCTGCCAAACTGGTACAAGGGAATCCCGTTGGGCAATAAAGCTTCTGCCCCTTTTTGCTGGGCATTTGAAAGTAGCCCATTGCTGCCTCACGCCCAGATGCTATGTGATTCCTCAGAACATTCAATCCTTTGACCTATGAACACCAAATCCTTGTCCGTGTATGATATGGGGTAGTAAAGGAGAAGGTAGGGTTACTTGGTGGATGCTTCAGTAATGTGCCTTGCTTTGACCTTAGGTTGACCCCCAGCCACATCCAAACCTGGCTAGCAGTTAGCACAGCTTCTATATCTTCTGGAACCATAAGAGGTCAGATCTCCTTCTCCTTCTACACTAGCCTTTTTCAGCTGGGTTCCCTGGCCCATAATTCTCTTCAGACTCAAAAGAGATGCAAGTTTGGGGAAGGGGCAGCATATAAGCACCGCAGCAGGCCAAGCTGAAATCCTCAGCAGTGACAGAAAAACAGAGTGGGAAGGGACTTTGGAGGTCTTCTCGTCCAACCCCCTGCTCAAACAGGAAACCCTATATCATTTCCGACAAATGGTTGCCCGATCTCTTCTTAAAAACCTCCAGTTTTGGAGCACCCACAACTTCTGGAGGCAAGTCCATTGATGAATTGTTCTAGCTGTCAGGAAATTTCTCCTTAGTTCTAGGTTGCTTTTTGTTCTGCCTTCAGGTGCTTTGGAGAATAGCTTGACTCCCTCTTCTTTGTGGCAGCCCCTTAAACATTGTAACACTGCTATCATGTCACTCCAGTCCTTCTTTTCATTAAACTAGACATACCCAATTCTTGCAACCATTCTTCATAGGTTTTAGTCTCCAGCCCTCTAATCATCTTTGTTTGCTCTTCTCTGTACTCTTTTTAGTCTTTTTTATATTGTGGCAACCAAAACTGGATCCAATATTCCAATATCCCAAGATATTATAAAGTAATACTAACACTTTATGACAGGGGTGTCAAACTGCCAGCCCGCGGGCCGGATGCATCATGAAGAAACCGCGCCCACCCCATTGCCGGCAATGGCGAAAAAGGTCCAATACGTTGCACAACATCACGTGACTTCGTGAGTTTAACATGTCTGCTTTATGACCTCTGGCAAAGGATATTTTCTCCATCGCTTTTTAAAAGAAAGGTAACCTGCTTTTGGAGGCGACCAAAGCCTTAAAAATGTTTAGAAAATTTAGTTAAAATGACTTAAAGATACCTTTCTTCCCTCTCTTGGATGCATGCCTATCCATTAAAAAAATAAGATCAAATTGAAACATGCCAGATTAAAACATATATGCAGACACAATAAATTGCATGAATAACTAGAACAAAATACAACAAATGGAATTAATCAGAGGCCCACATATTGCTAGAAGAAAAACTGGGATCTAAGAACCCAGAAGAACTCTTAAAACCAAGCTGGGCCACTATAACTAATGTACACAAACAAACAAAACAAAAATTTTCTTTATAATGTCCTCAAAGGGCGCTATCCAACCACAATTATAATCAATACATTAAAATAAAAGTGAGAATTACACACACACACACACATACACCCACACTATGAAATCAACACACCACTTAAACAAAGATAAATGCAAACGCATGCAAACCCTTAGACCTACTTTAGGACCTCCTATCCTATCAACTGTTTTGTTTCTTTTTAAAAAAAAATTCTTAAAATCAATTCATTAACCCAATGTTTTGTAGAATATATATAATATATAATACTGTATATAACATACAGCATGTAGCATAGAGCATAGAGCACACAGCACCTAGCATATAGCATACACAGATACATACTATATACTGCTATGTGCTCTATACTTATGCTACATGATATATATATTATGTATATATGTATGTATGTATATATGTATGTATGTATACACACACACACACACTGATTTGTATTATGTTCATACTTGGTTTTAATTGGTTTTATGATTGTTCACCACCCAGAGTCATTTATTTGAATTGGGGGCTATAGAAGTGGAATGAATGAATGAATGAATGAATGAATGAATGAATGAATGAATGAATGAATGAACGAATGAATGAATGAATGAATAGGCTTATCCACCCTGTGCATCTTTTTGGGCTCTGAGAATCAGGATATCAATGAAGCCTTCTTTGATCTGCTCAGCAATGCTTGTGTTATGGTTATATGTCCAAGGGTTTGTGCAGGAGCAGGCAAATGCTTACAACTGAATTTCCTAGAGAAATACAGCCCCATGAAGAATATCCAGACTCAGTTTATCTTATTCTATCCTACCGGTTCTTAAAATCTCTGCAATACAGAGAATATTCATCTGTTTATATAACTAATGTTCTCCATTCAAGCTAGAAAGAGTTGCTCATTTACTGCTTTTCCATCCTGACTCCATGATTCGGAGCAAGAAACAATTGGCCATAGCAAGCCAAGCATTTGATTTGAAACATCTAATAATTAAATGAATGGCCTGACTTTGAGAGAGCTTCCTGAACCAGTTTTTCCCTTGCTATATTTTCTGAAAAAGAAAAATTCATTTAGAATTACATGAAGTTGTCAGAGCTTTGAGAACAGGAATCAGATGTTAACCAGATTTATGTATATTTCTATGAACAACCACCTCCATGGGCAGAAAATGTAATGAAAGAGAAAATAAATTTTCATATATTTATAAGGACAAAAATAAACAGAAACCTGCTAGGGTAAATGCTCAAAATCACAACCTCTAAAACCTAATGATAAAATCTGATCTCATAGTAATGGCAACACAGGGCAGAAGGATTTTGCAATCTTGTACCGTGATTGTTCTGTTTTCCGCGTTGGAAGGCATTGAACGAGGCAGAGTAACAAACAGGTACTTCTTTATTCAGCTACAACAGAACAGCGAACAAAATGGCTCCTCCCCCTTTTATACCTTTTGCAAGGGACAGCGTCAGCCAATGAATGCAATGTATTTTCCCGCTCCCGCACATGCTCAGTAAGCTGGAGACAGCCTGTCTGGCCCGGGCAGCCTACGTGGTCTGCCCGGGTCTCGGTGCAGCTTCCTGCACCTGCTCTGTCAATCAGAGCCCAGGACATAACACACCTCCCCTCTTGGTTAAGGAACAGATACTTACTATTTTACAATATTACATGCACCCTCGCAATGTTATCATAACACTCAATAATATACAACATTATAGGTCTTTCAAATTATCAAAATAATAATGCCAATTGAATTCCCTTACAAGGAATATACACTCTTTTTCCATCATACCACAAAATAAACCAGTTCTCAAAAAGACATACACAAGCATTTCAATTGCAATAAAATACAAGAGCATTTTATGGTTGAAAAGACAGAAACCTCACTTAGTCCTTTAAGAACCTCGGTGGGCCTTTGGCCCACTCTGATTGTCTCGGAGCTGCTGCAAGCGCCCGATCTGCAAGCTCGCCTGCCAGGTTCGGCAGACCGGGACTTTGAGACCCATTAGATATGGGTGAAACTGGATCATGAAGGCTGGCCTGTTCCAGTAGGCCCAAACCTTTGTCCATTTGACCTTGGCTGGCCCTTTCCGGTAGGCCCAAGACAGAGTTCCTTGATGGGGTGGAATTCCCCGGATCAGCGTAAACAGCAGGCTGGGAGCACTGTCCCATTGGCACAAGGCCTGAGGTAGATGCGGCGTAGAAAGCCGATTGAGTGAAGTGGCCCGTTGGCACATTGCCCGCAAAAGGAGCAGTGTGGCAAATTAGTTGAGTGCTGTTCTATCCCAGCCTATTGCCGTCCTTGTTAAAGGCACAAGGACCAAACCCCTGCTGATACAATAGGCTGGAGACTTTAAAACAAAACAAACCCCTTTTAATATGGGTGACAAACCTGTCAAATAGTCCAAAACACAAACAGCAAAACTCAAGTCCAAAGGAAGAAAATAGTCCCCAAGAAAACACGATGCAAACAGAAGAGAAGTCACCAGCAAGACGAACAGACCAGGATTCCAAGAAGCACTTTGCAAACGGTTGCCTTCAGCAACCAGCACCGCCCACACCTCCTCCCTTTTTTCAGCAGTCCCAAGGCGTTGCCTCTCATTGCCTTCTCCTTTTACTCTGGAGTTGCCGTATTGACTGGAGGGCCCAGGCTCTGCATCAAACCGTGAGTCCTGTAATTCATCCGAGCCTCCCTCTGCCCCTGATGGCCCTTCAAAGGCCTCCTCCACCTCCTCCTCAGATTCCTCCAACTCAGCTGTTGCGAGCACAGGCTGGCACAGAATCACAACAAGTGCAATGTCCCATGGACACTGTGCCCAAGTTAGGAGCCGCCTCATTGGCAAACCCCCCAATTGGTGCATGCTGTGTCCCACTTTCACTGAGAGACTGAGATACACGATCGCAATCGTGGTCCTCCTCCCACCCGAGAGCAGAGTCAAGAGTGGAAGGGTGGCTTGGTAACCGCCAACGCAGCTGGTCAATGTGCCTGCGCAGCACATGACCATCCTTCAAGGCCACTTCGTATGACAGTGGCCCAGTAACTTTGCAGACCACTGCTACCACCCAGAGTTGTCCAGGTCCATAGTTTCGCGCCCAAACTGGATCACCCATGGTGCCCATGGCTGTGACACCTGTGAAGTCACCCAGTCTGGGTGTATTCTGTCTAACTTGGTGATAAGGCAGCGACCCCATTGGAGGTCAGCTGGGCTCTTGCCCATAGATGTGCATGGAGTGGTACGATGGCAGAGGAGGAAATCTGCCAACCTGTGATGCCAGTTTTCATGGGTGAGCCGTTTCAAGGCCTCTTTTGTGGTGCGCACCATGTGCTCAGCTTGGCCGTTTGAGGCCGGGTGAAAAGGTGCCGAAGTAGCATGCCTAATCATATTCGCCCTCAGAAAGGACTGGAACTCCAAGGAGGTGAATTGAGGTCCGTTGTCGGAGACGAGGACATCTGGGAGCCCATGAGAGGCAAAAATCCCCCTCAACACCTGGATGGTCCTGGCAGTAGTTGTAGTGGACACTGGAACGACCTCTAGCCATTTGGAGTGACTGTCCACAACCATGAGGAAGAATTGCCCCTGAAAGGGGCCAGCGTAGTCGATATGAACCCTCGACCAAGGAGCATGTGTGACCTCCCATCTATGAACAGGAGCCTGTGGCATTTTTGGTCTGGACTGCTGGCAAATGTGGCATCCTTGGACCTGGGTCTCGATCTCTTTATCGAGCCCAGGCCACCAGAGGTAGCTGTGCGCAAGTGCCTTCATCCAGACTATTCCCGGATGTCCCTCATGCAAGGAAGCCAAGACCCTAGTCCTCAGTGAGGTCGGGATTACCACCCTGGTGCCCCACAGGACACAACCCTTAGAAGTGGATAACTCATGCTTCCTTTTCCAGAAACTCTGGAAATTAGTGCCAGGACATGTGTCAGGCCATCCTGACAACACCCAGTTCAACACGCGTGTTAACGTGCTGTCTGTAGCCGTTTCTGCGGCTACATCCCCTGCATTGAGGGGAGACTCAGGCAAATCCTGGATAGCCAGGATGTGATTGGCCGGAGCAGGATCCGACTCTAATAGCTGTAGAGGCAACCTACTAAGGCCGTCAGCGTGGCCCATTTCTTTACTCAGTTTGTGAACCAGGCAGTAGTCATAAGCAGAAAGAAATATTGACCACCTCAACATTCTAGGAGAGATGATTTGGGGCATTTGTTTGTTTGTTGTGAACAACCCCAGAAGTGGCTTGTGGTCAGTGAAGACCGTGAAATGGCGGCCATACAAAAAGTCGTGAAACTTCTTAATGCCAGCCACAATGGCCAAGGCTTCTCTATCAATCTGCGCGTAATTGTGCTCAGCAGAAAACAGAGTCCTGGAATAATAGGCTACAGGGACCTGTGTCCCATCAGCCCTGAGGTGGCTTAAGACAGCCCCAATTCTGTAAGGGGATGCATTGCAAGCAATGCTAACTGGCAACTGCTCATTGAAATGAGCCAAAACAGCATTAGACGACAGCAATGCTTTGACCTCAGTAGAACTCTTTTTGTGGACTTTTGTCCACTTCCATGGAGCCTGTTTGTCCAAGAGCCAGTGTAACAGCTCTGCCACTGCGGCCTTGTGGGGGAGAAATGAATGGTAAAAATTTAGAAGTCAAAGGAAGGCTTGAAGCTCGCTCTTTGACTTGGGACTTGGGGCCTGCTGAATCGCTTTGAGCTTAGATTCAACAGGATGGATGCCTTCGGCATCTATACGAAACCCCAGGAATTCTGTGGAGGTTACTCCAATTTTGCACTTCTCCTGTTTGAGCTTCAGTCCCGCTTCGCGGAAACGCCGCAAAACAGCCCGAAGCCTGTCAGACAGGTTTTCAAATGATTCCCCTGCGATGAGGACATCATCGAAGTATGGGCACACTCCCGGAATGTTATGGAGCGTTCGCTCCATCACACTTTGGAAGATGCCAGGGGCTACATTTACCCCAAACTGTAGCCTTCGGACCTTGAAGGCACCCCGGTGGGTCACAATCGTTTGGGCCTCTGCCGTTGCATCATCCACCGGCAGCTGCTGATAGGCCTGCGCCAAATCTAACTTGGCGAAAATGCGGCCTCCTTGTAGAGACGCCAGGAAGTGGCTCACTACAGGCACAGGATAAGAGTGCTGCTATAATGCTTTGTTTAGCGTGCATTTATAATCAGCACAAATGCAGACTTCTCCATTGGCCTTAAGTGGCGTGACAATTGGTGTTTCCCATGGACTGCTATCCACAGGTTCCAAAATGCCTTGCTTTAACAGCTTGTCCAGCTCAGCATTGATCTTTTGCTTAAGCACAAAAGGCACCCGACGAGGCTTAATCCTGACTGGTGCAATGGAAGGGTCTAACCTTAAGGCAATAGGAGGTCCTTTGTAGGCCCCTAACTCAGGGCTCAAAACATCAGCAAACTCCTTACACACCTCTGCAAGTCTTGCCGATTGCAAACTGTGTAACCCAGTCACCTGAATTCCAAGTGCATCAAACCAATCGAGTCCAATTAGACTCGTGCAGTCACCGTTAACCATGACAACATCCAAAAGCCCCTCAAAGTTCCTACACTGCACTCCGATTGTGGCCTCCCCCATCACGCTGACTCGGGAATTCTGGAAATCGGTCAAAATAAGATTTGACGGCCTGAGCTTAACTCTTTGGCCGCTTCTACAGCAGATCTGCTTGAGGGTTTTCTGGGAAATGATTGACAGAGCTGAACCTGTGTCCAGCTCCATCTCTAAGGGGACCCCCTGCAATTTGACTTCAAGTTGAAACTTTTTCTTCAATGGGCAGTGGGCACCTGTTCTCAACATGCTCCTTCTGGTCGCACAAAACCCCACCCTGTTCTGACTGGGGACCCCGGTACCTTTCCGAGGCAACTCTTCCGATGGACGGTCTTTCTTGCGACCCAAACAGACAGCGGCTATATGGCCTTGCCGGCCACACACCCGGCAAGTAGCAGAACAAAAATGACAGTCGGTACATTTGTGGCTGCCTCCACACCCGAAACACCAAGAGAAGGGAACTGCCTTGTCAAGGCTTTTGTTGGCTTGCCTTTGGGGCCTTCTTTCTGCTGGCTGTTGCAAACGATTGACCTCGTTGTCAGATTCTGGGTCTTCAACCCTCTCAGCAACCTCTTGATGGACAGAGTCTGAACACTGAGGGTTCTTTGAGAGCTGCAAGGCCTTAACAGCTCCACCTGCTGCTTCTTTGGCCGTTATCTCCCTCAGCACGTCTTGGAAGGAAACAGTTTATTTGGCAAAAAACTTTTGCTGCAGTTCTCGGCTCCTCAGACCGCAAACTAGCTGGTCTCGTAGCCGTTCTTCCAAGTCTTTAAACTCACAAGACCTTGCAGCTTGACGCAGAGCAGCAATGAAGTCTGCAGCAGACTCTCCTGGCTGCTGGTCCCGTTGTTCAAATGCATGTTGCCATGCTATGACCGACAGTTTTGGTTCGAAATGTTCTTTTAGCATTTTTTTAAGATCCGTGTAAGCAATGGATTCCAAGGGTGCCGAAGCAACCAAGTTTTCAGTGATGTCAAAAGTCTCTTGACCGCAAACACACAGCAGCATCACGGCCTTAAGCCCGTCCTCACGAACTTGGTTGACTCTGAAGTAATTTTCCACCTTGGCAATGTAGGAGGTCCAGTGTTCTGGATGTGTGACGTCAAACTCAGACAAACGCCCAATCTTTGCCATGATGATTCTTGGTGGCCTCTTTCAATGCCTCTTGCTGCTCAGCCTTCTGAAGGGGTTCCAGGGTGGTCCTAGCCGAATTCTCCTCCAGCGTCTTCATACTGGCAGGCAGAGTGGAAGGAAGTTGGAACGCCGAACTTCTAAGCGCTTGCAGGCTTTCTGTTGTGAAGTCAGCCTTTGAATCTTCTGCAGCACGATCCCACCTTCGTCACCAATGTTCTGTTTTCCGTGTTGGAAGGCATTGAACAAGGCAGAGTAACAAACAGGTATTTCTTTATTCAGCTACAACAGAACAGCAAACAAAATGGCTCCTCCCCCTTTTATACCTTTTGCAAGGGACAGCGTCAGCAATGTATTTTCCCGCTCCCACGCATGCTCAGTAAGCTGGAGACAGCCTGTCTGGTCCAGGCAGCCCACGTGGTCTGCCCGGGTCTCGGTGCAGCTTCCTGCACCTGCTCTATCAATCAGAGCCCAGGACATAACAGTGATCACATAAAACAAGTGTGCTATATGGTTTTATATTTAATATCACTTCCTTTTATTTCAGAAAAGAGTAGATCATACATCAGAAAAGTTTGTGGATCACATTCTGAAATCACTAATAATACAAATGCTCCAGCAGGAACCATCAGCAGGCCACATCGACTAGAATTCTGACAAAACCAGACCAAATGAATAAAACGTGCAGAGGAAAGCCAACGGTCTAACTGCAAACAGAGCCACAATCTCTAAGAATCCCAAATCTTTGCTGCCAAGTTTCAGCTCATTGTGGTTGTGTCAGAAATAAATCAGCTTAAGCTGAGTTGATTGTTCCAGAATGGGGCAGAAGAAACTTTATGTAGAAGGGCTGTTGGATAAAACCAGTTGATGGCAAAGAATCTCTCCAGCTTAAACAATCTGAAGGAATGATTAAATAAGACATGAGGACTTCTGCAATTGAATTACCTGCATTTTTTTAAAAATGTAGTAATTTTCAAGGAGAGAGGATCAAATCAGAAAGACTGCACTGGTCTGGGGAGTGGGAGGGTTTTTTTTCCTCATTTTCCTTACTTGAACTTTCACCTCAGACTAGCATTTGACTCATGCAATAAACAGAATTTGGGGGATCAAAGTTCAATACTATGGCAAAAAACATATAATTATAGCTTAAGTCAAAGGGGAACAAGCTTTTCTTTCAGGCTGATGGCTGCGATCCCCCCAAAAGGTGAAGGCATAATGTAGGTGAGCAAGAAGCAAAACTATCTCTGATCTTTTTAATTTAGAGAGTTATATAACACTAGACCAATTACAATTTAATTTGAGACCTCCCTACAATTTAATACCTCCCATGCATGTAATATTGATATCTATGTTTCTATGCGCACAAACACACACACACAAACATATATTCACACATACACACTCATAGTTATGCTTTCTTCTGATCCTTTTTCCAAAAGAGGTATTATTTGTGTTCCTTTTTTTGTTTCTGGTGCTGTGCCAGTCCTCCATCAGTTATCAAATACAGTAATTAATACCACTGAGATCTGACCAGCTGTCCTCTTCCGGATCCCTCTGATAGATGCCATCATGCACTGTTCACTTGAATTCAGTGAAATATTCCAAGTATCTTTCTAATGTGTTCCTTTGATATCCCAGATTTCAATCTCCCCCAAGACTGCCCTCTTCAGCTGTGATGGATTACAGTTCTCATGAGCCCCAGGTAGAATGTCCTCTCATTTGCCTTGACAAGCAAACAAATCGAAAGATGGGCACTGGAGAACATGAAGAGAACAAGAAGCAAATCCAATTAGGACTAGGAAAAATTGTAATTGAAATTTGGAAAAGCAAAAGGCTTATCCAACTCATCGAAGGTCGACCTCATATTCATATTCAACTTTCCTTATTTAATCAAGCTATCTTGGTCAATTTGTCTTGCAAATAGGTGTGTGATGAGAGTCGCATAGAAAAGAAGCATTGAAACACTCTCTCCTAAATGAAAAGCTGCCGATTCTTCAACATGGTATTTTATTTGGGGTGGGAGGGTCATTTTTATGTTTGACTATCTACCGAAGCCCTCATGCTGGTAAACAAAAAAAAGAATTTATATATTTATTTATTTTATGTGTCACATTTATACAGCCACCCCTCTCGCAATCAAGTAAAAAATAAATAAGTAAAATCAGAAACCATTTAAAGCAATTAAAACCCACTAAAAATGGTTTAAGAGGGCAGATTATAATCATGTGTCTTGAACCCTTCTAAAATTCGAGAGAGGGAGCACCAACTGTAACATTATAGTTTGGGAACAACCCAGGAGAAAGCCCTCCTTCTCAACTTTCAAATATTACTTCTCTTCCTCATGACAGCAATGCTATTCAGAAGAAAAAAAATGGATTGACTAGGGTGACACATTGCTAGATCAGATACTTACCACATAGACGAGAGTTTCTCAGCAGAAATTTTTCATCTGTTGTGTTGAGGGACACATTTTACATCTAGCCATCATTAATTTGTTGTCTGTCTGGCTTAGGCCTAACATGTTGCAAGGAGTCAACTACTAGCGATTATACATGGTGGTTTCTGGTTTCTCAGGTTGAGTAAATTGGCTTATTCCAGTTGGTCCAGGGCAATGGGGAAACTGAGGCATTACCTTGGTCTATTGATTAGCTTGGAATAATGGTCTATTTTGTGGGCACGAGGGTGGGATGCAAGAAATGGAAGGGGCTAAGCCCATGTTATAAGTGGAAATTGTGGGTTTCGAAGCAAATATCCAAAAGTGTGCTGGAGCAAGGCTTTTCAACCAGTGGTACGGGTACCACCTGTGGTACATTGGCACCTAGCAGGTGGAATGCGACCATCCTAGAAAAGTGGTAGCGGGGGAGGGAAATGAGCTGAACGGTGGCAACACCACACAAGCCTGAGCGAGAGATGGCTGGAGCTGCAGGGCTGTCAGGGCTCAGCGGAAGCGCCAGGATCAGTGCTTCTTCGGGGCTGTCAGGGCTCAGTGGAAGCGCCAGGATCAGCTCCAGACTCCAGCTGGAGCTCGGCACTGATCCTGGCGCTTCTGCTGAGCCCAGAAGAAGTGCCGATCAGCTGGAATGTTGCAGCATCTCCAGGGTCTTGTGATTTACATTCAGATGCTTGGCATCTGATTCATACTTATGACGGTCACAGTGTCCCAGGGTTATGTGAAGTGACCAAAACCTGCTGCAACCACCCAGCAGACAGGGGGGAATAAAAACCAAACACCCCCCCACCCCGCCAATCCTCAACAGAAATGCTCACAACAATGAAAACCTCGGACAGGAGGAAGAGCGCCGCTGGGTGGGCAGGCAGGCGTCTTGCTCGGCTGTGGCTTGGGGGGAAGTTTTTTCAGTGCCATTGTAACTTCAAACAGTCACTAAGCAAACTGTTGTAAGTCGAGGACTACCTGTACTTCATCACTTTTTTCCTTTTTTTTTTTGGGTCATCAAGTTTTTGACACCTTGATAGGCGGCTGGTGGTACTCGGATATTGCCATATCCTAAAAGTGGTACAATGGGTGAAAAGGTTGAAAAGCCCTGTGCTGGAGGACACTTCCAGGAGCCTTTTGTTATATTTTGGGAGATTGGCAAAGCTCCTTGTTAAAACAAAAGAAGTTTGAAAAAGTTAACATTTCTACTTCTAATTTCTGTGGCCCAATCCAAAGATAGGACTGACTTGAATCCACAGGCTATTTAATGATCATAATGGTGCCACTCTGAGCAAGAGCAAGACAGAAGCCCATCTGTATGGGTCTCAGGGTCAAGTTATGCAATGGGCCAGCATGGGAAACCCGTGAATTTTATGCGCTGCACAGAAAGGGTGTTGAATTCCCTAAGGCTAATAACAAGCCCAGCTGCTGCATCCCCCATGGCTTCAGTTACCACTGCAACCTTTTGGGATTGGCAAAGTCAGCGGCCACAAGAGAGAATGAAAAGGAGTGGGAGCCATGGAGAAAAGATGAGAGGATTGGAGAAATGGGGTTCTTGAAAAGAATTGGGATGTTCGGGACTCTGAAGAGTTGAGAATGGGAGTATTGGTATAGAAGACCATCCCTATGGCAAATCCACTCAGATTGCTAGTTATGATTTTCTCTTTTGAAATAGTAAGGAATGAAGAAGAAAATAGAGATGAGGTACAAGTGAAGATTTTTCCATTCCTGCTTCCCACCAGGTTCTCCTTGGGAATTCTGGACATCTATTCCTAAATCTATTTCTCAAATCTAAATCTAACCACTTTCTTAATATTTTCACATATGGTGTTAAAAGTGAGTTTAGGCATCTATTGCTCCCTTTTTTCTCATATATGATGATAATAGGAGACAGAAATCAGAACATCGGAACCATATTCTGGCTGATATAGGCATCATGTTTTTATTATACATATAAGAGAGATTCAAACAAATAATATAGGAATCACCAGGGCTTTTTTTTTCTCATAGAACGCCCAGAACGGAGTTCCGGCACCTTTTTTGGATGGAACCTTGTGGGTAGGCAACGCGGGTTGTATGATGTGTGTGAGTTCCGGCACTTTTTTTTTTTTAGAAAAAAAGCACTGGGAATCACCAAAGGGAGAACTTTATGCAGGCTTAATAAGCCATGGCCAGCAGTTACCTTAGGTCATCCCTGATTATTCAGCTGGTGGATGCACATCAGAAAGTGCATGGGGCTCAGACTGGGTTAATGGCCTGGGTTCCCCCATCACGTCCTTGTTTCAACTTGCAGTGCCAGGAGCTGCAGCTGGTGAGGTCAGTTACCCCATCCCATCTTTGACTTATCACCCTTCTCCAGAGTTTCTCCACAGAGGGATGGGGTTACCTCAGGCCATACTGCCAGACCCACAGGCAATGACTGTGGGACCAACCGAAGGTGAGCAGAGTCTATAAATGGTGGGCCTGGAAACTCCCTGTCACTGAAGCCCTCTTCTGCTCCTGAAGGACATTCTCTTAACATCTGAGAAGATCAGGATAGACTCTTCATTCCCCAATCTTAAAAATCTGAGGAAGGCAGAGATCTGGATTTTTTGTACACAGAATCCCCAAATCCTGAAGACCACTGGATTTTTTGCCAAATTTTTCATTATCAGTTGCTTAGCAGAAGCAACAAGTAGGAGGGGACCTCCAACACTGCTTTTTGTTGAATTAAAATATTTGACAGGGTTATATTTGAAATGGTGTGAGAAGTGTTCTGTATTTTTCTTCCAGCCTTTCACCTCTGCCCTTTCCACAACGTTCAATTTATTCTCAGTCCTATCTCTGTGGCCTCTCGCAAAATGTAGGTCATTTGATACTGATTATAATAGTGCTTAGCAACATTTTTCATTAGAATTCCAAAACAGAGAGGAATAAAATAAATCCAAACCTTAAAGCCATACATAATTACAATAATTAAACCATAAGTCAGTATCAGGGCAATAATGATCATATGGATGAATAGCATCTTTTTTTTTTATAGATAAGGCACTCATCCCTGACTCCTCCTGAAAGAGGAATCCAGAAACTGGATCAGAAGATGGTTATTTGCTACAGGGTGTATGTGTCATCAATTGATTTTAAAAATTTATTTATTTTATTTATTTTAATTAAATTTATATGCCGCTCCTCTTCGAAGACTCGGAGCGGCTTACAACATAAATAAAACAATTTATCAAAAAAACTAAATCCAAATCTAAAAACAATTAAGAATAAAACCCCCAGACACATTCATCATTCACTCAACAGTCCACTGTCAACCCCAGGCCTGCCGGCAAAGATAAGTTTTAAGATTCCTTCGGAAGGCCGGGAGAGTGGGGGAAGCGCGGACTTCAGGGGGCAGTTGGTTCCAGAGGGTGGGCGCCACAATGGAGAAGGCCCTCCCCCTAGGACCCGCCAGACGACATTGTTTCGCTGACGGGACCCGGAGGAGGCCGACCCTGTGCGTTCTCACCGGTCGAAGGGAAGTATGTGGCAGAAGGCGGTCTGGCCAAGTGAAAACATTGTCAATACATTATGGCTTTTGGTCAGTACTTTGCTGTTGTACACTTTCTCAGGCTTTGCCAGCATGGGAAAAGCAAGAATGCTGTCAGCTCTCAGCTTTGCTCATCTAACACATGAAAGTCTACAGTTGTCAGTTATGATACCACAAAGTTTGTAAAGCCTGAGTAAAATTTATTAAAAAATAAGTGGTTTAATTTAGTTCTTGTCCAACCTAATACCAATGGGTTCATTTGATTTATCTCCAGGAGGCCCATACAAATTCATTTACCTTTTTAGGGATCAGGGAACCACAAAGTTAGAGAATCACTGCAATAAACATGGTTTAACAAACAGTAGTTTAACATAATTAATGAACCAGGACACGTTTCTGCTTCTAGATGGCAATTGCACCAATATATGGCTTGGGAGTACAATAATTATGAAACTCTACCACTGAGCTCCCATTTGTATCAGGCCCCAAACCCAATATTGTAGTGAAAAGCAAAAAATAAAACAAATCTAAACAGATTCCATCTATCTACAGTCAGCCCAGTACAAAGACATTAAAAGGGGCCTTGGAGGTCTTCTAGTCCAACCCGCTGCTCAAATCAGCTGGAATTTTGAGAACTGCAGTCCCAGCACTCAAGAGGAAAGACTGAAGTAGGGAATAAGACGAAAGATATGGCATCAGTTACAAACTTCCTCCTTTTGCTGGATTAAGAAATTCATTTGCACCCTGATATCCAGTAGCTGCCTAGTGCTTCATATCACCAGACCATCTCTTAAACAGCCTGAAGGTCCTTGAGGGCGGAGCAAAAACTCATGAGAGCTGCATAGTGTGTGGAATGGATAGAGCTGGAGTAGGTCCAGGGAGATCTGGAATCACAGCCTTGCTCAATTTTGAAATTCATTGTGATCACACCTCTCAGCCTGGATAACAACATGGTGTACTTGTAAGGTTTAAATGGGATAAGCTTTATCAGTTCATTAGAAGTGTGGGATACAACTGTTAATGTTTTCTAAGACAAAGAGAGAGCAAGATATCTTTGTTAATAAATTGGGGTGTTTTTTTAAAATAAAACTGAGAATCAAAACATGCATGTCTGCCCTATCTAGATACCGAAAAACAAGCCTGCCCCCAAATATCTGAAGATAAGAGGTGAACATCAGGTTTAGAGATCTACCTGTTTAAATCTTCAGTGACTTCACATTTGTGTAAATACCAAAAGACTGGTTGTGCATCATCAAATTTGCTGGCTCATTTCTATCATGTCTTGATGACCAGAATCTCCTGGTTCTTCTTCTGTAGGATCTCAAAACCTTCAGGATGAGGTGGGAGAACTTCATCCAATACTTCATATTCAAGAAGACATAAACCTGGGACTCAGACGACACAGAAAGGTACACCTTCTATTTTATTAGCTTTCGTGCAAGTAAACTGATTTTGTGGATCTCTTTTGGGATCAGAGAGAAAGCTTCGAACCTGTTCACAGATCCCTCCACCTTTAAAAGTAAGTTCACACAGAGCTCTAGGTTTTCTTCTTCATAAGCCAACACTTCCATTAAGACCTGGTTGTGTCTTACCACCAGTGACTTTCATCAGATGATGTCCATATGGCGTGATCAAAATGTCAATGTGTGCAAAATTCACCTGTTGTTTTTTTTTGGTAAAAATTTTTTTATTAAAACAATCAACATTAAACATAAGATCATATTAAGAAGCAATCATCATATAACCTGAAATACAACACTAAGTATTAGTCTTTGTAAACGTCTGGTTTAGTAAACATTCCTCACTCCTCACGTCAAGCCTCAACTATACGCCTGATACATTTTATTTGATTGGTATTTCTCTTATATATGGTCTATCTACTGTTTCTAGTCTATCACATATTGTTCATTCGAGCTTCAGAAATAAATTCGTCTCAGTAGTAGTGCAATCTTTTATGATCCCTAACAAAAGATCCTGAGGTAGAAATTCAATAACCTGAGGTAGAAATTCAGTACGCTTTTTCAATATTAAAGCAATCAACATTAAACTTAAGATCATATTAAGAAGCAATCATCATAGAACATAAAAATACAACACTAAGTATTAGTCTTTGTAAACGTCTGGTTTAGTAAACATTCCTCACTCCTCACGTCAAGCCTCAACTATACGCCTGATACATTTTATTTGATTGGTATTTCTCTTATATATGGTCTATCTACTGTTTCTAGTCTATCACATATTGTTCATTCGAGCTTCAGAAATAAATTCGTCTCAGTAGTAGTGCAATCTTTTATGATCCCTAACAAAAGATCCTGAGGTAGAAATTCAATAACCTGAGGTAGAAATTCAGTACGCTTTTTCAATATTAAAGCAATCAACATTAAACTTAAGATCATATTAAGAAGCAATCATCATAGAACATAAAAATACAACATTAGGTATTAGTCTTTGTAAACGTCTGATTTGGTAAACATTCTTCACTCCTCACGTCAAGCCTCAACTATACGCCAGATACATTTTATTTGATTGGTGTTTCTCTTGTATATAGTCTATCCACTGTTTCCAGTCTATCATATATTGTTCATTTGAGCGATCCTTCAAATATGCCGAAATTTTCGCCATTTCTGCCAAATGTATTACTTTCAAAGTCCAATCTTCAATAGGTGGTATTTCTGGCTTCTTCCAGTATTGTCCCACCAGCAGCCTAGCTGCTGTGATCAAATTCAAAATTAAGTTCATCTTGGTGGTAGTGCAATCTTTTATGATCCCTAACAAAAAAACCTAAGGTATAAATTCAATACACTTTTTTAAAATGGTTTGGATTGTCCACCATATCTTCCTCCAGAAGGCTTTAATTTTTCTACATGTCCACCATACGTGAAAGTATGTAGCTTCCTCGTTGCCACACCTCCACTTCCTCGTTGCCACACCTCCATAAAATTCACCTGTTTTTTATATATATCATTTAAGGTCAGAGATTCAAGTTTTATTTGATGACTATTTCAAGTCTCATAGCCTGTCCAGTGATCTGCTTTGAACAAAATCATAAGGATGAACATCAGTGTTGATGGTGGGCAGCCAGTGCACAGGTAAAATCACTATGCTAATTTGAGGTGGAGGGGAGAAAAGTAATTCAAAACAACTTTTTTCTGTGCCTGGAAGAGAGTGTGAAGTTAGAGTTGCCCGCCAGGAGGCAGTTGAAGACACAGACCACCAGCCAAAAGCAAAGGTAAAAATGTCCAAGAGGAAGGTAGTGTGAAAAAAATCAAGATGATAGCTGTGACCAGGAGATTGAAGCTTTGCATCTTTTTACATATGTCTTGTATAAAAAAAGGTGGTGCAGGTAAACAGGAAGAGGGTCTTCAATATCATGGTCACCGATTTGACTTTTTGGAACCTCCCACCTTCATGGTGGTGTGGTGGCTAAGTGGTGAGGTGTTAGACTTGTAGGCTGGAAATCTGACAACCCAGGTTCAAAACCCAGGCTTCACACAATGGGGTGGCTTGCGTCCTTGTCCCAGTTCCTAGCAGTTTGAAAGCATGCCAATGTGAGTAGATAAATAGGTGCCACTTCAGTGGGAAGGTAGCAGCGCTGTGTGACATCGTTGTTGGCCACGTGACACGGAAATGTCTTTGGACAGTGTTGGCTCAATGGATTTGAAATGGAGATGAGCACCACCCCCTATAGTTGGCAATGACTAGCAGAGTAAAATCTGCAGGGACTCCTTTACCTTTACCTCTACCCTTCACCTTCATATGGATATCCCTCAACAGTTGGGTCCTAGAGATGACAGCATAGAATCAATGGCAGCATGTGGGCACTTTCCTTGAAAGTAACAATTTAACTGTCAATTACAAATTACATCACCTGTAATGTTTTATCCTCATAACCATCTTGTTAGGTAAGTTAGGCTAAGAAATAATGCTCACCTAAGAAGCTTCACAGCTCAGCAAAGCTTTGAACTGAAGTGACCTGATGCTTAATTTAATATCTCAGCTATTGTCCTCCAGATGTGATGGACTACAACTTACAAAATGTCCATGTAGACCAGACAGTATTACACCAAGTGAGAGGGCTGCCTGAGGCAAATTATTTTGGCTTTCATAAAGGGACAGCAAGTGGTTAGTTGCTTAATTTATTGCATGTTTAATTTCCAGGCTGGGAAGAGAAATGCATTTGGGATCTTCTGCCTGAGGTACCAAGACACTATATTAGTGCAGGACTGGCATTTGCTGCCAAAACAAGCTCAATACTGCTGTTGACCAATTGTAATGGCATGTGGGAATGACCTTGAGAGCCAGAGGGAACAGCCACAACTGGGGAAACTGTTGGGTAAAAGGCAGCTTAACCCACAGAAGGGATGTGGGCACATCAACTGTCTCAGAAGGGATCCTCCCTAGCTTTTTTTTTAACTGTAAAGGCAGTGGGGGAGAGATATACTTTCAGACATGTAAGATTCTGTTTATATAACCTTACAATAAAGTAGAATTAGTTCATCAAGATGTGCTTCCTGTCTGGACTACATCACAAGCTGACATCAATCTTGCAAGCCTGAAAGTACATTTCTCCCCTTCACCTTGCAGCCCAAGAAACTAGGAAGAGTCCCTTCTGAGATGTTTGCCACACCCACATATTTCTGTGGGCTAAGCTGCCTTTTATCTGACTGTTGCTATGGTTGGGATTCTCCCCCCTCTCTCCCAAGGTCATTCCCACATACCATTACCCCAATGGACCCTCCTGGCCATTTTTAGCAAGGGTAGAACAGAGGGCAAAAGATGTCCACCCATGATAGGTTTCCTACAAATCAGATGCCTTCCCAAACAGGTTGGGCTACAATTTTCAGATTTCTTATCCAGAGTGGCCAATAGCCCTGCTAACGGAGAATTCTAGGTCTTGTACCCTAGCACCTGTTGGGAAGCCTGATCTAGCCATCATGTATCAGGGAAATGATATTAATTCTGCCTCCCTTTCTTTGCTCTTGGCCTCAAAGCAAACACCATTTTAAAAATCAGCCCTTGTGTATGGTTATTTTGTAATTCTTAATTCTATTTCTGTCATAGAAACAGTCAAAGATGTAATGGGGGAGACAAAGGTTTGTATTCAGTTATAAAACCTTCCAGAGCCAGTAATTTCACTAACCCCATTTCACAAAGGGATTGTGAGAAGAAGAGAAGGGGAAAACCTGTTTCTTCCACAAGTTCCAAGCAAGAGGGGGAATGTCAAAAAAAAAACTCAAGATGGTGATTGAAGTCTCAGTCTTTGATATATAGCCCCATCTTGACTACCCCTCTGGTTTAAGACTACATCTCTGTAAATCAGATTTCCCAGATTTGATTCCTTGCAAATATCTGTAATTACCAGCACTAACTGACATTTGCACTTCCACCAAGTGTCACCCTAAGCAAGACTGTGCATACCCTTTCACTAGGCATCCATCCTTGCAACATTCATGTATAAGACTGCATTGCAAGAGCAGCCTGTTTATTGTTAGTGTCAATAGTTTTGTTGGGAAGCATCCATAAGAGGAGATGAATGGCTTTTGCATGGTACTTTCATGTTTCCCAAAGGATCAGCCTATTGTGGGGAATGGGGTGGACCTCTGGTTCAGTTTCCCCATTTGTCTTTTCTCTGGGGATGCTCCAAAGCCCAGTCCTAGGGCTGAGTGCTTCAGCTACCGCTGTGTTCATTAAATGCATATCTACATTTTCTTGAACTGCTTTTGCACCAATGTGGTCTTGAAGCCTGTGCGCCAAGCACTGTGGCACCCCAGCTGCATGTGCAGGGGACAAGGTTCACTGAGGTCTCATACCTCGGCGTCACTCCCTTCCCCCCACCTTGCCTGAATGACAGGTCCTCTTACCTCCCCACCCACCTTCTCCAGCCACAAGATCCATCTTGAAGGAGGTGGTGTCCGTGTCTGTCCCCTGCTGGGGCACCGGCTTTTACCCTATATGGGGAGCAGCTGGGAGCTCCTTAGGCCCAAAATAGATGCAGCTGCCTCCTCTGGATTAGAGAGCTCAAGAGGAGACTTTCAGAGGGAAAGGAGAATTAAGATGGGAAGGGGGGGCTGAGAGGGAGAGGAATGACAGAGAATGGAGAGGTAGGCCAATAAAGGAGACTAAACAGGATTTAGCATGCATGGACCAAAAGCCAGGCAGATCTCTATGTGGATTATTGCTAAATAAATGCACATGCTTGTTTTTGCATGGTGTCATCTACTCTAAAATGGAATACTGAGGTTTAAAGCCAAAACAAAAAACAAAAAACCTAATGGGATTTAGGCAGGGCCATGTGCAGTCAGCATCACCTTGCTAAGGTTACCTTTGGTAATAAATATTGAATGTGATATCCTAAGAATACTTTTATTGGCTTCCTACAAGTTTCTAGCCCTCATCAATGCACAGATAGGCTTCTAACAATAGGAACAACTGATTAAGTTTTGAAGCTTTTTGAGGGTGGATAAGCCAGATTTCCAGTCATGATTTTGTGCCTTGTCTCCCTGAATAAAAAAAAAAAATACAGTGTATAGTTCTGTTCTTTCTAGTTGCTCTGCCCCCATAATCCTCACCCCTAGGCAGAGAATTTGGACTGGTTTGATACTTGGTGTTTAGTGGTGGTTTGAAGCACAAAATATACTTTTATATTAAAAATTGGGTATCTGTACAATTTTAGGCCTGGCAAAAACAGAAAACAAGTACATGCTTTTAGTGACTGTGCACATCTATTCAAAGGAAAGTCCTATTAAGTTTATTGTCAGGCAAGAGTGCATAAAATTGCAATCTTAGTGTAGGACTGGATAAATATTGGTCTTACAAAATGTTTGTAATCAGATTCCCAAGACCTATCAATTATGGCCACATGCGGTAACTATGGAAAATGGAATAATGTTTTGAGTATTTAAGTGTTTCCATTGGAGAACTTAATTCTTCACTTAACAGCTTGGGAACTTGAGATCCTTACAGGTCTTTGGTAAATCACGTAGACTCCAATACAGCTTGGCCTTGATTTAGTTCACGGTCTGACAGCTGCCAGTCTCCTCTGGATTAAGTTTGTTGCTGGGGCTAATCACTGCATCTTTCCTATTTGCTTTTAGAAACATTTTAGTGAGGGCTGCAAAAAAATCTAGAGGTTCATAAGGTTCAGAATTAGCCATTCCGCATCTCTTTGCTGACACTTTGAGGCGGTCCAGGTTTTTGCAATCCTACTGCTTTGTATTTTAAACCATGGTACCCAGGAATACAGAGAACAGCAGTCTAATTGTTCAAATTGGACAATCTTGGTTTAATTAAACATTACAAAAAATAATTCAGGACATCTCTAGAACTTTACATAATGCAGATTCCATGCACTCTAAAGGGGATGGAGTGGCAGCTTTTAGCAAGTCTCCTGAAGATGCTCGATATACCATAGTTAGAAGAAACTCGAGCGACCAACTGAAACTGGGGAGGATAGTGCAAGGTTGGGAAATCTGCTCTCCAAATATTGCAGAACTACAACTCCCAGCATCCTTCACTCACTGGCTATGTTGAATTGGATTGGTAGGAGTTATTCAGCAACATCTGGATCCCTTCCCAGCTACACTGCTTTTTTCTGGACAACCTTTAATCAACCACCTCCTGTTTACCTAATTTACTTCAGGAGATGATAGGAAAGAGGAAAACTGAAACCAGTATTGTCATCTTGAACACTTAAGAGGAAATCTGGACGATAAATGTAATTATCATGTTTAACAGCACAATACCGAAAATGTCTACCGAAAATGATGAAAAGGAGGGGATTAGATAGGGAAGTTAGAGAAAACAAATAATTCTCTATTATAGCTGCCCAAAAGGATTGCCCCCAAAAGTTCTCACTTAATCAGAATGGAATATTTATATGTATCTAGGTTATTGCATCAACCCCCACTATGATTTCCCCCCTTTAAGACTGAACTTGAAGGCAGAGAATATTTTTTTTTCATAAGCTATTTTAGGAGTCTTTGGACTGAAAACCAAGGTTAAATGGCTTACATTTGCTACATAGACTGCAAATGACAAGCCTTTCTTAGGGTCCAAGCGTAGAATACAGGCAGAAAATCTTATGAACACCTGACCCCATCTCTAGCAGCAAACTCAACAGTATATTGACTACCATCTCATTCTACCTAACAGTAGAGCCTGCCCTCTACCAACAATGGTGCCAATGTGGTCAAATGGAATCTTTCTAAAGAAGAATAACACAGTTGGAAGGGACCTTGGAGGCCATCTAGTCCAACCCCGTTCAGGCAGGAAACCCTATAACATTTCAGACAAATGGTTATCCAATCTCTTCTTAATATCCTCCAGTGTTGGAGCATCCACAATTTCTGGAGGCAAGTCATTCCACTGATTGTTCTGTCAGGAAATTTCTCCTTAGTTCTAGGTTGCTTCTCTCCTTGATTATTTATTTACTTATTTATTTATTTATTTATTTACTTAAACTTATATGCCGCCCTTCTCCTAGGACCCAGGGCGGCTTACAAAAACAATACAATAAAATTATACAATAAAATTAATTACACTCATACAACATACAAGCACAGTCAACTCACAGTCGCTGATGGAGGGACATTCCTAGGCCCAGGGGCAGAGCACAGCTCATACGCCCGAAGCCCGTCGGCATAAATGCGTCTTCAACCATTTCCGGAAAGCTAGGAGGAAGCAGTACGAACCTCTGAGGGAAGCTGGTTCCAGAGGGCTGGGGCAGCAACGGAGAAGGCCCTAGCCCTAGGCCCCGCCAGATGACATTGCCTAACAGACGGGACCCGTAGGTAGGCTGTTTCTTGCAGGTGGAATTAGAACCCTTTTTTGGGTGCTTCTTGTTTTAGCAAAATTTGTGAAGACAAGATCAGCATAGTTGCAGCATCCTGAGGTCACATAATTGCCATTGGTGACTTTCCCAGCCAGCTTCCGACAAGCGAAGTCAATGAGGGAAGCTGGATTCGCTTAATAATTGCAGCAAGTCACTTAAAAATTGAAGTGATTTACTTAACCTGGCAAATTAATGTCATAAAATTAAGCACGACTCACTTAACAACTGCCTTGCTTAGCAACAGAAACTCCAGTCTCAATTTTGGTCATAAGTCAAGGATTATCTATGTGTTCCAGACTAACACAGATACAATAAATAGGATAAATAGCAAAACCTCCAAAATTCAACCAATTCCCTTCTACCAAAATGATTGAATAGGTAAATTATCCTAATTAAAATGGCATTTAAACATGATAGTAATAAAGGGGTTAAAGAACTGATATGTTGCCCCAAAGCTCAGGTTCTTATTCAGAAATTAAAGACTTACATTCCTGCTAAGAGAGTCAGCAAAATTTCAAAACAGAGCTATTTATGCTTGATGTGGGCTGTATGCATTTGGATTTTATCTGCTTCCCTACCAGAGTTTGCAGCTGCTTCAACCTGAAATGGCTGAACTGATTAGGAATTTGAAATTTAGCCCAACTACTGTGGAAGGCACCAGATTGAGAAAGGTTATTCTAAAGTTAAATGGCTAATTAACAGTTCTGATTAAGTCAGTTAAGGTTCACTACACCCACGAAGGTCAACAGCACCCCCTTCTGGCCAAAGTAGGGCTCCGTGAACTCTCAATTCAATAAATTAAGAAACATTCCCCATTCCAGATTTTCCATGCTGTCCCCTTGGCTGCATAGAAATACAAAATTCTGCCAAAGCAACAATGATTATTGATTACTGTTGAAGCCTGTTCTCTATTAGCATGAATCCATCTATTAATATTAATATGCTGCTTGATTAAATGCTAGGATTTATGAAATTACCCCTTACCAACTGTAGCTGCAAATAGCTCACTTAATTAACATGGTAAAAGAATGCTTCTTACACATATCTGAAAATAATCTGAAAAATAAAAAAACATAGGAAATAGCAACAACAGTATTCGCACATCACAATTTGTTGAATAGCTACAGCTTGCTGGGTTCATGCTTTGCCCTTAAGAGTGTACCTAGAGTTAAGATGTACTCTAGTTATTACAGTGGAACAACCATAATTTCCTTGGCAAGCGGCTTACTTGTTTCTGGAATTTTGTTTCTAAGACTGTGCAATGCTTTAGCTTCAAGGTCAGAAATGAAATAACTTCATGCTTCTGACCGCTCAAAAGAACCTTTTGCAGATTTGAACCTTCCCAGTTTAACTTAAAAGGTTTGCCAATCTTGGCAACTTTAAGACTGCTGGGCTTTGAGCTCTGGGGAATTCTGGGAGTTGAAGTCCATGCATCTTAAAATTTCCAAGGTTGGGAAACTCTGGCTTGCAGCCTTGGTATTCATTCTCTAGTGCAACTCCATTGAGGTATTCACCAGACTTAGATGGTCTTACCATAAGTATGATGGGCTCCTTCTTCCAACTCCGTATTTCAGCTCTTTTCATAGATGTTCTATTGGATTCAGATTAGGACTGAATTAGGCCACTCCAGAAGAATCCAATGTTTGCTTTTCAACCATTTTGGGGTTCTCTTAGATGTATATTTTGGGTCATTTTACCTGCTAGAGGACCCAGGATCTGTGACTAACATTGTATTGTTTTGCTCCAGAATGTCTTGATAATCTTGATTTCATAGTGCTCATCAGAGATTCAAGACATCTGGTGCTGGAGACAACAAAGCAACCCCAGAACATTATGGACTCTCCTCTTCCTCCTTCACGTTTTACAACAAAGGTAATTTTCTTTTCTTTTAAAGTATCACTTTTCTTTTGTGCACCTAGATCTGCTGTGACTTACGGAAAAAGCTCTAATTGTTTTTCATCTCTCCAAAGGACATTCTCTTAGGAATGTGGCTTCTCAAAGTAGTTTACCAAACCCTAGTCTGCTTTTTCTGTCAGTCTTTCAAAAATGGGGTCTTCTATCATGGATACCACTTTCAGATAGCAGTGGATGGTGCAACTTGATATTGTTGTACTTGATTGTGGAGGTCATCCAGGATCTCCTTTTGAAATTTTCCTTGGTTCTTTCTTCACCATTAAGACTATCCTTCCGTTCAATCTGGAGTCAATTTTCCTCTTGCGAACATGTTAAGGGAGGTTGGCTACAATCCCATGGACCTTAAACATCTTGATATTAATAATCATGGTCTCAGGAACATATAGCTCTTTGGAGATGGGTCTGCAGCCTTCACCATTACTATAAAATGCCTTATCCAAGAAACTTCTCTTGATGTTGCTAATGCAGAGTTTAGGCAGGTAGCTATTAAGTGGTATCTATTGATTGATTGACTGATATGATTCTCAGTCATGCAGTAGGACTGTCTGGAAGATAAGTCATGGCAACTGGACTTATTTTTCTTCTTGGTTTGAGATGTTTCGCTGCCCATCCAAGTAGCTTCTTTTGTCTGAACAAGTTGGTTAGGGGAAGCTGAGTAGGCAGAGAGTCGTTGGAATGTACCAACTCCTAAAATTCTTAGGGCAACTCCTGCGCCAATTTCAGATTTCTTCCCCAAAGTGTGTGGCAATACGTCAATGAAGATTCCCAGTCATCCAGGTAGAATTGGGTTCTTCTCCAAGGTGTGTGGCAATTCTACCTGAATGACTGAGAATCTTCATTTAGGAGTTGGTACATTCCGACTCTCTGCCTACTAAGATTCCCCTAACCAACTTGTTCAGACTGAAGAAACTGCTTGGATGGGCAGCGAAACATCTCAAACCAACAGGAAAAATAAGTCCAGCAGCCATGGTTCAACTTCCAGACTAAGTCATGATGCTATTTGTGATTTTAATTTGGCACTGTGTGAATTAGGTCACTTTCTACTCCATTTTTTTTCCAAAAAATGGGACATATTTCAGGAGTATTTTCCATCCAAAGCAGTATCTTTTCAGATGTACCCTATTCCTTCATTCGGTCGCTGCAGATTGAGAAAAGCCAATGCAAAACACTTCAAAACTGTTACTAAGAAAATCAGAGAAATCTCTGTTAAGCAATCAGCAATCAAGTGTGACTAAGAGGAGGCTTATAGGACTTCTGGTTTGCCATTGGGGCCACCGCGACTGCTGGAAGGTGAGCTCCGTCTTCCGCATTTGGTTTCGCTCCGCTGGGGGACCCTGGAAAAGGTCGAGAGTCGCCCTGTAGGGGTGACAAGCGAGGGAGGCACCCCAGCTTGATCGCGGGAGGGCGGTAGCCCTTCCGCTTGATCTGGGGCAGCCCTCCAAACCGGCAGACGAAAGACTGGCCATAGAAATATGGCTCGTCACTAGGCTGCAGATAGCCGAAGTCAAACTTACCACCAGGCACTTCTAAAGTAGCGCAGATGAGACTGGGTGAGATCTGAACCTCTCTTCAATCCTAAGTATTTTCTTCTCCTGTAAAAGCTGCCCAAAGTATCTTCCCCCCTGTGAGGAGAGAGGGAAGGGAACCTTTATCCCACCCTCTAAGAATAGCTGCGACTGACTATCCAGGGGAGTTAAAACACTGAAAGAATAACCTTAATCTAACTGGATTTATATGCTTCTAAAATTTGGGGACCAAAAGATTTCTTATCTTTACTGAAGACTTTGGTTTTTATTTACAAAAAAGAAATAAAACTGGAAAAAGGATTATAAAAAATTTGGACTTAAAAAACCTTAAATTGCATTGGTGACATCTTGTGGGCATGTTTGATATTACAACTTCTTATTGTCTAAAGGAGACTTGGCTTGAAGCCCAGACTACAGATAAGACTTTTTCAACCTTGACAAATATCAGCTGTGAGAAGCTCAGCTGTGTTCTGTACTCAGTTATAAAATTATTTTCATTCTCTGACTTTAAAGCTCTCAATTTAACACACCATTAAAAGAATATGGAAGAAGACCAGGAACAGATTCTTTTTATGTTGAAAGCAATACATGAAACCATTCTTTCAGCTTGTGATGAAATAAGATGCTACAGAAAAGAACAAGATGTCAGCTTAGATATACGAACCCAAATTTTGACTACAATTAAAGAATCAACTACGCAGAACATAACAGAAGAAGTGGAACAATTAAATACTATGGTAGAGG
Organism: Bothrops alternatus; assembly: GCA_034064705.1. NCBI lineage: Eukaryota > Metazoa > Chordata > Lepidosauria > Squamata > Viperidae > Bothrops > Bothrops alternatus. Next base: position 1,321,754 of record JARGCV010000148.1, on the reverse strand, counting down.
ATTCAACTGACCAACAAATACAGTCAATGGAAAATCCAGAAAAGGGACTGACAACAATGAAAATGGAAAAGACTTTCTATATAAACCAGAAGAAATTTGAGGAGCAAGAAGAACAGACCGAAGGGAAGACAAACATATCAGGACAACTATGGGGATCTGGAATAATAGAGACAATTCGCTAGCCCTTCCAAAAAAATGGCGACTGGATGGTCTCTTTTATTTCAAATAATATATATAACAACAGAGGGAGATCTATTTGATGACTTAAAAGCACTGACATGGAAGGCGAGCTGGCAAAGGAAGAAAGCCAGAATAAGGCTGAAGAAAATTGGGGTTTTGATTTATTAGAGAGGATTTTATATTACTAATTATTTATTTATTTTATTTTATTTATTTTATCAAATTTCTATGCCGCCCTTCTCCTAAGACCCAGGGCGGCTTACAACAACAATTACATATAAGAAATTTAATAATAATCAACCATCCAACACATTCATTCAATCTAAACACATACATACAACATGCAATCACAATCAAACACACAATCAACGATGGAGGCACGTTCCTAGGCCCGGGGGCATAGCACTGTTCATACGCCCCAAGCCTGTTGGCATAAATAGGTCTTCAATAATTTCTGGAAAGCTAGGAGGGAGGAAGCAGTGTGGACCTCTGTGGGAAGTTGGTTCCAGAGGGCTGGGGCAGCAACAGAGAAGGCCCTTGCCCTAGGACCCATCAGATGACATTGCCTAATAGACGGGACTTGTAGGAGGCCAACCCTATGTGCCCTAACCGGTCGCTGGGATTCATGAGGTAGAAGACGGTCCCGCAAGTAACATGGTCCGTTGCCATAAAGGGCTTTATAGGTCATAACCAACACTTTGAATTGTGTTCGGAGACCAACTGGTAGCCAGTGCAGCTCACGGAGAGCTGGAGTGATATGAGCATGTCTTGGGAGACCCAAGACAGCTCGCGCGGTCGCATTCTGGACAACCTGCAGTCTCCGGACATTCTTCAGAGGTTGCCCCATGTAGAGAGCATTACAGTAGTCCAATCTCGAGGTGACAAGGGCATGAGTGACTATGAGGATTGACTCACGATCCAAATAGGGCCGCAATTGGCGCACCAGGCGAACCTGGGCGAATGCTCCCCTCGCCACACCCGAAAAATGGTGTTCTAAACTTAGCTGTGGATCGAGGAGGACACCCAAATTGCGAACCCTCTCCGAGGGGGACAAAACTTCTCCCCCCAGGGTAATGGACGGACAGTTAGACTCGTCCTTGGGAGGCAGAAGCCATAGCCATTCCGTCTTGTCGGGATTGAGTCTGAGCCTGTTGGCACCCATCCAGACCTCAACAGCCTCCAGGCACCGGTTCATCACTTCCACTGCTTCGCTGTAATGACGCGGGGTAGAGATATAAAGCTGAGTATCATCAGCATATTGATGATAACTCACCCCGTGTCGGCAGATGATCTTACCCAACGGCTTCATGTAGATGTTAAAAAGCAGAGGTGAGAGAACAGACCCCTGAGGCACTCCACATGGAAGAGGCCTCGGATATTAAAATAGAATATACTCAAATAGACAAGATGTGTATTTTGAATACTAGATTTTGTTATGAATTGAGATAACAAAAACTTTGGTCATTTAAAACTTGGAAGTATAAATAATAAAAGTTAAATTTGAATATTGATGGAAATTAAAAATTGGGGGAAACAAATAAATAGGATATTGATTGTGTTTAAAGATTGAATTTAAAAGTAATTAAGATATAAGTTAAAAATTTATTCATAAATATAATAAACATGTTTTTACTTAGTTGATATAATAAGAACTGTATTAGCTTAAATATGAGACAGTAGATATTAAGGGAAAAAGAGAGGAAATATTTGATGTTGAAATAGGGGAAATTTTGGTCATTAAATTTAAGACATTTGGAAATTAGTTGAAAATAAGGATGTTACATTGTATTATTAACTAGATGGTGTAAAATGGTGGGAAACAGAATATACTCAAATAGATAAGATGTGTATCTTGAATATTAGACTTTGTTATGAATTGTGATAAAGGAAACTTTGGTTACCTAAAACTTGGAAATTATGAATATCAAATGTTAAATTTAAATAACTAAAAATTGGGAAAAACTAATTGTAGGACATTGATTGTCTACAAAGATTGAATGTTAAAGTAACTAGGATATGTATAAGCTAAACATTTATTGATAAATGTAACAATGCTATTTTTACTTAATTGATATAATAAGAACTGTATTAATTCAAATATGAGACAGTAGATATTAAGGGAAAAAGAGAGGAAATATTTGATGTGGTAGCTTGAGATTTGTACTAAAGATTTTTGTGTTATTGAATTATCGATTAACCCAGCCACCACGTTGCTTTTTAAATACTTAAATGTAAAATTAGAAAATTAATAAAATATTATAAAAAAATAGGTTTATATGTGAAACCTGATTATCATCAAGCATTATACAGATAGTCCTTGCTTAATTACCATTCATCCAGCAATTATACAAACTCACAAGGGTGCTGGAAAAATAACTTTATACCTCATTTACAACTGTTTATGACATATGCAATGTCCCTAGGTCAAATGATTACCATTAGAGTCAACAAGAATTGCTTTGTTCTTATGGATTTTTCCCACTTGCAGAACAGACAAATTGGAAAGGGGTTTCAAGAGAATAAGCTGTTTGCTCTTCTACACATCAAAAGCAATGTAATCACAAATCTCTCCTTTGTCTGACCCTTTCTCCCCCCTCTGCAGGGAAGATTGGAGAGGAAAAGCTATCAAAAGGGAAAAATCAGTTTGTTCTACATAGCCCGGCAGCAGGAAAGAGTCAGAGATTGCCTACAGAAATCACTTGCTTTTTTTTTCATTCCTCCCCCCCCCAATCAGAGCAAAGTCTGGAGAGAAACAGATTTCAAGAGAGTGCTGTAAGCTGTTTGCACAAAACATCTGCAGCATTGAAACTCTGGGCTGTGGTGCAATCACATTACTTTAGAGACAATAAAAAGGCACTCCAGCATTTGGGGAGTGGTTAGGAGGCGAACAAAACCAAAACCAAAACCAAAACCAAACCAAAGATGTGAAACTGACCGTCTTGTCTCTTTCTGACCGAAAAGCAATTGTAGTGATGTGACTTTGTGGTCATCCCACTTAGGGATCATTTTGCTTAGTGGCGGAGTTGCTGGCCCCAATTAGGGTCTTTAAGCGACTACTGTAAATGTAAAGTAACATCTTCATTTGATCCCATATTTGCCAATCAAGGCAGGAAAATTAGTTCAAAGCAAGAGGACACCTGACAAATATTCATATTACCCGAAAATAAACAAGCTGCTCCCCCACCTTTCAGTTTTTATTAATTTTACTTACTATATTTTTTCTTTTAAAAAGTTCACTTTAAAAAGGTAAAATGATGTTTCCTTTATTTTTTTATACAAACTCCCCCATAAACAAAACACAGAACTGTATCCCAGAATAATTAAAAAAGGGAGAGAAAAAAAATTGAAAAGGCAGGGAGGCCTGAGCAGTCCAACTAGTCCACAGTAGAAAAATAAATCTTAAAAGAGGAGGGGAAGGAGGCGAGCAGTGGGAATAAGAGGAAGAGGACAGTCTCCCAAAAGCTGTATTTTCATAGCACGATACGTTTCTCTGGGGTGTAGACTGTTTAATAAGTGACCAGTTCCCATGATTTGGAGGGAAGGAAGCAAAAAAAACACAAAAACAGAATATAAATATATATTTGAACTGGGGGGAAAAAGTAGCCAACTTTCCCCCACAAGAGGAAACTGGGAGAGGAAAGGATGACATTCAGAAACTCCATACATTCACCAAGAAAGGCAAGGGTACAAATGATGGAAGTCAACATTTATCCTGGAGCTACAACGACTCCCATTTCCTCCAGGTAGTGTTTCTTGTGGACTATCCAACTGCAGAGGCTTGAAGAAAGGGAGGGGGAGTACGAGGAAGAAGAGGAGGAGGTGAGAGGGAAAGAACAGGCCAAAATCTCAACAACCCAAACAGGACCAAAGTAGTGCAGGCTGAGGGGTTGAAAGCTCATAGCAGAACCCCAAGAGGGGTCATGTACCTAGATTGGGTGGGGAGAGGGGGGTAAGCAAAAGTGAGGCTCGCGCCATACCCAGAGAAAGGGGGTAGGAAGAACTAGGGGATGAGACCCATCCCCACCTCAAGGATTTCTCAAGGAAAGTCTAGAAGTCTGTTGTGTGTTCAAGCCCATCTGGTACCTATGGTCAGCCTCAGATCTTCCACCTAGTAATGGTTAGAGCAGGGGTTCTCAACCTTGGCAACTTTAAGACTTGTGGACTTCAACTTCCAGAATTCCTCAGCCAGCAAAGATGGCTGAGGAATTCTGGGAGTTGAAGTCCACAAGTCTTAAAGTTGCCAAGGTTGAGAACCCCTGGGTTAGATCAAAAGGGCTTGTTTCCTTATTTCTTTCGTTATCGCCACTGGGTTCAAACAAATGAGTACTGGTTGTTCACAGCCCTGGCTCGCCCTTCTGACTCCTCTGGCAGAGGAAGGGATCCCCCAACTCTCACCGATGCTCCCTCATCCACCTCTGGCTCCATCTGGGCCTCCTCCTCACTCTGCCCTTTAGACTCCAGCAGTCCATGGTCCAGAGGAGCATGAGGTGGCCGGGCTGGAGGGAGAGGAGGCGGCAGTGGCAGGTTACGAGAGATGCTCAGCTCTGTGGAGGGAGAGAAGAGGGAGATGGACAGATAGAGAGACAGGATGGTCTGGGGTTAAGGTAGGCAGAGGGAATAAACACTGAGAGCCAGTATTATTTCAGCAAGGCATTCTCCTCCATGAACAGATTCAGCATCAACTATGTTATGGTATCCAATGCTTGTCAAATGCCCCAGTTCAGGAATTGTCTGGAAAGGGTTATATTGTGTTGATTTGGCTTCTAAAACCTGTTTTTTCTGCAGTAGCCCCCAAATGAAATTAAGTTACTATTGTTGAAAGACTGTATAAAGACAAGGGCTGATTAATATACCTTGGGGCTGTGCTCCACATTTTAAAAAAGTTACACAAAAATAGGTCTTTTCTATAATCCATTACAATATGCAAAATTGGCGTAGAGCATAGTGCTTCTGCATAAAATGAGCTTAAATCATTTGTAAAGCAATCCTTTGGTTAGTCAGATTCCTATTCCAGGAACCTTGTGCAAACTGATTATACCAGATTGCACACTCTACACATGCACAAAAGCACAGACGTTTTACACATGTACAAAAATGGGCCCATTATGTTTTGAACTCTATCCTTAAAATCAGGTTTACTTAAGTCAGGACTTACGTGGGTCAGAAATTGTTTGAACTAGATTATTATTATTAAGACTATCACCTACTCAAAACAATCCTATTTAATTTTAGATATTTTTACTGTCAGTCTACAGTTTTTTTAAGGACATAAAGCTCTCTGAACTATCATTCAACAAGGTGAAATCCTAAGCTATTGTAATGTATTAAGTTTTTTTCTTATTTGATAGATACCATTCAGAGACTGCAATTCCAAATATTAATAGAAAAAGGTGGATAATTATGGAGATGGAAGGCATGATAAATTGCCAGCATTGAAATTCTGTCCATTATTCTATACCAGCATGTCTCAATCTCAGCAAATTTAAGAGGCGTGGACTTCAACTCCCATAATTCCATAACTGCCTGGCTGAGGAATTCTGGGAGTTGCAGTCCATACATCATAAAGTTGATAAGGTTGAGAAATACTGCTCTATACACTTCTCACAGAATAGTGGCAATATACTGTGAAATATGAGCACTAGAACACAATTTTCCAGTGAAGAGAGAATTTCAAATACTTCTAAAATTAGAAGGGATTCTTCATGTATTTTATGCTGGCAATATTAGATAATTCATTCATTAAACTACTTTAAGGAATGGCTAAATATACCAGGTGAAACCATAATATGATTTATTTTGTCCTATGAAACTCCAACCTACATAATAAATGCTGAAGATTCTACTGTTTAAAGTTGGGAAAACTGACAATTTTTAAAAGCATAAATGTTTAGACTCAGTTACAAATATGTGCTATTTCAGAAATATGGTGTGCCTTTCTTTTTTCTGCTCTACAAGGGAATTGTAGACAATACCTATGTGATATACTGTACCTACCTTATTTCTATAACATATTTAGGAGACATAAGACTTTTCAATTATGGATACCTTCCTGTGTTTCATAGTGGGGACAAAAGTTAAGGCAATCGTGTTGGCCTTTTTTTCACTCTCAATTGCCCTAATAAACTTTTCTCAAACCTAGAATTCATTAGATGCCTTGGATTATAACTCTTATTAACACCAGCAAATGGGGAAGACAGTCTAACCCAAACCATTTTGAAGGATCTGGTTGGTCGAAAACTGGTTTAATAAATAGTATTCTTCACGTTACATGATAACCCTGTCCGGGAGGGGAGGGGAAGCAAAGAGGGAAATATCACCAAATTCAGGATTGTTTCAACCACCTGAGTTAGTAAATTTCTAGAAGAGGGGAGTAAAAGAGGCGGCACTACTCTATTATTTGGAGTTTGGGTAGATAATCTTTAACTTTGGGCTGTTCATCACAGGTGAGGCTTTTCTGCAGAGTTCTGCTATATCTAATACAACTGAATTATAGAAGGAGTTGCCCAGATGATAATTGAAACAATAGTTCTAAAATCCCCCTCTACAGAACAAGAGAAGTTGCCTTATGCCAAACCAGACTATGGTTCCATTCAGTTAGAGAAACTATTAGTGACTCTTCAGTGTTCTGTACAGAAGCCTTTCTTAGTCCTACCTGGAAATGCCAGAAGGAGCACCTGAAATTTCTTCCCTGCCTCCTGGTGTCAGACACAGTGGATGGCGTAGACACTGCATTCACATGACCCATGGATAGCGATGGCTATGGCGTGGGGGCCGTGACACACGCACACACACGGTCATATCCCTGCCTTCCTCCTGTGGTAGCTATTGCACACTTACACGCAGTCACCCGCGGAGGCAGCAGCAAGGATGGAGATGAGGTTGGGGGGCGACTCGGGGTCCCCACTGAACCCAGACACTGGCGCTCGGCTCCCAGCCCGGTCCCGGCCTATGACAGAGATTCCCACATCAGAAATAGGGATTGGGGTTGAGGAAGAGAGGGAGCAGCGAACATGGGGGTGAACGGGTTTATCCTCCCTCCTGCTACATGCATGCCGCGTAGGGCTGGAAGAGAAGGCTGGACAAGGAGTGGACTAACAAAGGAGGGGCAGACTGGAACGACAATGGAAAAAGATGGAGGGAGATGGAGCATGACATGGACTAGCAATCGTGTCTATGCTCTTTCCACCCCGCAGCCCCACTTCATCCTTCACTCACCATGCAGCCTTTGCGAAGCAACCACATATCTGACAAGAGTCACATCACTGGAGCCCCCTGATTCGAGGGGGATGGGGTGGACCCGGAAGTGCTCCAGCATGTCAAAAATAGTCTGGAACCAGAGATGCTGAACACGGCACTGCCCTTCTTCGTTCAAGGAGAGGCGCAGGTGCTAGGGGTAGGAAAAGGAGGCTGGGTGGGAAACTTCTCCTGACCAAGATTCCAGCCTATCCTCTCCCAAGGCCTCCAAATCTTGAGGCGAGATGGGAGGCACGGAAATCTAATAAATAAATAAAATAAGCACCCTTTGATAGATTCCCCCGCTACACTCACCTTGGCTTTCCCCTGGAAGTTAAAGGTCAGGACATATTCACCATGCCGTGTCTCACTTTGACGCACTAAGAAGACGCCATGGCTGCTTGCTCCTCCTGCCAACACCAACTGGGCGGCTTTGAGACGGGACAGGGTGCCATGGAACCATGGGTATTCAGAGAGTGGATGCTCAGTGTCACCCAGACTACCCCCACCCGGGTCGGGTTCCCCTTGGAAGAGGAAGGAACCTGAGCAAGGAGAAAAGCAACAGAAGGGGGCCAAACCTCACTCAGAGGAATCTGGATCTCGCTTCCACAACATTCAACCCAAGAGATCCTGAAGCTGCATGGCCCAAGGAAACCTTGACCGGATGGCATAAAATTTCAGAGGTTATCTCAGAAGAAGAAAGTTCAGGCTAAATGATACAAACCCTGCCCACTCTGGGCTTGTCCATAGGGACTGCTGACTAGTTTCTCCTCCACCATTATGCCATTCCCAATAGGAGCTCCGGGGGTGGGGGTGGGGTGATTCCTCTGGCCCTTCCCTAATCTAGACCAAGCACTAACTCATCCCACTTCAAAGCATTACCTGTGGTTTCAGGGGTTTCTGGGAAAGTTGTATGGAGGAAGCCAGTGGAAAATTGCCCTTCATGGACTGGCACCCGAGGCAGCAGTTGAGGAGGAGGCAGCTCCATTGAATCAAAGTGTGAGGCAGCAATAGAGACTGAGCTGGGAGACATGGAGGCTGAGGGACGTTCCATCAATCCACCGTAGGCACCTGGAAAGGAAACATTACAAGCTGGGCTGAGCTGGAAAATCATACTTCCTGTTCCATCTTCAAAAAACCAGATCATTTCCTCTTCCAAGGTTCATAACTACACTTTGTACCTATACCCCAAAGGAGGAGGTGTCTTTGCCATCCCCACAAGAGAGCACATGCTCTGTGCTTATTTCCATTTTTCTTAATCTACAGCAAACAACAGCACCTAGCTGACCTTGGCAGATTCTGAAAAAAGTTAAGAAAGACCAAAGCCGATTATTATTGAATTGGAAGTTGAACACACACTGCAGAAGACAACCATGGAAAAGCACTTCTATATTATTGCCGATAAGCTTGATTTCAGGGATTTTTTTTTAATCTTTACCTGTTTTTCTTGGGAAATTAGTAGCGTTTTACCAAAGTTTTATGTGGGGTTTTTTACCCCATAAATATCAAATCCTGGATTTAATACTAATTTGCATTTTTCTCACATGCTTATCTTTAAGGTGTAGTTTGTGCCTGAAAGCTGTTTTTGGTATAATGTATAAAAAAAAATCATACTAAATAAATCTTACTGGTAATCAGCTATTGCCAGATTGTCTCAGCATCCTATAAGATACAAAGATTCAACTAAAATTTACTGACTCAAGGTCACGCAAGAAGCTTCTTATCTACCTGGGATTTGAACTCTGGTCTCCCCAGTTCTGATTTCACAATCACGCCCTATGATGGCTCCACCTACTTTTTAAACAATCTAGAACATTCTTCTTAATTAAAAAAACCCTTTTTTAAAAGTTTTTAATTTTTTTAAAAAAATTCCATCCAATATTTAAATGGCTTAGGAGAAACCTCTATGGTATCTTTGCTTAGTGTAGCTCAGGGGTCTTTGAACTTGGCCCTTTTGTGACTTGTGGACTTCAACTCCCAGAATTCCTCAGCCAGCATGCCTGGCTGAGGAATTCTGGGAGTTGAAGTCCATAAGTCATAAAAGGGCCAAGTTTGAAGACCCCTGGTATAGCGGTAAACTGATCTAGACAGAAGTTTCAGAAGCTTACTATGATACTTCCTCTGCTTAAGACAATCCTTAGCTTCGTATTAGTCAATTATTAATGTCATTTTTCCATCAATATTCACTGTTATTTTAATTAGTCAACCCCAGAAAGCAAGGACAGGTAAAGGAATGAAAAAACTCCAGTTTCATTATTCATACTAAAGGAATAGTCACTTGGATTCCAGCAAGCCTACATAGTGGGCCTGATTGTCTAATCTTTCAACCAGCTATAGCTAGACCTATCAGATACAGGTGGTCCTCGACCTATAACCATTTGTTTAGCCACCATTCAAAGTTACAACAACAGTGAAAAAAGTGTCTTACGACCAGCTTTCACACAAATGTTCCAGCATCCCCAGGGTCATGGAATCAAAATTCAGGCACTTGGCAAGTAGCATGTATTTATGACAGTTCTACTGTCCTGGGATCATGTGATTACAATTTTTAACCTTCCCAGATAGCTTTCAGCAAGCAAAGTCAACGGGGGAAGCCAGATTTGCTTAATGAACACATGATTTACTTAACAACTGCAGCCATTCATTTAATAGCTGTGGCAAAAAGGTAGTAAAATGGGGCAAAAGTCATTTAACAATTGCCTTGCTTAGCCGTGGAAATTTTGGACTCAGTTGTGGTCATAAGCCAAGGATTATCTGTATCACAAAATACACTCTATTACCAATGGTAATAGACTCCAGGCAGGCCAATGGAGAAAAGTCTTGCCATCTCATCTCAGTTGGACAAACTTTATGGAAAGTTTCACTTCACTGTTTGTACACTTAGTTAACAAAATCAGCATTATCTTTAAATATATATTTCCTGGCTGCCAAACATGGTAAAGAGATTTTATTGTGCTTATGATTTTAGTATGTTTAAGTTTGACATTAGCATTTATTATATATATAGTAACCATTTTATATTGATACTTATAGTGTTATTATGTAATCATTGTTTTGTTATTTTCTAATCATTTTGTAGTTAATTGCTTGATCAGATGCTTTATATATATATATTGGAAAAGTAAGGGCTTCATGCTTTAGGTACAGGTGATTGCTTATATGAAACGAGCACAGTTAGGGGAGGGGGGAAAGGAGTTACGGATGGAGCCTGGGTTGCTGTGTATGAGTCATTATCTAGGAATTAATTTTTTGTGCCATCTTATGCCTAGTACCAAGACCTGATCTTTTTGTTCTGGAAAGGTATAAAAGGTGGAAGACATCTTTTCTGCTTGCTTGCCTGCATTCCTCTACCAGCCACGAAGAGGAATCAGGCAGCCCCTCTCTGTTTTGATCAAAATAAAGTTGTAATCTTTGTTGAAACCTCGGCTCAGGAGTTTCTTTGGCTCTTTTAAAATCCTGAGTAACGCTGGGGCAATTGTGAGGCTAAGTGGAAAACCTTACAATGGGTTCATATAACATTCATGAAGAAAGCAATCACTGAAAAGACATATAATTCTACTATAGTATTACCATAAATGATATTTTATGTAGTGGAAAAAGCCAGAACTCTGATTACAACCTAAAACTACACTCAGGGATAAGCAGATCAATGGATTAGTCAATCCACGATTTTTTTAACCAAAATGCCATGAAAAATGCGCCACTAGTGAATAAGCCAACCCTCAAAATGTTTTGTATGTTTTAATTTTCACAATTGGGCTTACTCAAGGGGAATTCATAGATTATCCATTTTTCATGTATATTGCTTAAAAATTTGAAGATCAGCTTATCTGCAGATGGACTTATAAACAAGTATAATTGGGATATACCCAAATAAGTCATATTACCTTATTACCTATGCCTGCTGGCTAAGATATTGCACAGTAGAGCTTTTCAGAGAATGTCGTCCTTGAGAGAAGCATTCTGTAGCATGTTCTAATGGAAACAGATTGCCTGCACAAAGACATTATTGGAAAGCCTCTTTGTCCTTACCGAGAGATCAAGAAGGTATACATTGTGCCAAATACACACCTTGGCTGAGCTGTTCGTTGCTCTCACTCGGCACCATGGGAAGTTCCCGGCTGGGCATGCTATCTGAGTGGTTCATGCATGGCTGCTCCAGGCTATCAGTGCTTTCTCTGTGGAGACAAGTATCATTAGGAATGTTTCCATATTCCAAGATCACATATACCTAACAATTTGATGTTGGCCACAGCAAAGAAAGATTCTAACTTTTGTTATATCAATCAAGACACTCTATGCATCTGATAGTGAGCTACAGCTCACAAATGCTTATGCCTTTTAATAATAGGTATTAGATGGAAAAGGGGCCACCAGACAACTTTTGGTTTTTGCCACCACACAGCACTTGACACACAACATTTTTCCTACACTATTAAACCCCGTTTGTGAGTTTTCCAGAGGCATTAGCTTCTACTGTTGGAAGCAAAAAAACCAAGATAACCTGGAGCTCTTATCCGATCGCTTGTTTTAAGGAGCAAGAATCATGTACCTGTTCCACAGCCATCCAAACCTCAGGGTTGCACCACTGTTCAATGAAGGTATAGTAAGAACATTATTGTTAACACCTGCATATCTGTTCTCTCTCTCTCTTATCCTAATCTTCCTTCCACCAGCTCTCATGAGAAATGGCTTTATAGAAAACTGGGTAATGAATCATATTGTTTGTTATTAGGGTATATCCCCAGTCTGTGGAGAAAGGACCAAGCAGCGTTGCCAATAACGAGAGATGATGGAGCTGTTGTCTAAACATCTGAACAGTTACACATTTTCCACACCTGATCTACTTTAGAGAACCAGCAACTCTACAGAGGGAAAATCTTGGTCCCCCATCAAGTTTTTGTTAGGCCATATAACTCTTCTCTCTTTACTTGTTGACTGAATCTGGGAAACCTGTATACTAGGTATTCTACCACCGAGCTATGGCTTTTCTTGATGCTTAGGGCAACTTACCCCAGGCCCATGCATTCCTGAATGTCAGCCAACCATGACCGCATCTGCAGTGAGTCAACAGTCTCAAGGATGTATTCCAAGGAACTTGAGAGCTTGGAGGAAGGGGGGGGGGAAATAATAAATATACAATACTATAGGATGGTTTCTATTCTAAAGCCCCGTTTCCCTCTGAAATGAAGAACTCATATCAGTGAGGGTAGACCCCCAACCTCAGCTGATATTATGAAGTTTATTGCAAACATTATATCAAAAATTGAGAAACATTCAATTGAACTGAACTGAATGAAGACCTGATCCCCATCCCATTCGCTCTCTCAGTTTTGGCTTTAGTACAGCTTTTAATAATACTTCAATCTGGTTGTTTTAATGTTTTAATGTTTTAATTATTTTTACTTGTTTTATACCTTGCAAACTACCCGGCGTCACTTTGCAGGAGAGACAGGTGGCATAAAAAATTAATAAATAAATAAAAATAAATTAATTTTCAAGAATCATGCATGCCCATAACCACAAATCAAATCCAAGGACTTAATCCATCTGTTCCTATCTTAAAGTGGTTACATACATATACACACACAAAATATCAAGACCTTCATCTCTGGCCTTTGACAGAAGGGCGCCAACACTGATCAAAGTCAGCAACCAAAAAGATATTTTAGCAGCTGCTTAACCCTCCCCTCATTCAGCTGTGATTTCTTTGCTACGGTAGATGTGTTTGTGGTTATCTGCATTCCATTGTTTGAATTCTCAAAGGTTTTAAAATTTAAGAATCACCAAGAACCCAAACTCCTTTCTCCAACATGCATACTGATCTAGTTACATCATTTAAGAAGCCATTTTATATGCAGAAGGAGAGATGTATTCCTCTCCTCCCAAGGACATTAGAAAGTTTTAAAGGAAATCTCCTCAGAAACATCACCGCTGCCAAATGGAGGCAGCACAGCTGGAGAGGGACGATAGAAAGGACCCATTAATTTTCTCTTATGATAATGCAAGAGGCAAGAAACAGTCAACTGCTAAAAACAAACTCCAGCCAGAGATTAGTAATGGATAACTGATTCAACAAACAGAAGAGGAAGTTCAGTTCTATGCATCCCTTGGCTATAGATACATAACTACTACTGTTTCAATTATTACCAAATCTTAACTGTACCCCATCAGTCTTTTTCTGACCTTCAGCACAAAAGTGTTCTCTTTGTCTGGCATCTCCAGTGGAGTTGTTGTCCGCACATCCATTACACAGGAACAAGCAATGCTGACCTGGGGCTTTGTTGCCTGATGGTTGGGGTAGAAAAAAAAGACTGTCATAACAATATTCTCAAGCCCTCAATTAGGAATCCCAAGCTTTTGACTTTTCCCCCGTGACTTTTCTCTTGCCTGAACACAATGACTCATTGCTCACCTTTGGTGGGATGTAGAACTCCAGCAGGTAACCCTCCCCTTCTCCCTTCCCTGCTTTGCGCAGGAGAAGACGGCATTTCTGCCAGCGTGTCCTACTGCCCCCACCTGACCCATCATCAGCCACAATGTAGTTCAGTAGGCCTTCACGGCGCACACTAGCCAGTTCGACTCGCAGAGTGGCTGGGGAGGCTCTGTTGAGGCGAAGACGTTCAAATCGGTGAGTCCAACACTCTGAGTCACCGCCCCCCGATGAATTGGAATTAGTGTTGGCTCCAGTGGGTGTCCCATTTCCACCACCAGAGGACGATTCAGCTGACGTCTTCCACTGCAGAATGCCACGCACACTACCTCGGACACTGCAACTAACACTGCGCAAAGAAAAGCGCTTCTTCAGCTTTGGCTTCGTAGCGGTAACAGCTGCCACAGTAGAAACATCTTCAGAGCTGTGGGACTGGCTGCTAGAGAGGCCAGAGGGTGGGTCCAATGGAGGCTCAACAGGGGAAGCCACCAAGGAGTCACTGCAGGTCTCAGAGAGGTCCCGTGCAGAAGAACAACCGGTGAAAGGGGCAATGTCACAGCGGGGTGGTGAGTCACTGGTGTAAGCCCGGCTTACCTCAGCCTCGAAATGTTCTAGGAAGTGCTCTGCAAAGCGGTGTGAGAAAGCAGCTTCGGCTCCTGGGGTGGCAAACTGGGGGTTCTCGCCAAGGAAGGTCCGGAAACGACGGGCAAAATCAACTGCAGCAGCGCGAGCATGGACTTCGCAGAATTCCCGCCAACCCAAGGAGGGAAGAGAGGCAGGTTCTCCCACCATTCCTCCCCCAACTGGTGACAATGGCAGGGCGCTTCCGTTCATGACCACCCAGGTAGGGCTAGGTAACAATACATCCAGGGCCAGGATTGGGTTGCTATTGGTATCAGTGGTTTTGTGACCTGAAGAGGGAGAAACAGAAGTTATTATATAAACTACAGGGAAGAAACCATCTGCATAAATAATGTCCTTTCAGGGATTTGCTTATCAACCAACCATTTCCTCTTCATGCATGTTTCTTACTAATCAATAGAGGGGGGGGTTGTCTTTGATTGAGAACTGTAACTGCTAACACCTTTACACTTCTGAGCATTTCACACATGCTTAAAGGTTTAAGATACCACTCTTTAAAACCAAAATAGAAGAGTTGGAATATTTTAAAAATAACATAATGAAGAGAGCCACTTTTCCATCAGAAACATAATTGGAGAAAAAATGGAAACAAGGAACAAAAAATTGCCTAAAAGAATGATGTAGAGCTTGCATATTTTGGGGTAGCAGAAGCAATACTGTCTAGATCAGGGCTTTTCAACCAGTGGTACAGGTACCACCTGTGGTACATTGGCACCTGGCAGGTGGTACACGACCATACCAGAAAAGTGGTAGTGGGGGAGGGAAATGAGCTGAACCGGTGGCAGCACCGCACAAGCCTGATGTCAAAGTCGTCCTTTTTGGTGCTCCGAATAACAAGCCAACAAGCAGGAACGAAAGACTGACAGTAGTTTTAATTCACTCTGTACAAAACAAAGACAGCACTGGGAGTGGATTGGTCCCAGTGCCTTACATAGGCTACCCGTGCCTGCCCCACCCTCAGGAAACCGGCCCCACCCTCGTTAAACTACCCCACCCCTGAAGCCACCATCCGGTGCATCAATGACTACAATTAAGTATATTAAAGTCAGCTGGAACGTCCGGCCACTTTCTGGTGCCTTGCAGGGTGCTTTGTTCCTCACACGAAGCAGCTGAGCCCAGAGTGTCCATCTAGGCATCGCGCTCATTGGTCGTGCGGCCCCACAGTCGGCTTCCGGCGACGGAGGACCCAGCTGACGGCCTCCTCCCCGCCGGTGTCGGCCCCGCGAGGCGAGCATTCCGGCAGCGTCAACGGGCCTGGAGGCAGGTTAGGACTCGGGGAAGTTGTCTGGGTGGCGATAGAGCCAAACACCGGGGACTTGCAGCCCGCCGCTTGTCGGCCTGGATGGGTCGGCCTCGCGGGGTTCGACATGTGGCTCCCTCTACCAGGTGTCCTCCTGGAAGGTAAGCAGAACAGTGTAAGTGGTCAAGTAAGGGTTACATCTCACCTACCGCCTGCCCACCCGGTCTCCCAGAGTACTTCAGATGGTATTTCTTAATGAGGCGAGGAGCCTGGACATCTGAGTCCTTTACCCAGGACTCTTCTGACATAGGGTACCCTTTCCACTGCACGAGGTAGTAGATCCTACCCCATCTAGAGCGCGAATCAAGGATTTCTTGGACTTCATAATGGTCTTGTCTAATGGGCCCCGGGACTTTGGGCGTACGGTCACGGGAGACCTCCCCCAACGGCTTCAGCAGACTGCTGTGGAATACTGGGTGGATCTTGCCTAACCACCGAGGCAGGTGTAAATGCACAGCCACTGGGTTAATAACCTGTGCAACCCGGAACGGGCCTATGTATTTAGGTGCAAATTTCTTACTCGGCACCCGGAGTCTTATGTACTTGGTCGACAGATAAACTAACTCCCCAATGTGAAATGATTTCTGTGCCCTCCGCTTCCTGTCTGCCTGTGTTTTAGTAATGTCTCTGGCTTTGGTCAGCACTTTCTTAATGACACTCCACAACCTGCTCACTCGGGTTGACCATTCACTAGGTTCGCATGGCAGGAGGTCTTCTGAGCTACACTCTGGAATGGGAAGGAAGTCCCTACCATACACCACCTGGAAGGGGGTGAACCCCGTACTGCTGTGTATAGCATTGTTATACGCCACTTCGGCGAATACCACCAGCTCCACCCAATCCGTCTGTTGGTGGGATACATAGCTTCGGAGATACCACTCCACCGCAGCGTTTGCCCGTTCTGCTGCTCCGTTCGCACAACGGTGGTAGGCGGAGCTGAGTCCTTGGGAGGATCCGAGGAATCGAACGAACTCCCGCCAGAGGCGGGCCGTAAACTGGACCCTCCGGTCCGAAATGATCCGACAGGGTGTCTCATGTAGACAGTAGATATGTGTTAGAAACAAACGGGCTAACTTCCAGGCCGACGGTAACCCCTTGCAAGGTATGAAGTGGGCCTGCTTCGAAAACAGGTCCACCACAGTCCAAATTACAGTATAACCCTGGCTCTCGGGCAGGTCCACAATGAAATCCATTGCTATTTCTTGCCACGGTCTGGTTGGGTCGGCTACTGGTTGTAGCAGCCCTGGAGGCTTCCCTATGTGGGGTTTTGAAGTAGTGCACACTGGACAGCTTTTGACATATGCTTCTATGTCCGTCCGCATCCGGGGCCACCAGAATTGCCGTCGAGCCAAATGCAAAGATTTTAGGAACCCAAAGTGGCCGGCCTGTTTCACGTCGTGGCAATGGTGGAGGATACGGGACCGCATGGCCGCAGGAACATACAACTTACTACCATGCCAAGCTAGGTCATCACACTCTGTGAGAACTCCATGATTGTCCCGTAGCCATGGGTCGTCTAAGAGGGCCGCTTTGAGATCTTTGTCAAACCCGGTTGTTGCTGAATGGGACACTGCTTTTGCCTCCTCCTGGCTATACGGGGGCATGATTGCCTGTATCACCTCCTCCCTCCTACTGTCATATTGCGGTAAGCGGGACAACGCATCTGCCAGGAAGTTCTTTACCCCCGGCACGTATCTGAGTTGAAATTGGAACCGGCGGAAATACTGCACCCACCTAACATGCTTGGGAAATAACCGTCGAGGGGTCTGCAATACCTCCAGGTTTTTATGGTCGGTCCAGACCTCAAACAGCTCCCTCGCCCCCTCCAACAGATGTCGCCATGTTGCTAGGGCCCACTTTACCGCAAACGCTTCTTTCTCCCAAATAGCCCACGCTCGTTCAGTTTCCGTTTGCTTTCAGGAGGTAGACGCCCCTGGCTGCAACGCCCCCGGCTGTTTTTCTGGAGTAGAACCGCCCCTACGGCCACATCGCTGGCATCAGCTTGCACCACAAATGGCCTTGCCGGGTCTGGATGTAGCAATACGGGCTCCCTTGCGAACAAGAGTTTCAAAGCCTCAAAGGCGTGTTGGCACTCCGTTGTCCAGGCCAACGGTTGTCCGGGACGTGGTTTTGTATTGGCCTTCCGAGTGCACAACAGGTCCGTTAGGGGTAATGCCACCGTGGCAAAGGAAAGAATAAAAAGTCTATAGAAATTGGCAAACCCCAAGAAACTCTGTAATTGGAGGCGTGTTTTCGATGCCTGACACTCCAGTACGCTCCTCACCTTATTGGGGTCCATTTCGATCCCTTCTGCCGAAATCCGATAGCCCAAATAATCCAGGCGTGAATGATGGAACTCACATTTTGATAATTTGACGTACAACCGAGCCTGCAACAGCTTTTGCAGCACATCGCGCACTAACCTAACTTGTTCCTCCATGGTCTTAGTGTATATCAGGATGTCGTCCAGGTATACGAGTACCCCGCAGTACAAGTGTTCATGCAGTACTTCATTAATCAGTTGCATGAACACCGCGGGGGGCCCTTGCAACCCAAAGGGCATTACCCGGAACTGATAACTACCCAAAGGGCAGTTAAAAGCAGTTTTCCACTCGTCACCCCTCTTTATCCGAACCCGGTAGTATGCTTCCCGAAGGTCCAATTTTGTGAACACTTGGCCTTGGGCCAAGTGCGCTAGCAGGTCCTTCATCAGAGGAAGGGGGTACATGTGCTCAACACATACCGCATTGATACCACGAAAGTCCACGCATAGCCGTAAGCCACCGTCTTTTTTTTCCTGGAAGAGAACCGGCGCTGCTATCCGGGATCGAGCTGGCTAGATGAACCCTCGAGCGAGGTTCTTATCAATGTATCGCCACAACTCGTCCAATTCACGGGGGGGTCATAGGATACATGCGGGGTTTTGGCAGCTTGGCCCCCGGCAGCATATCAATAGCACAGTCCGTTGACCGATGTGGCGGTAAACAATCGCACTCCTACTCACTGAAAACCGCTATGTCCCTATACACCTCTGGGAAGCTGGGTTTTTGTACCGGTCGCTCCTGGGATGCTTTTACTCCCTCCTGCTCTCCCTGTGACTCCTTACCCGGAGGCTGGGGACCAACCCCAAGTCGTAGGTGGCGACAACCACCTTCCCACCAGATAGTGGGGCCCCATTTATTCAGCCAGGCAAGCGCTAAGATGACTGCCTCAGACATTGAGGGGACCACGATAAACCTCAGGACCTCAAAATGCTTTCCCATGTCCATTCTGACTGGTTCTGTTATAAGAGTGGCGGGGGCTCCGCCCAGAAGGGACGGTCAGCTTCCGGCGACGGAGGACCCAGCTGACAGCCTCCTCCCCGCCGGTGAGTGTCAGCCACGCGAGGGGAGCATTCCGGCAGCGGCGACAGGCCTGGAGGCAGGTTAGGACTCGGGGAAGGCATCTGGGTGGTGACAGAGCCAAACACTGGGGACTCGCAGCCCACCACTCGTCAGTCCGGACGGGTCGGCCTCGTGGGGTTCGACACCTAAGCAAGAGATGGCTGGAGCTGCAGGGCTGTCAGGGCTCAGCAGAAGCACCAGGATCAGCGCTTCTTTGGGGCTGTCAGGGCTCAGTGGAAGCATCAGGATCAGCGCCAGGCTCCAGCTGGAGCCCGGCGCTGACCCTGGCACTTCTGCTAAGCTCAGAAGAAGCACTGATCAGCTGGAATGTTGCAGCATTTCGAGGGTATTGTGATTTACATTCAGATACTTGGCAACTGATTCATATTTATGACGGTCACAGTGTCCCAGGGTCATGTGAAGTGACCAAAACTTGCTGCAACCACCCAGCAAATGGGGGGAATAAAAACCAAACACCCCTCCCACCCCACCCCTGCTGCCAATCCTCAACAGAAATGCTCACAACAATGAAAACCTCGGACAGGAGGAAGAGCATCGCCAGGTGGGCAGGCAGGTGTCTTGCTCGGCTGTGGCTTGGGGGGCACTTTTTTCAGTGCCATTGTAACTTCAAACAGTCACTAATCGAACTGTTGTAAGTCAAGGACTACCTGTACTTCATCACTTTTTTCCTTTTTTTTTTTTTGGTCATCAAGTTTTTGGCACTTTGCTAGGCGACTGGTGGTACTCGGATATTGCCATATCCTAAAAGTGGTACAATGGGTGAAAAGATTGAAAAGCCCTGGTCTAGATAATTGGGCTAGTTAAAAATAAGCACTGTTCCTTAGTGAAACCAAAGCTAAATATTTTTTTCTGAAATGTCTCTGGACAAAATAAATTTCTAAGACTGAATCATTAAGCCAAGTATCATCTTATATTTATTATATGGATGTGGGAATGATTAGGTCACAATGGTGTGATAAATCTTACTATCAAGACTGAACCACCATACTTTTGTATAAAAGAGTCTCAGGGAAAAAAACAAAAATTGGTAAAATATAAACTGCAGTACATTGGCAAGCTTCCATTAGATCAGCAGTTCTCAACCTGTGGGTCGCAACCCTTTTGGGGGGTCAAACGACCCTTTCACAGGGGTTGCCAAGCCCCCTCCCCGTTGTCCGGACTACACTGGGGCGGGAGCTTCTCGTCGACCGCTAGAGGGCAGGTGGGGCGACTCTGCCCCGAAGAGCTCCCAGTCGCGCCAATCCAAAGGCAGGATATTGGGGGGGGCTCCCATCCCATCCCGTTGCAGCCCTCAAGTCTCTCTGCCTGAGCGGCCCTCGATAGCTCACCGCTCCCGCAGGCTTCCGGGGCGACCACGACACCCTCCAACTGACCCGGGGGCCCATCGGCACCCGCCTCCTCCGGCTCCTTCCCCCACGGCAGCGACGCCCGCTACTTTGCCTCACCGCTTCTCCTCGCGCTGGGCCGAGAGGGCGGCGGGGCTATGCAGAGCAAGTGAGGGAGCCTCCTTCCCTCCGAGCTTGGTGAGCCAGCCTCGCCCTTTTCGCTCCCCCGGTGACGATTCTGCCTTTTAATGCCACTGGGGGAGAGGGACCAACCCCCGCCCCCACCTTTATTGCCGCCAACTGAAGAAAGTGGCAGGTGAGAGCCGCCGCTAGCCCAGGGAAGCCGGTACGCTTAAGAGACAGGTGGGCCGCCCGCTCACTTGCTCGGACCAGCCAGCCGGCCAGCCAGCCTGCTTGCCCTTGCTTTACTTGGCAGCTAGAGAGGTTCGGGGCTTTCGTGGACTTCCGTCCCAGGTTCTCCTCCAACCTTTGTAGGCTGGCTGGGCCGCCCAAGCCTCCCAGACTGCTCGTACCCAGTCAATAACCTCCACAACAGAGGGTCGGAACTGGTCAAAAGTTCCGCACCTCCAAATCGATCCCCGATCGGACAGAGAGGGAGGGAGGGAGGAAGAGAGGGAGAGAAAGAGAGAGGGAAAAAGATAGGGAGAAAGAAAGAGGGAGAAAGAGAAAGAGGGAGAGGAAGGGAGAGAGAGGGAAAGGGAAAGAGAGAAAGAGGGGAGAGAGAAATAGAGGGAGAGGGAGAGAGAGGGAGAAAGAGAGAGAGAAAGAGAGGGAGAGAGAAAGAAAGAGGGAATGAGAGATTAAATTAGTAACATGGTTCTTAAGTGAATCTGGTTTCCCCACTAACTTTGCTAGTCAGAAGGTTGCAAAAGGCGATCACATGACCCTGGAAAATGTGTTTCTGTATGTGTGTGTGTGTTGTAGGGCAAGGGGAGAAAAGGTCAGGTCTCCTTCAGAGCCATAGGTGGAGCAGCTGAAGGTGTGATTCGGCACCCATGCTTCAAGACAAAATTTCATTTATTTGTAATTAGAAATAAATATTTCACAATATATAATTATTGTTTTTGTGATTAATCACTATGCTTTAATTATGTTCAATTTGTAACAATGAAAATACATCCTGCATATCAGATGTTTACATTATGATTCATAACAGTAGCAAAATTACAGTTATGAAGTAGCAACGAAAATAATTTTATGGTTGGGGGTCACCACAACATGAGGAACTGTATTAAAGGGTCGCGGCATTCGGAAGGTTGAGAACCACTGCATTAGATGAACAGTCCCTTGCTGGGTATAGAGACTTTTCCAAAGAATACTGGGCCCAATTATATAGCGATCTTAATTTACACTATATTTTTGATAAAGAATAAATACTCCTGAAAGTTATACTTCTTTTACAAATTTAAATACATTTGTCAAAATGATGTTTCTAGCAAATTTCAGATTCATCCCCGAAAATAGACAAAACAAAAGATTATGCCTACCTCAAGAACATGTGCAGTATAGTTCTTACTATAGTATTTCCCCTGCTTGAAATCATTTTTACACAGAGCACCTGCATATCAAGGGAAAAACTTTTAAGGTTTTATTTACACGGAGGGAGTTTTCAGTCTAAGCATGTCTTTTCAAATCAGTGACCTATTTGCATTTCCAAAATGTCAAAACCTCAAAAAAGGAACTGTATCTTCAACTATCAACTCATTTGGTAAAGCATATATCTGTGAAGGTTTCATGCAAGAACCTAAGTCTTTCCACAGTGGAGCTAACTCTCAAAAGCTATTTATATGATTATGCAATTCAATCTTCCCTTGTTCTTTAAATTTGAGATTAGTCAAAATGTTGTGGTCTCACAAAAGAGACTTATATCTGTTGTCGCTTAGGAAAAGCCTAGGTCACTTTATTTTCATCCCATCAGTTATTTTTTATAAATAACTCAAACCAGCGAACATACCTAAAACTCCTTCCTACTATTTTCCCACACACAACAATCCTGAGCTAATTTGGGCTGAGAGAGCATCAATGGCCCCAAGCTTTCATGGTTAAGGCAGGACTGGAATAATTTATTATATTCGATAGTACTTGAACTATTTTATAAACTATTTTCTAAACCTTTCGTTTTTAAACTGAGAGTAAATACTATCCAGTTCAACAACATGCTGAACCTTCCTTGAAATGTGCCTTTCTTTGAACAGGGATCAACGTAAGTAGGAAAACATGTATCTAATGAAGAACAAGATAAATGTTGTGGGATGGTCCTGCCCGTATGGGAAAAGTTCCCACAACTGAACATTTGCCATGGCCTCATTTAGCAGTATCTTTTAGGCATGCAACCAAGGACCTAGAAATGCCATTAAATATAGGGATATTTTTTTTTTGCACGAAAAGCCAAAAGGTCTGAGATGAGGTACTTTCTGTGGTTTAGGCACTGAAGGAAAAAATTGACAGGAGGGAGCAACACCACTAAATAGCTAAAGATATTGGAGTGGGACCAGGTTCTCTGCAAGCTGGACTGGAAACGCGGGAAGGCACAAGCCAAGGGAGAGGCGGGAGTTGCTTCTCACATTCATTGCAAAGACAGGGCGTTACACTCCTTAAAAGACCTCAAGCGTGTGGGTGAACCGATCCACATGACGTGGCTCCTTTTCCCGCCCCGCTCCTGCGACCGGAAAAGCCCCGCTTGGCGACCTGCTGCACTCTTCGGAACTTGCCCGCGCGGCCTTCTGAGCGCCGTTGGTGGGAAGCAAGGAGTCGCTGGATTGATGACCCTCCCGGTCCTACCTTGAGCTAGACTGCGATGTAGAAGACTCCCCACACCCCACCCCACCCCGGCAGCCTCTCCAGATCCTGGACCCAGCAACCCAAGACATCCCACTCGCGGGAGGGACGGGGGCGGAAGAAGAGCCGTTTTCAAGGGCGGACAGAGGAGCCGAATGAGGGACAAGAAGGTCTCCGCGCGAGTGGGAAAAGCCCAGGGGGCCTCGGTTCGGCTGGGCGCATCTATCACTCACCCTCCCGGCCTTGGGTTCCTTCCAGGAGAAAGGCTTTGTCTGTCCCCTCTCTCTCACTCTCCCTGGCTTTCTTGCACCATTTCCGCTTCCGGGTTTAGGTTTTTTGTTTTTGTCGTCGGTGTCAATTATTTTCCCCTTTTCACTTCCGTCTTCGTCATCAAGTCGGAGGAAGAAAAAGCCGAAGGGTTGAAAACAACCAGCTTTACCATAGAGATAAAGATTCCCCGAATGGTAACTAGGAAGTACTGTAAACCCCACGCCGTTCAACGGGGTTGTTCTTATCTTATGCCAAGGCCGGAAGTGCTTGTATTCGACTTTCGAGCATATGCAGAGTGCTTTCTCTAAGGAAAGCCTTCTGTCACCTTACGGCTAGAGGAATTTCCACCGAAAATGTGTTTGGCGGCTAGTTCCAAACCCCGCCATCGAGTTTTTCTTTTTCTCCCACTTTTTATGATTCACGCCTCTATTTGAGAGCCCATGTATAGCCGATTAATCTCTGTTTGGTTGTGACAGGTATAAATAGTCCTCGATTTACAACAGTTAATTTAGTGACTGTTCAAAGTTACAACATCATATATATGACAGTCACAGTGTCCCGGGGTCATGCAATCACCTTTTGCGACCTTCTGGCAAGCAAGGTTAATGGGAAAGCCAGATTCACTTAATAACAGTGTTACTAACTTAACAACTGCAGTGATTCACTCATATTTATGACAGTTGCAGTGTCCCTGGGTCATGCAATCACCTTTTGTGACCTGACAAGCAGTGTTAACTGCAGTGATTCACTTAACAGCTGTGGCAAGAAAGGTCGTAAAATCGGGCAAAATTCATGTAACAAATGTCTCACTTAGCAAAATAAATTTCGGACTCAATTGTGGTCATAAGTCATCGAGGACTACCTGTATGTTCTGATAACGTCAGTGTTCGGCATAACATCCAGAACCAACCAGTCATGGGGGAAGCAGGAATCCAGGGCCAATGGTACGAGGGAGAAATTGTAAAGAGAGGGTATAGCAGCATGGTGTAGCACAACTCAGTGGCTGGGGAAGAGCATTAAAAACCTGCCTTCCGCCAAAAATTTGTGTATGGAGAGAGTAGTGACCCATCTGCCTCCCACAATCTCTATACCAAGAGCAGGAAAATCCAAGGAGACACTCTTGATAGCGGTATACAGATGGGGCTAATGGGAATATGATAGTGATATGAACCAAGATCTGTGCTCTGGCTCAGCATCTGCCAGATGTAGTTTCAGTTTTGGATACTATCTTGCATTGACAGCTGAGGCAGAACACGACCTGCCATAGTGCCATTAGTGCCAAAAGGAAGTTTTTAAGTGTGTTTGTGTGTGTGAGACCGGCAAGGTGTGAAAAGCTGGCATTATATAGAATGCCTAGGAAATCTATAGAAAGCATGACGTTTTGGGGCAAAGTATGAAATATCTTATTTTAATATGCTATATGTACTTTCCCTAGGCATTGTATATACAGGTAGTCCTTTTTTATTCATGGTTCCATTTGAGAGCCCATTTATAACCGATTAGTCACTGTTTGCTCGTGACAGATACAGATAGTCCTCGACTTACAACAGTTCACTTAGTGACCATTCAAAGTTACAATGGCACTGAAAAAAGGACTTATGACAGTTTTTCACACTTACAACCGTTGTGGCATCCCCATAGTCATGTGATCAAAATTCAGATGGCAACTGACTCATATTTATGATGGTTGCAATATCCCCGGGTCATGTGATCATGGTTTGTAACCTTCTGACAAAGTCAAAGGGGAAGCCAGATTCACTTAACAACCGTGTTACTAACTTAACAATTGCAGTGATTCAGTTAACAAATGTGGCAAGAAAGGTCGTAAAATGGGGCAAAATTCACTTAAATGTCTCAGCAACAGAAATTTTGGGCTCAGTTGTGGTCATTAGTTGAGGATCACCTATAATACACAGGCATTATGCAGAATGATAAGAATTATTTAGACAAAGTATGAAAAGAGAGTCATAAAAAGGGTTAGAGTTAGGCTAACCCTAACTCTAGCCCTTTATTGAAAAGATGTATATGAAAATGAAAGAATAAATGCAAAATAAAGTATAGAAAAAGACCAGTATTCACCTACTTGCTTCAATAAGGAATGCTAGAATGCCATTTTAGCGGGATTATGTTACACTTTACCTGTTTGCCTTTTGGCATTGTATAGAATGCCTAGAAAATGTGTGAAATATTAAGAGTTCCATGCTTTCACATCCCATTTTTGGCATTCTATAGATTTCCTAGGGAAATGCCTAATTTCACACATTCATGTGAAAGTGGCTGTGGGAGATGCCTCCCAAGGACACTTCAATCTGTCCTTCCATTACTCTGGGGGGTGAATCTATAAACCCCTCGGAGAAGGTCCGCAACTTGGGAGTCCTCCTCGATCCACAGCTGACGTTGGATCATCATTTGTTGGCTGTGGCGAGGGGGGCATTTGCCCAGGTTCGCCTCGTGCACCAGTTGTGAAGCCTGGCCCTCCGTAGGCAGCTTCAATTCCGATTTGGGGCACCTCATTGCGCCCCAATCAATGGCGGGTCCTTCACGATAGCCGAATTAAGAGACACATGCTGATCACATTTCTCTGGGCGAAGCAACAACTGACAAAGGCTGCCTTCCCCCTTTTATTCCCTGTTACAGTGGGCGGTTACACAATGCATCACATGGTTACAAACAGCCAATGACAATGTTATTTCTTCAGCCAATGACAAGGCTACACTGGCAGGGCCACCCTGTGGCCAATGGATTCAAATCTTGGTACAACGTGCATCCACCTCTTAGCCCCCCTTATTTCCTGTCCCAAGGCCATATGGTCAGCCACATGGTCTTCTTTGTTCCAGGCCTATGGCATTACAACATAACATGGCCATCTTGCTTCCTTTGTTCCAGGCCACCTCTTGGCCCCGCCTCCATTTCCTGTTGCTCCAAAACAGCATGGTAAAGTCACATGGCACAGTCTCTTTGTCCCACGCCTCTCCAAGCCTCTCCAAGCCTCATGCATCACAACATATCCACTTTTTTATTTTATTTTTTAGCAGCTGTGGGTTCCACCTATGCTCCGTCCAGTTCTGTACACGATCCTAGGGCATAAGCTGTCATCTCTGTCCAGTCCTCAGAGGCTGCCATCATAGAAACATCTCTGTCCAGTCATCAGAGGCAGGAGTTGGTTCTTTTCCAGATGGTTAGAAGAGGGAGGGTTACACAGGTTCAGCAGGGGAGGAATACATTTGTACATAGCAACAGATTGTTACACAGAATACCAGAAACATTATGATACTAAAAACCCAACTCCTTGAGCCACCCAGCATTAGATAGTCAGGAAAATAAACTGTCAATCAAACAAGGCACCAATTTCTTGTGATAAGGGATTGTTTTGTACCATATTTTCCATGTGAGCAATTGTGGCAGCAATGTTGTGTATGTTGTCAGAAATGTAAATGTACCAGACCAATTCTGGGGTATTGACCAATGTGCATTTTTTCCACATAAGATCCAATATTGTTTTTTTAGAGAAGTTGTACAAAGTTTCAAAAATTTCACCAAAATCAAACAAGGGAACAGAATCAGCACATGCTTTCTTGTTGTCAGATTTGTCTCATTATAATATCTAGCTTTATAGTGATAGTTGTTACTTGAGCAAGATAACACAAAGCAAGATAGATCATGAAGGGAGAAAAGGCATGTTTGTTCTGTGCTGGAATGTTATCATTAACAATTGAATGCATTCAGCAACTTATGGTGAGAGACAAAAAATGCAAAACAGCAAAGATTTGTCACAAAAATTAAATCATTAAAGAAAAATAAGAAAGGGACAAAAATAAAAATCATTAACAAACTAGAAACATAAAATTCAAAATAGGCAAGGAGAAATGAGAAAGGCAAATTTTGCAAAGAAATCAGAAAGGCAAAATTAAGGGCAAAATTGGCAAAGAGAAAATAAAGGCAAAATTGGCAAAGAAATAAGAGAGGGGGGTGAGAGAGAGATAGATTCAAATGCAGATTGGAGATGGCCAGCAATAAAGCTCAGTCATATGTAAATTGAGTCTCGTCACAGCCCTCCTTTTCTCCTTGGAAACCAGGAGCGAATAGTAGCTGGTTTTTCTGGGTTTTAAACCTGCCTAGTTATGGTCTTCATTGCCTTCAGATAAACCTGCAAAAGGACAAAAGAAGGGGGGAGAAAATGGCCCTGTGGGGGAGGAAGAGTTAACAAGCGAACAAGGCATTTTGAATCAATGGATTACCAGGAAATATTTTCCCATTTTTCCAATTATTAGGAGCAGGAACAACAGACTTAAGATTTTTAACAAGTTAAAAGGTAAGAGAGAGAAGACTGAATTAGCATAGTAAGATCAAACCGGACAGGCAGAGGCAGTTAAGTCTTTATCAGGAGAAGAACTGGGAGGAAATGACGCCATGAAAAGCATACTCTAAGTCAGAGGGAGAAACAGACTTAAGATCTTTTAGTAAGTTAAAAGGTAAGAGATAGAAGACTAAATTAGCATAGGAAAGCATGTTCTGAGTCAGAAGGAGAAAAAGACTTAAGATTTTTTAGCAAGTTAAAAAGTACAGGCAGAAGAAACAGAAACAGAATCCTGCAAGCCAATAGCTACAGGAGAAGAAAAAGAAGGCAGATAGCCTTTTGAAATAGCCATGCATACAATTCTTTCACATAAGGAGAATTTGGAAAGAAGCAGAAAGCTCCTCACACAAGCCAATTTTAATCCAATCAGCAATTTTTAATGGTCCCTTTAAAGTGTAAGAGACAATGCCAAACAAACATTAATAATACTTTTTAAACTCGTTACGTGAAGGCAAATTGTGAACTTTGTTAGTTGCATAATTAAGGTCCTGACAATTACACCAAGCCCTCCCCTTTGATCCTTGGAGAATTCCACCCACATACTCACGGGGGGGGTGTTTCTTGCTGAAGAAACTCCACGAGGTTTGTTCCTCCAGTGGGGCAAATTTAGAGCCAGATGGTAACATTTTGTCTCAGGGCTTGCTTTTTGAAAGCCTGAGAATTAGCCAATTTAGCTTGCTGTTTTTGCATAGTGTAACGCCAGCATGTGACACTACAGCCTCTCATGGGCTAAGAAATCTGGCGGGGCTCTCAGCAATGGAGCCAGATACCTATTGCCATGTGGCGAGGTCTAATTGGTAAGATTTTTTTCAAAAAAGCCAATAAAAGACATAGATCTTTTTGAGTGACAGGGAAAACAGTCTAATTATTAGGTTTCTGAATATAATTTGCTCTCCTGACTAAGCTAAGCAATTGTTTCAGGTACACAGCCCAATTTTTGCAAAGCTTCTGTCTCATACTTACTTAAAGACGTGCACGATGGCCTATCCCAGGCGAAGTGAGTAGTGAGATGTCAGAAGGACGTGACTTCTGCATCAAATCACGTCAGGGGTCACCACTTGAAGTCTTGCCCTCCATAGGCAAGCTTCAATTTTGATCTGGGGCACCTCATTGCGCCCCAATCAATGGCGGGTCCTTCACGATAGCCGAATTAAGAGACACATGCTGATCACATTTCTCTGGGCGAAGCAACAACTGACAAAGGCTGCCTTCCCCCTTTTATTCCCTGTTACAGTGGGCGGTTACACAATGCATCACATGGTTACAAACAGCCAATGACAATGTTATTTCTTCAGCCAATGACAAGGCTACACTAGCAGGGCCACCCTGTGGCCAATGGATTCAAATCTTGGTACAACGTCCATCCACCTCTTAGCCCCCTTATTTCCTGTCCCAAGGCCATATGGTCAGCCACATGGTCTTCTTTGTTCCAGGCCTATGGCATTACAACATAACATGGCCATCTTGCTTCCTTTGTTCCAGGCCACCTCTTGGCCCCGCCTCCATTTCCCGTTGCTCCAAAACAGCATGGTAAAGTCACATGGCACAGTCTCTTTGTCCCAAGCCTCTCCAAGCCTCATGCATCATAACACAGTTGCGCCCTTATTTGGATCGGGAGTCTCTCCTCACAGTCACACATGCCCGTGTCACCTCGAGGATCGACTACTGCAATGTTCTCTACATGGGGCTACCCTTGAAGAGTGTTCGGAGACTACAATTAGTGCAAAATGCAGCTGCGCGAGCAATTGTGGGCCTTCCACGTTGTGCCCACGTTTCGCCAACTCTCCGCATGCTGCATTGGTTGCCTATTGGTCTCCAAGCACAATTCAAAGTGTTGGTTATTACCTATAAAGCCCTTTATGGCATGGGACCAGGATACTTACGGGACCGTCTTCTGCCACATACTTCCCTACGACCGGTGAGAGCGCACAGGGTTGGCCTCCTCCGGGTCCCGTCAGCGAAACAATGTCGTCTGGCGGGCCCTAGGGGGAGGGCTTTCTCTGTTGCGGTGCCCGCCCTCTGGAACCAACTGCCTCCTGAAGTCCGCGTTTCTCCCACTCTCCTGGCCTTCCGAAAAAATCTCAAAACTTATTTTTGCCGGCAGGCCTGGGGATGATTGTGGATTGATTGATGAATATGAGTGAGAGTGAGTGGGGTTTTATTCTCCAGCATGAGAAGACGTATAATCCACTCGTGGGTTGCTTTAGCCAATCAGCTTGAGACTAGGATATCTAATTTCCAAATTTCTTGCTCCGCCTCTTCCGGTATTACCTTCCTGTTCCCAGTTTTGTCCTAGTCCCCAGCTTGAGAGCAGCTCGTTTGGGTAGCTCTGCATCTGAAGCTACCCTTGGACGAAATTTATTGGAAACTTTAACCTTTAATTTCTAACCAATTGAATATTCGAAATTAGCTTCTCCTTTTTATTTTATTTTTTAATTTGTTTTACTCGCGACGGCTTCGAAGAGAGTAGGCGAAGGGGAGAGGGCTTAGCTAAGCCTCGTGGCTGGGGCCGCTGGAACTTAAAGGGGAGATTCCCCGGGCTTCCAGCCGCTTACAATCCAGCCTCCCTGCTTCGCCTCTCATCCGGAGCGGTTTCTTCACCTCGCGGATTTCTTCATCGACCTCCCAGGCGCAGAGCGACTTCCCTGGACGACGCCGGAGTTCAGCTAACCGCAAGTTTGGGGGAGCGGCCTGGGGGGGAGCGATCCGGCGCACGGGGACCCCCGTTGGGATCGAAACAGGGTGTGTGCGCGTAGTCGCGGCTGTTTTAGGGGCCGCATGTCGGAGAGATAGAGTTTCGGCGCGAATCACCATTTTTTGGGGAGGCGCCTGGCGCACGTGGCACACAGCGGCCATTTTGGGAAGGTCGGCCGGCCCTTCTAGTAAGAGTGATCGCCATCTTGAGCGAGGTGTCTTCTTGTGAGGGCGGCGGCCATTTTAAGTGTGTCAGAGTGATCGCCATCTTGAGCGAGGCATCTTCTTGTAAGGGCGGTGGCCATTTTAAGTGTGGCTTGGGCCCTACCGGAAAGAGCCGGCGGCCATTTTAGGAGAAGTAAGGCCTAGGCCTTATCTCATAAGGAGCCTGTTGGTTGCAAGTACCTTGGTACGGTTTATCTCCGTTGTAGCATTTGCTCATATCAGGCAGCCCAATTCAGGCAGCTGATCGCCCGGAGTGCACGGGGAGCCGGCCGGCCTTGCGAACACCGGATTGAGACGGTCGAGGGAGACGACTGTAGTTCCTGAGCAGGGAAAGGAGGTGAACTCCTTAACTGCCTGTGAGCTGATTCCTCAGGAGCCTTCTCTTCCGAAGGCCTGGAATACCCTGATTGGGGGCTGACGCAAGCAGCGATGGCAGAGAATTCTTCACCTCAAGGGTGTCAAGGCTCAGGGGCCCTTCCTCCCCCACCAGCCTCGCATGAACGCAGGCCAGTTGATGTGGATCCGGGGGGAGGCAAAAACAAGGCCAAAACGAAGCACCTGGAATGGGAGCCGACGAGGGCAGCTGAAAGGCAGGCCTCGAGGAGGCATCAGGTTCTCGAAAGAGAATTTGCCAAGGCCCAGAGGCTCAGAACCAGCGAGACAGAAGGGGCGATGCACACCCCACGGGAACTCCCCATTCCATTCGAGCCTTCTCCGGATTCTGGGCAGCATCCTCAGCAGTGGCCTTCTCCGCGGGAGACGGAACAGGTGAATTCTCCCCATTCCAGTGTATCCTCGCCTGAACAACAGGCCCCTGCAGCCAGTCAGGCCCAGGCGGGGCCTAGCACCAAGGATCAGAGAGGTCAGTTGTCTGAACAGATCTATTCCTTGGTAAAACAGGCTCTGGAGCATTACTTACCTCCTTCCAGGGAGTCTTCTCATCCTCTAGGTTCATCATTGGAAACTGCATTACCATCCCGGTGGGAGCGAACAGCAACCCTGGCTTCAGGTGTTTCGGAGACTTCTTCGCAGGTAGCAGAGGAGGACCCAGAGGCCACGGGGTACCCGATGTCAGAGGATGAGGAGGCGGCACCCGAACAGCCATCCAAAGGTTTATTCGACTCGGCTTCGTATCGCTCCATTCTGCTCAAGGCCTGCTCTGCCTTGAACTGGTCGGCTAAGGTTAAGGTAGTCAAGTCCGACTCCTCAGATGAGGAGGAGGACTCTAACCCGCTTCTTGGCTCTACAGTGTCAGAGGAGGTGCGGATGCCATGCCCCAAAGCCTTTCGCACCACGGTGCAGTCCCAGTGGTTATCCCTGGCAACTGTCCCTTCTCCAAACAATGTGGAGAAAACTCTGCTCAATATTGAGTCGGCCTTTGCCTCTCTTTTGGAGGTCCCACCTGTAGACGAACCTCTCATTTCCCTGTTCTCCAATTCTGCCATACCAGGAGACATGGCCGAAGCCATGAAGGCGGAGGACAAGAAATTTGAGTTTTTGTTCAGGCGGTCTCATTAGGCCTCGGCCTGGGCCATCAGAGCGGCTTCCTCAGCTTCCTTTTTCACCAGGGTCTGCATTGCGTGGATCCGGCAGCTGCAGGCGAGTGTACCGTCAGACCAGGTACGTATTCAACAGACCTTAGCAAAATTGCTGTCAGCCACAGAGTTCGCGGCCGATTCCACCTTGTCAGCAACGCGCTCGAAGACTCCTGTGGCTCAAGCAGTGGAGGACGGACCTGAGAGCTAAGTGGTGGCTGGCCACGTCCAAATATGACGGTAAGAAGTTGTTTGGTCCAATCCTGGACCCTTACATCATAGAGGATAAGAACAAGAGGAAGGTTCTGGTCCACCCCTCCAAAAGGTCGGAGGGTCAGCCTCAGAAACAAGGAGCCCGACAGGGCGGCTCCTGGGATGTGAGGCAGCCCTTTCGGGGGGTGCAGTCCTGGGATTGGCCCAGAAGCGCGCGTCCTGCTCATTCCAGGCAGGAACGCTTCCAGGACCGCCCTCCCTCCAATAGGGGCCAGTTCACCTCAAAACTCCCTTACAGGGGGTCGGGGGGCCGTCCCTTCAGAAGGTCAAAGTGACATCAGGGACAGTCCCATAGGCGGTCGGTTGGCACTGTTCAGCAGTGTGTGGCAGGAGACCACAACCGACGCCTGGGTCAAAGAGACGGTAGCCCACGGACTATCGCTAGAGTTCTATTCCACCCCACCAAGTCAGTTCATAAAGTGCCCCATCTCGCGCTGCACATCAAAAGCGCAACTGGTAAGGCAAGCCATAGACTACCTCCTAGAGATAAAGGCCATAGAACCGGTCCCCCCAGGCCAAGAGAGACAAGGATTTTACTCCATCCTGTTCGTAGTTCCCAAGGCATCGGGAGGTTGGAGAGCAATCCTCGACCTCAAACGTCTAAACCACTTCATAGTGTACAGACGGTTCAAAATGCAGTCCCTCAGATCCATCTTGGCCAGCATCCGAAAAGGGGACCTGCTCTCGTCGGTAGATCTGACGGAGGCCTACCTGCACATCCCTATCAGACAGGAGCATCGAAGGTTCCTCCGGTTCTGTCACGCCAACCGGCATTTCCAGTACAGGGCACTCCCGTTCGGCCTGTCATCGGCGCCTCGGGTATTCACAAAAGTGCTCGCAGTACTAGGGGCGCACCTTCGCACGGTACCAGTATGCGTCCAGTTTTACCTGGACGACATTCTGATACTGTCCAACTCCCGTCAGTCCGCCCAAGCAGATCTAGAGGTAACATTACACACCCTTCAGGCTCATGGGTTTTCAGTAAATTACAAGAAAAGCCACCTGATCCCCGCATCACGGCTTCTACACCTAGGAGCAATCATAGACTCAGACAAGGGCATGGTCCATCTCTCCCAGGAACGGCGGTCGAGCATTCAAAAGCTCACGCGTCTCATTCAAAGACAAAGATTGGCCATGCTAGCTCAGCTATCCCAGCTCCTGGGGAAGATGGTTTCGTGCATGGGGATCGTCCCCTGGGCCAGGCTCCATTCAAGGGACCTCCAATGGTTCCTCCTCCCTTTCCAAAGGTTCAACCAGAGTGCTTCGCTAAGGAAGGTCAAGGTACCGCAACAGGTACTATCATCCCTCCAGTGGTGGGCCTCGCCCGCTATGGCCAGGGGAACACTCTTCAGAGAGCCAGACAGGATCACAGTGACCACCGACGCCAGTCAGTTCGGCTGGGGGGCTCATCTCCAAACCCATCTGGCCCAGGGCAGGTGGTCCCCACGGGACCTGGCCCACAACATAAATTGGCTCGAACTCAGAGCCATCCACCTAGCCCTTCTTCACTTCTCTCCTCAACTGTCAAGACAACACGTTCTGGTCCTGACAGACAACATCACAGCAAAGGCTCACGTGAACAAACAGGGAGGGACCAGATCAAGGGCCCTCATGCAGGAGGCAAGAGCCCTGGGGCGGTGGGCGGAGTCTCAATTAGGGTCCATCATGGCGGAACACATTTCAGGGGAAGCGAACCGCCAGGCGGATTCACTCAGCAGAGCCACGGTGGACCATGCGGAGTGGCGTCTGAACCCGGTCCTATTCAGAGAGATCTCGGACAGGTTCGGCTGCCCTCTTCTAGACCTCTTCGCGTCCCCGGCGAACGCCCAACTTCACCGGTTTTTCTCCAGGTTCCCTACGGGGGGAGCGGAGGGGACGGACGCTCTCAGGAGCAGATGGCCACAGGGCCTACTGTATGCCTTTCCCCCACTCCCACTACTACAAGCAACGATCCGCAAGCTGATCCGGGAGGAGGCGGAGGTGATCTTAATTGCTCCGTTCTGGCCAAGGTGTCCGTGGTTTGTAGACCTTGTGGACCTGTCGCTCTCGCCAGCCTGGAGGTTCCCTCCGCATCGGGTGTCACTCAGTCAGGGACACCTCCAACATCCGGACCCGCAATGGCTACAACTAGCCGCTTGGCACTTGAGCGGCAGGGGTTGATTAGGCAAGCCTTCTCGGATGGAGTTATTGCTATCATCCAGGCCTCTCGTCGCCCTTCCACCAATAGGATATACGATGCTATGTGGAAGAACTTTTCCATGTGGTGCAGAAAGCACAAGTTAGATCCCCTTTCGGTCACTATTCCAAACATACTAGAGTACCTGTTAGAAGGCATGAATAGGGGACTAGCGCTCAGTACTATTCGCAGGCAGGTGGCAGCCCTGCAGACTGTCCTCTCTTGCGACAACCTGGCTCCCTTGTCACAACATCCGGCAGTGGGTGCCTTCCTGAAGGGAGCGGCTTCAGTAAGGCCTTCGGTCATTCACCACTTTCCGTCCTGGAATCTTCCCAAGGTTCTGCAGGCACTAACCGTCCCACCCTTCGAACCTATCGAGTCCTGCGCGCTCCGCCACCTCTCACTGAAGGTAGCCTTCTTGGTGGCCATCACCCCTGTGAGACGAATCTCGGAGCTGGCAGCCCTTTCGGTCCGAAAGGACCTAATCACCTTTTCTAACGATAGGGTTATTCTACGTTTGGATCCGTCCTTTGTGCCAAAGGTGGACTCTCATTTCCATAGGTCGCAGGAGCTAGTACTGCTAGATTTTTGCCCGCGACCTTCACATCGCCTTGAGAGACGTTGGCACACCTTAGACGTTCGCAGGGCCCTACTGCATTACGTAAAGCAGACTTCGGCTAGTCGTAAATCTGAGGCGTTGTTCGTCTCCTTTCAGCCGTCGTCCATGGGGCAGAAGGTGTCTTCTGCGACAATTGGCAGATGGATCAGGGCATGCATAGCCAAGGCTTATGACTCATTGTCGCTTCCGGTCCCGCCACATATTACAGCCCACTCCACTCGAAGTGCGGCTACCTCAGCGGCCTGGCTTACTCAGGCGTCGGTGGAGGAAATATGTAGGGCGGCGACCTGGTCTTCTCCTTCTTCCTTCATTAGACACTACAAGATTGACAAGTTTGCTGCATCAGAGGCCTCCTTTGGTAGAAGGGTACTGCAGCAGGTTGTTAATACTTCAGAATCACTAGCCTAGACTCCCACCCGTAGGGACATGAGGGGCTTTGGTATGTCCCACGAGTGGATTATATGTCTTCTCATGCTGGAGAAGGGGCGTTGGTCTTACCTGAACGCCTATTCTCAGCATCAAGACGTATAATCCACACCCTCCTCTATCTAGTCTAGGCAGGATTGCGTTTTAGTAAAAGTAACTGTTGTCGTTTGAAATTAAGTCGGACTTTCGTCATGGAAGCTTCGCCTCAGTCAAAACTGGGAACAGGAAGGTAATACCGGAAGAGGCGGAGCAAGAAATTTGGAAATTAGATGTCCTAGTCTCAAGCTGATTGGCTAAAACAACCCACGAGTGGATTATACGTCTTCATGCTGAGAATACGCGTTCAGGTAAGACCAACGCCCCTTTTATTTTTAAATATTTCTTGTTTGGGTTTATGTTGTATTTATTGTTTTATATATATGTTGTTCGCCGCTCCGAGTCTTCGGAGAGGAGCGGCATATAAGCCTAAACAAATAATAAAATAATAATAATAATATACAGAGTGTGTGTATGTATGTATGTATATACATATACACGCACAACTTAGGGTGGCAAACATACCTAATACTCCTCTCTCCTCCTATTTTCCCCACAGCAATTCTATGAGTTATGTTGGGCTGAGAGAGACAGAGAAGAGAGAGAGACTGGCCCAAAGTCACTCAGATGGTTTTTCATGCCTAAGGTGGGACTAGAACTCAGAATCTCCTGCTTTCTAAGCCACAACCTTAACCACTACACTAAGCTGGCATATACTGTTGTTATGTGCTCCTCGCTACTTTCCTTTGTGACCAGAGGCAAGCTTGCCTGATCAATAACTTTTGTTTAGTTTATTGCAATAAGCAGGGAGAGAAGCTATCAAAGCTTGGTTCTCTCCAAAGTTTTAACCCAAAATATTTCCTTCTTTACACATCCCTTGTCCTGGCTTCCACATCCCTCCTCTTTCCCCATTGGCTGAGGTACTGTTCTGGACCGGCTAGTTAGATGAGAACTATATGTTAGAATGTTTGGCATTTAAAGGGTTAAGCGCTGTCTCCTTAAGAGATGGCTTATGGGTAATGTAGTTTTAGCTGTTCAGTGAATTCTGTGTTAATAAGTCAGGGGGAAGGGCTACTAAGTTCATCACAGGATATCCTGGCTACGTGCGAGTTTGGAATGCCTTTGTCTGAGATAAGCATGGGAATACAGGAGGACAGACACAGTCTTAATTCACGCCAGAAGTTGATGTGAAGGAATTATTGATTTTACCTACAAAGATGAACAAATGTACACCATCCAGATGAAACTACTGAAACTGTGAGTTCTGCAAGTATTCCTGGAATAAATATTTGTTTTATAACCATCTTTGTCGAGTTATCTGTCTGGTTTTGAATTGCAAAGCATCTCAGTTCAGGATCCAGAACAGTAAAATCAATAATTATTCTTCATATCAGCAGAAACAGCAATGTTCTTTATATGCAGTAAAATCATTAAGGTCTCCGTATCAGCTTTAAAAGTTACGTCCTGCTCGGATGAAGTAAAATATGGCTACCTTCCTCTAATTGCCTGCACTAGTAAATTCACAGGTCTGTCTCTCTCTTCGCTAAAAGTAGAAACATTGATATTCTTTGTTTCTGCTCCGGATAAGTGCTTTGTCTGCCAGCCAACGTTTCAAAGGAAAGGAAAGGTGATAAATTGGGTGAAACCTCCCTCCCCCAAAACATTTTTGCCTACTGCATCGTATTGCCAGAATCCTTGTATGTAAAGACTTTCTAAAGATCAGAGAAGCGTTGGAGCAGCCACCCCCTCCTCCCCTCCTTTCTGTTGCATGAAGCCAAGAGGCGGGCAAGTAAGTTTTAATTGCCTTCAAAGGGAGGAAAACCGAGTGACTGTTTCAGCCTGCCTGTTGCTAATTGCTGATTTAAAATGGACAGAAATATGTATTCATTAAGTGGCTGCAAATGTTCTATCCCAGCCTATTGCCATCCTTGTTAAAGGCACAAGGACCAAACCCCTGCTGATACAATAGGCTGGAGACTTTAAAACAAAACAAACCCCTTTTAATATGGGTGACAAACCTGTCAAATAGTCCAAAACACAAACAGCAAAACTCAAGTCCAAAGGAAGAAAATAGTCCCCAAGAAAACACGATGCAAACAGAAGAGAAGTCACCAGCAAGACGAACAGACCAGGATTCCAAGAAGCACTTTGCAAACGGTTGCCTTCAGCAACCAGCACCGCCCACACCTCCTCCCTTTATTCAGCAGTCCCAAGGCATTGCCTCTCATTGCCTTCTCCTTTTACTCTGGAGTTGCCGTATTGACTGCTGCTGATTTACTCTCACTAATTGACGTGTGCGAGCGTCAATTAGCAAGTCCATCAGGTGTGAGTTCCGAGTCTGACTCATTCTCCTCACACAGCAGAGCTTCATCAGGAACACGACTGGAGGGCCCAGGCTCTGCATCAAACCGTGAGTCCTGTAATTCATCCGAACCTCCCTCTGCCCCTGATGGCCCTTCAAAGGCCTCCTCCACCTCCTCCTCAAATTCCTCTGACTCAGCTGTTGCGAGCACAGGCTGGCATGGAATCACAACACTATCCTGCACCGCAGGGCCCTTTCTCTGGGTCTGCCGATCCGGATGCGGTCGGGATGGGAATTGGTCATGAAAGGCGGCCACCAAGGCAGGAGCATGAACTGTGGTCGCATCCTCCCAGGTGAACTCCTCCGGTCCGTAGCCTTTCCATTCAATCAGGTACTGGAAGCGACGTTTCACCCAACGGGAGTCTCGGATGCTGGCAACCTCGTACTCAGGGGCACTGGCTCCATCACGTTGTTCCAGTGGGGGCGGTTTGGCTCGGCGGAGTGGACACGCCGGTTACTCAGGGACCAACAGAGAACGGTGAAAGAGTGGATGTACCCGCATGAAACGTGATAGAGTTAAGTGATAGGCGACCGGATTGATAACAGCCTCGATTGGGAACTGTCATACATATCGGTGGTCTAATTTCTCGGTTGGCCGGGTTGAAAGTTCCTGGTGGACAGCCATACCCGATCTCCCACCGATAGTGGAGGCGTATCCCGCCGTGACCAATCAGCAAGCCTTTTGTAGTCAGCCTTGGCTTTTTCCAACTGTCGCTGCACCAGTCGATGGATCGCCTGTAACTCTGCCAGGTAGTCGTTCACTGGTGTGTCCGATGCATCTATTGGGGAATGAGGGAAAAACTGAGGGTGATAGCCCACATTGGCTAAGAATGGTGTCATATGCATGGAGGTGTGCTGGGAGTTATTGAATGCAAACTCAGCCACTGCCAGATAGTCTACCCAATTGTTCTGCTGCTGATTGACATAGCACCGCAGATATTGCTCCAGGATGCCAATGACCTTCTCAGTCCCTCCGTCGGTTTGGGGATGATGTGCGGACAAGAGGCAGATCTGGACATTCAACGGCTGCATCACTGGGCCCCTCTATCGGACACGACCCTATCAGGAAGACCATGCAGACGGAACACCTGCTGGATGAACATGTGACCAGTGGCACGGGCAGACGGTAAGCCACGGCATGGAATGAAATGCGCCATCTTGGTCAACATGTCCACCACCACGAATACCATCGTGAATCCAGAAGATGGGGGTAAGTCCATCAAAAAGTCCATGGACACAGCCCCTCAGGGTCTTTTGGGTGTCGGCAAGGGCTGCAGTAGTCCGGGTGGGGCCCCTGTCACTGACTTGGCCTGCCTACAGGAAATACACAATGAGACGTAGGTCTGAACGTCATGTCAGGCACTGTTCTCCAGTGGTTCTCCTCCTACCTTTCTGGCCGGTTGCAGTCGGTGTTGGTAGGGGATCAAAGATCGACCTCTAGGCTCCTCCCTTGTGGGGTGCCGCAGGGGTCGGTTCTTTCGCCCCTGCTGTTTAATATTTACATGAGGCCGCTGGGTGAGATCATCCATAGACACGGGGTGAGTTACCATCAGTACGCTGATGATACCCAGTTGTACGTTTCCACCCCGTGCCAAGTCAGCGAAGCAGCAGAAGTGATGTGCCGGTGTTTGGAGGCTGTGAGGGCCTGGATGGGTGAGAACAGACTAAAGCTTAATCCCGACAAGACGGAGTGGCTGTGGGTTCTCCCTCCCAAGGACAAGACCAACTGTCCGTCCATTACTCTGGGGGGGGGAAACTTTGAACCCCTTGGAGAAGGTTCGTAACTTGGGTGTTCTCCTCGATCCACAGCTGCACTTAGACCAACATTTGGCGGCTGTGACGAGGGGAGCATTTGCCCAGGTTCGCCTGGTGCACCAGTTGCGACCTTATCTGGACAGGGAGGCCTTGCTCACAGTCGCTCATGCCCTTATCACCTCGAGGATCGACTACTGCAATGCTCTCTACATGGGGCTACCCTTGAAGAGTGTTCGGAGACTTCAATTAGTCCAGAATGCAGCCGCGCGAGCAATCGTGGGCTTACCTCGGTATGCCCACATTTCACCAACGCTCCGCGAGCTGCACTGGCTACCTATTAGTCTCCGCTCGCAATTCAAAGTGTTGGTTATTACCTATAAAGCCCTACATGGCCTAGGACCAGGTTACTTGCAGGACCGTCTTTTGCCTCATACCTCATCACGACCGGTCAGAGAGCACAGAGTTGGTCTTCTCCGGGTCCCGTCGACCAGTCAATGTAGGCTGGCGGGCCCCAGGAGAAGGGCCTTCTCTGTTGCGGCCCCTACCCTCTGGAATCAGCTCCCTCCGGGGATTCGGACCGCTCCCACTCTTCTGGCCTTCCGAAAAGAATTAAAAACTTATTTGTGTCGGCAGATCTGGGAATGATTGGTGTTGAATGTTGGATGAATGTTTTTTTATTAAAAAATTTGGGGTATTGTTTTAACTTTATGATCATCTTAATTTAATTTATATTAGACTTATTAAATGCGATTGTTATTTATCTATGTTGTAAGCCGCTCTGGGTCCCCTGGAGAAGAGCGGCTTATAAGTCTAATAAATAATAATAATAATAATAATAATGTCGGATTCGGGGCCACCAGAAGGTACAGGAGACCAAATTCAGGGTCTTGAACAGGCCAAAATGCCCCGCCGCCGGATTGTCATGACACTGGCTGAGGATGAGTCCCCTGAGCGGGCCTCCAGGAACATAGAACTGATCCCGATAGTGGAGGAGTCCATCCGTGATTGTCCATGGGGAATTGGGCCCCACCTCCTCCTTTCGTTGAGCCACCCACCCATCCTGCTGCTGGGCCTCCCGAATCCGAGCCCGTACGTCTGTTGGCTCCCTCACCGCAGCAAAAGACTCAATAGGGAGCACTGTCCTAGGCAGAAGCTTGTCTTCTGCTTGGGAATATTTGGGCTTCCTGGACAGAGCATCCGCTCTTTGATTGTGACCGCTGGGTATGTACGTCACCCGGAAATTGAACCTCGCAAAGAAGAGAGACCATCGGAACTGGCGTTGTTTCAATTTCCGAGCGGTCTGCAGGCTTTCTAAATTCTTATGGTCCGTCCGGACCTCGAGACCTTCCAGGCCTCGAACGCCACATTAATGGCCAATAGCTCCTTCTCCCAGATGGTATAGTTGCGCTCCGCCAGATTCAATTTCCGTGAATAGTATGCGCAAGGGAAGAGGGCACCGCTGGGCATCGTCGCCTGGAGTAACACCGCCCCAATGGCAATGTCGGAGGCATCCGCCTCCACAACAAATGGCCGTTGCGGGTCAGGATGCTTCAGGATGGGCTCCTTCATGAAGGCTTCCTTCAAAGCCTGGAAAGCCCGTTGTTCTGGAGCATCCCACTGGAACCGAGTCTTTTTCTGCAGGAGCCGAGTAAGGGGGGCTGTCGTGGTAGCAAACCCGATAATAGTTGCCGAACCCAAGAAGTCGCTGGACATCCTTCACACGACATGAGGGTTGCCAATTCTGCAAAGACTCCACCTTACTCGGTTCCATGGCGATGCCCTCAGGAGAAATGCGGTGACCCAGGAACTCGATAGCCATCTGGTAGAACTGGCATTTCTCTAGTTTAGCATATAGCCGATATTCTCAAAGCCGCTGCAAGACCTGACAGAGATGCTGATGGTGCACCTCTTGCGATGGGGAATAGATCAGGATGTAGATCACCACAAACTGATCTAACAAGTCCCGGAAAATATCATTCATAAAGTGTTGGAATACAGCAGGGGCATTGGTCAGGCCAAAGGGCATCACCATGTACTCAAAGTGCCCATACCGAGTACCAAACGCCGTCTTCCACTCATCACCCAACCGAACTCTGACAAGGTTGTAAGCTCCGCGCAAGTCCAGTTTTGTGAAGATTTTGGCCTCATGGAGCCAGTCCAAGAGTTCGGGGATGAGGGGCAGCGGGTATCAGTTGCGCACCGTGATGGCATTTAATTTCCTATAATCACAGCAAAGCTGCAATTCACCGGACTTCTTCTTGACAAAGAGTACGGGTGCAGATACTGGTGAGGACGAGGGCCGAATAAACCCCCGAGCCAAATTCTTCTCCAAAAAGTCCCACAACGTGGCCAACTCGGGGTCCGACATGGAATACAAACGCCCCACTGGGAGAGGTGCATCAGGGACTAAGTCAAGGGGGCAGTCATAGGGCCTGTGCGGGGGCAATTGATCCACCTCAGTCTCGCTGAAAACATCAGCATAATCCATCAAGTCAGAGGGTAAGGAGACCCCCATGGACCCCTCTACCTGACCGGCACAGATGTGGCGGGTGTGGTCCACGCACTGCAAGCTTGGAAAGGTGACCAAGTTCTGAGACCAATAAATCTGTGGGTCATGCGGCCAGAGCCACGCCATTCCGAAGACCACGGGGAAATGCAGGTCTGAGGTGATATAAAACTGACTGGCCTCCTCATGAGTACTGATGGCCATACATAGCAGTTGCGTGGTGGCCTTAATTGTCCCAGACAGAAGCACTCGACCATCAATGGTCTCCAGTAAGATTGGCGGTTCCACCGGGCATTGGGGACTCGCCCATTTAGCCACAAATGCTGCATCCATAAAGTTCGTAGTGGCCCCAGAATCAATCAATGCATTGACAGGAATTCCCTTGGGCAACGTAGGAAGAAGCACGCACGCCTCCAAGATCAAATGTTTTGGGGGTCCGTGGATAGCATCAGAAGGGT
Source organism: Bothrops alternatus (assembly GCA_034064705.1). Taxonomy (NCBI): domain Eukaryota; kingdom Metazoa; phylum Chordata; class Lepidosauria; order Squamata; family Viperidae; genus Bothrops; species Bothrops alternatus. Next base: position 1,278,746 of record JARGCV010000148.1, on the reverse strand, counting down.
GTGATTCGGAGCTGCGGGATGCCCGACCCAAAGGGCCTTTTAGGTCGGGCGTGGTCCGTTTCCCGACAGGGGAGCTGAGGGCAGTCTCGAGACCGGCTCTGTCACAGACGCCCCTCGTCGCTTCTTGGGGCAGAAAGCGGCCAAATGTCCAGGGTCCCCACAGTAAAAACACCCCCCCGAACATTGCCTGTTCATCTCTGCCACTGATAGACGAGGTCTGGCAGCACCTAACTCCATTGGCTTCTCCCTCTGGACCAGGGTCGCACTCACAACGGGGGCCGTACGGGTCTCTGGGGTAGCATGGCGACTCCTTCGCTGCTGCAGCCGGGCGTCAATCCGCAGACAGAGATGAATGAGCCCATTAAGGTCTGGGGGAACATCAACACGGGCCAACTCATCTAACATCTCCTCCGACAAGCCATCCTGGAAAGCGTCCACAAGCGCAGCCTCATTCCAGGCTGAATCCTGGCTAAGCAGCCGAAATTTGCTGATATAGCCCTGCAGGGGGCGTCGGCCCTGCCTCAGAGCTTTCAAACGCCGGGTAGCTGTCTGGGTCTTGATGGGGTCCTCATACATCAACTGCATGTAATCACAAAACCCCACAAAGTTGTCCATCAATGGACTATGTTGGGCTAGCAAGGCTGTGCCCCAACGAGCTGCAGAACCAGAAAGCAGGCTTATCATAAACCCCACTTTATCCCGGTCAGTGGGGAAATCATCTGCTTTCACACTGATATACAGGTGGTATTGTCCCATGAAAACAGGAAACATGTCCGGGTTGCCATCAAATTTGTCCGGCCTCGCCACTTGGCATTTTCTCCTGGGTGGTGGTGGAGCAGCAGGAACATGGGCAGATAGCTCAGGTTGTTGCTGCTCAATGCCAGGTCGGTTGTAAATAAAGCTCCCCTCATCCATGATCTTCTCCTGGATGAGGAGGCCGACCTCGCATGTGTTACCGAGACCTGGCTGGGCACGGAGGGAGGAGTTCCTCTCTCTGAGATGTGTCCAGCCGGGTTTCAGGTATGGCACCAGCCACGACCCCAGGGAAGGGGGGGAGGAGTGGCTATTATAGCCAAGAAGACTTTTAGCCTACGCAGGCTCGCTGTTTCTGAGATTGCGGGTTGTGAGTTGCTCCTTGTGAAGTTGGACCTAGGGGTTCAGGTGGGCTTGTTGCTCACGTACCTGCCTCCCAGCTGCGTGTCAACAGCCCTGCCTGCGCTACTTGAGGGGGTTGCTGGGCTGGCGGTTGAGTTTCCCAGGCTTATTGTCTTGGGGGACTTAAACCTTCCATCGCTCGGCGGATCCTCTGGGTTGGCGCAGGAGTTCATGGCCACCATGGCAACCATGAACCTGACTCAAGTAGTTCAGGGACCGACTCACGAGAGGGGACACACTCCCGACATGGTATTCCTCTCAGAACAGTTGAGTAATGATCTGAATTTAAGGGGCTTAGATATCTTGCCTATGTCATGGTCAGACCATTTTCTGTTACGGCTTGTTTTCAAGGCTCCAATCCTCCCCTGCAGGGAGGCGGAACCGATTAGGTGGTTCCGCCCCAGACGTCTGATGGACCCAGAGAGTTTTCAGAGGACGCTTGGGGAAATACCGGATTCTCTCATTCTCGGTTCGGCAGAGTCCCTGGTTGCGGCCTGGAATATGGCTGCGAAGGGGGCTCTTGACCGGATCGCGCCGCTGCGACCTCTCTGTGGTAGCAGACCCAGGAGATCTCCTTGGTTCACTGAGGAACTCAGGGGGATGAAGCGCCAGAAGAGACGTCTAGAGAAGCGATGGAGGAAAAGTAAATCCGTATCTGACCGAACACTTTTAAGATCTTATATCAAGACTTATCAGGTGGCGCTCAAGGCGGCAAGATGCGCGTATCATTCCGCCTTGATTGCATCTGCGGAATCCCGCCCAGCCGCCCTGTTTAGGGTGACTCGCTCCCTCCTTAATCAGGGGGTGGTTGATGCACCCTTGCAGGGTAGTGCTGAGGACTTTAATAAGTTTTTTGCGGATAAAATCGCCCAGATTCGGATGGACCTTGACTCCAATTGGAATGCAGTGTCGGCTGATAATGATTCAGTCGAGATGACAGGGACTCGTCTTGATCCTGTTGTGTGGACAGAGTTTGACCCGGTGGCACCCGATGAAGTCGACAAGGCCATTGGAGCTGTGAGCTCCGCCACCTGTTTATTGGACCCGTGCCCCTCCTGGCTGGTTTCGGCAAGCAGGGAGGTGACGCGGGGCTGGGTTCAGGAGATTGTTAACGCTTCTTTGAGGGAGGGGTCCTTTCCGGCTCCCTGCAAGGAGGCAATTGTGCGCCCCCTCCTCAAGAAGTCTTCCCTGGACCCAGCTGTATTAAACAACTACCGTCCTGTCTCCAATCTTCCCTTTATAGGGAAGGTTGTTGAGAAGGTGGTGTCACTCCAGCTCCAGCGGTCCTTGGATGAGGCCGATTATCTGGGCCCTCAACAGTCAGGATTCAGGCTCGGCTACTCCACGGAAACTGCTTTGGTCGCGCTGACGGATGATCTCTGGCGGGCCCGGGATAGGGGATTTTCCACTATCCTGGTGCTACTTGACCTCTCAGCGGCTTTCGATACCATTGACCATGGTATCCTTCTGCACCGACTGGGGGGGTTGGGTGTTGGGGGCACTGTTTTGCAGTGGTTCACCTCCTACCTCACTGGTCGGTCACAGTCGGTGTTGGCGGGGGGTCAGAGGTCGACCCCTAGGTTCCTCCCTTGTGGGGTCCCTCAGGGGTCGGTCCTCTCCCCTCTGCTGTTTAATATCTACATGAAACCACTGGGTGAGATCATCCGACAACACGGGGTGAGATATCATCAGTATGCTGATGATACCCAGCTTTACATCTTCACCCCGTGTCATTTCAGTGAAGCAGCGGAAGTGATGTGCCGATGTCTGGAGGCTGTTAGGGTTTGGATGGGTGCCAACAGGCTCAAACTCAACCCCGACAAGACGGAGTGGCTATGGGTTCTGCCTCCCAAAGATAATTCAATCTATCCGTCCATCAGCCTGGGGGGGGAGCTTTTGACCCCCTCGGAGAAGGTCCGCAACTTGGGCGTCCTCCTCGACCCACAGCTAAACTTGGAACATCATTTGTCGGCTGTGGCGAGGAGGACATTTGCCCAGGTTCGCCTGGTGCACCAGTTGCGGCCCTATTTGGACCGGGAGTCTCTGCTCACAGTCACTCATGCCCTTATCACCTCGAGGCTCGACTACTGCAATGCTCTCTACATGGGGCTACCTTTGAAAAACGTTCGGAGACTTCAGGTAATGCAGAATGCAGCCGCGCGAGCAGTGTTGGGCCTGCCCAGAAATGCCCACATCTCAGCATCACTCCGTGAGCTGCATTGGCTGCCTATTGGTCTCCGAACGCAATTCAAAGTGTTGGTTATGACCTATAAAGCCCTACATGGCATCGGACCAGGTTACTTACGGGACCGCCTGCTGCCTCACGAAACCCAGCGACCGGTTAGGGCCCACAGAGTCGGCCTTCTCCAGGTCCCGTCGGCCAGACAGTGTCGCCTGGCGGGGCCTAGGGGAAGGGCCTTTTCTGTTGCGGCCCCGGCCCTCTGGAATCAACTCCCCCCGGAGATCCGTATCGCCCCCACCCTCTCCGCCTTTCGTAAACTACTAAAGACCCATCTCTGCCGGCAGGCCTGGGGCGGTTGACATCTTGCCCCTAGCCAGTGTATGTCTGTGTGTACGTTTGCTGTATGAATGGTTCTTAATTTAGGGGTTCTTCTTTTTTATATTTTTATATATGTACAGTTTAGTTTTTATTGGATTTCTATTTATGCTGTAAGCCGCCCTGAGTTCCCGGAATAGGGCGGCATAGAAATTTAATAAATAAATAAAATAATAAATAAATAAATAAATAGCTGAGCAACTTGAGCAGATAACAAAGCCAGCTGCTGGGAGAGCTGGGCGTTCTCAGCACATAGCTGCTCCATGATAGTAGGGGGTTAGGTTGAAGGCAAACTGTTCTATCCCAGCCTATTGCCGTCCTTGTTAAAGGCACAAGGACCAAACCCCTGCTGATACAATAGGCTGGAGACTTTAAAACAAAACAAACCCCTTTTAACATGGGTGACAAACCTGTCAAATAGTCCAACACAAACAGCAAAACTCAAGTCCAAAAGAAGAAAATAGTCCCCAAGAAAACACGATGCAAACAGAAGTCACCAGCAAGACGAACAGACCAGGATTCCAAGAAGCACTTTGCAAACGGTTGCCTTCAGCAACCAGCACTGCCCACACCTCCTCCCTTTATTCAGCAGTCCCAAGGCGTTGCCTCTCATTGCCTTCTCCTTTTACTCTGGAGTTGCCATATTGACTGCTGCTGTTTTACTGTCGCTAATTGACGATGTGTGCGGGCATCAATTAGCGAGTCCATCAGGTGTGAGTCTTCCGAGTCTGACTCATTCATCAGGAACACGACTGGAGGGCCCAGACTCTGCATCAAACCGTGAGTCCTGTAATTCATCCGAGCCTCCCTCTGCCCCTGATGGCCCTTCAAAGGCCTCCTCCACCTCCTCCTCAGATTCCTCTGACTCAGCTGTTGCGAGCACAGGCTGGCACGGAATCACAACAGCAAAAGCCAATTTCTCTTCAATGAAAAGCTCAGCATTGCTTAAAAACAAGCATTTGCCCCGGCTGGCCCCAAATACCGAGCCCAGAGCCATAAATCCATCTTGTGCTAAGGCGAACCATCTGTTGCCATAGCAATCATGCATCTGGTGGGAGAACAATGACTCACCTCCCCCCACCTTGGTAGCTGATCTGCAAATAGCAGGCAAATCCAAGTTAATAGAACCCCCTGGAGGTGAAAGAAGCAACTTCGCTGAAATTTCTAACTATGCAGAGTGTGCCTCTGATAGTCAAAGAGCAAAGTTCCCTGAATTCATCCAAAGTAACCAGCACCCCCTATTGGGCACAGAGTGAACTTCACCTGGAGTAATCACGCAAGCAGTCACCCCTAGTGGTATCTTTGCTGAGGGCAAATTAAGGAGAAAAAAAGGCAGCAAATTAACCTTGCTTATTATCACAAAGCTGTAACGATCATGGTGGAAGTTTATGGGAGCTAGTTGGAGCTCAGTAATTTTCCAGGTGGCCACTAACGTGCAACATGGTACTAGAAGACAGAATTTAGCTGACCTTTCTCCAAGCGCCCCCTAGTGGTTAAAGAAGGAACTTCACGCGAGCCTTTAATCACACACAGAGAGCCCTCTAGTGGACAAAGGGTGAACCTCAAGGAAGAGTACCCTGGTGGCTGACCCGCAAGCAGTGACCACTAGTGGTCAAAGGGTGAACTTTGCTGAAGTACCCACGGATGCAAGCAGTGACCCCTAGTGGTCAAAGAGGGAATTTCGCTGAAACACGCAAACAGTGTACCCTGGGGGCCAGATAGGGAATTTCCCCAAAGTGCCCACCCAGATAGAGTGACCCCTTGTGGTCAAAAAGCGAAGTTCATAGAATTTGCTTTAAAATAGCTAGGAAGTTTACTGAACCTGCCCTAGCCATGGCGGAGTGTCTCCTTGATTTAGAAGAAGAGGTTCAACTGACCAGCCTAGATGAGACACCCCAACCAGCTGGCCAAGGAGAAATGCTGCAACCAGCTAACCTTGACCTCTACACAGAGGCTGATGCTCAAGTCTCAGTGAGGCCAAAGACATCCCAGGTACCCTATGACCTGAGGCAACAAAGAAAGCCTACTGAAGCTATGCGGTTAAACCTGTTGGAGAAATGGGACACCTTCCGCAAGCACCATGAAAGGCACTGGGAGAAATTACACTAATTCTACCAAGTGCCTAAGGAGGAGCTCTCCCCAAAACATGCGCTCTCATTGGAAGACGATAGGGAAGATGCTCTCTTCCAATGGATGGACTCTGAACACCATCTTGAAGAGATCCAGATGTAACTAGGAGATCCAACACATGATAGCATGATGCAAAGCCTCAAGCTACTAAACAAGGAACGTAAAAAGCTTCTGGAAGTTATAGACCACCTCCCAGAGACCGAGCCTTACACGAAAGATAGACCAGTCGAGAAGGCCGAGTCCGAAGTTTCCTGTCATTCGCATGCGCCATCCCAGCGATCACATGTGGCTCCATCTCATGCCTCCAGAAACGCTTCACCCTTTTGCCATAACTCACCACAAGCCCAGGCGTATTCCAGAGTGTCACAACAATCTCACCATACAGGCGCCACCCGCCATTCAAAAGTGTCTTCTCATCATAGCCAAACGTCCCGAGTTTCAAAGACAGAGCAAGCAAACATCAAAGCTGAAGCTGCCAACGCAGTCTTTCGCGTGTTAGAAGCGGAGCAGCAGAAAAAGAAGGAATTGGCGGCAATGGAGGTTGAAGCAGCCCAACTGGAGGCCAAACGAAAGGCGGAAGCAGCACAATGGGAAGCTGAAGCAGCTGAAATGGAGGCCAAACGAAAAGCTGAAGCAGCTCAAATGGAGGCAAAATGAAAGGCTGGAGTAGTGCAAAAGGAAGCTGAAGCAGTTCAAATGAAGGCCAAAATAAAGGCTACTCAAGATGAGCTTGAGCTCATACAAAGCCAACAAGAAGTGGCAGATAAAACGGCAAGAGCGAAAGCCCTTCAGAAAACACTTCAACGCACACTTTCTCACGCAATTTGAAATGAATGGAGATTGAGAATCAACATAGCCGCGTGCAGGCCTACATTGACAACCAGAGCACGTTTCAACATGAGCAGGCAAGAACACCGCGGTTATCCACAAGCCCCCCAACACCAGAGGTGGCAAGAAAAATACCTCACCTAGCGCACATAGCCGATCTAATCCTTCCCCTAGATCCTGAAGCTGAAATCCTACTTATGGTGGGACGAGACGCCCCAGAGTCCATTGGTTCCGATGAAAGAATCAAAGGTCCACCAGGCACCCCAGTAGCCATTAAGACAGAACTTGTTTTTTTTTCAATCTTTTTTATTAATTTTTTTTCATCAATATATGTTAACTTTTCCAATCAACAAGTTGTCTGGAGTTTGCTAAGCTAATACATGTTCAATTCCTAATCCTTCATTCTTTTCTCTTACCAAGAATAAAATATATTCCAAATTTGATAGTAGTCTGTATCTTCTTTGTCTTTCAGCCCCATAGTTAATCTGTCCATCTCTGCACATTCCAATATTTTCCTGATTATTTCTTCCTCTGATGGCAATCCTTCATTTTTCCAATATTGTGCAAAAATTATTCTTGCTGCTGTGGTAATATGTAGGGTTAAGTATAATTTCTGCTTATTAGTCTTTTCAGACATAATGCCTAGTAAAAAAAGTTCAGGTTTAAAATCCACTTGTTCGTCCAATATTTTTTCTAACCACATATGTATATTTTTCCAATAAGCCTTTGCCTTCCTGCATGGCCACCAAATATGATAATACATGCCTATATTATGTTTACATTTCCAACATCTATCTGACATATTTTTAAACATTTTTGCTAATCTTGCTGGTGGAAGGTGCCTGCCTCCCAGCTGCGTTTCTACAGCCCTGCCCACGTTACTCGAGGAGGTAGCCGGGTTGGCGGTTGAATTCCCCAGACGTATTGTCCTGGGGGACTTCAACGTGCCGTCACTCGGTGAGTCCTCAGGGTTGGCGCGAGAGTTCATGGCCTCCATGGCAACCATGGACCTGACACAGGTAATTGAGGGCCCAACCCATGAGGGGGGACACACACCTGATCTGGTTTTCCTCTCGGAACAGTTGAGTTATGATCTGAAGCTAAGGGGCTTAGAAGTGTTGCCCATGTCATGGACAGATCATTTTCTGCTGCGGCTTGAGTTTATCACACCAATCCTCTCTCGCAGGGAGCCGGAACCGATTAAATGGTTCCGGCCCAGACGCCTGATGGACCCTATTGGCTTTCAAAGGGCGCTTGGGGAATTGCCGGATTCGCTCGTAGACAGTTCGGCGGAGTCCCTAGTGATGGCCTGGAATACGGCCACTACGGGGGCTCTAGACCGGATTGCGCCATTGCAACCTCTCTGTGGTAGCAGACCCAAGAGATCTCCTTGGTTTACCGAGGAACTCAGGGGGATGAAGCACCAGAAGAGATGTTTAGAGAAGCAATAGAGGGAAAGCAGATCCGAATCTGATCGAACCAAATTGAGAGCTTATATTAAGACCTATTTGGAAGCGATCACTACGGCAAGATCTCAGTATCTTTCCGCATTGATCGCATCTGCGGAATCTCGTCCGGCTGCCCTGTTTAAGGTGACTCGCTCTCTCCTTGATATAGGGAGGAGGGAGGAACCTTTGCAGGGCAATGCCGAAGAATTTAACACCTTTTTCGCAGACAAGGTCGCTCAGATCCGGACTGACTTGGACTCCAATTGGAATGCAGTGTCGGCTGACAATGAGTCAGTCAAGATGACAGAGGCCCGTCTTAGTCCTGTTGTATGGGATGAGTTTGACCTGGTAACTCCTGATGATGTGGACAAGGCCATTGGAGCTGTGAGTTCTGCCACCTGTTTATTGGATCCGTGCCCCTCCTGGCTGGTTTCAGCTAGCAGGGAGGTGACACGGAGCTGGGTCCAGGCTGTTGCTAATGCTTCATTGAGGGAGGGGTCCTTTCCGGCTCCCTTAAAGGAGGCATTTCTGCGCCCCCTCCTCAAGAAGCCTTCCCTGGACCCGACAGTTTTAAATAATTATTGTCCAGTCTCCAACCTTCCCTTTTTGGGGAAGGTTGTTGAGAAGGTGGTGGCACTCCAACTCCAATGGTCCTTGAATGAAGCTGATTATATGGGCCCTCAGCAGTCTGGGTTCAGGTCCGGTTACAGCATGGAAACTGCTTTGGTCGCGCTGACCGATGATCTCTGGCGGGCCCGGGATAGAGATTATTCCACTATCCTGGTGCTTCTTGACCTCTCAGCGGCATTCGATACCATCGACCATGGTATCCTTCTGCGCCGGTTGGAGGGGCTTGGAGTGCGGGGCACCGTTTTACGGTGGTTCACCTCCTACCTCTCTGGCCGGTCACAGTCGGTGTTCGCAGGAGGTCAGAGATCGGCTCCGAGGTCTCTTCCATGTGGAGTTCCTCAGGGGTCCGTTCTCTCACCTCTGCTTTTTAACATCTACATGAAGCCGTTGGGTGAGATCATCCGTCGACACGGGGTGAGTTATCATCAATATGCTGATGATACTCAGCTTTATATCTCTACCCCATGTCATTACAGTGAAGCAGTGGAAGTGATGAACCGGTGCCTGGAGGCTGTTGAGGTCTGGATGGGTGCCAACAGGCTCAGACTCAATCCCGACAAGATGGAGTGGCTATGGGCTCTGCCTCCCAAGGACAATTCCAACTGTCCATCCATTACCCTGGGGGGAGAAGTTTTGTCCCCCTCGGAGAGGGTTCGCAACTTGTGTGTCCTCCTCGATCCACAGCTAAGTCTAGAACATCATTTTGCGGCTGTGGCGAGGGGAGCATTCGCCCAGGTTCGCCTGGTGCACCAGTTGCAGCCCTATTTGGACTGGGAGTCACTCCTCACAGTCACCCATGCCCTTGTCACCTCGAGATTCGACTACTGTAATGCTCTCTACATGGGGCAACCTTTGAAGAATGTCCGGAGACTGCAAGTAGTCCAGAATGCAGCCGCGGGAGCTGTCTTGGGTCTCCCAAGACATGCTCATATTACTCCAGCTCTCCGTGAGCTGCACTGGCTACCAATTGGTCTCCGAACACAATTCAAAGTGTTGGTTATGACCTATAAAGCCCTTTATGGCAATGGACCAGGATACTTGCGGGACCGTCTTCTGCCTCATGAATCCCAGCGACCGATTAGGGCACACAGGGTTGGCCTCCTACGAGTCCCGTCTGCTAAACAATGTCGTCTGGCGGGGCCTAGGGCAAGGGCCTTCTCCGTTGCTGCCCCAGCCCTCTGGAACCAGCTTCCCTCAGAGGTTCGTACCGCTTCCTCCCTCCTAGCTTTCCGGAAAGTGCTGAAGACGCATTTATGCCGACAGGCTTGGGCATATGAGCTGTGCTCTGCCCCTCGGCCCTAGGAGTGTCCCTCCATCGGCGACTGCGAGCTGATTGTGTTTGTATGTGGTGTGAGTGTGGTTAATTTTTAAAGTTTTTTATTGTATTCTTGTTGTGAGCCGCCCTGGGTCTTCGGAGAAGGGCGGCATATAAGTCTGAAGTGTGATAAATAAAATCCATACATTTTTACATCTTTTTCATATCTATTTTGTATCTGTAAATGTGCCCACCAGGATAGATTAATTCCTAAATTTTCCAATTCTTTCTTGTTTAGGTTTTAATTTCCCATGAATGTCTAAGATATCTTTATATGTCCATACTTTTTCAAAATCTACCAGATTCGGATGTATAAATGCCTCCATTGTTGACAACCACCCTGGAATTTTTAAATATATTTTAGCTTTAATTTTTCCCCATACTGTTAACAAGGCATTTCTTATAAAATGATTTTGAAAGTACTTATGGACTCTGTTTTTCCCATACCATAAAAAAGCGTGCCACCCCAATTGTAAATCATGTCCTTCTAAATACAATAACCTTTTATTTCTAAGTGTTATCCACTCTTTCACCCATGTTAACACCGATGCTTGATAATACAATGTCCATTCCGGCAGCCCGAAACCTCCATTTTCCTTAGCATCTTGTAACGTTTTCATCTTAATTCTAGCTTTTTCCCCCTGCCAAATAAAATTCAAAACCAATGAATTTAAATTTTGAAAAAAAATTCTCTCAAGTTTTATTGGAATCGTTTGAAATAAAAATAAAATCTTTGGCAACACATTCATTTTTACTGTAGCAATTCTTCCTAATATTGATAGTTGGAGATTTTTCCATCTTTCTAAGTCTAGTTTTATTTGCTTCAATAATTTTATGTAATTGTCTTCTTTTATTGACGAACACCTAGCTGAAAGATAAATACCTAGATATTTAACTTTTTTCACTATTTGTACCTCTGTTTTCTCTAGTATATGCCTTTTTTGTTTATCTGTGAGGTTCTTTAGTATTACTTTAGTTTTATCTTTATTTATTTTTAGTCCTGCCACTTCTCCATATTCTTCTATCTTTCCCCATAGTTTAGGAATCATCTCTAAAGGTTCTTCCAAAATAAATACTAGATCATCGGCAAATGCTTTGAAGGGATTTTATTGTGCTTATGATTTTAGTATGTTTAAGTTTGACATTAGCATTTATTATATATATAGTAACCATTTTGTATTGATACTTATAGTGTTATCATGTAATCATTTTTTTGTTATTTTGTAATCATTATTTTGTAGTTAATTGCTTGATCAGATGCTTTATATATATATATTGGAAAAGTAAGGGCTTCATGCTTTAGTTACAGGTGATTGCTTATATGAAAAGAGCACAGTAAGGGGAGGGGGAAAAGGAGTTACGGATGGAGCCTGGGTTGCTGTGTATGAGTCATCATCTAGTGCCATCTTATGCCTAGTACCAAGACCTGATGTCTTTGTTCTGAAAAGGTATAAAAGGTGGAAGACATCTTTTCTGCTTGCTTGCCTGCATTCCTCTACCAGCCACGAAGAGGAATCAGGCAGCCCCTCTCTGTTTTGATCAAAATAAAGTTGTAATCTTTGTTGAAACCTCGGCTCAGGAGTTTCTTTGGCTCTTTTAAATTCCTGAGTAACGCTGGGGCAATTGTGAGGCTAAGTGGAAAACCTTACATCCTGGCACCCTAACGTGGTGGTAGCCACAATGGCTCTCCCCCCACATCTGGAGACCCCTGTTAAGGTCCCAGCGAGCCTTCAATTCTCAGCAGGACGAAACCAGCGACGACTGAATTGTGAGTCTTAGAGCGCTCTCAGGTGTTTGACCTGGAAGATTCTATGCTTCATCGTCGATGGTGGGGTCCATGTCTGATGAACCTGAACGCCCGAATTCAACGAGGTTTCATGCTTCTCTACTGACGGGAGAAATTGCAACAGGCGCCTTGGCAAGTAAAAGAAATTTTAAAAAAAGCTTTGGAAATCCTGGAATAAGGCAGGAGGTTGATCTCTCTGACTAGTCCTCTATAGATAAGCATAAAAATAAATGAATAAATGTAAGAAAAGAGGAAGCCAAGCAACTGTCTTCTAATACAGGATAGAGTGATTTAAGAAAAATAATTGAATTGGTATGTAATTTTTTTTGCAGATGTTTTGGTAATTTTTAAGATAGGGGGCTGATCTCCCCGACTAGTCCTCCAAAGGAAAAATTAATTACAAAATTCCAAATTAATTAAGTGAAAAGGGAGGAAGCCGAGAAACTATCTTGAAGTAAAAAGAAAAAAAAAGAAAGAAAAGAAAGAAGAAGAAAAAAGAAAAAAAGACAAAAAAAAAGAGAAGAAGAAAAATATGGAGAATCGTCAGAGTAATTTAAACAAACAAATTAACTCAAAATGTAATCCTCTGCAATGTGTTTTGAAAAATTGGGATGTTTTGAAACCTCAAGTGGCTGTTAAGTTTAACCCTGTCAGACAACGTCTGGTGGTGTTTTGTGTTGATGTTTGGCCAACTTATTTTATGAGCCCTGGGCAACAACCTTGGCCAAGAGAAGGGTCTGTGTACTTGGATATTATTAATAAGCTTAAGATGTTCTTGCTATACAAGGGCGGACAGATGAAGAATTATATGCAGGCTTTTTCTTTAATATGAGCATCCGACAGGACATTTTAAAACAATGTGGCCTGTTAGTCCCTCCAGAGGTTTTGAATTTGGTCTGTCCAGTCCGCCCAGAAATAAATAAGTTTCAAAAGAAAGCAATTCAAACTTGTCCTGAACCTGAAGATTACCCACCACCTTATGTGATCCTGACTGCTCCTGCTGTTGCATCTGAAGCTCCACCCCTGAGCTCAGCTGCTGCTTCCCCCGCAGCCCCCCTTCTCTCCGTCTCTGAAGATGAAGATCCTGATGAGGGATCCTCCTTTGCTGCACGGATTCACAGCCCTTCTCACACGAGACAGGGCAAAGTTTATGCTAAAAAAAATCACTTGGAGGAGAAGACAATATGCCCGCTGCGACAGGTGCCAGCAGCAAATGGAAAAATGGTCCTGGTTCACACCCCATTTACCACCAGTGACCTTTTTAACTGGAAAGCTAACTTGCCACCATTTAGAGAATCCCCCCAGCAGTACGTTGATTTATTTCAAAGGATTTTTGCCACCCACAAGCCAACGGTCCCTGATATAGACACTTTGTTATCTGGATTTTTGGGGGCTGAGGACAAATGCCAGGTTTTGAAACAAAGCCTTGGAGGAATATACTAGGGGATGGAAGGAAGTCACCGATGATGGACAAAGAGACATTGAACAGTGGCCAGCACCTGAAGTTGTTTTTGTTCCAAGTTTTGAATGTGATTTTTACACTGATGGGGGATATGGTGTCTTACTGAATTTTCACAAAGCCATTCTCCATGGCATTAGAACTGGGGTCCCCAAGACTGTTAATTACTATAGAGTGAATCAGATTTTCCAGACAGCACAAGAGAGTCCTACTGATTTTATCAACCGATTAAAAGATGGATTTTGTTGTTATACAGACATTGATCCTAATAGCCCAGCCAGTGAACCAGTTTTGAAAATGGCTTTTGTTGCACAAAGCGCCCCCGATATTCGGCACAAATTGCAAAAACTTGTTTCACCCAGTGCTCTAACTTTTGAACTCTTAATACAAACTGCTTTCGGACTTTACACCCAGAGGGAGGAGGCTGCAGAGGGGAAGGAGGAAGACAACATGAGGAAGCATGCCCAACTTTTGGCAGTCGCTCTCCAGCCTCATCAGGCTACCCTGGGGCAAGACCAGTGTGCCCTTTGCAAAGCACGAGGCCACTGGAAAAGTGTATGTCCAAAGAATTGGGGCCGCGGATGGGGATGAAGCCAAGTGCCCTGGAGGGGAAGGAGAGGATTTCCATCCAATAGCAGGGGACCTCCCCCATCCCTGCTGTCACCACAGGCTGAACCGTTCCATCCTGCAATGCAGATGTATGCTAATGACGGCTATCCCTCCCAATACTGATGTGGCTCCAGAGGTCTTGTTTCCTCCCCCGAACCTCTCTTGGAGTTGCAGGTAGGGGGAAGGAACGAAGTTTTTCTTGTAGATACTGGGGCAACTTACAGTGTCTTGCAGCATGCCCCTAAAGACTGTTTGAGTTCTCAGACTACTCCTATTGTTGGTGTCAGTGGGCAAACTGAAATGGCTCCCTGCACCACCCCTTTGTGTGTGACTCCGAGCCAAGGGCCCATAGTTCAACACTCATTTCTGGTTTTGCCCCAGTGCCCTATTAATTTGCTGGGCAGAGATTTGCTGGGGAAATTGGGAACAACAATCATTTGTCAACCCCAGGGTATTTCTTTGGATTTTCCAGCTTTGCAAGCTTATATTTGTTATCTGGATGCTAGTGCACCTCCTGTTTCTTTTCTGGATTCCATTTCCCCTGAGGTTTGGTCTCATGGAATCCCAGCATTTGCTCATTATGCTGTCCCTCACCGAGCCCATCTTCACCCAGGGGCCCAACCTGTTTCCTTACGGCAGTATGCAATAAAAGGGGAGGCCTGTTTTACCCTCAAACCCCAAACTGATCTGTAGTGTGTTTTGTTTATATATATGTATGTGTATATATATATATATATGTGTGTGTGTGTGTGTGGGTGGGTGTGTGGCCACCCAGAACATTATGCTTGGGCTTGGAATGGTGAGAAAAATGGGAGATGGTTAAGGACCCTATAAAAAAAACCATGTTTGGTTGGAATCACCTCATGATTTTTCTCGCTTTTTGCAGGACAAGCCATATGTCTAAATAAATGTTGTTTTAATAGTATTTGTGTATATATGTTTGTCTGTGTTGTTCTGTGTTATGTCCAAGACTTGGACGAGGGTCAAAGCCCTCTCTGATAACAACACACAAAAAGGCCTTATTTAACAATAAATAGTTTGCCTGGAGAAAGTATGAAATGAAATATTTGTATGTGGACTTGTTTATGCAAGCAGCATGGAAGTGAATGAGTTGATTTGTTGATACCTAAGTGTGTGTGTTAGCCCTCAAACCCCACCCCCACCCACTCCCTCCCAGACTGTGAAATAAATTATTTTTTGGTGGTGAGATTTTTTTTTCCCTGTCTCTTTTGTCTCTCTGCTGGCTGTGTTGCTTTAAGAGCGAGAGAGACAGAAAGAAGGGAGGGGAGGCTGTTCGTTTTAACCTTTTTTTTTTCTCTGCTTAGAATTGTGATTTGAGAAGGGTGGGGTGGATTGCAATTTTTTTACTCGAAAGAGGAGACAGTAATTGTTGGACAATTTGGGGGGGGGAATTGTTGAGTTTAAATTGTTTACTTAGACCTATATATCCATCAACCAAAAGAAATGACTTTGAATTGTTTTGATTAGATTTGTAAATGTTTAACCTACTTAATGGACATTTGTTTCCGTCTGAATGGAATTTCATTAAATTGGAATTTGACTAACTTTATGTTAAAACCAATATTAGAGTTTGATCTGAATCTATTTCAGTAACTCTGTTTGCAGTACACCAATACAAAGCAGGACAGTGGGTGTTGATAAAAGCCTGGAGAGACAGAAAAACTAACTCCAACCTTGAAGTACCTTACATCGTCTTGTTAACCACTGAGACAGCTATCCGGACAGCTGAAAAAGGTTGGACCCATTATTCCTGAGTAAAAGGGCCCCTGCCAGCCCCAGAGGAGTGGAAGGTGGAATCTCACCAAGGAGCTCCACTGAAGCTAAAGTTCCGAAGGACTTCATGGACTAATAGTCAATCTTCCTGACAGAAAGGGGGGTAATAGAGGAAAAAGGACTAAACTTTATATTTCTTTTTCTATCGAGAACCAAAGGAAAACCAAGACCTCCTGCATGTGCTGATTTTGTGGGTATCTTTGTGGGTGTTCTTGCTGCTCTCACTGTATTAATTGTGTTCAGTGCACAGGGTGTGAGATAGAGTATGATATTAAGTATTAGAAGATGTATTGGAACATTACAAGGTGGTATGTCTGGGGGGGGGTTCTTATTATACTCTTAAAACCTGTCCAACCATTAGAGTCATGTAAGCAATGTGTAAAAATGACAAAGGGAGAAGGAGAAAATATACACTGACTCCAAGTATGTTTATGGAGTCTTGAACACTGGTGGAAGACGTAAAGAAAAAAGTTACGTTAGAATGGCAGAAGGGAAGGAAGGAATGGATAATAGAAGAAAGAAACAGGAAAGTTGTTTTAAGTTGGTTTGCACAGACTTGTGAATTGCATGCATTAAGCAGGGAGACTGCCATTAACGTGGTCAGTCCAAACGTGTGAATTGTATGCCTTAACACAAGCCTTAGAATGTTGAAGGAACAAGAATGTACTAAAGATGGGAGGTGGATGTTGCAAGATGGGAGAGGGATGTTGAAAAGAAAAAAGAAAACAACAACAACAAAACAATGGCTAGAACACAGAAGCAGCCACTGAAGGTGGGTCGCAAAGGATGATTAATATTTTCTAAAACAGGATGGTTGTATTTATACTTTAGTTAAACAAATATGTGATAAAATTCAAGTTACCAAAAAAAAGCTTTACAACATTTAGTGGTGAGGCCATGTCAATATAGGCCTCAACTGGAAAGTTGTTTTTGTTTCTTTGAAATGATGTATGGGAGGCTTTTGTTACATGAAGGTTCAAGAATGTCAATGAAGAAGAGAAGAAAGTTACTCAGTATTTGCATAATGTGGCGCAGGTTTTGTCTTCTATCTCAGTACAGGCCCAGGCTGCCTTACCACCTGTCTCTGGCCATTGTTCCTGGAGAGTGGATTCAGGTGAAAAGAACTGTCACCTAGAAATACCAGTCCTGAGTGGTCTCAACCATGCCAAGTCCTCCTGATTTAAGGAATCAAGGCGTGAGTCCATGGAAAGTCCCATCATATCCTCTCCAGTGACAAACTCCGCAGCTGGACGGCCTGAAAAATGAAATTTCAACCTGCCTGAACTGTTTCCATCTAAGTAGGAGAAGAATCTCAATGAATTGGACTACCCTGGAAATCGTGTTCCTAGAACCTGGACTATGTATTGCAATATTTTTCTTCTGCTACTGTTGTTTCCCTCGTACCTTCTTTGGTAGAAGGAAGGACCATAGGCCCAATACTTTAAGGAATAAATGGGAGTTGTGTTTATCACATGACTACGTATTCCACTTGCAAAGGGGCAACAAGGTCAGTTGTTATGCTCCTGTCAATACAGTGCAGCTTTACCCACAACTTTAAATCTGGACATATGGAAGAATATAACAGACATTACCTTTTGGGGAAGAATAACACAAGATTTATGGACTAGTGCCAGACTCTTCTTTCATGCATGTAAAGCTATTGACTATAATCACGCTAAATGGACTAAGCATGGAGACAGGCCTACACATTAAACACCAAATATGTTTGCACATCCTACCCAACCTGGCACATTCGAAGGATTCCTGCAACCTGGTGTGCTTCACAATAACCAGACCAACGGATTTTTCAGCATTATTTGAACTCGCTATCAATTGAATCTGATACAAATATGGGTTCAAGTTGATTTTCATGAACTGGAAACCACAACTGAGATTCCCTCAGTATCAAAGACACTTTTTATTATTATTATTATTGATCTGGCCCTAAAGAATTGTTTCATTTTTGAATGTGCAGCTTGAGAGAACATCACTTCCTATTTTAATTTGACTTGGAAAAGACCATCCAACCAAATGGGCCCTCTATTTTGTCATTGTGGCCCTAAATTGTATTATTAGACCCCAGTCTGACATTACATATAAGGAATATGTCAAAGAAGTCACTGACAGTATGCGAGAGTTGGCTCATGTCCCTGGCCAGACGTGGTCAGGAGCACTGGATGCTGGAGGATGGTTTTTGGGAATGTTTGACACTTGGAAATGGATATTGTTCATTGTGGTTTTGGCCTTAGGAGGCTTGTTGTGTTTATCATGCCTTATCCTGCTTATTTAGAGAATTGTTAGATCTACTATATCCGGATCAACTTTTATTGCCACTCCTATCTATACCGATAGACCAGCTAAAGCAATGATTTTGCAACCTTTCCCTTCTGACTATATTCCCCTCTTTAAGAGTCCCTAAGCCTATTCGGCTTTTATATTAAAAAGGGAGGAGTGAAGGGATTTTATTGTGCTTATGATTTTAGTATGTTTAAGTTTGACATTAGCATTTATTATATATATAGTAACCATTTTGTATTGATACTTATAGTGTTATCATGTAATCATTGTTTTGTTATTTTGTAATCATTATTTTATAGTTAATTGCTTGATCAGATGCTTTATATATATATATATATATATATATATATATATATATATATATATATATATATATATATATATATATATATATATATATATATATATATATATTGGAAAAGTAAGGGCTTCATGCTTTAGGTATAGGTGATTGCTTATATGAAAAGAGCACAGTAAGGGGAGGGGGAAAAGGAGTTACGGATGGAGCCTGGGTTGCTGTGTATGAGTCATCATCTAGGAATTATTTTTTTTGTGCCATCTTATGCCTAGTACCAAGACCTGATCTTTTTGTTCTGGAAAGGTATAAAAGGTGGAAGACATCTTTTCTGCTTGCTTGCCTTCATTCCTCTACCAGCCACGAAGAGGAATCAGGCAGCCCCTCTCTATTTTGATCAAAATAAAGTTGTAATCTTTGTTGAAACCTCGGCTCAGGAGTTTCTTTGGCTCTTTTAAATTCCTGAGTAACGCTGGGGCAATTGTGAGGCTAAGTGGAAAACCTTACAGCTTGTAGTTTATATGTTTCATCTTTTACTTTCAATCCTTTAATTTCTGTGTCTTGCCTTATCCTTCTATTTAATACTTCCAAAGTAAAGATAAATAATAATGGAGATAGTGGACACCCTTGTCTCGTGCCTTTTCTTATCTCAAAGCTCTCAGTATAATCTCCATTCACTATCACTTTTGCTGTCTGGTTACTATATATTGTTTTTATCATATTTGTAAAGTTCTTTCCAAAATCCATTATTTGTAGTTGTTGAACCATAAATTGCCAAGAAACATTATCAAACGCTTTTTGGGTGTCCAAAAACACTAATGCTAATTGTTTCCCTGGGTGTAATTCATAATATTCTAATACGTCCATTATCACCCTTAAATTATTTTTGATTTGTCTCTTCGGTAAAAAGCCGTTTTGATCTGGATGTATAAACTCAACTAAGTATCCTTTCAGTCTCTCTGCCATTATTGAAGTAAAAATTTTATAATCCACATTGAGTAATGAAATCGGTCTATAATTCTTAATATACATCAAGTCTGAGTCTTCTTTTGGTATCAGAGTAATATTTGCTTCTATCCATGTGTTTGGAAGTTTAGCCTCTAATAGTAATCCATTGCAAACCTTTTTCAGCGGTTCGCTTAATATATCTTGTAGCTTTTTATAAAGTTCTACCGGTAGCCCGTCTGGGCCTGGTGTTTTCCCGTTCTTTTGTCATGTTATAGCCTCTAATATCTCCATCATTGTTATTCTTTCTTCTAACATAGTTTTAAATGTCTCTGGAATCTTTGGCAATTTACTTTCTTCTAAATATTGAACAATTCTCTTTTACAGCCTCCTCTTTGCCATACAATTCCATATAATAGTTCTTAATTATCTTTTTTATTTCTTCCTTTTTAAATTGTAAACAACCTTTCCCATCTACTAAGTTATGTATTATTTTCTTCTCTTTCTGCTTTTTAAGCTTATAGGCTAGCCATCTTCCTGGCTTGTTGGCATTTTCGAAAAAAAATTGTTTTGCTCTCTTTATTTGTTCCGCCAATTTTTCTGAGTCCAACAAATTCAGCTTATGTTTTATTATTTCCATTTCTCTTTTCAAAGTCTTTTCCTGTGGGTTTTGTTGTAATTCTGTTTCTAACTTTCTAAATTCTTCTTTTAATAATAAATATTGCTGTCTTCTCTGTTTGTTTTTCTTTGCCATATACATTATAGCTATGCCTCTAAAACAGCGGTTCGCAACCTTTTTCAGGCCGCGACCCCCGGCCTGTCGAGTGCCGCGCATGCGTGGTGCTGTCGCCTGCACCGCGCATGCGTGGTGCTGCCGCCTGCACCGGCCGAGGCATAGGCCGCCGCCCGTTTGGGGCAGCGGCAGGCAGGCCCAGGCGCTTCTGGGCGGCCACGACAGTGACGGCGCAGGGCAACCACGGGCTGGGCCACCAGCTGGCCCAGCCCAAGGGAGGTAAAACACCCGCCAGGCCCCACGTGCGCCAAAAACCCTCCCTGCACCTGCCACTGCCCTGCTAGCCTTACCTTTGCTGCCGCCCGTTCGGGGCGGCGGCAGGCAGACCCAGGCGCTCCTGGGCGGCCGCGGCAAGCAGCAGCGACGGTGCAGGGCGACCACCGTCTGGGCCACCAGCTGGCCCAGCCCAAGGGAGGTAAAACACCCGCCGGGCCCCATGTGCGCCAAAAACCCTCCCTGCGCCCGCCGCTGCCCCACTAGCCTTACCTTCACTGCCGCCTGTTCGGGGCGGCGGCAGGCATGCCCAGGCGCTCCTGGGCGGCCGCGGCAAGCAACAGTGACGGTGCAGGGTGACCACCGGCTGGGCCACCAGCTGGCCCAGCCCAAGGGAGGTAAGGCAACTGCCGGGCCCCACGCGCGCCAGCTGCCTCCCTGCACTCGCCGGCCTCCCACCTCCCACCCCTGGCCCTCTTTTACTTACATTTTTAGTAGTTGCTCAGCAGGGAGGGGTGGAAAGTTCCGGATAGTTCACCTTCGCTGCAGACAACTTGCAGCACCGTTTGCAGACTGAGACTTTTGGTGGGCTCAGCAGGGCAGAGACAGCCTGGACTATTCCTATTGGCTTTTGAAAGCCAATAGAATTAGACTCTAGTCAAGAGAGTCTATTCTATTGGCTTTCAAAAGCCAATAGAATAAGAGGGAGTAGCACAGCTAAGGAAAAGGAATAAAAATGGCGGACTGCGTTGTTTGGCAACCCCCGTGAAATGGTCGTTCAACCCCAAATGGGGTCGCGACCCACAGGTTGAGAACCGCTGCTCTAAAATATGCTTTAGCTGTATCCCATACGTTTTGTAGTGATGTGTCTTCTTTATTTTCTTTAAAGAAGAATTCCATTTCTCTTTTGGCCAAGTCTACAAATTCTTTATCTTTTAGTATAGATTGATTTAAAATCCATCTTGGTTTTTTTTTGTATTCCTTTCCATGTCACTTTTAAAGGGTTATGATCTGCCCATGTGCCTATTTCTATCTCAATTTCCTGTATATCCATCTTTAATTCAGAAGTCATCCAAATCATATCAATTCTTGACCAAGATTTATGGCTATTTGAGTAAAAAGTGTACTGTCGATTTTGAGGGTTGATTTCTCTCCAGACATCTTGAATTCCAATTTCTTCTGCCATGTCAAAAAATGCCTTGGGTAGTCTTCTTCTTCCAAGTGTTCCTGTTTTGCTACTTTTATAATCCATTATTCCATCTACTATCGCATTAAAGTCTCCTATTAAACAAATATTTTGGTATTCCATTTCTATTAATTTCTTGTGTAATCTTTGATAAAATTGTTCTTGACTATCATTTGGAGCATAAATTGCCACTAACAGTATTTGTTTTTGGTGCAAATATATTTCAACCATAACAATTCTTCCTTCTTCATCTGAATATATTAATTTAGAATCTATTGTCTCTTTAACGTATATCGCCACCCCTCGTTTCTTTTGTTGTGCTGATGTATAATAAAGCTTCCCCATTTTGGGGTGTTCCAAAAATTTATAATGTTGTTTTTTTTATGTGTGTCTCTTGTAAACAAATTATATCTATATTTAATTTCTGAAGTTTCCTAAAAAATTTATTTCTTTTTGTTGGGGAGTTTAGTCCATTTACATTTACCGAAAAAAATCTCGTTTTTTTCTCCATTTTCTCTTTCATTACTTATATTTAGGCCTAGTCGATCTTGTAATCCTTTTTTCTCTAGCAGTTCCTTCTCCTTCACCTGTTTGTTCACTTTTCTCCTGCTGCTGCTCTACTTGTGCCGTTGCTCCTTGGGCTGTCTCTCCTGTCTGCTTATCTTCTTGTTGCTGCAATCCTTCATCCAAAATTACTCTATTTCTTACTTCAAAGTCCTCTGCTTTCCAAATTGAATCCAGTCGATATCTTGTATTGTTCCAATTTATTAAGATGCCTTCTGGCATTAGCCATCTAAAATTTATGCCTTTGGCAATCAATTTTGTAGTTAGAAAATGATAGTGTCTCCAGGTATCCCTCACTCTCATGGGTATCTGTTTTAGGACCACAATTTCTTTATTTTTATATTGTAAGGGTTCCTCTCTCACTTTTCTCAGTATTTCATCTCTTGTTGATTTCTTCATAAACCTCACATGCACTTCTCTTGGTAATCTATTTCTTCTTGCATAGGTTGAACTCATGCGAAAAATTTGATCCGTTTCATTCTGAATATCAATTCGATCTGCGTTTAGAAGTTCTGCCAACAGCTCAATAATCACCGTTTCTATATTTTCTTCACTGTCTTCAGGAATATTTTGAAACCTCAAGTAATGTTCCGCTTCTCTCATTTCTACCATTGCCATGGCACGTTCTAGCTCTTGATTTGATTGTTCCAATCCTTCATTCTTTTGCAGTAACATCTCCACCTTTTTGTCAATGTCTTGCATTTTAAGTTCCACTTCCTGGATTTTCTGTTCATTTTTTGTAATTTTTTTATTTTGAGCTTCGAATTGTGCCTTTATATCCATAATTTCTTCACTTACTTTGTCCAGTTTGCTTTGTATCTCGGTATGGTTTTGTTGTAATGTCAGCTGAATTAGTTTTAAAGAGGTCTGTGTCTCTTCTTGAGCCATACTTGCCTTTTTCACGCTGTAACAATGTGCTGACAGAACTCTGAGTTGTTGGGCTGGCTTGTCCGACAGAGGGCGCTGAAGAAGTTTTCTTTGCAAGTCTAGAAATATTAGATGTACTCATTTTATTGCTCACAGTCTTAAACTTATGTCCCAGGTGTAATCAAGAATCTGCTGTTGTGAGACAGAATTGCCTCCTCCAGTCTCTTCTTATATTTAAAATATTCTCTTTTCCTTTTTATTTTCCTGAATGGTATCTATTTAGTCTTTAGCCAGTGTCAACAAGTATAGCTATGAACAGTTTTTCTTTTATTATCTCAAACCAAGACTTTGTTTTGCTCACGCTTTTCAAGGTCACTGTGTTTTTAATTCTTTAATTCTTATTTTTCGCCAGCAGATGTCCTCGTTGGCTTATTTATCAACTCTCCACACTCCTTAGTCCCCTTAATGTTAAATTTGCCGCTCCAAAAGTCTCTCTGGGGGTCTTTACTCTTTCAAGTTCTCCTTTTCAGGGTCTCAATATTTTAAAGCACAAGGAGAAGGAAAAGATTTCAGCTCACCCAGACATAACTTCTTGTTGGAGATCAGCTGTTGTTTCATAATTTCCCTTCCGGCTGCAGGCAACTTGGATTGCTTCAGCCTTCCCGGGCAACCTTTCTTCTGCCCCTTTAGAGGGGGCATTCAGTACGCTTAGATTGATCGCCACCAAATCCAAGCTCCTGAAAGATCCCTCTTTCTTCGTTGTCCCTCCAGGGCAACTTTCCGTCCCTTTAAGAGACGCTAGGCGAAGTGAAACTGGACTGGGAGGCTGGAGATCCAGCCTCCTATGGCCGTCCCGTTCCCTCGCCGGAAGTGCTTCTCTCTATTAAGACAGAACTTGGATGGGCTATCGGAGGGTCGGTCTGTGTTGACCAACCACAAACTCCAACCCAGGTGAATATCTCAAGAACCTCCATTCTCAGCAATGGAAGAGATTTCCACCTAAAACCACGCCAAGAACACTTAACGCTTGCGACAACCAAACCCATTTTGGAAGCAACAGTGTTCCAGACCAGTGAAAGCTACAATGACTCAGCCTTGTCCATAGTGGACAAAGAATTTCTGCAGCTACGCACGTTCTTCCAGAGCAACACACACTGGGACAGGCTGCGTCCGCCAGAACAGAAACAAGACCGGGAGTCGTGGAGTACACTCCTAAGTTGTCTCCAAAGCATGCAAGTGCAGCACACGTATGTCTCCAGCTCACCCACCACCATACAAAGGAAAGAATTGTACACTTCCTCAGATGTGTCAACGAAGGTGAATGCAACCATAAGATATATCAGAGTCTACAGTGGGGAGAGCTGCAGTGTCGGTTTCATCTTTGGAAAAGTGAGACTAACAATACAGCAAGGCCACAACGTACCAAGGTTAGAACTCTGTGGTACCATACTGACAGCAAAACTCACCAATCTGACAATGAAAACGATAGGCCTTGAGCTACAGTCCACCACCTTCTACGCAGACAGCAAGGTGATATCAAGCTACATCTGCAACCAAAGCAGACACTTCTACGTCTATGTAGGCAATAGAGTAGAAAAGATTGAAACATATTCAAGCCCTGAACAATGGCAACAGGTGCCAACAGATTAGAACCTTGTGGACCAAGCTAAATGGCCCACCCTTGCGACACAATTGACAGAATTGATCTGGCTAAAAGGTCCTGAGTTCTTGGCTTGTCCAGACAGCCTGATGCCACAGAGACCAAAACGCTATATGCTTCCAGCTCCATATCAACATGCCAACGTTCAACCTCAGGCACCCAGTAAATTTCTCAGACAGGATGAGAAAACGACCGTCCAGACCATCTGCTTGTCCTCAATGGGCAAAGAGACAAAGAAACCGCCTTCTAGCCATTTCCTAGAACCAGTCAGCTTCAAACCCTCGTCTAAGCAGAGACACCTGAGATTGGGCATAGTATTGATCGTCCTGATCACTTGTCTTAGCATCCCAAGAACCAGCTTTGTAGGAGCCTGCAAGGACTTACAGACTATTGAAGGTATTCATCATGACCCAGTGATTGACAAATGTCTGAAGGCCAAAAATTACCCTCCCCATGTATCTCACATGGGCGAAGCGTGGGAGCGCATGATTGGCGTACCCCGCAAAATCATGGACTCTATGTCGTCAAAGACACCCACACCCACACATGAAGTCCTCACTACCCTCATGACAACAGTAGCAGCCATCTTCAACGCTCCACCGGTGGTTCCAGATCCTTCGGTTCCTTCGGTTCCTGTGGTTCCTGCGCTTGCTGTTCCTGAGCTTCCTGTGGTTCCAGCTCCTGCTGTTCCTGAGCTTCCTGTGGTCCCAGCTCGTGCTGTCCCTGAGTTTCCTGTGGATCCAGCTTCCTTTGTTCCTAAGAAATTTTGGGTTCCAGTTTTTCTGTTCCAGAAGTTCCTTTGGTTCCAGTTTCTCCTACAGGAAGAAGACCTTGTATTGCTGAGAGACAAGGACGTATACCAGAACTCTTGGCCCATGGGACTTGTGCACCGGGCCCCACCCAGTTCTGATGGACTAGTTCACCAAGTTGAGGCCCAGATCGTGAAGCCACGTGAGTCAGATCGTGACTCAAAGACTCTTGCACCAGACTAATCACCAATTTGGTCCCGTTACTGAAGAAGACCGAACTGGAAGTTTGAACCTCAAACTATGTATTTGTGTTTATCTCATGATTGCATTGTTTGATGTAACACTTTGTTTATCTCTGTTACAGTTGTGCATGTTTTGTATTTACCTCATAGTTATGCATGTTTTGATACCATGTTTTTGCCTATTATAGGTAATAGTTAGCAATGAGAATTGCATGCCTCAATGCTACATTTTTTTCTTATTTCAGTTAGTTAGTAGTGGAAATTATATTTCCAAGCGGGGAGTGTTCTGGACCGGCTAGTTAGATGAGAACTATATGTTAGAATGTTTGGCATTTAAAGGGTTAAGCGCTGTCTCCTTAAAAGATGGCTTATGGGTAATGTAGTTTTAGCTGTTCAGTGAATTCTATGTTAATAAGCCGGGGAAGGGCTACTAAGTTCATCACAGGCTATCCTGGCTACGTGCAAGTTTGGAATGTCTTTGTCTGAGATAAGCATGGGAATACAGGAGGACAGATGCGGTCTTAGTTCATGCTAGAAATTGATGTGAAGGAATTATTGATTTTACCTACAAAGATGAACAAATGTACACCATCCAGATGAAACTACTGAAACCGTGAGTTCTGCAACTATTCCTGGAATAAATATTTGTTTTATAACCATCTTTGTTGAGTTATCTGTCTGGTTTTGAATTGCAAAGCATCTCAGTTCAGGATCCAGAAAGCAAATCAGTTCAGGATCCAGAACAGGTACTATGAGGTTACACTCTTTCTGACCGCCTCCTATATATCTCCTGCTACATACTAAATCATACATCACATGTACATTAAAATTAGGAGATAATTTATGCAAGGTGTGTCAGTTAATATTAATCAATTAATTGTGCATGCTCAGTTGCCTGAGTTCTGGCCCCCTTTTTTATGACTTCTTAGAAAAATAGGTTCTTTCCTGTTTTGCCAGTTATCTTCTATTACAGACGTTTTCTTCTTCCTTTCCCACTCTTAAAATCCAGCTGTCAAAGTTCCGACTAATGAAACACTTCAAAGAACTTCCAGGCATTGTTTATCCTAAAAAGTCTTTTATTCATGTATATTCTTGCTTTGACAACCACCTTCTCTAGTGTGTAGTGAGTCCAACCCGTCTCAGGCCTCCGGACAGCAGATTCAATATAAGGAATTTCCCTTCTTTGGTTGTAGAAGTTCCTCCTTCCATTTATGAATCAGCACCCACTGTCCCGGCTGGATCTTATGGACTGGAAATTCCAAAGGAGTTGTTTGCGCCACCAAGCCTTCCTGTCAAAGAGAAGACAGAGATCCCAGTACTTGTTCTACATTTAGCTATTTGTCTCCCTCTTTTGGGAGCCTTAACCCTTTATTAACCCTTTTACATATCAAACATCCCTCTGTAGCCCTTTGGGCTATCCCATAAATTCCAAGGGTAGCATAGAATTTCAAATACATTTCTACCTATGCTTTAATTTCCCAATGATTCCCCTCATATAGTTTTTGGATCTCCATTCTTGCAGTACCTTGTGATAACCACAGAATCCCCTTAAGACCATTTTTGTTGTTTGGAAATTATAAATCTACTACAGCCTCAATCCTTTTACTATCTTTTTCCTTTCCCCTTCAACTATAATATATCCTAGGTATTTTACCTCCTTTCATACCAATTGGGCTTTATTTGCTAGACACCCTCAATCCTTTCTTCTGCCAAAAAGTTGCTTTCTGTATAATTCCCAGAATAAGATCTTACAAAACTGGGAAGCTACGTAAAAATGTATTTGCTTCCACAGCTTAAAAGTGGAGGAAAGAAAAGAAAGAAAAAAAAATCATTTGTCCTGTATGAGATAGATTATACTTGTCTGTGGGAAGTCAGAGCCCCCCAGAGAAGGAAATATTAAAAGGGCAGAAAAATATATTTTTCCTCAAAAGGATTTTTAAAAGCAGAAACCAATCCAGCCCCCAAATCTCTCTGTCTCCAAGCAAGAGCCAGCCCTATACAAATGCAAATGTAAAACTATCAGGAAAGCTGGAGCCAGAAGACAAAGACCTAAAATCTGCATACCTCACCCAAACACTAAGAGTCATTAGTCCAGCCCCAGTGAAGCAGGATATGACTTTTGGGACATAATAGGACTAACCCATTACCATCATGTATACCAGAGAGGCACACCTAGACTCAGGTCAGAATACGTGACACAGGAAATAGCCTCAAAGTTCATGCCACAAGAACAGGGAACTTCCAAACAAAAGGCTAGAGAGGGTATAAAAACCCCTTGCCCATGTGCTCAGGCCCTTTTCTCCTCTGGTCTTTCCTGCAAGAACCATCTTTCTGCTTCTTCAATAAACTGTAACCATCTTCCCAAAGCAGTCGCCATGTTGCTTATTTATTCCTGGCTTGGATGAACCAGGATGAAGACTTACTTCCAACATGCCCATGGAAGCTCTATCAAAAATTGTCACATGTTTCTTTCTCCTCCCCCTTTCAGCCTGATTAGATACCATGTTACAAAAATATAACTCAATAAACTTATTGTAAATAACACATTCAGGATTTTAAAAGGTAAAGCACATAGGCTCACCAATCAGCATTGGGCCAACATTTCTGGAATGCCTTTTGTCTCAGGCAAATAACATTCAAATCACTCTTGTGGCAGCACATCAAAGAACACCAGGATAGCTAAGAAGACAAAAGATTGTCTCCCACTTCTCCCATCACCAAACCAGACAGAGTAAAAATTTATACAAAACTGTTGCTTGTAACAGCCCTCAGGAGGAAAATTGCCATAACATTTACAGAAGTGGCTTGCCAAAACCTCCCTCCTAGGGCTGAACAAAAATAAACCAGCCCCAAAACATTCAGCCATCCCTCATGGTTAAAGCAGGATTTGAACTCAAATCCAGCCTTGCAGCCTGTGGCTATAACCCTGAAACCAAATTGGTTTTCTATAAAGATTTCCTTTCCCCTCCTTGGCTCCAAGGAAAAGGAAAACAAATTGGACACACACAGTATGCAGCAATTAATCATCTTTTTTGCAGTAGCAAGTAGTCCCAAAGACACATATTTATCAGATGTTAAATAAAACATCATAAGATTGTTCCTTTGACAAGAATACCCTCAAATGCATTATTAAGGATAAATCCAAACTAAAATGCAAAGGAAAATCACTGAAGCATGCCACACATACAAAAACAGAATATCAGAGTTGGATGGGACATTAGAGGTCCTCTAGTCCAACCCCTTACTGAAACAAGAAACTCTATCCATTTCAGACCCTATCAATTTCTAACCTCCTCCCAAAAGCCTCCAATAATGAAGCATCCACAGTTTCTGGAAACAATTATCCCACTGATTAATTGTTCTTACAGTCAGGAAATTTTACCCAATTTCTGTTCTTTAAAAACACACATACACACACAAACAAACAAACATGTAGACAGAAACTGCCTCCCTCCCCCCCCTTTTTTTTCTTCTTTTTTCTGCATCTCTTACTTTTCCAAGGCAGAAATTCTTGGGTTAAAAAAGTAACAAACTAAACATGTTTAAAAGGATTGCTCAAAAATTTCACCCCCCTTCAATAGCCCTTCCACCATGGGCTTTAAACCCATTCTTCCTTCCAACGTAATGTTATACTGTATCTGGTGAATTACTTCACCAGGGTTCTTTAAAGTCACCTTTAAAGGATCCATGTGTACCCCTCTTCTATTGCCCTCTTGGGCCCATATAAGAGGGTCCACTTTTCCTTGAGCTTCCTCACTCAAGGTCATAATATTTACAATTATTTCTCTTTCATTCCCCATAATAACAATCCCCAATTTACCAATTAAGTACCTCCTGGCCAAATTATAGCTCCCTTCTACCAAAAAACCTAATCCAGGCCCTTTTGCTACTGTCTGGACCATAGCAGATTTAAATATTGTTGCTTCTACTACATGTCCATAATTGCCTGATCCTTAATCTTCCCTTTCCCAATTTGCATTCCTGGAGGTATATAGTTCAGGGTAAATCTGGTGGCTCCAGAATCCACCGAGTACACCCTTTCCTCCTCCAGGGATCCAACCTTTAAGGTTTACCAGGGGTTCCTAAAAAGCAGGACCAAAAAAACAGATTAGTCCCCTGACACCCCTAATCCTCAAAATTCACCAAATTTGCTAGTTCTTCCCCCTCCTTTCCCAGTGTCCTTCCTCCTTCCAAAAGGCACATTTATTTATTTATTTAGGGACTGGGGGAAAAAAGTCCCCCCCTTAGGGGTTTATATCCACTGGTGGCAACTGGCTGTCCTCACCCCCAACCTAGACCTCTCCCAAGACCCTTTACTGATTTTCTGATTACTCCTCCACATCCTCTTTGCTGGCCTGTTTGCACCAAATGAGCCATGATTTTTATCTTATCTTACGTTTATCTCTCTCCTCTTCTCTCTTCGCATATACTTTCTGAGCCTCTTTTACCGGTAATAAATCTTCTATTGTTTTAGTTGTCCATGTGTCTAATTTCTGCATTTTTACCCTAATACCTTCCCATGCTTTCCTTACAAATTGATATTTCACAATCATTTGATGTCCTGGATTACCAGGATCCAAATGTTCATACTTTTGAAGTTGGCTTTTTAATCTTTCTAACCATTCGGTTGGTGTTTCCTCCTTTCCTTGTTCTAACAACTGTGCCTTCTGAATGTCAAGACTCTGAGGCACTGCATTTTTAATACCTTCTATTAAATATCCCCTATAATCAGCCATAGCATTCCTCTCTGCACGCCTGTTACCATCCCACTTTGGATCTGCAACAGGGATCTCAGCCTGTTCATTCTTTTGTGAAAACCTTTTCTTACACTGTTCCCTAACTGCTCACCTAATCATCCCGTTCTCCTCTGGTGTAAACATGTTAAAAATGGGTTGCATTTCTCCCCATGAATATTCCATTGGTCCTAAAAACATTTTTAACCTGTTTTCCTACTTCAATAGGATCTTCTATTGGTTTGGGCAATTCTTTCCTAAATTGTCTGATTTCAAAAGCTGTTAGGGGGAAAATTCCCCCTTGGAGAGGGGGTTTCCCCTCTTTTGTCACCTTCCAAACTATAGGAATCTCAAGAAATACATAGCTTTCTACTTAACTCTTTCACACAAAATAGCAGATCAGAGTCTCGCCTTTCATCCTGGCCAGGCATAAAATTTCACACAGCTCCTCTCTCTCTCTCTCTCTCTCTCTCTCTCTCTCTCTCTCTCTCTCTCTCTCTCTCTCTCTCTCTCTCTCTCTCTCTCTCTCTCTCTCTCATCTGATTATTTCCATTCTTTTAACACCTTCTATTGTCCTTCTAATTACTAAGAAACTAGCCTTCTTCACCCTTTCTTGCATTTACACCACACACAAAAAAATCCAAGTGCTTCACCCCAGGCAAAACAATCATTCTTATTTTCAAGGAGCTTTTTCAAAGCCAATGAGCTCCATTTCCCAAATTTCCTTTTGGAATAAGGCCTTGTTGTTTTTGTATATTACTGTTAGAGGGTCTCTCCCCCCCTTCCCTCTTTTAGAAATGAGTCAACACAAACCCCAAACACACAAACCCTTAAACATCATTTCCAGACCTTTGGAGGTTTGTGTCCTTTAAATTTCCACTTTTACTCTTTTGGGGCAACTTGTAGCTTGTTCTCCAGGCAGTGGGGAAATGCAAGGAGCATTTCTGATAGACCTTAACCACTGCCTATCCATTCCCCACCGCTCTAAGCCAAGCTGAGAAGCCCAATTTAATTTATTGGCTGGCCAAACATGTACTTAGGCCAGGTATATACTATAATGTATCGTCCTTCCTCTGTTCAAATGCCTTGTTTAAAGCATTGACTTAAAATACTTCAACATTCTCCCTAAGGGATTCCCATCTCCCTAAGGGGGTTCATTCCAGAATGTAAATACCTTTCCTCTTTTTCCTTATTGGCCGGCACACTGGCCAGGGAGGCGTCCCTCCTCTTCAAACTCTTATTGCCCATTAATACCCCTCTGATATATAGATACCCCTCTGGTATCTTACCTGTCAGGCTGAACTGAAGTCCTTCCTTATGTCGGCCGACTTTCCCTTAGGTTTTCACTGGGTCCTGGCTTTTTGTCTCGGGATTTCCGATTCCTCCTTGTTTGAGCAGGGGCAATCCGACCTTTAGGGCTGGGAAAAACTTACCCAGGTGCGCACTCCCCTTTCGAATATCCCCGGCTGCCAAAGATGGAATGGATGCAAATCCCGGAGGAGCCCCCAAGGCTGTTATGTGCTCCTGGCTACTTTCCTTCGTGACCAGAGGCAAGCTTGCCTGACCAATAACCAGCCAAGACACAGTGAAGGCCTTTTGTTTCGTTTCTTGCAATAAGTGGGGAGAGAAGCTATCAAAGCTTGGTTCTCTCCAAAGTTTTAACCCAAAATATTTCCTTCTTTTATTCATCCCTATCACCGGCCGCCACATCCCTCCTCTTTCCCCATTGGCTGAGGTACTCTGAGGTTACACTCTTTCCAACCGCCTCCTACATATTTCCTGCTACATACTAAATCATACATCACATGTACATTAAAATTAGGAGATAATTTATGCAAGGTGTTTCAGTTAATATTAATCAATTAATTGCACATGCTCAGTTGCCTGGGTTCTGGCCCCCCTTTTTATGACTTCTTAGAAAAATAGGTTCTTTCCTGTTTTGCTAGTTATCTGCTATTACAGATGTTTTCTTCTTCCTTTTCCCACTCTTAAGAGCCAGCTATTTTTGCCTACATATTTCCTTTACATCCTTTCTTTATGTTAACCTTTCCTCTTTCCCACCATAGCTTCTCTACTCAGTATATTTTCACTGCAGCAAATTCAATTTTAAATTTCTCTTTCAATATTAAATTTTGAAGAACTTTCTTTTACTTCTATCAATAGCATCCCAAAGCTGGCTTTTAAGGATTAATGGAAAGGATACTCCATTAGATCTTAGGATCTAACAAATGATTGCATCATCAATCAATGAAGGTAATAATTAAGAAAAACAAGACGAAGATTTCCAGCTGAAATTGTTTTGATGAAATTTAGATATGCTACGGTACTACAGCCTCCAGCTATTTTGATTGATGAGGCATTAGAGATTGGTTCTTTTATGGAATGTGGCATGAAGTTTAGAAATGTGATGAATGATAATTTGATGCCATATAAAAAGCTGCAGAAAACAGAAAGAAAAGCAAGCAACTATCCAGACAAAACTGAAACCAACAGCACAGCCTGTGTTAACAGCAGTACTATCAGTAGAACATAAAGACTGTTCTATTGTGAAAGAGGAAGAAAGCTCTTACCTTCTCCATCCTCAAAGCTGTTGTTGACACCATCAGGAGTTTCAGAAACATTAAAATAACAAACAGGGGCCTTGAAACAGTCCCATGAATAGTGATAGTTTAGCATGGCCAGTGATTACAAGACACTGCATTGTAACTAGAGGAACAGAAAACTCAGGCAAAAATCACATCATCTGGCTCTGGTATTTTTAATCCCCTTCTTTATATTTAAGTTTGCATAATCATGACACTTATCAGTGTTAATGTGTAATAGTTGTTGTTAGTTGCGAAGTCGTGTCCGACCCATCGCGACCCCATGGACAACATTCCTCCAGGCCTTCCTGTCCTCTACCATCTTCTGGAGTCCATTTAAGCTCACGCCCACTGCTTCAGTGACTCCATCCAGCCACCTTATTTTCTGTCGTCCCCTTCTTCTATTGCCCTCAATCATTCCCAGCATTAGGCTCTTCTCCAGTGTGTAATAGAGGAATACACATATGGAGCTCTCTTGCAGACAATTTATAGTTTAGATTTAGAATGTGTTGATTCTCCATTAGTTCATTCTGTTTGTTTTATGGTTTTGTTGATTTTGCATACTTTTAATTAGGGCTATTGTGGAAGTTTTAGTTATTTTCTATATGTTTGGTAAACTTCTGAAAGTAATCTTTGACTTGATAGGATGTCAATGTAATAATTTAAAAATTAAGGTGCGTAATTCAGTGTCGGTTAGAGCTGGCATTTCTCCAGGTATGTTGGACAACAATCCCCTTCATCCCCTTGTATTAGCACAGCTATTGCCTATGTAAACTGGATCTGATCTAAGCTGTAATCCAGGAAAATTGCTTGATGAGTCAGAAATACATACGGTAGATAAATCTGAGATTTATTACAAAAAGTTGCAATTGCTTCCTAGCAGCTCTGTTTCTAAGGTCCTGGATATGCTTATGGTAAGCTGTTAGAAACAGGACGTTTCACCTCCCAGCCTTTTTCTTTTATAACTTAACACTCAACTCTTTAAGGAAGATTAATCTTAATCCTGAAATTTAATCTTGATGAAAGATTTATGATTATCTTTCCTATTATGTTTCCTTAAAAATATTTTTGTGTAATTGTGTAAAGACTGTGATTTCCAGGTAGGCCACTACTTCCAAACATGTTCTTCAATGTTCCCGGTTTGGTTTTGTGTTTTGACAGCCCACTATGTGAACATATGAACTAGGCTCCCAACTGAGACTGACATTTTCCCAGTACTTTTTGTTTTTGATTTTCCTCTGGAGGGATACATTAGCTCAAGAATTGAATTATCACTGCAATCAGCTATCAAGCAAAGTGTCCTGGGTATGTTGAATTTCATTACAGCATTTTACCATAAGATTTACTGACATTAAACTTATTATCTAGACCTAGAACTGGTATAATATGATCCTGATCTTTTTAGAAAATATTGTCTATTTTGTCCAGTGTTCAAGCAAGAGGTACTGTAGCATTTCCCATCAAAAATGATGCTTCACTTTCCATAGCAACATAAAAGGGGGACAGTTTTCAAAAAGTTGAGTTACCAAAACTCATATGGACATTTATGCACATCACTACTTGAAAACACAGCTGATATGTCACTTCAGAATTTCAAGCATACCATCATATCTGCATTTTATACTTTTCACAATGCATGTCACATCTAAGAAGCTCTTTCATCTTTATAGACGTCCTTTGAAGTTGTATTTAAAGTCATCCTGACCTCTTCCACCCATCTGCTGTTATCTTGTTTATTTGTAATTTTGTAATTTTGACCTAGGGTCAAAATCCCCCTCTTTGATAGTGATTTATACTCAAAGTGTAAGTTCCTGTGTCCGGAGGATTTTAGGCAGTAAACATTGAACAAACCTTCTCACACATTTGGCAGTGCATTGCTACATTTGCATTACAGTGTTACATTTATACTAAAGAGACAGTTTCATATATTGGCATTACATTTCTACAATTATATTTCTACAATTTTATAAAAGAATAACTTTTATTTCCTTCAGTGGGAAGGGGCAAATAA
Organism: Bothrops alternatus; assembly: GCA_034064705.1. NCBI lineage: Eukaryota > Metazoa > Chordata > Lepidosauria > Squamata > Viperidae > Bothrops > Bothrops alternatus. The sequence continues at coordinate 1,243,897 of JARGCV010000148.1, read as the reverse complement.
AGGGGGATAAGGCCAGAACCATCCCATCTCGACAGACATGCGCTAGAATCCAAGAAAGCATTCTGTCCAATGAAGATGTAAGTCAGATAGGGAACATCCCAAAAAGAGAAGCAGCACCCATCCCATACCTACATTAAGTTTGATATGGAAAGTAGTGCCAAGCTGTCTTGAGACTGGAAGTGAGTGCAGCTATGAGAGGGACAAGACAGGGGAGAAAGTGATAGAAGTAAAAGAAAGTTCTTCAAAATTTAATATTGAAAGAGAAATTTAAAATTGAATTTGCTGCAGTGGAGATTTACTGAGTGGAGAAGCTACAGGAAAGGTTAACATAAAGAAAGGATGTAAAGGAAATATGTAGGCAAAAATAGCTGGATTTTAAGAGTGGGAAAGGAAGAAGAAAACATCTGTAATAGAAGATAACTAGCAAAACAGGAAAGAACCTATTTTTCTAAGAAGTCCTAAAAAGGGGGGGGGCAGAACTCAGGCAACTGAGCATGCGCAATTAATTGATCAATATTAACTGACACACCTTGCATAAATTATCTCCTAATTTTAATGTACACGTGATGTATGATTTAAGATTGTGAGATATAAAAACCCCAAATTTTTATACTCACAATACGAAGACAAGTCTGGTTAACAAAACAAAAATTTATTGGAGAATAACATAAAAAGAATAAAAAGAAAAGAGAAGAGAAGAGAAGCATTTGCAAACGGGCCTCCTGGATTGGGTTCCAGGAGTGCACTAGCCTGGTTTCAAGATCTGCATTTTATACCCCTACAATGTATGCCACATCTAAGAAGCTCTTTCATCTTTATAATGTACTTTGAAGTTGTACTTTGTTAACCTGACCTCTTCTGTCCATCTGCTGTTATCTTGTTTATTTGTAATTCTCACCTAGGGTCAAAATCCCCCTCTTTGATAGTGATTTCTACTCAAAGTGTAAGTTCCTGTGTCCGGAGGATTTTTAGGCAGGAAATAGTAAACATTTGGTCATAATGAATTATCTTTGCTTGATGCTTTACCTTCCGCAGGCAGCTTCAATGTGGATCAGACATGATGGCCAAATGTAGAGACGAGACAATGAGACAAGGTTTCTCTCTGGGGTGACTGACATTCGAATGGAATCAGCCTCCTCTTTTTATTTGGTTAACATCAAACAACGTGAATAAATCACATACAAAAGGTTTTAGTCCGGCAGTTTAACAATACCATAATATCCTTATATTGTTTACTATTAACTTTTCCTGCTTAGTCAGGAGGTCAGGAGATTACAAGATAATATGTTTCCTACATCTAACTATAAACTAACACTTGTGCTCTTTAACTGTCAAAAGTCTGTAAATCCTTGCGATGTGATCTTAGGCTAATTTGGTGTCTGTTTTCAGACCGTTTTCGATCTGCTGCTTATCTAACTTCAGTTATCTCAAACAAAGCCTGAGAAAGGTTTGTTTGCTTATGAGTAAGCCAGCAATTGAGGAACGCTCTTTTGATCTGAAGAATTGCCTTGCCTGAAGGCTTTGTAAATCACGGCAATTATCCCAGCCAAAAGGTTCCTGCGTTTAGAAACCTCTTCGATGTGAATACACATAATGCTTATGGTCAGCTCAAGTGGGATGCATTTGCATTGCAACAATTGCTATTTTTTTTTATTTAGAAGCTTTCGTCATCAGAGGCAGCTGTCAATAAAGATCTCTTCTCAGGGATGATATATGAGTCTCCCAAATTCTCCCCTAAGTCCCAAATGTGCAGTGCTTGTTTTTGAACAGCACTCTCAACCACACTGCTACCCGTGTTTCCCCGAAAGCAAGACAGCACCGCACTTTCTTTTTATCCCCAAAACCCCCACTACGTGTTACCTTCGGGGCATGTCATATATATCTCCTGCTTACGGTAGTCAGGAGGTCAGGAGATTACAAGATAATTACAAGATAATATGTTTCCTACCGGTATAAACTCTTTTAACTGTCAAAGATCTGTAAATCCTTGCAGTGGGATCTTACGGTACCTAGGCTAATTTGGTGTCTGTTTGTGCTGCTTAACTACCGTAACTTCAGTTATCTCAAACAGCCTGAGAAAGATTTGTTTGATCTTTTGATCTGAACAATTGCCTTGCCTGAAGGCTTGTAAATCAGCCACCAATTAGCACAGCCGGTATAAACTTATAACACTTATACGGTATAAGCTTTTATAACTGTCAAAGGTCTGTAAATCCTTGCGATGATTTGGTGTCTGTTTTAGATCGTGCTTATCTAACTTCAGTTATCTCAAACATACAGCCTGAGAACGATTTGTTTGTTTATGTGTAAGCCACCAATTAAGGAGCACTCTTTTGATCTTACCCTATAACAATTGCCTTGCCTGAAGGCTTGTAAATCAGCCGGATTACGGTAGCACAGCCAAAAGGTTCCTGCGTTACAAAATGCTTACGGCCAGTTCAAGTGGGGTGCATTAAAACATCCCCTCAACTCCACAAACCAAGGCACCTACCGTATACTTTTCATTTGGTCAGAAATGTGCCAAGGAATAACTGAACTTGACAAGTTAGGGTTAACAAAATCAGATGTACTTTTGTTTTATCGTAAGGAGAGTGGTGGGGAGGAAGAGGGAGAATTTGTAAGTACCGGTAGAAAAGGTGCGGGTGAAATCTTTCCATTCCCGGCGGGCGCCACGAAGCTTTGCCTGTGTGGCAGGGGCGGCCGGCGCTCCCCTCCCCTCCCCTCCCTTCCCCGCCCCGCCGCCGCCGCTCACCCGCTTGGCGGCTTGCGCGGGGAGGTCCGGCTGCCCCCCTCAGCGTCTCTTCCCCAGCCCCGCCGTTTCCACCGGGTGTGCCGGCGGATTGCTTTGCTCGTTTCCTACGGTAGGCCCGAGAGGAGGAGGCGGCGGCGGCCCGGCTGTGGTTGTCAAGCGGCTTCGCCAATCGGTGCCCGGGAAAGCGGCTCCGCGTCAGAGTTCGAATGATGCACGAAGAGAAGAATCGTTTCGTTTCTGCCTCAGATTCCGCCTCTCGCTGCCTCTCGCTGCTGCTGCTGCTGCTGCTGGCCTCGTGGCTGGCCCGTTGCAACCGAAGCTGCAGCAGCGAGAGGCGGAGAAGAGGAGGTGGCGGCAGGCGGCGGGGGTCGATCCGGGGAAGCCCTTCGCCCGCCGCATCGCGGCACAATAGAGGATCAAGTTAATGTAAAACTCCGCCGGAATCTGAGGCAGAAACGAAACGATTCTTCTCTTCGTGCATCATTCGAACTCTGACGGCGCCCTTTGAGATAAGCAGCTGGCGGGAAACAGCTCCATTTACCAGTAGTCAAAATTGGGAGGATCGCTCATTCGTGTTTGTCTCTCCTCAGCCACCTCGCTTTTTGAAGTAAACTGCCTTTCGCTCCGTGCAGTCAGATTTCGGGTGAAGGGCTTCCCTGGATCGACCCCCGCCGCCTGCCGCCGCCTCCTCTTCTCCGCCTCTCGCTGCTGCAGCTTCGGTTGCAACGGGCCGGCCACGAGGCCAGCAGCAGCAGCAGCAGCAGCGAGAGGCGGAGAAGAGGAGGCGGCGGCAGGCGGCGGGGGTCGATCCGGGGAAGCCCTTCACCCGCCACATCGCGGCACAATAGAGGAGCCCGCGAGGGAGCCGGAGTTGGCGCGCCTCCCCCGCGGCGATCCTAAGTTGCGAGGGAGGAAGGGCGTCCGGGAGCGAGGTGGGGGGGCAGAGAAAGAAGACGGGGGTGGGGGGGAAAGAGAGAGAGAGAGAAACTACAGTAGAGAGAAGAGAGAGAGAGCGAGCTCCGTTCCTTCCCGGCTCCGGCTGGCCGCCTCCTTCGGCAGGGGTAGGAAAGGGCTCCGGGGGCGGCGGCGGGGGGAGCAATTGGCCTGCGCTTCGAATTGCGGTGAAGGGGAAGAAGGAAGAGGAGGAAGGGTGAAAGAGAGAGAGGAGGGAGAGAGAAGGGAAGAGAAGGGAAGGGAAGAAAGCCGGGCTGCGCTGCCCGCCTCTGCGGCCACGGGAGGGGGAGAGAGAGAGGCGGGGAGGGAGGGGGGGACTCCGGCAGAGAGAGACCGCCCCTGCCCGCCGCTGGTACCGACGCCGCTCCGGTTTAAGGGCTAAAGGCGCCGCCACCGCCGCACGTGATGTGACTTGCCAAGGTGCAGCGCTGGGTTCCAGGCGGGGCGGGGAAGGGAGGAAAGGGGAGCGACGCAAAGCTCTGAATTCCGCTCCCCCCGCCACGCTCCGCTCTTGCAGCGCGTCCATCTTCCCTCCCCTCCGCCCCCGTGTTTCCCCGAAAGCAAGATACACGTCTTACGGTCAGGGCATGGCTTACGTTAGCCGACCCCCCTGACACCCCGATACGTCTGACAATCGGGGGTGTCTTGCTTTCGGGGAAACACGGTAATCACAGAACGTAACAGGGGAATCAAACAAGGCAAAAACATTAAGCCCAAGAACCCAATTCCTATCATAAACAGGGCTTGCCTCCAGTTATTGAAAATGCCGCCCAAGAATCCTCCTTGGTCCAATATCCCCGTCCATTGCTGAGGTGGGACATGGGCCAAGCGAATAATTTTTTCAGTTATCTCTTCTATGACCCTCCCATTGTCATCAATTTGCAGGCAACAGTTTGACAGATTGAATTTTCCACAGACCCCTCCTTCTGCAGCTAGCAGATAGTCAAGGGCTAGGCGGTTTTGAAACACGCCGTTTCTTAATTGGCTATGTTGTTTTGCTATCAGATTTAAAGCTACAGCATTCTCACGAGTGATTAGTTCCAACACAGCCTGCAAGCGAATTATGCGATTAATCATATAAATGGGTGTTCTGTACCCATAGGTGCCATCTTGAGCCCAAGTGGCTGGACCATATTCTTTTATGATTGTCTCAGCGTCCCATATTTTGCCCTTCCATTCCTGGTCCTCGTATATGGGAACTTCCACATTCAGGGAACGTTTCCTTCTTTGATAGACTGAGTGGCTGAGCCTTTCACCTTCCCCCAATGGTATTAGGAAGAAAGCTGGGCGTATCTCTCCTATAGTACAAGAGCCTGTCCACTTATCAGGTAATTGGGAATAAGCTCGTTTTCCACAGATCCAATATAATCCTGGAGGAGCTTTCCATGTGCCTTTATAGGACACACTGAGCATTTCTCCAGATTCTGTGGGCCAATTGTACATGGCTGTTTCATCAGGTAATGGCCACATGAATGGAATGTTGTTAACTGAGGCATTTGGCCAAAAGGAGACTGAGGAATCAGAGATGTTTATTTTTATCATTGCTTCGCATAGGCTGTCACCAATCAACGGAGTGCTGTGCTCAAATCTATGGACACACCAGCGGCAAACTAATGCCTGCCGTAACTCCCACACACTATTGTTTAAGTGAGGGGGTTGCCTGGCAGCGTTATATTTTTTGGAAATGTCCCATTCTGCGGCCTCCCACGGCCACTGGTCTCCTACATTTGTGCCCCCGCACACATAGCAATTTGTAACATTTAAAGCCTGGGCTACAGTGCCAGCTAGTTCTATGAACAGATTCCTAGCAACATCTGGGATTTCAACTGGCTTTTTCATTTCTTTCCAGAATTCAGTATAAAAATTATGGGTGATTTGATCTTCAGTTTCCATAAATTTTTGCACCTCTATTGTGAATTTTCCAGTTGGATCTGTGCCCCATCCATCTATCCCAATTCCAAATTGATTGCCATATCGATCAGTCATGGTGTTGAACCCTTTGATGGTAAAATTAATTTTGTTACAATGTCTCAATTTACAGTTTGCAGTAGCTACTACCTTACTTAATGTTGCATCCCACACATAAGGTACTGTGCTTTCCCACAGACTGGTTGCCCAATGAACACAACTCCAATAGGGGCACAAATTACCATACCCACACTCCGATGACCCCTTAATAGGACAAATATACTTGTCATTGACAGCATATTCCCTTTGCCCTGTTAAATGGCCACAATCTACTATTTCACACACATAAATTATAATGGAGACAGGTGTATTCAGAGACCATATTCTTTGTTGCTGCAGCGTTTTTCCTTGAGACTTTAGCTGGAGCCACATCTGTTCCGGATCGTGTTTGGGATCATAACATGTTTTTGTGGTCTTACAATAACTATATGTGACATTCCCCTTTTTGCATGGGACCATCTCACCAGGACATTTGTGATGGGAAAAGTAAACCAGGGTCTCTTTTACCTGATTGCCTTCATGAACCTTAACCACACATTGACTACAATCATCAGATGGTTTCCTAGCAGCTCGTGGCTTGCGAGGAGGGGGCACGATAGGCAGCACTGGGGTGATAATGGGTTTTTTGCTAGTCAAAACTTGAAAGGGGGTGGTCATGGAAGGGGGGGTGGGAACAATGCCTTGGTTCCCTATTTTTGAAATTTTTTCAGGAGATCGCATATAAACTGCACAGAGACCTTCCCAATACCTTGGTAAAGAAGAAACATAAGAATCATTACATTGAAATGTCAAAGGACTATTGAAAAAATTATAAGTCCCACAATTTCCTGTCCACAAAATGTAAGCAGCCCAAGAACAAGTACGGAGAGGGACTTTATCCCCACATAAATCCAGTGCGTGTTGAACAAAATCCAAAGATCTGTTGGAGCAAATCCACTTCTTTTGATGTGAAGAAATAGGAGGAAAGACCCCCAAAATCAGGTTGCAGTCACTATTGATCATGGTGCGTAACTGAAAGGGCTGACCATCAGATACCTTGGTGGACCAGATGCAAAAGGGAAGATCAGAGAAGCTGCGTTTGGAGCGAAGGGGGAAAACATCATTGTGATGCAGAATCTGGGTTGCCGGGTGATCTAGACGGGAGGAACTGCGTCTTTGGAAGGAATTGCGTTTTCTGATGGTGGAGGCAGTCAAAAGCCAGGAAGGAATTGGGGGGAAAGCAAAACTGTCACGGCTAGCAATCAGACTGCTTACTTCCCTCCAACTGCCATTGAGGAATCCTCTGCAGGCATATCGACCTATAGTTGTGAGAGAGATTTTCAAATGCAGGGTTAGATGACAGTAGCCGGCTGTTTGAGAATGGTAGGGAAACCACCATTGAGGCTCAGTCATTGTGGTCACTTGAAGCCGGTCAGGAGAAGGTTTTGGTTCCAACAGCCACTGATAGGGTTCAAAGAAAAAAGTCAGGGGGCAAAGTTCTGCACGAATGTCAGAATAGCAATGTATTTGAGCAAATGTTCCAGGCAGTTCAAAGAGATGAGTAGGGTAAATCCAAAAGGTCTCACTGGCAGCACCTCCTGCGACACATAGAAGCAAATAAACGGACCAAAACATGATGTTTTCCTGAAGCAAAAGGAAGAAGCGAGAAGTCAATTCATCCAAAAAGCAAGCTGAGCGAGGCATCCTCCTCCTCCGGAGCAGGCACAGGCGGTGGAAGATGACATGGATGAATGCAGCGGCCAGGAACCCATAGAGCAGAGTCTGGTAGTTGAATGGCTGCATAGCCCCGACCCCAAGTTATGAGTGGGGCTGGTCCTTTCCAGGTGGGGTCAGGCAACTGCCGGTAATAGACAAGCGGGCGTTGCTCCGTTTTTGATGAAGAGAAGTGACACTGGGCAGCAGAGAGGCTAGGTTTGCCTGACTCATTCAGGAAATTTAAAGTGTAGAGAGCCAGGTTGAGCAAATTCTGTAATACTGGCAAATTTCGAGGGGGAGGAGGGAAATCTAATTTTGCAATCATGTTTTTCAAGGTCTGGTTTGCACGTTCAATTATAGCTTGTCCCTGACTGTTATATGGAATCCCTGTCTTGTGCTCTATTTCCCATTTCTGACAGAATTGTGCAAACGCACGACTGGCATAGGCAGGGCCATTGTCAGTTTTTACAGTGTGAGGCTTACCCAACACTGAGAAGGTTTTTAAACAATGGTTGATGACATGCTTCACCGTCTCCCCCCTTTGGGGGGATGCCATAATAAAGCCTGAATAGGTGTCAATGGAAACGTGAAGATATTTCCATGGGGCAAATGCAGAACATTGTGTCACATCCATTTGCCATAATTGAGTGGGCTCTAGACCACGGGGGTTCACTCCTAATGGCACAGCACGGCCCTGCAGGCTACATGTCGGACATTGTTGCACAATGGCAGCTGCCTCTCTGTAGGAGAGAGAGAATTGCCGCACCAGAGCACGGATTCCCTGATGAAAATAAGCATGGCTTTCCCATGGAGTGGGGGGGACAGAACTGACAGGCAACAGCGAAGAAGATTTTACAGGCAACAGAGAAGAAGCATTAGAAGCAACTGAATCTGCTACATTGTTTCCTTCTTGTAACATGCCAGGAAATGGCTGGTGGCTTCGTATGTGAGCCACGAAGAAGGGAAGGGTGCGCTTTTGGATTAAATTTTGCAAAGAGGCAAACAGCGCAAGCAGATTACAATCAGTTGAGGGAGACAGGTAAGCATCCGAAATAGAGTTAATAACTTGACACACATAGAGACTATCTACAATCAGGTTGAAAGGAGTTTCAGAAAAGTGGTTAAAAGCTAAAAGAGAAGCATATAGTTTGGAGCACTGAGCAGAAGTTTGAGGGGGGGTGATTAAAGACATCCAGGTCCCTTCCTTCTGGTACACACAAGCCCCATGCGTCTTACTACCATCTGCAAAGACAGTCACAGCATCTGGAATGGGCGCAGACCTTATCACCGATTTGAAAGAGACCGGGACCACCTTAAGCAAAGCAATCCGGGGGTCCGCTGGAGGATGGCAGGACACAATCCCCGGCCAATTAGCCAAGGCAAATTGCAAGGAGTCCGAGTTAAACACCAAATCCTCCCATTGAGCTAGTGGGCAGGGAACAAATAATGAATCAAGGTCTGCCCCCGTCAAGGCTTTTGCTCTAAGGCGGCCTCTCCAAATTAGGGTAGCAAACATCAAATGACTGGGGTTGATTGAATTACGGGGTGTGTGCGGCAAATGTATCCATTCAACAATTTTTAAGGATTTTTTATTTTGAACTTGTGCCAGTATGCCAGTAGGAAGGCCCTTTGTATTAAGCAGAATGAGAGATAAAGAAATGTTGGGAGTAATGCGGTCCACCCAAACCTTAGCTAGAGCGAAAGAAACATTTTGCAAAACTTCCCTTGCCTGGCCAGGCAAGAGAACTTGGTCAGAAGGTTTCACCCCCCTAGTAAGGGCGGAAAATAAAGGTGAAAGCTGCAAGGTGGTGAGACCTAAATAGGGACGGATCCAATTTATGGCTCCCAAGTATTTTTGGAGCTGCAATAATGTGAGAGGTTCTGTAAAAGCCAATTTTGGGGGCTGGGGCACAGATCGGGATGCTAAAACTTTATGCCCCAAATAGGAAAACGGTGATTTTGTCTGAATTTTTTCAGGGGAAACATGAAAGCCCCCTTGCTTCAAAATAGTTTGAAGCTGTGGCAAATATGGGAGCAGCACCCCAGGGGGGCCTGGTCCGGCAACAAGGATATCATCCATGTAATGATAAATCATTAGGTGTGGATTTTGCAATCTGAATTTATTCAGAACCTGATCCACGACAAATTGACAAATGGTTGGACTATTTAGCATACCCTGTGGCAAGACTTTCCACTGATATCTAGCTGTGGGTCTGTGAGAATTCTGCTCTGGGACTGTGAAGGCAAATAATTGCCTATCTTCCTTATGCAAAGGAATAGAGAAAAAGGCATCCGAGAGATCCACCACCAAAAGCTGAAAATCAGCAGGAATTAAGTTAGGATTCGGAAGACCGCATTGCAAGGGTCCCATAGGCTGAATTATAGAATTGATGGCACGGAGGTCATGAAGGAAACGAAACTTTCCACTCTTTTTTTTAATGACAAAGACGGGAGTGTTATAAGGGCTAAAGGATTGTTCCAAATGTCCAAGAGCAAGCTGCTCTTGAATTAATTTTAAAAGCGCAGTTTGCTTTTCCTGGGATAGGGGCCATTGATTCACCCACACAGGCGTGGGTGTCTTGAGAGTTAATTTCAGAGGTACAGCCATTAGGAAAAGGTTAATTTAGCTTGTAGTTGACTCATTAGGTCTCGGCCCCATAAATTAATGTGAAGGGGAATGACCACAGGCTGAATATAGGCAGTGTGAGCCGAATCAGGCGATGTCACAGCTACCCAAGCAAGACTTTTACGTGCCACCTGTAGTCCCCCCACACCTCTCACAGAAGGGGCCTCTTCTGTGGCCCACTGAGCGGGCCATTCTTGAGATCTTATGACTGAGACATCCGCCCCAGTGTCTAAAATGCCAGAAAATTGGCGGCCGTTCAAAAGGAACGTGGCCACCGGACGTGGCCGGGCTAAAGGGTGTTCCACCGCACATAACTCCGGTGGGATAAAGTCCATTAGCAATATCATAGTAGCCACAACTGAGCCTTGCTGAATGGTCACAGGCTGATTAGCAGATACACAGAGTGACAAAGAAGACAGACACTGAGAATCTATCATCACAGGAGCGGCCATGATGCCTTGACATGTCATTTCTTGTGTCGGAAATACCAACACGGGCAAAGTGGGGGGCAATTGGAGCTTTAATTTTGGCTCTAAAGGCAAAAAATAATTGTGAGCAGGCAAATTTAGCAACAATGTTTCCTTTGCAGCCATTTCAAAAGTTTGGGAATACTGATCAGGGGGAGGATTTAAATCTCCGACCTTGGAGAAGGGGCTAGCCGGTCGCCCCGCTCCTAGTTTCACTGATTGTCGTTGGTTACGGACCGACAATCTTTTGCCCAGTGAAAGCCCCTTTTGCACTTTGGACAAACAGTTCGTGGTTTAGAGGAACGTCCGTCCTTCCCTGAGGCAGCTCCCCCCCCCAGGAGCCCAGCATTCAGCTTTAAAGTGTCCGGGCTTCCCACAATTAAAGCAGGTTTGAGATGACCGATTCTGAGAACTTTGCCCAGAATGTCCCTGCAAGGCAAGGGCCAATGCAGACATTTGAAAGGTGGTGGTTCCAGTATGCCTACAGGCATCAAGATAATCTGAGATGGTAGCTCTTTGATTTACAATGACCCCTTTCAATATACTTTTGCAATCTGCATTCGAATTTTCATAAGCCAATTTTTTAATCAATTCATCCTGTGCTGCAGCATTTTCAATCTGCCTTTTGACAGCTGTGATCAGTTTATTGACAAAATCAGCATATGGCTCCTGGGGTCCTTGTAATATTTTTGCAAAAGAGGAAGTAACCTCGGTGGTGTCCTCCAAGACCGAGAAAGCTTATAATACTGCTTCGTTAATTAATGCAAACACGGCAGGAGGAAATTGTAGCTGATTAGTGATCGTGGACTGAGTACCAGTGCCCATTATGTGGCGTATGCCAATGTCAGCAGGGAGCAAGTTTTGTCGAGCCATTCGATCAGCTTGCCTTTTCCAGGCAGCCTCAAATTGTAGATACTGCGTGTTATTAAGTATCATTTGGGCAATATTCTTCCAATCTATTGGGAGAACATGCTGGCTGAGCGCAAATGCGCGCAATAAGCCTTGGACATAAGGTCCGGAGATCCCATATTGGTGCACCGCCTCCTTCAAGTTCTTGATGATTTTATAATCCAAGGTTTCATATCTGGGTCTTTGCCGGCCAGGATTAGCAGGATCGGGCACCATGATTACTGGAAAAGCGGCAATGTCTGCTAAATCATCTAGTTCTATGACCCCCTCAGCCTTGGCTTTCGCAATTCCCCTTTGCAAGGAAGAGAGAGGGGCAGGTTCAAGACAGATAGAAGAAGAAGAAGCAGGTGCAGATGCCATGGGATACAGATCAGAATCAGTCAATTGAGTGCAATCCCCAGCCTTGGCGCTCAATGGTTCATATCTTGGGGGTGGTTCTTCTGATAGGGCAAATTTAGAGTCTGATTGTAATATTTTTTTTGATGTCTCAGAGCTTGTTACTGTCTGAGGATCTATCAAATCAGCTTGTTTTGCACAGTGTAAAGTCAACATGGACAATACGGCCTTCCATGGGGCTAGAACATTTGGCGGAGCTTTGGGCGGTGTGTGGAGCCAAATGCCTATGCGTCTCCAAGTGGCGAGGTCTAATTGCCCCTTCTCTGGGTACGTAGGGTGAAATTTTTCCAAAAAAGCCAATAAAAGATACAATTCTTTCTGAGTGACAGGGAAAACAGCCTGATTATTAAGTTTCTGAATATAATTTGCTCTCCTGACTAAGCCATGCAATTCTGCCAGGTGTTGAGCCCGACCTTTTGATAGCCTCTGTCCCATACATACGTAAAGACGTGCGCCCAAGGGGCCTATTCCAGGCGAAGTAAGTAGTGGGATGCCAGAAGGACGTGATTCCGCATCACGTCAGGGGTCACCATTTGAGGCCTTGCCCTGCGTAGGCAAGCCTCAATTTTGATCTGGAGCACCTCATTGCGCCCCAGATCAATGGCGAGGTCCTTCACGATAGCCGAATTAATGAGACACATGACAAGCACATTTCTCTGGGCGAAGCAACTCGTGACAAAAGGCTGCCTCCCCTTTTTATTAACTGTTACAGTGGGCGGTTACACAATGCATCACATGGTTACAAACAGCCAATGACAATGTTATTTCTTCAGCCAATGACAAGGCTACACTGCAGGGCCACCCTGTGGCCAATGGATTCAAATCTTGGTACAACGTCCATCCACCTCTTAGCCCCTTATTTCCTGTCCCTAGGCCATATGGCAAGTCCTTTGTTCCAGGGCATGTGGTCAATGGACTCCATCTCTTGGCTCCGCCTCCATTTCCTGTTGCTCCAAAACAGCATGGTAAAGTCACATGGTACAGTCTTTGTCCCAAGCCTCTCCAAGCCTCATGCATCACAACATATTACAACATTTGCTGATTACCATTTGCAGTCACTTTTACATGGGCAGGAAACAGTAAACATTCCTGTTTCATATATTGGCATTACATTGTTACATTTGCGTTACAGTGTTACATTTGTACTAAAGAGACAGTTTCATATAATGGCATATAACTTTTCAACACATAGTCCAGGTTCTAGGAACACGTCCAATCCATTGAAGTTTTTCTCCCACTTAGATGGAAACAATTCAACAGGTGAGGCAGGTTGAAATTTCATTTTCAGGCCATCCAGCTGCGGAGTTTGTCACTGGAGAGGATATGATGGGACTTTCCATGGACTCACACCTTGATTCCTTAAATCAGGAGGACTTGGCATGGTTGAGACCACTCAGGACTGGTATTTCTACGTGACAGTTCTTTTCACTTGAATCCACTCTCCAGGAACAATGGCCAGAGACAGGTGGTAAGGCAGCCTGGGCCTGTACTGAGATAAAAGACAAAACCTGCACCACATTATGCAAATACTGAGTAACTTTCTTGTTGGAATATTCATGAGCAGGAAGAGTCATGTGGTAACTCAGTCAGCCAATGTGAAGAAAGTGCTACTGAGTCTGTGCAAAAGGTATTGAGTTAGGAGCTGGATTTCCAGTCTAGGTTTGTCTCTGTATCTCTCTGTAAGAAGTCTTCATTTAAGCTACGTTGCTGTAAAGAAGAATGTATGGTATTGTAAATATTTTGATATAAATATAAAGAAGTTATTTTGAATCAGCTAAATGCAGTCAACTGTGAGAGCTTCTGATTTATTTTTTCACCAACAGAGAAATTAAAATTCTCTAACATTTCTTCTCTTCTTCACTGACATTCTTGAACCTTCACGTAACAAAAGCCTCCCATACATCATTTCAAAGAAACAAAAACAACTTTCCAGTTGAGGCCTATATTGACATGGCCTCACCACTAAATGTTGTAAAGCTTTTTTTTTGTAACTTGAATTTTATCACATATTTGTTTAACTAAAGTATAAATACAACCATCCTGTTTTAGAAAATATTAATCATCCCTTGCGACCCACCTTCAGTGGCTGCTTCTGTGTTCTAGCCATTGTTTTGTTGTTGTTGTTTTCTTTTTTCTTTTCAACATCCCTCTCCCATCTTGCAACATCCACCTCCCATCTTTAGTACATTCTTGTTCCTTCAACATTCTAAGGCTTGTGTTAAGGCATACAATTCACACGTTTGGGCTGACCACGTTAATGCCAATCTCCCTGCTTAATGCATGCAATTCACAAGTCTGTGCACACCCACTTAAAAACAACTTTCCTGTTTCTTTCTTCTATTATCCATTCCTTCCTTCCCTTCTGCCACTCTAGCATAACTTCTTTCTTTTCTTCTTCCACCAGTATTCAAGACTCCATAAACATACTTGGAGTCAGTGTATATTTTCTCCTTCTCCCTTTGTCATGTTTACACATTGCTTACATGACTCTAATGGTTGGACAGGTTTTAAGAGTATAATAAGAACCCCCCCCACAGACATACCACCTTGTAACGTTCCAATACATCTTCTAATACTTAATATCACACTCTATCTCACACCCTGTGCACTGAACACAATTAATACAGTGAGAGCAGCAACAATACCCACAAAGATACCCACAAAATCAGCACATGCGGGAGGTCTTGGTTTTCCTTTGGTTCTAGATAGAAAAAGAAATATAAAGTTTAGTCCTTTTTCCTCTATTACCCCCCTTTCTGTCAGGAAGATTGACTATTAGTCCATGAAGTCCTTCGGAACTTTAGCTTCAGTGGAGCTCCTTGGTGAGATTCCACCTTCCACTCCTCTGGGGCTGGTAGGGGCCCTTTTACTCAGGAATAATGGGTCCAACCTTTTTCAGCTGTCCGGATAGCTGTCTCAGTGGTTAACAAGACGATGTAAGGTACTTCAAGGTTGGAGTTATTTTTTCGTCTCTCCAGGCTTTTATCAACACCCACTGTAAACATCTGGACAGTTCGAGTACATATTTTCTAATTATTTTATCTTTTAATTCAATTCTTGGTAATCCCTCTTTCCCCATCTACTATCGTATCTTCATTATGTCTCTCTTTTTCTTGTTCTTTTCTTTTCCCAACTACTGTTAGGAATAAAATTTTAGAATAAAAAGTAAAGTTAAGTGACACGTACTCTGTAAAATTTCTACACGTAGACTGTAAGATTTCTACACAAAATATCTACACGTAGACTGTAAGATTTCTACACAAAATATCTACACGTAGACTGCAAGATTTCTACACAATTTCTACATGTACACGTACCTTGTAAGAGTTCTGCACGTAGGCTATAGGATTTCCACACTGAGCTGTAGGATTTCATGATAAAGTACATATAAGGGAATAGGTGAAGCAAAATAGTAAGGGGCAGGGATAATGTATTTTGTTTCGGCGGCTCTGATAAGATTGTAACCTCAGAGGAGGGGCCAAGGCATCGGGATAGAATGTATATAATGTGTATCCAATAAATCTCTGTCTAATTTCAACTTGCTATTTGGTGTTATTCAGTGGGCTAGAATTTCTACCAACAGTTTTGCCGCCCAACGTGGGGCTCGAGACCGGGATCGTTTGTCTGCACCAGATCCAGAAGGTGACGTGGAAGGCATGCCCTGTCGATTTCGACAGTCTATCTCATCTTGTTGGTAAAGGAGCAGCAATGCTTTCCTCGGCGAACCCATAGAGTTGATATTAGACAGAGATACGAATTGAACCGGTGTGTGTGTTGCTGGCTTCCGGGAACTGGGCAACTCCATGCACGGACCTAGGTAAGTGTTCTGGGGTGGCCAGTATACACTGCCTAGGTAGTCAGTGGGAAGACTGGGTAGGCCTGTGTGAATTTGAGACAGTGTGTGTGTGACGTCCCAAGTATCCACTTAGCCAAAGTGGACCTCTGATATGTGAGTGCATATCTAGGGGGATCAGGGGGAAGTGAATTAAGGAATTTACGTGAAGTCTCAATTAGAATACACAGGACGGTAAACCAGTATGGGCAACACAGGGAGTACTCCAGGAAAGAAGTGTTTGAGAAAAATAAGGAGGAACCCCAAATTAAATATAGATAAAGAAAGTCCATTAGGGATTTTGTTGAGTAATTGGGGAAAACCTCTGTATAATGAAATAATTAGTAAATTAGACATAACCAAGGAAGGTATGGTTAATTTGTGTTGTGTTGTCTGGTGGGAAGATGAAAAAGTAGAGTGGCCTAGATTAGGAACAAATGACTATTTTGCTTGTCAGAATTTATATGAGTATGTGTCAAGGAAAACATGTACTGTAGATCATTGGTCAATAAATTAGACTATGTTTTAATTTGGAACCCAGATAAATGGGTCACCTTGACTATGAGTGACCCTAGCCCTCATAAAGTAACTTCAATATATTTACAAGAAGAAGAGAAGAATGAAATAGAGGAAGAAGAAGATGATGAAAAATCCATGAAATATTTACCCCCACCTTATAATCCTAATCTACCACAACCAACAAATGTACAAATACCTATTCCACCACCCCTACCAGCTCCTGTAACACAAGCCCAGGGAGCTGTGAGAGGTGGACCCTATAAGGGATTGGTGAAAGAATTGGAACAATTGAAGAAAGATATAAAGAATTTTCCCTTTAAGGATAAACCACTACAGGCTTTTCCTTTAACAGAAGTACCCAATGGAGTAGATGGCCAAGGACAGGCCCGTATCAGTTTTGTACATGAGCCTTTAAAGGCATCTGAATTACGTGCCTTTAAGAAAGAAATGAAAAGCATGATAGAAGATCCATTGCTGGCTGAGGAATTCTGGGAGTTGAAGTCCACAAGTCTTAAAGTTGCCAAGGTTGAGAACCCCTGCAACAGGGGTAGCAGAGCAACTGGATCTGTTGTTAGGAGCAAACATATACACATGGGATGAATTAGGAGTGATACAGAGCACATTATTTACACCAGAAGAAAGACAGTTAATTCAAAGAGCAGCTCATTTGGTCTGGACTAGGGAACATAATCCCCAAGCACAGGGGGCAATTTTGGCAGATGTAAAGTTTCCTGTAGTAAGACCAAATTGGGATATAATGCTGCAGATAGACAAAACATGGAAGATATGAGAGTATTCTTGATAAGAGGAATAAGCATAGCTGTTCCAAAAGCACAGAACATGAGTAAAGCTTTAATGATAGAACAAGAAAAAGAAGAATCTCCAGCTACATTCCTCCAAAGACTGAAAGACGGAATGAGGAAGTATTCTGGAACTGATCCAGATGACCCAGCAAATACTCTTCTGGTAAAAATACAATTTGTGGTAAACTCCTGGCCAGATATAAGTATGAAATTACAAAAATTGGAGGGAT
The DNA here is from genome assembly GCA_034064705.1 of Bothrops alternatus. NCBI lineage: Eukaryota > Metazoa > Chordata > Lepidosauria > Squamata > Viperidae > Bothrops > Bothrops alternatus. Next base: position 1,226,746 of record JARGCV010000148.1, on the reverse strand, counting down.
GGTCAGGGAAAAGTATAGATGACTTGTTAAAGGAGGCACAAAAGGTATATGTGCAAAGGGATGTAGAAAAATTTAGGCAACAGAATAAAATGATGATTGCCACAATAAACCAAGTAATAAAACAAAAGGAAAGAATACAGAAGGAAATGGATATTACCTGATGGATAGCAGGTGTTGAATAAAGCCATAACACGTGAAGTAATCCAAACACTCCATGAGGGTTTTAGAAGACGTGTTTCTGAAAGGTATGGCTACAGGAGAGTTTTCACTGTTGTGAAACAAATAACGGCCGGATGTCTCATTTTGCAAGAAAGTTAATAGGCAAGCTCTAAGACAGCGGTTCTCAACCTGTGGGTCGCGACCCCATTTGGGGTCGAACGACCATTTCACGGGGGGCGCCAAACAACGCAGTCCGCCATTTTTCCCCCTTTTCCTTAGCTGTGCTGCTCCCTCTTATTCTATTGGCTTTTGAAAGCCAATAGAATAGACTCTCTTGAATAGAGTCTAATTCTATTGGCTTTCAAAAGCCAATAGGAATTGTCCAGGCTGTCTCTGCCCTGCTGAGCCCGCCAAAAGTCCCAGTATGCAAACGGTGCTGCAAGTTGTCTGCAGCGAAGGTGAGCTGTCTGGAAGTTTCCACCCCTCCCTGCTGAGCAACTACTAAAAATGTAAGTAAAAGAGGGCCAGGGGTGGGAGGTGGGAGGACGTCGGGCGCAGGGAGGGTTGCTGGCGCGCGTGGGGCCCAGCGGGTGCCTTACCTCCCTTGGGCTGGGCCAGCTGGTAGCCCAGCCGGTGGTCGCCCTGCGCTGTTGCTGCCCCTTGCCAGCTACGCCTCGGCCGGCGCAGGGGGTGGCACCATGCATGTGTGGCGCTCCCGGGCAGGGAAATACAGGTAGTCCTCGACTTACAACCGGTTGGGGGTCGCGGCATTAAAAAGGTTGAGAACCACTGCTCTAAGAGCAAAGGAAATTGGGAGAGGAAAGGAGCTCATTGGCTTTTGAACAGTTCCTTGAAATTATAATAGTTATTTGTTTGTCAGGAGAAAGTATGAAATGAAATATCTGTATGTGAAAGTGTTTATACAAGCAATTTGAATGGAAGTGAATGTGTGGATATGCTGATCCTCTGTGTGTGTGTGTGTGTGTGTGTGTGTGTGTGTGTGTGTGAGTTTCTCCCCATCCCAGACTCTGAAAGAAACGGTAAACTGCAGATTTTTTTTGTTGTTACTGTAAAAGTGAAATGGAAAATGCATGTGAAGAGAAAAACTATTTTATTAGTGGTGAAATTGTTGTGTAATTTCTTCTTCTTTTCCTGTCTCTTTCCCCCCACCCCCAGCTGGCTGTGCTGCTTTAAGAGCGAGAGAGAGAGAAAAGAAAAGAGGGGGTCTGATGTTTTTAACTTTTTTTTCTGCTTAGAATTCTGGTTTGAGGAAGGTGGGCTGGATGTGAAATTTAATACTCTTAACACCAGTTTGCTTCCCTTCAGGTTGGCCTTCCCCCTTGCGGGAGTAAGGGACCTCAACCTTTCAGGTCCGCACTCCTCTGGACTTACCAGTGTTCCCAGAACACAGCCCATCACACTCACATAGCCATTATCGCAGAAATCCTCCCACAATCGCTCTCCTGACCACCCAGGTACAATTGCATGGTTCCCTACTTCGGGGCAAAAGTGTCTTACCTGGGCCAGTGCACTGGGTTACCTGGTCTGGGCTTCAGTTGCTGATTTTCTTCCTTTTTTCCTGTTCTTTGATTTTTGTAAACCAGAACTGTCAATTTAGTTTGGCTCGGAGCCTGCAAGGTGAAACTAGATCTCAGATAACTCCAGGCAGTTGAAATCAACAGGCGCGCTCCTGATTTTACTGAGAACAGTGTCCCCTAGAGACTCTGCATGCCCGCATTCTCCACCAAGATTGTGAGATGTAAAAACCCCAAATTTTTATACTCACAATACGAAGACAAGTCTGGTTAAAAACACAAAGATTTATTGGAGAATAACATAAAAAGAATAAAAAGAAAAGATAATAGAAGAGAAGCGTTTGCAAACGGGCCTCCTGGATCCTTCCCAATGGATTGGGTTCCAGGAGCGCACTGGCCTGGTTTCAAGATCTGCATTTTATACCCCTACAATGTATGCCACATCTAAGAAGTTCTTTCATCTTTATAATGTACTTTGAAGTTGTACTTTGTTAACCTGACCTCTTCTGTCCATCTGCTGTTATCTTGTTTATTTGTAATTCTCACCTTGGGTCAAAATCCCCCTCTTTGATAGTAGGATTTCTACTCAAAGTGTAAGTTCCTGTGTCTGGAGGATTTTTAGGCAGGAAATAGTAAACATTTGGTCATAATGAATTATCTTTGCTGATTACCATTTGTAGTCACTTTTACATGGGCAGGAAACAGTAAACATTCCTGTTTCATATATTGGCATTACATTGTTACATTTGCGTTACAGTGTTACATTTGTACTAAAGAGACAGTTTCATATAATGGCATTACATTTCTACAATTATTTCTACAATTATTAAAAGAATAACTTTTATTTCCTTCAGTATGTAGCAGGAAATATTTAGGAGGCGGTTGGAAAGAGTGTAACCTCAGAGTACCTAAACCAATGGGGAAAGAGGAGGGATGTGGCGGCCGGGACAAGGGATGTATAAAGAAGGAAATATTTTGGGTTAAAACTTTGGAGAGAACCAAGCTTTGATAGCTTCTCTCCCCGCTTATTGCAAGAAACGAAACAAAAGGCCTTCACTGTGTCTTGGCTGGTTATTGGTCAGGCGAGCTGGTCACGAAGGAAAGTAGCCAGGAGCACATAACAGCCTTGGGGGCTCCTCCGGGATTTGCATCCATTCCATCTTTGGCAGCCGGGGATATTCGAAAGGGGAGTGCGCACCTGGGTAAGTTTTTCCCAGCCCTAAAGGTCGGATTGCCCCTGCTCAAACAAGGAGGAATCGGAAATCCCGAGACAAAAAGCCAGGACCCAGTGAAAACCTAAGGGAAAGTCGGCCGACATAAGGAAGGACTTCAGTTCAGCCTGACAGGTAAGATACCAGAGGGGTATCTATATATCAGAGGGGTATTAATGGGCAATAAGAGTTTGAAGAGGAGGGACGCCTCCCTGGCCAGTGTGCCGGCCAATAAGGAAAAAGAGGAAAGGTATTTACATTCTGGAATGAACCCCCTAGAGGAATGCTATGGCTGATTATAGGGGATATTTAATAGAAGGTATTAAAAATGCAGTGCCTCAGAGTCTTGACATTCAGAAGGCACAGTTGTTAGAACAAGGAAAGGAGGAAACACCAACTGAATGGTTAGAAAGATTAAAAAGCCAACTTCAAAAGTATGAACATTTGGATCCTGGTAATCCAGGACATCAAATGATTGTGAAATATCAATTTGTAAGGAAAGCATGGGAAAGTATTAGGGTAAAAATGCAGAAATTAGACACATGGAAAACTAAAACAATAGAAGATTTATTACCGGTAAAAGAGGCTCAGAAAGTATATGCGAAGAGATAAAAATCATGGCTCATTTGGTGCAAACAGGCCAGCAAAGAGGATGTGGAGGAGTAATCAGAAAATCAGTAAAGGGTCTTGGGAGAGGTCTAGGTTGGGGGTGAGGACAGCCAGTTGCCACCAGTGGATATAAACCCCTAAGGGGGGGACTTTTTTCCCCCAGTCCCTAAATAAATAAATAAATGTGCCTTTTGGAAGGAGGAAGGACACTGGGAAAGGAGGGGGAAGAACTAGCAAATTTGGTGAATTTTGAGGATTAGGGGTGTCAGGGGACTAATCTGTTTTTTTGGTCCTGCTTTTTAGGAACCCCTGATAAACCTTAAAGGTTGGATCCCTGGAGGAGGAAAGGGTGTACTCGGTGGATTCTGGAGCCACCAGATTTACCCTGAACTATATACCTCCAGGAATGCAAATTGGGAAAGGGAAGATTAAGGATCAGGCAATTATGGACATGTAGTAGAAGCAACAATATTTAAATCTGCTATGGTCCAGACAGTAGCAAAAGGGCCTGGATTAGGTTTTTTGGTAGAAGGGAGCTATAATTTGGCCAGGAGGTACTTAATTGGTAAATTGGGGATTGTTATTATGGGGAATGAAAGAGAAATAATTGTAAATATTATGACCTTGAGTGAGGAAGCTCAAGGAAAAGTGGACCCTCTTATATGGGCCCAAGAGGGCAATAGAAGAGGGGTACACATGGATCCTTTAAAGGTGACTTTAAAGAACCCTGGTGAAGTAATTCACCAGATACAGTATAACATTACGTTGGAAGGAAGAATGGGTTTAAAGCCCATGGTGGAAGGGCTATTGAAGGGGGGTGAAATTTTTGAGCAATCCTTTTAAACATGTTTAGTTTGTTACTTTTTTAACCCAAGAATTTCTGCCTTGGAAAAGTAAGAGATGCAGAAAAAAGAAGAAAAAAAAGGGGGGGGGAGGGAGGCAGTTTCTGTCTACATGTTTGTTTGTTTGTGTGTGTATGTGTGTTTTTAAAGAACAGAAATTGGGTAAAATTTCCTGACTGTAAGAACAATTAATCAGTGGGATAATTGTTTCCAGAAACTGTGGATGCTTCATTATTGGAGGCTTTTGGGAGGAGGTTAGAAATTGATAGGGTCTGAAATGGATAGAGTTTCTTGTTTCAGTAAGGGGTTGGACTAGAGGACCTCTAATGTCCCATCCAACTCTGATATTCTGTTTTTGTATGTGTGGCATGCTTCAGTGATTTTCCTTTGCATTTTAGTTTGGATTTATCCTTAATAATGCATTTGAGGGTATTCTTGTCAAAGGAACAATCTTATGATGTTTTATTTAACATCTGATAAATATGTGTCTTTGGGACTACTTGCTACTGCAAAAAAGATGATTAATTGCTGCATACTGTGTGTGTCCAATTTGTTTTCCTTTTCCTTGGAGCCAAGGAGGGGAAAGGAAATCTTTATAGAAAACCAATTTGGTTTCAGGGTTATAGCCACAGGCTGCAAGGCTGGATTTGAGTTCAAATCCTGCTTTAACCATGAGGGATGGCTGAATGTTTTGGGGCTGGTTTATTTTTGTTCAGCCCTAGGAGGGAGGTTTTGGCAAGCCACTTCTGTAAATGTTATGGCAATTTTCCTCCTGAGGGCTGTTACAAGCAACAGTTTTGTATAAATTTTTACTCTGTCTGGTTTGGTGATGGGAGAAGTGGGAGACAATCTTTTGTCTTCTTAGCTATCCTGGTGTTCTTTGATGTGCTGCCACAAGAGTGATTTGAATGTTATTTGCCTGAGACAAAAGGCATTCCAGAAATGTTGGCCCAATGCTGATTGGTGAGCCTATGTGTGAATGTGTTATTTACAATAAGTTTATTGAGTTATATTTTTGTAACATGGTATCTAATCAGGCTGAAAGGGGGAGGAGAAAGAAACATGTGACAATTTTTGATAGAGCTTCCATGGACAAGTATAGTCTATCTGATACAGGACAAATGATTTTGTTCTTTCTTTTCTTTCCTCCACTTTTAAGCTGTGGAAGCAAATACATTTTTATGTAGCTTCCCAGTTTTGTAAGATCTTATTCTGGGAATTATCAAGAAATGGGAAAGCAACTTTTTGGCAGAAGAAAGGATTGAGGGTGTCTAGCAAATAAAGCCCAATTGGTATGAAAGGAGGTAAAATATCTAGAATATATTATAGTTGAAGGGGAAAGGAAAAAGATAGTAAAAGGATTGAGGCTATAGTAGATTTATAATTACCAAACAACAAAAATGGTCTTAAGGGGATTCTGTGGTTATCACAAGGTACTGCAAGAATGGTGATCCAAAAACTTTATGAGGGGAATCATTGGGGAATTAAAGCATAGGTAGAAATGTATTTGAAATTCTATGCTACCCTTGGAATTTATGGGATAGCCCAAAGGGCTATGGAGGGATGTTTGATATGTAAAAGGGTTAATAAAGGGTTAAGGCTCCCAAAGGAGGGAGACAAATAGCTAAATGTAGAACAAGTACTGAGGTCTCTGTCTTCTCTTTGACAGGAAGGCTTGGTGGCGCAAACAACTCCTTTGGAATTTCCAGTCCATAAGATCCAGCCGGGACAGTGGGTGCTGATTCGTAAATGGAAGGAGGAACTTCTACAACCAAAGAAGGGAAGTTCCTTATGTTAAATCTGCTGTCTGGAGGGCTGAGAAGGGTTGAACTCACTACACACGAGCCGGTCATTCCAGGACAAGGACTGAAAGCCACGTTTAAAAGGACTTGAATGGGTAGTGGACCAGAACCCCTACCTATTTTGAATATCTCTATTAGAATTTCAGGTGACCTCAGATTAAGAACAAAGGTGTTGGTGGTGACTCATCAGAGAAGTAAAAGTGGTTTGTTACAAATAAAATGAATAACTAAGATAGAAGTCATGCCATTAGAAACTGAAAATGTAGAATTGTACATTGTAAGAATTAGATGGTAAATGTATATCTTTTGTTATTGTCACTGTGATTGCTGTAGCTGTTATTAGTGCTGAAATTGTGGACCAATTTGTGGGTGTGGAATACTGTGTAATAATCATGGGTGGATTGTACTTCTAATATTACTGAAGACAACACACCAGAGCAGCCTGGGAAATAAAGGTAAAAATTTGTTTGTGGGATTTAAAGGTAGATGACAATCATGAAGCAGTGATGGACATTGCAAAAGGAATCAGGAAAGTGGCTAAAGCTCCTGAACAAAAGTATGAAAATATGTGGAGTGATTGGGGTTGGTTAACTAATTGGTTTCCTAACACTGAATGGTTAAGATAAATGTTTCTTGGCCTAAATTTTTTAATGGTTATAGGACATGTGTTGTGCATGTCTGCAATGTATTCCTTTATGTGGATCTACTTTAACCAAAGCTGTAGGAAAAGCTTTTAGGAAAGTCTTAGGAAAAGAAGTTATATAGTTAATGGTTATAAGATTTTCTAAGTATGATAATGAAGACCTTTTGTCAGAAGTAAGTCTTCATCCTGGTTCATCCAAGCCGGGATAAATAAGCAACATGGCGACTGCTTTGGGAAAAAGGTTACAGTTTATTGAAGAAGCAGAAAGATGGTCCTTGCAAGAAAGAGCAGAGAGGAAAGAGGACTTGAGCACATGGGCAGTAGGTGTTTATACCCCCTCTAGCCTTTTGGAATAGTTTCCTGTTCCTGTGGCATGAACCTTGAGGCTATTTCTGAATGTTTTCCTAGGCCTTGATATCTGTGGTTTAATCCTATTATCATATCCTGCTTCCCAGGTGATGGGGTTAATGTCTCCTAGAGTTTGGGTGGGGCATGCAGATCTTCTCTTTGTCTTCTTGAGCGCCCTGGCTTCAGCTTTCTGATGGTTCTACATCTGCATTCGTATGGGGCTAGCTCTTGCTTGGGACAGAGAGATAGATTTGGGGCCAGGTTTGGTTTTAAAAAAATCGTTTTGAGGAAAAATATATTTTTCTGCCCTTTTAATATTTCCTTCTCTGGGCTAACTTCCCTCAATCCCCGCTTTGTGCCTTAAGTGTGAGAATGTCACACTTATTGGCACAACATTAAAATTGATCTGGTCAGGGAGACTTGGTAGGCAAGCTTTTAAACTGTTAAGCAAAAAAAAAAAAGACATTAATGGAGGCAGCAGAAAAAGATCCCTTTAGTGGCTCCCAAAAGGGGAGCTTGCACCCATAAAGTTCTAAAAGTCAGGGCAAAAAATTTTGTTAGGTGGAAAAGAAATTTATAGTGTCCAATATTCTGTGCCAATCATTTTCAAATGTTGGATGTCACTTTTAGCTTCCAGTCAGGTTTGCATACCTCCCAAAATTCTTCACAGTCATGGTTTTCCTTAGTACATGACCACTGGCTGCCCATTTTCAAGGGTTGTTTCCTGCCTTAGCTTTTAGTTCAGTGCATCCAGGTTTGTAATGTCCAACTGAGGTTAGTCAATATGCCAGGCTATTAAATTTTTCTTTAAATTGCACACAATGAGCTCTAGGAATCCCAACCTGAGCCCAACAGTGCAAGATATTCAGGGCTGAGGTTTGGGATCTCTTTCCTGTTGCTTCCTTAGTCAGGGCATAAGAATTGCAAATCACCTGAGGGGGCCTAGTTCCCTCCCCCTTGGAATTTTCAGGAAGTTGTGCTTGCAAAGCTTTGGTGCAATAGAGCAAAAAATCAGCCTGGGGGGACTTTACTAAAGGTAGGTGGAGGGGATAGACTCAATGTGATTCTGAATGGTGTGTGTGTGCATATGCAGCTATTTCTACAAAACAGGCAATACAAACATTCTGGATAAATTTTCCCTCCCACCAGATAGAAGTCCAAGGTGTTCAGTACTTGTTCTGCCAACTATTCCCAAATGCCATCTCTCCATTAATACATTCAACTGGCTTGTTACAATACAAATGGGGCAAGAAAGAAAAGTTTACAGTGAGTTTCCACCCTCCCCCCACAGTCTAATTTTCTCTTCTGAGGCTTCACATGGCACCAGTGGCTCCAGGACTCCTTCCTTCTGCAGCTCTCACAGGCATCTGGGGAATGGTAGGACTTGGGAAGATGTTCCACTCAGATTGCATGGTGGCTTTTTAGTGGATGGCTGGATTCAAAACCCAATTCCATGGCTCAAATGGATGGAGGCAGCATCTGGGTCTGTGTGTTCTGCTTCCAAAGGTTTGGGGGAGGATTGCAGGGCTGAAAGATACAAGAACAAGGTCTCCCCCACTTTCTGGGTGGACTCTCCCAGGAGATGCAGACAAACGGTATGGAGAACAAAGGGTAAGAAAGAAATTGGAAGGGGGGGGGGTAGCTTGCAGGCAGTGTGAAAAGGCATCAGTATTGCAGTGGTCAAAGAAACAGGCGAACAAAATCTGCCTTTAATATTTATTCTAAAATAGATCACATTATTTTAGAGATTGGAAAATGCTTATTTGTTTCAGAAAAGTTTCACTGTAGCTTCACCAATTAGTGATAGGGTAAGAAAAGTATCTTAAGAAATTATTTCCCCAAACAGGCAGACTTGAACTTCAAAAGGCTCTTGTAGATAGACACACATTTTTCAGGAAAAGGATAGATAGATAAAACCCATTCAGAATACAAATTCATTTACAGCATATTGCAGAATGATTTTCCAGAGCTTGGGGCAGGACACAGCAGGCAGGACACCCCCTCCTCACTCCAATAAAATAATTTAACACTGGGTTCCCCCTGGAAGAAAATTAACACCTTTTAGACAGAATTGAGAAGGAAATTCACCCAACAACAGACATTGAGCAAAAAATCAGAAAAGACAAATTTATTTTATTTATTTATTTATTTATTTATTTAATTTCTATGCCGCCCTATTCCGGAGAACTCAGGGCGGCTCACAGCATGATAGAAATTACATTATATACATATAAAAAACCCTTAAGTTACAAAAAACCCCTTAAGTTAAAAAAAAAAAAGAAACCAATCATTCCACGAACATACACTGGCTAGGGGCAAGATGTTAGCTGCCCCAGGCCTGCCGGCAAAAGTGTGTTTTAAGCAATTTACGAAAGGTGGAGAGGGTGGGGGCGACACGGATCTCCGGGGGAAGTTGGTTCCAGAGGGCCGGGGCCGCAACAGAGAAGGCTCTTCCCCTAGGCCCTGCCAGGCGACACTGTCTGGCTGACGGGACCTGGAGAAGGCCCACTCTGTGGGCCCTAACCGGCCGCTGGGATTCATGAGGCAGCAGACGGTCCCGTAAATAACCTGGTCCGATGCCATGTAGGGCTTTATAGGTCATAACCAACACTTTGAATTGGGTTCGGAGACAAATTGGCAGCCAATGCAGCTCGCGGAGTGATGCCGAAATGTGGGCATTTCTAGGCAAGCCCAACACTGCTCGTGCGGCTGCATTCTGCATTACCTGAAGTCTCCGAACATTTTTCAAAGGTAGCCCCATGTAGAGAGCATTGCAGTAATCGAACCTCGAGGTGATAAGAGCATGAGTGACTGTGAGAAGAGACTCCCGGTCCAAATAGGGCCGCAACTGGTGCACCAGGCGAACCTGGGCAAATGTCCTCCTCGCCACAGCCGAAAGATGATATTCCAAATTTAGCTGTGGATCGAGGAGGACGCCCAAGTTGCGGACCTTCTCCGAGGGGGTCAAAAGCTCCCCCCCCAGGCTACTGGACGGATAGATTGAAATATCTTTGGGAGGCAGAACCCATAGCCACTCCGTCTTGTCGGGGTTGAGTTTGAGCCTGTTGGCACCCATCCAAACCCTAACAGCCTCCAGACATCGGCACATCACTTCCGCTGCTTCACTGAAATGACACGGGGTGGAGATGTAAAGCTGGGTATCATCAGCATACTGATGATATCTCACCCCATGTTGTCGGATGATCTCACCCAGCGGTTTCATGTAGATATTAAACAGCAGAGGGGAGAGGACCGATCCCTGAGGGACCCCACAAGGGAGGAACCTAGGGGTCGACCTCTGACCCCCTGCCAACACCGACTGCGACCGACCAGTGAGGTAGGAGGTGAACCACCGCAAAACAGTGCCCCCAACCCCTCCAGTCGGTGCAGAAGGATACCATGGTCAATGGTATCGAAAGCTGCTGAGAGGTCAAGTAGCACCAGGATAGTGGATAATCCCTTATCCCGAGCCCGCCAGAGATCATCCGTCAGCGCGACCAAAGCAGTTTCCGTGGAGTAGCCGAGCCTGAATCCTGACTGTTGAGGGCCCAGATAATCGGCCTCATCCAAGGACCGTTGGAGCTGGAGTGACACCACCTTCTCAACAACCTTCCCTATAAAGGGAAGATTGGAGACAGGACGGTAGTTGTTTAAAACAGCTGGGTCCAGGCAAGGCTTCTTGAGGAGGGGGCGCACAATTGCCTCCTTGCAGGGAGCCGGAAAGGACCCCTCCCTCAAAGAGGTGTTAACAATTTCCTGAACCCAGCCCCGCGTCACCTCCCTGCTGGCCGAAACCAGCCAGGAGGGGCACGGGTCCAATAAACAGGTGGCGGAGCTCACAGCTCCAATGGCCTTGTCGACTTCATCAGGTGCTACCGGGTCAAATTCCTCCCACACAACAGGATCAAGACGAGTCCCTGTCATCTCGACTGAATCATTATCAGCCGATACTGCATTCCAATTGGAGTCAAGGTCCATCCGAATCTGGGCGATTTTATCCGCGAAAAACTTATTAAAGTCCTCAGCACTACCCTGCAAGGGTGCATCAACCCCCCCCCCCCGATTAAGGAGGGAGCGAGTTACCCTGAACAGGGCGGCTGGGCGGGATTCCGCAGATGCAATCAAGGCGGAATGATACGCGCATCTTGCCGCCTTGAGCGCCACCTGATAAGTCTTGATATAAGATCTTACAAGTGTTCGGTCAGATACGGATTTACTTTTCCTCCATTGCTTCTCTAGGCGTCTCTTCTGGCGCTTCATCCCCCTGAGTTCCTCAGTAAACCAAGGAGATCTCCTGGGTCTGCTACCACAGAGAGGTCGCAGCGGCGCAATCCGGTCAAGAGCCCCCTTCGCAGCCATATTCCAGGCCGTAACCAGGGACTCTGCCGAACTGTGAATGAGAGAATCCGGTATTTCCCCAAGCGTCCTCTGAAAACTCTCTGGATCCATCAGACGCCTGGGGCGGAACCACCTAATCGGTTCCGCCTCCCTGCAGGGGAGGAGTGGAGCCTTCAAAAACAAGCCGTAGCAGAAAATGATCTGACCATGACATAGGCAAAATATCTAAGCCCCTTAAATTCAGATCATTGCTCAACTGTTCTGAGAGGAATACCATGTCGGGAGTGTGTCCCCTCTCGTGAGTCGGACCCTGAACTACCTGAGTCAGGTTCATGGTGGCCATGGTGGCCATGAACTCCTGTGCCAACCCAGAGGATTCACAGAGCGACGGAAGATTTAAGTCCCCCAAGACAACAAGCCTGGGGAACTCAACCGCCAGCCCAGCAACCTCCTCAAGTAGCGCAGGCAGGACTGTTGACACGCAGCTGGGAGGCAGGTACGCGAGCAACAAGCCCACCTGAACCCCTAGGTCCAACTTCACAAGGAGCAACTCACAACCCGCAATCTCAGAAACAGCAAGCCTGCGTAGGCTAAAGGTCTTCTTGGCTATAATAGCCACTCCTCCTCCCCTTCCCTGGGGTCGTGGCTGATGCCATACCTGAAACCCGGCTGGACACATCTCAGAGAGAGGAACTCCTCCCTCCGGGCCCAGCCAGGTCTCAGTCACACATGCGAGGTCGGCCTCCTCATCCAGGAGAAGATCATGGATGAGGGGAGCTTTATTTACAACCGATCAGGAATGACAATTTTGGAAACCATGAAAGGGTATAAGAACTCAACTAAGGTATGTAGGAAGCACATGACAATAGTAAGGGGGACTTTAATTACTCTGACATCAACTGGGAGACAAACTCTGCACTAAGTGGAAGATCAAATAGATTCCTGACAAAACTTGCAGACAGCTTTGTTTCTCAAAAGTAGAAAAGGGAACTAGGGGATTAGCGATATTGGATCTAATTCTCACTAGCAGAGACAAAATGATAAAAGGTGTTGAAGCCACAGGAACCTTGGGGGGGGGGTGATCATGCAATATTGGAATTCAACATTATGGGAGCACAAGCAATAGAACACGGTCAAACTAGAGTCTTAGACTTTAAGAGAGCTAATTTCAATAAACTTGAGAGGGCTTGGGAGGGATTCCATGGACGAGAATCTTCAAGGGGAAATAACTCAAGAAGCTTGGGAAGTTTTGAAAAGTGAGATAATAAAAATCCAGTCTAGCACAATATCAACAAAGAAGAAAAATAATAGCTCTCACAAGAAACCAGTATGGCTGCATAAAGAACTCTCTGATAAATTGACATATAAGAGGGACCAGTATAAAAAGTGGAAAGAGGGTCACACAACTACAGCAGAATATTAGAAAATAGTCTGAGCCTGCAAAGATGAGGTGAAGAAAGCTAAGGCTCAAAATGAACTAAGGCTTGTGACCACAGTCAAAAATAATAAAAAGCAAACAGTCCAACTTACAAAAACAGTACCATAAAAAATAGATTAGAAGCACAAGTTAAGTTAGGCAAGAAAATGGTGAGCAAGCACTTATCCAGCCTAGAAGAGTTCAATTCACCAAGACCAGATGGATTACAACCCAAGGTTCTCAAGGAACTGGCAGATGTGATCTCAGAACCACTGAACTATATTTTTCAAAGACTCTGGAGCACTAGGGAACTACCAGAGGACTGGAAAAGAGCTGATGTAGTTTCCCAATTCAAAAATAAAATAAAAATAAAAATAGATCTAGGAAACAACAGATCTATCAGCCTGACCTCAATACCTGGGAAGATTCTGGAAAAGACAATCAAACAAGAATCCGCGAACACCTAGAGGCAAACAAAGTCATTACTAAAAGCCAACATGGGTTTGTCAAAAATAGATCATGCTAGACACATCCTACTGCATTCTTTGACCCAGTTACAAAATTAGTGGACTAGAGGAATGCTGTGGATATAATTTTCTTGGACTTCAGTAAAGCATTTGATAAAGTTTGTATAGGGTTTCCTGCCTGAGCAGGGGGTTGGACTAGATGACCTCCAAGGTCCCTTCCAACTTTATTATATATTATTAAATGTAAGAGTGAAATCTTTCTAGCAGATGAACTTAAAACATTCCCTCCTGCTAACTTAAGGCTGTTCTTAAGAGGACACAGAGAGAAAGAGGAAAACAAACAAACAAACAAACAAACACATTTTTCTTCACTCTGTTTGTTGGCCAGACAGAGTGAGGTATTTCCTTTTTGTGGCTTCTTTTAAGCAAAATTTCTAGCAGAATTTAAAATTATTTTCTCTTTGGATTTGAAACAGTTAATAGTCACATTTACCTCTTACATACAGACTTTGACAAACATATATACACAAAGACAAGAGAACAGAAGTCTTAGTTTTACACATCCTAGTCATTCCCACCATAAATTTCAGATAACTTAAGTTAGGGAAGGCACACATTTTAAACGTACCACGTGGTTGCATAGAGAAAAGAGAGAGAGAGAATCACTATTTCTTATTTTCCCTTTTAAGTACCTTTATTTAGCCAAATTGGTTTCCCAGCAAAGCCCTAAGCAGTCTATTTTTTTTCCCTTATAGTTTCTTTACGTATCTCTTTTTCATTCCAGCCTGGACAGGAAGCTGTCTCCTGTCCCAGGCTCCGAGCAAGCTATCAACCGGGAAACCTACTTCCGCCCTTGAATTGGAACCTCCCATGTATAACGGGATTTCCTTACCACTAAAGGGCACTATGCGTCGGCAGCCTCCTTGCGAGACTTCTTCCTACCACCACAATTTTGTGAGTCCGGAAAAAAGGGGACTCACGGAGCTTCTCCGGATCCCTCTCAGAGTTCGTGGGCTCCTCCAAGGGATCCTCCCGTTTTCAGACCAAAAAGGGGTCTGCAGAGACCTTCCGGTTTCCCTCAGAAGGTACGGGCTACTCTCCTTTTTTATTATTATTTTTTATTAATTTAATACATAAAACAGTGCACTGTGGATAGTGCCCTCCACCAAACAAGTTACAAAAATACAAACATTAATCCCACCACCAATAGGGAAGATTCAATTTCTATTACATATATACTTCTCAACTCTGGATTACATTATTCATACTTTATAGTGACTGAATTTTATTCTTTATTTTTGCATCGCCTATTAAGTTTAACATATAATTTTTTACCTTTTCCCACCGCTTCATCGTTGCTACCAATTTACCTTCATTATAATTATGTAATCTAATTTCCATTATTTGATAGTGAATGTGGTCTACCATGTACTTACACCAATTTTGTATGTTCCATTTCTTCGCATCTTTCCACCCAAGCACTATAGTTGCCTGGGCGCTTTCTATTGCTGCAGTTTTAATTTCCTCGTATTCCTTTACCTCACTATTTTTTATTAATAGCGCCATCTCCTTAGTTATTCTCCAATTAATATTTAGCATCTTATTTACCTCAATTTGTATTTGCTTCCAAAATTTTTGAACTTCAGCACATTCCCAAAACATATGCATAAATACTCCCTTTTCTTTACATCCATGCCAACAATTCCCTTTCTTCTCCCTTTGGAAGTGCGCTAATTGTAATGGTGTGTAATACCATTTATGTAAAATTTTTCTTCTCTTATCCTTGTATTTTTAATCTTCCTGATGTCTTCTACTACGCTTTCCATTTCCCATTCATTAATTTCTAATTCGTCCTGCCAATACCTTGTCAATCCTTTTACAACTTCCTCCTCCACTTGCAATAAAACCCTATATATATTACCTACTTGCGCTTTTATACTCTTATTCTTTTCTTTTAATATCTTTTCTAAAATTGTTTCTTGTCTGAGGAATGTTTCTTTATTCTCACTTCTACTTAAATATGTGCATATTGCATTAACTTGTAACCATCTTTCTTGGCCAAGACATTGCTCTAATTTACTTCTAATAATCTTTCCATCTTTTTCATATAATTGCTCAATTCTCATTATTCCTTTACTCCTTAATTCCCTTATTATCTTTGTGAGATTACCTTCCTTATTTGTGTTTATTACCTGCAGCGTCGCTAGTTTAGAATTCGTCATTTTCAATTTACTTTGCCATTTCGTCCAACTCTCTATAACTGCCTTAGCGGGGTCTATTAAACTGTTTATATCTATCCTATTCCATTTCCTAAATAATAATTCTTCATCCTTTATATCATTAATTTATATCATTAATTTTAATTAATACGTGAAAGATTAAGGATAACAAGGAATAGGGAATGGAATAATTTATTAAAAATTAAGCAAAGACAATTAAAGGATATAGAAGAACAACAATGGAATAACATGAGGATGGCGGTAAAGCAGAGAATTGAAATATGGGGGGAAAAGTCAGCAAAACAAATGGCAAATTATTTGAAAAGGAAAGAAAAATCAATTATTAATGTTCTAAGAGACAAAAATGGTTTATTAAAATATGATAATAGAGAGTTAGAAGTTGTAATGAAAGAATTTTATGAAAAACTATATGAGAAAGAACATGTCATTGTACAAGATATAGAGGTTAATGAAGAGTTAAACAAAGAAGAAAGACAACTGTTGAATGCAAATATAACAAAGGAAGAAATAATTAGAGTCATTAGAAATTTAAAACCTGGGAAGGCCCCAGGCCCTGATGGGTTTACAGGAGAATATTATAAAATGTATATGGAGGTTTTATTACCACATTTGGAGAAATTATATAATAATGTTTTATTAAACATGGATATTCCACAAACGTGGAGAAATTCTGAAATTGTAACAATCCCAAAACCAGAACGAGATTTAAAAGAACCTGGTTCCTACCGCCCAATCAGTTTGCTAAACCAAGATTATAAGATTTTTATGAAAATTCTAGCAAATAGATTAGAAAAAATATTACCCAGAATAATAGGGAAAGATCAATATGGGTTTATAAAAGGAAGAAGAATTTATGAACCAATTAGAAACATAGTGAATGTGCTATACCATGCTACAAGAACTAAACGGAAATTAGGATTGTTGAAGTTAGACGTTTATAAAGCTTTTGACAAAATAAATCATGATTATTTATTCCGACTATGTAAAACTTTAGATATGGGAAATAGGTTCAGTCATATAATAAAAGAAATATATTAAAAAAATACAGCTTATATTAGAGTAAATGGGAATAGAACGGATGAGATAGAAATAAATAATGGAACTAAACAGGGGTGCCCCCTATCTCCGATGCTCTTCGTAATGGCAATTGAAACATTAGCTAATAAAATTAGAAAATATAAACAGTGGAAGGGATACCGAATTGGAAATTTAGAATTAAAATTAAATCTCTTTGCCGACGATGCCATAATAGTTACAGAAACACCAATAGATATGGTAAATAGAATGACTATTTTACTTCAAGAATTTCAAGAGCAATCAGGGTTAAGAGTAAATATGGAAAAATCAGAAATTATTTGTTTAAATACTGGACCCAGAGAACAGATTGAGATACGCAAAGTATCAGGTTTAAAATTGGGAAGTAAAAAGATGAAATACCTAGGAATATGGCTACTAAAAAATCCAGAAAGAATGGCTGAGTTTAATTATAATTTAGTATGGAAAAAGATTCAGAAGCAGATCAAAAACTGGAAAAATAAAAATTTGAGAAGAATGGCAAAGATTAGGGCATTAAAAATGATGATAATTCCAAAAATGTTATATATATATTACAAGTAATGCCGGGGACCTTCCCTAAAGCAAAATTAAAAGAGTGGGATAATAAATTGAATCTTTGGATTGAAGGTAATAAGAGACCAAGAATTAAAAAAAGGTGGTTAGTAGCCACGGAGAGTGAAGGGGGGTGGGGAAACCCATGCTTGGAATATTATAGGGATGCTTATCAAATAGACAGACTA
This sequence comes from Bothrops alternatus, assembly GCA_034064705.1. Classification (NCBI taxonomy): domain Eukaryota; kingdom Metazoa; phylum Chordata; class Lepidosauria; order Squamata; family Viperidae; genus Bothrops; species Bothrops alternatus. The sequence continues at coordinate 1,209,339 of JARGCV010000148.1, read as the reverse complement.
ATGGATTTACAACTATTTGAAGAGAAATTCTGGGTAAGATTAGAAAAAGAAATTAATGGTACGGGCTACTCTCCGACTGGCCGGCTTTACACCACGGTTTAGGGACCCCTTGGACCTCCAATGTCCATGGGCACCTCCGCCTGCTCTCAGAGGTGGGTGGCCGCTCCCTTTTTGGTGCCTAATTTCCTAACTTTGCTTTGCTTACAGGGCCTTACCAGCTAGTTGCCCAAATCCAATTCTTTCATTCACTCATTCCATTTCATTTTCACACAGCCTCTCCCTTTTCCTTAACAAAAGGTTCTGTGCTCTGACCAAACCCCCATGCTTTCCAGGTTCTGCCAATTAAACAGATCCTTTCTGCGGCTAGGAAAGACCAGAAGGAGCAAAATCCAACTGTGATTGGGGAAAAAAAGGTCTTCTCACACAAACAGAAATACACACATTCCTTTGTTCCCCTGGGCTTTAAACTTAAAATGTAGAGGTACTCACCTTCACCTTCTTTCCAAAGCAGCCCTTGAGCTCAAACTCTCAAAACTCCCTTTACTACCTCGGCTCCACATGGGCAAAGCCTGGGAGACCCATCCACAGACACAAGGGGGTCTGTTGCCGGCAAGATGGGACTTACCAGTCTTAGTCCATTGGAGAGGTTAGCTTGGAGTCCCATCTCCAGGGTGCCAAATTGTTAGAAGTAAGTCTTCATCCTGGTTCATCCAAGACGGGATAAATAAGCAAAATGGCGACTGCTTTGGGAAGAAGGTTACAGTTTATTGAAGAAGCAGAAAGATGGTCCTTGCAAGGAGCAGAGAGGAAAGAGACCTTGAGCACATGGGCAGTAGGTTTTTATACCCCCTCTAGCCTTTTGGAATAGTTTCCTGTTCCTGTGGCATGAACCTTGAGGCTATTTCTGAATGTTTTCCTAGGCCTTGATATCTGTGGTTTAATCCTATTATCATATCCTGCTTCCCAGGTGATGGGGTTAATGTCTCCTAGAGTTTGGGTGGGGCATGCAGATCTTCTCTTTGTCTTCTTGAGCGCCCTGGCTTCAGCTTTCTGATGGTTCTACATCTGCATTCGTATGGGGCTAGCTCTTGCTTGGGACAGAGAGATAGATTTGGGGCCAGGTTTGGTTTTAAAAAAATCGTTTTGAGGAAAAATATATTTTTCTGCCCTTTTAATATTTCCTTCTCTGGGCTAACTTCCTTCACCATCTAAATAGCTGCACAGCAGCTATTTGAGTTGCTTCTATTCAGAATTAAATAAACTTGTTGCTGTTTCAACACTTGTCTCGCTTAATGCCTTCAAGAACCGAATACTTAACAGGCTGCACCATGAAATCTCATGTAGCATTGCCCCAAAGCTGTCTTGGCAGCTGTGAACCCCCTTTTCCCTCCTTGCAGGTTCTATCATGTGCTTTCAGAGAAAGGGCCAGTTTCAGAAATGGCTAGTTTCAAAGACCAGACCGAATAATTAATTCTTTCTTTCACTTTTTTTAATTTGGTGGGAAACTTGGATGTTGCTTCAAACTCTGCTAAAGCCATCTCTTCTGCCAAGTTTATGTCACAGAAATTATAGCATTTCTGTACACTTTCAATCCTGCCTTTGGTGGATATAAATTTCCTAGGCTGACCCCTTCATCTGGTGGCCACAAAATGTTCATATATTGTAGTTTCTTAACTTTATTCATAATTATATTCACACTCATTGCCATTTTCTTCTGGTTCTGTTCTTTCATTGAAACATTGAGACCTGGTCTTTCTTGTTTATGTTTGGATCATATGTTGCATAAAAGACCTTAAGAAATATTGCTGTTCCATTTTTTAAAGATTTTTTTACAGCTCATTTATAATTATACCAATAGTGGATTCTGAATGATCAACTAACAGTAATATTTATTTCTTCATGCACTTTATTCAACTCTTTTTTTTCTTCCAATATCGATTCTACAATTCTTTTTAAGAATATGCAAGAAAAATTGATTTACTGAAAATTCTCCACATATATGTGTATGTGAGGGATTACTGTACTGAGATGGCCATATCTGCATTCATACTTTCTTATTATTCAAAGTCATATCATATACTGGATCTATTTTGGACAATGCCACCTGACCAATTGTAAAAGTCTAATATGGCCAACAATAGGGCAGAAACAACCCAGAGAAGTTTTGGTTATGCTAATTATGCTAATCCATGGTTTGTTTTAACAGTAATTTGTTGATTGAGTCACAAAGACTGGATTCATTGAACAAGTTAAGCTAAACCAAACAAACTACAGTATATTATGGATTAACATCTTAGCAAATCCATTGTTTGAATGTAAAAAACAGATGTGGAGATTATTAATGAAATAATTTTTTATATTTTCCTGCAATCTTCCTGGTGCCTTTCTTCATGCCTGTGCCGACATTTTGTCACATAAAAGACTTTTTAAGGATAAAATGCCTGGAAGTTCTTTGAAGTGTTTCATTAGTCGGAACCATGACACCTGGACGCCAAGTAATTTATAGTACTGTAAAAATTAAAGAAGAAAACACAAACCAAAAACTATCATTATACCAATATAATAGCTGAGATAGTACCCTCCCATCCTCCTCAAAATGCTCCATGGAAAAAAATCTGTACTAGTTGCCAAAATGCTTTTAGAGTGAGCACTACTCTTATTCAAGCAGGAGACCATTTCATAATATAAACTTTAGGATATAATAGAAAAGTATAGTCCAGTGGTTCTCAACCTTGGGTTCTCAACCTTGGTTCGCGGGGGTCGCCGGGCACCGCCAGCCGCCATTTTGTTTTTTGTTTTTATTTTTTTTACATTTTTTTTAATTTTTTTAAAATTTTTTTAAATTTTTTTATTTTTTTGGTGCGCGCACGCTGCGCACGCTCAGATCCGCCCGTCGCGCCGGAAAAATTTTTTTAAATTTTTTTTTAAAAAATTAAAAAAAAAAATAAAAAAAAAAAAATAAAATAAAAACAAAATGGCGGACCGCGACGGGCGGATGCGCGCATGCATGGCGCGTGCGACGGGCCGATCCACGCATGCGCAGATCCGCCCGTCGTGGCCGCCATTTTGTTTTTGTTTTTTATTTTTTAAAAAAAATTTTTAAATTTTTTTTTTGCGCACGCGCGCACACGCGCGCGCCCCCGAGTCGGGGTCGCGGCGCACATGGGCGGGGCAAGTGGGGTCTCAACCTCAGAAAGGTTGAGAACCACTGGTATAGTCTATGGCTGTTACCCTTTAATGTCTTGGTAATGGGGAACCACTAGCAGATTTTAGGCTTTAAAAATAAAAAACTTTATTTATTTATTTACTTACTTAAACTTATATGCCGCCCTTCTCCTAGGACCCAGGGCGGCTTACAAAAACAATACAATAAAATTATACAATAAAATTAATTACACTCATACAACATACAAGCACAGTCAACTCACAGTCGCTGATGGAGGGACATTCCTAGGCCCAGGGGCAGAGCATAGCTCATACGCCCGAAGCCCGTCGGCATAAATGCATCTTCAACAATTTCCGGAAAGCTAGGAGGAAGCAGTACGAACCTGAGGGAAGCTGGTTCCAGAGGGCTGGGGCAGCAACGGAGAAGGCCCTAGCCCTAGGCCCCGCCAGATGACATTGCCTAACAGACGGGACCCGTGGGTAGGCTGTTTCTTGCAGGTGGAATTAGAACCCTTTTTTGGGTGCTTCTTGTTTTAGCAAAATTTGTGAAGACAAGATCAGCATAGTTGCAGCATCCTGAGGTCACATAATTGCCATTGGTGACTTTCCCAGCCAGCTTCCGACAAGTGAAGTCAATCAATAAAGAAACCACTGCTGCTTTCTTAGACCCCTAAAATGTTCCAACTGTTTGTTCAGACTAATTACTTACCTATACAGAGTACAAAAATGTATTTCTTATATTGTTTGTTACTTGAGGACTATTAGCAACCATTAACAAAAGTCCCAATAAGACAGCAAAAACTGTCTACCCTTGAGAATAAATCTTAATAGGCTATTACCCAAATAAATATGTTGGAATGAGGCAGCACTGGTCTCCCAGAATGAAAGTTTTGGGAGAGAAGATAGAAATTTTAAAAAAACTGAGCTTCATTTGAAAGAGAGTTGTGGAAGAACAAAACAAATTTGGCAGATGTGATGCCATACATAATCCTTATTTTGAGAGATATTGTCTTGGAGATACAGTAATAGAATTTGATGTCTTTATACCAGAACTCAAAATCCATTACCTTCAGGATAATGCCTGCAGAAGTGCCTGATTCAGTTTGCTATGGGAAACTTGTCAAAGATAAGCTGTACTAAAATGACAAATTTTTGGACAGAAGCAAAGCAAGATATTTATATATCCTGTATCTATGTCTGTATCTATGTCCCTCTCACAGGAAGAAGCAAAAATTTTTAAATGAAAGAACTCTCCTACTCTATAACTGAGCGTGCTGATCATCAGCCAATTGCAGATTTTCAAAACTAATATGCTGTATTCCAAATTCCAAAATAACTGATGCTGCGATTCAAATTAGTTTTAGACAAGGAGAATTGTGAATCAGGTATTACACATCAGTCATGCAAGAACAGAAAGGCACCCAAAAAGAGAAACCACCTTCTGGTTGGTGATTTAATTATAAGGGATGTAAATTTAGGAAAGGACACAGCGGTTTCGAAAGAGGTCAGGTGTCTTCCAGGTGCTACTGCCAGTAGGGACAAGAAGCGTATTTGTAAAATAATCAAGAATGCCAGCAAGGACTGTGATGTGGAGGCTATTGTACATCTTGGCACTAACGATCTATCTCAAAAAGATGTACTCTCTGTGCAGAATGATTTCCAGAGCCTGGGGCAGGAACTTAGGCTTATTTTTTCAGAGGTTCTACCAGTGCATAAGGAGCAAAATGGAAAAGGCCAGCATATAGCACAATTCAATATATGGCTAAAGGAGTGGAGTAAAGGGGAAGGCTTTGGATATATTAGTCACGATGTCAGTAGCTGGTCCAATGAAAAAATGTACAAAAGAGATGGTTTGCATCCATCAAAGAAAGGGACTGAGTTACTCGGCTATAAATTCACAGATTTTCTGGAGGAATATTTAAACTAAACAGCGGGGATATTGGAATTCAACATTATGGAAGCACAAGCAATAGAACACAGTCAAACTAGAGTCTTGGACTTCAAGAGAGCTAATTTCAATAAACTTAGAGAGGGTTTGGGAAGGATTCCATGGATGAGAATCTTCCAGGGGAAAACAACTCAAGATGCTTGGGAAATTTTGAAAAGTGAAATAATAAAAGCCCAGTCTAGCACAATACCAACAAAGAGGAGAAATAACAGCTCTCAAAAGAAACCAGCATGGCTGCACAAAGAACTCTCTGATAAATTGAAAGATAAAAAGGACAAGTATAGAAAGTGGAAAGAGAGACACATAACTAAGTCAGAATATCAGCAAATAGCCCAAGCCTGCAAAGATGAAGTGAGGAAAGCTAAGGCTCAAAATGAACTAAGGCTTGCGACCAAAGTCAAAAATAACAAAAAAAGCTTCTTTCAACATGTAAAAAAACAAGAAAAAAGTGAAGGAAACGATTGGTCCATTAGTGGGTGAAAGTGGCAAGAAGGTGACAAGCAACAGGGAGAAAGCAAAATTATTTAACTCATTTTTCGCATCTGTCTTTACACAAAGGGAAAAAGCAGACCAACCTATCAAAAATAGTGCCATAAAAACAGAATAGAAACACAAGTTAAGATAGACAAGAAAATGGTAAGTGAGCACCTGTCCAACCTAGACAAGTTCAAATCACCAGGACCAGATGGATTACATCCCAAGGTTCTCAAGGAACTGGCAGATGTGATCTCAGAACCACTGAACTATATTTTTCAAAGATCCTGGAGCACTGGGGAACTACCAGAGGACTGGAAAAGAGCTGATGTAGTTCCCATCTTCAAAAAAGGGGAAAAAATGGATCCAGGAAATTACAGACCTATCAGCCTGACCTCAATACCTGGGAAGATTCTGGAAAAGATAATCAAACAACAGATCAGCGAACACCTACAGGCAAACCAAGTCATTACTAAAAGGCAACATGGGTTTGTCAAAAACAGATCATGCCAGACAAACCTTATTGCATTCTTTGACCAAGTGACAAAATTAGTGGATCAGAGGAATGCTGTGGATATAATTTACTTGGACTTCAGTAAGGCATTTGACAAAGTAGATCACAACCTACTACTTGATAGTAGGTTGTGATAGTAAGTTGCGTCGCTGCCCCAGTCCTCTGGAACCAGCTTCCCACAGAGGTTCGCACTGCTTCCTCCCTCCTAGTTTTCCGGAAATTATTGAAGACTCATTTATGCCGACAGGTTTGGGGCATATGAACTGTACTCTGCCCCTGGGCCTAGGAATGTGAGGCACCACACTGTGCCTCAACCCGTGGAGGGTCGATCACGATAGCCGAATACAGGAACATATGCGGACACGCAAATTTCCTTGGGGTGAGTCGACCCAGACAAAAGGCTGCCTCCCCCTTTTATTACTTTCCCTTGTGGGTGGTTACACAAAGCATCGAATACACAAGTAGCCAATAGCATAGTTACACTTGTAGCCAATAGTTTAGTTACACTTGTAGCCAATAGTTTCAAACCGTGCCACAACTTTCCTCCACCTATCATCCTTCCTCCCTCTTATCTTCTTGCCTCCCCTTTTCCTCAAAACTCCATTATCCTTTGTTTCACAAGCCTGGTTCCTCTGACTCCTCATGGCAGTTTCCTTTTTCCACCTACGCTCCATTCAGCTCGCACACAATCCTAGGGCGTAAGCCATCATATCAACATCTCCTCCTTTTTTCTTTTAAAAGGAGTCCGAGTCTCTGTCATCCGAGAAAGCGGGACATGGTTTTGTCTTCTGCCATTGCATTTGTTGTTCAGTCATCAGAGGCTGCAGTTGTTGCTTATCCAAGAGGTGGACAGAAGCGGGAGACTTACACATATTCAATAGGTGGGGAATACATTGTACGCAGCAACAGATTGTTACACAGAATATTACAATCACTATTATAGCAATAACCAATTTTTTAAGCCACCCAGCATTAGGTAGCCAGGAAAACAAGCTGTCCCAATCAATCAGGGCACCAGTTCCTTGTGAAAAGGGATTGTTTTGTACCATACTTTCCATATGAGCGACAGTGGCAGAAATATTGGGTGAGTTGTCAGAAATATACATACAGCAATGACTTTGAATAAGAGCACACACGCCTCCTTTTGCAGCAAGAAGAACATCCAATGCATAACGATTCTGTAGGGTAACTTCTCTTATTCGCTGCTGCTCCTCATTTAACAATTTTATTGAGCAAATAGTATCATTAAACATTGGAACAGTCCAATTATTTAATATATGCAAATCCCTATAATTCATGGCAACACCCATTGCAGGAATTAACGCTCTAGCAGTTTGAACAGACCAACTGCCCCCCAAAGTAAGCTCATTGGAAGCTTCAACAGTGCGTCTATTGCGCAAGCGGAAAGAGGGTAGTTTATCAAGTTTATATAAAACAGGGATAACAGCTCCATACGTACATATGCCAGACCAATTCTGGGGTATTGACCGATATGCATTTTTCCCACATAAGATCCAATCCTTATCAGACATGACTGCTTTGTGTTTAGAAAAGTTATACAAGGTCTCAAAGATTTCACCAAAATCAAACAAAGGAACACAACCAGCACATGCTTTCTTGATGCCATTTTTTGTCTCATTATAATATGTAGTTTTATAGTCTAGCTGCCAGGGGATAGTTATATTACAAAATTGCCAAATACCTAGAAAGGTGCTGTTACTAACTGACAAAGCTGTGCGATTAATGCATACTTGAGCAGGGTGGCGCAAAGCAAAAGAGACCTGTAAGGAAGAATTCAAAGTGAAAGAGAGAGAGATACCGTTCATCCATGGGAACGTATTAAGGGGAGAATTGCAAGGCAGGGCAGACACATAAGGCACTCCATGAAGGGGAAAAGCACACTTGCCCTGTGCTGGCATGTGCATACAAATCCAACAATTCGATGCATTCAGCAACCGAGCATAGTGAGAAACATCTTTCATATATGCATTATTATTCCAATAGTCTGGTCCCAAGTCACCCATACGGGTAACCAGGGATCGACGAATTCTTGGTGAACCTGAAAAAGAGCAAGTAAAATACAGAACAGCAAAAATTGTCATAAAAATGGTCAAGAAGGCTAAAAAACATAGATTAAAAAACATCCAGGAACGAGGCACAGAAAGTGCTGGGGATTGAAGCTTTAGGGCCGCGGAACAGGAAACGGGAGGAGGGGAAAAGGGGGACAAAAACACCGAGGCATATGCAGGTGGAGGGTCAATTTCTGCCATCTTTCCGTTTGTCTTCAGCCGGTAATGGAACTAGATAAGGCCTCACGTGGCGACCAGGAACCCACAAAACCTTATCGTCCAATTGAATTGTGGCGTATCCACGACCCCACGTAAGTAAAGATACAGGGCCTTGCCAAGTCAAATCCGGCAACCGGCGATAATACACCTGCGGTTTTGGAACAGAAGAGGGGGGGAAAGAAAAATGGCGCTCTGCAGCAGACGTCTCAGGGGAGCCTGTCAAGTTAAGAAAGTTAACAGTGAACAGGGCTTTATTAAGACGGTTTTGAATCGATGGGAGGCCAGGAGGTATTTTCTCCTTTTCCAATTTTTGTAAAGCATGTTTTAATGTTTGATTAGCCCTTTCCACTACAGCTTGGCCCTGAGAATTATAAGGAATGCCAAATTTATGCAAAATGGACCATGTATTACAAAATTCAGCAAAGGATGTGCTAGTATATGCTGGCCCGTTATCAGTTTTCAATTCGAGCGGACGTCCCATCGAAGCAAAGGTACGAATGCAATGGTTAATGACATGCTTTACAGTTTCACCCCGTTGAGGGGAGGCCATAATAAATCCAGAATACGTATCTACGGTAACATGCAGAAATTTCCATGGGGCAAATGGGGTATAATGGGTAACATCCATTTGCCAAACAGAAGCTCGTGCCAATCCTCTGGGATTAACACCCATGGGGAGAGATGAGCCCTGCTTACTACAAGTAGGGCATTGTTGAATAATAGCGGAAGCTTCGGTGGAAGAAAGTGAAAATTGCTTCCTCAAGGCTTTTGCATTTTGATGAAAATAAGAATGACTGTCCCAAGGAGTAAGAGGAGAGAGGGCTAACACACTTTTACTAGCATCATCAGCTAAAGCATTGCCTTCTGATATGGGTCCTGGAAAAGGCTGATGACTTCGAATATGGGCAATAAAATAAGGATGCATACGATGTTCCACACAATGCTGCAAGGAAGAAAACAGCGACAACAAGTGCGGCTCCACTGCAGGAGAAAGATAGGAGTCAAAAATATTCGTGACAATTTGAGTAACATAGAGAGAGTCAGAAATGAGATTAAAAGGGGCATCCTGTAATTTGGTGAATGCTAAGATAACAGCAGCAAGTTCAGAACGTTGTGCAGAGGTTTGAGGAGAAGTGTGATAAACAACCCATTCTCCATTAATTTGATAAGCACAAGAACCATGATTTTTGGAGCCATCAGTAAAAACTGTAGAGGCACCCTGTAGAGGGTGAGTAGATTGCATTTGATTCCAACAGACCGGGATGGTTTGTAATAAAACAAATCGATAGTCAGGAGGACAATGACAAGAAATAGCACCAGGCCAATCAATCAAAGCCATCTGCAAGTCATGGGATAGTTGGAACAAATTTTCCCAAACTTGCAAGGGCACAGGGACATACAATATGGATGGTTCTGTGCCCATCAACGACTTTGCACGTTTGCGACCTTTATGAATTAAAAGAGACCACAAAAATATCTACTACTAAGTGTTGCACGAGGGGTATGTGGTAAATGAAGCCATTCAACAATTAGTAATTTATTATCTGTTGTCTGCGCTAACGCAGCAGTAGGAAGAGGAGTATTTAAAAGAATCATCGAAAGGGGAAGATCAGACACGCATCTATCGACCCAGGTGAGAGATAACGCGTGATTCACAAGAGAAAGAACTGATTGCTGCTTGGGTGTCAAAGAAATAGGATCCGAAGGGGTTTTTCCTCCTGCAAGGGCAGAAAAAAGTGGGGCAAGTTGTTGGGTGGTTAAACCCATATAAGGGCGTGCCCAATTAATAGTTCCAAGATATTGTTGAAGCTGCACAAGAGTGGTTTTAGCTGGGAGAACTAATTGTGGCAATATCGGAACAGCCCTAGCGGCCATAATTTAAAAACCCAAATATGAATAGGGTAGCACCTTTTGGATTTTTTCCGGAGCCACAGATAGTCCATATGAAGCCAAATGAGCAATAAGACAGTCTAGAACTCGTTGTACGTGAGAATGAGGTAGAGAAGAAGAAAGTAAAATATCATCCATATAATGTAAAAAAAGAAAATCGGGATATTGAATGCAAAAAGGAGTCAAGACACAATGAATATAATGCTGACACATAGTTGGACTATTCAACATCCCCTGAGGGAGAACTGTCCATTGATAACGAGAAGCAGGAGAGTGAGAATTCAAAACAGGGATAGTAAACGCAAACAATTTACGATCCTTTTGTACTAAAGGAATGGAAAAAAGGCATCTTGCAAATCTATAACAAATAAGGTGTGATCTCTTGGAATAAGATTTGGGTTAGGTAGACCACATTGCAAAGGACCCATTGGTTCAATAATAGCATTCACAGCCCTCAAATCTTGTAATAATCTCCATTTACCAGATTTTTTTTCTTAATCACAAACACAGGGGTATTATACGCACTGGTAGAAGATTCTATGCGGCCTTTGAGGAGTAAATCCTGCACTAATTGTTGTAAAGCAACAAGCTTTTCATTTGAAAGAGGCCATTGATCTATCCAAACAGGGGTAGAATTTGTGAGAGAAAGCGAAAGCGTGGGAATAGACATAACTAAAAGGATAGAACAGCCTGAAGTTGAGATAACAAGTCACGGCCCCACAAATTAGTATGAAGAGGAAGGACAACTGGACGTATACGTGCCGTAACAGATGACTCAGAAGTGGAGGCAAGCAACCATGCAGACCTTTGTTTAGCACATTAACTCCCCTAACGGCTGGAGAGGAGGAAAGTGGCCATTGTGAGGGCCATTCAGACTCTTTGATAACAGAAATGTCTGCTCTCGTATCTAAAAGACCAGAAAAAGAGACACCATCAAGGAAAATAGTAAGCATAGGTTTAGACGAGGAAACATGAGTAGTGAAAAACATGTCAGGAGAGGCAGAAACACAATCTGAAGAAAAATTGTGAGAAACAGTGAAAAGAGAAGCCACGTCCTCTCCCACTTTTATTGTTAAGCTATGGTCCGGAACACAAACCAGAGCAAGAGAAGAGAGGTCTTGTGATGCAACAAGAGAAGGAGAAGTAAGTACGCCTCGAGAAATAAGATCCCGATGAGGAAATAAAAGTAACGGAAGAGTAGAAGAAACTGAACAAGAGAAATCAAGGGGTAAAAAATAAGTGAGACCAGGAATCTCTAAGAAAACATCCTGAGCAGCTCGCACCGCAGTAACAGCAGAAAAGGGAGATGATGGTGAAAGGGGTGTGACCTTACAAAAGGGGCTGGTCACTTGCCCCCCCCATTAGTTTCCCGAAGGGGTGACAGGGGCTGGTTTAGGGGGCACAGGATTAGATCGACACTCACGCGCCCAATGGAATCCTTTCCCACATCGCGGACAGACCGTTTTTGGACGAGTTGGGGCTGGATTAGTGGTCCTTGTATGAGAACGAGGAGCACGACATTGAGCGCGAAAGTGGCCAGGCTTACCGCAATTAAAACAGTTGCCATTACGAGGAGTCTGGAATGCCACCAGAGCAGTGGCTAATTGTTGCATTTGAAAGGTAGTAATTCCAACAGTGCGACAAGCCTGCAAATAATCCGCCAAACCAGCCTCGGGGCGAGTACGCACAGAGGCTAAAGCCTGCTTGCAATCCACATTAGCGTTTTCAAAGGCTAACTACAACAAAACCTCTTTTCGTGCAACTGGATTAGTAATTTCCTTAAACAAGGCAGATTGCAGCTTTTCAATGAAAGAATCATAGGATTCTGAAGGGCCTTGACGAATGTCCACAAAAGAAGAATGAGAAGAAGTAGAAGGGTCATCCAATCTAGTAAACGTAGACAATGCACATTCACTGGAGGCTGTTAATACAGGAAGTGGGAGGGCAATTTGCGCTGCTGCTGTAGAAAAATTTCCCTGGCCAATTAAGTGATCTAAAGTGGCAGCCAAGGCAGCCAGCGAAAGAGGCAATTTAAGAACGGCTGCTCGACGAAATTCAGCCTCCCAAACTACAAATTGAGTAGTACTCAATACGATCTTAGCAATCGTATTCCAATCATAAGGAATCATAGTACAAGTAGCGGAAATGGAGGCAAGAAGTTCCTGGACATATGGACTACAAAGACCATAAGTAGAAACGGCAGACTTAAGATTTTTTTAACAAATTAAAAGGTAAGGGAGTAAAGACTGGATTAGCACCAGTAAGGTCAACCGGATAGGCAGAGGCAGTTATTAAGTCTTCAGCAGAAGTAAGAGCCCCCTGTATACGAGCCTGAAGAATTCCCTGATGTACAGGAGACAGGGCAGAAGGAACAGAAGAAGAGTCCTGATAACAGACAACTTGGGTATCAGAGGGGACATCAGAAGAACAAGGATTACAGGGAGCAGAAGAAACCGTAGGAGTTGCATAGGGAGGAGGTAACGTCAGAAGAGAATAACTATGTTCCGAACCAATAGCTACAGAAGAAGTAGAAGAAGGCAAATCTTGAAAATGGACCCGCAAACAAGCGAGAACCGTCTTCCATGTAAGGAGAATTTGGGAAGGGGCACGAGGCTCCTCATGAAGATATGAGCCAATTTTTATCCAATGAGCAATTTTTAATGACCCCTTTAAGGGGTAAGAAGGACAATGAGCCCAAATAAATATTAACAATTTTTTAAACTCCTTACGTGAAGGCAATTTATGAGTTTTGTTTAGCTGTTTAATTGAGGCCTTGACAGTTACTCCAAGTTCCTGCAGATGTGCTATCTGCTCTTTGGAGAATTCAGCCCCCATACTCACGGGAAGTCGATCCTAGGAAAAGGAGTCGCAATGCGCGAGATGAATATGGGGGTGTCAGGGATGTTGTAGTCATACGACACCGACCCGAATCACGTCGGGGTCACCACTTGAGGCACCGCACTGTGCCTCAACCCGTGGAGGGTCGATCACGATAGCCGAATACAGGAACATATGCGGACACGCAAATTTCCTTGGGGTGAGTCGACCCAGACAAAAGGCTGCCTCCCCCTTTTATTACTTTCCCTTGTGGGTGGTTACACAAAGCATCGAATACACAAATAGCCAATAGCATAGTTACACTTGTAGCCAATAGTTTAGTTACACTTGTAGCCAATAGTTTCAAACCGTGCCACAACTTTCCTCCACCCATCATCCTTCCTCCCTCTTATCTTGTTGCCTCCCCTTTTCCTCGAAACTCCATTATCCTTTGTTTCACAAGCCTGGTTCCTCTGACTCCTCATGGCAGTTTCCTTTTTCCACCTACGCTCCATTCAGCTCGCACACAATCCTAGGGCGTAAGCCATCATATCAACAGGAATGGTTCCCCATCACTGATTGTATCTTGATTCTGATTGTATGTTGTATGAATGTGTTTTAGATTACATGAAATGTGTTTTAGATTAAATGGTTAATTGTTATTGTTAAATTTCTTATCTGTTATTGCACTATTGCTATAAGCCGCCCTGGGTCCCAGGAGAAGGGCGGCATAGAAATTTAATAAATAAATAAATAAATAAATAAAAAATGCGGGTTAGACAGCATCACCACCAGATGGATCCGTAGCTGGCTGACCGGCCGTACTCAGCGTGTGGTCCTCAATGGAACCACATCTACATGGAGGGAAGTGTGTAGTGGGGTGCCCCAGGGCTCTGTTCTGGGCCCAGTGCTCTTCAACATCTTCATTAATGATTTGGAAGAGGGGATAGATGGGGAACTCATCAAATTTGCAGACGACACCAAGCTGGCAGGAATAGCCAACACTCCAGAAGACAGGCTTAGGATACAGGAGGATCTGGACAGACTTGAACACTGGGCGCTATCTAACAAAATGAAATTCAATGGTGAAAAAAGTAAGGTTCTACATTTAGGCAAGAAAAACCAAATGTATAGGTATAGTATAGGTGGTACCTTGCTCAATAGTAGTAACTGTGAGAGGGATCTCGGAGTCCTAGTGGACAATCATTTAAATATGAGCCAGCAGTGTGCTGCAGCTGCCAAAAAAGCCAACACAGTGCTAGGCTGCATTAACAGAGGAATAGAATCAAGATCACACGAAGTATTAATACCACTCTACAATGCCTTGATAAGGCCACACTTGGAATACTGCATCCAGTTTTGGTCACCATGATGTAAAAAAGATGTTGAGACTCTAGAAAGAGTACAAAGATGATTAGGGGACTGGAGGTTAAAACATATAAGGAAAGGTTGACGGAATTGGGTATGTCTAGTTTAAGGAAGAGAAGGACGAGGGGGGACATGATAGCAGTGTTCCAATATCTCAGGGGCTGCCACAGAGAAGAGGGAGTCAACCTATTTTCCAAAGCGCCTGAAAGCAGGACAAGAAGCAACGGATGGAAACTAATCAAGGAGAGAAGCAACCTAGAACTAAGGAGAAACTTCCTGACAGTTAGAACAATTAACCAATGGAACAACCTGCCTCCAGAAGCAGTGAATGCTCCAACACTGGAAGTTTTTAAGAAGAAACTGGACAGCCATTTGTCCGAAATGGTATAGGGTTACCTGCCTGAGCAGGGGGTTGGACTTGATGACCTCCAAGGTCCCTTCCAACTTTATTATTATTATTATGGATCATTGTAGTCAGCCAGATGTTCAGACTGGATTTGGCATTTTGTCTACCTATCGAGTCCTTACCCAGGACCTGGGATAGGCAGATCTGGATGTTTGATGGTATTACAGATATCGTCGCAGGATGGAAGCAGTTCCTAGTAAGGCCGCCTTTTGCAATTGACTAATAGCGAATTTGTCAATGCCAATGGTGTTTTTATTATTATTATTATTATTATTATTAAGATCATATACATGAAGTCATGGTTTGTATCATCATGGGTTACTGGCCAAATGATAGTTTGGAGGTTCATACAATATATTTATGTATTTATTTACTATGTTTATGCCTGCATTTATTTTGTGCAATGTGTAGTCTAGTATATCTCTCTGGTGTTGTGTCACAAATGAAACATATGAAGAGGAACTTGGGAAGGATAGGAGAGAGGCACTTAGTCATACAAACTGTATCAAATGATCTATCCCAGGACACTCAGAGGCTAATGCAGGAAGCAAACAAGAATACCTAGACACCCTGAGTAATTTTGACCAGGCATCAAATCCCCAACTAAGCTCTAACAGAAGAGCCAGAATAGAGAAGTAGAGAAAGAAAATCTCTTCCAGTTATAAATAATTGTGACTCTCCCCCAGGTCTCCCATTGTTTTCTATATAAATACTAACTCTTGTCTGATACAACTCCTACAAAAGAGGCTCCAATTGACAAGCGGATAAATTCCCTGTAGACCAGAGGTGTCAAACTCGGAACGTCACATGATGTGTCGCAACGTATCACAACTTTTTTTCCATTGCCGGCAATGGGGTGGGCGCGATTTTGTCATGACGCTTCCAGCCTGTGGGCCAGCAGTTTGACACCCCTGCTGTAGACCAAGACAAGGATCTATTACCATTGTTGGCCAAGTGCTCATGAGCATTTTTGCTTAGCAGAACATAACTAGTTGAGAGACATTGTTCTATGGCGGATGGTATCACTTAGTCCCGTATTTCTCAACTTTAAGGTGTGTGGATTTCAATTCCCAGGATTCCCCAGCCAGCATGGGGAACTCCAATTCTGGGAATTGAAATCCATATATTTTAAAGTTGCCAAGGCCAAGAAAATAAGATTTAGTCTCTTCTGTTTTCTTCAAAGACTTTGCAAATCCAGCTATAGGTGCTATGTATCTCCTGTTGTTCCTTATTCTATTTCACCTTTGTTTTTCATGGGTTGCTCTTCTGCAGGTACAGAGTGAATTCCTCACCCTATTTTCCAATCTCATATTGTCAGTAAAGTGCAATGCCCATTTCTCTCATGCCTCTAGGGACACTAGAAGTGTTTATTTTTTGCTGCAATTCTTGTATCTCCTGTTGGCTGCTTTCCCAGGAAAGAATAAGTGGGGTATTGCCTAGGTCAGCAGGTTGGTATATATAATGCACTTTATGTTCATGACACAGCAACTGTGAGGAGCATGAAGGAATGAGAGCCTTTCTCTAGAATGCAGGAAGACTTACTAATTTGTAACTTGGTTTCCCTTCAGAAGATTGTAGCAGTGTACATAAGAGTATCCTCTCCCATATTTCTCCACAACAGTTCTGTGAAATAGTTTGGGCTGAGAATGACTGAGGCAAAGCTAAAACCTAGGTCTGCCCGTTCCTATCACCAATCCAGTCTATGCTAGTGGCTTTTTGTCTTTCCTATCACAATTACAGCATAACAGACTTGACAATAGCAGAACTTTTGTGATAGTCCTGTGACTGTATTTTGCTTGTTGAAATTCCTCTTTCAGAATGTCAGAATCAGCAGTTTCATTATTTTTGTATAATGGTACCTTAAGAAAGGAAGGACAATGGAACATATTTCAGAGACAATTTAAATAAAAATGCATGTAGTGTTTTCATGTCCACATTTTATCAGTGGGGTTCTCTCTTTTCTTAAATACTAACATGGCCAACATTATATCACTATTATGCATGTGTGTAATATGCGCCTTCAAGTCAGCGTCAATTCTTAGGGATGTGTGTCTAATGCAGAGATACATATTTTCTTTATGGTTTTTAATATTTCTGTCAAGTCTCAGCCATCCCTTAAGACAAACTGCCCTTGAGGTCACAGAGGCCAAAGCTATCATACTGAGAATGAGGTCATCCGGGGTCAACCGGGTAACTAACATCCTGGCATTTTGGTCTCAGTTGGCGATTCTCGTCTCCCGCACATGCGCATTTCCACTCAACCTACCATTTGTACGCGCTCCACATGGGCGACACGTTTCCTACACCTTGTTTCGCCCATGCGCAGACCGAGCTGAGGGAAACGACAGGCGCCAGCCTTTGTTTCCTCTTACGCATGTGCACTGGTCTCAGCCATTACCGGAGGAACGCCCCCCTCTTCCCCAAAGCTCCGGCAGGAACTGAAGGGCTCGCTTTCGTTTCTCGATTGGTTAACGCGAAGACCGTGCGCGCGCGGAGGCCAGCAGGAACCCTACCGAACGTGCCCAGCAGGAGGGGGCGCGAAGAGCGCAGGCGCAGAGCGAGGCCCCGCCCTCCCCAGGGACTCATTGTGCAGCAACCGGATTGACTTCTTCTCGTTCGCGCGAGCCAGCGGGATCCGTGTCGCCCTTCCCCCCCCTTCTTACTTCACAAGCAAGCGCGAGCCTGATAGGGGACAGAGCCGTCCACTCCCTCGGCAGGAAGGGGTTTGAGACCGCTCGCGTCGCGGCCCTGAGCGCCAACATCACAACCGCCCCTCCTCCTTTCCCCCCTTCTCTCTCTCTGTTGCGGCCTCGCTCTCTTCCATCTTCTTTTCCTCTCCTCCCATCCCGCGAGCTTGCGATACCCCTTACGTTGCCTCCCGGGTCTCCAGACTTTTCCCTCCTCTCCTCTTCCCGAAGCGCCCGGTTTTACGGAGGGGAAAGCAAAGCGGCCAAACGGCGCGCGCCCTCCCGGAGGACTCATCCCGCGGCAGCAGGTGGGAATCGAGGCCCACGTTCTATGGGCGTTTGTTTTGCTGACGCGCGCCAGGCGAAGCCAACAGAACGCGGGTGTGGGGGGGGAGAAACGCGCCCGCCTGACTCCCTCCCCCCCAGTTTTCGCAGCATTTAACCCTTCCCCATTTCCGCGACGGCCGGCTGGCCCGCCCGCCAGTCAGTTTCCTCTTCCGGGCCGGCAGAGGCGCACGGCGTTTCCTGTATCGCGGGCTTAAAGTCTGAAACAGCCGGGCTTTTGGCTGACTGATCGCTTTTTATCTCTCCCCCCCTTATCTTTTCGGTTTTTTTTTAAATTCGCCGCTTTAGAGGCAGCGTAAAGGCAAACTCCGGGAGGCGCGCACGGGGCGAGTGTCTCGGTCGCATTCCTCCACCATCCCCCCCGCTCCGCTTTTTTTCCGCCCTTTCCTCAACGGCCTTGAACGCGTGCTGAGGAGGCACGGACGTCCGGCTCTTTCTCTCTGCCGCTGCCGCCAGCGCCATGTTGAAACAACCGCTGCCGCCGCCCTCCCCTCAACCTGCTGCGCCTTCCTCGGGCCCCCCTCCTCCGACCACGCCGCTGCCGCCGCCTCAGGCCGCTGCAGCCGCCGCCGCCGCCGCCGCCTCCACCTCCCGCAAAGCCAACCCACCCCCGGCCAGCCCCAACGGGAATCTCAGCCCCGGGGCCGCGGGTGGACCCAGAGCCACAATGGTGGCTCCCCCTGGTAGCGGGGGAGGACCCCCCCCTGGAGGAAGCGGCACCAGGTAAGGCTTGTCCGAAACGGGCTGGTTTGTGTGAGCGAGGGAAAGGAAGGGATCCTGGCGGGAAAGACCGAAAGAGAAGGGACTGTCGCGTTCCCGCCCCAAAAGGGTTGACGGGAGGACTCGGCCGGGTGGGGGGGGGAGAAGAGCATGTGTAGACCCGATAAGCGGAGTCGGGCTGCTTTGCCGCTGATTGGGTGCCGCTCTTCTCAGCGTACGCCCTGCTGAGACCGGAAGGCGGATGCCGCTAACACTTGCCCCCTCTCCCCCCCCCCTAGACTCTTCTCCAGTCATCCATCTCTCTGGCGTGTGTGATTTTTGGAAGGGGATGTAATGTGGGTCTTCTGCCTTTCGAAAAAGAAGGTTCGACCCCTCCTGGGCTGAGTTTCCCTCCTTGTGGTGGAGTATAGAATTTGACTGCTTATAGGAAGGATCTAATTTCGGATGCAAAATTGAGCATGGGAACTGCGTTTTCTTGGAAGTAAATTCCGTTGACTTCTCGTGCACACTGCTGTACAATCCAAGATAAACTAAAAGACATCAGAAAACCATTATCCAACAGACGTTCTTTCAGACATTGCAGCGTCTGGGCTGTCTTGGTCTGCTCAATTAAAAGAACTTATAAAGAGCAGTGATGCCTTCCAGAAATGAGTTTTGCCCAGCAGTGCTGCTTAAAGGTGGTTGGTTTGCTTTTTTCATTTCAGTAGCCTAGCATAAATTTCTAGTTTAAGAAAGAGCAGGACGAAATAATATTTGCTGAGCCATGCATCAGTTTTATAAAGTTGAACAAGATCATGGATCTTTCTTTCTCTCTTTCCCTCTCTCTCGGGTTGGGCATTTTTTGTGATCATTCTAGCACAGTGTTTCTCAACCTTGACAATTTTAAGGCATGTGGACTTCAACTCCCAGAATTCCACAGCCAGAATTGCTGGCTGTGGAATTCTGGGAGTTGAAGTCCACATGCCTTAAAATTGTCAAGGTTGAGAAACACTGTATCTAGCATATCATTGAAGGAGTTCATAAAGACCTTTTGCTATTCTGATTGAATTATCACCTAGTTATCTCCCACTTATTTTAAATTGGCTAAGGAATTTTGATGATTTGTGCAAAATGTTATTCTGAATTTTGATAAAGTAATGTAGAAAGCTCAGAAATCATGGATTTGAGGCAAAGCAAATCCATTCTAAGCTTCTTTTCATACACTTGAGAAAATTCTTGTGTGCATGTGCCAGTAACACTTTATGTCCACCATCTACTTTTATATGTTTGTAGCTGATGAGTTTTCATGTATAATACTTACGGGACCATCTTCTGCCACATACTTCCCTTCGACTGGTGAGAGCGCACAGGGTCGGCCTCCTCCGGGTCCTGTCAGTGAAACAGTGTCGTCTGGTGGGTCCTAGGGGGAGGGCTTTCTCTGTTGTGGCGCCCATTCTCTGGAACCAACTGCCCCCTGAAGTCCGCGGTTCTCCCACTCTCTCGGCCTTCCGAAAGGATCTTAAGACCTATCTTTGCCGGCAGGCCTGGGGATGATTGTGACTGTTGTGTGAATGATGAATGAGTGTTGGTTTTTATCTTTAAATGTTTTTTTAATTTGGATTTGATACGAATATTGTTTGTATATGTTGTAAGCCGCTCCGAGTCCTCGGAGAGGAGCGGCATATAAGTGTAAACAATTAAATTAAATTAAATTAAATACATGCACTGATTTCTCATCAAGTTGTCTCTGTAGAAAGGAAATTATGTCTTAGCTGAATTAGGAAGTCTGTTTAATTATTTTGGTAGTAAAGTATGGGGTTCTTGTTAGTGGTGAGAGCTCCTGTGAATTAGATTGATGAAGGAATGATGAATGTATGCACCAAATGTAGCCTGTTGGTTTAAAGAGTTTACATTCTGCATTATTAATTACATTTGTGCCTGATTTATTTTCAGGGGCCAGAGTACAGGCAAAGGACCTCCCCAATCTCCTGTAAGTTGTTGTATAAGCCATTTGGGATTGACATATCTGATCTGTATGATTTGTGTAATTGCTAGAGACTTGAGGTTTCTACTACCAGTCTTTGCCAATAAATATATCTGCTAGTAGGCTTCAGTTCTTATGGCTATAAATGTACCCCTAACCTAAGAATTTTTTGAGTTATGACATGTGGTAAAAGAATTCCTAGCCTAGAATCTTATGTATCTGCTATGACCAGGGCTTTTTTTGTCATAGAATGCTCAGAACGGAGTTCCGGCACCTTTTTTGGATGGAACCTTATAGGGTAGGCAAGGCGGGTTGTATAACATGTGTGAGTTCCGCACCCCCCCCTTTTTTTTTTTTTTACAAAAAAAGCACTGGCTATGACTATAGTTAAAACCATTTCTGTGTCTTTATGTTAATTTGTATATTTCTTTTATTTGCAATTCCTATAACAATAGCAAAGTATAAATAATATCTGGAGTAATTTCATGTAATAAATTTAGTTCAATTTTTTAATGCCAAATTACCTGTAGATTTTCAGCTTAATATCATTTGACTTGTTGAGGTGCAGCAAAGTCTGCTTATAATTTTTTTTTTCTAAATTTGCAACTTTGTTAAGCGTGGAGTTAAATCACTGATAGGCACAATTTTTTTTGAAAAAGAAAAGTGTACTTTTCAAATCAATCTGTATCAAAACCACATTTTGATTTGTGACAAATATTTGGATGCTTCAGTTTTAGATACTGAATTGTGAAAATCCCAATATAATGTTCATTTTCAACTATAGACCCTCTATCCAAACTCTATGAGAAGTAGTAATACAGTTTGAAGCTGGGCCAAGCCTCCTATATACTAAGATTCATGGAAGAAGCTCCTTACTGAGAAAACAAATGACATAGTTATTTAAGCCTATATTTGTTACAACAGGTGTATACATTTTCTGGAATCTTTCAGTTGCCTACCTAATTATTGGGAATGTTGTAACATTGGGCAATGGATGCTTACAGATGTCTTGGTGACACTTATTTTTCCATTTCTCCCAGGCTTTTGAGGGTGTTTATAACAATTCCCGAATGCTGCACTTTCTAACAGCAGTTGTGGTGAGTCTCCTGGTGATAAATTAGGAATGTAGAAAGGTAGATGTACAGGTGCATGTTTATAGGGTGGAAGGTACATGATGGAATTTCTTTCAATATTTTGATTTCATGTGGTTGTCCTGCAGAAAGAGAAACATTTGTGTTTATATAGGCATTGCTCACATGATGTACTGATCCGTTTGTAATTTGTTTTACATTATTCTGTGAACACAGATCCTCATGTTAAGAATTTTAGTCGCAGCTATGTTGTTTTGGGTTGATTTTAAAATGGTAGACAATACAAAAATTGCAAGGTTCTCAACCAAAGAAAGGTGGGATGCCTGCAAAGGCTAAATTTCCCCTTCCGGGTCTTCTAGTTTGTGCATTAAGAATAGTTTGGGCTAAGCATTGTGCAAATGGGTCAGGATTTTCTCTTGAATTTCTTTAGTTTACTTTGCTTTATTTTAACAGCTCTTCCAAATAAATTGATTATAAGTGTATGGGGGGGGGCAGGGAGGCTTTGAGTCACAATTTGAAGTATTCCTGTATCCTTTTTTAAAGTATTCCTTCCCTTTGGTTCTCTTCCCAGGGATCAACATGTGATGTGAAAGTGAAAAGTGGAAGCACATTTGAAGGAATTTTTAAGACCCTGAGTTCTAAGGTGAATACTTTCTTTGCTGATTAGTTTTCTTAGAATGTTAGCTAACAGGTTCAATGAAGTTTATACCTTAGTTCAGGGGTAGGCAACCTTGGCTCTTTTATGACTCGTGGAATTCTGGGAGTTGAAGTCCACGAGTCATAAAAGAGCCAAGGTTGCCTACCCCTGCCTTAGTTGTACTTAAGTATTTAGCTTTATTTTATATTGAAACTTTGCATACAGGAAGCATCCTTTCTCCCCAAACTTCACAAAGCTTGCTTAAGCAGCCTGCTATTATGAGATGACAAGAGTGAATATCTGGAAATAGTGCTTAGTGATTAACGGATTGTGATATGGCAGTGATGGCGAACCTTTTAGAGACCGAGTGCCCCAAAACCGGTCCAACCCCGGGCCTGCCCCTGTTCTGCCGCCCGCTCCGCCCACCCACAGGGCCACTCATCACAGATCACCCAAGCAGTCTTGCAGCGCCATGGCGGTCATGCCCTCTGCCTGCACCCCACAGGATCATCTGCACATGATGGGGCGTGAGGGCGGAGTCTTGCCCCTGCTGCCATGTGCTTGGCTGCGCTGCTCTGCATGGGCTACATCTGGGGGAGCTTCTCCACCAGGCAGGCTGCTGGTGAGGAGGGGGTTGCAGGGGGAGGCGGGGCTGGGGTAACAGCATGCGTGCCCACAGAGAGAGCTCCGAGTGCCACCTCTGGTATGCGTGCCATAGGTTCGCCACCACTGTGATATGGCATGTTTTCAGATTTATGTAGTTTTTCTATAGTAGGAATAGGCAGCCTGTATTAATTTAAAAAAAAAATTTTTTTTACAGTTTGAGTTGGCTGTGGATGCTGTGCACAAGAAGGTGCCTGATCAGCCAGTAGGGCCGAGGAGGGAGGATATTGTAGACACTATGGTTTTCAAGCCTACTGATGTCATGTTAGTGCACTTCCGCAGTGTTGATTTTAACTACGCCACCAAAGGTAATACACCCTTAAAATAACAGAATGGAGGTGTGATGGGTGGACGTCTGAAGGAGAACTTGAATCCTTTCTATCCTGACCTTCCTTTCTGTTGTGTGTCTTAGATAAGTTCACAGATTCTGCCATTGCCATGAATTCTAAGGTGAACGGAGAGCACAAAGAGAAAGTACTACAACGCTGGGAAGGGGGAGATAGCAACAGTGATGATTATGACTTAGAATCAGATATGGTAAGTAACTGATATGGCTTGAGTCCTCAAAATAGATTTACTTAGAGCTGCTTCACTAAACTTTGTTGCAGCAAAGGTACTAAAGCATTTATCTGTTATTTCAGTCTAATGGCTGGGACCCAAATGAGATGTTCAAATTCAACGAGGAAAATTATGGTGTGAAGACAACGTATGATAGCAGTCTCTCATCATATACGTAAGTTAATGATTTAGCCATATATATGTATATATATGTGAAGGTTCAGGGGAGAGAGCAGTTGATGACACTGATGTAATTTGGTAAGCTATTAAAGTAGATTTAGATAGTTTTTCTTTTTCACTTAATAAATGAGAGTTGGTTAACATACCAGGACTTGTAAGGCTTTGATTAGGTGGTGGAAATCAGTGGATAAAGAAGAGTAGACTGATTGTCAAGACAATTCAGAGAGAATCATCTCAATTTGTCAGTATTTGTGAATAGTTTCATCCTTTCTCTATCCTCAGTTCCACCTGTTTATTACAGGCTGTTGGTGGCTATAGCAGAAATAGTGAATGTTCTATGATGAGACATGTCCATTGGAATATTATAATAATGCTACCCTTGTATTATCTGCACTTGAGGATGGATTCCAGGATTCAATTTAGTTTAGGTGCTGGACTAGAAACTGAGAGACTGTTGTAGTCCTCTCTTGGAAGCCAGTTGGATGGCTTTGAGACAGAAATACACTCTCGCCCAATTCACTTTACAGGACTTGTTATGGGAAAAATATAACGAGAGCATTATGTACGCCTTCTTGAGTTGCACAAAATAGTGCACAAAATACAGGAGATATGAATCTAATAACGCAGTGAATATTAGAGCTCATGCAATATGGTCACTTTGGACCGCTAATCAATTCAGTTCTTTATATAGTTAATATATACAGCATATGTCACTACATTACTAGTTTTTGTTCTGTTCCTAAATTCAACAGTATACAGAAGTAGCAGAAGCCTGATTTTTCCTTGCTTTGTTTGCTTGTTTGTTTATTTATAAAATTTATTAGCTGCCTATCTTAATGCAAGGTAACTCTGGGTGGCTTATAATCATAAAAGATAAATATACATATATAAAAACAAGTTAAATGAGACAAATGTTATGATCCAATTAAAGATGGGGGGAGTTGGAATGTGAATATGTGCACACACACACATTATATATGTGTATGTGTGTATACTCAGTTGTTATTTCTTTTTGTACTAAGTGTTATGTAAAACAAAAAACAAGGAGTAATGGACAAAAACATTAAAGCAGGAAATAGAAAATGTAACTATAAATAATCACTGTTCGCTCTTCAAACCTTTCTATGCTTGCAAGCCACTCTTGCTTTCTTTGCATCTGAACATTAGTTTATATATTCCCTTTGTTTTTTTAAATTTCTCCCCTCTTGATTTTTGAGGACTACAAATCCAGGGCATTACTTTCTCAGTCTTCCCTCGCACTCATTCCCTCTTGCTTTATATATTTATTTATTTGTATTAAATATTCATTCTATATAGCTAAGCCACCTCAGTGTACTACTTTCATATTTGTTTCTGATATTTGTATTAAGTCTGCCCATTCTTGACCCCCCCTTTTTTTGCTTTACTACGTTCAAAGATCTTTCAACAACCATTTACTCTTCTCGGCAGATGTAGTAGACTATATATTAGCAATCTTTTTATCAGCATTTCTGAATTTTAATGTTTTCCTATCCATGTCCCCTTCTTTAGGAATATACTCCTAAAGTGAGTAGTTTTATCTCCTGGCTGTAATATTTTGCCATTTATGTGTAACAGGCAGTGGTCCTTCAATTTTTTCCTTTAGAGTCTCAGACTACAAAATGGTACCATCTGATCAAAGTACATGTACATTCATATCTCCAACCAACCCTAGCTGACCATTTCAGTTTCACTTTTGACTATGTTGTCATTCCCATTTAAATGTTTAAATACTCTTTTCAAAATTCATGAACTTTGGTTTTATGTCAGTATAGCACCAATTCATACTGTTTGACATATTAGTGCTTTTGTTTATAATTAAATCTACATGTTTACTTCATGCACATATCCATCAACACCTCACAAAATCAGATCAGTTACATGATTCCCCCCTTCTTAAGTTTCACAAATACAGCATACCTAATTTTCTTCCTTCAGTTAGTTAATTTATTTTCTTTACAGTTTATTCCTCTTATATTCCAAATCAGAATCTTCACATTTCATGGTTAACAAATGATCTCATGTACCTGTTACGGCTTTCATCATTTAAAGCTTTCGCATAACACTTTTTTATTACAAGAAGGAGCAAATCTGTTGCTCCATCTGTTTTCTCTGTTAATGTAAGAACTCTACTGGTCAGTTTGGGCACATTTTGGCCAGTATGTCACCAACTAAATCCAATTTTACTCAAAATGCAATGTGTGGATTTATGCAATAAGTAATAAGCATCCAGAACTTTATTGGAAATAGTTCTGGATCTGAAATTTATAAAGTCTAGGAAATTCAATCAAAAACTTTGAACTGTTGGGGTCTGAGATATCTTTTACCATGTTACAAATGAAGAGGTGTTGGTGCATCTACAATAAAACAAGTTTTTTATTGTGTTGTTTTGGATAAATCAGTAGAATTTCTTTGCTGCATTTCCTTTTTTCCCCCCTTTTCCAATGGGACACTTTTTCATGGTAGAGTCCCTCTTGAAAAAGATAACACAGAGGCATTTCGGCAACGAGAGGCCAGGGCTGCACAGCTAGCACGAGAAATTGAGTCAAGCCCACAGTATAGACTGCGTATTGCGATGGAAAATGACGATGGGCGCACAGAAGAAGAGAAGCACAGTTCAGTGCAAAGGCAAGTATCTGGAAGAGACAGCCCCAGTTTGGCTTCCAGGTAAGTTTGTAGCATTGGTGAAATGAATAAAAATATGTGTTTAAATCTGTTCTCATAGCAACGATATCAGTTATTTTATAATTTGTGTATTAGCAACTCTGCATAGCTCAGGTGACATTTTTTAGGGTGATTCAAAACTGTAATAAAATAACTTTTGGATAGCCATATGCCTCTCTAGTATAAAATGAACACTAATTTGGCTGGTTTATCCTATATTGGGGAGGAAACAGCATTAAGGCCTCACTGTGACTTAGAAGCTGGTTCCCCTGTTGATTGCCAGTCTCTTTGCTTCAGATGTTGCCTTGCATTTTGCATTCAGCTTCTTGGATGAGGAAAGTTATGGTGGTTTCTTTCTTTACTGTTTTTAGAAAGTACCCAGCTATTTCTTTTTGCAGAGAGGGCAAATATATCCCACTTCCCCAACGTGTCAGAGAAAGCTCCAGAGGAGGCATACGCTGCAGTAGCTCTAGAGGAGGGAGGCCAGGCATGAGCTCCTTGCCACCCCGTGGGAGTTCACATCATTCAGAAAGCAACGCTGTCTCTGCTCCAGAGCAACGAGGTATCAATGGAGGTGAGCAGAGGATCTCGGGCTTAAAAGGGAAATACTGGAATGGATTGAAACGGTCACTTTAACAGGCAGAAAAGCCTTGGTAAAGGTTGGTCCTTCTGACTGAAAGTTCACATGACTCTCTCTCCCCCCCTCCCCGTGTTTCCTGTCTCCGTTATGATGTAATTTTAGGCGGAAAAGGATACGATGAAAAGTCACAGTCAAGAAGTTTGTTCTGCTTTACTTTTTCCTCTAAAGCAGTGTTTTTAAAACTTTTTCTCTCTCAAGGACACTTTCACGTTTTAAAAAAATCTCAAAAGAACTTTCCTTTGTGCAGGTCATATTTATCATATTAAAAATTAAAATTGACCCATTTGCTACAGCTACGATTAGTCATAATTATTGTTTGATGGGATTTTAATATTGTATTTTTCAACATAGGATGGCAAATGATTTTGATTTCAAGCGAACCTAACAATCAGGTTGGGGGA
This sequence comes from Bothrops alternatus, assembly GCA_034064705.1. Classification (NCBI taxonomy): domain Eukaryota; kingdom Metazoa; phylum Chordata; class Lepidosauria; order Squamata; family Viperidae; genus Bothrops; species Bothrops alternatus. The sequence continues at coordinate 1,181,902 of JARGCV010000148.1, read as the reverse complement.
CCCCCAGGGGTTTTAGGACCACACTTTTAAGGAACACTGTTGTAAGGGAAATGCATTTTGAAATGAGATTGAGAAAGTTGAAGAGTGTGCCTGTAGAGGATGACAGCAAAAAAAAATTCATGCGACAGCCTAAACTGACACGGGCAACTTGAGGGAAATCACTGGAAAATCATACGAATGGATGACAGCAATAAAAAGTCAATTGGGGAAGTGCTGGGTTGAAGGGGTTCTTCAGAAACCATTGGCTAATGGTATCGATCCTGTGGGGAGATAAGAAACTTACCTGCATGCCATGCAAAAATTGTTACTTGCTCCACAAGAACACAAGATGTTAAATTCTGAATTATTTAGAAAGAAATGAAGTACTAGTAACAATTACAAGTAGTCCTCCCCTTAACAACCTTAATTGGGACTGGAATTTTTGTGGATAAGCAAAGTGGTCTCATTAGGCAAAACATCACCTAACTGCATCACTTAGCAATCACAGTTCTAGTAGTCCCAGTTGTCATTAGACAAGGACCTCAAGCTTGTGCCCTGTTGTGTTTTGCCTCCACTTCAATTCCTCTCCATCTCTGCCCTTTAGCACCTCAGCTGTAGCAGCAGGGGGAAGATGGTGGCAAAGGTCAGCTGAGGACATTGGAGGTGGGGGGGGGGATTGCAGGGCAGCCAAAAGGGCAGAGGTATGGGGTAAGACCGGTGGGTGAAGTTGAAGTGCATGGCGCAGTGTAAATGCAGTTGCGCTGCCAAGCACCCAAAGTTTGATCACATGACTGTGGAGGCACTTCAATGCCCATAGCCTCAAGGGCTGGTCATAACTACCACTCATTCAGTGCTGCTGTAACTGAATGGTTGCTGAACGAATGGTCATTAAGCAAGGATTACTTGCACCACCAGTACAAATTAGGTTTAGGGAAGGGGTTACTTCCTTGAATAAGGAAATGATCTGTCTTCATTGCAATATCAATCTGGCTCAGGCTTCCAAGATAGGTTGATGAGTAGAAGGGAAGGGTGAGATGAATAGTATATGGACAGATTGAAATCACGAAGTGTATCAGATGATCACCAGGGGGGAAATGGAAGGACGAAGGTTAGCATGTGCTCTGCAGAACAATAACAATAAAAGGAAGGGAATAGCATTTTGAATGGTAAAGAAAATGCATAACTAAAGTTGAAGTGACACAGGTTATAGTGTATGGGATCAAAAAATGGATTCTAAATTGAAGGAGTGAAGAAGAAAGGAATAGATGGAATGCAAATGGGGAGAAGTTAGATTTGAAGCCTCAATAGCCTATGAAATGCCTCAGAAAAAAATGATCCAAGGCTAATTTCTGGCTCTTGCAATAGTGACATTGCATTGTTGGTCTTCACAAAGTGCGTTCAGTGAAATTGCTTGCTGAAAATCAGAAGAAGCAGTAACAATATCAGTGACAACTTTGCTCAGTTTAGCTGTGTCTGAAGCAGGCCTCTACCCTACCACTGATTTCACGTTCACCTTCAGTTGCCCCAGCTCCGTCTTGCTATGTTACAACCTGGAACCAGGATTGCTGCATCTTGTTATGATTCCTTGTGACCTTTCTCTTTACTTGCCTCTCTTCTTTGGATAGGGTGCAGCATTTCCTGCTTCTTCCCATTCATCCCCCATATTTGTACAGGCCGTAGGGCCAGTCACTTATCCACATTCATTAGTTTGCCTCTTGTAGACAGGTTACCATGGACAAGGGTTCCGATGGGTGCGTTGACTTAGTCACCATTCAGTTATTTTAAATGTCTTGATTAGTCTGAATTTGGAAATGCCAATTGCAACTAGGTGGCTGCTAATCTCATTGGCGTGATGGAATTTTCATTGTTTGCTAGTAGGGGAGAGCCATAGATGTCGAAGGAACGTTTTGTTTATGTGTGTCTGGTTTGATTCATCGCCACTTATGACTGCTTTGTTTTAGGTCCATCCAGGATGTCTCCAAAGTCTCAACGACCCAATCGAGGGGCTAAGAATATGTCATCCCCAACCAGCCGACCCATGGAAGTCTCTGCTGCATCTCCTACAGGTAGAAGAAAGAATAAGCAGCAAATCTGATGTCTTTTTTGTGTGTGTGTGAGGGCCTTGATTAATTATTTTTCATCTATTAGCCCTAATCTAATGCATCTTTGCTGTTACTGTACTGTATAGTGGGCCGTCTCTATGCTCCCCGTTCACCGAAGTCTGCCTCAACTGTTCCAGTCTCTTCCCAAGATCCCCCTGTGGGACCAGCTCTCCCTATTTCTCCTGCATCACCTTCCGAGTCAAGGACTACCATGGAATTGAGTGCTTCCCCCACCCCACTTTCACCTAAAGTCCCAGCATCTCTCCCAGTAGTTGCTGTTGAAGGTAAGTCCTTAAACTGGGAGTAAAGCAGGTCTTGTTGATTGCCAATCAACAACGTAGGAACTAAGGATGGACCTAAAACAAAGCAACCTATAGGTATTAGCTGGCCAGAGAATCCCAGATGTGCTGCACAAAACTCAATATGTCATATGATTTTCAGTGTTTCTGAGAATGTTGAGGACTTTGTTTAGATTTTTGAAACTTGCTGACTGGAAAGATTGCTGACTTGTAAACTTCTCTCTGTTTTTTCTTCCTTCCTGTTTTACCCTAGTAAGAAAAATATTGAGATTTTACAATTTTTAAATACTTGATAGGTTTGATCAGTTGAAAACGTTTTAAGATAGTAAACAAATTCTTGTCTGTCTGAAGGAGGAGAGTAGGGGATTTGAATAAATTGTGAGGCTCTTTGGGAAGTTGCCATACTTTCCAGGTGCATTTCAAGCTTTTGTTCCTCTTTCCTTGCATACATTTTGCTTTCTAACCCTTTCCTTCCTCTTCTAGTTAAAGAGGTGCCTAGCTCTGCCACCAAAGAAGCCAGCAGGACTGTAGAAGTTATGGGGCCCTCAGACTTAGTCAAGCAGACTAGCAAAGGTTTGTTTCTTTTGTTTCTTTGAGTTTTTTGCTTATTACTCTAAATGTCAGATTGGGGTTGCTTTGCATATTTTATATATTTTGCACATTGCTATTTTTTAAAATTGTGAGCTAAGTCAGGCAGAGTCTACAGACAAGGAGACAAATTCCTTGTGTGTGCAATCACACTTGGCCAATAAAGAATTCTATTCTAAAAGTAATGAACTAAATAGTAATTAATGAACTCAGAACTCACTAGATGACTTTGAGTCAGCTGCTTCATCTCAGTGTAACTTATAGGATTGTTCTGGGGATAAATGAAGGAAGACTTGATTACTCCCCAATAACATCACCTCGCTCATTCAGAAAAGTGGAATATAAATACAAAATTGAATAATCACTGCTAAGTAAAAAATCTTACCTGGTGCATATAATTTAGTTGGCCACCGAAACCAATGTCATCTGGATTTATAGGAATATAGCTCTCATAATCCTCACCCTATTGTTTTCATTTAATGTTAGAGAGTACCAGATTTGAGAAAACTTAGCAGAACTTGGAGATTGATACTAAAATGCACTTCACGTTTTTGAGTTCTTAACTCTTCAATTGTGGCAATTGCACTGCTCTAGGTTTCCAAAATGAGCAGAAGAGGAATCAACTCGAGGAATTGAGGAAGTTTGGAGCCCAGTTTAAGGTGAACACATTCTCTTATTCTCCTTCATTTAAAAAGGAGGAAAAAAAACATTGAGCACTTTTAAAATAGGAAAATAAAATAAAAGCAGTTTTTCCGACCACAGTTGCTTACGCCATTTCTCTTTCTAGTTACAGCCCAGCTCCTCTCCAGAGGCCACCCATGACCCCTTCCGGCCAAAGGAGTCTCTTGAAGGGAAAGTAAAAGACAAACTGCCAGAGGTGCTGGTTGGGGCAGGCAGCTCGTGTGAAGTGTCTGAAGAGTCTCCCAAGCCCAGCCTGGATTTCTGTGAAGGCAGCAGCAAGGAGGAGAAAGGATCCTGTGAGGGCATGGAACGCCAGACCCAGACAGCCAGTCCTCTGGGTAAAGGGGAAGCAGAGGACAAAGAAGATGGTCCTGTCTCAGAGTGAGTCTTGGGGGAACCGGAGTACAGGTAGTCCTCGACTTAGGACCTCAGTTGAGCCCAGAATTTCTGTTATTAAGCAAAACATTTGTTAAGTGGGTTTTGCTCTATTTTATGACCTTTCTTGCCCCGGTTGTTAAGTGAATCAATGCAGTTGTTAAGTTAGTAATACACTTGTTAAAGTGAATCTGGTTTTCCCATTGACTTTGCTTGTCAGAAGGTCTCAAAAGGTGACCCCAGGACACTGCAACTGTCATAAATATGAGTCAGTTGCCAAGTGTCTGAATTTTGATCCAGTGACTATGGGGATGCTGCAATGGTCATAAGTGTGAAAGATGGTCACAAGTCACTTTTTTCAGTGCTGTTGTAACTTCAAATGGTCACTAAATGAACTGTTACAAATCGAGGACAACCTGTAGATAAGACTGCTGCATGTTTGTGTTCCTGTCTCATTTCCATTATACTCCCATCCAGGCAGGTGAAGAAATCAACACTGAATCCTAATGCAAAAGAATTCAACCCGTCAAAGACTCTTCTTTCTGTGGTGCGTAACTAGCTCTGGGACTAGTATGGGTTGATGGGGTGGGTTTTGGGGGGGATAACAGCATGTTCAGTAATCTCTTAGCTGTTTTCATAGTTAAATATCTAATCATTGCTGCCTTTTTTTTTCCAGAACAAATCAACAAGTACACCTACATCACCAGGGCCACGCACTCATTCTACACCCTCCATCCCAGTGATTACACCAGGGCAAAGTGGCATGTACAGCACACAATATATTTCTTACATCCCACAGATTCACATGAGCCCAGCTGTGCAGGTGAGGTGGGAAGAACGATATCAGAATGGTCCTATCTTTGCACTGCAAATTATTGGTTCTTTATGAAGTATATCAGGCACGGTAGTAAGGATACCGTTAGAATTAGTTTACTGCTATTCTCTGCAGACACCTCAGATGTACCCCTATCCTGTTTCCAATTCTGTGCCCGGGCAGCAAGGGAAATACCGAGCTAAAGGTGAGATTCTTGGCCAGAGGCTCATTGATCATGGGAAATTTGCCTGGAAGGCTCAACTGTTCGGCCACTTGGAGAAAAAAAAAACACAAGAGTATAAATGGCTTTTCTTAACCCATTTCTTTTTCCTGAACAGGGTCTCTACCTCCCCAGCGTTCAGACCAGCACCAGCCCACCTCAGCTCCTCCCATTATGCAAGCAGCAGCAGCTGCAGGGCCCCCTCTGGTAGCTGCAACTCCATACTCTTCATACATCTACAATCCCCAGCAGTTCACAGGACAGCCTACTATGATGCAGTCCATGGCCCATTATCCCTCGCAGGTGGGGACAATAAATGTTCAAGGGAAACCAGATATGTGTGTTTATCTCTTTTAATCACATTTTCTATCTTTTTCCTTCCATCTAGCCTGTGTTTGCCTCCATGCTGCAGAGTAACCCCCGTATGATGACATCTGGCAGTCACCCCCAAGCTATCGTCTCATCATCTACTCCACAGTATCCTCCTGCAGAACAGCCTACGCCCCAAACTCTTTATGGTACCTTTATTATTAGCTGAAGTCTGAGGTTTCTTTCTCCCCCCTCCCATGTTGCCTTGTTGACTGCTGCTTGCTGCTTCTCTCCCCAGCCACAGTGCATCAATCGTATCCCCATCATGCCACACAGCTGCATCCGCATCAGCCTCAACCAGCTACCACACCCACAGGCAACCAGCAACAAACACAACATGCCGCCCCCAGTCCTGTGCAGGTACTTGGAGGGAGGGGGAGGAACCAAGTATGGGGTTACTGCATAGGAGACACTTAATGCTTGTCTTGGCACTCAACACCCTGCTATTTGATCTTACATTTGAAGTTGGTCCTAGAGCACCATGATCCTTGAAGCTGTAGAAATTCTAGGTTGGCATAAAAAGGAATCTTGCTTTTAAAGTGATGCTCTATCTCAGTTCCTGAAACTGCTGTTATGGAATTGAAGCTCCAGGGATAAACTTATTAATCCTTGCATGCTTTATTTGGCGGGGGGGGGAATGCGATCTAGGAATTAAACAAGATGCTGCTTTGCAACTACTTTTGATTTGGGTATTAATATAAGACACTTTGGGGGGGGGGAGTATTTTCTGCAAGGGAAATGCAGGACTGAGGACAGGTGAGTGGTTAGAACCTACCCACCATAACTGACATGTAGTTTTTGGGTAGGATCTCTAAATAAATTTACTTTCTCTGGAAACACATTCAAAATGTGAATAATTTAAATCTATGACGGCATGATAAATTAGTCGGGGTTATATGTTATAGGAAGAAGATCAGAGAACTGGAAGGCTAATTTAATAAAAACAGTGTAATTAAAAACAAAGTTAATAAAACAAGTCATTTCCTATCCTTCCCACGGATAAAATGTATACTAACCTGAGTTTAAAATCTTGCTTTTCTCTATAAAATACTAAACATTTTCTTTGGCAATAATACAAAAAGAAAAAATACTGCAAACTCTGGTGGTTGAGCTCTGTTGGTTGAAGTGTGACTCTTGTGCTCTCTACTATAGCACCAAGCTGGACAACCACCTCACTTGGCCAGTGCTCAGCAGCAGCAGAACCTGTACCACACTGCTACACTGGCGGCTACGCCACCCTCCATGACCCCGGGTCCCAGCGCTCAGTCGCCACAGAGCGGTTTCCCACAGCCGGCAGTTTATGCCATTCATGCCCATCAGCAGCTGCAGCACGGATACACCAACATGGCCCATGTCACTCAAGTGAGTATGCCTGACTCTGGGAAGGGAAAAGGGGCAGCAGTCTTGACCATGGAAGACATTTCTGTCCTCATAAATATATGGATATGACCAGTAAGGTTTTTTTTTTGCGGCAGTTGATGTATGAGAAAAATGGCAGGGTAATGATTTTATCTACTTCAATACATACTGGGATTGCTTGGGAAAAAAATCATTTAAAAATCAACAGGGTACTACATAAGTTTGAGCAAAGATTGTGTCAGTATTAGCGAGCAAGAACAGCAATTGTTCCATGAATTATTTGTTACTTAATAATGTTTCATTATTAAATATTCTTTGAACAATACTTGGAATTAGGTTAAGTGCCTCGTCTAAAGTTCAGTGGCATGAGTTACATCAGCTGCTAAATATATGTTCCTAAATTAGAAAAAATTGGCATTTTCTCTGCTGGCCTAATTAGTTGATAAATTGGTGTGTCATTTATTAAAATTCTCAAACTATTTTTGTCTACTGCAGGCCCATGTCCAGACTGGAATTACAGCTGCCCCACCACCTCACCCCGGAGCTCCCCAAGTTATGCTATTGCATCCGTCACAGACTCATGGTGGACCCCCTCAAGGAGGTGTGCCCCAGAGTGGTGTGTCCACCCTTTCCGCCTCCACACCATCCCCCTACACATACATAGGGCACCACCAAGGTAAGACTGTTATTTAAAGCCAGGGGTGGAGTGGGGAGAAGGTGGACTAAATAGGAAAGATGAGCCCTCTGATGTACCAAACACCCCCACCTAGCAAGTCCATATGGGTGGAAATTAAAAAGATTTTGTAGTCAGCATTTCTGATCAGATAAATTACCTACTCTGAAGAATTGATTGAGCATTGATGACAATTGGGCAGGGCTTGTCCTGCAGATAACAGATAAGACTGTTTTGGACTCTGGTGTGCCTTTGTGGTTCTCACTGCCTTTCTTCTCTTTCCAGTTCAGTCTCATCCCTCCCAGCAGCTATCATTCCACACCCCTGGGAATTGATGTCCACGCTTCTCCCTGTGACCTGAGACCCCAGCCAGCTATGGCTCTGTTGCTGACCCCCCAAGCCTGGGCCATCCCTTGTGCCCAAGGCAGAGGCCCCTGAAGGGATGCAGTCTGGCCCAGCCCTCTTGGCAAGCACCTTCCGTTCCGTTGGTTTAGTGAAGCCTGCCCAGGGTACTGTTGACCAGCGGGATGGAGCAAGACCCCTTTCCATTGCCCAGAGGAGGGCAGGGTTTATTTTCTGTTATTTATAACTCCATTGGGGTTCCTAGAGCAAATGCCACTTTCCCACATTAACTTGACAAGGACATGACCATATGGACAAATCTTGACTTTTTATTAAGTAAAAATATTTAAAAAGTTAAAAAAATAAAATTTTAAACTAATGTTGGGCTTGGGGTGAATGTGTGGGAGGGCCAGTTTGTAAACAACAATCCTTAATTGTGGTTCTGCAGCATCAGAGAGGAAGACTTTGTGACCTGTCCAGCATACGTAGCTCAACTAGACTTGAAGAACTGTTTTGGAATTCAGCATTATTGTCTAACAGCATAATTTTCCTCTCTGAAAATAGATCATCAAGGATTAGTAGTTTGAGTGACAGTGAAACAAATCCTAAAGCAGTAGTTTTTAGTGCTGGGGTTATCCTGTGAATGCAGTACACACCAAATTAAAATTTTAATTGATGCTTTTATTGGAATCAGTGACACCATATGAAATTTAATGAATTTGGGGATGAGCAGAAATGGTATATTTGTGCCATAATTCAACTTAGACTCTGTAGGAGTCTTAAGTTACTATTGTTTTTTCAGAGTAGTTATAAAAAAGAAAACAAGGATGATGGTGTGACTGAGATGTTAAATCTTTTTTATTAGCAGAGACCATTTTGAATCACTTAAAAGTCCCAGTTTTATGCCTCAGCAAGTCACCATCTGAGAATTCTTTTAAAATGAGCACAGGTTAAGTTCAGTGTTGTGGACCATGAGCTTTTTGCTGCTCTTCAGTGAAATTCAGTTTGTCAACCTGTGTCATAGTCTTACTTTGATCCTGGCTATCAAATCTGAGGTATAAGGGATCTGGCATTGTATATAGGAGTCTTACAGCTGTAATCTGAACCAACAGTTGTGAAATGGTGAGTAAAGGAAAAGTCCCTATTTTAACAGGAAAAAAACACTATAGAAGAAAACAAACTTTAGAATTAAGGATATTAGTCCCTTCTCAACTATTATAATTCTGCTGGTCATATTTGTGAAACAGGTTGGCAATGCTTAATCAGGCTAAAACTTGTACATTAAATTTTATCAAAATGATGTTAGTGGTTCATGTAATTAGTTGCAAAAATAAGGCTGTGTATGGTTGATAGTATTTAACATCTCTTTTTTTTTAAAAAAAACTTTTCAATGCAGAGTTAAAATACTGCTGGAGAACATAAAGTGATGCATTTCACTTCTTCCAATGAGCACTTTAACTAGTTTGCAAATCATATTTCTTCTTTTCCATCAAAACAACAGTAATAATTTCCATCTCCACTTTTTTACACATGCAGATTTTTTTTCTTTTCAATATTTTGTGATTTCGTGTTTCCTTTCTATGTATAGCAGCACAAAAACATAACAAATATATGCTTCTGTAGGGTTCTTGGTGCTCCAAAATTATGTTATCTGATTGGGTAATGAAATGTCTGCAAGCAAGTAAAAGCACAGAACACCCAATAAGCTCACAGTTCAACCCCAAACTACATATATTATCTTCTGTTGGAAATGTGCTGCTTTTTAATGCTGCTTATCTGTAATGGATTAAGGTTGCATACCGTGTTCCCCAGAAAGTAAGACTGGGTCTTATATTAAATTTCGCTCCAAAAGACTCATTAGGACTTATTTTCCAGTTAGGGCTTATATTCGGAAAAATACAGTACTAAATGCGTCTGGCTGGCTATCTTAACTGGGGTGTATTTTGGGGGTAGGGCTTACGAGCATCCTGAAAAATCATGCTAGGGCTTATTTTCTATTTAGGTCTTATTTTCAGGAAAACAAGCGAGCTTATGTACTTAACGATGCACAGATGTTTTGGAGATTCAGCACACCTGAATTGAGCTAGGGATGATTCTGGAGCGGAAAAGAAAAGCTCACACTCACTTTTTGATTGTTTTTATTTAAACAACTTTCATCCTTGCCCCCAACCCCTTGGTGGAACCCTCTTTGAGCCAAGATTGCCATGTTCGTCTACTGTGCAGACTTAGATGCAGTGTCATCAGTTTTCTAGGAAGTATTCATGTCCAATTCCAGCTGGTGCAACTTAATTATCCCAGCAATCCTCCCCTGGAGCTAGTGGCAGTATCTTTGTGACCACTCCAGTGCCCATGGTTCGAGATCCATCCCGTAGAGTGAACCGCTGTCCTTGCTCCAAGACCATGGGGTATTGCAATACGAGCTTAAGGCAGACATTGTCGCCCGGCATCACCATTTCCTACAGCAATAGAAGAGGAAAGGTATGAAGAGATGGCAGTCTACGCTTAGGCATGTATTCGTCCACAACTGCAAGAAATGTGGCAATCTAGAAATATTGAAATAACACGTTACAAACCCCACTACTCGGCAGTGAATTAGTGGGGGAGACAGCGATACAAACCTTTCCCTCGGGTAATTCTATGCGACAAGTCATATTCCAGGTCAGTGAGAACATAATTGGCATGAACCTAGACACAAAAGATGCTTGACGGCCACCTTCCTCCTTGGTCAGGATATAAACCTATGAAAGCAAAGCAATTTATTTTGCCTGTTTCAGCTTTACAGGATGGGAGAGCAGGTGGGGATACTAGCCTAGCATTTCCTACCGTAGTAATGTGTTAAGATGTGCTCCAAAGTTTTATGGACATCTCTATTTCTCAGTCCTCTACAGGATATGAGGCAGCATCCTACTATTCTGCCTTCCCACATACATTTCCCTCACTCACCTGAGCCTCGACCTTCTGATGAGGCTGGATGGAGCCAGGCTTACACATGACCAATCCCCGCCGTAGATCTTCTCGCTTCACAGACCGGATCAAAGCACCCAAATTGTCTCCAGCCTGTGCCTCGTCCAACTGTTTGTGGAACATCTCGACACCTGAAGCCAATTACACACATATTTCTGGAAATGTTGTGTAGCCTCCCCAGTTCCACAAAACTATACTTTAAGGATTGCCTCAGACATAATTCCAGGTCATAATTGTTTAGAAACAATTGGACCAGTAACATAATGAGAAAAGCTAAGCTAAAAACCACTGGAAGACCAAACTTGCAAAAAAAAGGGGGGGGGGAGGGAGGATTCTACTTACCAATCACAACAGAGCGTAAATGCGTTTTGTAACCCACAAATTCACAATCTTCCCCTTTCTTAAGAATACCACGTTCAAGGGTACCTGCTACAACTGTGCCCCGCCCTAGAACAAATTATAGCCAGTTTAAATTATAAGTTAAATTATAAATTAAAAAAAGCTATCTTCTACTGTTAATGAATCCCCATCTTTGGATGTGCGGAGTATAATATAAATGTTTGGTACCTGGAATGGAGTAAGTACGCTCTATGGGAAGCAGAAAAGGTTGATCAAGGTCACGTTTTGGCACAGGGATGTATTTATCCACTGTATCCAGAAGCTTTATGACAGAGTTCAATCCCAGTTCTGGATTTTGGTTCTACAAAAAACCCACAGGAGTCAGTAATACATCTTAATAAAGGGAGGAAATAAAAGGTACAGAGTTCAAGCAACATAACACCGACCTCTAAAGCGCATAGAGCAGACCCTATAATTACAGGAGCTGCTTCCCCATCATAGCCCAGCTCTGTAAGCAGCTCACGGATCTCCAGCTCCACTAGTTCCAACATTTCTTTATCATCAACTGCATCAGCTTTATTGATGTACACAACCACATGTTTCACTCCAATCTAGAATAGTGTGAGGGAATAAAAAAGATGTGAAGGAGGTCCCTACTTTTTCCCTTGCTTGAAGGGAAAATTGCTTAAATTTGCCCTGTCTGAACAAATCTATCAGATGATCACTAGCTGTGTTTTTTAGACTACAACCAACCTGTTTAGCAAGCAGAAGGTGCTCTCTAGTCTGTGGCATTTGTCCATCTGTTGCAGCCACCACCAGGATGCAGCCATCTAGTGGTGCTGTTCCAATGATCATGTTCTATAGAGAAAAGAATGGGAAATGTGTCAGTTTCCAACATTTTACTAAGCTTAGATCACTGTGGTTGGCACAAAAATATCTCAACACTTTGTCTTTTTTTTCTTAAATTGTCCATGTATTTAAATATATCTTGCAAGTGCAATCATTAAGTACCTTCTGCCAGAGATTCTAAAATAGGATCATTGTAATTCTTAAAAGATTTCTTGGCATCCTAGATCCCCGTGCCTACCTTGATGTAATCAGCATGCCCAGGACAATCTGTGTGACCATAATGGCGGTTGGCTGTTGAATATTCTACATGGGAGGCATTAATTGTAATCCCCCGGGCCTTCTCTTCTGGTGCATTATCAATATCTTCATATTTCTTGTACTGGGCACTTCCGGTCTCTGAAAGAACTGGAACAAAAAATGTGAACGTGGCATCACGTGTATTTAAACTGAAAGATTTGAAGGGCTGTTGCTATTCCTTGTCTGGGGAGAAGTCGGCCAAGCAATGCTTAAAGGCCCTTTTATTTTCTGAACTGTTGATTTAGCAAAAAGGACTTTTACGCATCTCAGCCTTTTTTCCCTTATGTGATTATAAGTATGAATAGAGAGAAAACAGCATCAAAGTCTTTCTTGCAGTTGATAAAAATGGGGAAGAAACACATGGTGTTTAATTCTTCACCTGAGTTTCAAATAAGGAGAAACCATTAAGTCTACCATGTGAGACTTTGAAACAATATTATGCTTGAAGTGATCTGAAACCCTCTGGAAGACTCCTGCAATCTAACAGAGCCTTAACACCTTCAAACAAATTGTGATAGTCATCAATTAAGATTATTATTGAAGGGTAACATTATTATTCCCAATAGAAAGGCTGAAGCAGATTTTAGATGTGAAAGCTAACTAAAAACAGAGAACCCAACTCAAAAAAACTATCCCTGGGAATGTTTTTTAATATCAAGCTTTAATTTTACACCATCCTGTTTACCTATAGCTCTGGATCAACCTAGTCAATTGCTCCAATACTTTACTGGTGGTTCTTTAAATCAATGGCCCTCTAGCAAATAAAAAGGGTCTCTTTATTTGGTCTCCCTTTAACAAACCACTCATTTCTCCCCAACTCTCACTTTTAGTGATGGCTGCTGTTAATGTGGTCTTGCCGTGATCCACATGCCCAATTGTTCCAATGTTTACATGTGGTTTGTCCCTTACAAATACTTTTTTTGCTTCAACTGCAAAACATCGAATTGGGAATTCTTGTCCACAGAAGCTTGTGCAATGTACTGGTGGCTGCAAAAAGACAAGTACCAATATTAAAATCTCTATGAATTTCTGCCTCTAATTTGTATCAACACAGTATTTTTCTTTTCTACTCCCTGATGTAAAATGTTTCTTACCTTGGATAGTACATTTTGCAAGTACTGAGACAGGCAGCCACGTAGGCCTACAAGACACAAATACAATGATTGTGATAGGAATCTCAGTAGCTTACAATATTCTGCTTTTATGCACCACACTGCTTCCCATTCAAACATCCAATTGTACTTCGCATAGCCCACTGAAATTGTTATACTTCCAACCAAACCATCTTTGGACATTCTTGTACTCAGTTCCATTCCTTTCCTTTTTGTATCATTACATACAACCCTCAGTATAAGCATTTAACAATAACAAAAACCACATATACTCAGAACTTCATGTACTTGAAAAGCATATCTAGATCAGGGCATAACTTTGCAAAGGAGCAAGTAAGTATAGATTACACAAAAATATAATATAGCATATTTAAAACCAGCTTAGTTTGTATTTTCTCCTTTCATCTTCTCTACATTAAACACATTTGGCTCTCTTAATGGTTTATTTTGTGATAATATGAGATATTGTAAGTGGCAGAAATTCATTCATAATTGGCAATTAATAGGCCAAAAATGAGCACACAAAACTTCAGAACTATTGCAGAAAGACTCTTTCCAAAAGGAATTTGTTATACAGCAAGAAGGAACACAAAATTACTGAAATGTCCCTCAGGAGAAGGAAACAAAATTTTGTGTGTGTGTGTGTGTGTGTGTGTGTGTGTAAAATCAATTTATCTTTCCCATAAATATTGCTAGATTCCAAATCATGTTAACTAACAATGGTCCTTGAGCAGAAATGTGTACATTAAAGTGTGTACGTATATATTTACATATACATGTATATGTGTACTGTATATACACATGTATATATATATGTTTTCGTAGATTTTTACGGGTATAGGTATGCAGGTCTTGGTGTATTCGGGTCTTTTCCCGTGTAAGATTGAGAGTATCTTGGTGACGTTTCGACGAGGTCCCACTCGTCATCTTCAGGCTGGGGTCTTCGGCTTCATGCTTGTGCGAGCAAAGTGTGATCAGAGCTGCCGTCTCTATATATATATTGGTGGGGGTGTGTGGAGTGTTGGCTTAGTTGCTGTAGGTGGATTGGTTGGCTGTGTAGGAGCTATTGTTTGTGGATTGTTTGGCTTTTCGTAACATCCTGAGTAGTTGTGCTGGCTGTGTGCCCATTAGTCTTTTGTGTTGTAACAACCTGGATAATGGGTTGTGTGATGACATCCTGAGATCTAGTGTAGTGATATCCTGAGTTCTGTGTTGCACCATCCTGGGTGGTTGGCTGTGTTGTAACATCCTGAGCTTTGGCGTTGTAGCCTCCTGAGTTCTGTGATGTGATGTCCAGGGCTGAAGGCTGTGAAGTACCATACCGGGCTTTGGTTTGGCTCCGAGTTTGCGGTCTAGCTCTATGTTCATGGCGTGTGTCCGTTTGCTTTGTGTGGGGGTCGGAGGGAGGTGCAGCAGCTGGTGATGTCGTTGTGGTTTGGCTTCTGGATGGTGGTTGCATTTCGTCTGAGGGATGGGTTTGGGCTTGGGTTTGGTGAGGGTGAATGGTGGTGGCGTACTGTGTTGTCCTGGGTCCTGTGTCAGTTTTCGTGGCTAGGACTCGTTTGTTGATTAGGGCTAGTTTCCAGATGTCTGGTAGGCGGGAGGTATCGTCACGTGATACCCTAGGGTCCACGAACATGAACTGGGAATTAAAAGGCAGGAGCAGCGCTCACAAGTGTGGGCTCACATGGCCAATTTGAACCATATATTTGATCTGGAAAACGCACAGACCATATCTCGTGAGACCACTAAGAGTGGCCGCCTTCTTAAAGAAGCCTGGCTTTTGGATGAAAATTCCATCAACCAGCACATAGACCTCCTACTAGCATACCAGACTCTCAAAAGATGGGAGAAACAACGTGGTAATCCACGGAGTAGATGGCCATCCCATATGGTGCAAAAGCAAGACCATGGCTCTACAAATGGGGAAGCTGCGATCCCTAGGGAGGACAGCGAACTGGCAAAAGAGGAGGGGGGCCGGGTGACACCACAACGAGATAGCAACTGGCAGGACTGGAGTGATAGGGCTGCAGGTGAGGCAGCAAGAGCTGCTATGGGAGGAGACGACGAACGGCTTGGAAGAAGAGACAAAAAAGGAGGGGGGAGTATGAAGCAGGAACATCTGAACAGTTGTTCTTTGCAGGATCAGGGAGAGGGAGCTACAATCATCAGATCCACCAACAGGCTGCCGGATGAGAATCAGTTTAACACATTGTAGAGTAACATAGCTAATGGGCCGATGACCCGCTAGAGGAGTCAGGCGCAGAGCCAGGCAGGATTATTATGCTGGTGTCTTGTTTCAGGTTAAGTAGTGCTGTCTGCTCCTCTTTGGGTAAGTTGCTTTTGGGTGGCTTGCTGGTGCAGAGTATGTTGGTGATTTCGAGTCTGATTCTGTTAGTGTCGTCGGGGTTGATTTTGGTCAGGCTGGTTTCAACTCCGCATATAATGGTTTCAGTGGGGATGTGTTTGGGAGCGACTGCAAAGTTGAATCCTTTGGAAAGGACATTGGTTTCGGCTTTGGTGAGGATCCTATCTGAGATGTTATGCACTGTTTGTTTCATGTGTGGCTGTGAGGGAGGAGGGGTTAGTTTCTGGTGTTCTTGTAGTCTTCGGAGTTTGTTGGTGTGTGTCTGTCTTGAGGGTGGTCTGTGTTTCGGCTCTCCAGACGGCGAGTTGTTTGGATTTGTCCCAAAGTGCGGGGTGGATCTTGTTGCTGAGTTTGAGGTGAAGTGTGAGGAGATCTTTTTAAAGTCAATTTCGTGTCCTGTGGCTTTAAGGTGTTGGACCAGGGAAGAAGTTGGTTCCTCTTTTTTGACTGAGTTCTTGTGTTCTTCAATGCGTGCACTTATTCTTCTGTTGGTTTGTCCGATGTATGTGGTGGGGCAAGCGGTGCATGGGATATACTCCTTGATTTTCTAACCCAATTTTGTCTTTGGGGTTTCTTAGGATGGTGGATATTTATCTGTTTGTGCAGAATGCTGTCTTGATGTTGTGTTTGTGGAGGATCTTGCTGATTCTGTCTGTGGTGACTTATGTATGGGAGGAGGGCTTTGCCGTTTTCTTGTTCTCTGTCTTGGATTTTAGTGGGGGTTTCTTTTTGGATTAGGTTGGTAATCTTATTTCTTTGGAATCCGTTGGATGTTAGTACATTAGTGAGAGTGTGTAGTTCGGTTTTTAGGTGTTGTTCATCAGCTAAGTGTTTTGTTCTGGAGATGAGTGTCTTGGCTATGGAGTTGATCTGTGCTGGGTGGTGGTGTGAGAGTGCGTGCAGATAGCGGTTTGTGTGTGTTTTCTTCTGGTAGATGGTGTGTCCTAGGGAGCCATTGGATTTCTTGTAGACTAAGACATCCAGGAAGGGAAGTTTGTTATTAGCTTCTGTTTCCATGTTGAACTGTATTTTGGGGTGTAGGGTGTTGAGGTGTGTGAGGAAGTTGTCCAGTTTTTCTTTCCCATGTGGCCAGATTACGAAGGTGTCATCTACGTATCTGAGCCAGAGTTTGGGTTTGTGATCAGATTTTTCTAGGGTTTGGGTTTCAAAGTGTTCCATGTAGAGGTTTGCAATGACAGGTGAGAGGGGTGATCCCATGGGTGCTCCTTCTATTTGTTTGTATTTTTGTCCGTTGTAGATGAAGTATGTGTTGGATAGACAGTGGTTGGTCAGATCTAGGATGTGTTTGGGGGGGTTATATTTGTTTTGGATAGCTGTTAAGGCTTCTTTGATTGGCACTTGGGTGAAGAGGGATATGACATCGAAGCTAACGAGTAGGTCGCTGGGCTGTAAGTTTTGTTTCTTTATGATCTCTATGAACTGGAATGAGTTTTTTATGTGTGAGGTGATGGATTCTGCATAGGGCTGTAGTTGTTTGGCGAGAAATTTGGCTAGGTTTTGTAGAGGTGAGCCTATGGAGCTGACTATGGGTCTAAGCTCTATGGTCTCCCCAAGATACACAAAGAAGGAACCCCACTTAGACCCATAGTCAGCTATCAGTGCATGTAACATAGATATGTATGTGGACAAGAATACCAACCTTGCTGTTAAGCAAAATCAAGCTTTCAATAACGAGTGCCACACAAATGCACTAACCAAATAGGTGGTAAGACAATAGGGGAACTCAGGCACCACACAGGTTATGTAGAAAGTAAACACAGGGTCAGTCATAAAGGACTCAAATGTCTATACACCAATGTATAGTGGGTGAAAGTGGCAAGAAGGTGACAAGCAATAGGGAGAAAGCAGAACTATTTAACTCGTTTTTTGCATCTGTCTTTACACAAAGGGAAAAAGCAGACCAACCTATCAAAAATAGTGCCATAAAAAACAGTATAGAAACACAAGTTAAGATAGGCAAGAAAATGGTAAGTGAGCAACTGTCCAGCCTAGATGAGTTCAAATCGCCAGGACCAGATGTATCACACCCCAAGGTTCTCAAGGAACTGGCAGATGTGATCTCAGAACCACTGAACTATATTTTTCAAAGATCTTGGAGCACTGGGGAACTACCAGAGGACTGGAAAAGAGCTGATGTAGTTCCCATCTTCAAAAAAGAAAAAAAATGGATCCAGGAAATTACAGACCTATCAGCCTGACCTCAATACCTGGGAAGATTCTGGAAAAGATAATCAAACAACAGATCAGTGAACACCTACAGGCAAACCAAGTCATTACTAAAAGGCAACATGGGTTTGTCAAAAACAGATCATGCCAGACAAACCTTATTGCATCCTTTGACCAAGTGACAAAATTAGTGGATCAGAGGAATGCTGTGGATATAATTTACTTGGACTTCAGTAAGGCATTTGATAAAGTAGATCACAACATACTACTCGATAAGATAGAAAAATGTGGGTTAGACAGCATCACCACCAGATGGATTCGTAGCTGGCTGACTGGCCGTAGTCCGCGTGTGGTCTTCAATGGAACTGCATCTACATGGAGGGAAGTGTGTAGTGGGGTGCCCCATGGCTCTGTTCTGGGCCCAGTGCTCTTCAACATCTTCATCAATGATTTGGACAAGGGGATAAATGGGGAACTCATCAAATTTGCAGATAACACCAAGCTGGCAGGAATAGCCAACATTCCAGAAGACAGGCTTAAGATACAGGAGGACCTGGACTTGAACACTGGGCGCTATCTAACAAAATGAAATTCAATGGTGAAAAAAGTAAGGCTCTACATTTAGGCAATAAAAACCAAATGTACATGTATAAGGGGTACCTTGCTCAATAGTAGTAACTGTGAGAGGGATCTCGGAGTCCTAGTAGACAATAACTTAAATATGAGCCAGCAGTGTGCTGTAGCTGCCAAAAAAGCCAACACAGTGCTAGGCTGCATTAACAGAGGGATAGAATCAAGATCACATGAAATATTAATACCACTTTACAATGCCTTGGTAAGGCCACACTTGGAATACTGCATCCAGTTTTGGTCACCACGATGTAAAAAAGATGCTGAGACTCTAGAAAGTACAGAGAAGAGCAACAAAGATGATTAGGGGACTGGAGGCTAAAACATATAAGGAACGGTTGATGGAATTGGGTATGTCTAGTTTAAGGAAGAGAAGGACGAGGGGGGACATGATAGCAGTGTTCCAATATCTCAGGGGCTGCCACAGAGAAGAGGGAGTCAACCTATTTTCCAAAGCGCCTGAAGGGAGAACAAGAAGCAACAGATGGAAACTAATCAAGGAGAGAAGCAACCTAGAACTAAGGAGAAACTTCCTGACAGTTAGAAAAACTAACCAATGGAACAACCTGCCTCCAGAAGCAGTGAATGCTCCAACACTGGAAGTTTTTAAGAAGAGACTGGACAGCCATTTGTCCGAAATGGTGTAGGGTTTCCTGCCTGAGCAGGGGCTTGGACTCGATGACCTCCAAGGTCCCTTCCAACTTTATTATTATTATTATTATTATTATTATTATTATTATTATTATTATTATTATTATTATATATGCCCATACATACTTATGCGATGTGTGTGTGAATACACAAACAAATATATAAACATTTTGTGCCACTCATCTTTGCAAAAAGACTCAAAATTAAAATCGGCTTAAAATTAAAATCCTAAGTATACAAATATTTCAAAAAGCGAAAGACAATATCGGTATGATGGTAGCATATTCTCTTGATCAAGAGCAAGAAAACGCCGCAAATATCGTTAACAATCTGCAGGAACGCCTCGCCCAACCCCGGTCGTTGTAGTGATCCCCGCAACCCGGATCCTCCCACGTGTTTAGAAACGATGCTTTACGCAAACATATAATGGGACAAAGAAGAAATTTCATGCGCGTGGGGAGGGGGCTGTTTCTCTCCTTCCCCTCGACTGCGTCGTGGCCACCTTTAGCATCCTCTGTACCCTAGAACTGAAGACCAGGTCAAGGCACAAAAGGTCAGGCATTTTCTGGAGAGAAGGCACGAAGGATGGAAAAACTTCGGGCCGCCTTTTTCCGCCTCCTATCTGGCTGTCGTGCTTCCCTCCTCCCGTGCATCCCCATCCCCAGCACCGGGTCCTCCTCTCAATGTAGACTTTGACTAACCGCTACCGCCGCACAGCCGCCCTCGCGCCAGCAGCAGAGAAGACGCCGCCATATTCCTTCCTTTTGCCGGAAGTGCCGTCATCAGCCGCTCTCCTGACCCGCACAGTACCCGTAAGGAGAGGGAGAGAAATGGCACGCGCCAGATCTAACTTCCGCTACAAATAAAAAAAACGCTAATTTTGACTGAGGATCACTTTCCGCCGTGCAGCCGTCTTAGATTAAATTATCCTGCGTATTGTTTGTTTTAGAGGCTTAACTTCCAATTTACTTTTTAATGCTGTTTTGAGCGGCGAAGGAAAGACTTTTTTTCCTTTTTTTTACCAGTCGGTAGAAAGACGAGAACATTTGTCATGGTTGTATTACTGGAGGAAGGACCTAAGGCGCTCTTGTTTCAACTCCATCTTCTATCATTGAAGTTTAAGACTATTGAATCTCACTTCAGCCTGCCACACAGGGCTGTTGTGGAGAAAAATTGGGAATATGTACAGACACTGAATTCGTAGAAGAGAAGCAAGGTATTAAAAAAATGGCACCTGCCCTTGTAGAAAATGAGGGAAAGTGAATATTTCAGTTGTGATTAAATAGCATGATCTGGAAGCCAGCCCTATGAAAAATAGTTAAAATAACAACATGTTTAGCAATGTTTCTGAAACCTGGCAGTTTTAATACGTGTGGATTTCAGTTCCCAAATTTCTCCAATCTCTTAAATGGCATGACTACAAGTTATGGGTGAAAATAGCTGGCAAGTAGATGTAGGGTAAATATTATATTAAGATTTTTTTTAGCAGCAAGAGATAGGCAGAGTGAATATTTTGGCTGTGGTTTGTTCTCCAAGTTTATTTCAATATAATTTCTGAACATTTCATTACCAAACTAGGTAACATCATCAGCTGGATTTTGATATTATCTAGTTTGGTAATGAAACATTTGGAGAACAAACCACAGCCAAAATCTAAAACCCGAGCTACAAGTATTTTCTATTATTTCAGAGTGTAGTGAGACTGCAATTCCCTCAGTCACACATTGGAACAGGACACTGGAAAGTCTGGGAGTTTGAAGAAAACTAGAATTCTGCACATTGCAGTACTGCAGAATATGTACTCATCAGAAGATTGGACAAGATGACCGTCAGGAACCCATTCAGGTTAATGATTCTTTCCTCATGCTAAATTATAAATTACAGTGATACCTACTATTTGAGTCAGTTTAGTTTAGTGAAGGAAATCTATGACATGCATGTCAAAAGTGACATCACGATGTTTTGGGACACACCAACATCCAACAACTATTCTCAAAAGCACATCTAAGCCTTGTGTGATTTTTGGAGGCTGTGGAGAATGGGGTCTGCTCTTGCACAGTCTCACACCCTCTAAAAGCTGTGTGAGAGGGCCATGCTTGCAAAGCCTCTGGAGCTTCCAAAAATCATGTGAGAACAGGATGTGGTTTAACATAGTTTTTGAAGGCTGCAGAGGCCATAAAAGAGCACTCTCCAAAGGCACTTCAAAAACAAAGGCCTACTGCGACCTGGAGCAGCCTTAGATAAACTATAGGAACTTGTCAATGGAAAGAACACCGCAAAAGAACACTTGAAGGTAAGTGGTGCACAGCAGAAACTGGGAAGCACTGGGCTGCAGGGGTGATCACTTCTTTTCTCAAGGCTCGCACACCTTGGTGAACGATGTGAGGTGGCCTTTCTGAGTGGCAGAGATGACACTAAGGCTGAAGTCAACACCTGGTCTCCACTTCAGGTGGAGCCACCATTCAAGGTGGCCTAGATAATAATAATAAAGTTGGAGGGGACATTGGAGATCATCTAATCCAACCCCCTGCTCAGGCATGAAACCCTATACCATTTCAGACAAATGGCTGTCCAGTCTCTTAAAAACTTCCAGTGTTGAAGCATTCACAGCTTCTGGAGGCAGGTTGTTCCACTAATTGTTCTATTTGTCAGGAAATTCCTCCTTAGTTCTAGGTTGTTCTAGATGGCATGTGTGTATGTGTTAGTGAACTGTTGCTCTTCTGTTGGGGGCGGACTGATGTGCCAGCAGAGTCAACTTAGGCATTTTCTGAATTTTGAGGCAGCAAGATAAGCGGCAAACAAATTTAATAAATACATAATTTTTTTAACATAAGTCTGGTAGCAGCCCTGGGAAGTATCTGCAAATAGTATCTAGATGTGCCAAATCAGAGATTTTTTGTTATATGCCAAGTCCAAAAGGTTGCTATCACTTAAGGCACCAGGCTAGAAACCAGGAAACTGTGAGTTCTAGTCCCACCTTAGGCATACAAGCCAGCTGGGTGACTTAGGGTCGGTTAGTGTCTCAATCCAAGTTCACCTCCCTGGGTTGTTTTGAGGAAAATAGAAGGAGGAAGGAGTATTCGGTATGTTTGCTGACTGAGTTATTTATAAAATAATAAAGATGAATTAAAAAAATACAAGAAGATTCTAGTAGCACTTTCTGGTAGGTTTCCTGTATAACATGTTCATGTATCCTCTGTGTAGTTTATTATGACTTCAAGGAAATTGACTTTTTGTAGAAAGGTCAAGGCTGAAATTGATGGTGGGGTGGAAGTTATTGAGGTCATGATGGGATTTGATGATTCTTTTCTATAGGTCCAGAAAATGAAAATATTAATTTCATTTTCTGGACCTATTATACAGCAGTGTGAATAGAATAGGAATAGAATTAGAGTAGAATAGATGTCAGTCACCTGCTATAAACTTTTACAAAAAAAAACCTAGAAAAAAGATAAAATTTTATTTCAATTTGCACAGTCAGATATTTAGGCTTGATACTGTATAAGGTAGGAGTCTCCAACCTCATTAGGCATGTGGGGTATGTTGTGAACATATTATGAGTACTCTCATAATGACTACTGAGGGAACTTACATTCATAGCAATCTAATAATGATAGTAGTAGTAGTAATAATAATAATAACAACAACAAAAAGTTAGAAGGGACCTTGGAAGTCATCTAGTCCAACCCCCTGCTCAGGCAGGAAACCCTATACCATTTCAGACAAATGGCTGTCCAGTCTCTTCTTAAAAACTTCCAGTGTCGGGCTTCCGGTGGCTCCGCCGGCGTCGATGGAGCCTCTAACGTGAGGCTCCGGTCTCTGAATCAGTATAGCCGTCAACAACAGCGCTCACCAGCTGTTTGTTGCGGCGAAAAAACTCCCCTTCGGGCAAAGAAGGGGAGTAGAGCATTAAGAGCCGGGTTGAGCCCTTCCAAGACCCCTGGAATAAATTTTCAGGGGCAGAGAAGGTGTGCTCCCCAGGCACTTGAAAAGCTCCTGTTCAGAAATGCTTCTGTCGGCTGACAGAATTAGACGTCGCGACCGCCTCTGTTCTTTCAGGAAGAATAATAAGGGCTTTATTCAGACGGAATGGATACAGGAGTCTTTTGAGTATCGCAAGTATATTGTTACTTTGTTTCTGCCTTTGTATCTACAAAATTTTTTTGAATCAATATAACCTTTTTAAGATGGCGTTTGCTTTCTCTGCTGAGTGAAAGTGAAAGATGAAAGTGTTTATTCCGCTGAGAAATTGAAACGGAACTTTTTTTCTTTTCTTTTGAAGACCTGTTTGAGAGACTATTTGGACTTGATTCATTTATTGATTTATTTACTAAACTATAAAATAATTGGATTTTTAAAAGAACTTGAGAAGGGCGGAAGTGGAAAAAATTTTTTCTTTTTTTTTTTAGTTTCCCTTTCTTTGTTTCAATTATGACTACAAGACAAAAGGCAGCTGCTAAGGCGGCTATGCCCTCTCCAGGACAGCTTGTTAAATCACAGTCTGCTCCTTTAGAATCTCAAGAGCCTGCACAGTCTTCACAAATGCTTACAATGAAAGATCTACAGTCTGCTTTAACAGATGTAATATCCTTTTTTAATGATAGGTTTGATAAATTGGAAGATAAATTTGATGTCAAAATAGAGGAAAAGATGGTTGAGCAGAAAAAAGACTTTAAAGCTATGATAGAAGCCTCTAATCAGGAGATGAGAGAAGATATTGTAGATGCTATTAAGGGTGTCTGGGACTATACTATTGTTGTTGAAGAGAAATTAGAGAATGCTGAGCAACATTTTGAAGAAAAATTAGAAGAAATTAGAAGCGATGTACAAGATCAAGCTACTTTGACACAATATCATCAGATGCAGTTTGCGGTTAGAATTAGGGGATTTAGAGATGTATTAAATGAGAACCAAGAAGATTTAAGAAAAATTTTTTCTGAAGCTTTAGCAAAATTTTTGGATGACTCAGTTGAGAATGTGGCCTGGCAGATTGAACGATTGTTCAGAGTGAACTCACGTATTGCAGCACAAAGGAATTTGCCTAGAGATATTGTGATATATTTTAATACAAGAAAATATAGAAATTGGGTTCTATCTATAGCCTATAATAAACAATTGAGTGTTGCTGGTCAAGATGTACAGGTTTTGAAAGAGATACCTCCTAAGATGTTGAGATCAAGGAAAGATTATGCCTTTTTGACGGAGGAGCTTAAAAGAAGAGAAATACAATATAGATGGGAGGTACCAACTGGACTTTCTTTACTTTTCAAAAATAAAAGATACCGTTTGTTTACTGTAGCTAAAGCGAAAGATTTTTTTGAGAATATATTGATGGCTGATAGATCTACTTCCCCAAAACCTAAGGGGGCAATGTTGGTTAAAGATTTAGAATTATTGCAATCTGCGGAACTTCAACAACCTCGACTAATTTCATCGGTTCTTTTGGATAAAGCAGTTGAACAACCAGTGCAGTCAATTGATATTTTTCAACCTTTGGCACTAGACAAGCCTAAAGATCCAAGGCGTGTACGTGAATCTACTAAGGCTGCTGAACAAAGAGAAAAAATACAACCAACTCAAACCAAGCAAACTGATCTGACATCTATGGAAGCCATGGGAGCAAGACCCAAGAGGCAGGAAGAAGTGGAATGGTCTTTGCAGAAGCTTTCACGTAAAGGCCATGTCAAATAAGTATTTGACGTGGAATGTCAACGGTTTAAATTCTCCACAAAAAAGGAAGAAGATATTTCATTATTTGAAGCAATGTAAAAATGATGTAATCTGTCTACAAGAAACTCACATTAGATTTTCAGACCAGAAATATTTGATTAATAATAAGCTGGGTACACACTTTGTGGCATCATCTTTAGATAAAAAAAATGGAATTG
This sequence comes from Bothrops alternatus, assembly GCA_034064705.1. Classification (NCBI taxonomy): domain Eukaryota; kingdom Metazoa; phylum Chordata; class Lepidosauria; order Squamata; family Viperidae; genus Bothrops; species Bothrops alternatus. Next base: position 1,156,816 of record JARGCV010000148.1, on the reverse strand, counting down.
TTATTTATGTTAAAAATAACATAAAAGCTAAGTTAATAGAAGCAGATAATCAAGGTAGATTTTTAGCTATAGAAATTTTACTGGATGGGAAGAAAGTTCTCTTGATGGGTATATATGCTCCAAACCAAAAACAAGGCATGTTTTATAAATCATTACACAAAAAGTTATTAGAGTTGGACTATAGATCTTGTATTTTATTGGGAGACTGGAATGGAATCCTTGATGCTGGTTTGGATAAGAAAAAGATTTCATTAGTTTCTCAATCGCGTTCAATTTTACCTAAATCTTTCTTTGATATTAAAGATGATTTTAATTTGTTAGATATTTGGAGAGAAAGACATGGTAGGGATCAAGAGTTTACTTTTTTCTCCGACAGACATCAATCATTTTCTAGAATTGATTTTATTTTAACTACTAGTGATTTTATGTTAAATTTAAAGAAAGTTAAAATCTTACCTAATGTATTGTCTGACCACAATCCAGTTATGATGGAATTAAGGTCTGGCCAATTTTTAAGCAGATCCTGGAGACTTAATGAAAATTTGTTTAATTATGAAATGTATGTGCAAGAATGTAAAAAGGCTATCAAGGAATTTTTTAGGTTAAATAAGAATGTAGGTTTACCAATAGAAATGGTGTGGGACTCTAGTAAGGCCCACATGCGTGGAATATTAATTGAACTGAATGTTAGGCATAGACGTAAACAGGAGGAAAAGAGGCGAGTTTTAGAAGCGGAAATAAGAAAGAAAGAGTTATTATTAATTGATAAACCAGATGATAGTAATATTAAAGAAGGGATAAAGGTTTTACGGAAACAATTTGATATTTTGATGACCGATCAGGTTGCCAGGAATATACAATATGCTAAACATAATACTTTTTTTAATGCTAATAAACCTGGCAGATGGTTGGCTTATACATTAAGGAAAAAACAAAAATCCCGTTTAATTGAGAAGGTTGAATATAAAGGGCAAGAAGTATTTCATCAAGAAACTATTAAGAAGGCTTTTCTAGAGTTCTACACCAAATTGTATGCTGAAGAAAAAGTTCAAGAGAAAGAGATAGATGCCTTTTTACAAAACCAAAACGTTTCGGAAATTACTTTGGAACAAAGAGATAGATTAAATGCTTTGATTAAGTCAGAAGAAATTATTGATGCAATTAAGCAATTGAAATTGGGAAAATCTCCAGGAACTGATGGTTTTACCACGATTTATTATAGGTGTTTACAGGAGGAAATGGTGGAACATATGAGGGAGTTATTTGTGAATATACAAGAGGGTGGTCGGGTTCCACCCTCCTGGAAAACGGCTAATGTATGCTTGATTCCTAAAGAGGGTAAAGATAATGTTCAAGTAGAAAATTTTAGACCTATTTCCTTGTTGAATACGGATTATAAGATTTTTGCAAAAATTTTGGCTAATAGATTAATGACAGTTTTGACACAGAGGATTCACCCGGATCAAACTGGTTTTTTACAAGGGAGACAGATGAAAACCAATGTTAGACAACTTGTTAACATTTTGGAATATTTGGATAAACATATCCAAGTACCGGCTGTTTTAATGTTTTTAGATGCAGAAAAAGCTTTTGATAGACTGAATTGGACATTTCTGCAAAGGCTTGTGGTAAGGATGGGAATGGGGGACCAGTTTATTAACTCTATATCAGCTATATATCAGAAACAAACAGGACAGATTATAGTGAATGGACAATTAACAGATTCATTTAATATAGAAAAGGGTACTAGGCAGGGTTGTCCCTTATCCCCCTTATTGTTTGTTTTAACGTTAGAGGTACTATTGAATAGGATTAGAGCATCAGAGGAATTAAGGGGGGTACAAATTAGACAACATGATTATAGATTATGTGCCTTTGCAGACGATTTACTTGTGACGCTAACTCAGCCAATACAATCGGCTCAGAGTTTGATGGAAATTATTCGAAATTATGGAAAAGTTTCAGGTTTCAAACTAAATTTATCCAAGACAAAGATGTTGGTTAAAAATTTTGATAATAAATTAAAACAAGATTTGGAAAGAATAACGGGATGCGAGATAGTTAAAAAAGTTAAATATTTAGGAATTTATATAGAAGCTTCAAATGGTAAATTATATAAGAATAATTATGAACTCTTATGGTGTAAAGTACAAAAAGAATTGGAGAATTGGAAAAAATTACAATTATCTATGTTGGGCAGAATAGCCGCTATCAAAATGAATGTATTGCCGAAATTCTTATTTTTATTTCAAATGTTACCAATACTTAAAAAGGATGGAAATCTTGAAGAATGGCAGAAAGGTATAAACAAATTCATTTGGGATGGCAAGAAACCAAGGGTCAAATTTAAAATTATTCAAGACACAAGAGAGAGAGGTGGTTTGAAAGTGCCTAATTTTAAATTATATTACTATGCAGCAGTTCTAGTGGCTATAAGTGATTGGATTAATCTAACAAATGAAAGAATATTAAATATAGAAGGATATGGGTTAGTATACGGGCTCCACGCGTATTTAGTTTATGATAAAAAATTGGATAGGGGTTTTAAAGAGCATATAATAAGAAACTCTGTCTTGCGTGTCTGGAAAAAGTATTATTATAAGTTAAATGGTAAAATTCCTTTATGGACAGTTCCCAGACACGCAATACAGAGCGTAGGTATACAACAAATTCAAGACGTGGTACCCTATGATAAACTTTTAAATAAAGAAGGGAATAGCCTAGAACTGAAATCATTAGATAGATTAAGGGAGGAAGGTATAGCTCATAATTGGTTTTATCACGTACAACTTCAAGCCAGATGGCAAAAAGATGTCAAGATGGGTTTTTCTTTAAAGGATGATGAAAAATTAATTATACAAATTAGAGATCAAAGAATGATGCATATTAAAAGAATATATGATGTTTTAATTGAAATTGACTCTGGAACTGAATTAATTAAAGATTGTATGATTAAGTGGGAAGGTAACTTTGGTTACCCAATTACGATGGAAACTTGGAAAAGAATATGGGTGAAAAATGTTAAATTTACACAAGCTCAGCATCTAAGAGAAAATTTTTATAAAATGTTTTACAGATGGCACTTAGATCCAAAAAAATTATCGTTTATGTATCCAAATTTGCAACCCAAATGTTGGAGATGTGATTCTATGGACGCTACTTACTTTCACATTTGGTGGTCTTGTAAAAAAATTAAGGCTTTTTGGATAAAAATATGGTGGATTCTTCAAAATATTTTGAAAAAGCGTATTGAGTTTGTACCACAGTTGTTTTTGTTGGGTATTACAAAGGACTGTTCCACCATAGAGACTAAGTTGATTTTGAACTTGACTACTGCTGCAAGACTGTTGGTGGGACAATATTGGAAGTCATCTGAAATACCATCTATTGAAGAATGGACATTAAAAGTTACCCATCTTGTGGAGATGGCCAAGATTTCGGCATACCTGAAGAACCACTCAAATGAAACGTTTTTGATAGACTGGAAGAAATGGATTGATTATATGCAAAAGAAATATCAGTTGAAAGAGTTAGATTTGATATATAGTTAAATAGTTTAACATAGTAGTTTAGTGGGGTTTCTTGTGTTTTTACCCTGTATTCATTCTGGGAAGCCTGGGGGGGAGGGGGGAGGGAGATAATATACATTACTTTATGTTTCTCAACTGTAGTTGGGGGCTTAGGGATTAGATAACTTTTGTAGGATGCTCGGTAGAATTTTAGTTAGCGTTTTGGATGGCGAGGAGGAGGAGCGAAAATATAAGAGGAGTGGGCTGGTGGAGGGTGTTGTGGAGGGGGGTTCCGAGCAGCTCTTTGTATTGTTTACTTTTATTATGTAATTTGTTTGTTTTCAGTTGAGTTAATAGGTTACTATGTTATAATTGTTAAAAGTTTTTAAAAAATTTAATAAAAAAAAATATTATAATAAAAAACTTCCAGTGTCGGAGCATCTGCAGCTTCTGGAGGCAGGTTGTTCCACTGATTAATTGTTCTAACTCTCAGGAAGTTTCTCCTTAGTTCTAGGTTGCTTCTCTCTTTGGTTAGTTTCCATCCGTTATAAAACATTGAGTTGCTAGAATGCTATATGCCAGCCACCTGATCTCCCATTTCACTGTTCTTTTCTGACCAGCTGATGTACTTCCTAACAAACATTGGGTTACATGTTTACTTTGTTTTATTTACAATATTTATTGAAGTTATATGGTACTCAGTTGTAATTGACTCACAGTGGCTTACAACAATATAAACCACTAATAGTATCAACATCTGTTTCTCATTCTTAATGCTGTAAGCTGTCCAGAGTTGCCTTGCAGCGAGATGGGTGGAAGTCTGGTAAAAACCCTGGGAAGTATTGGCAACCATGCTAGCATCTAGATGAGCCATATTAAACACATCAGTTTTAAACTTAGTGGCACTAGAGAGATCCTGATTCACGTCTACTCAGCACTGGAAATTTGAAGGGTGATTTCTGATGAGTAACTCTTTTAGTCCAACCTGCCCCATAGAGTTGGGGAAGAATGGAAAAGGGAATGCAATGTACAGTCCTAAAGCTCTTAGAACACAGGTAGTCCTTGACTTACGAGCACAAGTGAGCCCAAAATTTCTGTTACTAAGTGAGACAGTTGTTAAGTGAGCTTTGCCAAATTTTACCTTTCTTCCCACAGTTAAGTGAATCACTGCAGTTAGGTGAGGAACATGGTTGTTAAGTGAATCTGACTTCCCCATTGACTGCGTGTCAGCAAAAGCTGATCACATGACCCCAGGACACTGCAACCATCATAAATACATGCCAGTGATGGGAGGATTTCCAGCGACGTCGCTGAAGATAGACCCGGGGAAAAGACTCTCCGCTCCCCGGGTCCAATTTTCCTCTGCTGGTGGGTCCATTTGGACCAAAAGCCACCAAAGGACAAAACTTTGGGGACTACGGGTCAGCGGTAGCCGGCTCGTTGGACCCAAAGCAGTCCCTGGAATTGACGGAAGAAAGGTGGACCACATTCATGCGATACGCCATTAACAGCTGATCGTCGGAGACAGAGAAAGCAGCGTAGAATGACAGCAAGCAGCTGAGCCGGGTGAGAACACTGTCTTCTTTCCTGATGAAGGTGGATTTCTGGCAAATAGCTTTTCTACAGCCTGAGAGCAAAGCCTTTTACTTCTAGGGAGGGGGTGGAGGTTTCCCCCCCCTCCTGTATACAAGTGGCGGTTTAAGCTATTTTGCAACTTAAAACACAAACTTCTAACATAGTAAAGCTGTATGAGGCTTAATAGAAATTTGGGAAGCTACTGCTCTTTCTATAGACGCTTTTTTCCTTTGTTTTATGTTGGAAACCCACTGCAATTCTATTTGCTATTCTTAGAATTCTACAAACCTTCTTTTCCCTCTTGATTACTTTTTTTTACTTTTACTTTTTTTTCTATTCAAGTGCTGGGAACGGATACTTTGTATCTACACTGAAAACTTTTTTTTCTTGGGTCTGGAGCTTATTCAGATTAGAAGCTTGGCTGTATGCCCAGACATTTTTACCTAAGACCTTGAAGGTTGTTGAAAAAAAAAAAAGCTCTCCTCTGGTTTTTGGCTGCACAAGACAGACTATATATTTTAAATAAATGATACTCTGAGTCATCTCCCCCCTTGGATTATAATTATTGTGTTAAGAAGAACTGGATACTAAGAAATCTTTTTTCTTCTTCTCCTGAATAGAATCTGGTGGATTATAAATTTGATATTTTTGCTTTTCCCTTTCTCCTTTTTTTGAACTCTTTCTCTATTATCCTTTTTATCTGGAGAGTATTTTTTCCTCTCCTCTTTTTTATTGTCTTCTTTTTTTCCTTTTTTCCCTTATTGCCATTTTTTAAAATCTTTTTTCTGTTTTTTTTAACTGCTTTTGTGGACTTCCCTCCTAGCAGTAGGAGCCTACTGGATTACAATTGGCCATTGAGCTACCTGGTGGATTACAACATAAGATATAAACTCACAGATGAGCGTTTCAAACTTGTCTAAACTTGGGAGAAAAAGATCTTCTGCCCCTGCCTCGACCTCTGCGAGTCCAGTTTATCAAAAAATCAATCACAAACAGTGCTGCAGCAAGAAAAAATGGATGTCCAACAAAACGATACCCAGGCAATTGCAGCCCAGACGGCATCTTCGACCAAAAACTATGAAGATTTGAAAAATGATCTTGATAAAATGAACCCAAAAATTGTCAATATAGATTCTCAAATTGAAAATTTTAAACAGATGATTACAGATAATCAACAAAGGATCCAAAAAATAGAAGACAAATCAGTGGAAGTCGACCAGAAATTAGAATCCTTAAAAGATGAGAATGAAAAATTGGCCCAAACAAATGCAGAATTGGAAGACACTTTGGCGGTGATAGAGATGGAAAGGGCCTCATATTTTTTAAGATTTCAAAACATAACAGAAGACAAGGATGAGAACCTTTTAGGCCTGATAATTGAGCTACTCGCAGATTTTATAGGAATGGGGAAGCCCCAAATGGAAGGAGAACTAGACCAGGTTTTCAGAGTCAATTCAAGCTATGCCAGAAGAAACAGAGTCCCCAGGGAAGTTCACGTTAGATTTCTTAAACGATCCATACAAGACAAGATTCTGAGAAAAGTAAGAGATCAATTGTTAAAATACAAAGAAAAAGAAGTAGTAGTGCTTAAACAAATTCCCAGAAGGATAAGAGAGGCTCGAAGAGATTACCAGTTCTTAACCAGGAAATTGTTTGAAAAAGGAGTGAATTTTAGATGGTTGATCCCAGAAGGGATCTTAATCTATTGGGATTCGAAAAGATATAGACTGGATACACCACTTAAAGCATTGGAATTTTTTGACAACCACAGAGTGTTCCTGGAAAAGGGGGATCCTGAACCTACTAAGCAAGAGGAAATGGGCGTTGAAGGAGCGGCTAAACAATTAGAGGAGGAAGAAATTAAAAAGACTTATCCAGAAGAAGGAGCAAGACCAAGAGACCAGAGACAGATAAGATCGCCTAGAAGATTGAGACCTAGATATAATTGAAAGACATGGAGGAGATTGGAATTTTATCAATAAACATAAATGGACTGAATTCTCCCTCAAAAAGGAGAAAAACTTTTACTAGACTACAAAAGTTAAAAATGGACATAATTTGTCTTCAAGAGACACATATTAAGAGACAACATTTTAGAATTTTAGAACAACCGAAAATGGGTAAACTTTATTTTACACTTGCATCTCAAAAGAAAAGAGGTATAGCCCTTTATATAAAAGAAAAGATGAATCCCAAACAAGTTCATACAGACGAAGAGGGGAGAATACTAATGGTGGAAATTATGGTGGACCAAAAACAGATATTGATGGTAGCAATATATGCACCTAACGATAAGCAAGAGCAATTCTATCAACAATTACATAAGAAAATAGTGGACTTAAATTACCAAAATCTCTGCATACTGGGAGTCTTTAATGCAATAGTAGATGCAACTCTGGACTATAAAAGCCATAAACAAGGGAGAAAAGGAGGAAATACTTTACCCAAAGCTTTTTTAAAAATGAAAGAAGAATTGTGTATTCAAGATATATGGAGAGAAATCCAGAAAAATCACAATACACATTTTACTCAGATAGACATAAATCATGGTCTAGAATCGATATGATATGGACATCTTTTGACTTGAAAATGATAATACAAAAGGTTGAGATAAAAACTAATGTTTGGGCAGACCACAACCCAATAAAAATGCTTTGGAAAGGAACCAAGAAAAAACTAAGATGGTCTCTAAATAATCTATACTGAAAGAAAAATAATTCTTACAACTAGCAGCAAAGGAAATGGAATTTTTCTTTAAAATAAATAGGAAAGAAGAGGCTTCCGGTTTGCCAGGCAGCTGCCATGGACGGCTGGGAGACTTGCTCTCTCTCCCCTGTTCAGTTTCACATCGCTGGATACTAAAGGGCCAAAAGTTGCCCCGAAGAGGCGACCAGCAAGGAGGGGCTTTCGCTGGATCGCGGGAGAGCAGCAACTCTCCTGTTAGAGCAGGCGATCCCTCCAAACTGGCGGATGAAAGGACCGGCCATAGAAATATGGCTCGTCCCTAGGCTGCTAACAGCTGAAGTCACACTCACCATCTAGCAACTTTAAAGCAGCGTGGGAAGGACTGGGTGAGAACTACTTCTCTTACATCCTAATTACTTAATTACCTGCATAAGCTGCTAAAGTACTTTCCCCCCTCTGGAGAGGGAAGGGGGATTTTAGCCCTCCCTCCAGAAACAGCAGGAATTGAATACACAGGGGAGCTTTTTTAAAAAAAAATGTTGAAAAAATAAATGGATCCCAATTGGAACTTTACTTCCTAAAGCTTGTGGATTAGAAGATTTTTGATCATGACTTCCGGTTCCGGGTCGCGGCACCTCTAGTCGTACAAGGAGACTTGTCTCCTTGTCGGCTAGCCTCCCTCCGTCGGTAGACCCTTATGCGGATCTAAAGTCGCCCTGGAGGGTGCGACTTCTGTCGAGGAGGCTTTGCTCGGCTGCGGAGAAGCGGCAGCTCCTCCAGCTGTACGGGTCAGACTCTGAGGGCCGACGGAGAAGAAGATCGGCCAGTAAAATGGGCGATCACCTAGCTGCAAGAAACCGCAAGTCACAGAACAGCTAAGCTTTGAACCCACCGTGGTGAATCCGGGTGAGATGTTTCTTTTTTTCCCCCTCTCTTTTTGCTTTCTATCTTTTTTGCCTGTAAGAGCCCTGTTGGAACTATTTCCCTGGCTTGGAAAGGTAGCTTCTACGTGTCTGGGAAGAAAGGCGAACAAAAGAATAGAACAAAGCCTTAAAAACTACGTTTTCTTTATACAAGTATATTTTGGGGTACTGGAACAAAAACTTTTTTTCCCTAAGAACTTTATTGTCAGCCTATGTTGGTGTTTTTTTTTAATATTTCTTCCTCTATTTTTCCCTGAAAAAATAGGAAAAAAAGGATGAGGGAGGAAAAAAGAAAAAAAAATGAAATGAATGATATTTGAAAAAAGATTTTTTAGCTTACTGAGGACATCTACTGGTTAAAAGCTAATATGGCAATTGGAGAGGAGATGATTTCTTTATGAGAAAGTTAATTTGATGAAGTTGAACAACTTTTATAAAATGGAGCTACACTCACATTTAAACTGCAAACTTATTTTGGAAAAGATCTATGAGACCAAAGTGGAAATATGTGTTACAATGAAAGAACTTACTACAGAATTAAGAACTAGAATTTCTTCTTCAAACTCCAAAATTGACTTTCATACTATACCTGATTCTTCTATAAAACAGATCACACAAGGAGAGGACTTAACTGAAAATAAAGAGAACTTGATTTTGCCTTATAAACAATTTACTTATGATGCTGAGAACCAGAAAAAGCAAAGACTGGGACTTCAAATCTTAAAGTAACAAGTTCTCATGGTTAAGAAAATTAGAGGGCCAATGCAAAGATCAAGATGGCTCTTACTGATCCAAATACTACTACAAGCAATAAAAAAAGACTTATCAGCTGGAAGGGAAGCCTTGCTATGGAAACCCACTTGGCATTTGAAAAAACCTAGAATAAGACTAAAAAAAAAGAGTGAAAATTAAAGTGTTATGTAATGGACTAAAGGCAATCTAGAATAATGGACTGATTTAAGGACTAAGATTATGAGTCAGATGTGCGATTAATGGAAGATATATAAGACTTACCTATATGAAAATTACTGATGATTTATTTGTTTGATGACTAATGAATTGAAATAATCTAAAGTTTGATGCTATGTGGTCAGTTTAAAGAGATTGATTGATGGATTAGACAGCTTTAGAATAGATTACTATTTTAACTTAAAAAGGAGATATTTTTTGGTAATGGATTAAAGGTAATTTAGAATTATGGATTGATTTTAAGATTAAGATGGTGCGCTAGAAGTAAGAGAAAAAGGGGTGATTAATGAAATATATATTAAATGGATTAAGATTATGGTTTTTTTTCCTTTTCTTTAGGACAATAGGGTTACTTGCAAGAAATTTTTTATGTAATTTTGAGTTAATCTAATAAGATGATTTGTTTGTTTGATAATATGGATGTTATTAGTTATGATAGATTATCATTTCAACTTAAAAAGGAGATATTTTTAGGTAATGGATTAAAGGTAATTCAGAATTATGGATTGATTTTAGGATTAAGATTGTGAGTTAGAAGTAAGAGAAAAAGGGGCGATCATAATAAATATACTAAATGGATTAAGAATATGTTTGTTCTTTTTTTTCCCTTTAGGACAATAGGGTTACTTGCAAGAAATTTATTATGTAAATTTGAGTTAACCAAATAAGATGATTTGTTTGTTTGATAAGATGGATGTTATTAGTTATGAGGATGTAATTTGAATTCTGTTTAATGGATCGAAAGGACTTAAGGTTTGATTTTCTCTTGTTAGTAAAAAGAAATTGATTAATTGATAGACTAGATACGTATAGGATAGACTAATACTTTATTTTAATTAAGGGATATTAGTGGAAGAATTAAATGAAATTTATGAAAAAATCAAGGAACTAGAATATATTTGGGAGGGATACCCAAATTGATAAGGTTTACATTTAAAGTTAATTTGACTATGGTAGTATAAATTTCTAAAAGTTTTAAAAACAGGTATAGGTTGATTAAATTTAAGCTAGAATGAACCATTTTTAATAAATTATGCTATCTAAGGGAATAAGAGAGGGAATACTAGATGTATTGATTGAAATATGTATAAATGTTTTGGTTTTGGATGTTTGTTTGCCCTAACACCACGGTGTGCCTTGAGCATTTTTTTTCTGTAAAAATTAAAAAACCAATAAAATTTATTTTTTTTAAAAAAAGAAGATTTTTGATCATCTACTTTTTACTTTTAATTTTTATTCGAAAGTCTGGGTTTTTCCTCTTAAAATAGAAGACTCCCCCCCAAAAAGGATTACAATAACTTTGAGATTTAAAGGAATTCCTTAAACAGTGGGGTGACATCTTGTGGCTAAACCTGAAATTGCAATTTATTATTCTTAAAGAACAGAGACCTGGCTGACAGTTTAGAAAACAAGATAAGATTTATCTGGTAACCTTGAACACCAGCTGTGAGAGTTTTAGCTCTGTTTCTTATTTACTGGGGGTGGGGGGGGAACTGTGAAAGTTTTCAATTCAACCCATCACTATGGAAGTCCAGGAACAGACCTTTCCTATGGAAGAAATGCAAAAACAAATTTTTGCTATGTTGAAAATAACTTACCAAACTTACCAAAGTCTTCTTAAAGCTGGCAATGAAATAAGAGCTTTCGGGAAAAAACCAGAAAGCGTCTTAGATATGCAAACTCAAACTTTGACTATAACTAAAAACCTATCTATACAGAATACAATAGAAAAAAATCGAACAATTAAATACTATGACAGAAGACCTAACTGTCCAACAAATACAGACAATAGAAAATTCAGAAAAAAATCTGACAACATGGATGGAGGAAAAAACCTGCTATATAAATCAGAAGAAATTTGAAGATCAAGAAGAGAAACAGATGGAAGAAAAGATAAACAATTCAGGACAACTACGTCAAGAGGAGAAAATAAAGAGATGATCTGGTAGTCCTGCCAGACCTCTCAGCCTTCCAAAAATGGCGACTGGATGGTCATCTCAATATGACATAATATATACAATAATACAAGAAATCTTTGAAGACCCTGAAGCAAGGACATGGAAGATTATTTGGCAAAGAAAAAAAGCCAGAATAAGACTGAAGAAGAATGGAGTGTGGGCATATTTAGGAGGTTTAAAATAGAATATACTTAAGTAGACAAGACCCATATTTTGAATACGAGATATTGTTATGATGTGAAGATAAAGAAAAATGTTGGCTAATTAAAACCTAGATGCATAAATATCAACAGTTAAATTGAAATATTGAGTTGTTTATAAAGGTTAGATAAAGATGATTAAGACATATATATGTTAAGAGTGATGTAACATAATTAACATGTTTTGATGTAGTGATAAGAATAAAAATTATAAGCTTAAATATGAGAAAGTGGATATAAGGAAGAATGCTGAAATGGGAAAAATTTTGGTTATTGAATTTATAATATTTGGAAATTATAATGAAAATAAGAATGTTATATTGTATTACTAATTTGTTGATATAAAAGTGAGATAGATAAGATATATATTCAGAATACTAGATGTTGGGGGGAATTGTGACAAAGGGAATTGGGGTCATTCAAACATTTGGAAATGATAAATATTAAACGTTTAATTTAAATATCAATGCAAAATTAAAGATGGGAAAATTCATAAGGTTATTGATGGTCCAAAAGATGGAATGTTAAAATACCGGTAAATAAGACATATAAAATTATTTTTTTTTTTAATATTTTTATTGGTTTTTTTTTAAATTTTAACAGAAAAAAGAGACTAATCATATCAAATCATAGTATTAAAATAGACAATCATCCATAAACAGAGCATAAATACATTTTCCAATACATCTAATGATAATAACTCAACTGAAAATAAACATCTCAAACAAATAACCTTCATCCTTCTCTATCTCCATCCTATTATTCCCCCTTCTTATCAACTTCCACTTAAATCAATCTTCACTCCACCAAAGGCCACCCAGACAACCCTTTAGTAACAATAATTAAGTATTCTTCCACCAACCCCAAATACAGTTGAGAAAACATCATATCTAAAATTATAATCCCTCCCTAACCCACGACTTCCCAGAATGCTTACAGGGTATAACAAAAGAAAACCCCACTACATCAAACATAATTATTGTATAATCTTAACAAGAATTTTAAACTATGTAATATATACATTCTCTAAATCAAAACAATCCATTAAAAAAAACTCATCTTATTAGAATTAAACAGATGATATTAATGACGATAACAATATCAATAAATCCCTCAATTCAAAAAAAGAAAAATAGTAATAATAATAGTAGTAGCAATATCAATTACATTCTAGAAAAAACTCATCTTATTAGAATTAAACAGATAATATTAATAACGATAACAGTATCAATGAATCCCTCAGTTCAAAAAAGAAAAGTAATAATAATAATAATAATAATAGCAATATCAGTTACATTCTAATCAATTTAATTTGATATATCTTCATTTAACCATCCTCACCAAAACCTTAGCTATAATATTTATCTTTAATTCAACCCATAATCTTAAATTAAGCTTAATTCCTTATTAAACAATTAACTCATCTTGTTAAAAATAATATTTATCATCTATAAATTTTATTTAATCAATCGACTTCTGGGCTCTCTCATCTAACAAACTATTTATAGCATTTCTAACTTACATTCCTTCAATTTTATCCAGTCTATCTATCTCATCATTAAATCAATCTAATGTCAAACCCAGATCATCAAAACAAATACATCCTTCGTCAATTTAATTATGTCAACCATTAAACATCTTTTCTTGCATCTTACTCCTAATCTTGGTCCTCAATTCAGTCCATAATTTTAAATTGCCAATAATTCCTTACATACAAGTTTAAATTTCATTGCTTCAAACGAACTCTAGGTTTTTTTCTTAACCAAACAAGCCGCCATAACAGGGCCACCCTTTCAAATAATAAGTCTCTCTTCGTTATTTCTTCAGCCCCGTAAATAAATTGCTTCTGAAACTGAATCTTCCTTTCTTGAATCAGTTCATCTTGCTCTCCATAAATAAACTGCTCATCAAACAAAGTCCATTTCACTTTGTAGCCTAAGTGCTTCTTGAGGTGAAACAATGTCTCTCTTTTGTGAATTAAATCCTCTTCTTGGTGCTTAACTGGATAGAATTCCTTTTCTTGAAATAAAACCTCTTCCTCTCCATAAATAAACTTTTCATCAAGCAAAATCCAGTTATAGTCCCCATTCTCAGAAGTATCCTCTTCCTTTCCCTGTTGATCTCCTAATTTCTCTTGTATTGTATAATACTCAACAGAGGATTGTAATTCATTTGAAGGGGAAATTCCAGTTAAATGTTCCAACTCTTCTCCATATTCAAATTGTGATATAAATTGTTCAGCAGTAAGTTGTTCAGCTTCACTCAAAGGAAGGTATCCAGCACATATAGTAAATATTTCTGTAAAAGCCTCTTTCAAAAGTGCTTTAAACTCTTTAAACTCTTGCGTAAAAGTCTTCTGTGTATCAGGTCTTTTTTCATAAAATTCATCAGTACAATCCAACATAGGTTTAGCATTTGACTGTAGATTCCACTCCATTTTAAATTTCAAATAGTCACAGCCATCTCTCTAGCTGCACTTAAAGAAGCAGGAAGTGAGAAATAACAAATTCACTTTCACTATCCAGCACTTTCCCTAACAATGAAAGCAGTGAAAGTTAAGCGCCATCTTAAAGCATTATGTTGATTGTGAACGTTAGAAATGTATAGCCAAAAAAAAAACAATAAAAATACTTGCAATCCATTTAAAACTCCTGTATTCATTCAGCCTGCTTGCAGTCTCTCCAGTGTTGAACTTAGAAGAAGCAGAGGTGGTCGCGGCGTCTTTCTCTGTCTGAAGACAGAAGCGTCTCTGGAAAGGAGCGTTCTCCGGAGCTATAGGGAGCTCACTTTTAATCCCTGAAAACTTATTTTCCAGGGATCTAAGAAGGCTCAACCTTACTCCCGATGCTCTACACCTCTCCTTTGCCCGGAGAGGGGATTTTTCACCGCGAAAAAACAGCTGATGAGCGCTGTTTTTCGCGGCTTTACAAATCCAGAGAGCGGAGTCTCACAAAGGAGACCCAGCAGGGGCCGCGGAGCCACCGGAAGTCAAGACATATAAAATTATTGATAAATGTAAGAAAGCTATTAAGTAGCTGATGGATAGAATAAGAAGTATACTAATTTAAACAGACAGTCTGTATTAAGGGAAAAAAGAGAGAGAGAGGAAATATTGGCTGTAATAGTTGGAGATTTGTATTAATAATACCTGTATGTAATGGAATTATTGTAACTCAGACACCACGTTACTTTTCAAAGATATAATTGTAACATTGGAAAATCAAAAAGTTTAAAAAAAAGGAAAGAAGAAACATCCCTCCAAAATGTATGGGACACGGCTAAAGCATATTTCAGAGGGTTGGCCATAACTTATACTGCTAAAAGGAACAAACAAAAGAAACAACTACAGTTAAAGTTGAGAGAAGAACTCAAAAAAAAACTAGAACTTGAGTTACAAATTGATCCACAAAAGAAAGTCCTTAAGAAACAAATGGAGATAATAAAACATAAACTAAATTTGGCTGAGATGGATATAATGGCACAGCAGATTAAACGGACTAAACAGAATTTTTTTGAAAATGCTAATAAGCCGGGAAGATGGTTAGCATATAGATTGAAGAAAGAAAATAAAAAGAATGATAAATAAGCTACAAGATTCAAAAGGAGAACTACAGTTTCACAATGATGCAATGAAAAAAATCATTAAAGATTACTATGAGACACTTTATAAGGCAGAGGTAGTTTCTAAAGAGGAAATATAGTTGTATCTGAAAGAAATAGATTTGCCAAAAATCCTGGAGACTATCCGAAATATACTAAATGGGAAAATATCAACGATGGAGATTATAGAAGCTATAAAAAGGCAAAAAAAAAAAAAGATAAGACTCCAGGCCAGACGGTCTTCCTGCAGAATTCTATGTAGCATTACAAGATATATTAAGGCCGATGTTGAAAGAATTCTGTAATGAAATCTTCTCAGAGACTAAAATACCAAACTCGTGGACTGAAGCTAATATTACCTTGATACCCAAAGAAGATACTGATTCCACACAAATAAAAAATTATAGACCAATATCGCTACTAAATGTGGATTACAAAATTTTTGCCTCGATAATGGCAGAAAGAACCAAGAAATTTTTGATTGAATTTATTCATACAGACCAAAATGGTTTTCTACCTAAAAGACAGATAAAAAAACAACTTAAGGATTATCCTGGACATTCTGGAATACTATGAAAATCATCCAGGGAAACAGATGGCATTAATATTTCTTGACGCGCAAAAAGCCTTTGACAATTTAAATTGGCAATTTATGTTCCAGCAGCTGTCGGAAATGGATTTTGGGGAAAAACTTTATAAATGCAATCCAAGCAATTTACCATAAACAAACGGCCAGAATAATGTTAAATGGAGATTATACAGAAAGCTTTGACATCAAAAAAGGTACAAGACAGGGATGTCCATTATCCCCACTGCTATTTATACTAACATTGGAAGTATTAGCTAGAAATATTAGGCAGGACATGGAAATTAAAGGCCTGGAGATAAAAGAGCAAAAATATAAACTACAAGCTTTTGCAGATGATTTGGTCTTCATTTTGGAGGAGCCACTACAAACAGCTACTAAATTGTTGGAGAAAATAGAAAAGTTTGGAGAAGTGGCTGGTTTGAAAATAAATAGAGAAAAGACTAAGGTACTAACAAAAAACCTAACAGACAAACAGAAAACTCAATTCACAAAAAAGACAAAATATGCAAATAGTCAAAAAAGTTAAATAGTTAAGAATTTATTTAACAGCAAGATGTACATTAAAAGAAGATAACTATGAAAGACAGTTGAAACAAATAAAACTAGACTTGGAAAAGTGGAAAAATCTCCAACTGTCATTGCTAGGAAGAATAGCTACAATCAAAATGAGTGTCCTGCTGAAAGTACTCTTCTTATTCCAAACAATTCCTGTAAAATTGGGAAAGGTCTTTTTTGATAACGTAAATGCAACAATATTGAGATTTATTTGGCAAGGGAAGAAAGCACGAATTAAAGTGAAAATGTTACAAGAAGCTAAAGACAGTGGAGGATTTGGGCTCCCGGACTGGAGACTATATTATCAAGCAGCTATTTTACCATGGCTTAAAGAATGGATAACGCTGAGAAATAAAAGGTTACTGTACCTAGAGGAGCATGACCTACAAATAGGTTGGCATGCCTTTCTTTGGTACGGGAAAAATAAAACACAGAGATATTTCTAAAACCATGCTATAAGGAATGTACTGTTTTTAGAATGGGAAAGAATAAAACAAAAAAATTATATTAAACTATCTGAGTGGCTTTCAACAATGGAAGCTTTTGCTTACCCAAATTTAATTAACTACGACAAAGCCGTTACTTACAAAGATATTTTGGACAAGGACGGAAAACTGGAAGATAGGCAAGACTTAACAATAACAAGGTATTGACTTAGCATGGTGGCCTTATTAGCAAATTCAAACAAGATATGAAAAAGATGTAAAGACAATGGGATTTTATAAAGAACAGATAGAATTTGATCAAATACTCTTAAAAACAGATGAAAACTTGATTAAGAAACTTTGCAGATTTCTTTTAAATTTGAAGATGGAAGAAGAACAAGTAAAAGAAACGATAATATGGGCAAAAAACTTTGGATATTCTGTAGATTTAGAAGATTGGCAAAAGTTGTGGGATAGAAACATTAAACTGACTAAAGCAGCTTCATATAAAGAAAATTTGTATAAAATGCTTTAAAGATGGCATATGACACCAGTAAGACTAGCGAAAATGTTTAAAAACGTTTTGAACAACTGTTGGAAATGCAAACAAAAGCCAGGTACCTACTATCATATCTGGTGGGTATGCCCTAGTGTGAAAATTTTTTGGCTTAAGATTCATACGTGGTTGGAAAAGATGACTAAAATACAGATATAATTTAAACCAGAATTGTTTCTGTTAGGAATACTAGGAGCCGAGAATGAGTATTTAATATTGCATATATTGACAGCAGCAAGAATAGCATTTGCCCAATACTGGAAAAATGAAAATTTACCATCTGAAGAGATCATAATTAAGAAAATTTTAGAATGTGCAGAAATGGACAGATTAACCTTAGAGATTAAAGAGAAAGAAGACTCAGTTTACTTTAAAACATGGGATAACTTTTACCAATGGTTAGCAAAATGAACTAGTGAGAAACGATTGTGATATTTAATGGCGAATATATTTTAATAAGATGAAGGATATGTATTGATTGACACTGTTTATGATTATTTTTTCTCATATTTACTATAGCTGTTCACTATTATATTAATTACTGCTATTGAACATATGTACCCGGACAATAGTCTGTTTGCTAAAGCTTGAAAATGTTACTGGGGGGCAACCCCAATGTTGTTTCCAATCCTGTCCCAACCCCAATCCTGATTCCAACCCTACCCCGAACCTTAATCCCCATCCTGATCCTATCCCTTCCCAACCTTATAAAACTCAATAAAAAGTTTATAAATAAATAAATAAATACATGCCAGTGATCAAGCGTCCAAATTTTAATCACGTAATGGAGATCCTGCAAGTGTCGTAAGTGTGAAAAATGGTCGTAAGTCACTTTTTTCAGTGTCGTAACTTGAAATGGTCACTAAATGAACTGTTGTAAGTCAAGGACTATCTGTAAAGGCACAGGGTATAAATCTAACCAATAAAACTGTACATATATTTCCCACATTCTTGATTTTTTTAATTTAAATTCCGGCAATCTCCAGGAACTATGTCCTCTGAATCCCAAGGTAAACTAAACTGGGAAAGATTGCAGTAGGACATAGGCAATGAACTTGAACCTTGTGTATTGGTCATGGATTTTTTTTTTATACAAGACCATTGCTTTCTAGTTGTTAGTTTTGCAATGAATTCTTAGTCTCTTTTTTCTAGGATAAAAGGATTTTTATCCCATATTTCTGAGAATTAATGGACCTAAGGCTCTTTTCCATTACACTGTTGAATAAGTGATAAAATTTTGATGCAGAAAAAATACTGTGGGAAGAATTGGCCAGCTGAGTGACCTTGGGCTGGTCACTTTCTTTCAACCCTAGGAACGAGACAATGGCAAATCACTTCTGAAAAATCTTGCCAAGAAGACTTGCAGGGATACTTGTCCAGGCAGTCTGTGAAAATTGGACATGACTGAGCGGAAGAATTTTTAAATTATTATTAAGAAATTGTTTTTACACAGCATTAAACTGCTACAAAAAGAAAAGAAAAAGGTATGAAAGAATAAAAAAGTAAAAGATAGGAAAAGGAACAGAAAACTCCAAAAAAGTGATTTCTGACCTTTTTTGCAGCAGTTGCAAACAAATTTACCATTTCCACCAACCCAAATTGCATTTCAAGGTTCCCTTCTCATAAACAACTCTTTTTAAATAGTAAAGCTAACTAAATTTAACCTTGTTTTTGAACTGTATCTGCATTGATCTTTAATTTTTGAAATTCATTCTTTCTTCCAAATTCAGCAATTTTTCCTCTATGATTCGGAGTGCACATGGGCAATCTCTCTTTGGCTTCTTCTTGTCCAGAAAAGCTCTGCAGTTCCAGCCTCAGTGTTGTCTCCATGCTTTCAAAGATGCATCAATCTGCCATTTTCCTCACCCAGAGGTCCCAGATAAACTGACCATTTTCAAGGACATAGTAATTAGAAGTACCTGAAGCATGAGTCAAACTTGAGCCAGGAACTGCAAGTTTGACTTCACACAAGCTGATGTCACAGGCTTTTTGGTGGGAATTGTGTTTGGTTCTATACATCAGACTATAAACAGTGTTGCTTGTTTGGCTTTGACATATGGATATGGGGGATATAACCACTGTGGTTTATTCAGCAATTATAATTTGGTGCAAAGGGTGAAGCCAAGCTATGTGACAGAGAGATTGTTAGGGCCTCTGAAAAGAAGACAAAAGGAAGAAGGCAAGAAACAGCCACCACAGAAGCCCCTTCAGCTGGATTCTTTCCATCTGCCTTGTACAAAAGAGCTAGAATAACATAGATGCAAAATAATAATTATTATAAATGTTTAAATTGCTTGCAAGCTGCAATTGTATCTTGAAAAGTGGAGGGTGTCACTATTCATAATGTTCATTTTGAGTAGGCTACTTTGGTGCATTTTTGCTAGGATCATAATACTTTGTGGTACCCCCACCTCAACCTTAATTAATCAACTTTGAAAGGGAGAGGCAAAGGCTAAGAAGGTTATAAAAAAGTCTTATTTATTGTGCTCTGGAGGCTCCAGTGTCCGGACAAGGGTTGGGGGGAGTAACAAAAGAACCCAGCCATCCCTACCTCCAGAGTTCTGGTACTCCTATCCATGCAGAGAGAAGACCTGGAGAGGCTCTGGAAGAGCAAGTTGACCCTTTGGTGCCTGGAAAGTCATGACTTCCCTGAGGTTCCTGGAGTGTCAGGGATGGGAACACAGAGGCCCAATTTCCTCATCCTCAGTCTAAGCCTCTGGCCTACCTGGTAGTCTACTGGCTTCTCTCACATCAGGCTGCATCTAAAAGTATAAAGAAGGAAGAGGACTGAGTCCCACAAACATCTCTCTCTCTTTTTTTTTTAAAAGTAACATTTTTTATTAATTTTTTTAAATTTTTACAAAAAAGACACATAATAATAACTCAACCGAAAATTAACATATACTACATTTTCCAAACAATTAATATAACTGCTCGGCACCCCCACCACCACATCCCCCTATCCCTAACCACCTCCTTCCTCTTACCATCTACTTACTTTCCTCTCACTCCTCCTCTACTTCTCCACCCACCATCTCTACCCTCACTCTTACCTCCTCTTACCAACTTCCTACTTACCTCTACCTTCACTCCTCTTCCTCTTACCCTCCGGATGTGGTGCCAAGAGGCCACCCGAGCAACCCCTTAATATATATTCTTACATATTCATACAAATCGCCAACCCCGATTACAGTTGAGAAAACATAATATATAAATTATGAATACCCTTCCATCCACCCTCCCCGACTTCCCAGAGTGAATACAGGGTAAAAACACAAGAAAACCCACTAAACTACTTATTATATAAATCCAACATATAAATATTTAACTATATGCTAAATATAATTTCTTCAATTGATATTTCCCTTGTATATAATCTATCCATTTTTTCCAATCCATCATAAATTTTTCATTTGAGTGATCCTTCAGATATGCGGATATCTTGGCCATTTCTGCCATATTTATAACTTTTAATGTCCACTCTTCAATAGATGGTAATTCAGACGTCTTCCAATATTGTCCCACCAGTAATCTTGCTGCAGTAATCAAGTTCAGAATCAACTTAGTCTCTATGGTGGTACAGTCTTTTATGATACCAAGCAAAAACAACTGTGGTGAAAATTCAACACGCTTTTTCAATATATTTTGAAGAATCCACCATATTTTTATCCAAAAAGCCTTGATTTTTTTACAAGTCCACCAAACATGAAAATAAGTAGCATCCATAGATTCACATCTCCAACACTTGGGTTGCACATCTGGGTACATAAATGATAGTTTTTTCGGGTCTAAATGCCATCTATAAAACATTTTATAAAATTTTTCTCTTAAATGTTGTGCTTGCGTAAATTTTACATTTTTCACCCATATCTTCTCCCATGTTTCCATCGTAATTGATTGTCCAAAATTAAGTTCCCACTTAATCATGCAATCCTTAACTAATTCAGTTTCAGGATCAATTTCAATTAATGCATTATATAATCTTTTAATATGCATAGGTCTTTGATCTCTAACTTGTTTAATTAAATTATCGTCCTTTGAAGAGAAACCCATCTTCAAATCTTTTTGCCATCTAGACTGTAATTGTACATGTGAGTACCAATTATGAGCTATTCCTTCTTCCCTTAACCTATTTAATGGTTTCAATAATAAAAAATTCCCTTCTTTAATTAAGAGTTTCTCGTAAGACACCACATCTTGAATTTGTTGTCTATTTATACTCTCTATTGCATGCCTGGGAACAGTCCAAAGTGGAATCTTTCCATTTAACTTGTAATAAAACTTTTTCCAGACACGCAACAGAGCATTTCTCAATAAATGCTCTTTAAAACTCCTGTCCACCTTTTTATCATAAACTAAATATGCATGCAGCCCATACAATAACCCGTACCCTTCTATATTCAATATCCTATCCTTAGTTAAATTAATCCAGTCACTTATTGCTACTAAAACTGCAGCATAATAATATAACTTAAAATTGGGCATTTTCAAACCACCTCTCTCCCTTGTATCTTGAATAATGTTTAATTTAACCCTTGGTTTCTTGCCATTCCAAATAAATCTATTGATACCTTTCTGCCACTCCTCTAGGTTCACATCCTTTTTAAGTAGAGGCTTCCGGTGGCTCCGCTGACGTCGTTAGAGTCTCCCTGGTGAGGCTCCACTCTCCGGGTTTGTTAAGCCGCAAAAAACAGCAAACATCAGCTGTTTTTTGCGGTGAAAAAGCCCCCCTTCGGGCGAAGAAGGGGTGAAGAGCATCAAGAGCAAGGTTGAGCTCCTCTAAAATCCCTGGGAAAAGCCCCCAGGGATAAAGAGTGCGAGCTCCCCAGGCACTTGAAGACGCTCCTACCCAGAGATGCTTCTGTCGGCTGACAGAGAAAGACGCCGCGACCACCTCTGCTTTTAAAAAGAATACAAGAGAGACTGCTTGCAGACGGAGTGAATACAGGAGTCCTTTTTGTATCGCAAGTATTTTTTTATTTTATTTCTGACCACATACTTATAACTTTTACAATCAACATAATGCATCCAAGATGGCGATAGCTTTCACTGCTAAGGGAAAGTGTTTTAAAGTGAAAGTGAACTTGTTCTTTTTTTTTCTTTCGGAAGTAAAGCTAGAGAGACTATTTTGACTTGAATTTCATTTTATAAATTATAACTTAAAGCGGAATTTAAAAGAAGATAAAGTGGAATTTAAAAGAAGATAAGAAGAGAGGAAAACTTGGCAATACAATTTCTTTATAAAGAGATTTAAAATGACCACAAACATCTCTCATATCCCCCGAAGTACATGAGATGGCCAGAAGGACTCAGGTGCACAAATAAATGTGACAGGTACCATCCTCACTTGTCAGCTCAAACAGGAGGTCCACCCACACAAATATGCCCAATCCCCAAAACTAAGAATTATAATTATCATAACTGAGTGCTGCTTGTGGCTGTTGGGACAAAGGCAAGAGCCTGCCTGTTTCTTATGTTAACTTTATATATATATATATATATATATATATATATATATATATATATATATATATATATATATATATATATATATATATATATATATATATATATATATATATATATATATATATATATATATATATATATATATATATATATATATATATATATATATATATATATATATATATATATATATTATTAAGACAATGCCTTCCATCTGAACGAGGCTTTGCCTTCACCATGAGAAAAGGCAATACTAGCCCCGCACTGTATCTCTGCTTTGCCTACATCCTTTCACATTTTTCTTCTCAAACTTCAAGAGTTAAAACACTTTTTGAAGAATTAAATGAAATTCTGAGGTCACCAACAATAAACACACAGTCCTGGAAGCAACCAATTGTTACTGCATAGAACACGTATTCTTTAAAACAAGTGAGAGAGGTCGCATTAATGAAGACTGCAAGGGTAGTGGACTCATGGGGGTATGTGTGCGGGGACTGCTGTCCTCAACATATAGAATAGTACACTGTAACTTGCCTATAAAGATAATACGATATATAACAAATTGCTCTAGAGCACTTAATACTGCTTGAAGTTCTTCTGTGAGAAAAGATCTACCTCATCCAAATCTGTTCTGGGCCTCTCTTCTATGACCTAGGTATGGCTTTGCCATTGTTTTTCAACCACATTCCCTTTTCATCTTCCCATTTCCAAATGATTATACTCCTCCAGCTTGGGATGTTCTACAGGTCAGAAATTCCACAGATTCTGCAGTAGAAAGCTACAGCTCTGCATTTGCAACCAGGCTTGACCTAAAGCAGTCTGGTCAGCTGCTAAGGTAACTCCTGCAACAGAACTACATCGATTTTCTTTGGGGCCATTTTAGAAATATTTGGGAAAAAATGCCAGTGTGTCTTCCTCAAACTGAAATATGAAAGGCAATTTAGTAAAAGGCTAGAACAGGGGTGCCCAACCTTGGCTACTTTAAGACTTGGGGCTTCAACTCCCAGAATTCCCCAGCCAGCATGGCTCACTGGGGAATTCTGAGAGTTGACGTCCCCAGGTCTTAAAGTTGACAAGGTTGGACACGTCTGGTCTACAACTAAGCAATAGATTTAAAGAGTTAATGTGGTTATCAGCTTCTCAAATCCAATTAATTAGGATCATTTTTGTAGAATCTTGAAATCCAAGACAACTATAATCCCGGAGATTACTAATACATTCAAGCAAGAAAATGTTAGGTACAATCCTAGTTAGAAGCAGGATTCTAAAGTGCCTCAATTTTGTCCAACACATTAGCAGAAGTATTTGCAGCCTTCCCTAACTTGGTCCTTCAGATAACTTGATCATGCTGCCTAGGAGAAGAACTGAAGCCTAGCATATATGGATAGTGGAATTTAGAGAAATATAGAGAAATGTCTTTCTCAGCCTCATTTGTGGGATCATGTTGGTTCTGAGGAAATGGGCAATTTAAGAAGCATTTTGATCCTCTCATATTCTTCCCTTGACTTTACATAACATGGAATCATCTGACCTGATTTTTCCTTTCTGTTTGGAGATAACATCCTTGCATTCAAAGAGTCTAGCAAGTTTGCAACAAATTTATTTAAACCAATCTTACACAAGTAAGGAACCCACAGGCCCAATTGCTAATGTTTATCGAAACTCAATGAGAAAGTCAAGTGTTCACTAAAATTATAAAATTAATTATATAAATAAAATAATTATAGGAGGAGCAAATTGCTTTATGATGTGAAATTGCAAGGTATGGCAGGGCAGAAATACATACTTTTTCCCAATGTGATGGCTTCCAAATAGATTAGAATTTGAAGTCCCAGAATTCCCTGAGATTGTATCAAACATTGCAAGATTTGTGAAATCTCTGAGAATTCAGGCCCTGCAAGGACACCAGACTGAAAAAAATACAATGGAATCAAGTTTTGAGAAGTGAAGATTCTTGGGTAGAAATTCAAGCATACCTGAATTCTATTCAGCTCTTCTTGACCTTGCTGCAGCCTTTCCATCTCACTCTGAATACTATTCAAAGAGGCTGGAAAGCAAGACAAGAAGTCCAGTTCGTGAACATGCATTAATGATACAATGGAAATATATGGACCATACAGATTGAGAGCATCTTACCTTGCAAAAGCTCTTTCAGTCAGAAGCAGCGGAAGAAAAGGAAACAAAAAGGAGAAGTTGTTAATGCTAAAGAGAATTCCTCATATCAAGTTTCTAAATGTAGAGGAACTGATTTTTAAAAAAATAGCACTTGCCAATTCTAGAGAGTCATTCCTATCTGTACAATCAGGATCACCATCACTCTTTACTTTCCCCTGCCCACCTCTTTCTTCCCGCTCTCTCTCCAGCGCCCCCTGCAGACTTGACTGAGATGCTGCTTCTTCATCCAGCCGCTCCCGCAAGGATATAATTTCAATTCGCAGGCGCTCAGCCTGATGCTCTGCAGCCCGAAGTTGTAAAGCAGACTCTTCTCTCAGCTTGGACACCATGGCTTGCAGCTCCTGGGGAAGGCAAAAGAAAGAAAGAAATCTGTTTTATTAACAGTGAAATTCAATCTGTACAACTCCAGCAAATCTCATTCCTCAACCTCAATATCAGCAGAAGTTGAAGTCTAGGTACCGGCACCGTGCTGGGCAAGCTCCTAGTTTCATCATCTGTTGGGAGAGGATTCTGGGAACTCATCCCCCGCAGCCCTTCATTCTCGGCATTGAGCCACTGCACTTCGTAGCTGAGGCGCTTGTGGGATGCAGCCAAATCAGCCTGGAAGAGAACCGCAAGGGGAGGGAGGGACAGACAGCAACCAATAACTATCCTTCCACTGATGTCTCCAAGAGAGGATTTAAAGGATTCTACATGAGAGCCTCTGAAAAACACTTATCCAGAAGAGAAGGCACAGAGTTTATAAGTGAGGAAAGGTCTCTTGTGAAGCAGAGAGGAAGCTGCTTTTACTTAAGCAGAGCTTTTTCAAAT
This sequence comes from Bothrops alternatus, assembly GCA_034064705.1. Lineage (NCBI taxonomy): Eukaryota > Metazoa > Chordata > Lepidosauria > Squamata > Viperidae > Bothrops > Bothrops alternatus. Next base: position 1,130,818 of record JARGCV010000148.1, on the reverse strand, counting down.
AAGGACTTAAAACAGGAAATAAAAAGGGAGAAGGGAACTAGGCACGAACCTTGGGAAGAATACCTGCTGAGCCCTGGTAAGTTTGTGGGGTTTCTTGTTTAACTACAAATTCACCTTTTTTTTAGCAGCCAAAAAAGGGTTTCTCCTTCCCCTTTCTTCTAAGTTTGCCCTCAGCACAGGTTTGGAGGGGGTGGAGCTTTCTGCTGCAGCCCCCCTGCTGGCTAATCCCTGGTAGCTGAGAGCAAACAGCTCACTCTTCCTTGTGAAGCAGAGAAGCAGCTGCTTTTACTTAAGCAGAGCTTTTTCAAATAAGGACTTAAAACAGGAAATAAAAAGGGAGAAGGGAACTTGGCAGGAACCTTGGGAAGAATACCTGCTGAGCCCTGGTAAGTTTGTGGGGTTTTTTGTTTAATTACAAATTCACCTTTTTTAGCATCCATCGCACCCCTGACGGCACGCGATAAAATCCTAAAACAAGTAAGAAAAAAATCCAAAAAGTAAACTGAGACCAAAACAAAAATTTGAACAACCCAAAAAAAGCTGTGTGTTTTTTATAAATAATAATTAGTATAATAATAACAGCAAACATATAATAACAAGAAATGGAGATAGATAGCTGGCAGACGGAGGGGAGCTTCCCAGTGTTTTGCATTGAGTGTCACATGTATGACTATCTGTCTGCTGGACAGAAGTCTTGGGTGTGTGATCAGTGCAATGAGCTCCTGGCTCTCAGGGAACAGGTTCTTTCCCTTGAAGCCAAGATAGCAGACCTGGAGAAGCAGAGAGAGATAGCGAGGCAGGAGAAGATCTTCAGGGATGCAGCAGGAGTATCCCACTCCATGCTGAGCAGCTCTCCAGCTGCTTTGGAGAATGGAGATCTTGGGCAGGGAGGACATCAATCTGTGGAAGAGGGACAGGCTCCCTTAGTTCAGACCCCTTCCTTGGAGGATGTGCCCATATCCTCTTGCACCGAGGATACTTCTCCGCGGGTGGTGGGAGGGGGGCTTCTTGTAGTGGGTGATTCGATTGTTAGAAATATAGAGAGACGGGTTTGTGATGGAAGCGTTGACCGCATGGTAAACTGCCTGTCGGGTGCAAAGGTTGCAGACATCACGAGGCATCTAGACAGGCTGATAGACAGTGCTGGGGTGGAGCCAACTGTTGTGGTACATGTCGGTACCAATGACATTGGGAAAGCTAAGCGGAAGGTCCTGGAAGCCAAATTTAGGTTGCTACGTAGAAGATTAAAGTCCAGGACCCCCAAGGTTGCATTCTCAGAAATGCTACCTGTTCCACGCGCAGGGCCAGCTAGACAGGCAGAGCTCAGGAGCTTCAATGCGTGGATGAGGCAGTGGTGCCGGGAGGAAGGGTTTAGATTCATTAGGAACTGGGAAACATTTTGGGACAAGCCACACCTGTACAGAAGGGACGGGTTACACTTGAACCATAATGGAACCAGACTGTTGGCGATTAATATTAAAAAGGTTTCAGAGCAGCTTTTAAACTGATTCGTAGGGGCAAGTCGACAGGAGCTGGGCAGCTTCCGGTTCGAGAAGGCGCACTGCCTAATATGGAGGGTGGAAGTTATGCACACATTGGTGAGTCAACAGGAAAACTAAATTGTAATAGTCAAGCAGAAGGACATGGTAGACCATCTACAAATTCTACAACCAAATTCTACAGTCAAAATCCACAGTCAAAGTTGAAAGTGCACCAGAAAATTACATATAAATGTCTGTACACAAATGCTAGAAGCATTCGAGCAAAAATAGGGGAATTGGAATGCTTGGTGAAGGAAAATAATATTGATATTATTGGCATAACAGAAACCTGGTGGACAGATGATAACCAATGGGACACAAGGATTCCAGGTTACAAATTGTATAGGATGGACAGGAGAGGGAGAAATGGTGGTGGCGTGGCCTTGTATATAAATGAGGAGTTAGAATCTCATGAACTCGAAATTCAAGAAAATTCAAACTCACCCACAGAAACATTGTGGATAAAAATCCCAGGACAGGAAACTAATCTGACGTTAGGGATCTGCTATCGCCCTCCCAACCAAACTCCAGAGGCAGATTGCTATTTGGAAAATGAATTTAAGGAGGCCTCAAAAAGAAATAGGGTAGTCATAATGGGGGACTTCAACTATCCCCAAATAGATTGGGTAAATTCTTGTTCTACACATGAAAGAGAGACAAGGTTCCTCGACATGTTAGCCGATTATTCCCTTGAGCAGATGGTCATGGAACCAACCAGGGGAAAGGGGATCCTGGACTTGGTTCTAACTAATGCACAGGATTTGGTTCATGATGTCCTTGTAACCGAGCCCATAGGAACCAGCGATCACAACACAATAACCTTCAACTTAACCATGATAGCAAATTGTCAGTGAAAACTAACACAGAGACCTTAAACTTTCACAGAGGGAATTTTGACAAAATGAGGAAAATAGTAAAGAAGAAACTAAAAAGAACAATAAAAAAGTCAAATCCCTCCAAAATGCTTGGAAACTGTTTAAAAATACGTTACAGCAGGCTCAAATAAAATGCATTCCTAAAAGAAGAAAGAGGACTGGAAAGTCCAAGAGGATACCAGTATGGCTTACGAATGAGGTAAAGGAGGTTATTGGAAAGAAGAAAAACTCATTTAAGAAATGGAAGGCTCTTCCTACCAAGGAGAACAGGAGGGATCACAAACTCTGGCAGACCAAATGCAAGGCGATAGTCATGAAAGCCAAGAGAGACTTTGAGGAGCATATAGCCAAGAATATTAAAAATAATAACAAAACCTTTTTTAAGTACATCAGAAGCAGGAACCCAACCAGAAAATCAGTTGGGCCACTCGATGACAATGGTCAGAAGGGGATAATCAGAGAAGACAAGGAGATTGCTGAGAGGCTAAATGACTTCTTTACCTCCGTTTTCACTGAGGAGGATAGAGAACATTTGCCTGCCACTGAATTAGTTTTCCCAGGGAGGGAAATAGAAAAATGAAACCTGATAGAGATAAACAAGGAAGATGTCCTTGCATGCCTTTCTAAACTAAACGTCAACAAATCGCCGGGTCCAGATGGCATCCACCCTAGAATTCTCAAGGAACTCAAGTGTGAAATTGCTGAACTTCTAGCTAAAATATATAATCTTTCCCTAAGATCAGGCACTGTACCGGAGGATTGGAGGGAAGCAAATATAACCCCGATCTTCAAGAAAGGATCCAGAGGTGATCCAGGAAACTATAGACCAGTCAGTTTAACCTCAGTTCCAGGCAAACTGATGGAAACCATTATTAAAGATAAAATTACAGGGCACATAGAAAAACAGGCATTGCTGAAAGAAAATCAACATGGTTTCTGCAAAGGCAAATCATGTCTTACTAACTTGTTAGAATTCTTTGAGGGTGTAAATAAATACATAGATAAAGGGGCCCCAGTTGATATTGTATATCTTGACTTTCAAAAGGCTTTTGACAAAGTCCCTCACCAAAGGCTCCTAAAAAATCTCTCCAGCCACGGAATTAGAGGACAGGTCTTGTCCTGGATTGGTAACTGGCTAAATTGTAGGAAGCAAAGGGTGGCAATAAATGGACACTTCTCTGGATGGAAAGAAGTGAGAAGTGGTGTACCCCAAGGTTCAGTTTTGGGACCTTTACTTTTTAATTTATTCAATGATCTGGATGTAGAAGTTAATAGTGAGGTAGCCAAGTTTGCTGATGACACTAAATTGTTCCGGGTTGTGAAAAGTGAAACTGATTGTCGGGAGCTCCAGAAGGATCTCTCGAAATTGTGTGAGTGGGCAACAAAGTGGCAAATGCATTTTAACCTAAACAAGTGCAAAGTTATGCACATCGGGGCAAAGAACCCCAATTATACTTACCAACTGATAGGGACCAAACTTTCTGAGACAACCCAAGAAAGGGATCTTGGGGTTTTGGTGGACAGCTCGATGAAGATGTCAACCCAATGTGCAGCAGCAGTAAAAAAAGCAAATTCCATGCTTGGCATGATTAGGAAGGGAATCGAAAATAAGTCAGCAAGTGTTGTATTGCCTCTGTACAAATCGATGGTGAGACCACACTTGGAGTACTGTGTACAGTTCTGGTCACCGCACCTCAAGAAGGATATAATGGAACTGGAAAAGGTGCAAAAAAGGGCAACAAGAATGATCAAGGAAATGGAGCGCCTCCCTTATGAAACCAGATTGCAACGCCTTGGTCTCTTCAGCCTTGAAAGACGGCGTTTAAGGGATGACTTGATCGAAGTGTATAAAATCATGCATGGGATAGAAAAGGTGGATAGAGAAAAAATATTTTCTCTATCACACAATACCAGGACAAGGGGGCACTCCCTAAAGCTCATAGCTAAGAAAGTGAGGACAAATAATGGGAAATATTTCTTCACCCAGAGGGTCGTTGATTTATGGAATTCACTTCCAGAAGGGGTTGTGACAGCTGTCAGCCTTGACAGCTTCAAGGCAGGGTTAGATAGATTCATGGATGCCAAGTGTATCGGTGGTTATTAAAACGGATGTCCATGTGCCGCCTCTATGTTGGTTGAGGCAGGCAGGATTCCCTTGAGTACCATTTGTTGGGGGTCAAGGGAAAGGGAGGGTTTTGCCTTCTCTTTCTGCTCAAGATCCCCATGTACAATTGGTGGGCCACTGTGTGACACAGAATGCTGGACTCGATGGGCTTTGGCCTGATTCAGCATGGCTCTTCTTATGTTCTTATGGAATGGTCAAATCTACAGTGGACATGATATACAGGTAGTCTTCAACTTACAACCATTTGTTTAGTGACCATTCAAAGTTAAAACAGTAATAAAAAAGTGACTTATTTCACACTTATGACCATTGCAGCATCCCCATGATCACGTGATCAAAATTCAGGCACTTGGCAACTGGTATATATTTATGATAGTTGCACTATCTCAGACTCACATGATCACCTTTTGCAACCTTCTGATAAAAGTAAATGGGGGAAGCCACATTCACTTAACAACCACATGAGTCACTTAACAACTGCAGTGATTCACTTAACAACTGGCAAAAAGGATGTAAAACGGGAAGCAACTGACTTAACTGTCTTGCTTAGCAATGGAAATGGGATCAATTATGGTCATAAGTCAAGAACTATGGAAGGACTGTTGGTACATTTGGAGAAAGGAATATATGTGCCATCTTTCTAGGAGAAAACTCTGTTCAAGACATTTTACAATAAATACACAAACTCCTCATCCCTAGTAGGAAAACACTGAATGTCCTGGCAACAACTTGCACTTGCAACTCTTCGTTGAAAAATCAGAAGTGCCACACACAGGTTTTCTTCTGTCCTCAAGTCCCCAGTGGTATATTGTATAGTTGCATCTGGACGACAGTGCTCTACTGGGGCTCTACTCATCACAGATAGGCAATTCATTTCCCACCTTATTTTCTCAACCTCTACTGCAGAAGACCAGATAGCTTTTAAATTAACAAGTCAATAGCCTTGGAACTCCTCCTACCTAAAGTCTGAGTTCTAAAGATCCCAAATTGAGCACATCATAGCAGGATCATTTTTCCCAGGCGTCTCTTCTGATTCTTCTGTTATCCTTTGCTTCCCTTCCAACACTGTCACCCATCTACTATACTCACAATCTGCTCTTGAGTCTGCTGCTGCGTTTCACTCACAGTGGCTTGGAGGCTTTGGAGAAGGTTCTCTGATGTCTGGATCTGAGCCAAAAGAACCTGAACCTACTCAGAAAAAATGAGAAAAGGGGAAAATCGGATTTGTGGAAACTAAAGTTTGTATTCTGTGCATGAGCTAGCAATGCACATTGGTTAAGATGCTGCCCTACGAGTGAAATGTGTCAGGTTAAAATCACCACACTGCCTATGGTTTTCATGTTATCTTTAGCAAGTCTGTGACTAATTCTGCAGAATGCAATATGCCGTAATGTGGCTTCCTTGATTTTGGCTTAACATCTGGTGTAAACTAAGCCTTACAGGCTGTAATTTATAGCTTAGGGGCTATGTTCACCCAATATCTTATCTCTTAGCTTTATCTGCATTCAGTTCAACCAGTTGGTTTTGATATTTAAAGATCTATATAGACTGGTGCTATAGAAACTCAAGGAATGCTTCCTTCCACATATGCATCTGCCTAGAAATCTACATCATCCTTGAGAGATTTTTACCCAAAACCTCAAATGAATAAACTTGGATCCTCTCTACCACCCATACAATTATTTTTCAAATACCAGGCAGACCCTTTTGTCTTCTTATAAATAGATTCTGAATATTTATTTTTAAGTACACTATTGATAAGAGTTCCAGAAAATGACAACATTTGAAAGAACTTGTCCTGGCCTGGATACTGGCCAGGTCTGGTTACTACTTGGAGACCTCCAGAAAATTTAAGGAACGATAGGCCAATCTAGGAAATAAAATATTCCAGTAGAAAGCAATGGCAAACTATTTCTACGTGGATGTTTCTATGAAGTTACTAGTGTTCGTTAAGGTATTTAAAATGTAATAGCTGGAGCAGTGAAGGGTTGGACAATGAGTAAGAACACAGAGTTATAGCTAATTGGTTAAAGCTGGCCACTGCATGAGGGAATCTGAGATGTGATTGGTTGCTGTGAGTAAAGGGGGAGTTTCCTTGTTTCCCGCCTTTTTTCCTCTGTGTGCTCTCTGTGATTTACCTCATGATGTTCCTGCTGTGTTGATTTACCTGACTATGCTCCTGTTGGCCTCTCTTATTTACTGTAAATATATTTATATAAAAAGTACAAGTTCTTGTCAGTGTCTCTGACTCCATTTGGACATCGGCTGCGCAATTCCCTGACTGTTTTTATATAGGTGATTTGGTATCAACCTGGTTATTTAATATTTAGTGTTTTATTATGTCTTTTCATATGCTTTATGGATACATGGATTTAATCCTGTATTGCACCTCAAGGTCCTTAGAGAAAGGACAGAAATCCTACTTAACATTAGAACAAGCATGAGTTCCAAGACATGAAGTTTACCTGCTTACTGCACTCTTCATTGCTACGTCTCAATGCCTCCTCCAGGTTAGCTTTCTCCTTTGCTCTTTCCTCCAGAGTTCCACGTTGCTGTTGCACCTGAGGAGGTCACCAAGGATATAGGGGATGAGGAAAGGAAGCCTATAGCTTCTCATCTCCCATTTATCAAAATTCTCCTATAGATGGTTCTCATTTAACAACCACTTGTTCAGGGACCATTTGAATTGGCAACAGTGCTGAAGAAGTGGTATCTATGACTGGTCCTTAAAGTTCCATCTGTTGCAGTGTCCCTGTAGTCACATGATTGCAATCTAGGCACTCAGCAATCAGCCTGGATTTCTAATTGTAGAATAGAATAGAATAGAATAGAGTAGGGTAGGGTAGGGTAGAGTAGAGTAGAGTAGAGTAGAGTAGAATGTCACTTTTAAATCAGCGGTTCTCAACCTGTGGGTCACGACCCCTTTGGGGGTCGAACGACCGTTTCACAGGGATCGCCTAAGACCAGGGCTTTTTTTCTCATAGAATGCTCAAAACCGCGTTCCGGCACCTTTTTTTGATGGATTTTTTTCAACTTTTCCATGAGCTGTGCTACACCCTCTATTCTATTGGCTTTCGAAAGCCAATAGGAATTGTCCAGACCTGGTCGTTAACGGCTGTCTCTGCACTGCTGAGCGCACCAAAAGACCCAGCCCACAAACTTTGCACATGCAAGTTGTCTGCAGCAAAGGCACGTTTGCAGGAACTTTTCACCTCTCCCTGCTGAGCAACTACGCCATCTCCTACTTGTAAGTAAAAGAGGACCAGGGGTGGGAGGTGGGGAGCAGCACTTAATTCTGCCCTGCCGAAAAAGCAGAGTTCGTGTGCACTCCTGCCTCGTGCTCACCTTGTGCGCCATCAGTGTGCATTGCGGCGGCGGCTGCTGTGGGAGCCGTGGGGCCCGCTTGACAAGCAGGGCTGCACGGGAAAGGTGGCGGCGGAGGTGGTGCTGGCGGGGCAGTGGCGGGCGCTGGGTGCGAAGGTGGCGTGCGTGGCTGACCTTCCTTGGGCCAGGCCAGCTGGTGGCTTAGCCGGTGCTGGACCTGTGCTGCCGCTGCCTCACCCTGTGTGCCTACATGGCCGCCCTGGAGTGCCTGGCCCACGACGCTTGCTGCTGCCTCGGCCTGCCTGCAGGCTGCGCCCTCCTGCCGCCCTGCACTGGCATCTGGCTTGGCAACCACAAGCTCTGCGCCATCAGTGTGGTGTGCAGCTGGTGCTGTGGGAGCTGTGGGGCCCACTCTACACGGAGGGGCTGTGCGGGGTGAGCGGTGGGGCAGGCAAGGCAGCTGCAGGCGGGGGTATGGGGGCGAGGCAGCCGGTCTGAGCCGAGCCGAGTCTGGGCCGCTGCTGGCACTGCCGCTGGGCTTCTCTGCCACTGCCGTTGCTACTGGCTGAGCTGAGCTGCGGCGCCGACCCGGTCCCCACGCCTCCTGGCTGCCCAGCTGCGCTCCAGCCCTGGCTGCCCTCCATGCCGGAGTTTCCCCCCGCGCCACCCGGCCTACCTCCCTCACCGTCAGAGGCCGCCTCGACCCTCTGGTGCCCGGCGTGGCCCTGGGACTGGCAGGCAGGAGCGGCTCCTTCCTGGCTTGCCGGGCCCCGGGCCTCAGAAGCAGCCAGGCGGCGGGGAAGAGGGCAATGCCCGCATATGCATTGGAGGCTAGCCGGACGGGCCGGGAGGGGAGAAGTGGCACCTTCCAAGCGGGAGCTGGCACTCCAGCTGTGCCCCTCTCGCGTGTGACGAGTCGACGAAGGTTTTGGCTGTGAAGGGCTGCGCAGCGTGGAAAGGGGCTCCCACGATCCCGCCGCTGCGATGGCGCTCAGGAGGCTGGAGGGGTGGACAGGTCCCGGGGGGGGCGGCTGGGAGAAGGCAAGAGGTGCCGGGATGAGGATGGGGGGCTCAAGACTACCATCCCCAGCAGCCCTAAAAAGCACTGTGGAGGAGTGGGGAATGCTGGGAGTTGCAGTTCATCACCATTTGGGAAAACATGACTCTCCAAAGATCCTTCCTTCCTTCCTTCCATCTCCTTCCCTTCCCCTTCAATCTCCTTCCTTCTCCATCTCCTTCCTTTCCCCTTCAATCTTCCTTCTTTCCTTCCTTCCATCTCCTTCCCTTGCCCTTCAATCTCCTTCCTTCTCCATCTCCTTCCTTTCCCATTCAATCTCCCTTCCTTCCTTCCATCTCCATCCCTTCCCCTTCAATCTCTCTCCTTCCTTCCTTCCTTCCTTCCTTCCCCCTTCAATCTCCTTTCTTCTCCATCTTCTTCCTTTCCCCTTCAATCTTTCTTCCTTCCATCTCCAACTCCATCGCTTCCCCTTCAATCTCCCTCTCCTTCCTTCTTTCCTTCCCACTTCAATCTCCTTCCTTTCTTCCAACTCCATCCCTTCCCCTTCAATCTCCCTCTCCTTCCTTCCTTCCTTCTTTCCTTACCCCTTCAATCTCCTTCCTTCTCCATCTCCTTCCTTTCCCCTTCAATCTTCCTTCTTTCCTTCCTTCCATCTCCTTCCCTTGCCCTTCAATCTCCTTCCTTCTCCATCTCCTTCCTTTCCCCTTCACTCTTCCTTCCTTCCTTCCATCCCCAACTCCATCGCTTCCCCTTCAATCTCCCTCTCCTTCCTTCCTTCCCCCTTCAATCTCCTTCCTTCTCCATCTTCATTTCCCCTTCAATCTCCCTACCTTCCTTCCATCTCCAACTCCATCCCTTCCTTCTTTCCTTCCCCCTTCAATCTCCTTCCTTCTCCATCTCCTTCCTTTCCCCTTCAATCTTCCTTCCTTCCATCTCCAACTCCATCCCTTCCCCTTCAATCTCCCTCTCCTTCCTTCCTTCTTTCCTTCCCCCTTCAATCTCCTTCCTTTCCCCTTAAACCTTCGTTCCTTCCTTCCACCTCCACCTCCATCTCCATCCCTTCCCCTTCAATCTCTCTCTCTCCTTCCTTCCTTCCTTCCACCTTCAATCTACTTCCTTCTCCATCTTCTTCCTTTCCCCTTCAATCTTCCTTCCTTCCTTCCATCCAAAACTCCATCGCTTCCCCTTCAATCTCCCTCTCCTTCCTTCCTTCCCCCTTCAATCTCCTTCCTTCTCCATCTTCTTCCTTTTCCCTTCAATCTTCCTTCCTTCTTCCAACTCCATCTCTTCCCCTTCAATCTCCCTCTCCTTCCTTCCTTCTTTCCTTCCCCCTTCAATCTCCTTCCTTTTCCCTTAAACCTTCCTTCCTTCCTTCCACCTCCACCTCCATCTCCATCCCTTCCCCTTCAATCTCTCTCTCTCCTTCCTTCCTTCCTTCCCCCTTCAATCTACTTCCTTCTCCATCTTCTTCCTTTCCCCTTCAATCTTCCTTCCTTCCTTCCATCCAAAACTCCATTGCTTCCCCTTCAATCTCCCTCTCCTTCCTTCCTTCCCCCTTCAATCTCCTTCCTTCTCCATCTTCATTTCCCCTTCAATCTCCCTACCTTCCTTCCATCTCCAACTCCATCCCTTCCCATTCAATCTCCCTCTCCTTCCTTCTTTCCTTCCCCCTTCAATCTCCTTCCTTTCTTCCAACTCCATCCCTTCCCCTTCAATCTCCCTCTCCTTCCTTCCTTCCTTCTTTCCTTATCCCTTCAATCTCCTTCCTTCTCCATCTCCTTCCTTTCCCCTTCAATCTTCCTTCCTTCCATCTCCAACTCCATCCCTTTCCCTTCAATCTCCCTCTCCTTCCTTCTTTCCTTCCTTCTTTCCTTCCCCTTCAATCTCATTCCTTCTCCATCTTTTTCCTTTCCCCTTCAATCTTCCTTCCTTCCTTCCAACTCCATCCCTTCCACTTCAATCTCCCTCTCCTTCCTTCTTTCCTTCCCCCTTCAATCTCCTTCCTTCTCCATCTCCTTCCTTTCCCCTTCAATCTTCCTTCCTTCCTTCCATCTCCATCTCCATCCCTTCCCCTTCAGTCTCTCTCCTTCCTTCCTTCCTTTCCCCTTCAATCTTCCTTCCTTCCATCTCCATCTCCATCTCTTCCCCTTCATTCTCTCTACTTCCTCCCTTCCTCCCTTCCCCCTTCAATCTCCTTCCTTCTTAATCTTTTTCCTTTCCCCTTCAATCTTCCTTCCTTCCTTCCAACTCCATCCCTTCCCTTTCAATCTCCCTCTCCCTCCTTCCTTCTTTCCTTCCCCCTTCAATCTCCTTCCTTTCCCCTTAAACCTTCCTTCCTTCCACCTCCACCTCCATCTCCATCCCTTCCCCTTCAATCTCTCTCCTTCCTTCCTTCCTTCCTTCCCCCTTCAATCTACTTCCTTCTCCATCTTCTTCCTTTCCCCTTCAATCTTCCTTCCTTCCTTCCATCCCCAACTCCATCGCTTCCCCTTCAACCTCCCTCTCCTTCCTTCCTTCCCCCTTCAATCTCCTTCCTTCTCTATCTCCTTCCTTTCCCCTTCAATCTTCCTTCCTTCCTTCCATCTCCATCTCCATCCCTTCCCCTTCAATCTCTCTCCTTCCTTCCTTCCTTTTCCCTTCAATCTTCCTTCCTTCCATCTCCATCTCCATCTCTTCCCCTTCATTCTCTCTACTTCTTCCTTCTCTACTTCTTCCTTCTTTCCTTCCCCCTTCAATCTCCTTCCTTCTCCATCTTCTTCCTTTTCCCTTCAATCTTCATTCCTTCTTCCAACTCCATCCCTTCCCCTTCAATCTCCCTCTCCTTCCTTCCTTCTTTCCTTCCCCTTCAATCTCCTTCCTAGAGGCTTCCGGTGGCTCCGCCGGCGCCGCCAGAGTCTCCACTGTGAGGCTCTGTTCTCTGGATCAGTAAAAGCCGCTAGAACAGCGCTCATCAGCTGTTTGTCGCGGCGGGAAAACCCCTCTTCGGGCGAAGAAGAGGTGTAGAGCAACAAGTGTAAGGCTGAGCCCTTCTAAGATCTCTGGAATTAATTTTCAGAGACGGAGAAGGTGTGCTCCCTGGGCACTTGGAATGCTCCTGCCCAGAGACGCTTCTGTCGGCTGACAGAAACAGACGCCGCGACCGCCTCTGCTTTTAAGAAATACATAATAAGGACTTTATACAGACGGAGTGAATACAGGAGTTTTCTGAGTAACGTAAGTATTTTGTTACTTTGTTTCTGCCTATGTAACTATTATTCTTTCAATCAACATAACCCTTTCAAGATGGCGCTAAGTGAAAGTGCTTGAAAGCGAAACTGAACTTTCTCTGCTTTTGCGGAAGTGAAGTTTGAGGAACCATTTTGAGTTGAATTTTTTACTGAATCACAACGTAATTGGATTTTAAAATAATTTAAAATAAATTAAGAAGGGAGGAAATTTTGGTAACTTAAGGGGGGAAAAATGACGACGAGATTAAAGACAGCTGCAGCGAAGGCGGCTATACCATCCCCTGGGCAGCTAGCAAAATCACAATCTGCCCCTTTAGCTCCTGTAGCGCAGACATCGACAGAACCTCAAGTTTCTACACAACCCCCTCCAGAAATGCTCACAATGAAAGATTTGCAGACTGTACTGGCTTCTGCACTATCAACAGCTTTATCTACAGTAAATGATAAGTTAGATAAATTGGAGGAGAAGATAGAAGAACAGAAAAAAGATTTTAAAGTTATGATAGAAGCTCATAACTCAGAGATAAGAGAAGATATTGTTGAAGCTATTAGAGGAGTCTGGGATTATGCTGTGGGTGTTGAAGGAAAGCTGGAAGGAGTAGAGCAGCAAATGGAAGAAAAATTAGAGGAAATTAGAAGTGATTTACAGGATCAAAATGTTTTGACACAATATCACCAGATGCAGATGGCTGTCAGAATTAGAGGTTTTAGAGAAATATCAAAGGAGACTCAAGAAGATTTAAGAAAAATTTTTGTTGAAGCTTTAGCAACCTTTCTGGAGGATACGGTTGAAAATGTGGCCTGGCAGTTGGAACGTATATTCAGGATGAATTCTCGTATTGCAGCGCAAAGAAATTTGCCCAGAGACATTGTGATATATTTCAGTACAAGAAAATTTAGAAATTGGGTTCTTACCAAAGCTTATAATAAACAATTAAGTATCGCTGGCCAAGAAGTACAGGTTTTGAAAGAGATACCTCCCAAAATGCTGAGAGCAAGGAAAGACTATGCCTTTTTGACAGATGAGCTCAAAAAAAGAGAGATACAATATAGGTGGGAGGTTCCTTCTGGACTTTCTTTATTTTTTCAGAATAACAGGTATCGTTTAACCTCAGTTGCTAAAGCGAAGGACTTTTTTGAGAATATATTGTTAAGTGGTAAATTTGAATCTCCAAGACCTAAGAGGGCAGCTCCTGAAAAAGATAAGGAATCATCTCAACTAATGGATCTTCAACTAACTTCAACACCAGATAAGGATAAAGAATTAGGTGCAGAGGCTCAACTAGTGCAGAGTATTGATATTTTTCAACCTTTGGTTGTTGAGAGGCCTAAGGAACAAAGATACACACGTGAGGCTATCAAGATTATGGATCAAAGAGAAATAGCAAAATCAACTTATTCAAAACAAGTTGCATCGACATCTTCGGAAGCCATGGGAGCAAGGCCTAAGAGGAGGGAGGAAGTGGCTTTGGCTTTGCAGAAGCTTTCTCAAAAAGGTCATGTCAAATAAATATTTGACATGGAATGTGAATGGTTTAAATTCTCCACAGAAGAGGAAGAAGATATTTCATTATTTGAAGCAATGTAAAAATGATGTAATCTGTCTACAAGAAACTCATATTAGAATTTCTGATCAGAAATATTTGATAAATAATAGGCTGGGTACACATTTTGTGGCAGCATCTTCAGAGAAGAAAAATGGAATTGTTATTTATGTTAAGAATCATATTTCCTTACATACAAGTTTAAATTTCATTACTTCAAACGAACTCTAGGTTTTTTTCCTAACCAAACAAGCCGCCATAACAGGGCCACCCTTTCAAATAATAAGTCTCTCTTCGTTATTTCTTCAGCCCCGTAAATAAATTGCTTCTGAAACTGAATCTTCCTTTCTTGAATCAATTCCTCTTGCTCTCCATAAATGAACTGCTCATCAAGCAAAGTCCATTTCACTTTGTAGCCTAATTGCTTCTTGAGGTGAAACAATGTCTCTCTTTTGTGAATTAAATCCTCTTCATGGTGCTTAGCTGGATAGAATTCCTTTTCTTGAAGCAAAACCTCTTCCTCTCCATAAATAAACTTTTCATCAAGCAAAATCCAGTTATAGTCTTTATTCTCAGAAGTATCCTCTTCATTTCCCTGTTGATCTCCTAATTTCTCTTGTATTGTATAATACTCAACAGAGGATTGTAATTCATTTGAAGGAGAGATTCCAGTTGAATGTTCTAACTCTTCTCCATATTCAAATTGTGATATAAATTGTTCAGCAGTAAGTTGTTCAGCTTCATTTAAAGGAAGGAATTTAGTACATATAGTAAATATTTCTGTAAAAGCCTCCTTCAAAAGTGCATTAATCTCTTTAAACTCTTGCGTAAAAATAAAAATCCCCTGTGTATCAGGTCTTTCTTCATAAAATTCATCAGTACAATCCAACATAGGTTCAGCATTTAACTGTAAATTCCGCTCCATTTTAAATTTCAGACAGTCAGAGCCATCTCTCTAACTGCACTTAAAGAAGCAGGAAGTGAGAAGTAACAAATCCACTTTCACTATCCAGCACTTTCCCTAACAATGAAAGCAGTGAAAGTTAAGCGCCATTTTGAAGCATTATGTTGATTGTGTACGTTAGAAATGTATAGCCAAAAAGAAACAATAAAAATACTTGCAATCCATTTAAGACTCCTGTATTCATTCAGCCTGCTTACAGTCTCTCCAGTGTTGAACTTAAAAGAAGCAGAGGTGGTCGCGGCGTCTTTCTCTGTCAGAAGACAGAGGCATCTCTGGAAAGGAGCGTTCTCCGGAGCTATAGGGAGCTCACTCTTAATCCCTGAAAACTTATTTTCCAGGGATCTAAGAAGGCTCAACCTTGCTCCCGATGCTCTACACCTCTCCTTTGCCCGGAGAGGGGATTTTTCACCGCGAAAAAACAGCTGATGAGCGCAACAAGGTACATTTTATAAGTTATTACATAAAAAATTAATACAATTGGATTATAGATCTTGTATTTTGATGGGAGATTGGAATGGTATTCTTGATGTTGGTTTGGATAAGAAAAAGATCTCATCTGTTCCCCAATCGCGTTCTGTTTTGCCCAAATCGTTTTTTGATATTAAAGATGACTTTAATTTGTCAGACATATGGAGAGAAAGACATGGTAGGGATCAAGAGTTTACTTTCTTTTCTGATAGACATCAATCATTTTCTAGAATTGATTTTATTTTAACTACTAGTGATTTTATATTAAGTTTAAAGAAGGTAAAAATTTTACCTAATGTGTTGTCAGATCATAACCCGGTTATGATGGAATTAAACACTGGTCAGTTTACTAGAAGATCTTGGAGAATTAATGAAAATTTGTTTAAATATGAGGCAAATGTGGAAGAATGTAAAAAGGCTATGAAGGAATTTTTTATGTTAAATATGAATAGGGAAATGGCAATAGAAACTCTCTGGGACTCTAGTAAGGCACATATGCGCGGAATTTTAATTGAGCTAAATGCAAGGCATAGACGTGGACAAGAGGAAAAAAGGAGAGTGTTAGAAGCGGAAATAAAGAAAAAGGAGTTATTATTAATAAAGAAACCAGATGATAGTAATATTAAAGAAGGGTTAAAGATTTTACGGAAACAATTTGATATGTTGATGGCTGACCAAGTTGCCAGGAATTTGCAATATGTTAAACACAATACATTTTTTAACGCTAATAAACCTGGCAGATGGTTGGCTTACACATTAAGGAAAAAACAAAAATCCTGTATAACTGAGAAGGTAGAATATAAGGGGCAAGAAGTATTTCAACAAGAAATTATCAAAAAAGCTTTCCTAGAATTCTACACTAAATTATATTCTGAAGAGAAGGTTCAAGAGAAAGAGATAGATGCCTTTTTAGAAAATCAAAATGTTTTAAAAGTAACATTGGATCAAAGAGACAGATTAAACGCATTGATTACATCACAATTATCAATGTTGGGAAGGATTGCTGCAGTTAAAATGAATGTATTGCCGAAATTTTTATTTCTATTTCAAATGTTACCAATACTTAAAAAGGATGGGAATTTGGAGGAGTGGCAGAAAGGTATTAATAGATTTATTTGGAATGGCAAGAAACCAAGGGTTAAACTAAAAATTATTCAAGATATAAGAGAAAGAGGTGGTTTGAAAGTGCCTAACTTTAAGCTATATTATTATGCAGCAGTTTTAGTAGCAATAAGTGATTGGATTAATGTAACTAACGAAAGAATATTGAATATAGAAGGGTACGGATTATTGTATGGGTTTCATGCGTATTTAATTTATGAAAAAAAGTTGGATAGGGGTTTTAAAGAACATTTACTGAGAAATTCACTGTTGCGTGTCTGGAAAAAGTATTCTTATAAGTTAAATGGTAAAATTCCTTTATGGACAATTCCCAGGCATGCAATAGAGAGTATAAATAGACAACAAATTCAGGATGTGGTACCCTATGAGAAGTTCTTAATTAAAGAAGGGAATAGCTTAGAATTGAAATCACTAGATAGATTAAGGGAAGAAGGAATAGCTCTTAATTGGTATTCATATATGCAACTTCAGGCTAGATGCCAAAAAGATATTAAAATGGGTTTTTCTTTAAAGGATGGAAAACTAATTCAACAAGTTAGAGATCAAAGAAGTATGCATATTAAAAGAATATATGATGTTTTAATTGAAATTGATTCTGGAAATGAACTAATTAAAGATTGTATGATTAAATGGGAAGGTAATTTTGGACATCCAATTACGATGGAAATCTGGAAAAGGATATGGGTGAAAAATGTAAAATTTACACAAGCTCAGCATTTAAGAGAAAATTTTTATAAAATGTTTTATAGATGGCATTTAGATCCAAAAAAATTATCACTTATGTATCCAAATATGCAACCTAAATGTTGGAGATGTGATTTTATGGATGCTACTTATTTTCATATCTGGTGGACTTGTAAAAAAATTAAGGCTTTTTGGATAAAAATATGGTGGATTCTCCAAAATATATTGAAAAAGCGTATTGAATTTTCACCACAGTTATTTTTATTAGGTATTATAAAAGACTGTACCACCGTAGAGACTAAATTGATTTTGAACTTGATTACGGCGGCAAGACTGTTGGTGGGTCAATATTGGAAGACATCGGAAACACCATCTATTGAAGAATGGACATTAAAAGTTATGAATTTGGCTGAAATGGCAAAGATATCTGCATATTTGAAAGACCACTCAAATGAACAATTTTTGATGGACTGGAAAAAATGGATAGATTATATACAGAAGAAATATCAATTGAAGGAATTATATTTGTTTTATAGTTAAATAATTACGTATAAGTAGTTTAGGGGGGTTTCTTGCGTTTTTACCCTGTATTCACTTTGGGAAGCCTGGGGGGGAGGGGGGAGGGTTTTAATAATAGTTATTTTATATTTTTTCAACTGTTTTGGGGAGGTTTTTTTTTCTTTTCTCTTTTTAGGTGGTAAGGGGTTGCTCGGGTGGCCTCCGGGCACCACATTGGTTGGAAGAAGAGGGAGGAGTGAAAGTCAGGCAGGTAGGAAGAAGGTATGAGGGAGAGTGTAGGTGGGAGGAGAGGATGGAATTGGAGAAAGGTTTAAGTAGGTTGTTAGAGGGAAGAAGAGTGGGTTAGTTTTGATTTAGAAGGATGTGGTGGGGAGGGGGTACCGAGCAGTTTTGTTTGATTGTTTGCGAATTGTATGTATATAATTGTTTACAGTTGAACTGTTATTTCATTTTTTGTTAAAAATCTTATAAAAAACCAATAAAAATATTTATTTAAAAAAATCTCCTTCCTTCTCCATCTTCTTCCTTTCCCCTTCAATCTTCCGTCCATCTCCAACTCCATCGCTTCCCCTTCAATCTCCCACTCCTTCCTTCCTTCCTTCATTCTTTCCTTCCCCCTTCAATCTCCTTCCTTCTCCATCTTCTTCCTTTCCCCTTCAATCTTCCTTCCTTCCTTCCACCTCCACCTCCATCTCCATCCCTTCCCCTTCAATCTCTTTCCTTCCTTCCTTCCTTCCCTCTTCAATCTCCTTCCTTCTCCATCTCCTTCTCCATCTCCTTCCTTTCCCCTTCAATCTTCCTTCCTTCCTTCATTCCATCTCCAACTCCATCTCTTCCCCTTCAATCTCCCTCTCCTTCCTTCCTTCTTTCCTTCCCCCTTCAATCTCCTTCCTTTCTTCCCCCTCCATCCCTTCCCATTCAATCTCCCTCTCCTTCCTTCCTTCCTTCCCCCTTCAATCTCCTTCCTTCTCCATCTTCTTCCTTTCCCCTTCAATCTTCATTCATTCCTTCCAACTCCATCCCTTCCCCTTCAATCTCCCTCTCCTTCCTTCCTTCCTTCTTTCCTTCCCCCTTCAATCTCCTTCCTTTCCCCTTAAACCTTCCTTCCTTCCTTCCACCTCCGCCTCCATCTCCATCCCTTCACCTTAAATCTCTCTCCTTCCTTCCTTCCTTCCTTTCCTTCCTTCCCCCTTCAATCTCCTTCCTTCTCCATCTTCTTCCTTTCCCCTTCAATCTTCCTTCCTTCCTTCCATCTCCAACTCCATCGCTTCCCCTTCAATCTCACCTTCCTTCCTTCCCCCTTCAATCTTCCTACCTACCTTCTGTTGTGAGTGTCTCTGGCCAGGCTGGGTACTTCTCAGATGATGACGCAGCACAGGCAGGCCCTTCTGGGTGTTTTCCCCTCCCGGCAGCCGAGCTAGATAACGAGGAGCTTGGTATACATGCTGAGTCAGACTCTCAGGGGGATGACTCAGATGTGGAACAGGAAGCTAGCTGGATTGATCCACGATTCAGACGGTCTGATAGGCGAAGGGGTCAGTTGGGTGGAAGAAGGAAGTGACGTATGGGAGGCTATATTAGCAGGGGAACGAGAGCCTCAGCCTTAGTCACGAGCAACGTTTACTCAAGGAGTGGCCTGGGGGATTTCGCAGTGAGTTGTAACTGAGTTTCCTAGTGTGTTTGTCTTAACTGTCGAATAAAGCAGTTTTTGCCGTTCAGACCAACAACAAATGCCGGCAGCTTGCTTTGAACTGCCTTCGTGTGAAGTGTGCTAATTGACCAACTCTTAACGACCTCGTTAAGTGGATTCTTGGGAGCTGAGAGGGGCTAGACATAACACCTTCCATCTCCAACTCCATCCCCTCCCCTTCAATCTCTCTCCTTCCTTCCTTCCTTTCCCCTTCAATCTTCCTTCCTTCCTTCCATCTCCAACTCCATCCCTTCCCCTTCAATCTCCCTCTCCTTCCTTCCTTCCTTCCTTCCTTCTTTCCTTCTCCCTTCAATCTCCTTCCTTCTCCATCTCCTTCCTTTCCCCTTCAATCTTCCTTCCTTCCTTCCATCTCCATCTCCATCCCTTCCCCTTCAATCTCTCTCCTTCCTTCCTTCCTTCCTTCCTTCCTTCCTTCCTTCCTTCCTTCCTTTCCCCTTCAATCTCCTTCCTTCTCCATCTTCTTCCTTTCCCTTTCAATCTTCCTTCCTTCCTTCCATCTCCAACTCCATCGCTTCCCCTTCAATCTCCCTCTCCTTCCTTCCTTCCCCTTCAATCTCCTTCCTTCTCCATCTTTCTTTCCCCTTCAATCTTCCTACCTTCCTTCCATCTCCAACTCCATCCCTTCCGCTTCAATCTCCTTCTCCTTCCTTCTTTCCTTCCCCCTTCAATCTCCTTCCTTCTCCATCTCCTTCCTTTCCCCTTCAATCTTCCTTCCTTCCTTCCATCTCCATCTCCATCCCTTCCCCTTCAATCTCTCTCCTTCCTTCCTTCCTTCCTTTCCTCTTCAATCTTCCTTCCTTCCATCTCCAACTCCATCCCTTCCCCTTCAATCTCCCTCTCCTTCCTTCCTTCCTTCTTTCCTTCCCCCTTCAATCTCCTTCCTTCTCCATCTTCTTCCTTTCCCCTTCAATCTTCCTTCCATCTCCAACTCCATTGCTTCCCCTTCAATATCCCTCTCCTTCCTTCTTTCCTTCCCCCTTCAATCTCCTTCCTTTCTTCCAACTCCATCCCTTCCCCTTCAATCTCCCTCTCCTTCCTTCCTTCCTTCTTTCCTTACCCCTTCAATCTCCTTCCTTTCCCCTTAAACCTTCCTTCCTTCCACCTCCACCTCCATCTCCATCCCTTCCCCTTCAATCTCTCTCCTTCCTTCCTTCCTTCCCCCTTCAATCTCCTTCCTTCTCCATCTTCTTCCTTTCCCCTTCAATCTCTCTACTTCCTCCCTCCCTTCCTTCCCCCTTCAGTCTCCTTCCTTCTCCATCTTTTTCCTTTCCCCTTCAATCTTCCTTCCTTCCTTCCAACTCCATCCCTTCCCCTTCAATCTCCCTCTCCTTCCTTCCTTCCTTCCTTCCTTCCTTCCTTCCTTCCTTCCTTCCTTCCTTCCTTCCCCTTGCAATCTCCTTCCTTTCCCCTTAAACCTTCCTTCCTTCCACCTCCACCTCCATCCCTTCCCCTTCAATCTCCCTCTCCTTCCTTCTTTCCTTCCCCCTTCAATCTCCTTCCTTCTCCATCTCCTTCCTTTCCCCTTCAATCTTCCTTCCTTCCATCCATCTCCAACTCCATCCCTTCCCCTTCAATCTCCCTCTCCTTCCTTCCTTCCTTCTTTCCTTCCCCTTCAATCTCCTTCCTTCTCCATCTTCTTCCTTTCCCCTTCAATCCTCCGTCCATCTCCAACTCCATCGCTTCCCCTTCAATCTCCATCTCCTTCCTTCCTTCCTTCGTTCTTTTCTTCCCCCTTCAATCTCCTTCCTTCTCCATCTTCTTCCTTCCCTCTTCAATATCTTTCCTTCTCCATCTCCTTCCTTTCCCCTTCAATCTTCCTTCCTTCCATCTCCAACTCCATCGCTTCCCCTTCAATCTCCCTCTCCTTCCTTCCTTCTTTCCTTCCTGCTTCAATCTCCTTCCTTTCTTCCACCTCCATCCCTTCCACTTCAATCTCCCTCTCCTTCCTTACTTCCCCCTTCAATCTCCTTCCTTTCCCCTTCAATCTTCCTTCCTTCCATCTCCATCTCCATCTCTTCCCCTTCAATCTCTCTCCTTCCTCCCTTCCTCCCTTCCCCCTTCAATCTCCTTCCTTCTCCATCTTCTTCCTTTCCCCTTCAATCTTCCTTCCTTCCTTCCGTCCAACTCCATCCCTTCCCCTTCAATCTCCCTCTCCTTCCTTCCTTTCCTTCCTTCCCCCTTCAATCTCCTTCCTTCTACATCTTCTTCCTTTCCCCTTCAATCTTCCTACCTTCCTTCCATCTCCAACTCCATCGCTTCCCCTTCAATCTCACCTTCCTTCCTTCCCCCTTCAATCTTCCTACCTTCCTTCCATCTCCAACGCCATCCTCTCCCCTTCAATCTCTCTCCTTCCTTCCTTCCTTTCCCCTTCAATTTCCTTCCTTCCATCTCCAACTCCATCCCTTCCCCTTCAATCTCCCTCTCCTTCCTTCCTTCCTTCTTTCCTTCTCCCTTCAATCTCCTTCCATCTCCATCTCCATCCCTTCCCCTTCAATCTCTCTCCTTCCTTCCTTTCCCCTTCAATCTTCCTTCCTTTCTTCCATCTCCAACTCCATCCCTTCCCCTTCAATCTCCCTCTCCTTCCTTCCTTCCTTCCTTCCTTCTTTCCTTCCCCCTTCAATCTCCTTCCTTCTCCATCTTCTTCCTTTTCCCTTCAATCTTCCTTCCTTCTTCCAACTCCATCCCTTCCCCTTCAATCTCCCTCTCCTTCCTTCCTTCCTTCTTTCCTTCCCCTTCAATCTCCTTCCTTCTCCATCTTCTTCCTTTCTCCTTTAATCTTCCCTCCTTCCTTCCATCTCCAACTCCATCCCTTCCCCTTCAATCTCTCTCTCCTTCCTTCTTTCCTTCCCCCTTCAATCTCCTTCCTTCTCCATCTCCTTTCTTTCCCCTTCAATCTTCCTTCCTTCCTTCCTTCCTTCCTTCCTTCCACCTCCATCACCACCTCCATCCCTTCCCCTTCAATCTCTTTCCTTCCTTCCTTCCTTCCTTCCTTCCTTCCTTCCTTCCTTCCTTCCCTCTTCCATCTCCTTCCTTCTCCATCTCCTTCCTTTCCCCTTCAATCTTCCTTCCTTCCTTCCTTCCATCTCCATCCCTTCCCCTTCAATCTCTCCCCTTCCTTCCTTCCTTCTTTCCTTCCTTCCTTCTTTCCTTCCCCTTCAATCTCCTTCCTTTCCATCTTTTTCCTTTCCCCTTCAATCTTCCTTCCTTACTTCCATCTCCATCTCCATCCCTTCCCCTTCAATCTCTTTCCTTCCTTCCTTCCTTCCCTCTTCCATCTCCTTCCTTCTCCATCTCGTTCCTTTCCCCTTCAATCTTCCTTCCTTCCTTCCATCTCCAACTCCATCCCTTCCCTTTCAATCTCTCTCCTTCCTTCTTTCCTTCCCCCTTCAATCTCCTTCCTTCTCAATCTTTTTTCTTTCCCCTTCAATCTCTCTACTTCCTCCCTCCCTTCCTTCCCCCTTCAGTCTCCTTCCTTCTCCATCTTTTTCCTTTCCCCTTCAATCTTCCTTCCTTCCAACTCCATCCCTTCCCCTTCAATCTCCCTCTCCTTCCTTCCTTACTTCCTTCCTTCCTTCCCCTTGCAATCTCCTTCCTTTCCCCTTAAACCTTCCTTCCTTCCACCTCCACCTCCATCTCCATCCCTTCCCCTTCAATCTCTCTCCTTCCTTCCTTCCTTCCCCTTCAATCTCCTTCCTTCTCCATCTTCTTCCTTTCCCCTTCAATCTTCCTTCCTTCCTTCCATCTCCAACTCCATCGCTTCCCCTTCAATCTCCCTCTCCTTCCTTCCTTCCCCCTTAATCTCCTTCCTTCTCCATCTTCCTTTCCCCTTCAATCTTCCTACCTTCCTTCCATCTCCAACTCCATCCCTTCCGCTTCAATCTCCTTCTCCTTCCTTCTTTCCTTCCCCCTTCAATCTCCTTCCTTCTCCATCTCCTTCCTTTCCCCTTCAATCTTCCTTCCTTCCATCCATCTCCAACTCCATCCCTTCCCCTTCAATCTCCCTCTCCTTCCTTCCTTCCTTCTTTCCTTCCCCTTCAATCTCCTTCCTTCTCCATCTTCTTCCTTTCCCCTTCAATCCTCCGTCCATCTCCAACTCCATCGCTTCCCCTTCAATCTCCATCTCCTTCCTTCCTTCCTTCGTTCTTTTCTTCCCCCTTCAATCTCCTTCCTTCTCCATCTTCTTCCTTCCCTCTTCAATATCTTTCCATCTCCATCTCCTTCCTTTCCCCTTCAATCTTCCTTCCTTCCATCTCCAACTCCATCGCTTCCCCTTCAATCTCCCTCTCCTTCCTTCCTTCTTTCCTTCCCCCTTCAATCTCCTTCCTTTCTTCCACCTCCATCCCTTCCACTTCAATCTCCCTCTCCTTCCTTACTTCCCCCTTCAATCTCCTTCCTTTCCCCTTCAATCTTCCTTCCTTCCATCTCCATCTCCATCTCTTCCCCTTCGATCTCTCTCCTTCCTCCCTTCCTTCCTTCCCCCTTCAATCTCCTTCCTTCTCCATCTTCTTCCTTTCCCCTTCAATCTTCCTTCCTTCCTTCCTTCCAACTCCATCCCTTCCCCTTCAATCTCCCTCTCCTTCCTTCCTTCCTTTCCTTCCTTCCCCCTTCAATCTCCTTCCTTCTACATCTTCTTCCTTTCCCCTTCAATCTTCCTACCTTCCTTCCATCTCCAACTCCATCGCTTCCCCTTCAATCTCACCTTCCTTCCTTCCCCCTTCAATCTTCCTACCTTCCTTCCATCTCCAACTCCATCCTCTCCCCTTCAATCTCTCTCCTTCCTTCCTTCCTTCCTTTCCCCTTCAATCTTCCTTCCTTCCATCTCCAACTCCATCCCTTCCCCTTCAATCTCCCTCTCCTTCCTTCCTTCCTTCTTTCCTTCTCCCTTCAATCTCCTTCCATCTCCATCTCCATCCCTTCCCCTTCAATCTCTCTCCTTCCTTCCTTCCTTTCCCCTTCAATCTTCCTTCCTTTCTTCCATCTCCAACTCCATCCCTTCCCCTTCAATCTCCCTCTCCTTCCTTCCTTCCTTCCTTCTTTCCTTCCCCCTTCAATCTCCTTCCTTCTCCATCTTCTTCCTTTTCCCTTCAATCTTCCTTCCTTCTTCCAACTCCATCCCTTCCCCTTCAATCTCCCTCTCCTTCCTTCCTTCCTTCTTTCCTTCCCCTTCAATCTCCTTCCTTCTCCATCTTCTTCCTTTCCCCTTTAATCTTCCCTCCTTCCTTCCATCTCCAACTCCATCCCTTCCCCTTCAATCTCTCTCTCCTTCCTTCTTTCCTTCCCCCTTCAATCTCCTTCCTTCTCCATCTCCTTTCTTTCCCCTTCAATCTTCCTTCCTTCCTTCCTTCCTTCCACCTCCATCACCACCTCCATCCCTTCCCCTTCAACCTCTTTCCTTCCTTCCTTCCTTCCTTCCTTCCTTCCTTCCTTCCTTCCTTCCTTCCTTCCTTCCCTCTTCCATCTCCTTCCTTCTCCATCTCCTTCCTTTCCCCTTCAATCTTCCTTCCTTCCTTCCTTCCATCTCCATCCCTTCCCCTTCAATCTCTCCCCTTCCTTCCTTCCTTCTTTCCTTCCTTCCTTCTTTCCTTCCCCTTCAATCTCCTTCCTTTCCATCTTTTTCCTTTCCCCTTCAATCTTCCTTCCTTACTTCCATCTCCATCTCCATCCCTTCCCCTTCAATCTCTTTCCTTCCTTCCTTCCTTCCCTCTTCCATCTCCTTCCTTCTCCATCTCGTTCCTTTCCCCTTCAATCTTCCTTCCTTCCTTCCATCTCCAACTCCATCCCTTCCCTTTCAATCTCTCTCCTTCCTTCTTTCCTTCCCCCTTCAATCTCCTTCCTTCTCAATCTTTTTCCTTTCCCCTTCAATCTCTCTACTTCCTCCCTCCCTTCCTTCCCCCTTCAGTCTCCTTCCTTCTCCATCTTTTTCCTTTCCCCTTCAATCTTCCTTCCTTCCTTCCAACTCCATCCCTTCCCCTTCAATCTCCCTCTCCTTCCTTCCTTACTTCCTTCCTTCCTTCCCCTTGCAATCTCCTTCCTTTCCCCTTAAACCTTCCTTCCTTCCACCTCCACCTCCATCTCCATCCCTTCCCCTTCAATCTCTCTCCTTCCTTCCTTCCTTCCCCCTTCAATCTCCTTCCTTCTCCATCTTCTTCCTTTCCCCTTCAATCTTCCTTCCTTCCTTCCATCTCCAACTCCATCGCTTCCCCTTCAATCTCCCTCTCCTTCCTTCCTTCCCCCTTCAATCTCCTTCCTTCTCCATCTTCCTTTCCCCTTCAATCTTCCTACCTTCCTTCCATCTCCAACTCCATCCCTTCCGCTTCAATCTCCTTCTCCTTCCTTCTTTCCTTCCCCCTTCAATCTCCTTCCTTCTCCATCTCCTTCCTTTCCCCTTCAATCTTCCTTCCTTCCTTCCATCTCCATCTCCATCCCTTCCCCTTCAATCTCTCTGCTTCCTTCCTTCCTTCCTTCCTTTCCTCTTCAATCTTCCTTCCTTCCATCTCCAACTCCATCCCTTCCCCTTCAATCTCCCTCTCCTTCCTTCCTTCCTTCTTTCCTTCCCCCTTCAATCTCCTTCCTTCTCCATCTTCTTCCTTTCCCCTTCAATCTTCCTTCCTTCCTTCCATCTCCAACTCCATCCCTTCCCTTTCAATCTCTCTCCTTCCTTCTTTCCTTCCCCCTTCAATCTCCTTCCTTCTCAATCTTTTTCCTTTCCCCTTCAATCTCTCTACTTCCTCCCTCCCTTCCTTCCCCCTTCAGTCTCCTTCCTTCTCCATCTTTTTCCTTTCCCCTTCAATCTTCCTTCCTTCCTTCCAACTCCATCCCTTCCCCTTCAATCTCCCTCTCCTTCCTTCCTTACTTCCTTCCTTCCTTCCCCTTGCAATCTCCTTCCTTTCCCCTTAAACCTTCCTTCCTTCCACCTCCACCTCCATCTCCATCCCTTCCCCTTCAATCTCTCTCCTTCCTTCCTTCCTTCCCCCTTCAATCTCCTTCCTTCTCCATCTTCTTCCTTTCCCCTTCAATCTTCCTTCCTTCCTTCCATCTCCAACTCCATCGCTTCCCCTTCAATCTCCCTCTCCTTCCTTCCTTCCCCCTTCAATCTCCTTCCTTCTCCATCTTCCTTTCCCCTTCAATCTTCCTACCTTCCTTCCATCTCCAACTCCATCCCTTCCGCTTCAATCTCCTTCTCCTTCCTTCTTTCCTTCCCCCTTCAATCTCCTTCCTTCTCCATCTCCTTCCTTTCCCCTTCAATCTTCCTTCCTTCCTTCCATCTCCATCTCCATCCCTTCCCCTTCAATCTCTCTGCTTCCTTCCTTCCTTCCTTCCTTTCCTCTTCAATCTTCCTTCCTTCCATCTCCAACTCCATCCCTTCCCCTTCAATCTCCCTCTCCTTCCTTCCTTCCTTCTTTCCTTCCCCCTTCAATCTCCTTCCTTCTCCATCTTCTTCCTTTCCCCTTCAATCTTCCTTCCATCTCCAACTCCATTGCTTCCCCTTCAATATCCCTCTCCTTCCTTCTTTCCTTCCCCCTTCAATCTCCTTCCTTTCTTCCAACTCCATCCCTTCCCCTTCAATCTCCCTCTCCTTCCTTCCTTCCTTCTTTCCTTACCCCTTCAATCTCCTTCCTTTCCCCTTAAACCTTCCTTCCTTCCACCTCCACCTCCATCTCCATCCCTTCCCCTTCAATCTCTCTCCTTCCTTCCTTCCTTCCCCCTTCAATCTCCTTCCTTCTCCATCTTCTTCCTTTCCCCTTCAATCTCTCTACTTCCTCCCTCCCTTCCTTCCCCCTTCAGTCTCCTTCCTTCCTTCCAACTCCATCCCTTCCCCTTCAATCTCCCTCTCCTTCCTTCCTTCCTTCCTTCCTTCCTTCCTTCCTTCCCCTTGCAATCTCCTTCCTTTCCCCTTAAACCTTCCTTCCTTCCACCTCCACCTCCATCTCCATCCCTTCCCCTTCAATCTCTCTCCTTCCTTCCTTCCTTCCCCTTCAATCTCCTTCCTTCTCCATCTTCTTCCTTTCCCCTTCAATCTTCCTTCCTTCCTTCCATCTCCAACTCCATCGCTTCCCCTTCAATCTCCCTCTCCTTCCTTCCTTCCCCCTTCAATCTCCTTCCTTCTCCATCTTCCTTTCCCCTTCAATCTTCCTACCTTCCTTCCATCTCCAACTCCATCCCTTCCCCTTCAATCTCCCTCTCCTTCCTTCTTTCCTTCCCCCTTCAATCTCCTTCCTTCTCCATCTCCTTCCTTTCCCCTTCAATCTTCCTTCCTTCCATCCATCTCCAACTCCATCCCTTCCCCTTCAATCTCCCTCTCCTTCCTTCCTTCCTTCTTTCCTTCCCCTTCAATCTCCTTCCTTCTCCATCTTCTTCCTTTCCCCTTCAATCCTCCGTCCATCTCCAACTCCATCGCTTCCCCTTCAATCTCCATCTCCTTCCTTCCTTCCTTCGTTCTTTTCTTCCCCCTTCAATCTCCTTCCTTCTCCATCTTCTTCCTTCCCTCTTCAATATCTTTCCATCTCCATCTCCTTCCTTTCCCCTTCAATCTTCCTTCCTTCCATCTCCAACTCCATCGCTTCCCCTTCAATCTCCCTCTCCTTCCTTCCTTCTTTCCTTCCCCCTTCAATCTCCTTCCTTTCTTCCACCTCCATCCCTTCCACTTCAATCTCCCTCTCCTTCCTTACTTCCCCCTTCAATCTCCTTCCTTTCCCCTTCAATCTTCCTTCTTTCCATCTCCATCTCCATCTCTTCCCCTTCGATCTCTCTCCTTCCTCCCTTCCTTCCTTCCCCCTTCAATCTCCTTCCTTCTCCATCTTCTTCCTTTCCCCTTCAATCTTCCTTCCTTCCTTCCTTCCAACTCCATCCCTTCCCCTTCAATCTCCCTCTCCTTCCTTCCTTCCTTTCCTTCCTTCCCCCTTCAATCTCCTTCCTTCTACATCTTCTTCCTTTCCCCTTCAATCTTCCTACCTTCCTTCCATCTCCAACTCCATCGCTTCCCCTTCAATCTCACCTTCCTTCCTTCCCCCTTCAATCTTCCTACCTTCCTTCCATCTCCAACTCCATCCTCTCCCCTTCAATCTCTCTCCTTCCTTCCTTCCTTTCCCCTTCAATCTTCCTTCCTTCCATCTCCAACTCCATCCCTTCCCCTTCAATCTCCCTCTCCTTCCTTCCTTCCTTCTTTCCTTCTCCCTTCAATCTCCTTCCATCTCCATCTCCATCCCTTCCCCTTCAATCTCTCTCCTTCCTTCCTTCCTTTCCCCTTCAATCTTCCTTCCTTTCTTCCATCTCCAACTCCATCCCTTCCCCTTCAATCTCCCTCTCCTTCCTTCCTTCCTTCCTTCTTTCCTTCCCCCTTCAATCTCCTTCCTTCTCCATCTTCTTCCTTTTCCCTTCAATCTTCCTTCCTTCTTCCAACTCCATCCCTTCCCCTTCAATCTCCCTCTCCTTCCTTCCTTCCTTCTTTCCTTCCCCTTCAATCTCCTTCCTTCTCCATCTTCTTCCTTTCCCCTTTAATCTTCCTTCCTTCCTTCCATCTCCAACTCCATCCCTTCCCCTTCAATCTTCCTTCCTTCCTTCCATCTCCAACTCCATCCCTTCCCCTTCAATCTCTCTCTCCTTCCTTCTTTCCTTCCCCCTTCAATCTCCTTCCTTCTCCATCTCCTTTCTTTCCCCTTCAATCTTCCTTCCTTCCTTCCTTCCTTCTTTCCTTCCACCTCCATCACCACCTCCATCCCTTCCCCTTCAATCTCTTTCCTTCCTTCCTTCCTTCCTTCCTTCCTTCCTTCCCTCTTCCATCTCCTTCCTTCTCCATCTCCTTCCTTTCCCCTTCAATCTTCCTTCCTTCCTTCCATCTCCATCCCTTCCCCTTCAATCTCTCCCCTTCCTTCCTTCCTTCTTTCCTTCCTTCCTTCTTTCCTTCCCCCTTCAATCTCCTTCCTTTCCATCTTTTTCCTTTCCCCTTCAATCTTCCTTCCTTACTTCCATCTCCATCTCCATCCCTCCCCCTTCAATCTCTTTCCTTCCTTCCTTCCTTCCTTCCCCTTCAATCTCCTTCCTTCTCCATCTCCTTCCTTTCCCCTTCAATCTTCCTTCCTTCCTTCCTTCCATCTCCAACTCCATCCCTTCCCTTTCAATCTCTCTCCTTCCTTCTTTCCTTCCCCCTTCAATCTCCTTCCTTCTCAATCTTTTTCCTTTCCCCTTCAGTCTTCCTTCCTTCCATCTCTATCCCTTCCCCTTCAATCTCTCTTTCCTTCCTCCCTCCCCCCTTCAATCTCCTTCCTTCTCCACCTCCTTCCTTTCCCCTTCAATCTGCCTTCCTTCCTTCCATCTCCAACTCCATCCCTTCCCCTTCAATCTCCCTCTCCTTCCTTCCTTCCTTCCTTCCTTCCTTCCTTCCTTCCTTCCTTCCTTCCCCTTCAATCTCCTTCCTTCTCCATCTCCTTCCTTTCCCCTGCAATCCTCCTTCCTTCCTTCCTTCCATCTCCAACTCCATCCCTTCCCCTTCAATCTCCCTCTCCTTCCTTCCTTCTTTCCTTCCCCTTCAATCTCCTTCCTTCTCCATCTCCTTCCTTTCCCCTTCAATCTTCCTTCCTTCCTTCCACCTCCATCTCTTCCCCCTCAATCTCCCTCTCCTTCCTTCCTTCCTTCTTTCCTTCCCCTTCAATCTCCTTCCTTCTCCATCTCCTTCCTTTCCCCTTCAATCTTCCTTCCTTCCATCTCCATCTCCATCCCTTCCCCTTCAATCTCTCTCCTTCCATCCTTCCTTCCCCCTTCAATCTCCTTCCTTCTCCATCTCCTTCCTTTCCCCTTCAATCTCTTTCTCCTTCCTTCCTTCTTTCCTTCTTTCCTTCCTTCTCCATCTCCTTCTTTTCCCCTTCAATCTTCCTTCCATCTCTAACTCCATCCCTTCCCCTTCAATCTCCCTCTCCTTCCTTCCTTCTTTCCTTCCGCCTTCAATCTCCTTCCTTCTCCATCTCCTTCCTTTCCCCTTCAATATTCCTTCCTTCCTTCCTTCCTTCCACCTCCATCTCCATCCCTTCCCCTTCAATCTCTCCTTCCTTCCCCCTTCAATCTCCTTCCTTCTCCATTTTCTTCCTTTCCCCTTCAATCTGCCTTCCTTCCTTCTGTATCCAACTCCATCCCTTCCCCTTCAATCTCCCTCTCCTTCCTTCCTTCCTTCTTTCCTTCCCCTTCAATCTCCTTCCTTCTCCATCTCCTTCCTTTCTCCTTCAATCTTCCTTCCTTTCTTCCATCTCCATCTCCATCCCTTCCCCTTCAATCTCTCTTTTCTTCCTTCCTTCCCCCTTCAATCTCCTTCCTTCTCCATCTCCTTCCTTTCCCCTTCAATCTTCCTTCCTTCCTTCCATCTACAACTCCATCCCTTTCTTCTCCATCCCTCCATCCCTTCCCCTTCAATCTCCCTCTCCTTTACCAGTATGGCTTACGAATGAGGTAAAGGAGGTTATTGGAAAGAAGAAAAACTTATTTAAGAAATGGAAGGCTCTTCCTACCGAGGAGAACAGGAGGGATCACAAACTCTGGCAGACCAAATGCAAGGTGATAGTCATGAAAGCCAAGAGAGTCTTTGAGGAGCATATAGCCAATAATATTAAAAATAATAACAAAACCTTTTTTAAGTACATCAGAAGCAGGAACCCAACCAGAAAATCAGTTGGGCCACTCGATGACAATGGTCAGAAGGGGATAATCAGAGAAGACAAGGAGATTGCTGAGAGGCTAAATGACTTCTTTACCTCCGTTTTCACTGAGGAGGATAGAGAACATTTGCCTGCCACTGAATTAGTTTTCCCAGGGAGGGAAATAGAAAAATGAAACCTGATAGAGATAAACAAGGAAGATGTCCTTGCATGCCTTTCTAAACTAAACGTCAACAAATCGCCGGGTCCAGATGGCATCCACCCTAGAATTCTCAAGGAACTCAAGTGTGAAATTGCTGAACTTCTAGCTAAAATATATAATCTTTCCCTAAGATCAGGCACTGTACCGGAGGATTGGAGGGAAGCAAATATAACCCCGATCTTCAAGAAAGGATCCAGAGGTGATCCAGGAAACTATAGACCAGTCAGTTTAACCTCAGTTCCAGGCAAACTGATGGAAACCATTATTAAAGATAAAATTACAGGGCACATAGAAAAACAGGCATTGCTGAAAGAAAATCAACATGGTTTCTGCAAAGGCAAATCATGTCTTACTAACTTGTTAGAATTCTTTGAGGGTGTAAATAAATACATAGATAAAGGGGCCCCAGTTGATATTGTATATCTTGACTTTCAAAAGGGTTTTGACAAAGTCCCTCACCAAAGGCTCCTAAAAAATCTCTCCAGCCACGGAATTAGAGGACAGGTCTTGTCCTGGATTGGTAACTGGCTAAATTGTAGGAAGCAAAGGGTGGCAATAAATGGACAATTCTCTGGATGGAAAGAAGTGAGAAGTGGTGTACCCCAAGGTTCAGTTTTGGGACCTTTACTTTTTAATTTATTCATCAATGATCTGGATGTAGAAGTTAATAGTGAGGTAGCCAAGTTTGCTGATGACACTAAATTGTTCCGGGTTGTGAAAAGTGAAACTGATTGTCGAGAGCTCCAGAAGGATCTCTCGAAATTGTGTGAGTGGGCAACAAAGTGGCAAATGCATTTTAACCTAAACAAGTGCAAAGTTATGCACATCGGGGCAAAGAACCCCAATTATACTTACCAACTGATGGGGACCAAACTTTCTGAGACAACCCAAGAAAGGGATCTTGGGGTTTTGGTGGACAGCTCGATGAAGATGTCAACCCAATGCGCAGCAGCAGTAAAAAAAGCAAATTCCTTGTTTGGCATGATTAGGAAGGGAATCGAAAATAAGTCAGCAAGTGTTGTATTGCCTCTGTACAAATCGATGGTGAGACCACACTTGGAGTACTGTGTACAGTTCTGGTCACCGCACCTCAAGAAGGATATAATGGAACTGGAAAAGGTGCAAAAAAGGGCAACAAGAATGATCAAGGAAATGGAGCGCCTCCCTTATGAAACCAGATTGCAACGCCTTGGTCTCTTCAGCCTTGAAAGACGGCGTTTAAGGGGTGACTTGATCGAAGTGTATAAAATCATGCATGGGATAGAAAAGGTGGATAGAGAAAAAATATTTTCTCTATCACACAATACCAGGACAAGGGGGCACTCCCTAAAGCTCATAGCTAAGAAAGTGAGGACAAATAAAGGGAAATATTTCTTCACCCAGAGGGTCGTTGATTTATGGAATTCACTTCCAGAAGGGGTCGTGACAGCTGTCAGCCTTGACAGCTTCAAGGCAGGGTTAGATAGATTCATGGATGCCAAGTGTATCGGTGGTTATTAAAACGGATGTCCATGTGCCGCCTCTATGTTGGTTGAGGCAGGCAGGATTCCCTTGAGTACCATTTGTTGGGGGTCAAGGGAAAGGGAGGGTTTTGCCTTCTCTTTCTGCTCAAGATCCCCATGTACAATTGGTGGGCCACTGTGTGACACAGAATGCTGGACTCGATGGGCTTTGGCCTGATTCAGCATGGCTCTTCTTATGTTCTTATGTTCTTCCTTCCTTCCTTCCTTCCTTCCTTCTTTCCTTCCCCCTTCAATCTCCTTCCTTCTCCATCTCCTTCCTTTCCCCTTCAATCTTCCTTCCTTCCTTCCACCTCCATCCCTTCCCCTTCAATCTCTCTCCTTCCTTCCTTCCTTCCTTCCTTCCTTCCTTCCTTCCTTCCTTCCTTCCTTCCTTCCTTCCTTCCTTCCCCTTCAATCTCCTTCCTTCTCCATCTTCTTTCTTTCCCCTTCAATCGTCCTTCCTTCCATCTCCATCTCCATCCCTTCCCCTTCAATCTCTTTCTCCTTCCTTCCTTCCTTCCTTCCTTTCCCCTTCAATCTCCTTCCTTCTCCATCTCCTGCCTTTCCCCTTCAATCTTCCTTCCTTCCTTCCTTCCTTCCTTCCTTCCTACTTTCCTTCCTTCCTTCCTTCCTTCCTTCCTTCCTTCCTTCCTTCCTTCCTTCCTTCCTTCCTTCCTTCCATCTCCATCCCTTCCACTTCAATCTCTTTCTCCTTCCTTCCTTCAGCCCACCGCGGGGAAGGGAGGGGGCGTCCGCGCGTACCTTCCATTCCGCCAAGACTTTTCTAATTACTGCTCTGGCGATGGCGGTGCAGCAGCTGCTGCTTTCCCCGGAGACCGAGCGAGGCCGGAATTCCCCGAGAGGAACCGGAAATAGCCGAAGGAATTCGGAAATGGTCGAGAGAGAGAGAGAGAGAGAGAGAGAAAAGTATGGATATGCCGAAGATGGTCGAACAATCGACATACCGCGGTTTAAAGGTTCAAGGCTGGCTCTTTGCGGGACTGCCTGAGACTTCTCAACCATTTCCAAAGAGAACCGAAGGGAAGTGGCGTATTGGTGAGGAGGAAAGGCGTTTGTCGAAATGGTGTTTTTGCATATCCAGGAATTGTCTTTGAAGTTGGGCCTGAGGATTCAAAAAAGTAGTTTGAGAGTTCAATCTTTGGATTGGAAACCTGTTTTTTCACCACCACACACAAAAAAATGCCACGTTCCGGGACAGGTTTTTAAGAAGAGACTGGACAGTCACTTGTCTGAAATGTATAGGGTCTCTTGTTTGAGCAGGGGTTGGACTAGAAGACCTCCAAGGTCCCTTCCGGCTCTATTCTGATTAAAGGGACTGAACATAGCTTTCATAATCATCACCATCATTTTGGCCATTGTTTATCCTCTGTAGGATGAAGGTCCCTGTTTTAAACCTCAGCAACTTTAAAATGCAGGATTGGACATTGACTGCAGTAAACATTCCGATTCCGAATGGAAGTCCATGCATCTTAAAAGTTGCTGAGGTTGAGAAACACTGATACAACGTTGGGTAAATGTCTCACATTGGATGCAGCAGTGCAAATATAGCCCCTAGCCTAGACTGAGATAATTATACAAACTTTTCAAAGGCAGTCAGTTCATCTTCTGGACTGGGATGCATGTTACGTTAATTTCTTACCTTGGGCAGAAAAAAAATCCCTGGATTGTGGTGCAGATGCCATGGAGCCCTCAGAGGCTGATGCCCTTTTTTACCTTCTTATTTATTGCTGTCTCCAGGAAAATGTCTGCAGGTACTGTAGCTATAGCTGCAAAGGCTCTGTTAGACCTGGCAAAAACCATGGCAAAAATTTAAAAAAAATCTGTTTATCCCCAAATCCTTTTGGGGATAAACAAATTATGCAAAGTACAGAAAAGAACAAGAACTAGTATGCCTGAGAAATTAGAGGCATGAAATAGGGAAAGGTAGGAAATATAACAAATCTAGTTTACACCAACACCATTCACCATTCCTTTCTATCCTAATCAAAGCAAGTCCATGCACTGATCCACATGTATCCTTTTCGTTCCTTAAATTTTACTGCTCTCTGAAGAACATATTAAACTCCATCCATGCACAACTTTCTCAGTCTTCCCCTTCCTCTTGTCCCAGTTGCTGTTCCTTAATTTAATTTAATTTAATTTAATTTTCACATTTATATGCCGCCCTTCTCTGAAGACGCAGGGCGGCTCACAACAAGATACAACAACAATTTTAAAATTGACCACACTCATACCACATACAAACACAATCAATTCGCAGCCGTTAATGGCGGGACACTCTTAGGGCCGAAGGACAGAGCACAGCTCATATGCCCCAAGCCTGTCGGCATAGATGTGTCTTCAGCACTTTCCGGAAAGCTAGGAGGGAGGAAGCAGTACGAACCTCTGAGGGAAGCTGGTTCCAGAGGGCTGGGGCAGCAACGGAGAAGGCCCTTGCCCTAGGTCCTGCCAGATGGCAATGTTTAACAGACGGGACTCGTAGGAGGCCAACCCTATGCGCCCTGACCGGTCGCTGGGATTCATGAGGCAGGAGACGGTCCCGCAAGTATCCTGGTCCATTGCCATAAAGGGCTTTATAGGTCATAACCAACACTTTGAATTGTGTTCGGAGACCAATTGGTAGCCAGTGCAGCTCACGAAGAGCTGGAGTGATATGAGCATGTCTCGGGAGACCCAAGACAGCTCGCGCGGCCGCATTCTGGACTACCTGCAGTCTCTGGACATTCTTCAAAGGTTGCCCCATGTAGAGAGCATTACAGTAGTCTAATCTCGAGGTGACAAGGGCATGGGTGACTGTGAGAAGTGACTCCCGGTCCAAATAGGGCCGCAACTGGCGCAACAGGCAAACCTGGGCGAATGCTCCCCTCGCCACAGCTGAAAAATGATGTTCCAAACTTAGCTGTGGATCGAGGAGAACACCCAAGTTGCGAACCCTCTCCGAGGGGGACAAAACTTTTCCCCCCAGGGTAATGGACAGACAGTTGGAATTGTCCTTGGGAGGCAGAGCCCATAGCCATTCCGTCTTGTCGGGATTGAGTCTGAGCCTGTTGGCACCCATCCAGACCTCAACAGCCTCCAGGCACCGGTTCATCACTTTAACTGCTTCACTGTAATGACACGGGGTAGAGATATAAAGCTGAGTATCATCAGCATATTGATGATAACTCACCCCGTGTCGACAGATGATCTCACCCAACGACTTCATGTAGATGTTAAAAAGCAGAGGTGAGAGAACGGACCCCTGAGGAACTCCACATGGAAGAGACCTCGGAGCCGATCTCTGACTTCCTGCAAACACCGACTGCGACCGGCCAGAGAGGTAGGAGGTAAACCACCGCAGAACGGTGCCCCGCAGTCCAAGCCCCTCCAACCGGCACAGAAGGATACCATGGTCGATGGTATCGAATGCCGCTGAGAGGTCAAGAAGCACCAGGATAGTGGAATGACCTCTATCCCGGGCCCGCCAGAGATCATCGGTCAGCGCGACTAAAGCAGTTTCCGTGCTGTAACCGGACCTGAACCCAGACTGCTGAGAGCCCAGATAATCAGCTTCATTCAGGGACTGTTGGAGATGGAGTGCCACCACCTTCTCAACAACCTTCCCCAAAAAGGAAAGGTTGGAGACTGGACGATAATTATTTAGAACTGCCGGGTCCAAGGAAGGCTTCTTGAGGAGGGGGCGCACGAGTGCCTCCTTTAAGGGAGCCGGAAAGGACCCCTCCCTCAATGAAGCAATAACAACCGCCTGGACCCAGCTCCGTGTCACCTCCCTACTAGCCGAAACCAGCCAGGAGGGGCACGGATCCAATAAACAGGTGGCAGAACTCACAGCTCCAATGGCCTTGTCCACGTCATCAGGAGTTACCAGATCAAACTCATCCCATACAACAGGACTAAGACGGGCCTCTGTCATCTCGATTGACTCATTGTCAGCCGACACTGCATTCCAATTGGAGTCCAAGTCAGTCCGGATCTGAGCGACCTTGTCTGTGAAAAAGGTGTTAAATTCTTCGGCATTGCCCTGCAAAGGTTCCTCCCTCCTCCCCATATCAAGGAGAGAGCGAGTCACCTTAAACAGGGCAGCCGGACGAGATTCCCTAGACGCGATCAATGCGGAAAGATACTGAGATCTTGCCGTGGTGATCGCTTCCAAATAGGTCTTAATATAAGCTCTCAATTTGGTTCGATCAGATTCGGATCTGCTTTTCCTCCATTGCTTCTCTAAACGTCTCTTCTGGCGCTTCATCCCCCTGTATTCCTCGGTAAACCAAGGAGATCTCTTGGGTCTGCTGCCACAGAGAGGTTGCAACGGCGCAATCCGGTCTAGAGCCCCCGTAGTGGCCGTATTCCAGGCCATCACTAGGGACTCCGCCGAACTGTGTACGAGCGAATCCGGCAATTCCCCAAGCGCCCTTTGAAAGCCAATAGGGTCCATCAGGCGTCTGGGGCAGAACCATTTAATCGGTTCCGGCTCCCTGCGAGAGAGGATTGGTGTCGTAAACTCAAGCCGCAGCAGAAAATGATCTGTCCATGACATGGGCAACACTTCTAAGCCCCTTAGCTTCAGATCATAACTCAACTGTTCCGAGAGGAAAACCAGATCAGGTGTGTGTCCCCCCTCATGGGTTGGGCCCTCAATTACTTGTGTCAGGTCCATGGTTGCCATGGAGGCCATGAACTCCCGCGCCAACCCTGAGGACTCACCGAGTGACGGCACGTTGAAGTCCCCCAGGACAATAAGTCTGGGGAACTCAACCGCCAACCTGGCTACCTCCTCGAGTAGCGTGGGCAGGGCTGCAGAAACGCAGCTGGGAGGCAGGTACGTAAGCAACTGGCCCACCTGTACACCTAGGTCCAACCTCATAAGGAGGGACTCACAACCTGATATCTCAGTAGCAGCGAGTCTGCGCAGTCCGAGTGTCTCCTTAGCTATAATCGCCACTCCTCCCCCCCTTCCCTGTGGTCGCGGCTGATGCCATACCTGAAACCCAGCTGGGCACATCTCAGAGAGGGGAACTCCTCCCTCTGGGGTCAGCCAGGTCTCAGTCACACATGCCAAGTCGGCCTCATCCTCCAGAATTAAATCCCGGATGAGGAGAGCTTTATTTACCACTGACCTGGCATTGAGCAGCAGCAGCCTGAGTCCAGGGTCCGGATTTTGCTCATTACCAGTACCCCGGGAGAGGCTCAAGGGGCCGGAACAAGAGATCGCTTTCAGGCAGCGAGGCCTTGTTCCCCGAGAGCGGCCTACCCCAGGCCTCCCGTCGTATCTGCCTCTTCCCCATAAGACCGGTATAGACTGGCCCTCAGATCCCTCAGAGCAAGGCTCCTCCACTTCTCTAGCTTCCGTAAATGCCGACAGGTCGGCCCTCCCATTTCTATATGGATTCTTCATTCTTTTTTTTTTTTTTAATAATTTTTTTATTAAATTTTTTTTAAAAAACTTTTAACAATTATAACATAGTAACCTATTAACTCAACTGAAAACAAACAAACAAATTACATAATAAAAATAAACAATACAAAAAGCTGCTCGGAACCCCCCTCCACAACACCCTCCACCAGCCCACTCCTCTTGTATTTTCGCTCCTCCTCCTCGCCATCCAAAACGCTAACTAAAATTCTACCGAGCATCCTACAAAAGTTATCTAATCCCTAAGCCCCCAACTACAGTTGAGAAACATAAACAAATGTATGTTATCTCCCTCCCCCCTCCCCCCCCAGGCTTCCCAGAATGAATACAGGGTAAAAACACAAGAAACCCCACTAAACTACTATATTAAACTATTTAACTATATATCAAATCTAATTCTTTCAACTGATATTTCTTTTGCATATAATCAATCCATTTCTTCCAGTCCATCAAAAACGTTTCATTTGAGTGGTTCTTCAGGTATGCCGAAATCTTAGCCATCTCCACAAGATGGGTAACTTTTAATGTCCATTCTTCAATAGATGGTATTTCAGGTGACTTCCAATATTGTCCCACCAACAGTCTTGCAGCAGTAATCAAGTTCAAAATCAACTTAGTCTCTGTGGTGGAACAGTCCTTTGTAATACCCAACAAAAACAACTGTGGTACAAACTCAATACGCTTTTTCAAAATATTTTGAAGAATCCACCATATTTTTATCCAAAAAGCCTTAATTTTTTTGCAAGACCACCAAATGTGAAAGTAAGTAGCGTCCATAGAATCACATCGCCAACATTTGGGTTGCAAATTTGGATACATAGACGATAATTTTTTGGGATCTAAATGCCATCTGTAAAACATTTTATAAAAATTTTCTCTTAGATGCTGAGCTTGTGTAAATTTAACATTTTTCACCCATATTCTTTTCCAAATTTCCATCATAATTGGGTGACCGAAGTTACCTTCCCACTTAATCATACAGTCTTTAATTAATTCAGTTCCAGAATCAATTTCAATTAAAGCATCATATATTCTTTTAATATGCATCTTTCTTTGATCTCTAATTTGTATAATTAATTTTTCATCATCCTTTAGAGAAAAACCCATCTTGACATCTTTTTGCCATCTGGCTTGAAGTTGTGTGTGATAAAACCAATTATGAGCTATACCTTCCTCCCTTAATTTATCTAATGATTTCAGTTCTAGGCTATTCCCTTCTTTATTTAAAAGTTTATCATAGGGCACCACGTCTTGGATTTGTTGTATACCTATGCTCTGTATTGCGTGTCTGGGAACTGTCCATAAAGGAATTTTACCATTTAACTTATAATAATACTTTTTCCAGACTCGCAAGACAGAGTTTCTTATTATATGCTCTTTAAAACCCCTATCCAGTTTTTTATCATAAACTAAATACGCGTGGAGCCCATATACTAACCCATATCCTTCTATATTTAATATTCTTTCATTTGTTAAATTAATCCAATCACTTATAACCACTAGAACTGCTGCATAGTAATATAATTTAAAATTAGGCACTTTCAAACCACCTCTCTCTCTTGTGTCTTGAATAATTTTAAATTTGACCCTTGGTTTCTTGCCATCCCAAATAAATTTGTTTATACCTTTCTGCCATTCATCAAGATTTCCATCCTTTTTAAGTATTGGTAACATTTGAAATAAAAATAAAAATTTCGGCAATACATTCATTTTAATAGCGGCTATTCTGCCCAACATAGATAATTGTAGTTTTTTCCAATTCTCCAATTCTTTTTGTACTTTACACCATAAGAGTTCATAATTATTCTTATATAATTTACCATTTGAAGCTTCTATATAAATTCCTAAATATTTAACTTTTTTAACTATCTCGCATCCCGTTATTCTTTCCAAATCTTGTTTTAATTTATTATCAAGATTTTTAACCAACATCTTCGTCTTGGATAAATTTAGTTTAAAACCTGAAACTTTTCCATAATTTCGAATAATTTCCATCAAACTCTGAGCCGATTGTATTGGCTGAGTTAGCGTCACAAGTAAATCGTCTGCAAAGGCACATAATCTATAATCATGTTGTCTAATTTGTACCCCCCTTAATTCCTCTGATGCTCTAATCCTATTCAATAGTACCTCTAAAGTTAAAACAAACAATAAGGGGGATAAGGGACAACCCTGCCTGGTACCCTTTTCTATATTAAATGAATCTGTTAATTGTCCATTCACTATAATCTGTCCTGTTTGTTTCTGATATATAGCTGATATAGAATTAATAAACTGGTCCCCCATTCCCATCCTTACCACAAGCCTTTGCAGAAATGTCCAATTCAGTCTATCAAAAGCTTTTTCTGCATCTAAAAACATTAAAACAGCCGGTACTTGGATATGTTTATCCAAATATTCCAATATGTTAACAAGTTGTCTAACATTGGTTTTCATCTGTCTCCCTTGTAAAAAACCAGTTTGATCCGGGTGAATCCTCTGTGTCAAAACTGTCATTAATCTATTAGCCAAAATTTTTGCAAAAATCTTATAATCCGTATTCAACAAGGAAATAGGTCTAAAATTTTCTACTTGAACATTATCTTTACCCTCTTTAGGAATCAAGCATACATTAGCCGTTTTCCAGGAGGGTGGAACCCGACCACCCTCTTGTATATTCACAAATAACTCCCTCATATGTTCCACCATTTCCTCCTGTAAACACCTATAATAGATCGTGGTAAAGCCATCAGTGCCTGGAGATTTTCCCAATTTCAATTGCTTAATTGCATCAATAATTTCTTCTGACTTAATCAAAGCATTTAATCTATCTCTTTGTTCCAAGGTAATTTCCGAAACATTTTGGTTTTGTAAAAAGGCATCTATCTCCTTCTCTTGAACTTTTTCTTCAGCATACAATTTGGTGTAGAACTCTAGAAAAGCCTTCTTAATAGTTTCTTGATGAAATACTTCTTGCCCTTTATATTCAACCTTCTCAATTAAACGGGATTTTTGTTTTTTCCTTAATGTATAAGCCAACCATCTGCCAGGTTTATTAGCATTAAAAAAAGTATTATGTTTAGCATATTGTATATTCCTGGCAACCTGATCGGTCATCAAAATATCAAATTGTTTCCGTAAAACCTTTATCCCTTCTTTAATATTACTATCATCTGGTTTATCAATTAATAATAACTCTTTCTTTCTTATTTCCGCTTCTAAAACTCGCCTCTTTTCCTCCTGTTTACGTCTATGCCTAGCATTCAATTCAATTAATATTCCACGCATGTGGGCCTTACTAGAGTCCCACACCACTTCTATTGGTAAACCTACATTCTTATTTAACCTAAAAAATTCCTTGATGGCCTTTTTACATTCTTGCACATACATTTCATAATTAAACAGATTTTCATTAAGTCTCCAGGATCTGCTTAAAAATTGGCCAGACCTTAATTCCATCATAACTGGATTGTGGTCAGACAATACATTAGGTAAAATTTTAACTTTCTTTAAATTTAACATAAAATCACTAGTAGTTAAAATAAAATCAATTCTAGAAAATGATTGATGTCTGTCAGAGAAAAAAGTAAACTCTTGATCCCTACCATGTCTTTCTCTCCAAATATCTAACAAATTAAAATCATCTTTAATATCAAAGAAAGATTTAGGTAAAATTGAACGCGATTGAGAAACTAATGAAATCTTTTTCTTATCCAAACCAGCATCAAGGATTCCATTCCAGTCTCCCATTAAAATACAAGATCTATAGTCCAACTCTAATAACTTTTTGTGTAATGATTTATAAAACATGCCTTGTTTTTGGTTTGGAGCATATATACCCATCAAGAGAACTTTCTTCCCATCCAGTAAAATTTCTATAGCTAAAAATCTACCTTGATTATCTGCTTCTAATAACTTAGCTTTTATACTATTTTTAACATAAATAACAATTCCATTTTTTTTATCTAAAGATGATGCCACAAAGTGTGCACCCAGCTTATTATTGATCAAATATTTCTGGTCTGAAAATCTAATGTGAGTTTCTTGTAGACAGATTACATCATTTTTACATTGCTTCAAATAATGAAATATCTTCTTCCTTTTTTGTGGAGAGTTTAAACCGTTGACATTCCACGTCAAATACTTATTTGACATGGCCTTTACGTGAAAGCTTCTGCAAAGACCATTCCACTTCTTCCTGCCTCTTGGGTCTTGCTCCCATGGCTTCCATAGATGTCAGATCAGTTTGCTTGGTTTGAGTTGGTTGTGTTTTTTCTCTTTGTTCAGTAGCTTTAGTAGATTCACGTGCACGCCTTGGATCTTTAGGCTTGTCTAGTGCCAAAGGTTGAAAAATATCAATTGACTGCACTGGTTGCTCAACTGCTTTATCCAAAAGAACCGATGAAATTAGTCGAGGTTGTTGAAGTTCCGCAGATTGCAGTAATTCTAAATCTTTAACCAACATTGCCCCCTTAGGTTTTGGGGAAGTAGATCTATCAGCCATCAATATATTCTCAAAAAAATCTTTCGCTTTAGCTACAGTAAACAAACGGTATCTTTTATTTTTGAAAAGTAAAGAAAGTCCAGTTGGTACCTCCCATCTATATTGTATTTCTCTTCTTTTAAGCTCCTCCGTCAAAAAGGCATAATCTTTCCTTGATCTCAGCATCTTAGGAGGTATCTCTTTCAAAACCTGTACATCTTGACCAGCAACACTCAATTGTTTATTATAGGCTATTGATAGAACCCAATTTCTATATTTTCTTGTGTTAAAATATATCACAATATCTCTAGGCAAATTCCTTTGAGCTGCAATACGTGAGTTCACTCTGAACAGTCGTTCAATCTGCCAGGCCACATTCTCAACTGAGTCATCCAAAAATTTTGCTAAAGCTTCAGAAAAAATTTTTCTTAAATCTTCTTGGTTCTCATTTAATACATCTCTAAATCCCCTAATTCTAACCGCAAACTGCATCTGATGATATTGTGTCAAAGTAGCTTGATCTTGTACATCGCTTCTAATTTCTTCTAGTTTTTCTTCAAAATGTTGCTCAGCATTCTCTAATTTCTCTTCAACAACAATAGTATAGTCCCAGACACCCTTAATAGCGTCTACAATATCTTCTCTCATCTCCTGATTAGAGGCTTCTATCATAGCTTTAAAGTCTTTTTTCTGCTCAACCATCTTTTCCTCTATTTTCACATCAAATTTATCTTCCAATTTATCAAACCTATCATTAAAAAAGGATATTACATCTGTTAAAGCAGACTGTAGATCTTTCATTGTAAGCATTTGTGAGGACTGTGCAGGCTCTTGAGATTCTAAAGGAGCAGACTGTGATTTGACAAGCTGTCCTGGAGAGGGCATAGCCGCCTTAGCAGCTGCCTTTTGTCTTGTAGTCATAATTGAAACAAAGAAAGGGAAACTAAAAAAAAAATTTTTTTCCACTTCCGCCCTTCTCAAGTTCTTTTAAAAGTCCAATTATTTTATAGTTTAGCAAATAAATCAATAAATGAATCAAGTCCAAATAGTCTCTCAAACAAGTCTTCAAAGGAAAAGAAAAAAAGTTCCATTTCAATTTCTCAGTGGAATAAACACTTTCATCTTTCACTTTCACTCAGCAGAGAAAGCAAACGCCATCTTAAAAAGGTTATATTGATTCAAAAAAGTTTGTAGATACAAAGGCAGAAACAAAGTAACAATATACTTGCAGTACTCAAAAGGCTCCTGTATCCATTCCGTCTGAATATAGCCCTTATTATTCTTCCTGAAAG
Organism: Bothrops alternatus; assembly: GCA_034064705.1. Lineage (NCBI taxonomy): Eukaryota > Metazoa > Chordata > Lepidosauria > Squamata > Viperidae > Bothrops > Bothrops alternatus. The sequence continues at coordinate 1,087,162 of JARGCV010000148.1, read as the reverse complement.
AACAGAGGCGGTCGCGACGTCTAATTCTGTCAGCTGACAGAAGCGTTTCTGAACAGGAGCTTTTCAAGAGCCTGGGGAGCACACCTTCCCTGCCCCTGAAAATTTATTCCAGGGGTCTTGGAAGGGCTCAACCCGGCTCTTAATGCTCTACTCCCCTTCTTTGCCCGAAGGGGAGTTTTTTCGCCGCAACAAACAGCTGATGAGCGCTGTTGTTGACGGCTATACTGATTCAGAGACCGGAGCCTCACATTAGAGGCTCCATCGACGCCGGCGGAGCCACCGGAAGCCTGGATTCTTCATTCTTAATGTGTTATTTTCTTGTTTTTCCACCCAAACTTAAGGATCCCATTTGCAAAGTTACATACCCCATTTGTATTCAACTTTTATGCTTACTTTAGATTTTCCCCATCTTTAATAAACATGGTGCATAAATTCATCTACTTGCTGTATGTTGTTACCATTTCTGTCTAAATTGCTACTTTTCCTTCCATGTTCTCTGTCAAAGACAACTAGTAATATTTAATAGATTTATTTTAAGATTCATAATCCTCACTACATCATGAAATGCAACTAACAGTTGCTACCAATCACTCGGGTTCTCAACCAGGAAAACTGCAGTATCCACATACTAATGTCCCTAATTTAACACATCTCTGCCATCACCATAACTGTTTATGTATATTTAGCCATAGGGGCATTAAACAACCAAGAGGATATTGCTCAATCATGTCTTGTTCCCTGCTCAATGTTAAATCATTTGCTAGGCATTCCATTTAGTTTAAAACTTGCTTTACTTTCATCATATACCTCTCTTAACACATTCAGCCAACAGGCTTCAAGTCTATACTTGCACAATAACTCAAGGCTGTTCTGTTTATCGTATGTTTTCTTAAAATCCACAAATACGCAATAAACATTTTTTTTCTCACCCTGACCTGCTGAGGAGAAATACCTGGTCTGCACTCCTCCAGCTGGCATGAAGCTATAGTGCACTTCCCAGATGTTGTTTATGGTTTCCTCTGTGCCCTCTTGATCAGAATTCTGCAAAACACCTTAATAAACTAATGCATCTCGTTTTTGCATTTGATGTTGCCACCTTTGTAAACAAAAACGACATGTTTCCAATCCTCAGGTAGAGATGCTGCCTTCATGTCAAACAAGTCTCACAGTCACTATATGCCATACACTTCAATTTTGTAACATTTCTCTAATTATACCATATATACCTCTGTGGGGAAAAACGCACGCGCAGCGCGCACGCGCAGCAAACTGCCGTGCTTCCCCCCCCCACAAACCTCATAACCTTTTGATACCCTTTGTCCCAGTGAAGCAGCCAGAAGGTCATCCCCTTTTGACTTAATGCCTCACCTACCTAAACAGATAATATGCTTAGTTCCTTCCTATCTTTTCCTGTCTTTGTTAGTTCCTTCTCCTTTCATCTCCCTGTATTTGTTCTTTACCTGATCTTTGACCATGTTTATTTATTTATTTATTTATTTTGCAATTTCTATACCGCCCCCCTCCCAAAGGACTCGGGGCGGTGTACAGCGGAATTAAAAACATCAACATACAAAAAGTAAAATGAATTAAAAATAAATTAAACAATTTGGCCCAGAATCATTAAAAACCCAATACATTGTCTTAAAAGCAACAATCCTCTAAAACAATTATGGCCTTGTTGGTACCGGAGCTACTATCCCAGGCCGGCTTGTCGAAAAAGATATGTTTTTAATTCTCGACGGAAGGAGCGCAATTCTGTCATCGTACGGAGTTCAGGGCGGGAGCTCGTTCCAAAGTGTTGGAGCTCCCACAGAGAAGGCCCTCCCCCTGGGGGTCGCCAGCCGACATTGTCTGGCCGACGGCACCCTGAGGAGACCCACTCTGTGGGAGCGTACTGGAGGGCGGGAGGTATTTGCTGGCAGAAGGCGGTCCTGTAAATATCCGGGTCCGATGCCATGGAGCGCTTTAAAGATGGTCACTAACACCTTGAAACGCACCCGGGAGGCCACCGGCAACCAGTGCAGCTCGCGCAGGAGCGGTGTTACGTGGGAGCGCCATGATGCTCCGGTCACTACCCGCGCGGCCGCATTCTGGGCCAGCTGAAGCCTCCGGGTGCACCTCAAGGGGAGCCCCATGTAGAGAGCATTACAGTAGTCCAGTCTGGAAGTGACGAAGGCATGAGTAACCGTGCATAGCGAGTCCCGGTCTAGGAAGGGACGCAACTGGTGCACCAGGCGAACCTGATAGAACATCCTCCTGGCCACGGCCGTCAGATGGTCCTCTAAAGACAGCCGTGAGTCCAGGAGGACTCCCAAATTGCGAACCCTTTCCGCGGGGGCCACTGTTTCGCCCCCAATGGACAACGAAGGAATCAATTGACTAAACCGGGACGACGGTAGCCACAGCCACTCGGTCTTGGAAGGGTTGAGCTTGAGTCCGTTCCTCCCCATCCAGACCCGCACGGCCTCCAGGCACTGGGTCAGCATGGCAAGAACATCGTTGGGGTGGTTCGGCGTGGAAATGTACAACTGAGTATCATCAGCGTACAGATGGTACTCCACACCAAAACCACGGATGATCTCACCCAGTGGTTTTACATAAATGTTGAACAGTAGGGGTGAGAGGACCGACCCCTGAGGTACCCCACATACGAGGGGTCTCGGGGTCGACCTCTGACCCCCTGTCAACACAGACTGCATCCGGCCGGAGAGGAAGGAGGAGAACCACCGCAAAACAGTGCCCCCTATACCTAACCCCTCCAACCGTTGCAGCATGATACCATGATCGATGGTATCAAAAGCCGCCGAGAGGTCCAATAGCACCAGAGCAGAGGAACAATCTCTGTCCCGGGCCCGCCAGAGGTCATCCACCAACGCGACCAATGCTGTTTCCGTGCTGTAGCCAGGCCTGAAGCCCGACTGGTGTGGATCTAAGTATAACGATTCCTCCAGGTGCCGCGGGAACTGTTGGGCAACCACGCTCTCAACAACCTTCGCAAGAAAGCGAAGGTTGGAGACAGGACGATAATTTGATAAAACAGCTGGATCCAGGGTAGGCTTCTTAAGGAGGGGCCTCACTACCGCCTCTTTCAAGGTGGCAGGAAAGACACCTTCACTTAAAGAAGCATTAATAATTGCCTGGAACCAGCCTCGTACCACCTCCCGGGATGCCAACACCAGCCAGGAGGGGCACGGGTCCAATGAACAAGTGGTCGCCCTAAGTCCCCCGAGCAACCTGTCCACGTCCTCAGGAGTCACGGGGTCAAACTCAGCCCAGATAACAGTCTCAAGACCAGACTCCGTCTCTCCCACCGGACACACCCAGTTGAAATCAAAGCCTTCCCGTATCTGAGCGATTTTATCATGCAGATATTTTCCGAAATCCTCAGCTCTACCCTCTAAAGGGTCTCCTCTCACCTCCTGATGAAGGAGGGAGTGGGTCACCCTAAACAAGGAGGCTGGGCGGTTATCTGATGACGCGATAAGAGCAGTGAGGTAAGAACACTTCTCTGCTTTTATCGCTTACTAGGAAATAGTTGCTTATATGAAGGAATTTTCCAATGAAGAAACTTTATGCCAGCATCTAATGGTTAAGCTTGTGTACGTAACAAGAATATAAAACCCAATAAACTCACAGAGTTTGTCAAGCTGTGTCCTGCAGCTTCAAACCTCTGCTTGTGTCTCTTTCTTAGCATCTTACATCTGGCCCCTGAACAGGGACAGCCAACATACTTACCAGCCTCTGGAACAGACCCCAAAGTGCACTTTCGTCCTATGGGACCCCTCAGTGGTAAGTATAGGGTTGCAATCTTATCTCAGCACCAGCAAAAACATGTACAGGAACTCAGATTCCTGTTACATAAATCAGGCGTGACAGCACCAGGAAGCTGGTGGAGGAGGTAGGGAAACATTGCCCTTGATATCCTGAGCGCTGGACGCTTAGGTTACGAGATTGGGAAAAGATAGGGCATACTTTACATCTTGAATCTTGGGCTCCAGTACAGGTGTTACATCGATGGTATCAGTGCCATCAAGCAGTGGAAAAATTTGGCTCAGATGCTTCAGCAGGGCAACAATTAAGTACAAGCCCCACACCTGATTAGGATCAAGTAAAAACTGTGCCTCCGAAAGCATCTTTAATTGGATCTTCAGCTCCTTCTGAAGAGGCTAATTCTTTTGCCTCCTTATGGCCATCATACACCCCCTATAAGGAAAATATTAGAGGAACAATCTTGAAGTAGAATATATATATATGGGGAATCGTCAGAGGAATTTAAAGAAACAAATTAAATCAAAATGTACTCCTCTGCAATGTGTTTTGAACAATTGGGATGTTTTGAAACTTCAAGTAGCTGTTAAGTTTAACCCTGTCAGACAATGTCTGGTGGTGCTTTGTGTTGATGTGTAGAAGTATAAATAATCTTTAACAAGACAACATTGAAAAACTTTGTAAACCTCCAGTTGGCTAGTTTATCTGATAACAACTAAAGCCACGAAAGAAAAAGAAAAGAAAATTGAAAGAACTGAAAGCAAGTTTTTTTCTTCCTTTTTTCCCCTTTTAATCTGGCTCTATTCAATTCCCCTTTGTCAGAGGTGAGGAGAGGAGGCTGCTACTTTTCCCTCACCCTTCACACTTTCAATATTCCTTTTAGTTTTCCCCCAATGTCTTTTGAAGTTGCTGGGATAAATTGGAAGTAACCATAAATGTTCCCCTCCTTTTTAATTAAAAGGGGAGGCCTGCTTTAGCCTCAAACCCCAAATTGATGTGTGTGTGTTTTGTTTATGTATATGTGTGTATATGTGTGGCCACCCAGAACATTACGCTTGGGCTTGGAATGGTGAGAAAAATAGGAGATGGTTAAAGGGCCCTATAAAAACCACATGTTTGGTTGGAATCATCTCATGATTTTTCTCACTTCTTGCAGGACAAGCCATATGTCTAAATAAACATTGTTTTAGTAGTATTTGTGTATATATGTTTGTCTGTGTTGTTCTGTGTTATTTCCAAGACTTGGAAAGGGGTCAAAACCCTCTCTGATAACATCACACAAAAAGACCTTAATTAAAAATAAATGGTTTGCCTGGAGAAAGTATGAAATGAAATATTGTATGTGGAATTGTTTATGCAAGCAGTTAGAATGAAAGTGAATGAGTTAATTTGCTGATACCTAAGTGTGTGTGTTAGCCCTCAAACCCCATCCTCCACCCACTCTTTCCCAGGCTGTGAAAGAAATAGTAAACTGTAGATTTTATTGTTGTAAAAGTAAATTGAAAAGCCTTAGTAAGTGTTTGCATGAGAAGAGTCCCATGGAGAATGTGTGAGAAAATTTATGGAAAATGCATGTGAAGGAGAGAAAACTATTTTTTAGTGGTGAGAATTTTGTAAAATTTCTTTCCCCCCCCCCTGTCTCTTTCGTTTTTCTACTGGCTGTGTTGCTTTAAGAGTGAGAGAGACAGAAAGAAGGGGGGCTGCTCATTTTAACATTTTTTTTCTCTGCTTAGAATTCTGGTTTGAGAAAGGTGGGGTGGATGTGAAATTTAATGCCCACTCTTGCAGTTTCAGGCTGCCCAGTCAGACCTCAGGCTGGTGATAAAGGTCCTCCAGGACCACGGATTCTCGGTAAACTTTCCCAAGAGCCATACAGTTCCCACAACCAGGCTATTGCACCTCGGCACCATCATGGACATGGTAGGATGCCGGGTCTATCTGTCCCAGGAACGCCGGGACAGTATCCAGGAGTTGGTCCTCAACATATGCAGAGACCGGACAGTGACGTTGGCCATCCTCTCCCAATTACTAGGGAAAATGATATCGGCCATAGTGATCGTTCCATGGGCCAGGCTACATTCCAGGAACCTCCAGTGGTTCCTATTCCCCTTCCAAAGGCAGGGCACCAGCTCCTCCAGTCGAAGGGTAAAAGTCCCTCATCAGACCTTGCAATCTCTCAAGTGGTGGCTCTCTCCAGCCATGACCAAAGGGTCCTCCTTCAAGGAACCCAATCAACTCACCCTCACGACCGATGCCAGTCTGTTCGGTTGGGGAGCGCACCTTCGGTCGTAGTGGGCCCAAGGCTGATGGTCCTGCTCAGACCTGAGGCACAACATCAACTGGTTGGAGCTCAGGGCCATACACCTGGCACTCCGTTATTTCCGCAGCAAGGTCGCGAGGCGTCATGTGTTGATCCTCACAGACAACGTGGCGGCAAAGTCCCATGTGAACTGGCAGGGGGGTACCCGATCCCATGCCTTCATGACCAAGTCCCAATTGTTGGGCTCCTGGGCAGAGGCCAACCTTGCCTCCATCAAGGCCGACCACATATCAGGGGAGAGGAACAGACAAGCAGAGTTCCTGAGCAGGTCGACAGTGGACCACTCGGAATGGCGTCTGCATCCGGACCTCTTCAGGGAGATCTCCGACTGCTTTGGCTTACCGATAATAGACCTGTTTGCCTCCCTGGCGAACACCCATCTACCGAGGTTTTTCTCCCGATTCCCATCCCTAGGAGTGGAAAGGGCGGATGCTCTCCAGAGTCCGTGGCCGGAGGGACTGCTCTACACCTTTCCTCCTCTCCCTCTTATTCCGGCGGTCGTCTGCAAGCTCCCTCAGGAGAAGGCGGAGATTCTTCTAGTGGCCCCGTACTGGCCGTGGAGACCATGGTTTGCTGATCTCGTGAACCTCTCCATAGCGCACCCGTGGAGGATTCCTCCAGATCACGTCTTGCTCAGCCAGGGAACCCTTCATCATCCGGATCCTCAATGGCTCCAATTAGCCACCTGGCACTTGAGCGCAGGATCTTATCCCAGGAGTCCTGCTCGCCAGGCATCATTTCCATGATCCAGGCCTCCCAACGGCCTGCTACCAACCGTATTTTATGAGGCCACGTGGAAGAATTTCTGCTTGTGGTTCACAAACCATCACTTGACTATATCGGACTTGATGATTCCAAGAATCTTAGACTACCTACTAAAGGGTCTAGAGAGGGGCTTAGCAGCGAATGCGATATGCAGACAAGTTGCAGCTCTCTCCACCCTACTTACCTGTGACACTGCGACATCCCTAGGTCAACACCCATTGATTCGCTCGTTCATCAAGGGTGCCACAAACACGAAGCCCCCTGTGGTGCATAGGTATCCCTCTTGGGAACTGCCACTGGTTTTTCAGGCAATCACCAGGCTGCCCTTTGAGCCTCTCAGGACATGCGATCTGCGATTCTTATCTCTCAAGGTCGCCTTCCTGGTGGCAATCACTTCCGCACGACGGATATCTGAGTTAGCGGCACTTTCCACCAGGGATGACTTATGCATCTTTCACCGGGACCGAGTGGTCCTTCGTTTGGACCCTACCTTTATCCCTAAGGTTAACTCCCTATTTCACAGGGCTCAGGAAATCGTGCTTCCAGATTTCTGCCCTAATCCATCTCATGATCTGGAACGGCAATGGCACCTTCTGGATGTTCATAGGGCACTCTGTTGTTACATCAAACAGACGGCTGCCGTCGGCAACTCTGAGGCCCTCTTCGTTTCCTTCCACCCTTCTTCCAGGGGTCGGAAGGTGTCTGCCTCCACGATTGGTAGGTGGATCAGGGCATGCATTGCGGGGGTGTACCAGTCCGATTACTTGCTGGTTCCACATCGGGTCACGGCCCACTCAACGCGCAGTGCAGCTACCTCTGTGGCATGGGCCACTCAGGCGTCCATTGAGGACGTTTGTAGGGCGGCTACGTGATCTTCACCCTTGCCCTTCATACGACACTATAAACTGGACAGGTTTGCCTCTGCAGAGGCCTCCTTTGGCAGGAGAGTTCTCCAACAGGTGATACCTTGAGGCGTCACACCGGGCTTGTCTGCTTCCCTCCCTCAGGGACAGTAGCCTTTGGTATGTCCCATTGGTGGATTCTCCATCTCCTGTGCTATAGAAGGGGCGTTGTCTTACCTGAACACCTTTTCTCAGCATGGAGATGGAGAATCCACTCCCACCCTCTTAGGTCCTTTAGGCCTAGGGTTAGGTTCTGTGAGCCAACATGTCATACTGTCAGTCAATGGCTTTGCCCACGTCGAGACTGGGACACCCTAGTCCAGGACAGGCCTAGCAGGTTTGGCTGACTTGATCTGATTGGGCAGGAACACAGTCTAAACCCATTGGTGGATTCTCCATCTCCGTGCTGAGAAAAGGTGTTCAGGTAAGACAACGCCCCATCTTAAAGTTGCCAAGTTTGAGAAACACTGCAGCAATGCAACCGTGCTCTGAAATTTATCTTTTAATCCAGGAAATCTGGAAAGGAAGGTGAAGATTGCTTCAGGGAGGAATGTTATGGCATCCTCAACAGGCAAAAACAGAACAAGGGGTAAGGATTTACCAAGGAGGACAACCAGAAAACACAGCCTCTGCTTGATAAACTGCCCTAGAGGCATTGCAGTCAAGTTGTAGGAAGCTGGTGCAGTACCACTCACAAAGCAACATCAAAACAGCTCTGACAGAACATGTAAGGGAGTGTTCAGTTTGCAAATGTTGATAATTACGCATCAACCCCTCCTCCTCCTTAGGTTTCAAACAGGTTAATTATTAATGGTTACCATCAAGCTGGACTGATTTTTGGAAAAAACAGTTTCCAAACACCCTTGGAAACTGCAGACTTAGCAGTTTGCCGATAGCAAGAAAAGATTCCTCTTGGTTGCTACCCAATGAGCACGCTGTCCTTATTGAAAACTTGGCAAGCAGTAGCCATTAGAAAACTTTTGTGCTTAAGACTAGCTTTGGAAATACAGGTAGCTCTCATTTAGCGACTCCAACGGGGCCTGGCAATTCAGTTGTTAAGTAAAATTGCAACTGGGCTCATCATTTTCCTTTCAGCTTTCCTTTGCTTTACTGACCTGCAAAGGTCATACATGTAAGCATTGGTCCCAAAGTTATTTTTTCATCACTATTGTAACTCCGAATGGTCAGTAAACAAGGTAGTCACTAAACAATAAGTACTTGTATTATAGACAGACAACCTTTTTGAGTTCATTTGGAAGTCTGAGAGTGTGACATGGACATACTAACAAAATGGTTGTTGTGGAGAGGAGAAATTTATGTATTGCTCACTGGTAAAATAGCTGCTATAATCTGTCATAAACTGTACAGCAGAAGACAAATTGGTGACAAAGCTTTATACTATCCTTTCCAGTTCTCTCTGGGATATTCCTTACCATTCTCATCTTGTATTATTTTATTTTATTTATTTCAGTTCATTTATTTCATTTTTTTCCTGGACCAATACACACACTTTCACAGAGAGCACTGGGTTGGAGTCAATAACTATTTTTATTTTGGTAGCAATGATGATAATGTGTGATAATAATAGTTATTAATCTGTGCCTTTACAAAGGTGTGGTACAATTCCGAACAACCTAGTAATTACAAAACTCCGTCCAATAAAATTAGTTCATGAAATAAAAGTCAAAGCAGTAAGTACACATTCACACTCACACAGACCAAACACAACAACCACACACAGGTTTCAAACAACATTCTGCAATACCCCCATTAATTCCAACAAAATAAGAATTAATGTAGGAATAGTTAAAGAGAAGAAGGTGGGATAATCAGGCCTCATTGCAATTAGATACTTATAGATATAGGTGTCTATGTGTACGACTGCCACACAGATTGATTGATTTAATAAATGTATAGGCCATCCATTTCATATACGGTGATACCTTGGTACTCATCAGTTCCAGGAGGCACGATGAGTACCAAAAATGATGAGTACGAAACAAATTTTTCCCATAAGGAATAATGTAGTAAATCACAAGGCAGCCGACACCGACAAGTTCTAGCTCGTGCATTGAATACCAAATAAACAATGGGTACTGGGATGAAATTTTCACATCAAAATGCATTGAATACCAAATTCAATGAGTTTCAAAGCAGTTGTGTACCAAGGCACCACTGTACATAATTCTGGGCCGTTAACAAAGCAAAGTAAAAACAATAAAAGCAATAAAAGAATGAAAAACAACAAAAGAGGGGAACCTAGTGGCCTTCTCCACGATCCTGGTTGAGCTCTATCATCTACATCAGTGTTTCTCAACCTTGGCAACTTGAAGATGGGTGGGGGATTCTGGCAAAGCTGCCATCTTCAAGTTGCCAAGGTTAAGAAACACTCATCTAAGCTCCCTGAGGGTGGGGGTAGCAAAATGCAGAAATAAAGGACAAGACAGGCAAAGCGTGTGATTCGAGCCCTGTCAGCCTCCTGGACAACCTCTGCATAGTCCAAGGGATCCCCAGTTTTTTCTCCATCAGTCACAATCACCAGGAACCTCTTGGCATTGCTGCGAGCGCCTTTCTGAGGGGTGAACTGTTCCCTAATAAATAGGAGAGGGAGGGAGGGAGAGGGAGAGAGACTGAAGTGCCATTGCCCGCTTCCTTTTCCAGACCCGTATCCTGGTCTAGCAGCAGACATTCCAAGGGTTGAGGATTCTTCCATGGCCATGGCTCCATGATAGGGGATGTGACCCCTGCCTAGACCCAACCAAGCAGGAAGGAACTCAGGCCAGGGTTGGGAAAGAGGAAAGGCTGCCCAGAGACCTACACAGCTTTCTGGATGGCAGTAGCCGTGTAGGAAGAGCCATGCAGCTGACGGGCTTCTTGTAGGACGGAGTATAGGTTTCGGTCATTTTGGAAACTTCTGAAGTCAAAATGCTCCTGAATTTTGTTGGAAAACTGCAGGAGGGAGAACTGAGGAGGGGAGGAAAAAGAGGATGAATGAGAAAACAGCCATCTGGAATTTCTGAACAATTCATATTCATTTATTAATTAGCTGTGTTCCCACAACAGGCAAGGTCAGCCTTGCCCAAGCTGATGCTTTTTGGATGATTTGTTAGATCATCCCTGAACTCTTATGAATCCAGTTCAAATTATAATAATAATAAAGTTGGAAGGGACCTTGGAGGTCATTAGTGCAACCCCCTGCTTAGGCAGGAGACCCTATACCATTTCAGACAAATGGCTGTCCAGTCTTTTCTTAAAAACTTCCAGTGTTGGAGCATTCACCGCTTCTGGAGGCAGGTTGTTCCATTGGTTAATTATTCTAACTGTCAGGAAATACCTCCTTAGTTCTAGGTTGCTTCTCTCTTTGGTTAGTTCCCATCCGTTGCTTCTTGTCCTGCCTTCAGGTGCTTTGGAGAATAGCTTGACTCCCTTTTCTTTGTGGCAACCCCTGAGATATTGGAAACCAGACATTCCCAATTCCAGCAACTGTTCCTTATATGTTTTAACCTCCAGTCCCCTAATCATCTTTGTTGCTCTTCTCTGTACTCTTTCTAGAGTCTCAACATCTTTTTTACATTGTGGTGACCAAACCTGGATGCAGTATTCCAAGTGTGGCCTTACCAAGGTATTATAAAGTGGTGTTAACACTTCACATGATCTTGATTCTATCCCTCTGTTAATGCAGCCTAGCACTGTGTTGGCTGTGATTTTGGCTCTTTTACTGTTTGGATTATACTTCCAGTTCAGGTTATTTAAGTGAATCCATTTTATCCAATGGAGTTTTTTGGGTTTTTTTTTGCTAGAAACCAGAAGTAAATGCTGCAAACCGGTAACAACCATCAAAAATCACAGGCATGTGACCAGGATGCTGCAAATGGCACCAATGGTGAGCCAGTTGCCAAGCACAAAAAATGAATTCACATGACCTGAGGAAGGGAGGGTGGTATGCAGTCATCATAATTTTGAAATCAGGTCATAAGTCAAGGACTATCTGAATATCTGTTGCAATGGACTGTAATGATGCTAAGAGAAAGATGCAGACATTTCTTGAGCAGAGGTTTGAAGCTGCAGGACACAGCTTGACAAACTCTGAGTTTATTCTTTCTTATATACTTGTTACATACATAGGCTTTACATTAAATGCTGACATTTTACATTCATAAGTTTAACCATTAGATGCTGACATAAAGTTTCTTCATTGGAAAATTCCTTCATATAAGCAACTATTTTCTAGTAACATATTACCTGTTCAAAGACCAGGTAAAAAGCAAACAGGAGAAGGAACTAACAAAGGCAGGAAAAGATAGGAGAAGGAACTAAGCATATTATTTGTTTAGGTAGGTGAAGTATTAAGTCAAAAGGGGATGACCTTCTGGTTGCTTCCTTGGGACAAAGGGTATCAAAAGGTTATGAGGTTTGTGGGGGGGAAAGCATGGCAGTTTGCTGCACGTGCATTTTCCCCCACATCTCACTCTTCTTTATTTTATTAGTGAAGAAATTATTCTAAGCTGGAGTAGTTAGTGGGTCTTAGTTTAGTGTGGAAGATTGCAAGACATCTTATTAAGTAAAGAGAAAAGACATTGAAATAAACAACAGCAGCTGATAAGGATAGCAACTATTATAATGAGATATTGAACAATCTTTCCAAGAAGGCCAATGGAAAGCCATGACCATAGAGCACTCCACCAATTTCCTAAGGTATCAATTTTTTAAGACTGAAGCTGGATTTTTATAAAAAATCTCTTTCCAGAATAATCCTAATATATCTGAATGAGCAATAAAGAACTGCATTTGAGTGCATAGAGAATGCCCTTTTCATGACTTTATAATCATTATTTTGCTTTCCAAGTGGGGTTGATAGAACCTGGTTTTACCCATTTTCACTAACACTGAACCCCCTTTATTTCTAATCAATACAGAGCTAGAAATTATGGATGGCAATTCACTATATATAGCTTATACCCAAGCTTGTCTTCAGAAAAATCTAATTTGTTAACAAAAACTGAAGTTTCTGAAACGCTGGATTTAAAACAACATACTCTACAAACGTTAATATAAAAAAAGAAATGTTACTTATTTTCAGTGAATCTAAGAGCTCTCCCATTTAAAGATAAATTATAACATTTATAAAATGCAAATTTTCAATTTTTACACTTATTGCTTACCCTGATTTTCTGGCTTTCTCAGGGGAGCTGTTGTGGTATCCATAGAAAGAGCATCAGAAAGATCAAAAATGTCTGTTGACACTACACAAAAGGAAAATAGTAAATCATTATCAAAAATATCAATGCAATTTTGAACAGAAGATAATATTTTCTAAGGCCAGGTGTCCTGCCCACGCAGATTAAATGCTTCACTATCCACGTGAGAGAAGCAGAAGTTATGCAAATGAACAGATCAAAAAGGGATTACTTTAATTCACAGGAATTCTCATCAATAACTCACGATTAAAGCTGAGATACATCCGGAATACAATGGTAATCTAGATCCATTTCATTAGGTAAAAAGTTAGTGGTTTTTCCCCATCCTGCATACAAACCACATGTTGGCACGGAGCTTCCAAGCCACGGGGCTGGAAGCCATGTGGAGATGATACAAAAGGCACAAAGCCAGGAAGTACAGTCATAAACTTTGAAACTCCTCCCACTTAACTAGCTAAGCTATAACTACATTACCCATAAGCCATCTCTTAAGGAAACAGCATTTAACCCTTGAAATGCCAAACATTCTGACATACAGATCTTAAGCTAATATATGCTCTGGCCAGAGTTATACTGGTCCAGCACACCAGGAGAGTGCTAACATGTATATATATATGGCTATATAGTAAAAACAAAAAGATGCGAACACCAGGATAAAATTAAACTAAAAATCGTTTAATAAAATGCTGAGCTTTCGTCGGTCAGCACTACCGACATCATCAGAGCTTAAGAATAGGTCAATGGGAGTCTCTTTTTATAACACTGGCCGGTTTTGCACACAGCTCCTGGACCTAGTGGTCAGTCCATCCAGTGATCCTAATTGTTTAATTCCTAGAGAACGCGCATTGGCTGGTTTTTTGATGTTTTTTAAGGTTGTCATTCCGTTGTTCACCTCTCTTCCTCCAATCTCCCCCTTGGTACATGCACCGTTGTCCATTACCCCACCACTGGTTCCCAAAGTTACCGTTTTCCTTTCCCCCCTTTTTTGGCCATTCGCTTCCTTCGTATGTGTCCAGTTGTTTACCTCCACCCTATTGAGTCTTGGGCTTACTGTTCTTTCCTCCCCCCTTTCTCTGTCCACCGTCCTTCTCATGCTTCCGTAACCATCCGCCACATCTTCATTGGTTTCTGGAGTAGTTCTCTCCTCCCCCCTTTTTTGATGTTCACTTTGTTCATATCGCTCCAACCCTCGCATTGCATCCAACATTCTGGTTCACTCCTTCTCCTCACTCCGGATCGTATCCGTTCTCTCTCTGTGGGGCTGTCAACGTGCTGTATGTTTAATTCTGCCTCCTGTTCTTTCGCCCCACTGTTTCTGCGCATGTGCGGGCCTTTTCAGTGCCGTCTGCCGAGCGAGTTCGAGTGTCTGGCATGGGGGGTTCTGGCCGATGTGTTCTTGTATCCACTCCTCTATTGGGGGGATGCAAGAATGTTAAAAAACATCAAGAAAACAGCCAATGCGCATTCTCTAGGAATTAAACAATTAGGATTACTGGATGGACCGATGACTAGGTCCAGGAGCCGTGCGTAAAACCGGCCAGTGTTATAAAAAGAGACTCCCATTGACCTATTCTTAAGCTCTGATGATGTCAGTAGTGCTGACTGATGAAAGCTCAGCATTTTATTAAACAATTTTTAGTTTAATTTTATCCTGGTGTTCGCATCTTTTTGTTTTTACTGTATGGCTTTACCCAGGATTCGAATTTTTAATGAAATTAGAGATATGGCTATATGCATATCAATTGTGTAAATGCATATATCTAAGAAGAAAAAGAAATTTAAAGGATCTGGTAATTTGTGTCTCTATTTCTCTATCACTGTGCCTATTAACTATATAAATATTTGTACATACTTAGGCAGGGTTGGCTAGATAACCAAATGGTTGTCTGATTTTTTTTAAAAAATATATAACTCCCATTAATCTTAGCATAAGACAAAACCATGAAGTTTAGGCGCCACTAGACCAGTAACTGCATTTATCCTCATTCAACTGCATAAAACCATTAAATCCCGACCACAGCTTTAAATCATTGCAGCACCATTTATATGCCAAGAAAGTATTTGTTAAATATTCTTAAATACACATGTTATTTTAGTCTAATAAAGATGGGGTAAGGGTGGTTTTCCAGCTGTTGTACCCCAACTTCCATCAGACACAACCAGCAGGGCCCATTATCACAGCAGAGTTTTTACTCTGACATTATCTTGAGGCATCACAGATTCTTGAATTTGCTTTACAATATCAAGAACAGGAGCCACTGTCAACGCTGCTAATATTGAATATTCTTGCTTTGACAATATATGCAGAACTGTCTGGTATTTTTAGAGTTAAATCAGGTGACAGTGAAAGGGGAGGAGAAAATAAGGAAAGTCCAGGAAAAAGAAACGGAAGTGAATCTTTGCCCTCCAAGTTAATTGGAAGATGTGAATCATGACCCCAAAATAGGGGAGGAGAAATGCCTGGAATGTTATGTGCAATGTAAGATGCTAAGAAAAAGACACAGGCATGTCTTGAGCAGAGGTTTGAAGCTGCAGGACACAGCTTGACAAACTCTGAGTTTATTGCTTCTTATATACTTGTTACATACATAGGCTTTACCATTAGATGCTGACATAAAGTTTTCTAGTAACACATTACATGATCAAAGACCAGGTAAAGAGCAAACAGGAGAAGGAACTAACAAAGGCAGGAAGAGATAGGAAGGAACTTAAGCATATTATCTACAGGAAGAGATAGGAAGTAACTTAAGCATATTTAGGTAGGTGAGGCATTAAGTCAAAAGTGGATGACCTTCTGCCTGCTTCATTAGGACAAAGGGTATCAAAAGGTTATGAGGTTTGTGGGGGGGAAAGCACGGCAGTTTGCTGCACATGCATTTTTCCCCACATCTCACTCTTCTCTATTTTATTAGAGAGGACATTATCCTAAGCTGGAGTAGTTAGTGGGTCTTAGTCAGGGGACATATAACTTTGCATTTCTTTATACAAAACATAACTTGTTCCTGAGGTAAGTTAATGGTAGTTTAGTGTGGAAAATTGAAAGTAGAGAAAAAAAAGTCATTGAATAACCATATATGTGCATAATTAAAGGATACCTCTTGAAAGGAGGTACAATTTAAAATTCTTTGACTGACATGTATACAATGAGGTTTTTTAGATGAAGTAGTACAATTGACAATTTTTGCACAAGTAAGATTTGTAGGAACAGCTACAATTGGTGTATGCAAAACAATAGCATCAAGGGGTAACATATAAGAAGCATGACCCCAGCTTGACATAGTTGCATAATGAAATTCATTGTCTGATAGAAAATTGCTTAAACCAGTATAATTTTTTTCAAACTGAAGCTGGAACACACAAAGGTATAAGACAGGTAGAGAGTAGATTTTCCATATCATATGATTCAGAAATACAAAAGTCTGTCACTTGTGTTACATTAGCTAATTGCACCCAAATATTATATTTCATCTGTGATTCTAAAGGATGAGGTGGGAAAGCTTGAGCCCCCACACAGCAATTAAGAAGGAAAGTGAGGCAAAGAATGACTAAGGAATTTGCAGTCAAAACCACAAATATGGCAGCGCATAAATTCTCTGGTGTAGGTTCTTTTCCCTGTTGCCTCAGAACCTCCTGCGCTTTGGATGTTAGGTTCTTCACATCGCCCCAGGTTGTTGGTCAACTGCGATGGCGAGAGCGAAAGGGACGTTGTGCTATCTGAAGAGTCACCTGCTTCATTTCCAGTATTGGGTTCTGGACTTGATGCCATGACATCTTTGGCTGGTCGCACAAACTGAGCTGGAATCCAGAGAGGGCCTGTAGGAGCAAGCACAGCAGCATAGCCTCGCCCCCAAGTTAGTAAGGGAATTGGACCTAACCAGGTTTTATCAGGAAATTGCCGACAACATACCAATGGATTAGGGAGCACAGCTTTCTGCTGAAAGTGACGCTGGTAGGCAGTAGTTTTTTGAAAAGAAATATTTAGCTGATTTAAAGTTATTAGGACTTTATTGACTTGATGAGTTATCCATGCCAAATTAGGTACCCTTGATCCCTCCTTTTTTATTTGTTTGTGAAGGCAGTCCTTAAAGGACCGATACATATGTGAGAAACAAAGGATAGCTGCTGTAAAGTTAAAAACAAAGCCATAAGATTGGGGTCGATCCTGGGCGTGATGTAAGCACCTGGAAAATTAAAAATAAGTTGGCACACATAACGAGAGTCAGAGATTAAGTTAAAAGTCTGTTGAGAAAAGGTGTGGAAAGCTAAAATAGCAGCAGATAATTCTGAGTGTTGTGGTGAGGATTGCACTGCAGTTGGTGGATGATCTCTGGCGGGCCCAAGACAGGGGTTGCTCCTCTGTTCTGGTGCTATTGGACCTCTTGGCGGCTTTTGATACCATCGATCATGGTATCATGCTGCAACGGTTGGAGGGGCTGGGCATAGGAGGCACTGTCTTGCAGTGGTTCTCCTCCTTCCTCTCTGGCCGGATGCAGTCTGTGTTGACAGGGGGCCAGAGGTCGACCCCGAGACCCCTCGTATGTGGGGTACCTCAGGGGTCGGTCCTCTCGCCTCTACTGTTCAACATTTATGTAAAGCCGCTGGGTGAGATCATCCGTGGTTTTGGCGTGGAGTACCACCAGTACGCTGATGATACCCAGCTGTACATTTCCACGCCGAACCACCCCAACGATGCCCTTTCCGTGCTGACCCAGTGCCTGGAGGCCGTGCGGGTATGGATGGGGAGAAACGGACTCAAGCTCAACCCCTCCAAGACCGAGTGGCTGTGGTTACCGTCGTCCCGGTACAGCCAGCTGATTCCATCGCTGTGTATTGGGGGCGAAACAGTGGCTCCCACAGGAAGGGTTCGCAATTTGGGAATCCTCCTGGACTCACAGCTGTCCTTAGAGGACCATCTGACGGCCGTGGCCGGGAGGATGTTCTACCAGGTTCGCCTGGTGCGCCAGTTGCGTCCCTTCCTAGACCGGGACTCGCTACGCACAGTCACTCATGCCCTCGTGACCTCCAGGCTGGACTACTGTAATGCTCTCTACATGGGGCTCCCCTTGAGGTGCATCCGGAAGCTCCAACTTGCCCAGAATGCGGCCGCGCGGGTAGTGATGGGAGCGTCGTGGCGCTCCCACGTAACACCGCTCCTGCGTGAGTTGCACTGGTTGCCGGTGGTCTTTCGGGTGCGGTTCAAGGTGTTAGTGACCACTTTTAAAGCGCTCCATGGCATCGGACCCGGATACTTACAGGACCGTCTACTGCCAGCAAATACCTCCCGCCGTCCGGTACGCTCCCACAGAGAGGGCCTCCTCAGGGAGCCGTCGGCCAGACAGTGCCGGCTGGCGACCCCCAGGGGGAGAGCCTTCTCTGTGGGAGCTCCCATGTTATGGAACGAGCTCCCCCCCGAACTCCGTATAATAACAGATTTACGCACCTTCCGTCGGGAACTAAAAACATTCCTTTTTCGACAGGCCGGCCTGGCATAGAAGCTTCGGTTCCAATAGGGTCAAAATGTTTTAGGGGGACTGAGTATTTTTTAAGATTTTAAGCTTTGTATGTTTTGGGTTTTAAATGGGGATTTCGGCCAAATTATTTAATTCATTTTTAATTATTTTAAATTTTGTATATTTATATGTTTTTTAAATTTTAGGCTGTACACCGCCCCGAGTCCTTCGGGAGAGGGGCGGTATAGAAATTTGATTAATAAATAAATAAATAATAAATAGGCAGATGATATGAAATACAGCCTATATAGTCAGTTAAAGAGCACTGAAGAGATAAAATTGAAAATCAAATTTTGGGATAGGAAGAACAATATTAATTAAATCAGCCCCATTTCAAGGATAAGCTCGATTGTGTCCTAAGGTTATTATTTCAGCAACAGCCTGGATAAAAGATAAAACATTTTGGGATGGGATAAGTAAAGCCATTCAATACAATATACTTTTTGCGCTTCTAACATAGCTAATACTCCTGATAGTAGCTTACTAGTAAGAAATATGAAAAGTGTTAAGCAACAATTTTTATTTGGAATTCTGTCCACAAATTGAGTACTCAAGTACTTAATTTGCTCAACTGTGGTAAATGCTGCAAGTGGAACTACAATGAGATCTCCAGGTTGTTTTCCTTTGGTTAATAAGTCAAATTCCAAGTTAATCAACTACCATTCAGATGGAAACAAATGTCTATTAAGTATGTTAAACATTTACAAATCTAAGCAAAACAATTCAGAGTCATTTCTTTTGGTTGATAGATATATAGGTCTAACTAAACAATTTAAGTTCAACACTCCCCCCCCCAAATTGTCCAACAATTGCTATCTCTTCTTTCGAGTAAAAATGTTGTAATCTGAAACTGCAAGAGTGGGCATTAAATTTCATCTCCATTTGCAAACCGGAATTCTAAGCAGAGAGGAAAAAAAGTTTAAAACAAGCAGTCCCCCCTCTTCTTTCTGTCTCTCTTGCTCTTAAAGCAACACAGCCAGTTGAAAAACAAAAGAGACAGGAAAATTTTTTGTTACAGACTTCTCACCACTAAAAAAATAGTTTTCTCTCCTTCACATGCATTTTCCATAAATTCTCTCACACGTTCTCCATGGGACTCTTCTCATGCAAACACTTACTATTACTTTTCAATTTACTTTTACAATAAAATCTGCAGTTTACTATTTCTTTCACAGCCTGGGAGGGAGTGGGTGGAGGATAGGGTTTGAAGGCTAACACACACACTTAGGTATCAACAAATTAATTCATTCACTTTCATTCTAACTTCTTGCATAAACAATTCCACATACAAATATTTCATTTCATACTTTCTCCAGGCAAACCATTTATTTTTAATTAAGGCCTTTTTGTGTGATGTTATCAGAGAGGGTTTTGACCCTCTTCCAAGTCTTGGAAATAACACAGAACAACACAGAGAAACATATATACACAAGTACTATTAAAACAACATTTATTTAGACATATGGCTTGTCCTGGAAGAAGCGAGAAAAATCAGATGATTCCAACCAAACGTGGTTTTTAACCATCTCCTATTTTTCTCACCATTCCAAGCCCAAGCGTAATGTTCTGGGTGGCCACACATATACATAAACAAAACACACACACATCAATTTGGGGTTTGAGGCTAAAACAGGCCTCCCCTTTTAATTAAAAAGGAGGGGAACATTTATGGTTACTTCCAATTTATCCCAGCAACTTCAAAAGACATTGGGGAAAGACTAAAAGGAATATTGAAGGTGTGAAGGGTGAGGGAAAAGTAGTAGCCTCCTCTCCTCACCTCTGACAAAGGGGAATTGAATAGAGCCAGATTAAAAGGGGAAAAAAGGAAGAAAAAAATTTGCTTTCAGTTCTTTGAATTTTCTTTTCTTTTTCTTTCATGGCTTTAGTTGTTATCAGATAAACTAGCCAACTGGAGGTTTACAAAGTTTTTCAATGTTGTCTTGTTAAAGATTATTTATACTTCTACACATCAACACAAAGCACCACCAGACATTGTCTGACAGGGTTAAACTTAACAGCTACTTGAAGTTTCAAAACATCCCAATTGTTCAAAACACATTGCAGAGGAGTACATTTTGATTTAATTTGTTTCTTTAAATTCCTCTGACGATTCCCCATATATATATATTCTACTTCAAGATTGTTCCTCTAATATTTTCCTTACAGGGGTGTATGATGGCCGTAAGGAGGCAAAAGAATTAGCCTCTTCAGAAGGAGCTGAAAATCCAATTAAAGATGCTTTCAGAGGCACAGTTTTTACTTGATCCTAATCAGGTGTGGGGCTTGTACTTAATTGTTGCCCTGCTGAAGCATCTGAGCCAAATTTTTCCACTGCTTGATGGCACTGATGCCATTGATGTAATACCTGTACTGGAGCCCAAGATTCAAGATGTAAAGTATGCCCTATCTTTTCCCAATCTTGTAACCTAAATGTCCAGCGCTTAGGATATCAAGGGGAATGTTTCCCTACCTCATCCACCAGCTTCCTTATGTCTGCCTCAGGCGCTTTCACACCTGATTTGTGTAACAGGAATCTGAGTTCCTGTACATGTTTCTGCTGATGCTGAGATAGATTGCAACCCTTACTTACCACTGAGGGGTCCCATAGGACGAAAGTGCACTTAGAGGTCTATTCCAGACGCTGGTAAGTATGTTGGCTGTTGCTCCCTCGGAAGGGGAGGCTGTCCCAGTTGCTCCATGGGGGGCTGTCCCTGTTCAGGGGCCAGATGTAAGATGCTAAGAAAAAGACACAGGCATGTCTTGAGCAGAGGTTTGAAGCTGCAGGACACAGCTTGACAAACTCTGAGTTTATTACTTCTTATATACTTGTTACATACATAGGCTTTACCATTAGATGCTGACATAAAGTTTTCTAGTAACACATTACATGATCAAAGACCAGGTAAAGAGCAAACAGGAGAAGGAACTAACAAAGGCAGGAAGAGATAGGAAGGAACTTAAGCATATTATCTACAGGAAGAGATAGGAAGTAACTTAAGCATATTTAGGTAGGTGAGGCATTAAGTCAAAAGTGGATGACCTTCTGCCTGCTTCATTAGGACAAAGGGTATCAAAAGGTTATGAAGTTTGTGGGGGGGGGAAGCACGGCAGTTTGCTGCGCGTGCATTTTTCCCCACATGCAAAGGAAGGGAAATTCAGATCTTAGCATTTCCACCATGCTGTGCTGACACTCTGTAATACTAATAAAGGCTTTTTAGGTTAAAAAAATGCCTGAAAGTTTTTTGAAGTGTTTCGTTAATCAGACACATGACAGCCACAACATATGAAATGTCAGGTAGTGAATGCAGTCTTTTTTTAGGTGTACAAGGTATCTATTGGTATCTGCACTAGAAACACAGCTATTCCTGCTCAGAGATTTAATTGGTAAAGAAGGATGTTTTGAAGAATATTAATTCCAGTAACCCATTCCAACAACAATATGAATTTGTATCCTAAAACGGAAGAAAATGGAGGCAGATGTCCATTTATAGAGGCATCTGCAGGTTCTATATCAAAAAGTCAAAATGAAGCTACAATCACACAGTAAAAGCCCTCTTCCTTTTTTACATGTTTTGTAGTCACATTATACACATAAAAGGAATGGCCACAATCCATTCCTGACTTTTGTCACCTTCTTCCTGTGAGGCAAACAAATTCTTGGGAGCATGTTAGCAAAATAGAAATATAAAAGGAATGTGTACTAATTGGGCTAACCCTGAAGTGCTTGGTTCCGCCCCAGATGCCCTAGCTATTTAACTATAAAGAATTTTTCCCAAGAAGAGGAACATCTTAGTGCTTGGAAAGAACAGGTTTGTGTGGGTTAATGACCACAGTAAAATAATTTAAACACAAGGATGCCCTGTCATGTCTGAATTCACGAACAAAGGCTGAGAAAATTGGCAGTTGAACCTCATTCCAGTGTTAGGAATTCAACAGTGTTTGCCTTGACACAAAAATGTGAGTCAATCAGAATAGAACTGGAAGGGACTTCGGAGGCCTTCTAGTCCAACCCCCTGCTCAAACAGGAGACTCATGTGTATCAAAAGTGTGTCCATCTGTGGTCACTTGTGTTTTTTGCATCTCAGGTAAAGCAGCACTAATACAGCCTGATCTTTTAAGTTTTCTCTGACGCAAGCTGGGCTTATTTCTTCCTGTGCAAACTTCTCACAATAGCCATGTGAGTTGGACTGGGAGATTGTCAGCCATGTAGAGTAAACCAGACAGGAATCATCACCAGAAGTGCTAATTCTACTTTATTGTAAAGCTACGTTGAAATAATCTCTCCCCTCCATTCTCCTTTACAGCCCAAGAAACCAAGGAGGGTCACTTTTAAGCTTCTTGCCCCACCAACTATCTAGCTGTGGGCTATGTTGTCTCTTATCTGACCAATCCCTTGTTAGAGTTTCTTTGCCCAGAATCCCAAAGTCTTAACCACATACCATTACAGAGATGAGTTGATCATCACCAAGGGATATTCCTGGTTTAATGGAGATTTAAATATCTGTCTTATTTAATCCTGGACATTCTTAATTAGTACACTATAATGGTTTTCATGTTCGTTTGATTAGGATTATTTTCTTAGGGATGGGTGGACTGTGACCCCAGACTTCTGTTATGTTCCACATATGTGGTCCCTAGAGCTCTGATCTTGACTGTGTTCATGAATGGAGAAGGAGGAACGCAGACAACACAATGTCCTGGCATTTCATTTTCATGAAAAGTATAACATTAACTCTAAAAGACCCACATCATCAGAGTCACATCACGCTCAAAACCTCCCCCTAACTTTAGGTGTGATGTGGTGACTACTACTGAAGGGGACACCTTAGGCTACCCTAAAAAAATTAGTTATGCCAACTGATCACTGAAAGTTTGCCGATCTTTGGCTTCAAGGAGAAGCTCAGAGAGCTACCCACTGTGTCCATCAACAACTCCTGCCTGACACAATGATCTCTCTTTACCTGACCACAGGACCAGCTGCAGTTGAAGTATTTGTACCCACCTGGTACTCCAAGGAAAAGGAAGGTGACAATGAAAACTCCAAGTGCTCCCATGGCTGGCCTCTAAATTGTTGTCTGTAAGTTTTTAGTTCTGAGGGCAAAGGCTGTTTGGAGAGTAAGCTGGAGACTGAAAGAGCACTGACCGGAACAGGTCATCTGAATAAAAAAGAGCTTCACTTTCCTGGCAGTAGCAGTCACTCTCTGATATGCAAACATTTGCTCCATTAGGTCATTGAACTCTTGAGCAGTAGCCATGTTGAGTTACTATACAGGTAGTCCTCAACTTATAATCATTTATTTGGTGACTGTTTGAAGTTACAATGGCACTGACCATTTTTCACACTTATGACTGTTGCAGCATCCCCATGGTCACATGATCGAAATTCAGATGCTTGGCAACTGGCTCATATTTATGACCGATTGCAGAGTCCCGGGGTCATGTGATCCCCTTTTGCAACCTTCTGACAACAAAGTCAATGGGAAACCAGATTCACTTAACAACTGTGTTACTAACTTAACAACTGCAGTGATTCAGTTAACAACTGCGGCATGAAAGGTTGTAAAATGGGGCAAAAGTCACTTAACGTCTCAGTAACAGAAATTTTGGGCTGAATTGTGGTCATAAGTCAAGGACTACCTCTATAGAAATGCGGAAATATGAAATGCCTTATGTAGACATCAATGCCACCTTTAATGATGGATGGGTATCATTATATATACTTGGATATATCCTTATTGAATATCCCCACAATTAGTTTGCCAGACTTAATTCCAAGATTTGCTTTGACCCTTGGCACCTTTGATCTCACAGTGGATTGTGGTTCAGTTTCTCCCAGAAGTTTTGCTAACCAGCAATTATAATACCAACCACCACTCTGTCTAATACTTATCCTCTTATCTTCTAAGTGCCCCACTGGCCACTATGCACAAAGATATGTTGTCACTTGTACGATAAGGTTTGCAGGGCTTTGCCGCTCAGATTAGAGTTTCAGAAATAGCACGAAGGCAATTATTTTAAATCCAGCACTCCTGCCTTGCTATTATTTTAATGTGAACCAAAAGAGCAAATTAATCCAGCATTTTAAAATCTCTCAATCAATTCAATCTGAAAAAGTATGGTTAATGTATACTTTGAAGTTCCATTTTTAAAGAAAAGCATCAATGTAGCTTTGTATTCTGTATTTACAAACGTTTGACTTCTGTGCCTGGGGGAACCAATTCCAACTGTTCAGCTCATTTGTTCTATAAGGTTGAAATGAACATGATTTCATTTTGGAATATCTGTGCAGAAAACTCATGCCCTGCCCACTTATATGGAGAGCTGAACAGGTAGAATAGTTGTTGGCCATGAATTGGCCTTTTGCTCTGAAGCCAATCAATAGCTATTTCAGGAACTGGTTCCAAGAATAGAAAAAAAGTAAGGTTTATCATGACCACAATGGATTTGGATTTAAAATGAATCTAGAAACTGGATTCAGGCAGATTTAAATTGTATATTTCCACCACCATCTCTCTTTAAAAATTTGATCTTACCTAATCAAGATAACCCTGAAATCAATGTTAAGGGAATATTTAGCTATGACAATGTCAATTGGTTGCATTTATTCATTCTACTGACCTATTCAGTTAGTGAAAGCCAATTTAGTTGTGGCTCCCTTGCATTTAGTGTTCTTGGGTGTTTGTATATATTTCCCCATGATCCAGCAATAGTACAGTATATCTGAATGGCACCTAATTCAGAAACCAATTGGATTCATTTGTGACAAAGATTGTCAAATGAAGTAGTGAGAGGCTTTCAAACAGAGACTGGATGGTCATTGGTTAAAGATACTCTACTAAGTATTTCTCAACCTTGGCAACTTACTAGAGATAGTCTAGTGTTTCTCAACCTTGGCAGCTAGGGAAGAATTCTGGGAGTTCAAGCCTACACATCTTAAAGTTGTCATGTAGTAGACCCTGCATTGAGCAGGAGGATGGATTAGATTACCTTGAATGTTTCTTCAAAGTACAGGTAGTTCTTGATTTACAACCACAATTGAGCCCAAAATGTCAGTTGCTAAGTGAATTTTGCCCCATTTTATGACCTTTCTTGCCACAGTTGTTAAGAGAATCTCTATAATTGTTGTTAGTAAAATGGTTGTTAAGTAAATCTGGCATCCCCATTGACTTTGCTTGTCAGAAAGTCACAAAAGGTGTGACCCTGGGACACAGCAGCAGTCATAAATATGAGTCAGTTGCCAAGCGTCCAAATGTTGATCATGTGATCCTGGGGATGCTGCAATGGTCGTAAGTGTGAAAAAGTCACTTTTTTTCAGTGCTGTTGTAACTTCGGTCACTAAATGAACTGTTATAAGTAGAAGACTACCTGTAATGAAGACCCAGTTTTACTCACAGGATTTGTCTGTCTGTCATGTAATCATGACAAGAGAAGAACTTTCAAACCAGCCAGTCAACCATGTTTGGCATTTTCTGACCAAAGTTCAGTCCTCCCTCTGAACTTTTCTCTGAAAAGCATCTGTGCCTAAACTTCCCGGGAAATTAGCAGAATTCCACCAGGCACTTTGGCTCATCTTCATACATGTGTTCTCTGAATTTGGCTCAGTCATGCAACTTCCAATGGTGGAAGAGCTCAGTCTGAAAGAAGCAGAGTTTCCAGTTGCCACACGCCTTGACCTTTCTCTGCAGCTTGAGCACGTAAGACGTAATGTCTTGGCTGAGACTTGTAATCATGGAGAATAATCCTCCCCCCCTCACCTTGCCTGTCCACAGAGAAATCATTTTAAAGATGATGAGCAAGTGTGTGATGGATGGGGAAGCACCATATCTGAGCTAGAACAATCCCCTCACCTCCACATGCTTTGTGGTGGGGCACCTGTTAAATCTGTCAGCAGGGGAAAAAAACAAGATAATTACAAGGTTCCCTGGAAGCTAGAGCTATATAATTGGAGCCCTCACTCTTCTCCTATGTTCTCCTATGTTTTGATGGTGATGTTATAAGGCTTCTGCCTTGAGCAGGGGGTTAGACTAGAAGACCTCTGAAGTCCCTTCCAGCCCTTTGATTCTATGTTCTGTGTTCTCTTTAGCCCAGCCTATAGCCAGGGATTGGGAATCACGGTTTGTTTGGTTCTTGGGATGGCTTAATTGGATCTCAGGTGAAAAAGGTGATCAAGCTGATTAGGTCTAGTGCCTGCCCAACATTAGAAGTTCAACAAAAATGCTTTATGTGATTACTTTGTCATGTCTCCACTTACAAGTTGCATGAAAAAAAGGAAAGCAAAAAAAAATCAAGGTTGTGCCTGTGACAGAGACAACTGAAACGTACTTCAAAAGGATGGGTCTTATAGCAAGAGAAGTTCTAATATGTCATTAGGCACATGATCTTTGATGAA
This sequence comes from Bothrops alternatus, assembly GCA_034064705.1. NCBI lineage: Eukaryota > Metazoa > Chordata > Lepidosauria > Squamata > Viperidae > Bothrops > Bothrops alternatus. The sequence continues at coordinate 1,060,310 of JARGCV010000148.1, read as the reverse complement.
GTGTAGAAGAATGTTTCTGTATATATATTTATTTTCTAATGCTACTGGAAAACCTACTTCTTAAAGAGTCTGCTGCTTATTTTTGTTCCATGTCAGTTTAGGATAGGTTAGAAACAACTTTGGTTTGGGATTATATCTTGACTCATCAGCTGCATTATAGCCATCTTCCTCAGAAAGAAGAAAAGATGGAAAAGAAAGCCCGGGAGGGGTGGGGAGGAAAAAACTACAAGTTGTTCTGTGAAAAATTCTCCTACCTGTGGAATCTTGTCAGTGTTCAAAATGTGGGCTATGTAGAAAGAGCTGCGAGAGGCGAGGCCACCAATGACACCCTAGAGCAGGGGTCTTCAAACTTGGCCCTTTTATGACTTGTGGACTTCAACTCCCAGAATTCCTCAGCCAGTGTGCCTGGCTGCAGAATTCTGGGAGTTGAAGTCCACAAGTCATAAAAGGGCCAAGTTTGAAGACCCCTGCCCTAGAGTCTTCTCTTCCCCCTTCTGCTACATTTGAAGTTTAAGGCACTCCTTTGGATCCAAAAGAGAAAATTTACAATGTTCTGAATTGCAAAGTCTTGCAAGAAAACCATCGTCTAAATTCTCGGGTATCAATGTGATGTTGGGTAATAGGTTAATATTCTCAATCTCAAAAGTGGCAAAATACGTAGAAAAGCAATGTGATATTTTTGGGGGGATCATTCTGAAATCCGAATGCAGAAGTGCACATTATTACATTAGAAAAAGAAGCAAACCAGTTGTAAACAAACTAGGTAATCTTAAAAATTTTACAGAGAGGCGATTAATGTTGGAATTTATTCAAAAAAGAGTCTGTTGAGCCATGCATCTCAATCATTTGTAAACTTGCAAGAAATTTGTTGATTTTTTTTCACTTTAGAATTCTGTTTCTAAGAGGTTATTGGAAATGTTTTTACTTGTCCCTATTTAAGTTGCTGAATTTGACTTCCCACACAGATAAATGTTACAAAAGCCCCCAGTATTTGCTCTATGGAAAAAGGCAGGTATGCTATGATGCCATGTGGTTGGAATAGTCTGTTAGTGGTTTCTGAGATGTTTTTGATGTATGGCAGTGTTATCCTTTTTACAACGTGTTTGTTGTGCTTTGTTGGGTTGAGCGGTCAGGCACTTTTTGATGAAGTTGCAGACTATTACAGAGACACAGAGACATAAACAACATCTACCACTGTGCAATAGGGACAATCAACAAGCCAAAAAGGGAACAAAAAGACCAAAACACCACCCTGGCAGCAATCAACACCCAAATAAGCATAGATTAACCGCAAGATTAACATCAGACCAACAATCCACAAGTAAACAATACCCCAATCAAGGAACTACCAAGCAAGCTAACAGTAAACAGCCCAATCAAGAACCACCGAGACCACTCCCACCAACATTGACAGGGCAAGCCACTAGAATATAGATTGAGAGCAAACCCCACTCCCTACTAGCACTGATGATGTTACCTAGTTTGGGCAATGAAATGTCTGCAAGAAAGCAACCAAGCTCAGAGAGCACCAAGGACCCCTCATGTCCACCCTGAACTGCTAATATTCTCCATTATCTTCTAAGTAGGTTTCCACAAGTTGCTGTGTTAGGCTAAAAAGTTGGATAATTTGTGGTTCAGCATATTATGGGATTTTAGCCTTGGCACACTGTATAAACAAGATCATTCATGCTAAACTATAACTGTGTTTACTTATTTGGGCATCCTATGTTGGATAAACAGAGCAATAATGCTTTACTGATCCTGGTTTAAGGTAGTTATGTGGGGCCCTCTTTAGAGTCAAAGAAAAACTACTTGGATGTCTATAATTGCCAATCCTGCAACTCTTTCTTTCTCAGGTTTATTGCCATGGTGACCGATCTCCCCTCAGCACCTACCCTACAGATCCCCACAAAGCAGCAGCTTGGCCACATGGTTTCCAGCAGTTGAGTGAGGTACATTCAGGGTTGAATTTTAATTATTGTTATGGCAGTCTGTGCTGGCATGCGGGGGGGGGGGAATGACAATCCTTGCTTGGTGCCAGCTGAGTCTTACCTTACTTTTCAGCCCCAAAGCAAGCAGGATTTTAATATTTGCTCTTTCCCTGTCATAGGCGGGCGTTTTGCAACAGAAGGCTCTGGGGCAATTCCTCCGGGAGAGATACGCTGGATTTTTGAGCCCTTCCTACAGAGCACAAGAAGTAATCTTTCTTTAATAATACATTGGTCAACATAATTCAACTCCTTTGAATTCCAGGGGCAGCAAACAAACTGAATGCAACCATAAACAGGGGAGACAAATAATACTTAAAAATAAACAGCAGCAACAACGGATCCAAGCCCTAACCGCAATCTTCCTCAGACTTTTTAGTTTTTGTGTGTGTGGGGTGGGTGTCTTTGGCTAGATCCTGTGAAAACCAAAACATCTTAATCTAAGACCAACATTTCTCGAAAGGTTATTCTGAAAATAGTCAGGAAACCTCCCAAATGTTTCTCTCTTATTCGCTTAAGTTGCCTCGGGCTCCATGGTATTTGCAGAAAATTCTCTATTAAATATGTAGATTAAGGTCAAATTAATGGAAGGGAGTAAGCAGTGTATATAGGTTGGTACATATGAGTTGTAAGGGATTGTATTACCTCTGCTTTTCAAATAAAACCCATCAGTCTCTTTCCTTGCTTAGTTATATTTATACATGCAGAATGAAGATTGGCTTATTAATAGTTCTTAGTTTGTGTTCAGAAATGCTATACAATTAAGTAATACAAGTAAGGGGAGATTTAGAATGCACACAGTGTGCACATAAAGTGTGGTGTACAGGTAGTCCTCAACTTACAACTGTAATTGAGCCTGGCAATTATGGTCGTAAATTGTGACAGTTGTAAAGCAGGTCATCGTACAACCAAGCCAATTTTATGTTCTCCAGCATGAGAAGATGTATAATCCACCGGTGGGTTTGCGACAGCCTATCAGCTTGAGACTAGGTCAGAAACTTTTAGCCACGCCTCTTCCTGTGGTCCCTTCCTGTTCCCAGTTTTGACCTAGTCTCTAGCTCAGTGGTTCTCAACCTTTCTAATGCCGCGACCCCATAATACAGTTCCTCATGTTGTGGTGACCCCCAACCATAAAATTATTTTTGTTTCTACATTGCCGGGTGCCAGGGCCGTGGCCAAGTGGGTGTGGCCACCAAGTGGGGTGTGGCCACCAAGTGGGCGTGACCGCCAAGTGGGCGTGGCAAGAAAGACAGCCCCGGCCACCATTAATGCTGTGCCACCGCTGCATGAATTTTAATGCATGTTTACCCTGCCTTTAAATGTGGGACCAAAATTTACAGAAACTTAGTAAATAATAAATAAGAACAGGCTGCCTTCATTTGAACTATAAATTATAGTGGGGACCTGGAGGGATTTTCTTTCAGTGAAGATAAAAGAAAGTATATGAAAGAGAGGGAATAAAAAGCAAAGCAGAAAAGAATAAGAAGAGTGAGAAATGGCATGGAGGTTATAGGTTTCGTGGATCAGAAATAAAGAAAACAATTAAATCAGTTTTAAGAGAATAAATGGCAATAAATGGAAGATTCAAACTAGTTTTAAGGGAATAAAAGGAAATAAATGGAAGTATTAAACCACTTTAAACAATAAATGGAAGAATCAAAGCAGTTTATAAAAGGGAATAAATATCAGCAAACAAGAATGCTTTAACAAAATTTTTGTAGCCCAGATGTGATAGCCTCCTCAGAGATTACATGCATATTTGTGCAGTTGTGCATTAGAATAGCACAAAATGTTGGTTTCAAATAATTTTATTGTGCAATAAATGAATGAATAAATGAAGCAACTTTGTTCAACCCCCCCCCTCCCATTTGCTAACAAAGTTAATAGCATGTGGGAGTCCACCCACCCCAGGGGTAGGCAGCCCAAAACATTCAAAGAGCCACTTGGACACGTTTCCCACTGAAAACAAAACACTGGGAGCCGCAAAACCCTTTTGATATCTAAAAGGAAGATAACACTGCAGATATCCTTTTTTACCTTTAATGTGTGTATGTGTGTGTGTGTGTGTGTGTCTGTCTTTGTGTGTGTATATATAAAATAAAGGTAAAAAAAGGATATCTGCAGTGTTATCTTCATTTTAGATGTCAAAGGGGTCTTTCTCTGTCACTTTCCTCTCTCTCTCTCTCTCTCTCTCTTTTTCTCTCCTCTTTCTCTTTCCTCTTTCCCTCTTTCCTCTAACTTTCTCTTTCTCTCTTTTATCCTCTTTCCTCTCATTCTCTTCTTTCTTTCCTCTTTCTCTTCTTTCTCTTTCCTTTCTCTTTTCTCAATCTTTTTTCTCTTTCCTCTCCCCCTCTTTCTCTTTCTTCTTTCTCTCTCCCCCTTTCCTCTTTCCCTCTCTCTTTCCTCTCTCTTCTCTTCTCTTCCTTTCCTCTTTCTCTTTCCTCTCTTTCTCTTTCCTCTAACTTTCTCTCTTTCCTCTTTTTCTTCTTTCTCTTTCCTCTTTTTTCCTCTCTTTCTCTTTCCTTTCTCTTTCCTCTTTCTCTTATTTCTCTTTCTCTCTTTCTTCTAACTTTCTCTCTCTCTTTCCTCTTTCTTTCCTCTCTTTCTTTCCTTTCTCTTATTTTTCTTTCTCTTTCCTCTAACTTTCTCTCTCTTTCTTCTCTCTCTTCTTTTTCTCTTTCCTCTTTTTTCCTCTCTTTCTCTTTCCTTTCTCTTTCCTCTTTCTCTTATTTTTCTTTCTTTCTCTCTTTCCTCTAACTTTCTCTTTCTTTCCTCTCTTTTCTCAATCTTTTTTCTCTTTCCGCTTTTTCTCTTTCCTCTCCCCCTCTCTTTCTTTCTGTTTCCTCTCCCTCTTTCTCTCTCTCCCTCTTTCCTTTTTCTCTTTCCTCTTTCTCTTTTTCCTCTAACTTTCTTTTTCCTCTCTCTCTCTTCTTTTTCTCTTTCCTGTTTTTTCCTCTCTTTCTCTTTCCTCTTTCTCTTATTTCTCTTTCTTTCTCTCTTTCCTCTAACTTTCTCTTTCTTTCCTCTCTTTCTCTTTCTTCTCTTTTCTCAATCTTTTTTCTTTTTCCTCTTTTCCTCTTTCCTCTCCCCCTCTCTCTTTCTTTCTCTTTCCCCTCCCTCTTTCTCTTTCTCTCTCTCCCTCTTTCCTTTTTCTCTTTCCTCTTTCTCTTTTTCCTCTAACTTTCTTTTTCTCTCTCTCTCTTCCTCTTTCCTCTTTCTCTTCTCTTCTCTTCCTTTCCTCTTTCTCTTTTTCCTCTTTCTCTCTCTCTCCCTCTCCCTCCAGGTGAAGAGAGATGTACATTTGGTTTCAAAGGCTTAAAGTTCAAATCTTTAGTCTATTCCCCACCAAAACTATTTCTGAATCTCATCCGTGGTCTGTTAATAAACTTCATTGAAATCAGTCTAATTTACTATTGAGTATATGTGCATGAGTTTGAGCTGTTAATCACAAACATTTAAATTCCTTGAAAACATGATTGTGTATAACCAGTCAGAAAAAAACACAATTGTTTTGGGAGCCACTGAAAAAATATGGAAAAGATATAAAAATGTTTTTTTTAAAAATGCAACGTGTGAGATACATGGGGAAAAGAATGTATCTTTCTTTGACTGATACCATGTGTTAAATCAGGGGTCCCGAACCCCTGGGTCATGGTCCACTACTGGGCCATGACCTATTCAGAATTGGGACACACATGAGTGGCTGACTGGAGTGCATGTGCAACTAAACCTACACAAACAGCGGGCCAGTGGGCACTTGTGCACATGTGCCCCAGCCCGCTGCTTGTGCAAGTTGAGCTATGAGCATGTGCACGTATGTGCTGGCCTGCCACTCGATCAAGGGCTGCATGTAAGTCTGCACGCCAGCCCACTAGGCCACCACTCATGCAGCTAAGTTCCCCTCTTCTCTCCCCCCCCCAGCCAGGCCACCAAGCCGCAAAGGTTGGGGACTGCTGTGTTAAATCAAAATAGATTTTCAGAAGCCTCAGTAAACAAATAATGGATGTCCATCATCTCTCTATTTTGGCCCTAATATAAAATACCTTCTAGAATAAAGTATTCTTAATATTATTATTCATTAATTTTTTGAGGAATTCCAAGCAGAATTATGTATTAATCTTTCCTCTGCTTTAAATCCCCACAACTATAACAACAATGCTGGCAGATAAATTGGGCTGAGAATGCTCCGCCTCCAAATTATCCATGGATAATATAGTTATAGATGAACCTGGGTTATTTCTGTCATAGTCCAACACCTTAACTGATTTGTTAATGTGGTATTTTGCCCTGATGTTCATTGTCAAAGGTTAGAATGTAATACGTGTACCTTAAACCATATATATTTTAATTTGAAATAAATTTTATATTATTAATTGGGGCTTACAGAAAAGTGATTAGGATTAGAATGACCAACTATATTTGGCGCTTGCTGTTTTTAAAATCAGGTACCTTCGTGGGCTTAACCTACTTATTAGGAAAAAAAATAGTAAGTTCTGCCTCCTGAAATCATTTTGATAATGCAGCCCAAATAACATACCGTGTGTAGGCTAAAACAGAGATATTTTTTATTTATGTCATTTGGAATTGCACTCATTTTAAATAACTGGAAAAGCATTGAAGACTGTGGTACTGAATAGACTGTTTTTCTCCCCGTTATGGTTTCCAAAGTCGCTCTTTGTATTGTCATCCAGTGTAGAAAAAACCAACTGCATGGGAAAAAAGAAGAGCAAAAGCCTAATCCAGATTAGAAACCAAATGGATATAAAGGATTAAAACCCCATATATTCTGTGCCTAAGTCCTGATCTAAGGCACCTCTAGTTATGAGGTTCCCATTATTGTTATTTACTTAACCAAACATTTCCTAACCATAATTAACTGAATAACATGTTTGAGTAACATATGAGTTACTTATAAAATAATAAAGGCAAGGTAAAAAGCTAGATGATGATGATGATGATGATGATTGGCTGGATTCACACAATACACTCAGTTCTTAATTTCATAGTAGGAACCAACCACACAATTGGGGATGAGCAGTGGGTGAGAGAGTGAAGCTTCTTCTGTATTTGCAGCCATTCCCTAGCACTAGCATCACTACCTCAGGTCCACCTCAGTTCATCAAGCATTTGATTCTTATAGAAGCGCGAACACTACTGAAAACTGCGCATGTGAGGGATCTAGGTTGCATGCTCCTCCCCTCCCAGTCCATCTGTGAAAAAATTGTCTGCATGAAACTGGTCCCTGGGGACAAAAAGGTTGGGGATAGATTCTATAGAAGACAGTCTAGAGTAGACTCTATGTGGCTAGCCAATTCTCGTTTATTCAAAAAATATGGTTAAAGAAACTGCCTAAGTCAGTGGTTCTCAACCTTTTTCAGGTTGAGACCCCACTTGCCCCGCCCATGCGCGCCACGACCCCGACCCTGGTGCGCGCGCGGGCGCACGCGCGCGCCGGGCCAATCCGCACATGCGCGGGACGCACGCGCCGAAAAAAAAATAAAAAAAAATAAAAAATGGCAGACCGCGAGGGGCGGATCCGTGCATGCACGGCGCGCACGTGACGGGCCGATCCACGCATGTGCGGCGCGCGCGCGCCAAAAAAGAAAATAAATAATAATAATAATAATAAAAAAATGGCGGATCGCGATGGGCGGATCCGCGCATGCGCGGCACGCACGTGACCGGCCAATCCGCGCATGTGCGGCGCGCGCCAAAAAAAAATAAAAAACAAATAAAAAAAATTCAAAACAAAAAAAAAACAAAATGGCGGACCGCGACGGGCAGATCCGCGCATGTGCGGTGCACGCACGGGACGGGCCGATCCACGCATGAAAAAAATTTTTTAAAAAATTAAAAAAAATTAAAAAAAATTAAAAAAAACAAAAAAAAACCACAAAATGGCGGACCGCGGTGTCCGGCGACCCCCGCGAAACGGTCGTTCGACCCCAAATGGGGTCGCGACCCATAGGTTGAGAACCACTGCTCTACCTTGAGAACATCCTGTTTTTGGAGCTCCATATTTGAAACTAGTTTTTAGCAATTTTTTGCTGAGAAATCCTTAGAATTGGCAATTTTTAACTGGATACCTTAAAACTTTTTTTACAAATTCCTTGAAAGTGAGAGGTAGGGGAGTAGACTGCAGAAGGAGGCTTCGCGTTCAAGCCTCGTGGCTGAGGACGCCGGAGCTTCAGGGGGTGACTCCCCTGGCCTCCCATCGCGACCCAGCTGTTTTCTCCTCTACGCTTTACCTCCGGAGAGGTTTTTTTTGCTTCTGGCTCTTTTCCCCACCGGCGTCCCCGGAGCGGAGCGGCTTCCCTGGACTTCGATCTCAAGATCTGATTTAAACCGCAAGTTTTGGGGCTGGGAAGCGAGCGCGGGGTAGTTGCCAGGGTGGGGGTGATCCGGGGCGTGTGTGCCTTCGATTAATCTTAATGCCTTGAATGTGCGAGTGATTGCGGCTGTTTTTAGAGACTGCATGACTGCAAGGGCTCTCTCTGGGCGTGAATCGCCATTTTGGGAGGCACCCGGATCACGACCGAGTGTGGTGGCCATTTTGGAGAAGGGCGGCTTGCTTCTTTCTTTGTAAGGGCGGCCGCCATCTTGAGTGTGCTGAGTGCGGCGGCCATTTTGGAGAAGGGCGGCTTGGTTCCTTCTTTGTAAGGGCGGCTGCCATCTTGAGTGTGACTTGGGCCTTCCTGGAAAGGCTCAGCAGCCATTTGAAGAGTGCGGCCTAGGCATTATTCACAAGGCGCATCTGCCGTTACTGAAGCAGAGTGTGGCAAGAGTGACAGGCCGGTGAAGGCCTGATTATTACTACATTCGGCCGAATTATTCTGCCGCCGTAGTGCCTGCTGAATTCAGGCCTCACTGGGGGAGCGACGAGATCGTCCGGTTTGCACCTGGAGAGTAGCGGCCTTGCTGACGCAATCTAGTGATCAGTCGGACGGAGACTGCCAGCATTTGTGCAGAGAGAGGGGTTCATCCCTTCGCTGCCTGTTGTCTGCATTATCGGTATTTCCCCCCTGTTGGTTGGGATACCTCTATCGGGCTTCTCCAAACAGCAATGGCAGACAGTACTCCATCTCAGGTGCACCAAGGCTCAGGGCCTCCCCCTCCCCCTCCTACTTCGCAAAAGCGCAGATCTGTGGAGGCGGAACCAAGGGGGGGCAAGAAGAAGGCCAAAACAAAACACTTGGAAAAGGAGCCGACGAAAGCAGCTGAGCGGCAGGCCACGAGGAGGCATCAGGCGCTCGAAAGAGAATTTGCTAAGGTCCAGAGGCTCAAAGCCAGTGGGGCTGAAGGGGTTTCCCTCTCCCCATTGGACACTCCTATTCCCTTTGAGCCTCCTTCGGAAACTGGGCAGCAACCTGAGCAATGGTCTTCTCCGGGGGAAACTGAACAGGTTAGTTCTCCCCAATCCAGTTTATCCTCCCCTGAACACCGGGCTTCTGCAGCCACCCAAGGCCAGGCAGGGCCTAGCACCAGGGCTCAGCGCAGTCAGTGGTCTGACCACTTTCAGTCCTATATGAGACAGGCGCTGGATCATTATTTATCTTCCCCCGGGGGTTCCTTCCCTCCTCAAGGGTCATTACCTGGAGCTGCGTTCCCTCCCCGGTGGGAGCGGGCAGCTGCTCTGGCTTCGGGGGTCTCGGAGACTTCTTCGCAGGTGGCAGAGGAAGGATCAGAGGACCTGGAGGCCGCTGGATACCCGATGTCAGGATGAGGACCCTGCTCCGGAACAGGCATCGACCAAAGGTTTATTTGACCCTGCTTCATATCGATCTATCCTGTTCAAGGCCTGTGCTGCATTGAACCAATCGGCTAAAACTAAGGTAGTCAAGTCGGCCTCCTCGGATGAGGAGGATGACTCTAACCCGCTTCTTAGTCCTCCAGTGTCGGAGGAGGTACAGATGCCATGCCCCAAAGTGTTTCGCAAGACGGTGCAATCCCAGTGGGCATCTCTGGCAACTGCCCCTTCTCCAAGCAATTTGGAGAAGACTCTGTTCAATGTTTCCTCTGCCTTTGTCTCTCTTTTGGAGGTGCCGGCTGTGGATGAGCCTCTGATTTCTCTGTTCTCCACCTCTGCCATTCCGGGAGACGTGGCTGAAACCATGAGGGCGGAGGATAAGAAATTCGAGTACTCACTCCGGCGGGCTCATCAGGCCTCGGCCTGGTCCATTAGGGCGGCTACCTCAGCTTCTTTTTTTACCAGGGCTTCCATCATGTGGCTCCGGAAACTGCAGGCGAGTGTCCCTCCAGACCAGGTACGCACACACCAGACTTTAACCAAATTGCTTACAGCTGCAGAGTTCGTGGCAGATTCCTCCCTGTTTGCAACGCGTTATTCGGCCAGATCGATTGGAGCGACCGTAGCCTCTCGGAGGCTCCTATGGCTCAAGCAGTGGAGGACAGATTTGAAGGCTAAGTGGCGGCTGTCCACCTCCAAATATGAAGGTAAAAAGCTGTTTGGTACAATTCTGAACCCGTACATCATAGAGGACAAGAATAAGAGGAAGATATTGGCCCACCCCTCTAAGAAGTCGGAAAGTTGGCCTCTGAGGCAAGGGTCCCGACAGATTGGTTCCTGGGAGGGGAGGCAGCCCTTTCGGGGGGGGGGCGGTCCGGGGATTGGTCCAGAAGCTCGCGTTCCTTTTCCTCCAGACAGGAGCGCTTCCAGGACCGCCCCTCCTCCGGCAGGGGCCAGTTCTCTTCAAGGCGTCCCTTCAGAGGGTCGGGTGGTCGGCCCTACAGAAGGTCAAAGTGACGCCATGGACAGTCCCATAGGCGGTCGCCTGGCCCTGTTCAGCGAGGTGTGGCAGGAGACCACCACCGACTCATGGGTCAGAGAGACTGTAACTCACGGCTTAGCCCTAGAATTTTATTCCCCTCCCCTAAGTCAGTTCATAAAGTGTCCGGTTTCGCGCGATCTGTCAAAAGCATGCTTGCTAAAGCTGGCCATAGACCACCTCGTAGAGATAAAGGCCATAGAGCCGGTTCCCCCAGGGCAGGAGAAACAGGGATTCTATTCCATCCTGTTTGTAGTGCCCAAGGCATCGGGGGGTTGGAGAGCAATCCTCGACCTCAAACGACTAAATCACTTCGTAGTGTACAAAAGGTTCAAAATGCAGTCCCTCAGATCCATCCTGGCCAGCATCCGAAAGGGGGACCTACTCTCGTCAATAGACCTGACAGAGGCTTATCTACACATCCCTATCAGGCAGGACCACCGGCGGTTTCTCCGGTTTTGCCATGCAAACTGACACTTTCAATACAGGGCACTCCCGTTCGGCCTATCCTCGGCCCCTCGGGTGTTCACAAAGGTGCTAGCGGTACTAGGGGCGCACCTTCGCACGCTACCTGTGCGCGTCCAGTTCTATCTGGACGACATACTAATACTATCAAATACTCTTCAGTCCGCCCAAGCAGATCTAAGGGTAACATTACACACCCTTCAGGCTCACGGGTTTTCAGTCAATCACAAGAAAAGTCATCTGGTTCCCTCATTACGTCTTCTACACCTAGGAGCAATCATAGATTCAGGCACGGGCATGGTTTACCTTTCCCAGGAACGGAGGGCGAGCATTCAAAAGCTCACGCGTCTCATTCACAGACAAAGATTGGTCACTCTATCGCAGCTATCCCAGCTCCTGGGAAAGATGGTCTCGTGCATGGGGATCGTTCCCTGGGCCAGGCTCCATTCCAGGAGTCTTCAATGGTTTCTCCTTCCCTTCCAAAGGCTCAACCAAAGTGCATCGTTAAGAAAGGTCAGGGTGCCACAGCAGGTACTTTCGTCCCTCCGGTGGTGGGCCTCGTCCACCATGTCCAGGGGGACCCTCTTCAGGGAACCAGACAGACTTACGGTGACCACCGATGCCAGCCAATTCGGCTGGGGGGCTCACTTTCAGACGCATCTAGCCCAGGGCAGGTGGTCTCCATGGGACTTGGCCCACAATATAAACTGGCTCGAACTCAGGGCCATTCACCTAGCCCTTCTCCACTTCTCCCCCCTACTGACAGGGTCCCACGTTCTGGTCCTGACGGACAACGTCACAGCAAAGGCTCACGTGAACAGGCAGGGAGGGACCAGATCAGAGGTCCTCATGCAGGAGGCCAGAGCTCTGGGTCTGTGGGCGGAGTTGCACCTAGGTAGGTTCTATCGTGGCAGAACACATCTCAGGGGAGGCGAATCGCCAGGTGGATTCCCTCAGCAGAACCACGGTGGACCATGCGGAGTGGCGCCTGGATCTGACTCTGTTCGGGGAGATCTCGGACAGGTTCGGATGTCCTATCCTAGACCTCTTTGCGTCACCGGTGAACACTCAACTTCCCCGGTTTCTCTCCAGGTTTCCTGCGAGAGGAGCGGAGGGCACGGACGCTCTCAGGTACAGCTGGCCACGGGGCCTACTGTATGCCTTCCCTCCACTCCCGTTGCTACAAGCAACAATCCGCAAACTGATTCGGGAAGAGGCGGAGGTGATCTTAATTGCTCCGTACTGGCCGAGGCGTCCGTGGTTTGCAGACCTTGTGGACCTGTCACTCTCCCCAGTATGGAGACTCCCTCCGCATCGGGTGTCTCTCAGTCAGGGGCGCCTTCAACATCCAGACCCTCAGTGGTTGCAGCTAGCCTCCTGGCACTTGAGCGGGAAGGGTTAATTAGGCAATCCTTTTCAGATGGCGTTATTGCAATTATCCAGGCCTCACGTCACCCTTCCACTAATAGGATATACGATGCTACGTGGAAAAGTTTTTCCATGTGGTGTAGCAAGCACAGGTTAGATCCTCTTTCGGTCACTATTCCAAATGTCCTAGAGTACCTTTTAGAAGGCATGAATAAAGCTCTAGCGCTGAATACTATTCACAGGCAGATGGCAGCTCTGCAGACTGTCCTCTCTTGCGATAACCTGGCTCCATTGTCACAGCACCCGGCGGTGTGTGCCTTCCTAAAAGGGGCGGTTTCAATACGGCCTCCTGTCGTTCACCGTTTTCCATCCTGGGACCTTCCCAAGGTTCTGCAGGCTCTGACTTCCCCGCCCTTTGAACCCCTCGAGTCCTGTTCGCTCCGCCATCTCTCAATGAAGGTAGCCTTTCTGATGGCTATCACTTCTGCGAGACGAATCTCGGAGCTGGCGGCCCTTTCAGTTCGCAAGGACTTAATCATTTTCTCTGATGATAGGGTTACTCTACGTTTGGACCCTTCCTTTGTGCCAAAAGTTGACTCCTGTTTTCATAGGTCGCAGGACCTAGTGCTCCCGAATTTTTGCCCGCGCCCTTCCCACCGTCTGGAGAGACGTTGGCATACCTTGGACATTCGCAGGGCCCTGCTACATTATGTCAAGCGGATTTTGGCCCTTCGTAAATCTGAGGCATTGTTCGTCTCCTTTCAGCCGTCGTCCTTGGGTCAGAAGGTTTCTTCTTTGACAATTGGCAGATGGATCAGGGCATGCATAGCCAAGGCGTATGTTTCCTTGTCTCTTCCAGTCCCGTCACATATCACTGCTCACTCCACGCGAAGTGCGGCTACCTCGGCGGCCTGGCTTACTCAGGCGTCTGTGGAGGAAATATGTAGGGCGGCGACCTGGTGTTCTCCTTCCTTTGTTAGGCACTATAAAATTGACAAGTTTGCTGCATTGGATGCCTCCTTTGGTAGGAGGGTACTGCAGCAGGTGGTTACCACTTCGGAGTCCCCAGCCTAGACTCCCACCCATAGGGACATGAAGGGCTTTGGTATGTGCCACCAGTGGATTATACATCTTCTCATGCTGGAGAAGGGGCGTTGTCTTACCTGAACGCCTTTTCTCAGCATGAAGATGTATAATCCACGCCCTCCTCTATTAAGTCTAGGCAGGTATTTGTTAATTGGAAAGTTGTTTCTTTTGTTTGTTTGGAGTTTTGGGTCAGACTTTCGTCATGGAAGCTTCGCCTCTGTCAAAACTGGGAACAGGAAGGGACCACAGGAAGAGGCGTGGCTAAAAGTTTCTGACCTAGTCTCAAGCTGATAGGCTGTCGCAAACCCACCGGTGGATTATACATCTTCATGCTGAGAAAAGGCGTTCAGGTAAGACAATGCCCCACCTCTTTTTTTTGCAGTAGTTGTTAAGTAAACATGGTGGTTGTTAAGTTAATGCAATGGTTGTTAAGCAAAAACATCGTAAATCACAGTCACATGACCCCAGGACACTGAAAACTGGCATAAATTCCGGCTGGTTACCAGGCACCCAAAATGCAGTCACATGACTCAATAGAATAGAATAGAATAGAATAGAATAGAATAGAATAGAATAGAATAGAATAGAATAGAATAGAATAGAATAGAATAGAATAGAACAGAACCTTTATTGTCACCTTAAATGAACACTAATCAGCATACATTAAAATGAAATTTTGTTGCATTCAGCTGTCAAAAAAATACCATTATGCATATACCCACATACACAAACATATCTGACACAGAGGGGCGGGACTGTCCATTGGTCCTTTGGAATAGGGTTGTAACTAAGTTTTGGTGTGTCTGTTGTAACTTTGAACAGTCTCTTCGTGACCGGTGATAAGTCAAGGACTGTCTATAGTGGTTAAGGAGTCAATGGGGGAAACTCAGCTTGTAGTCCCCCCCATTTAGGTATGGAAGAGAACAGGGCGATTTTGGGCCAGGTACATTCTGTCAGCCCAACCAACTTCACAGGGTTATTGAAGGAAGAAATAGGAGAAATAGTGATGTATGTGAGAAATATGATGATGTATGTGAGCCGCCCTGAGTTCTCCGGAATAGGGCGGCATAGAAGTCAAATTAAATAAATAAAATAAATAAATAAATGTTGCCTTGAGCTCCCGTACCAAAGAATTTAACTAATAATAAATGTGAATACTGCTAATGTCTTACAGCAACTGCCATTATTAATAATCCATTTGTGGTTTTGCCACAGATATCAGCAATAGTCATTTTTTCGATTAAGGCACAGATAAAGGTAGTCCTTGACTAACAACTATTTGTTTAACAACTATTCAAAGTTACAACAGTGCTGGAACAATGGAGTTACAACCAGTTCTCACACTTAACAACTGTCACAGTGTTCCTGGAGTTACACAATCAAAAACTGAGTGCTTGTCATCCAGCATATATGACATGCATTCACCACTGTGACCTTCCAACAAACAAAATCAATGGGGGAAGGCAGATTTGTATGATTTACTTAACAACTGTGGTTATTCACTTAACAACCACAGCAAAACAAGGGTCATAAAATCAGACAAAACTTACTTAATGACCTCATCACTTAGCCATGGAATTTCCGGTCCCAATTGTGGTTATAAATTGAAGACAAGCTTGGTCCTACCATCCCCCTAGATTGTGTTCCCCATGAAAGGCTACACTAATGTGTAGAATGTCAATGTTTTGATCACCTTGTTGCCAATAGAAGTAGCTCACTGCATGGTTATCCACTGTTTCAGATCTATGTCCGCAGCTCAGATTATGACCGCACCATCATGAGTGCCCAAACCAACCTGATGGGACTTTATACAAATTCACATCCGGAGAGTCCTTGGAAACCTGTTCCCATCCACACTGTGCCTACTAAGGATGACAAAGTAAGTGAACACGAGAGCTCCGAGACGGGGCTCGGTTATTCGGCAATTTCCCGGCCATCAGGAGTGTTGGCCCACCGGGAGAGACTACCAGTTTGAAGAGGATCCTCGGACGAATCGAAAGAGGTGAAGCACACCGCGAGAAAGCCCGAGGGGGCTTAAGACGGGGACGAAGAAGCCGGCGGCGGGCGGCCGGCCCGAAGACGCGACGAGCGGGAGCTGGCACGAGCAATGGAGGCGGAAGGTACAGAGACAAAGCGGCAGTAAGGAGGGAGGAGGAGGTGGAAGGCCTGGAAGAGAAATACCCCGGCCGGCAGAGAGACGTGGGGAGAGAAGCCCTTCTAGCTGCGCCCCTGAGTTAAGGGAAACGGAGTCCCAGGGGCAGCACAGTGGCCAGAATTTCCAAGGGAGGAAGAGAGAAAGCTGACAGAACACACTAGTACCTGGCTGGGAAAGGAAAACACAGAAGGGCAAGAAGGACCCTGAAAAGAGCGAAGAGAAGAAAGGAGCAGACAGGCTACAGCCTGGAGGGAGCCAAAGCACAGCCAGGTGGAAGAAAAACGGGTGGAATTGAGTCACAGAAGGAAGGGAGGAGCAATACAAGCTGAAAGAGGTTCCCTACTAGGACGAGATTCAATTTGAACTTGCCCTAGGATCTTAGATGACTCCCAGCTTGGAACTGCCTGACTACTGATTCCCACCCCTGAGCTGTTTGAATTTTGAATTTGGAGCCTTATCCCTGAAAGGCTAGAATACAGGATCAGCACCTGAACACTGCCCTGGGATTAATCTGGCTTACTCTAAAATTCAAAAGAAAAGCCGGGCCAACAGTAGGCTGAACCCAGGATGGCCACCAAGCAGACCAAACTGATACCCGCAAAGGGAGTTGCATCCTCCCCAGCTCAGCTTCCTAAAACACCAGGGAATAATCCACATACCCTCCCATCCTCCCACCTACCCACAGGCCCCCAGACCCCCCTGTCAACCCAGGCCTCTCCAGAGTCACACATGATGAAAGAACTCAAAGAGATGATAGAGGCATTGGGAAAAAGGGTGGAGGGAATGGAAAAAAAGTTGGAGGAAGTGGGCACAAGGATGGAGAGACGGTGTAAAGATATAGAACAGAAGCTGGAGGAACATGGCAGAGACCTAGAGAGAAAGTGGGAAGAACAACGCAGTGCGGTGACTGCAGACCTGGATCAAATCAAGGAAACAATGCAAGCACACAACAAGAGAATGAGGGATGAAATTGGAAAAATTTTTAAGGCGATCTGGGAGAGGGTGGAAAAAAGGATGGAAGAAGCGGAGAGTCACATGGAGGGACAAATAGCGGAGATGAAAAGTGTGGCTCAGGACCAATCCACTATGATGCAATACTGGCAGATGGCGACAGCAATCAGATTTAGGGGATTGAGAGAGACAACAAATGAAAACCAAAAGGACCTGAAAAGAATCTTTGTAAGGGCCCTGGCAAAATTTCTGGGAAAGGAAGCCGAAGATATTTCATGGCAATTCGACAGAGTCCACAGAGTTAACTCATGGATGGCAGCAAACAGGCACCTACCAAGGGACGTGGTCATCCATTTTGCGACAAAGGGGTTCCGGGACTTTATCTCCATAACGTCCTACAACAAGAAATTATATGTAGAGGAGCAAGAGGTGGCAATACTGAAAGAGATCCCCCCGAAGATGCTACGAGACAGAAAAGATTACAAGTTCCTGGTCAATGAACTGAGATCACGCGCTCTACAATATCGATGGGAAGCCCCAACTGGATTGTCACTACTCTATAAAAACAAAAGATACCACCTGAACTCAATCCAGAAAGCAAAAGAATTTCTTGAAAAGGAGCTGAAGGCGGAAGGACCACAACCCACAACGAGGGACAACGTAGACCACATGAAAGCGGAAGGGACTTAGAACAACGAACAAACTACCCAGAAGCACAGACCGATGCAGCAGTAGGAGAAGTGAAAGGACCACCTCGGGATGCGACGGCACAGAGAACAGATGGCAATAAAAACAAGGAAGCAGGGCAGATTACAGAGTCAAGGCAATTAAGGTCCACTACCAAACGCACAGACCAGCAAGAAAAGATCCCACAAAACAATATGAGCACCAACCCGGATACCATGGGAGCGAGACCAAGGAAGAAAGCAGGGGAAAAAGCAGAAGCGGTCTGGCAGGAGTATCCTGAAGCTGATAATGGCAAGTAAATATCTGACTTGGAACGTTAACGGGTTAAACTCCCCACAGAAAAGGAAGAAAATATTTCATTACCTGAATCAAGGTAAAAGTGATATAATTTGCCTAGAAGAAACACACATCAGAGCGGCGGACCAGAAATATTTAATCAACAACAAACTAGGCACACAATTTGTTGCAGCGGCAGCAGGAAAGAAGAATGGAATTGTTATATATGTAAAGCAACATGTAAGAGCCAAGCTAATAGAGTCGGACTCCCAAGGTAGATACCTAGCAATCGAAATAATACAGGAAGATAAGAAAATTCTGGTGATGGGCATATATGCACCAAATCAACAACAAGGAAAATTCTACAAAATGATACACAAGAAGTTAACACAACTCAACTACAGATCATGTAATATAATGGGAGACTGGAACGGGGTCATAGAGATCGTCCTGGATAAAAAGAAGACTGCACCTAACCCGCAAAAACACTCCAAGTTGCCTAAATCCTTCTTCGACATAAAGGAGGACCTTGAACTGACAGACATATGGAGGGAAAGACACGGCAAAGAGCAAGAATTTACATTTTTCTCAGACAGACATCAATCATTCTCCAGAATTGAATTTATATTAACAACTAGCGACTTGCTGGTCGGCCTACAAATGGTGAAAATCCTACCCAAAGTACTATCAGACCATAACCCGGTATGGATGGAATTAAGACATGGTCGGAAACCTAGGAGATCCTGGAGAATTAATGAAAACCTGTTTAAATACGAAGAAAAGGTGGCGGAATGCAAAAATGCTATGAAGGAATTCTTTAGCATAAACATGAAAAATGAGACACCTATAGAAATGATATGGGACGCCAGCAAGGCATATATGCGTGGGATTCTCATGGACATGAATAACAGGCACCGTCGTAAACAAGAACAAAAAAGGAAGGAGTTAGAAGATGAGATAAGTAAGAAAGAGCAGCTATTAATAAAAAGACCGGAGGACAAAGTCACCAAAGAAGGAATCAAGATACTAAGGAAACAATTTGACTTGTTGTTGGCAGACCAAGTGGCAAGGAATATACAATACGCAAAGCATAAGACATGCTGTAATTCCAACAAACCTGGTCGGTGGCTGGCTTATATCCTGAGGAAGAAGCAGAAATCCCGCATAATTGAAAAGATAGAGTACAAAGGCAAGGAAGAATTTCAACAGGAAGCCATCAAGAAAGCTTTTACCGAGTTCTACTCAAAGCTATACGCCGAGGAGAAGACACAAGACAAGGAGATAGATAAGTTTCTACAAAATGAAAAGTTATTGATAATCACCGATGATCACAGAGATTCCCTGAATGCATTGATCACAAAAGAGGAAATACACTCAGTGATCAAACAACTGAAGAAGGGAAAATCGCCCGGGACGGATGGGATAACAGCGACCTACTACAAGCACCTCCTAGAGGAAATGATAGAACCCCTCAGAAAATTATTTGTCAACATACAAGAAGGAGGCCAAGTCCCACCGTCATGGAAAACAGCCCACATCTCTCTAATCCCCAAAGAGGGAAAAGACAATGCACAACCTGAAAATTACAGACCCATTTCACTACTGAACGCAGACTACAAAATCTTCGCAAAAATTTTGGCCAACAGATTAATGACTGTGTTACAAAAAATAATTCACCCGGATCAAACTGGATTTATACAAGGACGTCAGATGAAAACTAATGTAAGACAACTGCTGAACATAATAGAGTATTTGGATAGGCACAATCAGGTGCCCGCCACTCTCATGTTTATGGATGCAGAAAAAGCCTTCGACAGACTGAATTGGCCGTTTCTGACAAAACTGATCGGGGGGATGAAAATGGGAAAACAGTTTCTTAACTCCATAATGGCAATTTACCAGAAACAAACAGGCCAGATCATTGTGAATGGAGACTTAACAGACTCATTTAACATAGAAAGAGGCACGAGACAGGGATGCCCGCTATCACCCTTGCTATTTGTTCTAACGCTGGAGATTCTACTGAACAAGCTAAGAGCAGCAGAGGACATAAAGGGCATACGGATTGGACAACAAGACTACAGACTATGTGCCTTCGCAGACGACCTGCTGGTAACAGTGTCGCAACCAGCACAATCAGTTAGGAGATTGATGGAGATAATGAAAGACTATGGTAGGGTATCAGGCTTCAAAGTAAATATATCTAAGACGAAGATGCTAGTTAAAAATCTAGACAACAAAGCAAAACAAGACTTGGAAAGAATAACGGGTTGTGAAATAGTTAAGAAAGTTAAATACTTAGGAGTGGAGATAGAAGCAATGAATGCGAAATTATACAAAAATAACTACAAGGTGCTGTGGAACAAGATACAAACAGATCTGGACAGGTGGAAAACACTACGATTGTCCCTGCTGGGCAGGATAGCAGCAGTAAAAATGAACGTATTGCCAAAATTTCTATTTCTCTTTCAAATGCTACCCATACTCAAAAAGGATGTGGACTTGGACGAATGGCAGAAGGGCATCAACAGATTTATTTGGGATGGCAAGAAACCGAGGGTTAAATTAAAAGTCATCCAGGATACAAGGAAGAGAGGGGGTTTAAAAATGCCCAATCTGAAGTTATATTACTACGCCGCGGTGCTGGTGGCGCTGAGTGACTGGATCAACATGACGAACGACAGAATATTGAATGTTGAAGGGCATGGTCTATTATTCGGCTGGCACGCATATCTGGTGTATGACAAAAAGGCTGACAAGAACTTCAGGGAGAACCCACTACGAACCCCGTTGTTGTGGGTCTGGAAGAAATATAAGTACCTTCTACACGATAAGATCCCCATCTGGACGATCCCCGGGCATGCAATAGGAGACATAAATATATCTCAAGGACAGGAAGGGGTGCCCTATAGTAAACTTGTACTGGAAGAAGAAAATGGGTTTTCATTAAAGCCACCAAATATGCTAGCAGATGAAGGAATAGGGGGTTCCTGGCTATTATATTTGCAACTGCAGTCTAGGTGGCAAAAAGACACGAAGAAGGGCTTATCCCTGACAGATGAGAATTTAATTGAACAGACTAGAGAGCAGGGGACCATGCATATCAAACGAGTGTACGGTGTTCTGATAGAAATGGACTCTGAAACTGTGCTAGTCAAGAACTGTATGGTAAAGTGGGAACAAGATTTTGGGCATCCTATCACGATGGAAACGTGGGAGGGAATCTGGGTGAGAAATGTAGAATTTACGAAAGCACAACATTTAAGGGAAAATTTCTATAAGATGTTCTATAGGTGGCATCTAGATCCGAAAAAATTATCATATATCTATCCAGACACCCAACCTAAATGTTGGCGGTGTGGCAATGGGGAGGCTACATATTTTCATGTATGGTGGACACGTAGAAAAATTAAAGCCTTCTGGAGGAAAATATGGTGGACACTCCAAACCATTCTGAAAAAGCGTATTGAATTTCTACCTCAGGTTTTTTTGTTAGGGATCATAAAAGATTGCACTACTACAGAGACGAACTTGATTCTAAACTTGATCACAGCAGCAAGACTGCTGGTGGGACAATACTGGAAGAGGCCAGAAATACCACCTGATGCTTTACCTTCCGTAGGCAGCTTCAATGTGGGTCAGACACGGTGGCCGAATGTAGAGATAAGACACAAGGTTTCTCTCTGAGGTGACTGACATTCAAATGAAATCAGCCTCCTCTCTTTATTTGGTTAACATCAAACAACGTGAATAAATCACATACAAAAAGGTTTGAGTCCGGCAGTTTTACAATAGCATAATATAAAATGTTTCATCAATGATTATATTTCCTGCTTAGTCAGGAGGTCAGGAGATTACAAGACAATTACAAGATAATATGTTTCCTACATCTAACTATAAAGTAACACCTTCGTTTTCAACTGTCAAAGGTCTGTAAATCCTTGCATATGATCTGAGGCTAATTTGGTGTCTGTTTTCAGACCATTTCCGATCTGCTGCTTATCTAACTTCAGTTATCTTAAACATAGCTTGAGAAAGTTTGTTCGCTTATGTGTAAGCCATCGATTGAGGAAACTCCAGCCAGCAATTGAGAAAAACCCTTTTGATCTGAGCAATTGCCTTGCCTGAAGGCTTTGTAAATCACGGCAATTATCCCAGCCAAAAGGTTCCTGCGGTTAGAAGCCTCTTTATTTGAATACACAAAAATACGATGGCTAAATAAATGCTTACGGTCAGCTCAAGTGGGATGCATTACAACACCACCTATTGAAGAATGGACTTTGAAAGTAATAAATTTGGCAGAAATGGCGAAAATATCAGCATACTTGAAGGATCACTCAAATGAACAATATATGACAGACTGGAAACAGTGGATAGATTATATACAAGAGAAACACCAATCAAATAAAATGTATCTGGCGTATAGTTGAGGCTAGACGTGAGGAGTGAAGAATGTTTACCAAATTTGACGTATATAAAGACTAATACTTACTGATGTATTTTATGATCTATGATGAATGCTTCTTAATATGCAGTTATGATTAAGGTTGAGTGCTTTAATAAAAAATTTTTTTAATAAAAAAAAAGTTCAAGCAAAGACAAAAAAAAAAGTAGGTGAACACAACCTGTATGTGCCCTATTAAATGTTTTCCCACCCTGTTTATATGGCTGTTCATGATACATTGCAAGGTACAGTTCAGTGAAATGACATTTGGAAGAGTAGAAAAGGAGTTTACAACAACAAAAAATATAAATATGTAACTGTAAATTCATGGTATGGTTGTTTAAAAAATATTTATCATACAGATTACAAGGTATGTATCAAAAAACTTTGGCAAATGGATAACAGCCCAGAGCACCATTTGCTAATTGAAAGGTTCCCTAGACATAAAATACAGGTAATCCTCAATTTATGACCACAACTGAACCCCAAATTTCCATTGCTAAGCAAGGCAGTGAGTCATACCCCGTTTTATGGCCTTTTTGCCATGGTTATTAAGTGAATCACTGCAGTTATTAAGTGAATCATGCAGTTGTTAAGTGAATTTGGCTTCGCTTATTAGAAGCTCCCTAGGAAGGTTGCAAATGACAATCCCAGAACCCCAGAACACTGCAGCCACTGTAAATATATATGCTAGTTGCCAAACACCCAAAGTTTGATCATATGAGTGTGGGGATCAGTGGTGGGATTCAAATACCTAAAGAACCGGTTCTCTTATTGGATGCAGGCCTGAGCCTTCGAGGCCTAGAACGGACTTCCAGAAGTGGCATCCACACACTTCTGGCAGGCCATTCTAGGCCTAGGAGGCCTCCTCCAGGCCTCCGAGGCCTAGAATGGGCTTCCGGAAGTGGCATCCATGCACTTCCAGCGGGCCGTTCTAGACCTGGGAGGCCTCCTCCAGGCCTCTGAGGCCTAGACTGGACTGCCGGAAGCAGTGTGCAAAATTTAGCTACCGCTTGTATCGAACCGGTGTGAACCAGCTGAATCCCACCACTGGTGGGGATGCTGCGACTGTCATAAGTGTGAGAACCGGTCATAAGTCACTTTTTTCTGTGCCGTTGTAATTTTGTATAATCATTAAATGGATTTAAATTAAGGGCCACCTGTAAACACTTTCAGTGCACTTGTGACAGTTGAGGTGAATCTGATCAGTTCCATATATGGAAAGAATATATTATTTTAGAATATACCCTGACAGTGACTTTAGGACAACCTAACCTTCTTCACAAGAATTTTCTTATGGAGAAAAACAGGAGGATGAGAATAGAGAGCACTATATGTATTATATGCTGCTTGAATTTCCTACCTGAATGGTGGGACATCAATCTAACAATGAATAAATAAAATGGATAAGGATAAACTGGAATTATGTGCATTTATTTTTTCTCAGCCCTAAAATATCCAGGGGTCATTATTTTTCTACAAGACTCAAAAACAGGGCTATGTAGAAAGTTAGTTTTACTTGGAAGCAAACACTGGTTTATCATAAAAGAGAGTTATAGCATTGCAATAGAAGGTTTTTTAAAAAATTTTTTTGAAAGAAATGCTGATCATAGAGAGGTTTGATTCTCATACATTGCTTCTGTGGCATCTAGCTCTCAGCCATTATTCCAACATATATTTTAATTAGAATTTAGGGAAAATCTGCTTCAACAGAGATACATCATACAACCTTATTATTTGGATTCAGGAATATCTGCAGAGACTCAAAAAAGCCAAGTTGACAATTGTCATCAAGCCCCTGCATGTGCAACAATACATAAAAAGATGTGGGGTTTTGATTGCCTGGTTGTGTACCACCTTCTTTTTTTTTTTTGATACACATACACACTCACATACACATACCAATGCCTCTGCATGTATTGCTCAGGAGTAAAAGAATGAAAAGTAAAATAAAACCATATTTGCACTAGTTAGTTTTCACTTATTTGTATATACAGTATTTCACATTTTGGCCTTAGAGAGGGCTTGCTGGCTAAAAAATAGTTTTAGACCCAGTTACTAATGATGTGTTCCTTTGGCCCTATCACTTTAGGATTTGAAAAAAGAGAATGCACACTGAGTAGAGGACTAACAATCAAAAAGAACAAATAAATAAATCTATGCAGTTCGCATCACATGAAAAAAAAACTTCAGAGATGTATCTTCCTTTTAGAATGCTTAACTATGGTAATCCTAGTTTTAATATTATAATTTTATTTTTATTGTATATGCTTCCCTGGAAGTCTTGTATATTATAAAGGTAAATTATAAATGTATGGGAGCAAAGTTTTCATCTATGTATTTCTTGAAAGAGTCCTCTTGTAGAAAACTAGGAGAAATTACATCCCTAAATCATCTTTAACAATGTTATAAGTCAGGGGTCTTCAAACTTGGCCCTTTTATGACTTGTGGACTTCAACTCCCAGAATTCCTCAGCCAGTGTTGCTGGCTGAGGAATTCTGGGAGTTGAATTCCACAAGTCATAAAAGGACCAAGTTTGAAGACCCCTGTTATAAGTGAACTCATCCTTACTTTTCCTTTTGCTATTCTCCTACATTTTCTTTGCTATCTTACTATAAAGCACATGTTTCTATTATTCCAGTCTCTTTGTTACATATTTATTCCACTCCACAAATACTGGGAAGGCTCTCACCTTGTCTCTTAAGTCTATTTCATTTATCTTCAGCTCTGCCTGTTTTGTTTTGTTTTCATAGCTATTGAATCAAAGGCTAGCACAACATTACTACAACAGTAAAACCTTAATAAGGTTTTAAAACTGGCACAAAACAAGGATTTGATTTTGGCAGTTGCAAATCTGCCATTCAAATCTATTGGAAATAAAATATGAACTGGACTGAGAAGGAACATATAAAAGATTTAGTAGTACAGGTAGTCCTCGACTTACAACAGTGTGTTTAGTGACCATTCAAAGTTACAATGGCATTGAAAACTGAGATTTATGACCCTTTTTCACAATTACGACCTTTGCAGCATCCCCAGGATCATGTGATCAAAATTCAGATGCTTGGACTTCCGGTTCCGGGTCACGGCGTCACTAGTCGAGCGGGAAGATTGCTCTCCTCGCCGACTTGTTTTCCCTCCGTCGGCGGACCCTTATGCGGGTCCAAAGTCGCCCTGGAGGGTGCGACTTTCCTACAAGGAGGCAGCGATCTGGCAGCGGAGGAGCAGCGGCTCCTCCAGCTGTCCGGATGGAACTCCGAGGGCCGACGGAGAAGAAGATCGGCCAATAAAATGGCCGATCGCTCTGCCGCAAGAAACCACAAGTCAAAAAAACATCTAAGCTTCAGACCCACCGTGGTGAATCCGGGTGAGACCTTTCTTTTTTTCCCTCTCTTTGTTTTTGTTTTGTTTTGTTTTGTTTTTTGCCTGTAAGAGCTGTGTTGGAAAGACTTCCCTAGCTCGGAAAGGCATCTTTTACTCGTTGGGGAAGAAAGGCGAACAAAGGAATAAAGTAAAGCTTTAGAAATTACGTTGTTTTTTTTATACAAGTACGTTTTGGGGTATCGTAAATTTTTTTTAAGAACTTTATTATTAGCCTATGTTGTTTTCTTTTGAGTAAAGAAATAAAAATGAAAAATGAAATGACTTTTGGGAAAAAATGGATTTTTTTAGCTTACTGAGGACATCTACTGGTTAAAAAGTGATATTGCAACTGGAGAGGAGATGATTTCTTTATATGAAAGTTAACTGGATGTTTGAATTTTCTTCTAAAATGGAGCTGTACTCACATTTAAACTGTAAACTTATTCTGGAAAAAATCTATGAGACTAAAGAGGAAATTTGTGCTACAATGAAAGAGTTTACTACAGAACTAAGAACCAGAATCTCTTCCTCAAACTTTAAAACTGACTTTCAGATTGCACCTGATTCTTCTATCAAACAGACTCTACAAGAAGAGGACTTAACTGAGAACAAAGAGAAATTGACTCTGCCTTATATGCAACTCAGTTATGGCGTTGAGAATCAGGAAAAGCAAAGACTGGGACTTGGAACTCTAAAGCAACGAGACTTTATGCAAAAAAAATCAGAAGGCCAATTCAGAGGTCAAGATGGTTCTCACTGATTCAAAAGATATTACAAGCAATAAAGAGAGACCTATCTGTTGGAAAGGAAGCTTTGCTATGGAAACCTACTTGGCATTTGAAAAAACTTAGAATAAGATTTAAAAAAAAAAAGAAAGTTAAAATTTTGAGTAATGGACTAAAGGCAATCTAGAACTATGGACTGATTTAAGGACCAAGGTTATGAGTTAGATGTAAGAAAAATGGGATTAATGGAAGATATAAAATTTATCTATATGGAAATTACTGATGATTTATTTGTTTGATGATTAATGAATTGAAATATCTTAAAATTTGATGTTATCTTGTTAGTTTAAAGTTGATTGATGGTTTATATAGCTTTAGGATAGATTAATACTTTAGCCTAAAAAAGAGATATTGTGAGATAATGGGTTAAAGGCAATTTAGATTAATGGATTTGATTTTAGGATTAAGATTAAGATTATGAGTTACAAGTAAGAGAAAAAAGGAGTGACTAATGAAATACATATTAAATGCTTTAAGAATGTGTTTGTTCTTTTTTTCTTTTTTCTTTTTGTTTAGGATAATAGGGTTATTTGTAAGAAAATTATTATGTAATCTTGAACTAATCTAATAAAATGATTTCTGCTTGATAAGATTGATGTTATTGGTTACAACAATTTAATTGGATATGAACTGAATTATGTTTAATGGATTGAAAAAAATTAAGATTTGATTTTATCTGTTAGCTATAAGAGATTGATTAGTTGATAGATTAGATATATATAGGATAGATTAATGCTTTATTTTAATTAAGGGATATTAGTGGAAGAAGAATTAAATAAAATTTACAATAAAAACTAAGGTACCAGAATATATTTGGAAGGAATACCCAAACTGATAGAGTTTGTATTTAAAGTTAATTTGATTATGGTTGTATAAATTTTTTAAAGTGTTAGAAACAGGTACAGGTTGACTAAATTTAAACTAGATTGAACTATCTTAAATAAACTATGTTAGTTAAGGGGAAAGAGAGGGAATACTAGAGGTATTGACTGAAGTATGTATAAACGTTTTGCTTTTGGATGATTGTTTACCCTAACACCACGGTGTGCTTTGAGCATTTTCTTGTAAAAATTAAAAAAACAATAAAATTCTTGCTTGGCAACTAGTTTACATTTATAACCGTTGCTGTGTCCTGGGATCACGTGATCCCCTTTTGGGACCTTCTGACAAGCAAAGTCAATAAGGAAGCCAGATTCACTTAACAACCGGGTTATTAAATTAATCAACTGTAGTGATTCACTTAACTGTGGCAAGAAAAGTCATAAAAAGGGGCAAAACTCACTTAACAAATGTCTCACTTAACAACAGAAACTTTGGGCTCACTTGTGGTCATAAGTCGAGGACTACTTGTATTTAGTCAAAGTTCCCAATTTCTAACAATGAAGTACTACCCAATAGTTTCAGCCTGGGACAAATCTAATTCTCTATATTCCCTACTTCTGTTCCTAGCTTTTAAAACCACCAACCAGAAGCTGCCAGCGATATCAACAATTGATGGAAGAGACTATTAATTTGCCAAGCTATCAAGCTAAACTGAGAGAATGGAAGGTATGTTGGAAGAGGGCTAAGTTAAGGAGAATAATTTAAAGCCAAATTGTAGAAGTAGAATTCCCCACAATCCAAAATTGATGAAGAGGTTGCTGAATGGTAAAGCCAATTTTATCTTCTACAAGTTGTAAAATATGTAAATTGGCAGAATATCCATTCTATCACCAACATGTTTTGCTCATAATTACATCTAGAAAGTGATATTTTTTCATACAATGTTTAATTGTCCTTTTTGTTGGGAATCATTTCACATTAATATGGAACCAGATAAGAGAAACACCAATCAAACAAAGTGTAACAGGAGTATAGTTGAGGCTAGACGCGAGGAGTGGAAAAAGGCTTACTAAATCAGACGTTTTCAACGACTAATACTTAGTATTGTACATCAGGTACCATGATGATTGCTGCATAATATGTTTTTATGTTCAATGTTGATTGTTTTAATAAAAGAATTTTAAAAAAAAATTATTAAGATTTTCTTCTTTGATTACCCTCATAGTTGCAGTCTCTGAATTTCCTAGAGAGTCTGAGTATCTAAGGATGGAGGTTCATTCCCCGAGCTTGTAGGTTGGTTTCCGAAAGTTTTGTTACAAGACTAGGTAACATCTTCAGCAAAGTTCAGGGGATGTCAGTGTCACTATTCCTCTATTTATAAGTCTGTGTACTATTTTATGAATAAGTCCTGAAAACAAAAGTCTGGAAGACGTCTTCAGAATACATTCATATATTCTCAGGAATCAATCAATCAGTTAATCATTTGCCTGTCCAACATGGTCTAAATAAATTACTGAATACCTATACAATTTTGCTTCAAGGCACCACCATCCAACAGATTCCCCTAGCCGTCCACTTCAATATTAAGTCTAGACACTTTGGCTGTAATTATGCTTTTTTTAAAGTCATGGTAGACAAAGCAAATAGGTTGTCTTCTGTCTAGTTGAAGTCTTGCAATACATTAAGCCTAGATTAACAAAATATAATTAATATTTCACATGTTATGTCCAAACAAATTATATTATGCTTAATGTAATATACGATTTCTACAATATGCTAGGATAACATTTGGATTCCCTAAACCAGGGGTTTGAAACTGCCAGCCCACAGGCTGGTTTCATCATACTGAAGCCGCCCCCACCCCATTGCCAGCGATGCAAAAAGAGTTGCAATATATCGCGACACATCATGACGTAGTGAGTTTGAGACCCGTGCCCTAAACAAATTGGGAAACAAATTGTCCAAGTTCATTTTACCTAAATTTTGCATGTTGTATGAACTATGCTTTTAGATATTTGGTTTTTGAAAAGGACAAGATAATTTCAGATGTTGTTGAACTATAGTATTTAATAGCCTGGCCAACAGGAAGGAATCCTGGGACTTGTAGTTCAGCAACACATGGAGGACCACAAGTTCTTTAATATTGATTGAAATGTTTTTATTTTACCTTATATTTGGATGGTTCCACAGTGGCCTGCAAAAATAAGAACAAATAAAAATCCAAAGCATTTGTAATAACAAAACAAATGCAAAACATATTAACAAAGGCTAGAATATAAAACTATAGCAGTACAGTGAAATTTCAGTTTATGGACTCCAGTATAGTAGACCAAATGTAACAGATCAAATTACGATTTGGACATCTTGGAATAACAGACAAGTCTGTGACATCTTAAGTACTCTGGACAAGACAGTTAAATATAATTGTACCTTAATTGTATGTCATTTGCAGTTATTTGTGTCATTAGACCATGAATGACAAAAATTATATCATTCATCAGTTTTGAAACAAAGTGATCCATTTTGTAATGACATTTTTATGCAGGTGTCATTGCCACCAATTTTAACACCTATTAACACAAATGAAGTTAGTTATTTGTAAATGAATCTCTGGGTTCCTAACAACAAAACAGCATGAAATAGAAATAATCAAAATCTAGGAAAAGCAATAGCACAAAAAACACACATACTAATTTGTATCATTTGCATAGCGATGTTACTATATGGGCTGATATATTGTGCTATTTAACAGGCATTTAGGAATAAAAAATACACCTTCCTCAACTCTTTCATTAAATTTAGATCTCATTTTATTTGAAATAGTTGACAATGTGAACCATTTAAAAGAAAACATCCTCTTCTTATCAGGACCAATTCGATGAAGAGAGGATTAGTGATTGATTTGCAAGGGAAGAGTTTTAGTATTAAAAGGAGACAACCTAATGTTAAGCTTCCTAAAGGGAGAAAAGTTTCTTTTCAGACATCACTGCCTCAGAAGTAATCAGTACTAATTTACACATGGCTTATCCCAGATACAGGACAGGGCTTGAGTAGGATTACTTCAGTGCAGAGAGAAATGGCTCAATATGTTTTCTTGTTGCATTTTTTTTTCAAATTTCAAATCCTTCATAGAATAACTATAATATCTCAAATAAGGATAATAGCAAAAAGTTTGATCAGGCTGTAGGAAAGTCTACAAAACCACCAAGTGAATCCATCCGGTCTAGGACCCAGGTGATTCAGTGGTTTCTGAAACTAACCTCTGTTACTGCTACAGTGAGAGGAACCACTTTGCTAGACAGATCTAAGTTTGGGAAAGCAATCATAACTCTCTCCTAAAATACTTGGACCTAAGTAGTTCGTGTCTGCTTAGGTTCACTCTGAAGATCTGCAATGAATGCAAATAAGAATGCAGGGTTAATTGAGATGGAAATAATTGAGCACAGTGAACCTTAGTCAATTATTTCTGTTTTCCTCTCTTGCAGGGCTTTATGGAAAAAATGGCTAATTATACAGGGCTTAAATCTGAGCAACTGACCCTGAGAGGCCTCTGGAAGGTGCATGACACACTCTTCTGTCAGGTAAGAGCCTGCATCACAGATAGTTCTCAACTTACCAGCATTTGTTTAGCGACCATTCAAGGTTATGATGGCACTGAAAAAAGTTACTTACAACTGTTCTTCATGCTTACAACCATTGTAACATCCTCATGGTCATGTAATCAAAATTAATAATAATTAATTGGCATACATTTACAAAGTTTGCGATGTCCCAGGGTCATGTGATCACCATTTATTTGCAACCTTCTCCAAAGGCTCCTGACAAGCAAAGTCAATGGAGGCAGCCAGATTCACTTAACAGTCATGTGATTCACTCAACAATTGCATTGATTCACTTAACAAAATGGGAAACAAGGCTCTAAAATTGGGTGTGGCTCACTTAACAAGTCCCTTAGAACAGGGATCCCCCAAACTTGGCAATTTTAAGACTTATGGACTTCAACTCCCAGAATTCCTCAGCCAACATGGCTGAGTATTTCACATAGCATGGCTAGCTGAGGAATTCTGGAAGTTGAAGTCCACATGTCTTAAAGTTGCCAAGTTTGGAAGCCCCTGCCTTAAAAATTATGGTCCCAATTACACGAAGATCACCATTTCATTAGAAAACTCTTTTTTTCATTTTCTACACAGAAAACCCATAATATGACTTTGCCTAGCTGGGCTACACCACAGGTTTTGGCAACTCTCTCAGAGATAGAAGTGTTTAATATTGAAGCCCATGTGGGAATGCACGCTACCCAGGAGAAGGCTCGATTCATTGGAGGTACAATTAAATTTGAATTATTTGCTCTGTTTGGAATCAAGACCTAGATGTGTATGGTAAATGTCTCAAAGGTGCTTTTTTTTCCTTCAAAAGGCAACTGGACTGGGTTTTTTTTTCCTTAAGAAAGAAGAAACAAACGTTTTGCTTCCCATCCAAGAAGCTTCATCAGTTCTGATGATAGGAAGATGGAAGGACTGATGAAGCTTCTTGGATGAGAAGCAAAATGTTTTCTTCCTCAAGTGAAAAAACAGTCCAGTTGCCTTTTGAAGGGGGGAAAAAAAGCACCTTTGAGATGACTATGACCTGGATGACTGAGAATCTCCACAGATATATACAGGTAGTCCTCAATTTACGACAGTTCATTTAGTGACCGTTCAAAGTTACATCACTGAAAAAAGTGATGACCATTTTTCATACTTATGACTGTTGCAGCATCCTCACGCTCAGATGATCAAAATTCAGATGCTTGGCAACTGACTCATATTTATGACGGTTGCAGTGTCCTGGGATCATGTGATCATCCTTTGTGACCTTCTGACAAGCAAAGTCAATAGGTTAGCCAGACTCACTTAACAACCGTGTTACTCACTTAACAATTGCAATAATTCACTTAACAACTGTGGCAAAAAGGTCGTAAAATGGGGCAAAACTCACTTAACAAATGTCTCACGTAGCAACATAAATTTGGGGCTCAATTGTGGTCATACATTGAGGACTACCTGTACGGTAAAATGTGGCAATACTAAGTTAAAAAGTAAACACAGGACAGTTTGAAGGAAAACGATTGAAAGTACAAAGTGTGTACCAGCTTGGAAATATGTATGTACGTACATATGTACGTGTTTATTTAATTTCTGTACCACCAATCTCCCCTACAAAGTGACTCTTAGCCATGTAAACCTAGGACATTTCCCCATTAGCAATGTGTAGAATGATACTAGCATAATTGTGCCCAATGAGGACAAGTTTTCTGTCTACAGTGATGGCTGAATAATGCCATAGTGATGCTATTGTTCACTAACAAGGAACAGCGTAACATTCCTCAAATATCACATTAGCTTAATAGCACCACCATGTGGCAGGAATTGTTATTTAACATGCCATAACAAAGCCAGTGCTTGAGGGAGATCAGGATCCCTTCAACTTCCTTTCTAAGCTTTGGTATACTTTTTTTTTTTTTTGAAACAAATTTTATTGGTTTTTTAATTCTTAGAACAAAGTGCTCAAGACACACTGTGGTGCTGGGGTAATCAAACATCCAGAAATAAAACCATATATGAATAACTCAAATCAATACATCAAATGTTCCCTATCTATTTCCCTCAAATAGCTTAATATATTTAAAATAGTCATTTCTAATTTAAATTTCTATTAATCCTAAACCTGTTTTGGAGCTTTATGAATTTACAATTACCATAACCAAATTTAACTTTAAATAAACACATTATCAATTCAGGTATCCCTTCCAGGTATATTCTAGTTCCTTAATTTTATCATAAGTCTTGTTTATTTCTTCTCCCACTAATATCTCCTAATTAAAATAAAATATTAGTCTAACCTATACATATCTAATCCATCCATCAATCAATCTCTTTAAGATAACAAGATAATATCAAACCTTAAATCATTTCAGTCCATTGGACGAGATTCAAATTTCATCCAATTAATTATCATACCTAATAACATCCATATTATCAAACAAAAAGATCATCTGATTAAATTAACATTCAATTAATTATTAAGTCAATCCAAATCTAAAACACCTCTTCAATTTTCTTCATTCCATTACATAATAGTTTTCACACAAATAAACCTATTATTCCAAAAATACGTTCTTAATCTATTTAATATATATATATTCTAATAATCACCCATTTTTCTCTTAGTTCTAACTCAAAATCTTAATCCTTAAAATCAATCCATAGCTCTACAGTGCCTTTGATCCATTACATATAATTTTAAATTTCTCTTTTCAGTCTTATTCTGGCCTTCTTTTTGTGGCAGACAGGTTTCCATAACAAAGCTTCCCTTTCAACCGATAGGTCTCTCTTTGTTGCTTGTAATATAATTTGAGACAATAAAAAGCATCCTGACCTCTGCATTGGACATCTATTTCTCTTATCCTTAAAGCCTCGTTGCTTTAAAGGTTCAAATCTCAGTCTTTGATTTTTCTGATCTTCGAAGATATAGATGAGATGCTTGTAAGGTAAAATAAATTCCTCTTTGATCTCAATTGATTCCTCTTCTAGTATGTTTTGGTTTGTAGAATGATCAGATGTAGTCTGAAAGTCAGTTTGTAGGTTTGGAGTAGAGTTTCTGGCTCTTAATTCTGTAGTAATCTCTTTCATTGTAGCACATATTTCTTCAGTAGCCTCATAAATCTTTTCCAATATAAGTTTACAGTTTAATTGTGAATAAGGTTTCTCCATTTTAATAGTAATTGAAGAGAATCCCTTTTTTCTTTTAGTGGAGGCTGTAATTAATAAAAGTTAAGCAATATCCACCCCCACAATTACCACAGCTGCATCAGCTTATCTTTTCTCTTCAAGAATAGTTTGAAGGTCAAGTCCTTCTCATCTCCAAACAATAATCAGCAGTTGCAATGTTAACTTTTTGCCACTAGATGTCCTCAGTAGATTAAAAAATCTGTTCCAGACACCATTTCTTTTCCTTTTTTCTGTCTTTTAAAGCAGGGCTTTTCAACCTTTTCACCCATTGTGCCACTTTTAGGATATGGCAACATCCGAGTACCACCTAGCCTAGCAAGGTGTCAAAAACTTGATGACCAAAAAAAAGAGGAAAAAAGTGATATAGTACAGGTAGTCCTCGACTTACAACAGTTTGCTTAGTGACTGTTCGAAGTTACAGTGGCACTGAAAAAAGTGCCCCCCAAGCCACAGCTGAGCAAGACACCTGCCTACCCGCCCGGTGGCACTCTTCCTCCTGTCCGAGGTTTTCATTGTTGTGAGCATTTCTGTTGAGGATTGGCAGCGGGGGTGGGGTGGGGGTGTTTGTTTTTTATTTCCCCCACTCTGCTGGGTGGTTGCAGCAGGTTTTGGTCACTTTACATGACCCTGGGACACTGTGACCATCATAAATATGAATCAGTTGCCAAGCATCTGAATGTAAATCACAAGACCCTGGAGATGCTGCAACATTCCATCTGATCAGTGCTTCTTCTGGGCTTAGCAGAAGTGCCAGGATCAGTGCTGCTTTCCAGCTGATTGGTGCTTCTTCAGGGCTCAGCAGAAGCACCAGGATCAGCGCCGGGCTCCAGCTGGAGCCTGGCGCTGATCCTGGTGCTTCTGCTAAGCCCTGACAGCCCTGCAGCTCCAGCCATCTCTCGCTCAGGCTTGTGTGGTGCTGCCACCAGTTCAGCTCATTCCCCTCCCCTGCTACCACTTTTCTAGGATGGTCGCGTACCACCTGCCAGGTGCCAATGTACCACAGGTGGTACCCGTACCACTGGTTGAAAAGCCCTGTTTTAAAGGAAAAAGTGGAAAAAGAAATAATCTTCCAGTATAAAATAATAGTACAGCTCAGAAAAGAGTTTTTTCTGTACCCCAAAGTAAATGAGAATAAAGTGTAGTCTTTAAAATTTTTTGTTCTATCCTTTTGTTCAGCACCTTTTTTTCCCATGCATACAAAAGCTGCTTTTTCAAGACAGGGAAATAATTCCAACAAAGCTTTTACAGGCAGTAAAAAAAACAGAATAGGGTGAAGAGAGGAGCAGAAGGGGTCTCACCCGGATCATCCGCGGTGGGTCTATTACACTTATATGTAATTGTGACTTTTGGCTGGTGCAGCAGGGTAATTGGCCATCTTGCAGGATGATCTTTGCTCCATCGGCCCTAAGGAGAAAGCTGGAGCCACGGGAGAACCTGCCGCCCTCCCGCAGTCACCAGCAAGCCTCCTTCTCGGTGGTCGCCCCTCCAGGGTGACGTTTGACCCACTAGGGCACAGGTCGGCAACCTGCGGCTCCAGAGCTGCATGTGGCTCTTTGAGCCTACCCCTGCGGCTCCCAGCCTCCTCTGCCATTTGCAGAGAGAGAGAGAGAGAGAGAGAGAGAGAGAGAGAGAGAGAGAGAGAGAGAGAGAGAGAGAGAGAGAGACAGAGAGAGGCACTTGCACTTCCCTGCTTCTCTCTCTCTGTGTGTGCGTGTGTGTGTGTGTGTGTGTGTTTGTGTGTAAAAAAGAGAGTGGACTCACAGTGTTCTCCGAGGAGCTGAAAAGCTTATTGGGCTGAGCTCCTCCCTTTGGTGCTTCTCTGCAGGAAGCAGGAAACATGAAGGGCAGGAGAGAGCTAGCTAGCCCAGCTATGCTGACTCAGGAATTCTGGGAGTTGAAGTCCATGAGTCATAAAAGAGCCGAGGTTGCCTACCCTGAGTTTGTTGGAGAACAGCTTGAAGCCAGCTTGCCAGGTAAGCAGAAGATCAGAGAGAGGGAGAGAGGGAGAGAAAGAGAGAGAGACACACAGAGAGAGACAGAGATCCTTCTGACATCTAAAATGAAGATAATACTGCATATATCCTTTTCTACCTTTATTACACACACACACACACACACACTTATAATAAAGGTAAAAAAAGGATATATGCAGTGTTAGCTTCATTTTAGATATCAAAAGGGTTTTGCGGCTCCCAGTGTTTTGTTTTTGGTGGGAAATGGGTCCAAGTGGCTCTTTGAGTGTTTTGGGTTGCCTACCCCTGCACTAGGGGGTCTACCGGCGAAGAAAACCCAGCCGGAGTGGAGACGAGTCTCTAGACACGTCCGGCGTTGCCGCGTACCGGAACCAGAAGTCCTTTGGTATACTTTCTGATATGACACTGTGCAGTTCATGTCTTCTCAGCATCTTTCAGCCTTGTGCTTTTCTGAATGTCAGATACATTTCAGTATATTATCTATCAGCATATTTTCCTCTCTGCAGGTTTACTGCTGGGTGCTATTTTGAGCAACCTTTCCAAAACGGTGTGCCAGGATCTGCCTCTTAAGATGATCATGTATTCTGCTGTAAGTTCTCCTCTTCCTTACAATTCCAAAGATCCACTTTGGAAAATGAGATAATCCAGAGAATTTACAGCAATCCTCTCCTGTCTGCAGCTATCGTTATCTGCAGCACAGAATTGGTTTGGGGCAGAATTTGAGCATTTTTCTATAATCTTAAGAATTCTATCTAGCTGCTACTTTATAGGGTTGCTATTATGGCAAAATTTCAGGGCTTAGCAGAAAAAAAGGGAGCCTTACTTCCCTCCTCCCTCCTGCCCCAGCTGAGTGGACATCTTATTTCAAAATAAGCAAAGGTATCCAAACAGGGTTGGATCAAATCCAGTCATGCTTCCTGATATCAGTGATGGAATATTTTCCCATTTCTTGGTTTATTTCATATATATATATGGCTACCCACCTCACCATGGTGATTTGGGGCAGATAACATAAAGAAGCAAAAAGGAAAATAGCTATAATTGCCAGTGAAAGAGACAAAACTGAATATAGCAAGCAGAAAAGTTACTTTTTTTTAACCTTCTCTGGACTTAAATACCTTTCTTCACTTTGACAACACCTAGCCTTTAATTTCCTTCCACGGGGCTCTGGCACTCTGCTACAAAATCCTGCCCTGATGGTACAGAGAATACAATTTAATATGCCAAGTTTTATTCAAGAATAAGGACTAGAAGGCAGACATGGACATGAGAAGTGTGGGAAGAAGGGATGTTCTGGTCTATTCTAATATGTAAATGGCATAGTAATTATTTCTGCTTATTTTCTTTACCATGACAGCACCTTGATTGCTCTCCAGGCAGCCCTCGGGGTTTACAGTGGCCGTCCAACACCCTATGCAGCTTGTCATGGATTTGAATTCTACCAAGAAGGCAATAAGTAAGTTTAACACAAGAAGGATGGGCAGCTCTTCCTTTTGCAACTGTCAAGATGCAGACATGGTGCGTTGTTCTCCACCATGTTCAGGACAATTCTTAGGATCCCATTAGAAGCTTCAAAGGCTGAACACATACAAAAGCCTTATGAATATTGAACCATAGGATCTAAGACTGGGCAGATTAGTTGGTGTTAATTTGACATCTTCAGCTTGCAAAGATGTCCAGGAGCTTAAATCGGGCAGTATCTTACACACAAAAAAGATGATTTAACTTTTGGCTTCCCGCAATTATTACATAGTTCATTGAAGTATGTTAAAATGGAAGTTTTTGCACATCCTGAATTCAAGAAGGTAATTAGATTCTAGACAAAGCTCATTTCCATTTTGTCATTTCATTTTCCTCTTCCTTTCTTACAAGATCCATCATTTTCAAAACCATTTCCTTGCAGCAGAGCTGGCTGCCTCCAAGCTATCTGTCAGCAAATTTAGTTGCTGACGCATTAGTAAGACTATAGCATCACGCTGGAGAGAGGCTGAGGTGGCAGAACAATTTCAAGGATTGTGCAAGGGGAAAAGCAGCAGCAAATGTATCTTTTGGCAGGTACGTCAAGGAGATAAAGCAGATTCCAGGGCGGTGCAAAATGTTTAAATTTTCACATTTCAGCTCTTTCAATGTTGCCATGTTCTACCGCAACAGAAGTGACCAGAGGCCCCATATCCTACCTCTGCCTGGCTGCCCCACACCTTGTCCATTGCCACTGTTCATTCATCTCACCCGTACAGCTGTTCCAGAGGACTGGGATGCCGAGTGCCAAAACTCTCAGAGTGGTCCAGGTAATGAGAACATCTTTCCCCCCTCCTCTCTGTCACAGAGCTAGTTAATTGAAAACTATTAAGCCCGATCCAATATTGTTTGCAGGGCGTGCAGTGATAGCCCTGGCTACAGCAGGTGTGCTGAGCGTGGCACTGATTGGCATGGGTGTCTTGTATTGGAGGTGATAATGAAGATAAGCTGAATGGCAACCATCCAACGCCCATGGAGTAAGAAGCAAACTGCCTTTTTGTAATTTTTTTTAAAAAATGTGGTCCAATGCAGCCATCTCGGGACTTCTCACCCGCCTTACTCAGCTAGCATTCGAATTGAGAGACCGTGCCAAGGGAGGAGCTGACACCAACTTTGTGCCAGGCAGTTCCTAACCAACATCTACCTGGAGGTGAACACCAGCAGGAAATTCAGCACAGGGTATTACTAGGGAAAGGACCGCAAAGTGCTCAACTGAAATGCATTATAAATCTATGGCACAATGAGTTCACCTACATGCCCTGCTCTCAAAATTCCTTGTAGATGCTACCCCTTTAGCAGGATTTGGGGGTAACCCAATTAAGGTTCATTTAAATATGCTGTATCAGCTTGGTAAAGGAATATTGTCCTCACTCATTTCCCATCCAGTCTTGCTCAGTATTCCATAAGCTCCACACTAAACACAGGGACAAGCTTCATTGCATCATGCCTGCTTTCCTATTCAACGTTGCACTCAGTAGTTTGGGAGGGGTGTCCTTGACCACAAGATCCCACGTTTTCAGCCATTCTATAGCTATATCATGCCTTTAGGAGTTTCTCACTACCCAGCAGATAAGTTGGATGTTTGGCTTTCCACAACATACTTCAGTAGGACATTTTTTTTAATGAAAAAATTCTTTTATTAAAACAATCAGCATTGAACATAAAATCATAGTATGCATCAATCATCATAGCACCTGATATACATCACTAAGTCTTAATCTTTATAATCGTCTGGTTTGGTAAACATTTTTCACTCCGCACATCAATCCTCAACTAAACGCCTGTTACGACCTATTTGCTTGGTGTTTCTCTTTTCTATAGTCTATCCACAGTTCCTAGTCTATCACATATTATTCATCTCAGTATTAGTACAATCTTTTATGATCCCTAACCAAAAATCCTGAGGTAGAAATTCAGTATCCTGAGGTAGAAATTCAGTACGCTTTCCCAATATTAAAGCAATCAACATTAAATCTGGGTTCATATTAATAAGCTGTCCTCATAAGACCCGAAAATACATCTCTTGTATATGGTCTATCTACATTCATACAATCAGCATTGAACATAAAATCATAGTATGCATCAATCATTATAGCACCTGATATACATCACTAAGTATTAATCTTTATAAACGTCTGGTTTGGTAAACATTTTTCACTCCTCACATCAAGCCTCAACTAGACGCCTGTTACAATTTATTTGATTGGTGTTTTTCTTTTCTATAGTCTATCCACAGTTTCTAGTCTATCACATATTATTCGTCTCAGTATTAGTACAATCTTTTATGGTCCCTAACCAAAAATCCTGAGGTAAAAGTTTAATAACCTGAGGTAAATCTTGTATATGGTTTATCTACTATATCTAGTCTATCACATATTGTTCATTCACGCTTCTGAATTAACTTCATCTCAGTAATAGTGCAATCTTTTATAGTCCCTAACCAAAGATCCTGAGGTAGAAGTTTCATAACCTGAGATAGAAATTCAATCCGTTTTATCAATATTAAAGCAAACAACATTAAGCATAAGATCATGTTAAGAGGCTTTCGTCATATAACATAGGCATACAACATTAGGTGTTAGTCTTTGTAAACATTTGATGTGGTGAACATTCTTCCCTCTTTACGTCGAGCCTCAACTAAACGCCAGGTGCATTTTGTTTGATTGGTGCTTCTCTTGTATATAGTCTATCCACTGTTTCCAGTCTGTCAAATATTGTTCATTTGAGCGATCTTTCAAGTATGCCGATATTTTCGCCATTTCCGCCAAATTTGTTACTTTCACAGTCCATTCTTCCATAGGCGGTATTTCTGGATTCTTCCAGTATTGTCCCACCAACAATCTGGCTGCTGTGATCAAGTTCAGAAATAAGCTCGTCTCTGAGGTAGTGCAGTCCTTTGTTATCCATAACAAGAACACCTGAGGTAGAAATTCAATACGCTTTTTGAAAATGGTTTGGAGTGTCCACCATATCTTCCTCCAGAAGGCTTTGATTTTTCTGCATGTCCACCAGACATGAAAGTAGGTAGCCTCCCCGTCACCACACCTCCAGCATTTGGGCTGGGAGTCTGGATAGATGAATGATAGTTTTTTCGGGTCGAGGTGCCACCTATAGAACATCTTGTAGAAGTTTTCCCTTAAGTGTTGCGATTTCGTAAATTCTACATTTCTCACCCAGATTTTCTCCCACGTGTCCATGGTGATAGAATGCCCAAAGTCTTGTTCCCACTTTATCATACAGTTCTTGACTAGCTCGGTTTCAGAGTCCATTTCTATCAGAATGCTGTACACTCGTTTGATGTGCATGATCCCCTGTTCTCTAATCTGTTCAATTAGGTTCTCGTCGGTCTGGGAGAAACCCTTCTTCTTATCTTTATGCCACCTTGAATGCAGTTGTATATATGATAGCCAGGTACCTCCTATTCCCTCGTTTGCTAGCGTTGCTTGGGGTTTCAAGGAGAACCCATTTTCTTCTCCCAGTACAAGTTTACTGTAGGGCACCACTTCTTGCCCTTGGGATGTGTTTATATCCCCTATTGCATGTCCGGGGATCGTCCAGATGGGAATCTTGTCGTGTAGGAGGTGTTTATATTTCTTCCAGACCCATAACAATGGGATTCGTAGTGGGTTCTCCTTGAAGTTCCTGTCTGCCTTTTTGTCGTATACTAAGTATGCGTGCTGGCCGAATAGTAGACCATGCCCTTCAACATTCAGTATTCTATCATTCGTCATATTGATCCAGTCACTCAACGCCACCAACGTCGCTGCATAGTAGTATAGCTTTAGGTTAGGCATTTTTAGTCCCCCTCTCTTCCTTGTGTCCTGGATAATTTTTAGTTTCACCCTCGGTCTCTTGTCATCCCAAATAAATCTGGTGATGCCCCTCTGCCAATTGTCCAAGTCCTCATCCTTTTTGAGTATGGGTAGCATTTGGAAGAGAAATAGAAATCTTGGCAGAACGTTCATCTTCACTGCTGCTATCCTGCCCAGCAAGGATAGTCGTAGTGTTTTCCACCTTTCCAGATCTGCTTGTATCTTGCTCCACAGCACCTCGTAGTTATTTTTGTATAATTTCGCATTCGTTGTTTCTATCTCCACTCCCAGGTATTTAACTTTCTGAACTATTTCACAACCCGTTATTCTTTCCAAGTCCTGTTTTGCTTTGTTGTCTAGATTTTTCACTAGCATCTTCGTTTTTGATATATTAACTTTAAAACCTGATACCTTGCCATAGT
Source organism: Bothrops alternatus (assembly GCA_034064705.1). Lineage (NCBI taxonomy): Eukaryota > Metazoa > Chordata > Lepidosauria > Squamata > Viperidae > Bothrops > Bothrops alternatus. The sequence continues at coordinate 1,018,639 of JARGCV010000148.1, read as the reverse complement.
CTTTCATTATCTCCATCAAACTCCTTGTTGATTGTACTGGTTGTGATACTGTCACAAGTAGGTCGTCTGCAAAGGCACACAGCCTGTAGTCCTGTTTTCCAATCTGTATGCCCTTTACGTCTTCTGCTGGTCTTATCTTGTTCAGCAGAATCTCCATCGTTAAGACAAATAGCAGTGGTGACAGCGGACAGCCCTGTCTCGTGCCTCTTTCTATATTGAATGGGTCTGTTAGTTCGCCGTTCACGATGATCTGGCCCGTTTGTTTCTGGTAGATTGCTGTTATGGAATTAAGGAACTGCTTACCCATTTTCATCCCCCGGGCTAGGTTCGTCAGGAATGGCCAATTCAGTCTGTCAAAGGCTTTTTCTGTGTCCACAAACATGAGGGTAGCAGGTACCTGGTTGTGCCTTTCCAAGTACTCTATTATGTTCAGCAGCTGTCTCACGTTGGTTTTCATCTGACGTCCTTGTATAAACCCCGTTTGATCCGGGTGAATTATTTTTTGTAATACAGTCATTAATCTGTTGGCCAGCACTTTTGTGAAGAGTTTGTAGTCTGTGTTCAATAGTGAGATGGGCCTATAGTTTGCCGGCTGTGCATTATCTTTTCCCTCTTTGGGGATTAGAGAAATGTAGGCTGTTTTCCAGGAGGGTGGGACTTGGCCTCCTTCTTGTATGTTGACAAATAGCTTTCTGAGGGGTTCTATCATTTCCTCTTGGAGATGCTTGTAATAGATAGCCGTTATCCCATCCGTCCTGGGTGATTTTCCTTTTTTCAGTTGTTTGATCGCTGAGTGTATTTCCTCCGTCGTGATTGGGGCGTTCAGGGCATCTCGTTGTGTATCGGTGAGTACCATTAATTTTTCGTTTTGTAGAAACTTTTCTATCTCATTGTCCTGTATCTTCTCCTCGGCGTATAGCTTTGAGTAGAACTCGGTGAAAGCTTTCTTAATGGTTTCCTGTTTGAATTCTTCCTTGCCTTTGTACTCTATCTTTTCAATTATGCGGGCTTTCTGTTTCTTTCTTATGGTGTAAGCCAGCCAACGACCCGGTTTGTTGGCGCTACAGAATGTCTTGTGTTTTGCATATTGTATATTCCATGCTACTTGATCCGCCATCAGCATGTCAAATTGTTTTCTTAGTATCTTAATTCCTTCTTTTGTGGCTTTGTCCTCCGGCCTTTTTATTAATAATTGTTCCTGTTTCTTTATCTCCTCCTCTAGTTCCTTTCTTTTTCGTTCTTGTTTGCGTCGGTGCCTGGCGTTCATGTTCATGAGGATCCCGCGCATAAATGCCTTGCTAGCGTCCCAGATCATTTCAATGGGTGTTTCATTGTTCATATTTATACTAAAGAATTCCTTCATGGCACTTTTGCATTCCGCCACCTCTTTCTCATGTCTAAACAGGTTTTCATTAATTCTCCAGGATCTCCTCGATTTCCGATCCTGTCTTAATTCCATCCCTACCGGGTTATGGTCCGTTAGTACTTTGGGTAGGATCGACACAGTATTGAGGCGGACTAGCAAGTCACTAGATGCCAGGATGAAGTCAATTCTGGAAAATAGTTGATGCCTGTTGGAGAAAAAGGTGAATTCTTGCTCTTTTCCGTGCCGTTCCCTCCAGACGTCTGTCAGTACAAGGTCTTCCTTCATGTCGAAGAAAGATTTAGGCAACTTGGAGTGCTTCTGTGGGTTAGGTTTTGTTTTCTTCTTGTCCAGGGCAATCTCTATGACCCCGTTCCAATCTCCCAGAATAATACATGATCTGTAGTTGAGTTGTATTAACTTCTTGTGTATCTTTTTGTAGAATTTTCCTTGTTGTTGATTTGGTGCATATATGCCAATCACTAGAATTTTCTTGTCGTCCTGTGTCACTTCGATTGCTAGGTATCTACCCTGGGAGTCCGACTCTATTAGCTTAGCTATTACATGTTTCTTCACGTATATAACAAGCCCGTTCTTCTTTCGTGGCGCCGCTGCGACAAAATGTGTACCTAGTCTGTTGTTGATTAAGTATTTCTGGTCCGCTGCTCTGATGTGTGTTTCTTGTAGGCAAATTATGTCGTTTCTTCCTTGATACAGGTAGTGAAATATCTTTCTCCTTTTCTGTGGGGAATTTAGTCCGTTAACGTTCCATGTCAAGTATTTAATCGTCATTGTCGGTTTCAGGATACTCTTCCAAGACCACTTCTGTTCTATTTCTTGTGTTCTTCTTTGGTCTCGTTCCCATGGTATCCAAGTTGGTGCTCAAGTTGTGTAGAGGGGTCGTGTCATGCTGCTCCGTGCGTTTGGTGGTGGATCTTGTTATCCTGCCCTCTGCAGTCTGTCCTGTTCCCTTTCTGTTGTTGCTTCCTGTTCTCTGTGTCGTTGTGTCTCGAGTTGGCCCTTTCCTTTCTCTTGCTCCTGCATCTGTCTGTCGTTCCGGTGGCCCTTCTGCATCTTCTCTCGTGGTGTATTGAGGTCCATCCGACGTCAGTTCCTTTGCAAGGAATTCTCTGGCTTTTTGGTCCGAGTTCAGGTAGTGTCTTTTATTTTTATAGAAAAGTGACATCCCCGTAGGGGCTTCCCATTTGTATCGCAGAGCGCGTAATCTCAGTTCGTCGACCAGGAATTTGTATTCCTTTCTGTCGCGCAGCATCGTCTGGGGGATCTCTTTCAGTACTTTCACTTCTTGTCCCTCTATGTATAAACTCTTGTTGTAAGATATGACTGAGATGAGGTTCCAGAACCCCTGCGTCGCAAAGTGGATGACCACGTCCCTTGGTTGACGCCTGTTTGTTGCCGTCCGTGCGCCCACTCTGTAGATTCTGTCGAATTGCCATGCGATATCTGGGATTTGCTTTCCCAGAAATGTTGCCAGGGCCTCCATAAAGGTTCTGAGCAGGCCCCCTGGGGTTTCGTTTGGTGTCTCTTTCCAACCTCTAAACCTGATTGCGGACGCCATTTGCCAGTACTGTATCATGGAGGATTGGTCTTGGGCCGCCCCTTTCATCTCCGCTAACTGTCCCTCTACGTGATTCTCCACTTCTTCCATCCGTTTGTCCATATTCTCCCTGATCTCCTGGAAGTTTTTCTCCATTTCCTCCCCCATTCCTTTGTAGTGTGCTTGCATTGCCTCCTTCATTTGTTCCAGATCCGCGGCCATCGCCCTGCATTGTTCCTCCCATTTTCTCTCTAGCTCTCTACCTTGGTCTTTCAGCATTTGTTTTATATCGTTGCATCTTTTCTCCATCTTTTCTTCAGCCTCTACACACCTCCTCTCCATCTTTGTGTCCATTTCCACCAACTTTTTATCCATTCCATCCATCCTTTCAACCAGCGTTTCTATTACCTCTTGTAATTTTTGTATCATGTGTGTTGTTGGGCTGGCCTGTGGGAGTAGATGGGTCTGGGGGCCTGTAGTTGGATGGGAGGGTGTGGGGGTGGGTAAAGTAATTCCTGGTGGTTTAGTAAGCTGGGCTGGTGAGGATACAACTCCCTTCGTTTGTGTCAGCTTGGTCTGTTTGGAGGCCATCTTGAGCTTATCCTCCTGTTGTTTTGGCACTCTCTTGGTTTCCAAATTAGACCAAATATGGCACTAGGTTGTGATCTGATGGTGATCCAGTGATCTAACCTTTCAAGGGGGGGCTTCAGGGTTCAGGCAGTGTGGGGGTAAGAGCCTATAGTCAGGCAGTTCTGTGTTCAGGGAGCCTATTCAGTGCCTTTGCTTGGCTTCCTCTTCACTCCCCTCTGCCAGCCCGTTCCTTCTCTTTATTCTTTTCTGGCTCTTTCTTGCCCCTCTTTCTCTGCTGTCTTGCCCAGGTCACTTTCTCCTGTCTTCTGTCAGCCTGTGTTTGCAGATCCCTTCTGCCTTTCCTTTATAGCGCTCCAGGGTGCCTTCCAGCGTTCTTCTTCCTCCCACCTTCTTCCCAGGTAATTCCTGCCCTCTTCTGAGTCCCTGGGGCTCCCTTTCTGGTGGGTCCGGGGCGCAGCGCGTGGGGTAACACTCACCAGTCCCTCTGTCTGGGTCTTTCCCCGCCGTCTGCTTCTTAGCCGCCTCCTCCTTATCGATGCTGCTCTCCGCCAGCTCTACTTGCCTCCTCCTTTGTTTTCCGGACCTGGCTCTCCCTCCAGTACTATTATTATTATTACTATTATTACGTTCTGGCCACGCAAGTAATCTTTGCCTCCGTTGCTTGTGCTGTTTGCCTCCGCTGTACCTGCTTTCTTTCCTGTACAGCGTTATTTATTTAATTTTTTTTCTGTGGCTGTTTTCTTCTCAGCCAGTAGGTGTCTCCCTTCTCCTTTCTCCCCTTCAATGCTGTATGGTGTTCCGTTGTAGCCAAAATGTCGGCTTCCTGTTTACTCGTAACTTTCGCACCCTAAGTTTTGTGTCTCTTGAGAAAGAAGAAGGAGGAGGGGGCTACCCTTTGAATTTTACCCTTCTCAGCCCACAAAGTCCAGCTGGTCAAGGCAACAGTCTCATTTGCCCCCTTTTTTTTCTAGTCCCTGGGGGGAGGGGGAGTTCCACCCCCTTTCTGCTTTTCTCTTCTCCCTCTTTGGAGATCTTCCCGGTCAGCTCTCCCTCCCCAGATCACTCTCGGCTTGGATTATTTCTGGCTCTCCCGGGGGCTCTCCTCACCTTTGCCGAAGCACCAGAAGTTCCTCTCCAAATTTCTAATCCCTCCAGGCGGCAATTGCTCTTGGCTGCTGAGAGAAAAGCAGATAAACAGAGATCTGCCTCGGAGCTCCTCTGAGAGTGCTCCATCTCCATGCCACCGGACGTGACGTGTCAGGACATTTTTAATTCAGTAGTTTGGGATTAAAACTGTCCATTTTGGTCCAGAGTTACCAGGTTTGCAGAACATACTATATACTAGGACACGATTGCTAAAGCTATTGTGTAAAAGCTAGTTAAGCGTTTCACTACACCTGATGGTGCAAGGCAAGCCAGATTCACCCACCTACTCAAGGAACTATATAGTTTCCTATCCATAAAGGATACACCCTGGGGGGGGACCCCAAACCCATTTCTTGGGTCTACTTGACATAAGGCAAGTTTAGAAAATGAAGGGTAACAGAGCAGTTTGAAGGCAGGGTTTATCCACTGTCATACAGTGGTACAGTATAGCTACTTCGATATCACTGTACCAAAGGCAACTGCTACTTTCCCATTACAGAGACTCATCATTGTAGATACTTCATTAATATTTAGTCTTGCCACTAGGAATAACCAACCCTACCACCCCTTTTGTTTAGTACGTTTGCTTGCAAACAAGTGGCACAAAAAATAAATGTACTTTTTATTGTAGTGTTTTATTTGTGACTAATACTTGCAGGTACCATAAACTCCCACAAGATGGACTACATTGTCTCACCTGGAATCTCTCAAGGGGGCACAAATCCACAAACACAGGGAGCAGAAAAGGTTGCAGACACCCAGTTGTAGGGAAAGGCAATGCCCTTGAAAAGAACATTGCTTGGAGATTTTCTGACTGGGCAGCTGATACATTTAATGGTCCAAGAACACCTTCCAAAAGCGTAACTGCTAACATTTTGCTGCAAGTCAAAAGATTCTCCAACTCTGCAGAGTAATTTTTTGCTGTTCCTTTCCCAGCCACTGAACTTGGCTGCTTAGGACTGCTTGACCCAGTTCTAAGTAGCATCTACAGTAGAGATTCACAACTCACTGCATCATATGGTACTTTAAGTAAGCTGTATAGCTCTTCAAAGGCTACCCTTTTCCTGTTACTACCATAGGAGCAGGGGTAGGACAGAAAAGAACAGCTACACTTGAAGGTAGGGGTTAGAAAGTAACCCCTTTTAAGGCATGCTTTGCAGCAGCATTACCAGCAAGAGTTTACTCAGATGGATGTGTGCATAATGCTGCTGCTGGAGTCCAAAGTTATCACCAGTAGGAACTATTTTGCAGGAGTAAGTGACATTGCCCTTTGCAGCTTCAACAGACATAGCAAAGTCATTCATCCATTAATGGTTTATTGAGTAAGAAAGTACATAAACTTCCCACTGCTTTCTAACCAGGCTCTGATAAGTAAGTCTCTCACTTCTGCAGGAAAAACAGAATAAGGGACATAATGGATAAACAATGCCAAATCCTTCCCATCCCAAACAATGGATCCAGGAAAATTTCTTAGTTGCATTTCTTCTCGGGGAGAAGGTCCTCCACTTAGGCATCTTCAGTGCTTTCGTTAAAATGTGGACAGGCAATTCGGCCCGGTCTGAATGAAACAAGTAACACAAAATACATTAGCATCATAACACCTAAAAGTTTGGACAGCCATCCCCAGTCAAGTATCCAGAGATTAGTTGGATTTCAACTCCCATCCATTTGATAAGACTCCAAACTGGGATAGACCAGTGAAAATTACTAACCACCTTCACAGTACATAATTACTTACCAATAGTCTTTTAAGGGTCCACGTAGCCTACACTGCATACATTCCCAGAAGAACCTGGTGTCAACGCTGCTAATATTGAATATTCTTGCTTTGAACTGTCTGGTATTTTTAGAGTTAATTCAGATGACAGAGAAAAGGGAGGAGATTAGTAAGGAAAGCCCAGGAAAAGGAACCGAAGTGAATCTTTGCCCTCCAGGTTAATTGGAAGATGTGAATCATGACCCCAAAATAGGGGAGGGGAAATGCCTGGAATGTTATGTGCAAATGGAAGGGAAATTCAGATCTTGGCATCCATCATGCTGTGCTGACACGCCTCTACACTAATAAAGGCTTTTTTTTTAGGTTAAACCATGCCTGAAAGTTCTTTGAAGTGTTTCATTAGTCAGACACATGACACCTGGCTCACATCAAGCCTGCCAGCAACTGCCCGATAGCAACTGCATAATATTTCACCTATGAAAAATGAAAGATATCCAAATTAGAATTCTACTGGCCTTCTCCATAGTAACTGCCTCCCTGTGGAACATCATCCATTCAGTGATAAGATTGGCCCCCACTTTGGCACTCTTTCCCAAGGCCCTGAAACATGGTTCTGCTAATGAGACTGGGGACCCCAGAATGATATGGACCCCATCAAGTGGCTGGTCTAATTGTCATGGGGGAGGGGAAGGGGAGTATTGTTGTTTGTATTGGCATTGTAAGCCCCCTCCCCGAGTTAGGTGACTTTATATATTTTCTTAATAAAATCTTTAAAATGTGCATTGTTTAAATTCCATTCTCAAACAATACCATGCTCTGAGTGTAATAGAAGCAGTTTCAAAGCAACAAGGTGATTATTCAATGTTGTGCCTCATTTCCATTTACAAATCTTCCCAGAGCAATTTACTTTTTTTGCCCATCAAACAAAATCAATGGTTACAATATTCAGCACTTAAAGCTTTTCATAAGTCCAGGTAGTGCTCGATTTACGACCTCACCTGAGCCCAAATTTCCATTGCTAAGCAAGACAGTTGCTAAGTGAGTTTTGCTTTCTTGCCAGTTAAGTAAGTCACTGCAGTTGTTAAGTCAGTAACACAGTTAAGTGAATCTGGCTTCCCCACTTTCCTTTTCAGGTCTCAAAAAAGTGAACACATGATCCCGGGACACTGCAACTGTCATGAGTCAGTTACCAAATGTCCAATTTTGATCACGTGACCACGGGGATACTGTGTGAAAAGTTGTGTGAAAAATGGTCATTTTCAGTGCCGTTGTAATTTGAAACGGTCACTAAATGAACAGTTCTAAGTCAAGGATTACTTGTATAAAAGCATCCTACTCTATGGGAAGGGAAAAGAGGCAGAAGAGGAGAAACATGGCATGAGAAAAAAAAACTCTGGAGATGGTTCTAACATGGAGTCCTTCCCTCCTGCATTTTAATATTATATCCTTACCTTCCACTATGAGATCCTCAGTCTCTCAAAAGCAAAAGACAAATGGAGAATGGGTACTAGGAAAGGAAGGAAGCAACAGGCCAGCTCATTCCAGGAGGCAAAGTGCAGATCATCTTCCTGGCAATTCTTCCCTTTGTAAGGTTCTGTTGGGAGATTAAATCCAGTTCGTATCTTATTCCAAGCTGGGAGAAAAAGGCAGGCAGAGGAAATTAAGTCTGATGCAGGCTGCAATTTGGAAAGAAGGTCTCCGTTTATTTGATGTCCAGAAACAACAATGACAAAGCATATGCACTTAAAAAGCAAGCATACCTTAGGGGGAAAAAATTAAGATTGCCTACAAACACAGAATATAAGGAGGATATATGTTCCCAGAACTCAACATACAGGGAGGCTGGGAAAGGGGAAGCATATCTGCAGCCCTTTCCCTACTTTACCAACCCTTTTGAATCCTCACTTCAGTTCTGGGATAATCTGCAGGTGAAAATTAGCAAGCACAGGAGAATGCACATTGAAAAGAATGCCTCAGCCCCCTACTCCCAATTGCTTAGAACACAAGAGACTCTTTGAGATCAAATTAGGCTCAACACCTTTCAGGGAAAATGGCTTATAAAGTAACTGAAAATGCCCAAACTTCTTCCCTCCTAGAACATGCAGAAAAACAGAAACTATTTGAACGAGTTTACTCTTTTCATTGCAAACATCAAGTTTTCCCACTCATTTATAACCGACTAATTTTTCTTTTCAAATGCAAGTTTAATTGCAAAAAGTTGTTCCTTTAGCTGCAGTGCAGGAATCATTCAGATTCTATTATTTAATTCAGCAGGAATCTGTAGAGCAATTGGATAGGAAATGAGGAATGGATACTCAGGGGAAGAGATGGAGAAGTGGAATGAGGTGGGGTGAATAGTTTGCAGGCAGAATTTGGAAAGTCCAAAGGTTAAAGATGTTATTGGGAAAGAGTGGTTATTTTCCTGCTTGTATACTGAAATGAGCTAACAGAAGGCACACGCACACACAGACTTGAGGGCAGAAATAAGTAGGCATCTGCTTTTTTTTTTTCATTATTTAACAACATACATTTATGAAGTTGAAAATATAATTGTTTGGGCTGTGTGCAACTAAGTTCTATTTTATTACAACAGATTTTTTTTTTTAGCTTTCCAAATTCTTTTATTGAAACAATCAACATTGAACATAAAAACATATTATGCAGCAATCATCCTGGCACCTGATATACAACACTAAGTATTAGTCTTTGAAAACGTCTGAATTAGTAGGCCTTTTTCCCCTCCTCGCGTCTAGCCTCAACTATACTCCTGTTACACTTTATACTCCTGTTACACTTTATTTGTTTGGTGTTTCTCTTATCTGGTTCAATATTAATGTGATCAACATTAAGCATAAGATCCTATTGCTAAGCAATCATCCTAGAACATAGCATACAACATTAGGTATTAATCTTTGTAAACATCTGTTTTAGTAAACGTTCTTCCCTCCTCCCTTCCATCTTCAAGTATACTCCGAATACATTTTGTTTGATTGGTGTTTCTCTTATATATGGTCTATCTACTGTATCTAGTCTATCGCATATTGTTCGTTTGCGCTTCTGAATTGACTTCATCCCATTACTAGTGCAATCTTTTATAGTCCCTAACCAGAGATCCTGAGGTAAAAGTTTCATATCCTGAGGTAGAGATTCAGTCTGCTTTAATAATATTAAAGCAAACAACATTAGTCATAAGGTTATGTTAAGAGGCATTAGTTATAGAACATATACATTCAACATTGGGTGTTAGTTTTTGTAAACATTTGATTTGTTAACCCTTCTTCCCTCCTCCCATCGAGCCTCAGCTAAACGCCAGCTGCATTCTGTTTGATTGGTGTCTCTCTTGGATATAGTCTATCCACTGTTTCCAGTCTGCCAAAAATTGTTCATTGGAGCGATTTTTCAAGTATGCTGATATTTTCGCCATTTCCGCCAAATTTGTTACTTTCACAGTCCATTCTTCAATAGGCGGTATTTCCGGATTCTTCCAGTATTGTCCCACCAACAATCTTGCTGCAGTAATTAAGTTCAAAAATAAATTTGTCTCTGAGGTAGTGAAATCCTTTGTGATCCCTAACAGAAAAGCCTGAGGTAGAAATTCTATACGCTTTTTGAAAATAGTTTGGAGTGTCCACCATATCTTCCTCCAGAATGCTTTGATTTTTCTGCATGTCCACCATATGTGAAAGTAAATAGCCTCCCCGTCCCCGCACCTCCAGCATTTGGGCTGGGAGTCCGGGTAGATGAGTGATATTTTTTTCGGGTCTAGGTGCCATCTATAGAACATCTTGTAGAAGTTTTCCCTTAAGTGTTGCGATTTCGTGAATTCTACATTCCTCACCCAGATTTTCTCCCACGTGTCCATGGTGATAGAGTGTCCAAAGTCTTGTGCCCACCTTATCATACAGTTCTTGACTAGCTCGGTTTCAGAGTCCATTTCTATCAGAATGCTGTACACTCGTTTGATGTGCCTGATCCCCTGTTCTCTAATCTGTTTAATTAGATTCTCGTCGGTCTGGGAGAAGCCCTTCTTCTTATCTTTACGCCACCTTGATTGCAGTTGTATATATGATAGCCAGGTACCTCCTATTCCTCTGTTTGCTAGCGTTGCTTGGGGTTTCAAGAGGAACCCATTTTCTTCTCCCAGTACAAGTTCACTGTAGGGCACCACTTCTTGCCCTTGGGATGTGTTCATATCCCCTGTTGCGTGTCCGGGGATCGTCCAGATGGGAATCTTGTCGTGTAGGATGTGCTTGTATTTCTTCCAGACCCATAACAATGGGATTCGTAGTGGGTTCTCCTTGAAGTTCCTGTCTGCCTTTTTGTCGTATACTAAGTATGCGTGCCAGCCGACTTTTAAATGAGTTTAGAACATTCCCTCCTGACAAACTTGGACTGTTCTTAAAAGCACAGGGAGAGAAAAGGGGACATGGCTCTCTTCGCCCCATTTTGCTGACCAGGCAAACTGGGGTTAAGATATGGCTTATTTTTTTTTTTAACATTTTCCTAACAGGATTTAAAAATTCTTGTCTCTAGGGCTTATAGACATTTAACAGTTACATTTACCTCGAGGGCACACAAAGACTTTGACATACATACAGACAAGGGAAAGAGAAAAGGAAGAGAGAACTCTCAGGTCATTCTCACCGTAAATCTTGTTGTTAGTTGCGAAGTCGTGTCTGACCCATCGAGACCTCATGGACAACGTTCCTCCAGGCCTTCCTGTCCTCTACCATCTTCTGGAGTCCATTTAAGCTCACGCCTACTGCTTCAGTGACTCCATCCAGCCACCTCATTCTGTCATCCCCTTCTATTGCCCTCAATCTTTCCCAGCATTAGGCTCTTCTCCAGTGAATCCTTCCTTTTCATTAGGTGGCCAAAGTACTTGAGTTTCAACTTCAGGATCTGGCCTTCTAAAGAGTCTTCTCCAGCACCATAGTTCAAAGGCCTCAATTCTTTGGCACTCAGCCTTTCTTATGGTCCAACTTTCACAGCCATACATTCCAACTGGGAAAACCATGGCCTTGACTATACATACTTTTTTTGGCAGGGTGATGTCTCTGCTTTTTAGTATGCTGTCTAGATTTGCCAAAGCTTTCCTCCCCGAGAGCGTCTTTTAATTTCTTGGCTGCAGTCCCCATCTGCGGTGATCTTGGAGCCCAGGAAGATAAAATCTGTCACTACCTCCATTTCTTCCCCATCTATTTGCTAGGAATTGAGAGGGCCGGATGCCATGATCTAGTGCTTTTCCCTACTTTCAATTTAAGCCTAAATTTTGCAAGAAGCTCATGATCTGAGCCAGTCAGCTCCTGGTCTTGTTGTTACTGACTGTATAGAGCTTCTCCATCTTTGGCTGCAGAGCACATAGTCAATCTGACTTCTGTGTTGACCATCTGGTGATGTCCATGTGTAGAGTCGTCTCTTGGGTTGTTGGAAAAGAGTGTTTGCTATGACCATCCTATTCTCTTGACAAAATTCTATCAGCCTGTGCCCTGCTTCATTTTGCACTCCAAGGCCAAACTTGCCTGTTATTCCGGTTATCTTTTGACTTCCTACTTTTAGCATTCCAATCCCCCATGATGATAAGGACATCATTTTTTGGTGTTGATTCTATAAGGCGCTGTAGGGCTTCATAGAACCGGTCAATTTCATCCTCTTCAGCACCTGTGGTTGGGGCATAGACTTGGACTACTATGATATTGAATGGTTTGCCTTGGATTTGCACTGAGATAATTCTGTCATTTTGGGGATTGTATCCCAGTATTGCTTTCCCTACTCTTTTATTGACTATGAAGGCTACTCCATTTCTTCTGAGGGATTCGTGCCCGCAGTAGTATACCTGATGGTCCTCTGAATTAAATTCACCCATTCCTGTCCATTTTAGTTCGCTGATTCCTAAGATGTCGATGTTCAGTCTTGTTATCTCTTGTTTGACCACATCCAGCTTGCCTTGATTCATGGATCTTACATTCCAGGTTCCTATGGTGAGTAGATCTTTACAGCATTGGACTTTCATCACCAGATGCATCCACAGCTGAGCGTCCTTTCAGCTTTGGCCCAGTTGCTTCCCTCTTTCTGGCACTACTAGTACTAGCCCTCTGCTCTTCCCCAGTAGTATATTGGACACCTTCAGACCTGAGGGGCTCAGCTTCCAGAGTCACATCTTTTTGCCTTTTGGATCTGCTTGTGGTTTGCTAGTAATTTCCCGTTTCCAGGATCTGGTATCATCAAATCTGCAAAATCTAAAGGATACACAGATGGGGGGAGGGGCAAATAAGTAGGTCACTTTCACCAAGTTATATTAAGGCAAAAATCAAACTTTCTAACATGCTCTCCTCATTGTACCTGCCACTCAAGATATTTGTATCCCATTTTTATTTTACAAATAACCCAACAAAGCAATACTATTTTCCCCACAACCACCTTGTGTAGTAAAGTTGGGCTGAGAGTGACTGGCACAAAGTCACCCAGCTGGCTTTCATGGCTAAGGCAGGATTTGAACTCAGTCTCCCACTTTCTAGTCTGGTGCCTTAACCACTAGACCAAACTGGCTCTCTTTGATACAATTAAATTATTTGGGACACAAGGCAGTATTTTTTTCCCTCTGTTGCTTGGCCTTTTTCATGACACCAAGAAAGTCTATTCAATAAATGGGTATGCATGCACATTTATTCTGTGCTGCCACACATCTGAATTTTGATCATGTGACCAAAATTGGGGATGCTGCAATGGTCGTTAAGTGTGAAAAAACAGTCATAAATCACTTTTTTCAGTGCTGTTGTAACTTTGAACAGTCACTAAACTAACTGTGGTTAAGTAGAAAACTATCTGCACTGGTGTTTCCCTAACATGACAGTCACCACCAGCGATCAAGCACTCCCAAGAGCTTCTTCCTCAATCACAAATTCTAACAGGCAGGCCAGGATTCTGTTCCTCAGTCCCCCAAGATGTCAAAGGCAAGGGGGGGCACGGTTATCATCACAGCAGTCTGTGCCCAGTGCTAACATCATTGGAAGAACCCTGTTGCCACGTTCTTCTCATCTAGATACAGCAATACTCCTATCCCATCTACCAAGGAAAAAGAAAAAGGCAGCTGAATTCAATTCCCATTTCATGGATCCTCCAGGGCTTTTTCTGTAAGGGTCATCATATCCTCTCTCCCATTATCATAGTCCTATTTCTTATTCCAATTGTCTATGGAGATTCTCAGTCATCCACAGGTCATGGTTGGCCAAAAGGTGCTTTTTCAGGAGGCAACTGGATTTTGTTTTTTCTTTGAAGACGTTTCGCTTCTCATCCAAGAAGCTTCTCCAGCTCTGACTGGATGGCGGGGAATGGAAGGATTTATATTCCTTGCAGACAGCTGATCATTTGCATGACTTTCCCAAAGAATACAAATGACCAGCTGTCTGCAAGGAATATAAATCCTTCCATTCCCCGCCATCCAGTCAGAGCTGGAGAAGCTTCTTGGATGAGAAGCGAAACGTCTTCAAAGAAAAACAATAAAGTCCAATTGCCTCCTGAAAAAGCACCTTTGGGATTCTTATTCCAATCCTCCTTTGCTAAAGGAGTCCTTTTTATTCCCGTCCCCGACTTTTTAAAACAATCAACAGGTCCAGCTTTCACTTTCTCCTTGTTTAAAAAATCTCATTGCTGAAAGTATTATAGCGGCAAATAAAAATGATCCAAGAAAACCATAAGCCCGACACCCCCCTCCGCTGTCCCCGCCGCCGCAAACACCCACCTAAAGCTGGACGCCATTTGAAACAGCAGAGAATGACGGCGCACGTGGCCTTTTTATACTTTGGCCCTGCCTCACTTTTCCGGACCTCATTCACGGTAGGCCACAGGTCGGCAACCTGCGGCTCTTTGAGCCTTCCCCTGTGGCTCCCAGCCTCCTCTGCCATTTGCAGAGAGAGACAGAGAGAGGCACTTGCGCTTCCCTGTTTCTCTCTCTGTCTCTCTCTGTCTCTGTGTTTGTGTTTATGTGTGTGTTTGTATGTTTGTGTGTGTGTGTGTGTGTGTGTGTGTGTGTGTAAAAGAGAGTGGACTCACTGTGTTCTCCGACAAGCTGAAAATCTTTTTGGGCGTGGCTCCTGCCTTTGCTGCATCTAGAGAGCTAGCTAGCCCAGCTATGCTGACTCAGGAATTCTGGGAATTGAAGTCCATGAGTCATAAAAGAGCCGAGGTTGCCTACCTCTGAGCTTGTTGGAGAACAGCTTGAAACCAGCTTGCCGGGTGAGCAGAAGATCGGAGAGAGGGAAAGGGGGGGAGAAAGAGAGAGAAAGAGAGAGAGAGAGAGGGAAGGAGAGAGAGAGAGAGAGAGAGAGAGAGAGAGAGAGAGAGAGAGAGAGAAGAGAGAGAGAGAAAGAGAGTGGGGGAAGAGGACTGGCAGACCAAGGGCAGAAAGAAAGAGAGGGAGGGAGAGAGAGACAGAGAGAGACCCTTTTGATATTTAAAATGAAGATAACACTGCATATATCCTTTTTTTACCTTTATGAGATATATATATATGTGTATATGTGTGTGTGTATATATATATATATATGTGTGTGTGTGTGTGTGTGTGTGTGTGTGTGTGTGTGTGTGTGTGTATATATATATATATATATATATATATATATATATATATATATATATATATATATATATATATATATATGTTTTCTGAGGTTTTCGCGGGTGTTTGTATGTAGGTCTTTGGTTCTTCGGGTTTTCTCCCACGTAGAATTTGAAGTGTCTTGGCGACGTTTCGACAAAGTCCCATTAGTCATCTTCAGGCTGGTGCTTTCGGCTTCGTGCTCCAAACGCATCCTGAAAAGAACAGAATTGGCCCTAATCAGAAATGAACTTCACACAAAAAGATTTCTCCTAGACCGAATCAACAAAGATCTCCTCACACTTCACCTCAAACTCAGCAACAAGATCCACCCCACACTTTGGGACAAATCCAAACAACTCGCCGTCTGGAGAGCCGAAACACAGACCACCCTCAAGACAGACACACACACCAACAAACTCCGAAGACTACAAGAACACCAGAAACAAACCCCTCCTCCCTCACAGCCACACATGAAACAAACAGTGCATAACATCTCAGATAGGATCCTCACCAAAGCCGAAACCAATGTCCTTTCCAAAGGATTCAACTTTGCAGTCGCTCCCAAACACATCCCCACTGAAACCATTATATGCGGAGTTGAAACCAGCCTGACCAAAGTCAACCCCGACGACGCCAACAGAATCAGACTCGAAATCACCAAAATACTCTGCACCAGCAAGCCACCCAAAAGCAACTTACCCAAAGAGGAGCAGACAGCACTACTTAACCTGAAATAAGACACCAGTATAATAACCCTACCAGCAGACAAGGGCAACGCCACGGTGGTCATGAATACATCTGACTACCAAACCAAATTAACCAACCTACTCCAAGACTCCACATACAAACCCCTAAACACAGATCCCACCACCTACCTTGAAAAAACCACTAGATCCAAAGTAAAAGCCTCCCCCATTAGCGAAGAGATCCAGCAAAGAATCATTCCCAGAGAGAAATCATCCAGATGCCCTAAGCTCTATGGTCTCCCCAAGATACACAAAGAAGGAACCCCACTTAGACCCATAGTCAGCTCCATAGGCTCACCTCTACAAAACCTAGCCAAATTTCTCACCAAACAACTACAGCCCTATGCAGAATCCATCACCTCACACGTAAAAAACTCATTCCAGTTCATAGAGATCATAAAGAAACAAAACTTACAGCCCAGCGACCTACTCGTTAGCTTCGATGTCATATCCCTCTTCACCCAAGTGCCAATCAAAGAAGCCTTAACAGCTATCCAAAACAAATATAACCCCCCCAAACACATCCTAGATCTGACCAACCGCTGTCTATCCAACACATACTTCATCTATAACGGACAAAAATACAAACAAATAGAAGGAGCACCCATGGGATCACCCCTCTCACCTGTCATTGCAAACCTCTACATGGAACACTTTGAAACCCAAGCCCTAGAAAAATCTGATCACAAACCCAAACTCTGGCTCAGATACATAGATGACACCTTCGTAATCTGGCCACATGGGAAAGAAAAACTGGACAACTTCCTCACACACCTCAACAGCCTACACCCCAAAATACAGTTCACCATGGAAACAGAAGCTAATAACCAACTTCCCTTCCTGGATGTCTTAGTCTACAAGAAATCCAATGGCTCCCTAGGACACACCATCTACCAGAAGAAAACACACACAAACCGCTATCTGCACGCACTCTCACACCACCACCCAGCACAGATCAACTCCGTAGCCAAGACACTCATCTCCAGAACCAAATGCCTAGCTGACGAACAACACCTAAAAACCGAACTACACACTCTCACTAATGTACTAACATCCAACGGATTCCAAAGAAATAAGATTGCCAACTTAATCCAAAAAGAAACTCCCACTAAAATCCAAGACAGAGAACAAGAAAATGGCAAAGCCCTCCTCCCATACATAAAAGGCACCACAGACAGAATCAGCAAGATCCTGCACAAACATAACATCAAAACAGCATTCTGCACAAACAGAAAAATATCCACCATCCTAAGAAACCCCAAAGACAAAATTGAGTTAGAAAATCAAGGAGTATATGAAATCCCATGTACTGCTTGCCCCACCACATACATCGGACAAACCAACAGAAGAATAAGTGCACGCATTGAAGAACACAAAAACTCAGTCAAAAAAGAGGAACCAACTTCTTCCCTGGTCCAACACCTTAGAGCCACAGGACATGAAATTGATTTCAAAAAGACCAGAACTATTGCCAAAACTGAACACTTTAATAACAGAATAATCAGAGAAGCCATCGAGATAGAAAAACGCCCTCACAGCATGAACAAAGGAGATGATACCTCCCGCCTACCAGCCATTTGGAAACCCGCCCTTATTGACAAACGAGTCCATAATGCAAAGAATGACACCAGACCTACACTTACAAAAACCACACAGGATGTCACCACCACACATCCAGGCAAAAAGCAAACCCAAACCCACACCAATGATGAGGCACGACCACAAACCAGAAGCCAGACCACAGCTGCATCATTAGCCACCTTAAACCCCTCCAATCCATACATGAAGCAAATTGACACCCACCATGAAGATGAGGCACGACCACGAACGCGAAGCTAAACAGCTATGCAGCTCACCATCTCTAATCCCCTGTAACTCAGACTAACCTGAGCACAACTAAGCCCCCACCCAAACAGAACACTCCCCCAGCCAATCAGAGCACAGTCAACCCCTCATCCAATCAGAGCACAGTCAAGGCTCTAACCAATCAGAACACACCTCCACCCAATCAGAACACAGCCGAGCTCCCAGCCAATCAGTTCAAACCCCCACTGGCAGTTAAAAGGAAGAAACAGCTGCAATCACACATTGCTGCTAGAAGCACGAAGCCGAAAGCACCAGCCTGAAGATGACGAATGAGACTTCGTCGAAACGTCGCCAAGACACTTCAAATTCTACGTGGGAGAAAACCCGAAGAACCAAAGACCTACATATGTATGTATATATATATATATATACTACTGACAAAGCGGGAGAGAGCCTGTGGCTTAGAGGTTAAAGCTTCTGCCTAGCATGCAGACTGCCAAGGTTCGAATCCCGGAAGGGTGAGTTCTGACTGAAGAGAGTTAAGGAACTCGAAATAGCTATATCAGAAATCCCTTATTTCTTTGTTAACAATTCTAAAAACATATATATATATATATATATATATATATATATATATATATATATATATATATATATATATATATATATATATATATATATATATATATGTTTTCTGAGGTTTTCGCGGGTGTTTGTATGTAGGTCTTTGGTTCTTCGGGTTTTCTCCCACGTAGAATTTGAAGTGTCTTGGCGACGTTTCGACAAAGTCCCATTAGTCATCTTCAGGCTGGTGCTTTCGGCTTCGTGCTCCAAACGCATCCTGAAAAGAACAGAATTGGCCCTAATCAGAAATGAACTTCACACAAAAAGATTTCTCCTAGACCGAATCAACAAAGATCTCCTCACACTTCACCTCAAACTCAGCAACAAGATCCACCCCACACTTTGGGACAAATCCAAACAACTCGCCGTCTGGAGAGCCGAAACACAGACCACCCTCAAGACAGACACACACACCAACAAACTCCGAAGACTACAAGAACACCAGAAACAAACCCCTCCTCCCTCACAGCCACACATGAAACAAACAGTGCATAACATCTCAGATAGGATCCTCACCAAAGCCGAAACCAATGTCCTTTCCAAAGGATTCAACTTTGCAGTCGCTCCCAAACACATCCCCACTGAAACCATTATATGCGGAGTTGAAACCAGCCTGACCAAAGTCAACCCCGACGACGCCAACAGAATCAGACTCGAAATCACCAAAATACTCTGCACCAGCAAGCCACCCAAAAGCAACTTACCCAAAGAGGAGCAGACAGCACTACTTAACCTGAAATAAGACACCAGTATAATAACCCTACCAGCAGACAAGGGCAACGCCACGGTGGTCATGAATACATCTGACTACCAAACCAAATTAACCAACCTACTCCAAGACTCCACATACAAACCCCTAAACACAGATCCCACCACCTACCTTGAAAAAACCACTAGATCCAAAATAAAAGCCTCCCCCATTAGCGAAGAGATCCAGCAAAGAATCATTCCCAGAGAGAAATCATCCAGATGCCCTAAGCTCTATGGTCTCCCCAAGATACACAAAGAAGGAACCCCACTTAGACCCATAGTCAGCTCCATAGGCTCACCTCTACAAAACCTAGCCAAATTTCTCACCAAACAACTACAGCCCTATGCAGAATCCATCACCTCACACGTAAAAAACTCATTCCAGTTCATAGAGATCATAAAGAAACAAAACTTACAGCCCAGCGACCTACTCGTTAGCTTCGATGTCATATCCCTCTTCACCCAAGTGCCAATCAAAGAAGCCTTAACAGCTATCCAAAACAAATATAACCCCCCCAAACACATCCTAGATCTGACCAACCGCTGTCTATCCAACACATACTTCATCTATAACGGACAAAAATACAAACAAATAGAAGGAGCACCCATGGGATCACCCCTCTCACCTGTCATTGCAAACCTCTACATGGAACACTTTGAAACCCAAGCCCTAGAAAAATCTGATCACAAACCCAAACTCTGGCTCAGATACATAGATGACACCTTCGTAATCTGGCCACATGGGAAAGAAAAACTGGACAACTTCCTCACACACCTCAACAGCCTACACCCCAAAATACAGTTCACCATGGAAACAGAAGCTAATAACCAACTTCCCTTCCTGGATGTCTTAGTCTACAAGAAATCCAATGGCTCCCTAGGACACACCATCTACCAGAAGAAAACACACACAAACCGCTATCTGCACGCACTCTCACACCACCACCCAGCACAGATCAACTCCGTAGCCAAGACACTCATCTCCAGAACCAAATGCCTAGCTGACGAACAACACCTAAAAACCGAACTACACACTCTCACTAATGTACTAACATCCAACGGATTCCAAAGAAATAAGATTGCCAACTTAATCCAAAAAGAAACTCCCACTAAAATCCAAGACAGAGAACAAGAAAATGGCAAAGCCCTCCTCCCATACATAAAAGGCACCACAGACAGAATCAGCAAGATCCTGCACAAACATAACATCAAAACAGCATTCTGCACAAACAGAAAAATATCCACCATCCTAAGAAACCCCAAAGACAAAATTGAGTTAGAAAATCAAGGAGTATATGAAATCCCATGTACTGCTTGCCCCACCACATACATCGGACAAACCAACAGAAGAATAAGTGCACGCATTGAAGAACACAAAAACTCAGTCAAAAAAGAGGAACCAACTTCTTCCCTGGTCCAACACCTTAGAGCCACAGGACATGAAATTGATTTCAAAAAGACCAGAACTATTGCCAAAACTGAACACTTTAATAACAGAATAATCAGAGAAGCCATCGAGATAGAAAAACGCCCTCACAGCATGAACAAAGGAGATGATACCTCCCGCCTACCAGCCATTTGGAAACCCGCCCTTATTGACAAACGAGTCCATAATGCAAAGAATGACACCAGACCTACACTTACAAAAACCACACAGGATGTCACCACCACACATCCAGGCAAAAAGCAAACCCAAACCCACACCAATGATGAGGCACGACCACAAACCAGAAGCCAGACCACAGCTGCATCATTAGCCACCTTAAACCCCTCCAATCCATACATGAAGCAAATTGACACCCACCATGAAGATGAGGCACGACCACGAACGCGAAGCTAAACAGCTATGCAGCTCACCATCTCTAATCCCCTGTAACTCAGACTAACCTGAGCACAACTAAGCCCCCACCCAAACAGAACACTCCCCCAGCCAATCAGAGCACAGTCAACCCCTCATCCAATCAGAGCACAGTCAAGGCTCTAACCAATCAGAACACACCTCCACCCAATCAGAACACAGCCGAGCTCCCAGCCAATCAGTTCAAACCCCCACTGGCAGTTAAAAGGAAGAAACAGCTGCAATCACACATTGCTGCTAGAAGCACGAAGCCGAAAGCACCAGCCTGAAGATGACGAATGAGACTTCGTCGAAACGTCGCCAAGACACTTCAAATTCTACGTGGGAGAAAACCCGAAGAACCAAAGACCTACATATGTATGTATATATATATATATATACTACTGACAAAGCGGGAGAGAGCCTGTGGCTTAGAGGTTAAAGCTTCTGCCTAGCATGCAGACTGCCAAGGTTCGAATCCCGGAAGGGTGAGTTCTGACTGAAGAGAGTTAAGGAACTCGAAATAGCTATATCAGAAATCCCTTATTTCTTTGTTAACAATTCTAAAAACATATATATATATATATATATATATATATATATATATATATATATATATATATATGTATGTATGTATGTATGTATGTATGTATGTATGTATGTATGTATGTATGTATGTATGTATATATATATATATATATATATATATATTATATATATATATATATATATATATATATATATATATATATATATATATATATGTTTTCTGAGGTTTTCGCGGGTGTCTGTATGCAGGTCTTTGGTTCTTCGGGTTTTCTCCCACGTAGAATATGAAGTGTCTTGGCAACGTTTCGATGAAATCTCATTCATCATCGTCAGGCTGGTGCTTTTGGCTTCTGCTACTAGGAGCAATGTGTGGTCTAAGCTGTTTTTTCCTTTTAACTGCCAGTGGGGGTTTGAACTGATTGGCTGGGAGCTTGGCTATGTTCTGATTGGTTAGGGGCTTGGCTGTGCTCTGATTGGCTGGGGGGTTGGCTGTGTTCTGATTGGCTGGGGGAGTGTTCTGTTTGGGTGGGGGCTTTGTTGTGCTGGAGAGGTTCAAAGTGGCTAATGTTGCAGCTCTGGTCTGGCTTTTTTTCTGCACAAACAGAAAAATATCCACCATCCTAAGAAACCCTAAAGACAAAATTGAGTTAGAAAATCAAGGAGTATATGAAATCCCATGTACTGCTTGCCCCACTACATACATTGGACAAACCAACAGGAGGATAAATGCACGCATTGAAGAACACAAAAACTCAATCAAAAGAGAGGAACCAACTTCTTCCCTGGTCCAACACCTTAAAGCCACAGGACATGAAATTGATTTCAAAAAGACCAGAACAATTGCCAAAACTGAACATTTTAATAACAGAATAATCAGAGAAGCCATCGAGATAGAAAAACGCCCCCACAGCATGAACAAACGAGATGATACCTCCCGCCTACCAGCCATTTGGAAACCCGCCCTTATTGAAAAACGTATTCCTAACTCTAAGATTGACACCAGAAACACACAGGATGCCACCTCCACACAGCCACGCAAAAAGCAAACCCAAACCCACACCAATGATGAGGCAAGACCACAGACCAGGAGCCAGACCAGAGCTGCAACATTAGCCACTTTGAACCTCTCCAGCACAACAAAGCCCCCACCCAAACAGAACACTCCCCCAGCCAATCAGAACACAGCCAACCCCCCAGCCAATCAGAGCACAGCCAAGCCCCTAACCAATCAGAACATAGCCAAGCTCCCAGCCAATCAGTTCAAACCCCCACTGGCAGTTAAAAGGAAAAAACAGCTTAGACCACACATTGCTCCTAGTAGCAGAAGCCAAAAGCACCAGCCTGACGATGATGAATGAGATTTCATCGAAACGTTGCCAAGACACTTCATATTCTACGTGGGAGAAAACCCGAAGAACCAAAGACCTGCATATATATATATATATATATATATATATATATATATATATATATATATATATATATATATATATATATATATATATATATATATATATATATATATTTGTGCCTGCAGATGGCTCTGGGTTGAGCTGAAACAGGCAAAGGAAAGTAAGATTTCTTCCTCCCATATTTGGGTTTACAGGGTGCAATCTAAAAAAGAAATACTTGATACACATCTTCCCTCCCTGACTACTGACAAAGCGGGAGAGAGCCTGTGGCTTAGAGGTTAAAGCTTCTGCCTAGCATGCAGACTGCCCAGGTTCGAATCCCGGAAGGGTGAGTTCTGACTGAAGAGAGTTAAGGAACTCGAAATAGCTATATCAGAAATCCCTTATTTCTTTGTTAACAATTCTAAAAACATATATATATATATATTTGTGCCTGCAGATGGCTCTGGGTTGAGCTGAAACAGGCAAAGGAAAGTGAGATTTCTTCCTCCCATATTTGGGTTTACAGGGTGCAATCTAAAAAAGAAATACTTGATACACATCTTCCCTCCCTGACTACTGAAACAAGCAAAGGAAAGAATGATTTCTTCCTCCCATATTTGGGTTTACAGGGTGCAATCTAAAAAAAAATAACCACTTGACACACACACATATATATATATATATATATATGGTAAAAAAGGATATATGCAGTGTTATCTTCCTTTTAGATATCAAAAGGGTTTTGTGGCTCCCAGTGTTTTGTTTTTGGTGGGAAATGGATCCAAGTGGCTCTTTGAGTGTTTTGGGTTGCCTACCCCTGCGCTAGGCCACCGTTTTACGCATGCGCACAACAAAGGGCTGGGTGCCCCGTGCACATCCTAATCTCCGCCCTTCGGCCTGTCTAAATGCGCACGTGCGCGAAGGGAGGTAAAGAGGAAGCAAACTGAAATTTTATTAACGTCATAAAGGCACAAAAGGCGAAGAGGAAGTGGGTTGTGAGCTCGCTTGTGTTTTGTTGAGTTTCTTTGGCATACGGTTACCTCTTTGTCAAGGCAAAGCTTAATTAATAGAGCCTTAGGACTGTTGAACTAATCGTCTTGTCCAGCATGACTCAACTTTTCAAGATGTCTGGACTTCAACTCCCAGAATTCCCTTGTCAGCTGGCTGGGGACTTCTGGGAGTTGAAGTCCACACGTCTTTAAATTGCTAAGGTTGAGACACAACTGCTTTTGGCGATGTAAACTGGAAAAGTGCATGTGCAAAGGAGTAAATTGTAAGCAAATAGGCAGTAACCTTTAGAAATTTTAAGTTAAAAACCTACTACTGATTGCTTTCTTCTAAAAACAAAAGGAAAAAATGCAGTCCTGTTGGAATGGACTATATCCTCTAGGTCTAATTTTGGTTGTATGACTGTGATTAATGTATGTTTATTGGGATTTAGGATTAATGATTTGACACTGTCTATTTATTAACCCTGTGCTCCTTTCCAGTGTACAGGTGAAACTCAAAAAATTAGAATATCGTGCAAAAGTTCATTTATTTCAGTAATGCAACTTAAAAGGTGAACCTAATATATGAGATAGACTCATTACATGCAAAGCAAGATAGTTCAAGCCGTGATGTGTCATAAGTGAGATGATTATGGCTTACAGCTTATGAAAACCCCAAATCCACAATCTCAGAAAATTAGAATATTGTGAAAAGGTTCAATATTCTAGGCTCAAAGTGTCCCACTCTAATCAGCTAACACCTGCAAAGGGTTCCTGAGCCTTTAAATGGTCTCTCAGTCTGGTTCAGTAGGAATCACAATCATGGGAAAGACTGCTGACCTGACAATTGTGCAGAAAACCATCATTGACACCCTCCATAAGGAGGGAAAGCCTCAAAAGGTAATTGCAAAAGAAGTTGGATGTTCCCAAAGTGCTGTATCAAAGCACATTAATAGAAAGTTATGTGGATTTGGGCTTCCGGTGGCTTCACCGGCGTCACTACAGCCTCCTTCAGAGGCTCCGATCTCGTGGGTTGGTAAAGCCGCAAAAACAGGCGAACACCGGCTGGTTTTGGCGGCGAAAAATCCCCCCTCTGAACGAAGAAGGGGTGCAGAGCATCGAGCGGGGGTTGAGCTCCTCTGAAAACCCCCCAAAAAAATCTGCAGGGGGAAAGAGTGAGAGCTCCCCAGGCGCTCGAAGACACTCCTGCCCAGAGACGCTGCTGTCTGCGGACGGAACCAGACGCCGCAACCATCCTCGGCTCGAGAAAAACTTTTTAAAAGAGACCTACGTGCAGGAGGAAGGAAAACAGGAGTTTTAAATCGCAAGTACTTTTTTATATTCTACTTCTAATCGCAGTTCCCTACAATCAACATAATGTATCCAAGATGGCGATAGCTCTCACTGTAAAGAGAAAGTGATGGAAGTGAAGGTGAATCCCTTTTCTTCTTTGTTGTTTTTTCTTTTTAAGCGCAACGTTAGAGTGATCGCGAAGAGACAGGCTAGGTGTTTATTTTAAAATCCTATAAAGTGCAATTAAAGAAGATAAGAAGAGGATATTTATAGAATGGCTACCAGACAAACAAAAATAGTTTCTTCAAAGGTGGCAGTATCTTCACCAGCTCAGCCCTCTAAAGTACCAGTAGTTAGCTTCTCTGCTCACTCACCCCCCTCAATTCCTACAGAGCCTCAAGCCCCTTTGTCTACCCAAGCCTCTCCAGAAGTGCTTACAGTGAAAGATTTACAGGCAGCACTGTCAACAATGACTGATAATTTGACTGATAAAATGGAGAAAAGGTTTGAACAACTGGAGAAAAAAATGGAGACTAAGATTGAGGAACTGGAGAATAGGATTGAGAATAAGATTGAGAATCAAAGCAAAGAGGTCACTGTTGAACTGGAGAAAATTAAAGAAACAATACAGAGCCACAATAGGGAAATAAGAGAAGATATTGTGGAAGCTTTTAAGGGGGTTTGGGAGAGTGTTGAAGAGAAGGTGGAAGAGGTCGAACAACAAATGGAGGGACAACTGGCTGAGATGAAAAGTGACATACAAGACCATGCCCTCATGGTGCAATATAACCACATGATGTCAGCTATTAGAATCAGAGGGCTGAGAGAGGTACCAAATGAGAATCAGGATGACCTGAGAAGAAGCTTTGAAGAAGCTTTTGAAAAAATTCTAGAAGATGCTGCAGAAAATTTCTCCTGGCAGATTGATAGCATCTACAGAGTTAACTCATGGAATGCAAGACAAAGAAATCTACCTAGAGATGTTGTTATCTACTTTGTCACAAGGAGATTCAGAAATAATATTCTCACAGTATCTTATAATAAGAAATTAAATGTTGCTGGTCAGGAGGTGGTGGTTTTGAAGGAGATCCCTCCGAAGATGTTAAGAGCAAGAAAAGACTATGCATTTTTGGTTGCTGAACTGAAAATACGTGCTTTACAATATAGGTGGGAGGTACCAGCTGGACTGTCTCTACTTTACAATGGTAATAGATACTACTTGAATTCTGTCTGGAAAGCAAAAGACTTTTTTGAAAATGTGCTGAAGGCTGGTAGACCCCCATCACCAACACCAAAAAATGCAGATTCGTTACAAGAAAGAGAAATGGACTTAAACCAACAATCACAGCTTTCAGAGTCACGGCCACCTGTTGCGCCAGGAGTTGATAAAGGAGCTAGGATGGACTTCCGGTGGCTCCGCCGGCGCCGCTGGAGTCTCCTCTGTGAGGCTCCGTTCTCTGGGTTTGTAAAGCCGCAAAAAACAGCGCACATCAGCTGTTTTTTGCGGTGAAAAATCCCCTCTCCGGGCAAAGGAGAGGTGTAGAGCATCGGGAGCAGGGTTGAGCTCCTCTTAAATCCCTGAAAAAAAGTTTTCAGGGATCAAGAGTGCGAGCTCCCTAAAGCTCCGGAGGACGCTCCTGCCCAGAGACGCTTCTGTCATCAGACAGAGAAAGACGCCGCGACCGCTTCTGCTTATAAAAATTACAACACAGGAGAGACTGTAAGCAGACTGAGTGAATACAGGAGTTCTTAATGGATTGCAAGTATTTTTTTTATTGTTTTTTTGGCTATATATTTCTAACTTCTACAATCAACATAATGCTTTCAAAATGGCGTATAGCTTTCACTGCTTTCATTGTTAGAGGAAAGTGCTGGAAAGTGAAAGTGAATTCTTTACTTTTTTCTCTCTTCTTGTTCTCGTAAGCAAAGCCAGAGAGACGGCTGTAGGAATTGATTTACAGCCAGAGTGATTGTTTTAAATTTAAAATGGAGTGGAATTTACATTTAAATGTTAAACCTATTTTGGACTGTATTGACAAATTTCATGAAGAAAGGCTTGAAATAGTGAAGAGTTTTAAGCAAGAGTTTAAAGCAATATTGAAAGAGACTATTACAGAAACATTAACCAGATTCTTTTTTCCAAATGAAATTGATATACAATCGACTGCTGAACATTTTATAATACAATCTAAAGAAGAAGAACAAGAACAATTAACCAGACTCTTTCTTCCAAAGGAAACTGATTTACAATCGACTGATGAACATTTTATAATACAATCTAAACTAGAAGAAGAACAAGAAAAAGAAGAAGATAGTACTGAGAATAAAGAGAATAAAGGGAAATGGATTTTGCTTGATAAACAGTTCATCTATGGAGAGGAAGAGGATTTGTTTCAAGAAAGGAAGGGATGGCTATTCCTTTTAGATAAGCAGCAAGAAGAGGATTTAATTGAGAAAAAAGAGACATTGATTCAGTTTAAGAAGCAACTTACTTATGGGGCTGAAGAAGTAAAGAAGAGAGACTTATTATTTGGAAGGGAGGCCTCGTTATGGAGGTTTACCTGGTTAAAAAAAACCCTAGAATTCGATTGAAGGAATGAAATTTAAAATTGTATGTAAGGATCTATGGGTAATTTAAAATTATGGACTGAATTAAGGACTAAGATTATGAGGAAGATGTAAGAGAAGATGATTAATGGATATAATTAAATTGATGAAGAATATATTTGCTTTGAAATGATCTAGGTTTGACATTAGATTGATTGATTGATGGGATAGATAAGCATTATGTGATTGGATAAAGTTGAAGGAATGTAAGTTAGAAATGGAATAAATAGATTGTATTGGTTATGGAGGTTTATTTGACATATGAGAAAGCCCAGAAGTCGATTGAAGAAATGAAATTTATAATTAAATGAAAGGAATTAAGGCTAATCTAAGACTATGGGCTGAATCAAAGATCAATTTTATAAGTAAGATGTAAGAGAGGATGTTTAATGGAAGATATATTAAATTGATTAAGAACAAAAATTCTTTTTTTTTGTTTGAACTGAGGGGTTTATTGATATTATTTGTTTATTTTTCTAAAAAGATGATTTTTTTTGATGTTTAATGGTTTGAAAGAGGTTGATTACTGGAAGATGTATATAAAACTTGATTGTTTGGGTGATTTTATATAACCTCTCAATGGATTGAAGTGATTTAAGGTTTGACTTAGATTGATGGTTTAGATATGTAAATGAAAATTATTATTCTTAACAAGATGATTTGTTTGTTTTGTTTAATGGATTGAATTGATTTAGAGATTGTATATAGTATATAGTTTAAAATTCTTGTTAGGTTTATATAATGATTTTGTTTGATGTAGTGGGTTTTCTTTTGTTTTACCCTGTACTCACTCTGGGAAGTCGGGGGGGAGGGTTAGGGAGGGTTTATAATTTTATATACGATGTTTTCTCAACTGTAATTGGGGTTGATGTAAGAATATGTAATTACTGTTATTAAGGGGTTGCTCGGGTGGCCTCTGGGCACCACATCTGATGGAAAGAGGAAGGAGGAGTGAAGGCTGATGTAAGTGGAAGTTGATAAGAAGGGGGAAGAGTAGGATGGAGATAGAGAAGGATGGAGGGAAGTAGAAAGGAAGTAGAAAGAAGGTTGGCAAGAGGGGGGATGAGTAGGGATAGGTGGGTATAGAGAAGTAGAGAAGGAGGGAGGAAAGTAGGTAGCTAGTTGGTAAGTGAGGGAGGAAGGATAGGGTTAGGGGGATGTGGTGGTGGGGGTACCGGGCAGTAATGTTAATTGTTTGGCATGATTATTTTCAGTTGAGCTATTGGTATTTGATGTATTGAAAAATGTATTTATGTTTTGTTTATGGATGATTGTTTATTTTAACATTATGACTTGATTTGACTAGTTTCTTTTTTCTGTAAAAATAAAAAAAAACCAATAAAATATATTTAAAAAAAAAAAAGATAAAGGAGCTAGGATGGAGTTACCTGCTCGAAGTACTGATATCTCTCAACCTTTGGAAGCAGACAAGCCTAAAGATCAGAGGCAAACTAGAGCTACTACTAAACGTAAGGAACAACAAGAAAAGCGACAACATGGTCATACATACACAAGTCGGGAAGCCATGGGAGCGCGACCGAAGAAGAAAGTAGATGGAAAAATTGATTCGGTCTTGCAGAAGCTTTCTAAAGCTGATCATGTCAAATAAATATTTGACATGGAATGTTAATGGTTTAAATTCTCCACAGAAAAGGAAGAAGATATTTCATTACTTGACTCAATGTAAAAATGATGTAATTTGCTTACAAGAAACACACATTAGAACTACGGACCAGAAATATTTAATAAATAATAGGCTAGGTATACATTTTATAGCAGTGGCTGCTGAGAAGAAGAATGGAATTGTTATCTATGTTAAAAGTCATATAAGAGCTAAATTAATAGAATCAGACACACAAGGTAGATATTTAGCAGTTGAAATTTTAAAAGACGGCAAGAAAGTTCTTTTGATGGGTATATACGCACCAAATCAACAACAAGGAAAATTTTATAAGCTAATACATAAAAAGTTAATACAATTTGACTATAGGTCTTGTATTCTAATGGGAGATTGGAATGGTGTCATAGATATTGGTTTAGACGAGAAGAAGACATTACCAATTCCTCAAACACGTTCTATATTGCCTAAATCCTTCTTTGATATTAAGGATGACTTTGATCTGACAGATATATGGAGAGAAAGACATGGTAAAGAGCAAGAATTTACTTTTTTCTCTGATAGACATCAATCATTTTCTAGAATTGACTTTATATTAACTACAAGCGACTTTATTTCTAGACTAAAGAAGGTGAAGATCTTACCCAAAGTCTTATCAGACCATAATCCGGTTTGGATGGAACTAATGGTTGGTCAGACGCCTAGAAGATCTTGGAGACTTAATGAACATTTGTTTAAATATGATACAAATGTGAATGAATGTAAAAATGTTATGAAGGAATTTTTTACGTTAAATCTCCATAAGGACACAACAATAGAAATGGCATGGGATGCTAGTAAAGCGTACATGCGTGGGATTTTAATAGACATGAATAAAAGGTATAGACGTAAACAGGGGGAAAAAAGGAAGGACTTGGAAGAGGAGATAAGAACGAAAGAGCAATTATTAATAAAGAGACCAGATGACAAAAAACATCAAAGAGGGGATTAAAATCTTACGGACACAATTTGATTTGTTGATGGCCGACCAAGTTGCTAGGAATATACAATATGCCAAACATAATACATTTTATAACTCCAACAAACCTGGCAGATGGTTGGCCTACACATTAAGGAAAAAACAAAAATCCCACATTATTGATAAAATAGAATATAAAGGGAAGGAGGTGTTTCAACAAGAGACTATCAAAAAAGCTTTCTTAGAATTTTACTCCAAGTTATATGCTGAAGAGAAGATACAAGGGAACGAGATAGATATTTTTTTGCAAAATGAAAATGTATGGACAATCACCAATGAACAAAGAGATAGGTTAAATGCATTAATTACATCAGAAGAAATAACTTCAGTGATTAAACAACTGAAAATGGGAAAATCTCCTGGGATTGATGGGTTAACGGCAATTTATTATAAGCATCTTCAAATGGAAATGGTGGAACCTCTTAGGGAGCTATTAGTTAACATTCAAAAGGGTGGTCAGGTTCCACCCTCATGGAAAACAGCTTATGTTTCCTTAATCCCCAAAGAGGGAAGAGATAATGCTCAACCAGAAAACTTCAGACCTATTTCATTGTTGAATACTGATTATAAGATTTTTGCAAAAATTATGGCTAATAGATTAATGGCAGTTCTACAACAAATAATCCATACAGACCAAACTGGTTTTTTACAAGGTAGACAGATGAAAACCAATGTTAGACAACTTATTAACATACTAGAATACCTAGATAAGCATACTCAGGTACCTGCAGTTCTTATGTTTTTGGATGCGGAAAAAGCTTTTGATAGACTGAATTGGTTGTTTCTGAAAAAAATAATTGTTAGGATGGGGTTGGGGGACCAGTTTATTAATTCTATATTGGCAGTTTATCAGAAACAAACAGGTCAGATAAAGTCTTACCCTGCGTGGGCAAGCCTTCAATTCCCATGATGGGTCCTACACACGTGAGCCGAATATTAGAGATGAACACATGACTCCAGTCAGCTTTCTCTCTGGGGCGTGAGGGCAACAGACAAAAGGTGCCTTCCCCTTTTATTCACTGTTACAGTGGGCGGTTACACAATGCATCACATGGTTACAAACAGCCAATGACAATGTTATTTCTTCAGCCAATGACAAGGCTACACTGCAAGGCCACCCTGTGGCCAATGGATTCAAATCTTGGTACAACTGTCCATCCACCTATTAGCCCCCCTTATTTCCTGTCCCAGGCCATATGGCAAGTCCTTTGTTCCAGGGCATGTGGTCAATGGACTCCATCTCTTGGCTCCGCCTCCATTTCCTGTTGCTCCAAAACAGCATGGTAAAGTCATGTGGTACAGTCTCTTTGTCCCAAGCCTCATGCATCACAACATATTACAACATATCAACTTTTTTTATTTTATTTTTTAGCAGCTGTGGGTTATTTCACCTATGCGCCGTCCAGTTCTGTACACGTCCTCTGTACATGATCCTAGGCCATAAGCTGTCATCTGTCCAGTCCTCAAGAGGCTGCCATCATAGAAACATCTCTGTTCAGTCATCAGAGGCAACAGTTGGTTCTTGGCTCTTTTACAGGAGATGGTTAGAAAAGGGAGGCTTACACAGGTTCAACAGGGGAGAAATACATTTGTACACAGCAACAGATTGTTACACAAAATACTAGAAACATTATGATACTAAAAACCCATTCCTTGAGCCACCCAGCATTAGGTGGCCAGGAAAATCAACAAAACAAGGCATACAGTTTCTTGTGATAAAGGATTGTTTTGTACCATATTTTCCATGTGAGCAATTGTGGCAGTAATGTTGTGTGTGTTCAGAAATGTACCAGACCAATTCTGGGGTGTTGACCAATGTGCATTTTTTCTTTCCACATAAGATCTAATCTTTATCAGATGTGAGAGCATTGTCTTTTGAGAAGTTGTACAAAGTTTCAAAGTTTCCACCAAAATCAAACAAGGGAACAGAATCAGCACATGTTTTCCTGTTGTCAGATTTGTCTCATTTAAACACAACGTAAGGAAAGATTCAAAGTTAAAGAGAGAGATTGAGAGATTTCATTCATAGGCACGCTATGAAGGCATACACGTTTGCTTCTGTGTTTGTTCTGTACTGGAATGTTATCAGATCCAACAATTGGATATATACAGCAACTTATGGTGAGAGACAAAAAATGCAAAGTAGCAATGATTTGTCACAAAAATTAAATCATTAAAGAAATAAGAAAGAGACAAAAATTAAAATTCATTAACAAACTAGAAACATAAAATTCAAAATAAATGAGAAAAGACAAATTTTGCAAAGAAATCAGAAAGGCAAAAGAGAAAATAATAAGAAAGAGAGAAAATTAAAGGCATGGTTTATTAAGCAAGAAGACCAGAGAAAAAAGGGGGGGTGAGAGAGAGGAGGGAATTCAAAGAGGAGGAAGTTGGAATTCAAATGTAATTTGAGTCTCCGTTTACAGCCATCCAAGTTTCCCTGGAAACTTAAAGCTTTGGCCCATTTATGGTCTTCAGGCGACAAACAGTCTTCAAATAAACCTCTGGAAAAGGACAAAAGAAGGGGGGGAGAAAATGGCCCTGCGGGGAAGGAAGAGTTAACAAGCAAACAAGGCATTTTGAATCAATGGATTAACAAGAAGTATTTTCCCATTTTTCAATTATAAGAATTAGAAACACAGACTTCAGATTTTTTAACAAGTTGAAAGGTATGAGGCAGTTGTTAACTCAGCCTGCTCTGAGTCAGAGGGAGGAATAGAGGGGAGAGGGGGAGGTTTTTTTAGCAAGTTAAAAGATAAGAGAAGACTGAATTAGCATAGGAAAGCATGTTAAGATTTTTTAGGAGACAGGGCAGGAGAAACAGAAAGAATCCTGCAAGCCAATAGCTACAGGAGCAGAAAAGGAAGGCAGATAGCCTTTTGAAATAGCCATGCATACAATTCTTTCACATAAGGAGAATTTGGGGAAGAAGCAGAGAGCTCCTCCATAAGCCAATTTTAATCCAATCAACAATTTTTAATGGTCCCTTTAAGATGTAAAAGAGACAATGCCAAACAAACAATAATAATACTTTTTAAACTCCTTACGCGAAGGCAAATTGTGAATCTTTGTTAGTTGCATAATTAAGGTTCTAACAATTAACATTAAGCCCTCCCCTTTGATCCTTGGAGAATTCCACCCACATACTCACAGGGGGGGTGTTTCTTGCTGAAGAAACTCCACAAGGTTTGTTCCTCCAGCTGGCCAAATTTAGAGTCAGATCGTAACATTTTTTTTTCTCTCAGGGCTTGCTTTGAAAGCCTGAGAATTAGCCAATTTAGCTTGCTCTGTTTTTGCATAGTGTAAAGTCAGCATGTGACAATACAGCCTCTCATGGGCTAGGAAATCTGGCGAGGCTCTCAGCAATTGAGCCAGATACCTATTGCCATGTGGCGAGGTCTAATTGCTAAGATTTTTTCAAAAAAGCCAATAAAAGACATAGATCTTTTTGAGTGACAGGGAAAACAGTCTAATTAAGTTTCTGAACATAATTTGCTCTCCTGACTAAGCTAAGCAATTGTTTCAGGTACACAGCCCAAGTTTTGCAAAGCTTCTGTTCCCCACTTACCATAAGCGTGCACATGGTCTATTCCAGACGTAGTAAGAGATGAGATGTCAGAAGGATGTGATTCCGCATCACATCAGGGGTCACCACTTAAAGTCTTACCCTGCGTGGGCAAGCCTTCAATTCCCATGATGGGTCCTACACACGTGAGCCGAATATTAGAGATGAACACATGACTCCAGTCAGCTTTCTCTCTGGGGCGTGAGGGCAACAGACAAAAGGTGCCTTCCCCTTTTATTCACTGTTACAGTGGGCGGTTACACAATGCATCACATGGTTACAAACAGCCAATGACAATGTTATTTCTTCAGCCAATGACAAGGCTACACTGCAAGGCCACCCTGTGGCCAATGGATTCAAATCTTGGTACAACTGTCCATCCACCTATTAGCCCCCCTTATTTCCTGTCCCAGGCCATATGGCAAGTCCTTTGTTCCAGGGCATGTGGTCAATGGACTCCATCTCTTGGCTCCGCCTCCATTTCCTGTTGCTCCAAAACAGCATGGTAAAGTCATGTGGTACAGTCTCTTTGTCCCAAGCCTCATGCATCACAACATATTACAACAGTCAGATTATTGTGAATGGGTATTTAACAGATCCATTCAATATAGAGAAAGGTACTAGACAGGGATGTCCTCTATCTCCATTGTTGTTTGTCTTAACTTTAGAGGTTCTACTGAATAGGATAAGAGTTGCAGACGATCTAAAAGGTATACAGATCAGACAACATGATTATAGATTATGTGCCTTTGCTGATGATTTGCTTGTGACTTTGTCTCAACCTACGCAGTCTGCTCAGAGTTTGATGGAAATAATTAAAAATTATGGAAGGGTGTCAGGATTTAAATTAAATATTTCCAAGACAAAGATGTTAGTTAAAAATGTAGATAGCAATTCAAAACAGGATTTGGAAAGAATAACGGGGTGTGAGATAGTTAAGAAAGTCAGATATCTAGGAATTGAAATTGAAGCTTCTAATGGGAAGTTATATAAAAACAATTATGAAGTTTTGTGGAACAAGACACAAATAGAACTGGATAAATGGAAAAAAACTACAATTATCTATGCTGGGCAGGATAGCGGCAGTTAAAATGAATGTATTGCCAAAATGTTTATTTCTTTTTCAAATGTTACCTATACTTAAAAAAGATGCGAACTTGGAGGAGTGGCAGAAGGGCATTAACAGATTTATTTGGAATGGTAAGAAACCGAGGGTTAAATTAAAAATTATTCAAGATATAAGGGAAAGAGGTGGTTTGAAAATGCCCAATTTTAAGTTGTATTACCATGCTGCTGTTTTAGCAGCGATAAGTGACTGGGTTAATTTAACTAATGGTAGAATACTGAATATTGAAGGGTATGGTTTATTGTACGGTTGGCATGCATATTTAGTTTATGGTAAAAAGGTGGACAGGGGTTTCAAGGAGCATCTATTGAGAAGTGCTTTACTGAGTGTCTGGAAAAAGTATCAGTACAAATTAAATGAAAAGATTCCTCTCTGGACAGTTCCCAGGCACGCAGTGGAGAACATAAATGGATCACAAGTGCAAGATATGGTGCCCTATGAGAAACTCCTAATTAAAGAAGGGAATTTGTTATCATTGAAGACTTTGAGTATGCTAAGGGAAGAAGGAATAGTTCATACTTGGTTTCCATATGCACAATTGAAGACTAGATGGGGAAAAGATTTCAAGATGGGTTTATATTTAACAGATGAAAATTTAATTAAACAAGTTAGAGACCAAAGGCCTATGCACATTAAAAGATTGTATAATGCACTGATAGAAATGGATTCTGAAACTGAATTAGTTAAGGATTGTATGATAAAATGGGAACAAAATTTTGGACAACCAATTATGATTGAAACTTGGGAGAGGATCTGGATGAAAAATGTAAGATTCACTCAAGCGCAACACTTAAGAGAAAATTTCTATAAAATGTTTTATAGATGGCATCTGGATCCAAAAAAATTATCATATATGTACCCTAATTTACAATCTAAGTGCTGGAGGTGTGAATGTATGGACGCTACTTATTTTCATGTATGGTGGACTTGTAGGAAAATCAAGGCTTTCTGGAGAAAAATATGGTGGACACTTCAAACCATCTTGAAAAAACGTATTGAATTTTCTCCACAATTGTTTTTGTTAAGTATTACAAAGGACTGTACCACCATAGAAATGAACTTAATTTTGAACTTGGTTACAGCAGCAAGGCTGTTAGTGGGACAATATTGGAAGAAGCCAGAATTACCATCTATTGAAGAATGGATTTTGAAAGTAATAAACTTGGCAGAAATGGCCAAAATATCTGCATATTTGAAGGGTCACTCAAATGAAAAGTATATGATGGACTGGAAAAAATGGATAGATTATATACAAGGGAAATACCAATCAAAGAAATTGTATTTAGTATATAATTAAATATCTATATGTTGGACTGGAAAATATAGTTAAATTTCTAATAGGACTTATATAACAATTTGTTGGAGTTTAGTGGGTTTTCTTGTGTTTTTTACCCTGATTTCACTTTGGGAAGTCGGGGGGGGGAGAGGGGGGGCTTATAATTCTCTCAACTGTAATATGGTATGGGTACTAGTTAAGTATGATATATGTTTTGCTTTTCGGGTTTGGAAAAAGTTGTAGATGATTGTATCCAGTTGAGTTTTTTATATCGATTCTTTGTTATATTTACAATTTTATAATCAATAAAAAATTTAATAATAAAAAAAAATAAATAAAAAAAATAGAAAGTTATGTGGAAGGGAAAAGTGTGGAAGAAAAAGGTGCACAAGCAGCAGGGATGACCGCAGCCTGGAGAGGATTGTCAGGAAAAGGCCATTCAAAAGTGTTGGGGACTTTCACAAGGAGTGGACTGAGGCTGGAGTCAGTGCATCAAGAGCCACCACACAGACGGATCCTGGGCATGGGCTTCAAATGTCGTATTCCTCTTGTCAAGCTGCTCCTGAACAACAAACAACGTCAGAAGCGTCTTACCTGGGCTAAAGAAAAACAGAACTGGTCTGTTGCTCAGTGGTCCAAAGTCCTCTTTTCTGATGAGAGCAACTTTTGCATCTCATTTGGGAACCAAGGACCCAGAGTCTGGAGGAAGAATGGAGAGGCACACACTGCCAAAAGGACCAAAACCTGGTTCAACGACCGTGGGATTACTGTGCTTGATTGGCCAGCAAACTCGCCTGACCTGAACCCCATAGAGAATCTATGAGGCATTGCCAAGAGAAAGATGAGAGACATGAGACCGAACAATGCAGAAGAGCTGAAGGCTGCTATTGAAGCATCCTGGTCTTCCATAACACCTCAGCAGTGCCACAGGCTGATAGCTTCCATGCCACGTCGCATTGAGGCAGTAATTGCTGCAAAAGGGTCCCAAACCAAGTACTGAGTACATATGCATGCTTACACTTTTCAGAGGTCCGATATTGTTCTATGTACAATCCTTGTTTTATTGATTGCATGTAATATTCTAATTTTCTGAGATTGTGGATTTGGGGTTTTCATGAGCTGTAAGCCATAATCATCTCACTTATGACACATCACGGCTTGAACTATCTTGCTTTGCATGTAATGAGTCTATCTCATATATTAGGTTCACCTTTTAAGCTGCATTACTAAAATAAATGAACATGTGCACGATATTCTAATTTTTCGAGTTTCACCTGTATATGATGAAACAGAGGGCAAATTATTGGCTTGCAATGCAAATTTTAAGGCTACTAGCCTATATCATTTTAAAGATGAATTCTTCAGATTTGTGGAGGAAATGCGTATTACCAATTAAGGTTTAAGACAGCCATTTTTTTAGTGTAGTGGTTAAAACCACAGGCTAGAAAATGAAAGACTTAAATTCTAATCCTGTCATAGGCACAAAAGCCAAGTGAATGACTGGGTCAGTATGCTCTCTCAGCCCTAGGACAAAAGCAATGCAAACCACTTCTGAAAATGGGATCGCCAAGAAATAATGAGTCACCTGGAGTCAAAACTGACTTGAAGATGCACAGGGAAAATTTTATTCTTAGAGGAACTATTAATTACCATTTTCCAGACAGCACTAAGAAGAATACTGTGTTTCCCAGGTGAATATGATTGGCCACAGAGGCAAAATGCTATAAAATTGTCTTTCTTAACCATAATGATTTTATTGTTATTAAAATGCTTCATTCTGTCAGAGAGGAAGATAAAGTATTAGTTGTGATGTCTATAGCTATAGTACCAATTTGTCTTACAGTTACCACTAAAAAGGGTTATGATGCTTCATAAATCACTCGCATATTTGGAAACAAAACTAATTTAAGGAAACCTAAATCTTTGACTCTTGGGATGAATAACCTTTTATGGTAGTAAGCAGAAAAAATATAGAGAAAATCAGATGTATTAACATGCTCAAATAGCTGGTAAAATCACAAGTGCTAAGAAATGTCAATATCAACTAATCAGATGCTAACTGTACAGCTTTAAGCAACAAAAAGCTCTATCACAGAATTATTGTAAGTCAAAATCCTGAGGGATGTTTTCAGACAAAGTAAAAATAAGTGACATTAAGTACTGCAGTAGAAATTATTGGTGTGAAGCTGTGCTGATTGAATGTTATATTAAAGCCAGAAATTTTCTATATTTAATAATAATAATAATAATAAAGTTGGAAGGGACCTTGGAGGTCATCGAGTCCAACCCCCTGCTCAGGCAGGAACCCTACACCATTTCAGACAAATGGCTGTCCAGTCTCTTCTTAAAAACTTCCAGTGTTGGAGCATTCACCGCTTCTGGAGGCAGGTTGTTCCACTGGTTAATTGTTCTAACTGTCAGGAAGTTTCTCCTTAGTTCTAAGTTGCTTCTCTCCTTGATCAGTTTCCATCTGTTGCTTCTCGTCCTGCCTTCAGGCGCCTTGGAGAATAGCTTGACTCCCTCTTCTTTGTGGCAGCCCCTGAGATATTGGAACACTGCTATCATGTCCCCCCTCGTCCTTCTCTTCGTTAAACTAGACATACCCAATTCCAGCAACCGTTCCTTATATGTTTTAGCCTCCAGTCCCCTAATCATCTTTGCTGTTCTTCTCTGTACTCTTTCTAGAGTCTCAGCATCTTTTTTACATCGTGGTGACCAAAACTGGATGCAGTATTCCAAGTGTGGCCTTACCAAGGCATTGTAAAGTGGTATTAATACTTCACGTGATCTTGATTCTATCCCTCTGTTAATGCAGCCCAGCACTGTGTTGGCTTTTTTGGCAGCTGCAGCACACTGCTGGCTTATATTTAAGTTATTGTCTACTAGGACTCTGAGATCCCTCTCACAGTTACTACTATTGAGCAAGGTACCCCCTATACTATACCTGTACCTTTGGTTTTTCTTGCCTAAATGTAGAACCTTACTTTTTTCACCATTGAATTTCATTTTGTTAGATAGCGCCCAGTGTTCAAGTCTGTCCAGGTCCTCCTGTATCTTAAGCCTGTCTTTTGGAGTATTGGCTATTCCAGCCAGCTTGGTGTCATCCGCAAATTTGATGAGTTCCCCATCTATCCCCTCGTCCAGATCATTGATGAAGATGTTGAAGAGCACTGGGCCTAGAACAGAGCCCTGGGGCACCCCACTACACACTTCCCTCCTATGTAGATGCAGTTCCATTGAAGACCACACGCGGACTACGGCCGGTCAGCCAGCTATGGATCCATCTGGTGGTGATGCTGTCTAACCCACATTTTTCTATCTTATCGAGTAGTAGGTTGTGATCTACTTTATCAAATGCCTTACTGAAGTCCAAGTAAATTATATCCACAGCATTCCTCTGATCCACTAATTTTCTCACTTGGTCAAACAATGCAATAAGATTTGTCTGATATGATCTGTTTTTGACAAACCCATGTTGGCTTTTAGTAATGACTTTGTTTGCCGCTAGGTGTTCGCTGATTTGTTGTTTGATTATCTTTTCCAGAATCTTCCCAGGTATTGAGGTCAGGCTGATAGGTCTGTAATTTCCTGGATCCATGTTTTTTCTTTTTTGAAGATGGGAACTACATCAGCTCTTTTCCAGTCCTCTGGTAGTTCCCCAGTGCTCCAAGATCTTTGAAAAATATAGTTCAGTGGTTCTGAGATCACATCTGCCAGTTCCTTGAGAACCTTGGGGTGTAATCCATCTGGTCCTGGTGATTTGAACTCGTCTAGGCTGGACAGGTGCTCACTTATCATTTTCTTGCCTATCTTAACTTGTGTTTTTATACTGTTTTTATGGCACTATTTTTGATAGGTTGGTCTGTTTTTTCCCTTTGTGTAAAGACAGATGCAAAAAACTAGTTAAATAGTTCTGCTTTCTCCCTATTGCTAGTCACCTTCTTACCACTTTCACCCACTAATGGACCAATCATTTCCTTCACTTTTTTCTTGTTTTTTACATGTTGAAAGAAGCTTTTTTCGTTATTTTTGACTTTGGTCGCAAGCCTTAGTTCATTTTGAGCCTTGGCTTTCCTCACTTCATCTTTGCAGGCTCGGGCTATTTGTTGATATTCTGATTTAGTTATGTGCCCCTCTTTCCACTTTCTATACTTGTCCTTTTTATCTTTTAATTTGTCAGAGAGTTCTTTATGCAACCCTGCTGGTTTCTTTTGAGAGCTGTTATTTTTCCTGTTTGTTGGTATTGAGCTAGACTGGGCTTCTATTATCTTGCTTTTCAAAATTTCCCAAGCATCTTGCGTTGTTTTCCCCTGGAGGATTCTCATCCATGGAATCCTTCCCAAACCCTCTCTAAGTTTATTGAAATTAGCTCTCTTGAAGTCCAAGACTCTAGTTTGACTGTGTTCTATTGCTTGTGCTTCCATAATGTTGAATTCCAATATTGCATGATCACTACCTCCCAAGGTTCCTGTGGCTTCAACACCTATCATTTCATCTCTGTTAGTGAGAATTAGGTCGAAAATGGCTAATCCCCTAGTTCCCTTCTCTACTCTTTGGGAGACAAAGTTGTCTGCTAGGTTTGTCAGGAATCTGTTTGATCTTCCACTTGGTGCAGAGTTTGTCTCCCAGTTGATGTCAGGGTAATTAAAGTCCCCCATTACTATGGTGATGTGCTTCCTACATACCTTAGTTAGCTGACTAGCAAAAAGTTCATCTATTTCCTCTGTTTGGTTGGGTGGCCTATAGTATACACCTATGGCAATGTCATTTTTTCTCCCTTTTATATTGACCCAAATGCATTCAAGACAGTTTTCATCATTGTTGTGCTCTATTTCTGTGGAGATGTAGTTATTTCTTATATAGAGAGCAACTCCACCTCCTCTTTTATTTGATCTGTTTCTTTTAAATAATTTAAATCCCTCTAGCTGTGTGTTCCATTTGTGGGTTTCATCCCACCATGTTTCTGTAATGGCAACAACATCATATCTGCCCTCATTGACCTGAATTTCTAGTTCACCTTGTTTGCTGTTCATACTCTGTGCATTGGTGTATAGACATTTGAGTCCTTTATGACCAACATGTCCTTGAAAGTGACATGCATCTGGAACTTCAGATGCAACAATACCTAATTAAAGAAAGCTAGTGAGATATAAAATATATATGATGTGATCACGAGAGTAAAAGAATTGAAATGGAAACAGGGCATAGCACACATAGCAAGAAGAACTGATGGCAGCTGGACCAAGGCAGTCATAGAATGGATCCCACTTGATAAAAAGCATCCACAAAAGAGACAAGATGGATGGACAACATCAGCAAGTATGGCGGGCCCAATTGGCAAAAGAAAGCTCAGAACCGTATAGGTTGGAAACATGTGGAAGAGGCCTTCATCCTACAGTGCATAGACAATGGCTAAATAATAATAATAATAATAATAATAATAATAATAATAATAATAATAATAATAATAATAATAATAATAGCGAAGCAGTGGAAGTGATGAACCGGTGCCTGGAGGCTGTTGAGGTCTGGATGGGTGCCAACAGGCTCAGACTCAATCCCGACAAGACGGAATGGCTATGGGTTCTGCCTCCCAAGGACGAGTCTAACTGTCCGTCCATTACTCTGGGGGGAGAAGTTTTGTCCCCCTCGGAGAGGGTTCGCAATTTGGGTCTCCTCCTCGATCCACAGCTAAGTTTAGAACACCATCTTTCGGCTGTGGCGAGGGGAGCATTCGCCCAGGTTCGCCTGGTGCGCCAATTGCGGCCCTATTTGGATCGGGAGTCACTCGTCATAGTCACTCATGCCCTTGTCACCTCGAGATTCGACTACTGTAATGCTCTCTACATGGGGCAACCTCTGAAGAATGTCCGGAGACTGCAGGTTGTCCAGAATGCGGCCACGCGAGCTGTCTTGGGTCTCCCAAGACATGCTCATATCACTCCAGCTCTCCGTGAGCTGCACTGGCTACCAATTGGTCTCTGAACACAATTCAAAGTGTTGGTTATGACCTATAAAGCCCTTTATGGCAACGGACCAGGTTACTTGCGGGACCGTCTTCTACCTCATGAATCCCAGCGACCGGTTAGGGCACATAGGGTTGGCCTCCTACGAGTCCCGTCTATTAGGCAATGTCATCTGACGGGTCCTAGGGCAAGGGCCTTCTCTGTTGCTGCCCCAGCCCTCTGGAACCAACTTCCCACAGAGGTCCGCACTGCTTCCTCCCTCCTAGCTTTCCGGAAATTATTGAACACCCATTTATGCCGACAGGCTTGGGGCGTATGAACAGTGCTCTGCCCCCGGGCCTAGGAACGTGCCTCCATCGTTGATTGTGTGTTTGATTGTGATTGCATGTTGTATGTATGTGTTTTAGATTGAATGAATGTGTTGGATGGTTGATTATTATTAAATTTCTTATATGTAATTGTATTGTTGTTGTAAGCCGCCCTGGGTCCTAGGAGAAGGGCGGCATAGAAATTTGATAACATAAATAAATAAATAATAATAATAATGTTGGTAGGGACCTTGGAGGTCATCAAGTCCAACCCCCCTGCTCAGGCAGGTAACCCTATACCATTTCGGACAAATGGCTGTCCAGTTTCTTCTTAAAAACTTCCAGTGTTGGAGCATTCACCGCTTCTGGAGGCAGGTTGTTCCACTGGTTAATTGTTCTAACTGTCAGGAAGTTTCTCCTTAGTTCTAGGTTGCTTCTCTCCTTGATTAGTTTCCATCCATTGCTTCTTGTTCTGCCTTCAGGCGCTTTGGAAAATAGCTTGACTCCCTCTTCTCTGTGGCAGCCCCTGAGATATTGGAACACTGCTATCATGTCCCCCCTCGTCCTTCTCTTCATTAAACTAGACATACCCAATTCCAGCAACCATTCCTTGTATGCTTTAGCCTCCAGCCCCCTAATCATCTTTGTTGCTCTTCTCTGTACTCTTTCTAGAGTCTCAACATCTTTTTTACATCGTGGTGACCAAAACTGGATGCAGTATTCCAAGTGTGGCCTTACCAAGGCATTGTAGAGTGGTATTAATACTTTGTGTGATCTTGATTCTATCCCTCTGTTAATGCAGCCTAGCACTGTGTTGGCTTTTTTGGCAGCTGCAGCACACTGCTGGCTCATATT
This sequence comes from Bothrops alternatus, assembly GCA_034064705.1. Classification (NCBI taxonomy): domain Eukaryota; kingdom Metazoa; phylum Chordata; class Lepidosauria; order Squamata; family Viperidae; genus Bothrops; species Bothrops alternatus. Next base: position 975,338 of record JARGCV010000148.1, on the reverse strand, counting down.
TAAGTTATTGTCTACTAGGACTCCGAGATCCCTCTCACAGTTACTACTATTGAGCAAGGTACCCCCTATACTATACCTGTACATTTGGTTTTTGTTGCCTAAATGTAGAACCTTACTTTTTTCACCATTGAATTTCATTTTGTTAGATAGCGCCCAGTGTTCAAGTCTGTCCAGATCCTCCTGTATCCTTAGCCTGTCTTCTGGAGTGTTGGCTATTCCTGCCAGCTTGGTGTCATCCGCAAATTTGGGATCCTCTTCTGACAAGCAATATCAGTGGGGAAGCCAGATTCACTTAACAACCATGTGACTAACTTAACAACTGCAGTGATTCACTTAACCAATATGGTAAGAAAGGTTGTAAAGTGGGGCAAAAACTCACTTAACAAATTTCTCACTTAGCAATGTAAATTTTGGATTCCATTGTGGTCATAAGTTGAGGACTGCCTGTATATTGTGTGTATGTATATATAGTTGAAAATATGTATAAAATTACCCTTGCATCTGGGGAGATAAACCAAGATAACACTTTTATTAGCTCTATCAAAGTTGTAGAATGTCTTGCAATATAAGAATATGAGAATTATATATGTAGTCCTCAACTTATGATGAGTTGTTTAGTGCCCATTAGTGCCAAAGGTACTTATGACCAGGTTTCAAAATTATGAAGGGTAGCCCCCCCTGGTCATGTGACCTCACTTTAGGTGCTAGGCAACCAGCCTGCATTTACGGACATTTACAGCATCCTGCAGTCTCATGACCGCAATTTATGTTTATTTAACTGAAAATCAGCATTTACTGTCAGTTTTTGGCAAAAAAATGCTTCATAGCAAACAATGGGTTTGCTTAATGACCCTATACTCTGTTATGTTTGCTTAACAATCACCTCAAAAAAGGTCATAAAATTGGGTTATGGTGATGTCCTGTTTTACAACCATCATGATTTACAGCTGTAGTAGGCAGCCCGTTTTAAAAAAAAACCTCCTTAAAACCAAAAGAAATATATTCTGTCTTTCACAAACCTCTTCTTCTCTTTGACAATTTAGAGAAATCTTTGGCTTATCTTGCTGCCAATTTTCTGAAAATTCCTAGCATGCTCTTCCACCAAATGGCCAAAAGATAGACAGTCATTTTTCTCTGTGGTCTTTATACAAGTACATACTCTGGGCAGTTCATGCCCTCAAAATGGCAACACAAGGGACTGAAATCAGATACGCCCCCAAAATAGATGGTGAATTACTGACCCTGGAGCTAGGCTAGGCTGTGGAAGCAAATGTAAGGAGCTTTCTAGCTGTGTACAGGGAGAGGGAACAGAATAAACAACACCTAAGCTTTGATTTTCTGCTGGACTTCTTAATATAGCAATTCCCACTCGCAGGAGTGGGTTGCAACAGCTGCTAGAGAAGTCACTGCTTTACCCACAGAAGTTGTAGGTAAGAATGCACAGGAAGACTAAGCTTCTACTGTAAAGACCATTTTGCCAGCTCAGAATGGGTTACCTTAATTTGGAGTTTGGAATCTGAGCTTTCATTGGTTTAAAAAGAATAAGTGCTTAGTTCTCATAATCATGGAGGGTGGGGGGAAATTGTTGGTATTTGCCAATGGCAGGGCTGTGAATAAGAATTTCTGTACAGGAAGTCCTTAATTTACAACCATTCATTGAGCGACTGTTCAAAGTTACAATGGTACAAGTGACGACCAACCCTCACATTTAAGGCCATTGCAGCAAGTCACATGATCAAAATGTGGGCATTTGGCAAGGTACAGAAACTCTATTTATGATGGCCACGGGCAGTGGTGGGATTCAGATATGTGAACAACCGGTTCTCTGTGTGGATGCCGCTTCCGGAAGTCCATTCTGGGCCTGGGCAACAAAAAATTAGCTACTGGTTCTGCCGAACTGGTGCAAACCGGCTGAATTCCACCACTGGTTGCAGGGTCCAGGAGTCATCTGGTCGCCATTTTGCAAACTTCCCAGCCAATTTCTGACAAAGTCAATGGGAGAAGTCTGCTTCGATTATCAACTGTGTAATTTATTTAACAACTGCAATGATTTTCCTAAGAACCATGGCAAACAAGGTTATTAAAATCAGGTGAACTCACTTAAGAACCGACTTGCTTATCAATGGAAATTCTGGTCCCAGTTGTGATTATAACTGGTGCCTTCTGTTTTTTTCATTATTATATGCTACTTGCCAGCCGCTCATAATATATCCCAATGTCCTCATGTTCCTTTAATTCTCACAGTAAACATGCATACATATGGAACCTACGTTCCATGCACATGCTTCAGACGGTGAAACTAGAATTCGATATGCTGAAACAAAATAGATCAGCCAGTTTTATTGACAACCCCAGCATTTTCCTGGCCCTGCACAGATCAGTTACTCTGGTTGTATGTTTTCCATTGTAGTTATTTGTAGCTTTAGGGTGGAGCTTTATACTTTGGGCTCTGTGCCCCCCTTCCCTATATATCACATGTGAGTGTGGTGGCCTTAATTTCTAGTGTTCCTAGCAAAAATCAGTCACAGAATAAGAAACTTGTCTATCCTGGTGTCTTAGAGAATTTAGGGGGGAAAAAACCTAAAATATGCTCCCTTATGTGTGCCCAAGTTTTGGAAAGGATCCAGGGGTACAGCTGTGGCAGCTGTCAGGGTGTGGAGGGACCAAGAATCTGCTGGGACAGCACGTAAAGATCAATGCTATGCCTGTCTGGGGCACTGAATAGGAAAGGTAACTATGCTTCCTCTCAATATGTCCCAGCTATAGGACTGTGCAATGCTCAGAGCATCAGTGGCTCAGTAATAAAGGGTTAACTAGTCCTTTCCCTCCCCCCCCCACTCCTTAAGTTTGACATTCCCCAGCAAGGAGGAATTTTCCAGGCCTAAATTCATCTCCTACCAGCAGCAGCCCTTTTTCCAAGTTTGGAAAACACTGGAAGACTGGAAATTGCAACAGCATGAAAGAGAAAGCAGAATCAAGCAAGGAAGATGGGAAAGGTAAGTTCAAGTAACTTGAACTTAACTTGTGAATGCTGTGCAGCATTTATGAGAGAGAATGAGTATAATTTGGACAATCGGAAGAAATTAGGCTCAAGAGGCCACCCCAGCTATGGGAAGAAAGACAGATCTGGGAGGGAGAGGAAGAAAAAGCAAAGAGAAACACTAGAGGAGCAAACATTAAGGGATGAGTGTGCTGTGTGAAGAGAGACACAGCAGAAGGGAAAGAATGTGCAGGGTTCAAATCTTTCTTTTATTGTCCATGAATTGGATCACTGCATCAGATCTCCAATTAGGAAAGTGAAAATGATCGTACAACTTGCTTCATAGTATTGTAAAAATTAGGATCAGTTAATTAAAAAAATTGCCGTCATGAACCACCACTACAGTATTTATCTGTGGAACATCATGCTCTTTATAGTGTAAAAAGAATTGTTCCGTTTTGCAATTTGGCAATAGCAGAACCTTTACTGGGTACTGTAAGAATAGGAAGAAGGAAACTAGGATTAAAACATTAATTAGGTCATTAATGACTGGCCACTAGCCAGCTAATCAATTTAAGAAAGTAGAAGATTAACTATTATTTAATCTTAAATATTAAAAGAGAAAAGACAAATAGTAAAAAGGAAAGTTGTCAGGGATAAATGTGGAAGGGGGAGAGATAAAGGGGGACGATGATACTGAACTAGAAGGAGGTGCTATGAATTAGTGAGGGTGGCAGGCATGGATGGAGAACTGAGAGGCAAGAGAGAGAGAGAAAGAAAGGAGGAAAAGAGAGATTGGGTGAGCATGGCTGGGAAGAAGAGTGATACAGCTAAGTCCTCCCTGGCACCTGCCCCAGCTTTCTCTCCCCTCCACCATCCCACTGGTGCTGAGCCACCCACCATCTGTTGCTTGGAGCGGAGTGAGTGGAGGATGGGTACGGGCAGGATGGGGGCTCCACCAGAAGGTAGGTTTTCCAGCCAGAAGCAAAATTGCTCAATGGGCATTTGTAGAAGGGGGGGGGAGGAAAGGGGTGGGCCCATAAAATGGAAAACTTGGGATGCACTCAGAGAGTGGCTGGGGGGTGTTCAGCCTTCTTCAAACTGCTACCTTCCACATAGGTTGGATTGTAGCCCCTGTCGTATCCAGCGGGCCAAGGATGATGGGAATTGTAATCCAGAACACCTGAAGGCCTTTTCCAGGCCGGGGATAGTCAGTGTTCATTTCCATGCCTGCGATTGTTATGCAGAGTAAATGGGGGAAAAGTTTATAAGATATATTTTACTATAAAATGGGGTGCAAATGAAAAGACCTAATTACTTTAAGTCAAGGAAGAGGTATTATTTGTCCTTGTTCCCCAAATATTGTCCCCAGTCCTGTATAATAGACCACAGGCTTTTGGGGAACCTATGAACATTTTTTTGAGAGAGATTTTTTTTAAAAAATTAAGGAGATATCTATCTGTAAACTTGATGGAGGATAAGAGTCCAAAATTCAGCTTTATTTTAATTATTCTTACATTGTTTTTGTTTTATTTCCTCTATTAAATTTTTATTGCCTTTCCTCCAAAGAAGTATGGGTGGCTTCTGTGGTTCTCTCTCCTCTCCATTTTATCCTGACCACAACCTAATGACAGGAAGGAAAAGCTAACAGAGAATGCAGCATGGAGGTTTATAAAGCAAGACTATAATTTGTGGGGCTGATATGGGAGAGGGGGCAGGAGAGAGAGATGGCTGCTTGTGGTAGCTAGAATGGCTGGGACTGTAGATGACAGTAGGACAGTATTTCTCAACCTTAATAGCTTGAAGATGTGTGGACTTCAACTCCCAGCATTCCTTAGCCAGCATGCTGGCTGGGGAATTTTGGGAGTTGAAGTCCACACATCTTCCCAGTGGACAATTCTTAGCACTGCTCATTAAAAAAAAATGTAAACAAATGAATGGATTTTCGGGGGGCGGGGTGGTTTAAAGATGAAAGAACCAGTACAAAATAATTAAAGGAATATGTGCAGAAGTTCCTGAGTATAAAAAAAAATGGTGGTGTTTCAATCACATGTTGGTGGCTGCCATCTTGACTTTTTGAACACACACAACCCCATCCCGCATCCATTGTTACATGGAAGCTTGGACTTGCTTTTCAATAAAATTCCAACAGGTTGGGTAAGAAAGGCCCCTTCTAGGAAAGCAGTATAGAGAGATTGGTGGGTTGTTGCATTTTTTTTAAGCAAGATCTGGTTGTGTAAATTATTTTAGTTTGATTTGGATAAACTTAGTAAGTCCTGATCATACATTGATGGGGAAAGGTGCCATAATTAATTTTTCTACTTGTAACTATAAGAAACAGTCCCCAAATTTGCTTTCCCCCCCCCACCTTCGCTCCCCATTCCTCTGCTTTGTATAATATATGTCCTCTTGGTTTATTCATCAAAAGACAGGGCATATCCCACAACCCATATCTGTAAGCCAATTTGGGAGCCTTTATTTTCCCCTAATGAACAGGGAAGAAATGCGATCTGAAACCAAAAGAGAACTGAAGTAATACACTTTAACCAGCTTTGAATGACTTGGAACTGAGTGTCATGGACAGTTGGGGTGCCAGTTCTTTCATTCTGAACCATCGAAGAAAATTTGGGTAGATCTTGGAAAGCCAGCAAGTCAGTTCCTAGAATTTACTTTGCCTCCACCCTGCTGTGGGAAATAAAGAGACAGCCTCCATTTGGCATTTTGACCAGTTTTTTTTTAAACCCACTTTTTTCTTAGTTGGATGGAAAACTGCAGGCAGTGCAGCCAAATTTGAGAGGCAGAGAGGAGCCATTTCCCTTAGAGCAAACCCTAAGCCATCTTTGCAGCCCAGCCGTTGCCAACTCCAGCTGGGAACTGCCTTCTCTTCCCTCTTCTTATTTTCCAGGGTGGTTTTTTTTTTTGGCTTGTGGAAAAAGCAGTTGGAGCCAAAATAAAATTAAATCACAGTGCTGGATTTCAGTGGTAGGAGGGAGTTTAATGTAATCCTAGAGGCTATAAGGGATAGAAAATGGAATAAAGGGCCATTCTGTCTACCCCAATAATGGAGCCTGAATGAGGAGTAACTTTGGTGGGACGAAATCTCTGAATAATCTCAGAGTTGTTCAGAACCGTTTAAACTGAGAAATACAGTTTAGAGAGGCAAATATACACTTCGTGGCAGGACTGCTAAGTCTTTTAACAACTTCTGGCAAACAACAGTTCAACAGATGTAGATTTTGGACACACTAGCAGAGAAGACTGTATCTGCTGATGATATCACATTATTCAGGGAAGTTAAAAACAACATGGGGGCTGGACAGAGCTCAAAACGAACAATTCCAGAATGCAGAAATGTGCAAGAATATGGCAAATGCAATGCAGTATAACTAAACATAAAATGCTAAGGTGAACAAGAATATAAAGTATAAAACATAAAAATATAAGTTTGATCTAGTAGTTAAGTTGCTGGCCAAGAAACCAGGAAATTATGAGTTCTGGTCCTTCCTGAGGCATAAAAGCCAGCTGGGTGACTTTGCACCAGTCACTCACTCTCAGCCCATTCTACCTCACAGGGTTGTTTTTGTGGGGAAAATGGGAAGAGGAAAGAGTATTATGTATGTTTGCTCCCTTGAGTTATTTATAAAAATAATAAAGGGATAAAAATCTAACAAATGAATAATGAATTTCTCTAGAATATCTGTGACGCTGAGAGATACTTGGGGGACCTGATGGGATCACTAAATTCCGACTGTTGAAATACTGTATGCCTCCCTCCCACCTTCCAATGTGGCACTTGGTAGATATGAGATTACAATTCAGGGGTGCCACTTTAAACAAAGCTGCTGAATTGCATTAGAAAATCTCTAGACCTATATCTCCCACCTAGCATCTCTCATTTTATTGACAAAGCATTATTAACCACATTGATTGAAGACTCCTAAGAGGTCTGGGCATCTGAAGGGCTGCAGTTTCCAAAGCAGTTCTGATTGTAATTTAAAAATGCTATTGTGGACTAGAAAAAATAGGACAATTGAAAGAAGAAACGACATTAATTGTTCTTGGAGGAAATGTTACAATGCTTGGGCTTTTTTGCTTAAGAAAAAATAGTAAAAGGGGGCATGATATATAATAATATCTCAATTTCACAGACACCACCCCCCATTTAGCAGATTCTGGATGCAATATGCCAAATTTTTATAGGATTTCTGCAAAGACTGAAAATGGGTTCATTGAATAAACTATATTTTTCTGGGTTTGCAAAATATACAGTACCATCAACTAACCACAGAATCTAGGTTTGGACATTAGGCTGCAATACAGTTGGTTAAACTGTGGCTTCATATATTGTATAAACCAGGATTTGTTATGGAGTTTCCTACTATTCAGGAGCTTGCAGAAGAAAGAATTTAAGAGTCCCATACAGAGAGCAGCTCTCCTAGACATAAGCCACATTGTTGGAAACGTGATTAAAATACCAACAAAATTGGATTGGTAAGAAAAAGAGTTTATTCTGCAGAAAATAGAAAAGCGGTTTGCAAAGCGCGGTGGATCCTGGTGAGAGACTTCAACAGGAAGTTCTAAACCCAGAGACCACACCAAAATATTCAAACACATAACATTATATACACTCCTATCGCGACGCCCCCATCCCCTCCCCTTAGGTCCCATTTGAGAGGACTTCCGGGGGTACAATCTGTCCAATTCGCCTAGCCAGAATACATCGCCCCCCCTTTGGCTACATCATTCCGACCTTCCCTCTGTCATCCTTTTGTCTTGTTAAGTGTGTCTTCTAGCCAAGCCTCCTGGAATCTAGCGCCTACGTGCAAAGCTTGGCTATTGTCTAATCTTTCTATTGTTAATCAATTGTGACCGTTTTATTTTTAAACTTCTCCGTTTCTCACAAATCCACCCTCTATTTTTTATACTAATTTAAAAATAAAATTTTTCTTTAAATGGTTTTAAACTTTCCCGGATCTCCTCAGCATTCTCAAAGTCAAGTATTGTAGCATGTCCAGTCACCTTGTTTAGCATCAGCATTTGTTCCTCACTCTTATTGGTTGCATTTACCATTCCCTCCACTGTGTTTTGTACAATACTTCTTTTTTTTTTTAAATATAAAAATTCCTTTATTAAAACAATCAGCATTGTACATAAAATCTTTGTATGCATCAAACATCATAGTATATGATATACAACACTACGTATTATTCTTTGTAAACGTCTGGTTTGGTAAACCTTTTTTCACTCCTCACTTCAATCCTCTATTATACACCTGTTACATTTTTTATTCTCTATGATCCCTAACAATAGGTCCTGAGGTAGTAGCTAAACATTAAATATAGGATCATATTAATAATCAATCATCATAGAACACAACATATAACACTAGGTATTAATCTTTGTAAACGTCTGGTTTGGTAAATATTCTTTACTCCTCACTTCCAGCCTCAACTATATATCTGTTATATTTTATCTTTTATGATCGCTAGCATAAGATCCTGAGGTAGAGATTCAATAACCTGGGGTAAAAATTCAGTCTACTTTTTCATTATTAAAGTAATCAGCATTGAGCATAAGATCATATTAAGAAGCGATCATCATAGAACATAACATACAACAATAGGTAAACCTTCTTCACTCCTCACTTCGAGCCTCTACTATACATCTGTTACATTTTTTAACTTGTATGATCCCTAACAATAGGTCCTGAGGTAGTAATTCAATAACCTGAGGTAGAAATTCAGTCCGCTTTTTCAATTTTAAAGTATTCAACATTAAATACAAGATCATATTAATAAGCAATCATCATAGAACACAACTTATAACACTAGGTATTAATCTTTGTAAACGTCTGGTTTGGTAAATATTCTTTACTCCTCACTTTCAGCCTCAACTATATGTCTGTTACATTTTATCTTTTATGATCCCTAGCAAAAGCTCCTGAGGTAGCAATTCAATAACCTGGGGTAAAAAAAAAAATCAGTCTGCTTTTTCATTATTAAAGTAAACAACATTAAACATAAGATCGTGTTAAGAGGCATTAGTCATAGAACATAAACATTCGACATTAGGTGTTAGTTTTTGTAAACATTTGATTTGTTATACATTCTTCCCTCCTCACGTCGAGCCTTAGCTAAACGCCAGATGCATTTTGTTTGATTGGTGTTTCTCTTGGATATAGTCTATCCATTGTTTCCAGTCTGTCAAATATTGTTCATTGGAGCAACCCTTCAAGTATGCTGATATTTTCGCCATTTCCGCCAGGTTTGTTACTTTCACAGTCCATTCTTCCATAGGCGGTATTTCTGGGTTCTTCCAGTATTGTCCCACCAACAATCTCGCTGCTGTAATCAAGTTCAGAAATAAGTTTGTCTCTGAGGTAGTGATATCCTTTGTAATCCCTAACAAAAAAACCTGAGGTAGAAATTCTATACGCTTTGTGAAAATGGTTTGGAGTGTCCACCATATCTTCCTCCAGAAGGCTTTGATTTTTCTGCATGTCCACCATACATGAAAGTAGGTAGCTTCCCCCTCCCCACACCTCCAGCATTTGGGCTGGGAGTCTGGGTAGATGAGCGATAGTTTTTTCGGGTCGAGGTGCCACCTATAGAACATCTTGTAGAAGTTTTCCCTTAAGTGTTGCGATTTCGTGAATTCTACGTTCCTCACCCAGATTTTCTCCCACGTGTCCATGGCGATAGAGTGTCCAAAGTCTTGTGCCCACCTCACCATACAGTTCTTGACTAGCTCGGTTTCAGAGTCCATTTCTATCAGAATGCTGTACACTCGTTTGATGTGCATGATCCCCTGCTCTCTAATCTGTTCAATTAGTTTCTCATCGGTTCGGGAGAAGCCCTTCTTATCTTTACGCCACCTTGATTGCAGTTGTACATACGATAGCCAGGTACCTCCTATTCCTCTGTTTGCTAGCGTTGCTTGGGGTATCAAGAGGAACCCATTTTCTTCTCCCAGTACAAGTTTACTGTAGGGCACCACTTCTTGCCCTTGGGATGTGTTTGTATCCCCTATTGCGTGTCCGGGGATCGTCCAGATGGGAATCTTGTCGTGCAGGAGGTGTCTATATTTCTTCCAGACCCATAACAATGGGATCCGTAGTGGGTTCTCCTTGAAGTTCCTGTCTGCCTTTTTGTCGTATACTAAGTATGTGTGCCAGCCAAATAGTAGACCATGCCCTTCAACATTCAGTATTCTATCATTCGTCATATTGATCCAGTCACTCAACGCCACCAACGTCGCTGCATAATAGTATAGCTTTAGATTGGGCATTTTTAGACCCCCTCTCTTCCTTATGTCCTGGATAATTTTTAGTTTCACCCTCGGTCTCTTGTCATCCCAAATAAATCTGGTGATGCCCCTCTGCCAGTTGTCCAAGTCCTCGTCCTTTTTGAGTATAGGTAGCGTTTGGAAGAGAAATAGAAATCTTGGCAGGACGTTCATCTTTACTGCTGCTATCCTGCCCAGCAAGGATAGTCGTAGTGTTTTCCACCTTTCCAGATCTTCTTGTATCTTGCTCCACAGCACCTCGTAGTTATTTTTGTATAATTTCGCATTCGTTGTTTCTATCTCCACTCCCAGGTATTTAACTTTCTTAACTATTTCACAACCCGTTATTCTTTCCAAGTCCTGTTTTGCTTTGCTGTCTAGATTTTTAACTAGCATCTTCGTTTTTGATATATTAACTTTAAAACCTGATACCTTGCCATAGTCTTTCATTATCTCCATCAGACTCCTTGTTGATTGTACTGGTTGTGATACTGTCACCAGTAGGTCATCTGCAAAGGCACACAGCCTGTAGTCCTGTTTTCCAATCTGTATGCCCTTTACGTCCTCTGCTGCTCTTATCTTGTTCAGCAGAATCTCCATCGTTAAGACAAATAGCAGTGGTGACAGCGGACAACCCTGTCTCGTGCCTCTTTCTATATTGAATGGGTCTGTTAGTTCGCCGTTCACGATGATCTGGCCCGTTTGTTTCTGGTAGATTGCTGTTATGGAGTTGAGGAACTGCTTTCCCATTTTCATCCCCCGGGCTAAGTTCGTCAGGAATGGCCAATTCAGTCTGTCAAAGGCTTTTTTTGCGTCCACAAACATGAGGGTTGCAGGTACCTGGTTGTGCCTTTCCAAGTACTCTATTATGTTCAGCAGCTGTCTCACGTTGGTTTTCATCTGACGTCCTTGTATAAACCCCGTTTGGTCCGGGTGAATTATTTTTTTGTAGTACAGTCATTAGTCTGTTGGCCAGAACCTTTGTAAAGATTTTGTAGTCTGTGTTCAATAGTGAGATGGGCCTATAGTTCGCCGGTTGTGCATTATCTTTTCCCTCTTTGGGAATTAGAGAGATGTATGCTGTTTTCCAGGAGGGTGGGACTTGGCCGCCTTCTTGTATGTTGACAAAAAGTTCTCTGAGGGGTTCTATCATTTCCTCTTGGAGATGCTTGTAATAGATAGCCGTTATCCCATCCGTCCCGGGTGACTTTCCTGTTTTCAGTTGTTGGATTGCTGAGTGTATTTCCTCCTTTGTGATTGGGGCATTCAGGGCATCTCGTTGTGTATCGGTGATTACCATTAAGTTTTCGTTTTGTAAGAACTTTTCTATCTCTTTGTCCTGTATCTTCTCTTCGGCGTATAGTTTTGAGTAGAACTCCGTGAAGGCTTTCTTGATGATTTCCTGTTTGAATTCTTCCTTGCCTTTGTACTCTATCTTTTCAATTATGCGGGCTTTCTGTTTCTTTCTTAAGGTATAAGCCAGCCACCGCCCCGGTTTGTTGGCGCTGCCAAATGTCTTATGTTTTGCATATTGTATATTCCTTGCTACTTGATCCGCCATCAGCAGGTCGAATTGCTTTCTTAGTATCTTAATTCCTTCTTTTGTGGCTTTGTCCTCTGGTCTTTTTATTAATAATAGCTCCTGTTTCTTTATCTCCTCCTCTAGCTCCTTTCTTTTTTGTTCTTGTATACGACGGTGCCTGGCGTTCATGTTCATGAGGATCCCGCGCATATATGCCTTGCTAGCGTCCCAAATCATTTCAATGGGTGTTTCATTGTTCATATTTATACTGAAGAATTCCTTCATGGCACTTTTGCATTCAGCCACCCTTTTCTCATGTCTAAGCAGGTTTTCATTGATCCTCCAGGATCTCCTCGATTTCCGATCTTGTCTTAATTCCATCCTTACTGGGTTATGGTCTGTTAGTACTTTGGGTAGGATTGACACAGCGTTTAGGCGAGTTAGCAAGTCACTAGATGTCAGGATGAAGTCAATTCTGGACAACAACTGATGCCTGTCGGAGAAAAAGGTGAATTCTTGCTCTTTGCTGTGCCGTTCCCTCCAGATGTCTGTCAGTACAAGGTCTTCCTTCATGTCGTAGAAAGATTTGGGCAACTTGGAGTGCTTTTGTGGTTTAGGTTTTGTCTTCTTCTTGTCCAAGGCAATCTCTATGACCCCGTTCCAATCTCCCAGTATAATACATGATCTGTAGTTAAATTGTGTTAACTTCTTGTGTATCTTTTTGTAGAATTTTCCTTGTTGTTGATGTGGAGCATATATGCCCATCACTAGGATTTTCTTGTTGTCTTGTGTCACTTCGATTGCTAGGTATCTACCCTGGGAGTCCGACTCTATTAGCTTGGTTATTACATGTTTCTTCACGTATATAACAATCCCGTTCTTCTTTCGTGGCGCTGCTGCGACAAAATGTGTACCTAGTCTGTTGTTGATTAAGTATTTCTGGTCCGTTGCTCTGATGTGTGTTTCTTGTAAGCAAATTATGTCGTTTCCTCCTTGAAGCAGATAATGAAATATCTTCCTCCTTTTCTGTGGGGAATTTAGTCCGTTGACGTTCCATGTTAAGTATTTAGTTGTCATTGTCGGTTTCAGGATACTCTTCCAAGACCGCTTCCATTCTATCTCTTGTGTTCTTCTTTGGTCTCGTTCCCATGGTATCCAAGTTTGTGTTCGAGTTGCTTAGAGGGATCGTGTCGTGCTGCTCCGTGCGTTTGGTGATGGATCTTGTTATCCTGCCCTCTGCCGTCTGTCCTGTTCCCTTGTTGTAGTTGTTGCTTCCTGTTCTCTGTGTCATCGTGTCTCGAGTTGGTCCTTTCCTTTCTCGTGTTCCTGCATCGGTCTGTCGGTCTGGTGGTCTTTCTGCATCTTCTCTCGTGGTGTATTGGGGTCCCTCCGGCGTCAGTTCCTTTTCTAGGAATTCTCTGGCTTGTTGGACCGAATTCAGGTGGTGTCTTTTATTTTTATAGGAAAGTGTCATCCCCGTGGGGGTTTCCCATCTGTATCACAGGGCACGTGATCTCAGTTCGTCGACCAGGAACTTGTATTCCTTTCTGTCTCGCAGCATCGTCTGGGGGATCTCTTTCAGTACTTTCACTTCTTGCCCCTTTATGTATAAGCTCTTGTTGTATGATGTGGCTGAGATGAGGTTCCGGAATCCCTGCGTCGCAAAGTGGATGACCACGTCCCTTGGTTGGTGCCTGTTTGTTGTCGTCCGTGCGCCCACTCTGTAGATTCTGTCGAATTGCCATTCGATAGCTGGGATTGGCTTTCCCAGAAATGCTGCCAGGGCCTCTATAAAGGTTCTGATCAGGCCCCCTTGGGTTTCGTCTGGTGTCTCCTTCAAACCTCTAAACCTGATTGCGGACGCCAGTTGCCAGTACTGTATCATGGAGGATTGGTCTTGGGCCACCCCTTTCATCTCTGCTATCTCTGCTATCTGGCCTTCTACTTGATTCTCCACTTTCTCCATCCGCTTGTCCACCTTTTCCCTGATTTCCTGGAAGTTTTTCTCCATTTCCTCCCCTATTTCTTTATAGTGTGTTTGCATTGCCTCCTTCATTTGCTCCAAATCTGCTGCCATCGCCTTGCGTTGCTCCTCCCATTTTCTCTCTAGCTCTCTACCTTGGTCTTGCAGCATTTGTTTTATATCGTTGTATCTTTTCTCCATCTTTTGTTCTGCCTCTACACATCTCCTCTCCATCTTTGTGTCCATTTCCACCAACCTTTTATCCATTCCATCCATCCTTTCAACCAGCATTTCTATTACCTCTTGTAATTTTTGTATCAAGTGTGGTGTTGAGCTGGCCTGTGGGGGTGTATGGGTCTGGATGCTTGTATTTGGATGGGAGGGTGTGGGGATGGGTAAAGTAGTTCCTGGTGGTTTAGTACGCTGGGCTGGGGAGGATACAACTCCCTTTGTTTGTGTCAGTGTGGTCTGTTTGGAGGCCATTTTGAGGTTATCCTCCTGTTGTCCTGGCACTGTTTTGGGTCCCAATATGGACCAAATTGGGCGCAAGGTTGTGATCTAATGCTGATCCAGTAGTCTAGCCTTTCGAGGGGGGGAGGCTTCAGGGTTTAGGCAGTGTAGGGGTAGGAGCCTATATTCTGGCAGTTCTATGTTCAGGGAGCCAGTGAGCCAGTTCAGTGTTTTTGCCTTGGTTTCCTCTTCACTCCCCTCTGCCAATCTATTTCTTCTCTTTATTCCTTTCTGGCTCCTTCTTTCCCCTCTTTCTCTGCCTTCTAGCCCAGGTCACTTCCTCCTGTCAGCCTGTGTTTGCTGCTCCCCTCTACTTTTCCCTTATTGCTCACCGGGTTGCTTTCCAGCTTTCTTCTTCCCTGCCGCCCGTTGTGGGGGGGAGGGGGCCTGTGTCTCTGCAAGGTTTTTCCCCCTCTCTTCTTTCCCCCTTCGCTTCATAGCCTCCTCTCACCCGGGCTGTCCTCTCCTGCTCCGGCCGCCCGGCTCCTTGCCGCCCCCGGTGTCTTATTTGGGGGCCTGGGGGGGGTCTTCTAATGGTTCTGAGGGGGCCTCCTCCTCCCTCTGCTGGCCTCTCTCCCCGTTCTGCGTCCCTCGGCGTGTGGTCCCCTTCCTGCCGGTCTCACCGTTTTTTCTCCGTCGTCCCTCTGCATTGGCCGGCTCGCTCTCCTAGGCTGCGGTTGCGCGGCCTCGCAGCACGGCGTCTTTGTCCTCTGCCGGCCGGCCGGCCGGCCGCCACCGGCTTCTTCGGCCCCGTCCGTCGGCTTCCTGGATCCCTCGGCGGCGCTTTCGGTCTCGTCTGGGCGGGCTTGGGATCATCTTTGGAAGCGCCCTCTTTTCTGGCGCTTCCCTGCTTCGGTGAGTTGATTTTTAAGTAAAAAAAAGTAAGCCCCGTTCCGGAGCTGTATTTAGAAGGCTCCGGTCCTCGTGACCGGAAACCGGAAGTCTGTACAATACTTCTTATTATAGGGATCAAGCAGGGTAAGCACATTAACCCAAAGAATACAACTGCTAATATGAATAAAGCTTGTTTCCATTTTCTAAAAATTCCTCCCAAGAACCCCTCATCATCAAGTATTCCAGTCCAGGTTTGGACCGGTACATGGGCTATTTTTCTCATCCTGTTTGTTATTTCCTCGATGGCTTTCCCTTCATCATCTATTTGCAGACAACAGTTGGTTAAATTAAATTTTCCACAGACCCCTCCTTCTTCTGCCAATAAATAATCCAAGGCTAGCCTATTTTGATAAATGGCAGTCCTCATTTGGGTATTTTGTTTAGCCAACTTATTTAATGCTAGTGCTGTCTCGTTAGTGATAATCTCCAGAACCGCTTGTAACCTAATAATGCGGTTCAGCATATAAATTGGAGTCCTATATCCCCATGATCCATCTTCAGCCCAAGTGGCAGGTCCATACACCTGTATTATGCGTTCAGGTGGCCATTCATTATCCTTCCAATTTCCAATTTTTAATGATCGTTTTCTCCTAGCTCCCTTCTCCTCATATACTGCTATTCCAAGTTTTTCCCCTTGAGGAATAGGAAGTAGGAAAAAGCTAGGCTTTATATTTCCCAATACGCATGAACCACACCAATTGCTAGGTAGGCTGGTATATGCAAATTTTCCACATATCCAATAAAATCCTTGCGGGGCAAACCATTCTTGGGATGCATTGTCCCAAAGCCCCTGTAAAACCGTGTTATTAAAAGGATTTTGTTCGATACTGTGCATGGTTCCCCAATTCTGAGTACTTGAGTCCCCGTAAGATCTCTGGCCCTTGCATACCATGGTTCCTACTTCCTCCTGGTTCTCTGAGCAGTTTCTCTGAAAGCAGAAGTGACCTATAATGGAGGTAGTTAAAGCCCATTTTTGACTTTTCTTTGTTAATTTAGTAGTCCAAGTGGACGTAATGTTAGTGTCTTGGATATCAATTTCTTTAGCTTCCCAAGGCCATTGTTCCCCCATATTTGTTCCACCACATGCATAACAATTCTTTACTCCCAGGGTGGTGTCTATCCTTTCAGCCAGATCTATAAATAGATTTTTGGTGAGAAAAGTGAGTCCCCAGATATCAGGGTGATCGGCCTTTTCAAGCTCCTCATAAAAGGAGTGGAATAATTTTCTTTCTATTGGGGTCAGACTTTTCCTTGTTACCTTAACTGTGATGCGGGTGCTCGGGTCCTTTCCCAGACTCTCAATTCCCAGTCCATATTCCTGTGATCCTTCATCGGGATCCATAAAATGCAAGCATGTGGGGGTACAATGGTCTTCTAAACAATCAGATTGTCCGGCCCCCTTGGTTAAATTAAACCAACTGCTTTTCTCTGTCCACACCCTTGGTGGGCCCCTACAATCGGAGTACTAATATGTCTGGGAAGCCACGTAGGAGCTTCCTCTCTGTTGTTGGTTGTAAACATATATCCTTTGTGTGAGGTAACTCCGCTGCCAACTCAGGCCCCCACAGGTGGTCCAGGGACTAAACTTCATGGCATAGCAGGCATCAAAGCAGATTCTACTCTTGTGATTAGCAGAGGTACTAGCGTTCTGTCCTAATAACAATGAAGTTAGATTCTTTCCACCTTGAGAGGTAAATATCTGAATGGTTGTTTGATATTTCACACTAGAGGGGTCAACGCATGTAACCCTTCCTGTTTCATTACACAGGGAAAATCAGGTGGTATTATGAACACAGGTTCCCACCACCTTCTTGCAGTTCATCTGAGTATGATATGTCAGAGTTTTGGTTATCTTATTACCCATTTTGGTGGTTCTAATGCAATCATTACAGTTATCAGAGTTATTTATAGTTTGACCTTCGCATATGCTCCAGGACCCTATTACTCCCACTATAATCCATATCTTAATTATTCCTGTAACCAAGGTCATATTGAGGTCTAACATTGTCCCAATTCTGTCCACCCCTGGAAAAATATTTCTTCCCTTTCGCTTTTGACACCACCGTCTGTAACAGGCTGGGATTGGTACTCGGGACACCAGTCTTCGATGATCACTATATCACACTCTTCTCCGCAGTCTCTGTGTATCAGTGCGCAGTCTGGGCAATGGGTATAACAACAACAATTACACCAATTATTTACAGTCACAAAACCAACAAATTTACCCCCCCCCTTTGTTTTATTTTGTTATGTCTCTATATTTTGCTTTTTCTTATTATCAACTTCAAAGGGTCAGGTTGAGGCACACTTTTCCACTTGGTTGGAGCGTCCACTGGTCCTTTCACACGGGTGTAGTGGGTCCAGCCCTTCTCTGCCGTTCATATTGCTGTTTCGGATTTCAGCAGCGCCTGGAAAGGGCCTTCCCACTTCGGAACCAGCTTTTCCTCCTTCCAACTCTGGATCAGCACCCAGTCTCCAATCTGGAATTTGTGGACTGGAAACTCCAAGGGGGGTGTTTGTGCCAGCAATCCTTTTTTCCTGAGGAAATCAAAATATCTGGACAGTTTATGTACGTATTGCTTCAGTACTCTGTCTCGAGTTTGGAGTGAATCTATACAAATTTGCCCTGGGGTAAAAGCAACTCCGAATAATAATTCATAGGGTGACAGTCCTATGTCTTTCCGTGGCTGAGTTCTAATTCTCAGTAGTGCCAGTGGCAGACACTTAGTCCAGGGCATGTGGGTCTCTAAAATTAGTTTGGTTAATGATTCCTTTATCTTTGCATTAGCCCTTTCAATTTTTCCACTGCTGGCCGTGTGCCAAGGAGTGTGAAATTTCCAGTTTATTCCCAAGGCTTCCATAACATTCTGCAATACCCTTGCCGTGAAATGGCTCCCTTTATCACTATCAATTTGAGTGACCATCCCGTACCTGGGAATAATTTGATCTAGCAATACCCTGAATACCACCTTGGTAGTGGCATTGCTACACGGGTAAGCCTCTACCCATCCGGTTAGATGGTCGATTATAACCAACAAAAACTTTATTATGCCTATTCTAGGTAACTCTGTAAAATCTACCTGAATGCATTGGAATGGTCTTAGAGCATGTGGCCTCCCTCCTAGTTGCTGTTTTCTCATAGCTTGTTTGTTAGTTTTCTTGCATATGAGACATTTTTCAGTGATTTTTTTGGCCAAAGTATAAATTCCAATGCACCCATAATGTTTCAGGAGTTCATCTACTAATGCTTGGACGCCCCAGTGGCTTCCTTCGTGTAACTTCTCCAATAGTCCTCGCGCTATGGGTTTATTGATTACCTGCCTCCCATCCGGAAGGAACCATTCACCCTTCTCTCCTTGTTGCCCACCTATCTGCATTATTTCTTTTTCCTCTGTTTCTGAAAACACAGGGATCTCTTCTAGTGTTTCTACAATGGGTATTAGGACATTTATGCTTTCTTCATTTGCTGCCCTCTTGGCTTCTTCATCCACAATCCTATTTCCCACACTTTCAAAAGAATTGCCCCTCTGATGTGCACTCACATGTGTTATGGCAATTCTTTTTGGTAACTGGAGGGATTCCGTTATCTGTTTTATCAACTCTTCATGAATCAATTCCTTTCCTTTGCTGTTTATCAGCCCCCTTTCCACCCAGATTTTTCCAAAGGTGTGGACCACCCCAAAGGCGTACTTTGAATCCGTATAAACAGTTCCAGCCTTGTTTTCTAACAATTTTAGGGCCTGATTTAATGCATACAGTTCGCAATTTTGGGCTGACCAATTCTTTGGCAGGCTGCCAGATTCTACCAACTCTTTGGTGTGTCCATTTACAATTGCATATCCATTTTTCCTTAACCCACTCTCTACCTGGGAGGAGCCATCTATAAATAATGTCCCCCCCCACCTTCTAGTGGATACTCTTCCAGATCTGGTCTAATTTTAGTTTGCAAATCAATCACCTCTGTACAATAATGTTCCAAACCCTCTTGATCCATTTGTCTAGTGTTGGCCAGAAACTGGGCAGGGTTTAAATTGTGATCAGTGGTTAGTACCAGGTCATTCCTTTGCATTAGTATGGTTTCATATTTTAAAATTCTAGAATCTGTAAGCCACCTTCCTGCTTTTTGTTGCAATATTGTCCTGACTTGGTGGGGAGTACTCACAATAAGCGCTCCTCCGAAGGTTAGTTTTCTGCTTTCTTGAACCAAAAGCGCAGTGGCTGCTATTGCCTGTACGCATATGGGCCACCCTCTTATTACAGGGTCCATAATTTTTGAAAGGAAGGCGACTGGCTTTCTTTGTCCAGCCCAATTTTGGGTCAACACTCCCTGTGCTATTCCATCTTCAGTATTTACAAACAGATGGAAAGGCTTTTCCAAATTTGGTAGACTTAAAACTTGCGCTTTTACTAAAGCTTACTTCAGATTTTCAAAGTTTCCTCTTTCGTGGTCCTCCCATTTTAAAACCCATGGTTCAGTATCTATTAATTTAGAATATAAGGATCTTGTTAAATCTGCATATCCATTGATCCACAATCTGCAATATCCCACCAATCCTAGGAATTTTCTCAGTTCCTTTTTGTTTTTGGGTAGGGGTTGTGAGGCCACCCCTTCTATTCTATCAGGAGTGATTCGCCGACTCCCTCCACTAATTAAATGTCCTAAGTATTTCACCTCCCTTTCCACATATTGCAATTTGGTTTTGGAAACCCTTAGTCCCTGTTATCCCAGAAAGTTTAATAACATGTTAGTAGCGTCAATAGTTTCCTCTTTCTTTCTTCCAGAGATTAGAAGATCATCCACGTATTGTATTAAACAGGTCCCCTTGGGCAACTGCAAAGCCTCCAAAACTTGTTCTAAGACCTGTCCAAATAAGTTGGGAGATTCTGTAAATCCCTGAGGGAGTACAGTCCATTGATATTGTTGTTTCCTTCCTGTGTAAGGATTCTCCCATTCAAAGGCAAACATGGGCCTCGACTCTTTGTCCAGAGGACATGCCCAGAAGGTATCCTTCAGGTCCACAACATTAAACCATTGGTGTTCTGGGGGGATTCTCCCCATTAAAGTGTAGGGATTTGGCACAACAGGGTGTCTAGTCTGAACAATTCTGTTCAAAAGTCTCAAATCCTGGACTGCCCTAAAGGTCCCATCTGGTTTCTTTACTGGTAATATTGGGGTATTATAAGGTGACATAGAAGATTCCAAAAGACCATCCTTTAAGAAGACATTAATCACTGGCTGTAGACCTTTTCTTCCTTCCATTGAAATGGGATACTGTTTCTGCCTAATTATCTCGTTGGGTTCTTTCCAGTGGATTTTTAAGGGGGGATCTGTAACCCCCCTCTGTTCCCCTCCCTCACCCAGACAGATGGGTTGATCTTATCCTCCTCCTCCTGGGTCAGTTTTCTCATGAATGCTTCGGGCTTGAATTCTAATTTTAATTGTAATGCCATCAGAGCATCTCGCCCTAATAGGTTTACTCCAGCCTCAGGAATATATAACATTTCAATATTAATTTTCTGTCCCCCATCTTTTACTCTAATTTCTAGGGCAGCGGTTCTCAACCTTTTCCGGGGCTCGACCCCGGCCCGCATCGCGCATGCGCGGCACGACGGGCACATCGCGCATGCGCGGCGCGACGGCCCGCATCGCAAAGGGGAAAAATGGCCGACCAAAAAAAATGGCCGACCAAAAAAAAATGGCGGGCCCGCATCACGCATGCGCGGCGCGATGGCCCACATCGCAAAGGGGAAAAAATGGCGGACCAAAAAAAATGGCCGACCAAAAAAAAATTTAAAAAATGGTGGACTGCGGTGTTTGGCGACCCCTGTGAAATGGTCGTTCGACCCCAAATGGGGTCGCAACCCACAGGTTGAGAACCGCTGTTCTAGGGGATTGATTTTGGGAACTTGAAATCCTTCCCCCTTCACCCCAGAAACTCTGATCACTTGCCCACTTAATTTCATTTCCGGGGTTAATACAGAAACGGAGGTTCGGGCTGCTCCTGTATCTATTAGAAATACTAATTCTTCGTTGCTGGGTCCCACTAATAAATTTATCAAGGGCTCTCCGTGGGATTTAAATATAAAGTGCCCCTGACGTCCCTAATATTGATCCTCATCCTCTTCCATTAACTTGTACACTTGCGTTTCCCTCTGTTGCACGGGACAATCTTTCTTAAAATGTCCGGGCTGGCCACACCCAAAGCATCGCCTTATGCATTCCTCCTGGCCCGTGCCGTTCCTACTTCTCTCTATTCTTCCCCTGAATCCCTGATTCTGACTTCTCCTGTTCCAATTTGCCTTCCCCCGTCCTCGTCCTCCTTCCGGAGCTCGAGGGGGTGGGGGTTCTTGCTGCTTTATTACCTCCTGAACTGTAGCTACCATCATTCTCCCTTTCTGCTTTACTTTCTCCGCGTCCCTCTGGACATACACTTTCTGAGCTTCTTTTAATAGGTCATCTATAGGTTTGGTAGTCCAATTATCCAGTCTTTGAAATTTCTTTGAAATATCTGGCCAAGCCTTAGTCACGAACTGGATCCTAACGAGCGGTACATTTGCTGCGTCGTCAGGGTCCATTCCTGAATATCTTCTCATGGTGTCCTTTAATCTTTGTAAGAAGGCAGCGGGGGATTCCTCTTTTTCTTGCTCAAGGCTTAAAGCTTTTTTCATATTTTGTGCTTTTGGGACTGCCTCCTTTATTCCCCTTATAATTATGTTCCTCATATCCTCCATATTTGTCCTATGTGCCTGATTGTTATTATCCCAATCGGGTCTCACGCTGGGAATTTTATCCTCCCCCTTTATGTTGTTATTAGTTGAAGGGGGATGGTCCCGCTCCCAGACTCTTATCGCAGCAGCCCGGATCAATTGCCTTTCTTCTGCCGAGAACAACGTGTTTTGTATAGCCATTAACTCATCCCATGTATAAATGTTTGGTCCTAATAAATTGTCTAACTGTTCCGCTGCTCCCAAAGGGTCCTCTATCATATTTTTCATTTCTTTCTTAAAAGATCTCACTTCAGATGCTCGGAGTGGATCCTGTACAAAACTTATTATTGGCTGGCCCTGGGTATTTATTCCGTTCGGAACCTCTCTCAAGGGAAACATTGTATCCCTTTCCTCTATGGGTTTAAACGGAAAGTCTTCTATGTCTTTTTTACATTGTTCCAATTCTTTCCTCAAGGCTTTATACTGATTAACCTTTTGTCTTATTTGGGGGCTCCCTGGGGGGGATGGCACACCGGGTGGAGCCTGGGCTATGTTAATCAGACCCGGACTATACAGGGGGGGGGTAAATACTTTCTCTTTTCATCTGCTTCCTCTTCTTCATCTACTAAGAAGACACGAGAGGGGGGGATTTTTTCTGATATATTGGCCCATTTGCCTGGATTCCAGACCAGGGCATAATCTAGTTCATTATATAGGGATTCACAAGCCTTAGTTCTAACGTAATCATATAAGTTTTGGCAAGTGAAATAATCGTTAGTTCCTAATCGGGGCCACTCAATTTTCTCATCCTCCCACCATACAAAGCAGCACAAATTTACCATGTCTTCTTTTGTTAATTTTAACTTAGTAATCAGTTTGTTATATGGTGGTTTCCCCCAGTTTTCTAACAGTTTTCCTAATGGACTGTGGGGATCTATTTTTAGTTTTGGATTTTTCCTAACCTTTTTCACACACTTCCTCCCCTGGGACCCTCCTGAATTACCCATGGTTGGTTTACCACACAATTTTGTTGTCCTTACCAATCTAATGAGACCACAGTTCGCTTCACCAAGCCTCTTTCTCCTTTTACTCAGGAGTTCCCTTACTCCGCCTTGCCAGTCCAAACCCTCGGGACATGCACAGCTTGTGTATGTCTTGCCAGTCCTGTGGACCCTCGGGACATGCACAGCTTGTGTATGTCTTGCCAGTCCTGTGGACCCTCGGGACATGCACAGCTTGTGTATGTCTTGCCAGTCCTGTGGACCCTCGGGGCGTCTCACACACACCTCTCACAGATCTCAGACTCAAATTGTGCTACCCAACCACCCCCAACTGCCTAGGTTTTATTCCTTGGTTTACCCCAAGTTTTACTCACCTAGGTTCGTGCACGAAGTTGCCCGGTCCTTGTCCTGGTAATTCTCTGGTCCCCTCTCCTCAGTTCTTACCAATCACTATTTGGTCCGTGGGCCTGGCTCCGTTCTGCTTCCTCGACTTGCGACTGCAACTTTGGACCATGGAAATCAATGGGGCATGCCTTCCTCAGTTGACCTCGCCTCCCGAAGATGCAGGAACATATGCCCAAGGCCCCACGTTGGGCGCCAATTTGTTGGAAACTTGATTAAAATACCAACAAAATTGGATTGGTAAGAAAAAGAGTTTATTCTGCAGAAAATAGAAAAGCGGTTTGCAAAGCGCGGTGGATCCTGGTGAGAGACTTCAACAGGAAGTTCTAAACCCAGAGACCACACCAAAATATTCAAACACATAACATTATATACACTCCTATCGCGACGCCCCCATCCCCTCCCCTTAGGTCCCATTTGAGAGGACTTCCGGGGGTACAATCTGTCCGATTCGCCTAGCCAGAATACATCGCCCCCCCCCTTTGGCTACATCATTCCGACCTTCCCTCTGTCATCCTTTTGTCTTGTTAAGTGTGTCTTCTAGCCAAGCCTCCTGGAATCTAGTGCCTACGTGCAAGGTTTGGCTATTGTCTAATCTTTCTATTGTTAATCAATTGTGACCGTTTTATTTTTAAACTCCGTTTCTCACAACATGGAAGGGGATATAGAATAGATCCTGTATGAAGTTGCCTGTGGAGAGCTAGGGGAGAAATATCTGTATAATACACCATAGACAGTAACTAGACTATACATATTAGGTATTTTGGTAAACTATATAACTTGTTGGGTTTTGATTCAACATTAAGCTACCAGATCTGAGCTGTAAACTCCAGATGACCACCAAATGGCAGCAAATGTTTCTTTAAAGCGCAGATCCAGTAACCCAACTGAGCAAGAAAGAGTTAAAACCATCATTATTGTCTGCTTACTGAATGAAACTCTGCTTCTATGTGATGGCTTAGAGATACTTGCTTCGTACATAGACCCTGTCTCCCTCCTTCTACGTTTTTGAGCTCCATTAAAAAAAACCCTCTACCAAATTATAAAGAAAAGAGCTGCTAAAAAAGTAGAAAAAACAAACCACGGTTGCTTTGTTCTGCTCACCTGTGAGACTGATTACCTTATTTCTGGTTTGTTTACAATTGTAATTAAAATATAGCCTTCATCTTCAAACCTGAATGCTCCGTAAATACTTGGGCAGAAGAGAGAAGAATGAGGGGTTCTGTCTGAATGCAAAGTTAGGATTCACACCTCAACTTCATCATATGACTTATTACAGCAGTGGGAATGCCACATCTGTGTACCTTCTTCCTTATGGGTTGCAGTGGATCCCCCACTGTGTGCAGAGCAAAAGTTTCCTTTCCACGCACCAGGCAATGATCTTTCAGGACAAAAATATTCCTGTATCTTTGGCCAACAGAAGACACTGTGGCACAATATTGCCTGGTCTTTCACAACACAGAACTTATCAGCTGGGACTCCCTTGCAGATGGCTCTCTCACGCCCCACCTCTTTATTCAAAGTGTTTCAAGAAGCCTCCAATGATATTTGAGCTTCTGTTGTAATTATTCTTCGCTTCCTTTGTTCCTGGAAGGAGAAACTCCACTTAAGAAGGAAATGAAATGGCAACACCACCATCATTATTTTCCCCCTTTGATCAGGAGTTCTTCATCTGGATTCTTTATGCCAGGGCTTTTCTTCATAGTAGTTGCGAAAGTATACCGAAACTGATTCTAAACCAGTTTTTTGGCACAGAGAGTTCATCAAGAGATTTCATCACATTCAAAGCTCAAATCCGCCTCCTTCAATTTTTGTAACTCTCAAAAGAGCCTATTATGCTTAATGTTTTAATATGTTTTTAAATGACATTTCTGTGCATTATTCTTCGAAGAAGCACCAATCAGCTGGAAAGCAGCACTGATCCTGGCACTTCTGCTAAGCCCAGAAGAAGCACCGATCAGCTGGAATGTTGCAGCATCTCCAGGGTCTTGTGATTTACATTCAGATGCTTGGCAACTGATTCATATTTATGATGGTCACAGTGTCCCAGGGTCATGTGAAGTGACCAAAACCTGCTGCAACCACCCAACGGGGGGGGGGGAATAAAAATCAAACACCCCCCCACCCCACCCCCGCTGCCAATCCTCAACAGAAATGCTCACAACAATGAAAACCTCGGACAGGAGGAAGAGTGCCACCGGGCGGGCGGGCAGGTAGGTGTCTTGCTCGGCTGTGGCTTGGAGGGCACTTTTTTCAGTGCCACTGTAACTTCGAACAGTCACTAAACGAACTGTTGTAAGTCGAGGACTACCTGTACTATATCACTTTTTTCCTCTTTTTTGGGGGGTCATCAGGTTTTTGACACCTTGCTAGGCGACTGGTGGTACTCGGATGTTGCCATATCCTAAAAGTGGCACAATGGGTGAAAAGGTTGTAAAGCCCTGCTTTATGCCCATAGTGAGGCAGTGGAAAATGAATGTTGGAACAATATTTGATTTTATTAGATATGGTGGAACGAGGAGTAGGAAGGCAATGCATACAGCAGTTACATTTTGAAGTCTGATTGTCTTCTTTGCACATTTGCTAACTATGTGGGACCGTTTGTTGGATCCGCAGCCTATTGGAATTCTGTATAAGTAAAGTAAGAATGAACAATGTGCTTCTGTTTTCCTGTGCATGAAGAAAATTTAATGTTGCAATGTACTGACGTTGTGCCAGAGGCCCACTTCCCTGCTTCTCTTTGTCAGCATTCCTTACTATTGTGTAGTCCACTTGTACCAGGACAGAGAAATTGTGCCAGAGCCCCTGCACATTACAGGTAGTCCTCGACTTATGACTCTGATGAAGCTGGCCAACTATGGTCATAAGTTCTGATAGTTTTAAAACAGGTCATGTGACCAACCTGATTTCACAATCTTTTTTTGTGGCCCTCATAAAGCAAACACCACAGTTTTTAAGCGAACACTGCAGTCATTAAGCAAACCCATTGTTCGCTATGGGGGCGTTTTTGCCGGAGACTGGACATAAATGCTGGTTTTCAACAAAAACTTCATAAATTGCAGTCACATGCAACATCCGTCAATGAGGGCCGGTTGCCCAGTGCCCAAAATGCAGTCACATGACCGCTGGTGGGGAGCCGTCAGCCATCAGAACCTCAGAACCAGGTCCTAAGTACCTTTGGGGTGGGGTCTGTTGTCACTTTCAACAGTTGCTAAGCGAATGATTGAAAGTCGAAGACTACCTGAATTGCCACTATTGCGGTTGCTCTTTTAAAGTTTTTAAATTGGTGGGGCTTGCTAGAGAGTTACATGGGTAGGGCCACTGTTGATAGTGGGACTACTTCCCCTTTCCCGTAGATGTGAAAGGAAGAGAGAAATTTTCAACTAGAAGTGGAGGTGGAATAAAGGTATACAACAGTTGTGTCTGTGAGTTACAAATGCATAGCAGGTAGCTGAAGTGTGTTCCTCCTCCGTCGGTCCGCTGGCCTAGCCTTGCCAACCACATGGAAATATGGCATCTATCATGACAGCACATCTCTCTCATTCTGCTGACCATGAACTTATGCTTAAACCCATCACTCCTTAGCTGGCTGATCTCTTGGCATTTTTGAGCCTTTTTAAAATCCCAAATACTTTTCAAGTTAACATGCAGGATTTGCTATTTATTTATTTATTTATTTATTTTGAAAGATGCATGCAGCTTATGACCAAATTTGGTTTTATCCAAGGGGGAGGTTACAAAATTGACTTAACAGGAGAAGAATTTATATCTGAGTGGTATATTTTTAACTTTCCTAAATAATTTCTTAGGACAGGTTTCAAATATATTAACACAGAGTGGTAATTCTATGCATATTTTGGGGGTCTAAAACAAAAAGGATCAAAGGAATGTTGGGTGCCCACCTATATTGTGCTAGGTGCACAATGTATGTGGACAATGACAGTGTTGTTTGAATGTTAGGGGTTCATTTCACCATAGTTGGTTGAATAAACCAGGGCTTTTCAACCTTTTCACCCATTGTACCATTTTTAGGATATGGCAATATCCGAGTACCACCAGTCACCTAGCAAGGTGTCAAAAACTTGATGACCCCCCCCCCCAAAAAAGGAAAAAAGTGATGAAGTACAGGTAGTCCTCGACTTACAACAGTTCGCTTAGTGACTGTTCAAAGTTACAATGGCACTGAAAAAAGTGCCCCCCAAGCCACAGCCAAGCAAGACACCTGCCTGCCCACCCAGTGGCGCTCTTCCTCCTGTCTGAGGTTTTCATTGTTTGAGCATTTCTGTTGAGGATTGGCAGCGGGGGTGGTGTGGGGGGGGTGTTTGGTTTTTATTCCCCCCGTCTGCTGGGTGGTTGCAGCAGGTTTTGGTCACTTCACATGACCCTGGGACACTGTGACTGTCATAAATATGAATCAGTTGCCAAGCATCTGAATGTAAATCACAAGACCCTGGAGATGCTGCAACATTCCAGTTGATCAGTGCTTCTTCTGGGCTCAGCAGAAGCGCCAGGATCAGCGCCGAGCTCCAGCTGGAGCCTGGCGCTGATCCTGGAGATTCCACTGAGCCCTGACAGACTTGCAGGTCCAGCCATCTCTCGCTCAGGCTTGTGCGGTGCTGCCACCGGTTCAGCTCATTCCCTTCCCCCGCTACCACTTTTCTAGGATGGTCACATGCCACCTGCCAGGTGCCAATGTACCACAGGTGGTACCCGTACCACTGGTTGAAAAGCCCTGGAATAAACCATAGGTAGTTGTGTTTACATACTATCACATATTATGTAAAAAAAACAAACTAGGTTCCTATCCTTCCTCAGTCACCACTTTTTTAAGTATAAAAATACATTCATTCAATTCAAGATTAAAGAAATCAGGATTTATAGGATTAGAAATATAATCATCACTAGAAACCATTACTGTTGAATATATTTTGCAAAAAATATAGCAAGTTTCAACTGTGTTGGTTAAATTTAGTTATGCCTTCATAAATTTACTAGAATATTATAACCTTGAAGAACATTCGAAGAATAATGCACAGAAATGTCATTTAAAAACATATTAAAACATTAAGCATAATAGGCTCTTTTGAGAGTTACAAAAATTGAAGGAGGCGGATTTGAGCTTTGAATGTGATGAAATCTCTTGATGAACTCTCTGTGCCAAAAAACTGGTTTAGAATCAGTTTCGGTATACTTTCGCAACTACTATGAAGATAATCCACATAACAGCACTATAGTCAATTTAATTACATAAATTCTACCTTTCTAGACTGTCTTAATGATATTGTAAGCAAATTAATGCATGCTATGTTCGTATGTGTGGGCCTTTAAGACAGCTTTTGACCCCTGATGACTGGGTGGACTAATCTCTGCAGTTTTTTTAAGGTTTTTCAGAAGTGCCATTGCCTCCTTCCTAGGACTGAGAGAGAGAGTGTAGGCCCAACCTGGCTTGGTGCCTAAAGTGGGACTAGAACTCCCAGGCTCCAGGTTTCTAACCAGATGCCTTAACCACTACAGCAAATTAGTTCTCTTATTATCTTTGATGTAAGTAGCCAATTACAATATTTGAGGAAATCACAAAAGTTACCAAACAATATTAGGCAATTTATTAGATTCATATCCCTCCTAATTTAGTTCAAGATCATCCTACTGATCCTTTCTCCTATCTGTCCCCACAAACACAACCCTGCGTGGTAGGTTGGGTTGAGAGAGCGACTGGGTGAGAATGAGTCCTTGCCCCTAATCTAGCATCTTCAACTCTATACGATCCTGACTTATATTGTATTTGTTGGTTTGTGGTCCGTTTTTTAAAAGGAGAAACACCAATACAAAATTTTAAAAATATTCATTTCCTGTTTTTAATTACTAAGTTTGCTATCACAAATTACTAGAAAATGATAATGCATCTTGCTTTGGCTTGGTAATATTTAAAATACGGCTATTTCCTTTGGCTGAAAAATTATCACAACAGCAAAGAATTATTCAAAACCTAGTTTAATTTCTTAGCCTTTTAACTGTGTTTTCTTTAAATATTATCTTCGTCTGTACAAACATCTTTCTGGAAAAATACATTGAATATGGATCTTTAAAATATTTGTGCTTTTCCCTAAGACCACGTACATATTATACGAATGATAAGTTATAATGGCCAAGTTTGCACAGCACACTATGGCATAAACCATGATTTGCAAACAGCAAAGCTGCTAAATCACTAAACTGAGATAACCACTTTATGGTTTTATGTCACTCACTTGTCTGGATGGGCTTCAGGGGAGTTCACAGGCCAATTGTGCAGTATTCATATCTTGGGAGTTGTCATCATGATAAACAAGATAGCATTTGCAGGCCAGACCATGAAAGCAGTCCATATCTAATCCCAGGATTTAAGAGAAGTCAGATGCCAAGCATGGAACAATCTGCAACCGGTAATAACCACAGTCCGTGTAGAAACGAAGATTCTGCTTTCAGAGGAAAATAGTAATTTTCCAGTATTTGTTTCCACTTTTGTCCCATGTAGTTGCATTGTAGTAGAAATCCTCTTATTAATTCAGAAGACAAGATCACGAAGGGTTGGAGAAAACAGGTTTATTTGCGCAAAGGTTCAGAGCATTAGCATGGCAAATTCTGAACCCTGGACTACACCCAGGGCGTCACTTTTATATAGCTTACCACCACCACTTTGCCCAAGGGGTGACTCTTATCTACTTTTAACACAGTACAATTGGTTTTCTTACCACATTGCCCTACACGGGTATTATCTTACACCATCTGTGACTTTCGGTTGACACTTCTTGTAATACGTTTCTTAACAGAGTTGCACACAGGTCATCACACTCAGCCAGTTCCTAGTATTTGTCTAAAGCTTGCAACACATAACTTCTGCTAATTAAAAAACATTTCATGGTATTTTTCCATCTGCCTCAGCATAGTCTTATCTAATTGAAACATACCCCATTACAGGACAAAACTGTTTTCTTGTTCTTGCAGTTCTAGCAGATTTACTATTTCTAGGTCTCCCAAGTGAAGGGAAAGGAATACCAATTTCCGACACTTCTCTTACTTAAATTAAGCCTGAAATTGAAAGAATGGGGTGGAAGCAGGGTGGGACGTGGAAAACTTGTCAGTGGCATGCTGACAGCTGCGTAGCAGAAGATAAATAACAAAAATGTGGGATAATGGGCTAATTGCTAGGAAGCCCCTAACATAACCCTCCCGTCACTCAGAAATAATTAGATGGACTTAAATAAAGGGTCGGCAACTTGGCCGGTCTATCAGCTAAGCTCAAAATTCCTACACAACGGATTAATTCAAATTTCCAATAAGAGACATTTATCCCTTCTTTGAAGTTTGCCGGTTGGGAAAGATTATAAATGTCAAAGCAAATATTGGGCATCAGGAGAAAAAAATGAAAACACCTGTTTCCCCCAATTCTGACACTGATGCCAGTCCACTTCCTCACAGTTCTTGCAGTTGAATTTCCTCTATGGATAGGCTTCCAGATATACAGATAATTCAGGAATTATCACAAAGATGAAGTTCCAACTATGGGATCATATGGTCAATATGATCTGGTCTACCAGTGGGCTGCACCCCCCCCCCCATTTAAAAGAGCCCCAGATATTGGCATCTATGACAACTCACCACGGCCAACTTGCCACAGGACAACTTGCCATAGGACAACTCGCTGCGGGACAAGAGTTACACTAATATCAAAGAAATGGTAGAATAGAATCATTAAAGAAAGGATGAAAGGATGAAAAAGGAGGGACAGAATGAAATGTGAATGACAGAAATTAAAAAAAAATATTTTAAATAATTAAATTGAATTGTTAAATTTTCCCACAGCAAGTTGCCCCATGGAGAGAGTTGGCCACAGTGAGTTACCTGTGGCGAGTTGTCCCATTCTGCAGATATGGAGGAACACAACTCCATTGGCCATGCTGGTTTGGAATTCTGATAGCTGAAATCTAATACATCTGCAGAAAACCAGGATGGAAATAATTATCCTAGAACAAAAACCCTCAAAGAACATACGATGACTTTTCTCTAGCTTAGTAATCACAGCTGCAAAATTCCAGGTGCCTGGTGTCTCTATTATCTATGGAGATTCTCAGTCATCTAGATCAGTGGTTCTCAACCTAGGGGTCGCGACCCCATTTGGGGTCACGCGACCATTTCACGGGGGTCGCCGGGCACCGCCGGCTGCCATTTTTGTTTTTTAGTTTTTTTTAATTTTTTTAAATTTTTTTAATTTTTTTTTATTTTTTTGGCACGCGCACGCTGCACACGCTCAGATCCGCCCGTCGCGCCAAAAAAAAATAAAAAAAATTTAAAAAAATGTAAAAAATTAAAAAAAATAAAATAAAAAAAAACAAAATGGCGGCCCACGACGGGCGGATGCGTGCATGCGTGGCGCGTGCGATGGGCCGATCCGCACATGCGCAGATCCGCCCGTCGCGGCCGCCATTTTGGGTTTTTTTTGGATTTTTTTTAATTTTTAAAAAAAAACAATAAAAAAAACAAAATGGCGGCCCGCGACGGGCGGATGCGCGCATGCGTGGCGCGTGCGACGGGCCGATCCACGCATGCACAGATCCGCCCGTCGCGGCCGCCATTTTGTTTTTGTTTTTTTGATTTTTTTAAATTTTTTTTAAAAAAAATTTTTGGCGCGCGCGCGCACGCGCACACGCGCACCCGGGTCGGGGTCGCGGCGCGCATGGGTGGGCCAAGTGGGGTCTCAACCTGAGAAAGGTTGAGAACCACTGATCTAGATCATAGTTGTCTCAAAGGTGCCTTTTCAAAAGGCAACTGGACTGTTTTTTCCTTGAAGAAGAAATTTTGCTTCTCATTCAAGAAGCTTCATCTTGAATGAGAAATGAAACTTCCTCCTCCTCCTCCTCCTCCTCCTCCTCCTCCTCATCTTCCTCCCTCAAGGAAAAAGCAGTCCAGTTGCCTTTTGAAAAAGCACCTTTGAGTGTCTCTGGTAGTTCCTGATAGCTATCGAGTAGTGACCACTGGCACTTTAGATAGATGCAAAAAAACAGTTCATTCTTTCCTCTGACTCCTAGAAAATTATACTAACCTGGTTCACTGCTTTTGCTAACCCAGGGTTTGTTTGGGTTTTTTTTTCAATTAATCACAATTGGTAGGTTTAGAGGCACAGTAAACTCCAAATCAAACAAACATTAAGGTTTAAATGCAGCATAAGAATTCAGGAAATGCGGACTTTTACATTTCAAAAAATAATAATATTCGGAAAATCCAGTTGTCTGCAGCACATTTCATTTTATGGAGCAGAACAGATTCTGATTTTTCTCTTTGCATCCTTGCTTGGACAATGTTACTGCTGCGCTCTTCTCTGCAATATGCTATTTATTTTCCAGCCAGCGGTCCCAGTTAACTGCAAACACATGTTCTCCCATCTGCAGCCTTTCCCATCCCACATTCCTCTTTTTCAAATGGCTTTTCCATCCAGTGTTCAATGGATCAGTCCATTTTCAAGCCATGCTGTCCAAAATCCCTTGGCAGACTGACTGAAAGTTCAGGGAGAGGAATGGTGGGGGATGAGAAGGAGAAGCACAAACATAGCCAAGGAAAGAAAATGAAAACCCACAATCAGGGAATACTTTTATTGGGGCCAACCAAGTACAATTATGGGCAAGTTTATATGGTTTTCAGATCTCTTCATCTGATAAAGATCTTAAATAAAGCAAGGAGAATGAAAAGGCTACATACAAATCCTGAAGTGTGCATGGTTAAAGTCTTATGGTGGAGGAAAGGAAAAAAAACAGACTTCAGTGTATTACCTTGGGGTGGATCTCTAAATCCTCAAAGATTATGCCAAAAAATACTGTAGTGAAATGACTTTTTGGCAGGAAATTAAATGGAAGAAATGCATTCTAGTCCCAATCAGTTCAATATTACTTTAGAAGTTAAAAAAAAGTTCTCTATTAAAACTGGGGTTTTCTAAATATGTTAGATTTCAACATTTTGGAAATAGCAATATAGTACATCTGGAAGGAACCAGGTGAAGAAGGCAGTCGCATTAGATGTCATTTGTTTGGGTACACAAATTCAAAAACGCAATCCTTAATCTGAACTATCTCCAACTTTAGACTACGATCCAGTACATACTGCTGAAATCATCAATCAGTGGTTTATTTGGTTTTTATTTTATTTATTTATTTTACGATTTTTATACCACCCCCCTCCCGAAGGACTCGGGGCGGTATACAGTCCAATTAAAAACGTCAACATACAAAAAATAAAATTATTAAAAATAAATTAAATAATTTGGCACAATCATTTAAAAACCCAATACATAATCTAAAAACTCAATCCCCTAAAAACAATTATGGCCTTGTTGGAACCGGAGCTACTATCCCAGGCCGGCTTGTCGGAATAAATATGTTTTTAATTCTCGAACGCAATTCCGTCATCGTACGGAGTTCGGGGGGGAGCTCGTTCCAAAGCGTTTTGGCTTACCATGTTATGTGGACTTATCCAAATGGATTTTAAATCATAGTTGATGGTGTAGTGTTATAGGTACTCAGCCAGTCAGAGTTTAATCAATAAGCCATTGTTTAAAAATCACTCAGATCAAGGTAGGGAAGTGGATATGGTTATTGAACAAGACTGTGCACTAGAAGTGCGTAGTCAAAAGCCCAGGGATCAGAAATAGCCCTCAGGTGCCTCAGGCAAGACCATCAGACACCTCTAATAGTTATTACAAAATTATATTTTTTAATATAATAGAAGTGGGAAATAATGAAATATGTAACAACTGAGTTTAATGATGATTAAATATAAATCTAAATTTGATTAAATCAGATTTAATTGTTCTGTAGGTCCCAACACATCACTTACAAGTGAAATGTGGCATTGGTTCAGAAAAAGAGAGGCATTCCTGTACCAAAATTCTAGCTCTCTAGCTCAGTGGTCCCCAACCTTTTGGGCATCAGGGACCGGTTCCATGGAAAGAGTTTTTTCTGCTGCCTGCATCCAGTGGATGGGACTTTGCTCATTTGTGTGATCCGATTTCTGGCACGCTATGGCCTGGTGCCGGTGCAAAGACTGGGGGTTGGGGACCCCTGCTCTCTCACAAAAATAAGCTGATTATATACGACCCATCAAGTTCCTTCCTATTTCCAATAATAGGTTCCTTTCCTCTAGCAGAATAGTGATACATACATTTTCGATCTATGACAGTTCTTCTTAAAGGACATCAGGTAGCAAGTATCCCTATATAAAATATCTCAAAGTTGTATACAGTCCAATTCAGTAATTACACCCAATGGTTTTTGAAGTTCTGTTCCCTTCTTCGTCCTAAGAATTTATTTTTAGAATGGTGGTTGTATTATGATTTTCATCCCTATATTATATTTTTCATCACTATATAAAATATGCTTATTCTGGCAAAATGCATCAACTGCTTTTTTTAAAGCCTGGTCCATAACAAATCTTACTCGATAAGTGTTATGTCTGGCCCTTCTCAGCTTAGTAAAATCCACAGGAATATTTCTTTAAGAGTTTTATTTAACACATTTCAAGAGATTCATTGCAAAGCAAGCTGCTGGCATTTTGTTGGCCGGAACGGCCAAGTCTGATTTATTTACATTCAGCTTAATCATGCTCTCCCTCCCTTCCAATTAACTCACTCTTTATCTCTCAGGTTGTCCAAGAGCTCATTAATCTTCCGTAGAGTCCAAAAACACCAGAAAACTGAGTTCAAACGAACTGCGCAAGGCATCAAGCTACTCCTTGATATTAACGTTGCTCGTGACAAAGAATTAGTCCCTCCTTTATCTTCTAATATAGTTTCCGATACGTCACTTCCCCCATTACTTCCTTTTTCCACGTAACTGAACCCTCCGCCTATCAAACCTTCGGAATCTCGGATCAAGCCATATATTGTCCTGTTCCAAATCTGACTCCTCGCTGTGAGAGTCTGATTCAGACTGCATACAAATCTCCTCACTGTCTGGCTCGGCTGCCGGGAGGGGAAAATACCCAGAGGGGCCTGGTTGTTCTTCATCCTCATCTGACATTTCCCCAGCTGGTCTAGAGACACCCACAACAATAAGTAGGATTCCTACATTTCCTGAAAGATTTCAAAGAAAGGAAAATCAATCATTAAAATATGTCACATCAACAATATGTATGTCTATAATTCTTTTGCCAATCTTTAGGTTAACTATAAATTGTCAGGATTAGCTAAACTGACAGTGGATAATTAAGCTTAGAATATTGTACAATAATTAAGAAAAGATCTGAAACATTTCAGACCAGGGGTCCCCAACCCCCAGTCCATGGACCGGCATGCCAGAAACCGGGCTACACAAACAAGCAAAGCCCCATCCAGAGGATGCAGGCAGCACACAAAACCACATCCCCTCCGGTCTGTGGAAAAACCTCTCTTCACAGAACCGGTCCCTGGTGCCCAAAAGGTTGGGAGCCACTGGTCTATCTAATCAAGCATATTCAGATGCTTCTAGACAGTCAGTAATTAAAGCTGTGCTTCTTGAGTTTTAGTATATGGTATATACAATCTATCTATTGTAGAATAAGTTTGGAAAGTTTTGGCTTCACTTCAACCTCCTGATCTTCAAAGGCCACAGGAAAGAGTTTAGTGATGCTACAAATAGGATATTTTTTTGTGTGGGAGGAATGCAGTTGGCTGCACGATGCCCACCCCTAAGTTGTAATTCATGTATTGTGTGAACTTAGTAAATGTTTATTCAATTAACTGTGGTTATACAGATCATGGATTAACACCGTGATCTTATACTCAGCACCATTCACTTTGTTAAAAAAATTGCTAAATTAATTTAAAGAAAAGTGTAGATACCTATAACAGTCGTAACAAAAATATAAAGTATAATTAATAAATATAATAATAAAAAGGGAATGGGTTTGGCAGATTACTAATAGAACAACTCTAATATTTAGCCATATTTTCTGAAAGTTTTCTTCTTTGCCCCTTTGTAAAAGAAAATATTCAAATACTGACAACACAATTGCTAAAATAGGGTGCAGATACCTACTTCTAGTGATGTATATCTTTGTATATTAATTTATTCCAAATACAGGAATCAATATCTCAAAATAACATGTGATTTATTAACACAGTAATCAGTCCACACTTACAGTAACAGTCCTGTTGATTTCAGCCCTATATGTGACATTAGAAGAACAAGATCAAACCATATATGTTAATGTTTCATATCCTGTGTCTCTCCAATTACAGTCAAAATCAACTCTTATTAAACATTCCCTGAAGTGTCCAGTATACGCCTACTTTTAAATTGATGAAACATTCTGATCTTAAAATGAGATGAATACCTTCAGTGCTTAATCAACTGAAAGACTGACACTTCCTCTACTCCATCTTAAGACTTTGAACAAACAATTGCCATTACTATGCTGGCACAGTACAGTCAAACCTGTTATTCCAGAGGTGACATGTATGACTAATATACATTTTATCTGTTTCTATAAAAAAAATGATTGGAGCCAAGCCACAGTTAATTCCTCCTGTGAAACTCCAGATGCAGCAACAGCATCTGGAGTCTGGACTAACTAAAAAAATCAGTAAACCCTTGAATCAACTGCCAAGAAACACTCAGAAATAAATTAAAGTCATTTTTAATGCTACAAAGAAGCAGCTTCGTCAGAACAGAGTTGATCCAAAATTGCAGTATTTGAGAGATGCAATTTAGATGCTAATTTTAAGCTCAGATTACCCTAGTATCCCTTCGCCATTATTTTCCATATAATGGCTTGAAGCTTTGAGTTCAGCTAATCACCATCATTCTTAAAGAGAATTTTCATTAGTTATCCTTTACTTTTCCTCCTGCCCCAGATATAGTCATAAACTAAAAGCGTTCTTTTTTCCCCCCTGGATGATTAAAGCTTGGAAAGAAAAAGTGATCTCCAAAAGTCCAGGGAGAACCTTTGATGAAATTCATGGTGGGATCTGGACTGCAGTCAGCCATGATAGGCACTGGGTTGCCAACTGCGGTGAGTTGTCCTAAAAGACCTGGTTTTTTCCCCTGTGCATTGGAACAATATAGCAGATGGTCTCATTTTATTGTGAGAAGGAGCGTTTCCTATAGACAGCCCCCAGCTATATTTTGATTATGTTCTGTTACATTTAGGTTGTACTGTATTTATTTTTGCTATATTGATTTAACATTTTTTCTTGATGTACTCCACCAAGAATCACCAATTGCAAGTAGGACAGTCTTATACAATAAATAAATATCCAACAAATTTAAAAAAAAAAAAACAAAAAAAAACCTCCTTTTTTCTGAGCTGTGCAATCCTAAATTGTTTGATCTGACTGGCCAGGTT
The DNA here is from genome assembly GCA_034064705.1 of Bothrops alternatus. NCBI lineage: Eukaryota > Metazoa > Chordata > Lepidosauria > Squamata > Viperidae > Bothrops > Bothrops alternatus. Next base: position 937,725 of record JARGCV010000148.1, on the reverse strand, counting down.
CTAAGTAAATATGGTCTTGTTACTTGGAGACTGAACCCAGAACATCTGCATCACAAATATGAGCTTCAAGGATTCCTACACTAAACACAGGAATGTTTCAGTTCTTAGAACATGGCCAATCTTCAAGTATAAATATGAGGTTTTCTTGGACGGTGGGTGGGGGAGAAGAACCCTATATTCACAGAACTCTGATGTAGAAACAGCCTTTTAGTGAAAATTAGCTGTTTTTGTATCCAGAACAGCATCCCAACCTTTTTGATCTGCAAATTAATAGCTGAACTTAGACTCTTGATGGATCCTTCAATTGACTGCTAATAAAATGGATCTATTTGCAATGGGATCACTCATGACAAAAAAAGAGCATAGATGCATCTTGAAGACAAGCATGGAAAGTGACTCCAAAATCAATATAGCAATTGAAAAAAGATGTGGACTGTTATTCAGGGTTTCTTATATAAAACTCATCAAATACTCTAGGGCAGGGCTTTTCAACCTTTTCACCCATTGTGCCACTTTTAGGATATGGCAACATCCGAATACCACCAGTCACCTAGCAAGGTGTCAAAAACTTGATGACCCCCCCAAAAAGAGGAAAAAAGTGATATAGTACAGGTAGTCCTCGACTTACAACAGTTCGCTTAGTGACTGTTCAAAGTTACAGTGGCACTGTAAAAAGTGCCCCCCAAGCCACAGCCGAGCAAGACACCTGCCTGCCCGCCCGCCCGGTGGTGCTCTTCCTCCTGGCCGAGGTTTTCATTGTTGTGAGCATTTCTGTTGAGGATTGGCAGCGGGGGTGGGGTGGGGGTGTTTGGTATTTATTCCCCCCCCCCCTCTGCTGGGTGGTTGCAGCAGGTTTTGGTCACTTCACATGACCCTGGGACACTGTGACCATCATAAATATGAATCAGTTGCCAAGCATCTGAATGTAAATCACCAGACCCTGGAGATGCTGCAACATCCCAGCTGATCGGTGCTTCTTCTGGGCTCAGCAGAAGCGCCAGGATCAGTGCTGCTTTCCAGCTGATTGGTGCTTCTTCGGGGCTCAGCAGAAGCACCAGGATCAGCGCCGAGCTCCAGCTGGAGCCTGGCGCTGATCCTGGTGCTTCTGCTGAGCCCTGACAGCCCTGCAGCTCCAGCCATCTCTCGCTCAGGCTTGTGCGGTGCTGCCACCGGTTCAGCTCATTCCCCTCCCCCACTACCACTTTTCTAGGATGGTCGCGTACCACCTGCCAGGTGCCAATGTACCACAGGTGGTACCTGTACCACCGGTTGAAAAGCCCTGCTCTAGGGGCACTGTTGAGCTATATGTAAGTACTTTTTAGAAATATACAATTTCTAAAAGAGCCACCTCTATACTTCTGAAAAGAGAATGCTGAAATAATGCATGTTATATGAAGTTAATTGTTATAGTTGGGATAAGCAACTTCTAAAAGATCAGAAGATAATATATGGAGAAAGATAATTTCCTAAGATTCGTTGTAGACCTTTTGTCATTTGCTCAAGGGAGATGACATGAGAACTAAACATATGAAGGGTAGATCCTCAAATTGTCAAAAGTGAGCAGGCAACTCCCAAGGGTTTTATCTACTGTTTTATGAGGTTCAATATTGGGAATGACTGAATTGAATTAAAATAAGTAGCTATGGATTTAATTAAAAGCTCTGCTACATTTCTTCTATAGTTTGCATATTCCGAATCTTCTATACTGTTAATCCATCGACTTTTATGTGATCTACTTGGTTTGAATCTTTCCTGTAATTAATCAGAGTTGCAAAAAAAAAGTGCTTATGACAAGTGTGTGTATGTGTGCAGATGTATTTTCTTACTCCGTTTGTTGAAATCTGATCAACGGAGTCATTTATGAGGGATTCTACCTCATCTCATATGGGAAAAGTCTGTCTATCTGCGTGAGACAAGCTAAGGAACTTGGGTAAAAAACACCCAGCTTTTCCCAGCTGATGGGACTTTTAGTCCCAACAGACTTAGAGGTGTCAATATGAACAAAGTTGTTCTAACTCAATGTAAGGCACCTGTGAACATTCCGGAGCAAATACTTGCAGTTTTCTTCTGCTTTCAGAGGGATTGGTTATATATATATGGAGCACTTGTGGATGACCTCAAGACCTTTCCTTGTCTGAAGCAGAAGCCGAAAGCACCAGCCTGAAGATGACGAATATATATATATATATATATATATATATATATATATATATATATATATATATATATATATATATATATATATATATATATATATATATATATATATATATATATATATATATATATATATTGTTTAAAATTGTTGACAAAGAAATAAGGGATTTCTGATATAGCCATTTCGAGTTTCTTAACTCTCTTCAGTCAGAACTCACCCTTCCGGGATTCGAACCTGGGCAGTCTGCATGCTAAGCAGATGCTTTAACCTATTGAGCCACAAGTTCTCTCCCACTTTGTCAGTAGTCAGGGAGTAAGGATATGTGTCAAGTGTTTATTTTTTAGATTGCACCCTGTAAACCCAAATATGGGAGGAAGGAATCATTCTTTCCTTTTGCTTGTTTCAGCTCAACCCAGAGCCATCCTGCAAGCACAAATATATATATGTTGTTTAAAATTGTTGACAAAGAAATAAGGGATTTCTGATATAGCCATTTCGAGTTTCTTAACTCTCTTCAGTCAGAACTCACCCTTCCGGGATTCGAACCTGGGCAGTCTGCATGCTAAGCAGATGCTTTAACCTATTGAGCCACAAGTTCTCTCCCACTTTGTCAGTAGTCAGGGAGTAAGGATATGTGTCAAGTGTTTATTTTTTAGATTGCACCCTGTAAACCCAAATATGGGAGGAAGGAATCATTCTTTCCTTTTGCTTGTTTCAGCTCAACCCAGAGCCATCCTGCAAGCACAAATATATATATGTTGTTTAAAATTGTTGACAAAGAAATAAGGGATTTCTGATATAGCCATTTCGAGTTTCTTAACTCTCTTCAGTCAGAACTCACCCTTCCGGGATTCGAACCTGGGCAGTCTGCATGCTAAGCAGATGCTTTAACCTATTGAGCCACAAGTTCTCTCCCACTTTGTCAGTAGTCAGGGAGTAAGGATATGTGTCAAGTGTTTATTTTTTAGATTGCACCCTGTAAACCCAAATATGGGAGGAAGGAATCATTCTTTCCTTTTGCTTGTTTCAGCTCAACCCAGAGCCATCCTGCAAGCACAAATATATATATGTTGTTTAAAATTGTTGACAAAGAAATAAGGGATTTCTGATATAGCCATTTCGAGTTTCTTAACTCTCTTCAGTCAGAACTCACCCTTCCGGGATTCGAACCTGGGCAGTCTGCATGCTAAGCAGATGCTTTAACCTATTGAGCCACAAGTTCTCTCCCACTTTGTCAGTAGTCAGGGAGTAAGGATATGTGTCAAGTGTTTATTTTTTAGATTGCACCCTGTAAACCCAAATATGGGAGGAAGGAATCATTCTTTCCTTTTGCTTGTTTCAGCTCAACCCAGAGCCATCCTGCAAGCACAAATATATATATGTTGTTTAAAATTGTTGACAAAGAAATAAGGGATTTCTGATATAGCCATTTCGAGTTTCTTAACTCTCTTCAGTCAGAACTCACCCTTCCGGGATTCGAACCTGGGCAGTCTGCATGCTAAGCAGATGCTTTAACCTATTGAGCCACAAGTTCTCTCCCACTTTGTCAGTAGTCAGGGAGTAAGGATATGTGTCAAGTGTTTATTTTTTAGATTGCACCCTGTAAACCCAAATATGGGAGGAAGGAATCATTCTTTCCTTTTGCTTGTTTCAGCTCAACCCAGAGCCATCCTGCAAGCACAAATATATATATGTTGTTTAAAATTGTTGACAAAGAAATAAGGGATTTCTGATATAGCCATTTCAAGTTTCTTAACTCTCTTCAGTCAGAACTCACCCTTCCGGGATTCGAACCTGGGCAGTCTGCATGCTAAGCAGATGCTTTAACCTATTGAGCCACAAGTTCTCTCCCACTTTGTCAGTAGTCAGGGAGTAAGGATATGTGTCAAGTGTTTATTTTTTAGATTGCACCCTGTAAACCCAAATATGGGAGGAAGGAATCATTCTTTCCTTTTGCTTGTTTCAGCTCAACCCAGAGCCATCCTGCAAGCACAAATATATATATGTTGTTTAAAATTGTTGACAAAGAAATAAGGGATTTCTGATATAGCCATTTCGAGTTTCTTAACTCTCTTCAGTCAGAACTCACCCTTCCGGGATTCGAACCTGGGCAGTCTGCATGCTAAGCAGATGCTTTAACCTATTGAGCCACAAGTTCTCTCCCGCTTTGTCAGTAGTCAGGGAGTAAGGATATGTGTCAAGTGTTTATTTTTTAGATTGCACCCTATTTTTTAGATTGTACACCTTAATAGCTATATCAGAAATTCCCTTATTTCTTTGTCAACAATTTTAAACAACATATATATATTTGTGCTTGCTGGATGGCTCTGGGTTGAGCTGAAACAAGCAAAAGGAAAGAATGATTCCTTCCTCCCATATTTGGGTTTACAGGGTGCAATCTAAAAAATAAACACTTGACACATATCCTTACTCCCTGACTATTGACAAAGCGGGAGAGAACTTGTGGCTCAATAGGTTAAAGCATCTGCTTAGCATGCAGACTGCCCAGGTTCGAATCCCAGAAGGGTGAGTCTGACTGAAGAGAGTTAAGAAACTCGAAATAGCTATATCAGAAATTCCCTTATTTCTTTGTCAACAATTTTAAACAACATATATATATTTGTGCTTGCTGGATGGCTCTGGGTTGAGCTGAAACAAGCAAAAGGAAAGAATGATTCCTTCCTCCCATATTTGGGTTTACAGGGTGCAATCTAAAAAATAAACACTTGACATATATATATATATATATATATATATATATATATATATATATATATATATATATATATATATATATATATATATATATATATATATATATATATATATATATATATATATATATATATATATATATATATATATATATATATATATATATGTTTTCTGCGGTTTTCGCGGGTGTTTTTCGCGGGTGTTTGTATGTAGGCCTTTGGTTCTTCGGGTTTTCTCCCGCGTAGAATTTGAAGTGTCTTGGCAACGTTTTGATGAAATCTCATTCATCATCTTCAGGCTGGTGCTTTTGGCTTCTGCTTCTAGGAGCAATGTGTGGTCTAAGCTGTTTTTTCCTTTTAACTGCCAGTGGGGGTTTGAACTGATTGGCTGGGAGCTTCCCGAAGAACCAAAGACATATATTGTATGTAGGTCTTTGGTTCTTCGAGTTTTCTCCCTTGTAGAATTTGAAGTGTCTTGGCGACGTTTCGACGAAGTCTCATTCTTTGGTTCTTCGGGTTTTATCCCACATAGAATTTGAAGTGTCTTGGCTGTGCTCTAATCCCCCTGTAACTCAGACTAACCTGAGCACAACTAAGCCCCCACCCAAACAGAACACTCACCCAGCCAATCAGAGCACAGCCAACCCCTCATCCAATCAGAGCACAGCCAAGCCCCTAACCAATCAGAACACACCTCCACCCAATCAGAACACAGCTGAGCTCCCAGCCAATCAGTTCAAACCCCCACTGGCAGTTAAAAGGAAGAAACAGCTGCAATCACACATTGCTGCTAGAAGCACGAAGCCGAAAGCACCAGCCTGAAGATGACGAATGGCACTTCATCGAAACGTCGCCAAGACACTTCAAATTCTACGTGGGAGAAAACCCAAAGAACCAAAGACCTATATATATATATATATATATATATATATTCCTAACACAAAGATTGACACCAGAACCACACAGGATGCCACCTCCACACATCCACGCAAAAAGCAAACCCAAACCCACACCGATGATAAGGCACGACCACAGACCAGGAGCCAGACCACAGCTGCATCATTAGCCACCTTAAACCCCTCCAATCCATACACGAAGCAAACTGACACCCACCATGAAGATGAGGCACGACCACGAAGTCTTCGGAGAGGAGCGGCATACAAATCCGAATAAATAAATAAATAAATAAATAAATAAATAAATAAATAAATAAATATACTCCTTGGTTTTCTAATTCAATTTTGTCTTTAGGGTTTCTTAGGATGGTGGATATTTTTCTGTTTGTGCAGAATGCTGTTTTGATATTATGTTTGTGAAGGATCTTGCTGATCCTGTCTGTGGTGCCTTTTATGTATGGGAGGAGGGCTTTGCCATTTTTTTGTTCTCTGTCTTGGATTTTAGTGGGAGTTTCTTTTTGGATTAAGTTGGAAATCTTATTTCTTTGGAATCCGTTGGATGTAAGTACATTAGTGAGAGTGTGTAGTTCGGTTTTTAGGTGTTGTTCGTCAGCTAGGCATTTGGTTCTTGAGATGAGTGTCTTGGCTACGGAGTTGATCTGTGCTGGGTGGTGGTGTGAGAGTGCGTGCAGATAGCGGTTTGTGTGTGTTTTCTTCTGGTACATGGTGTGTCCTAGGGAGCCATTGGATTTCTTGTAGACTAAGACATCCAGGAAGGGAAGTTGGTTATTAGCTTCTGTTTCCATGGTGAACTGTATTTTGGGGTGTAGGCTGTTGAGGTGTGTGAGGAAGTTGTCCAGTTTTTCTTTCCCATGTGGCCAGATTACGAAGGTGTCATCTACATATCTGAGCCAGAGTTTGGGTTTGTGATCAGATTTTTCTAGGGCTTGGGTTTCAAAGTGTTCCATGTAGAGGTTTGCAATGACAGGTGAGAGGGGTGATCCCATGGGTGCTCCTTCTATTTGTTTGTATTTTTGTCCGTTGTAGATGAAGTATGTGTTGGATAGACAGCGGTTGGTCAGATCTAGGATGTGTTTGGGGTGGTTATATTTGTTTTGGATAGCTGTTAAGGCTTCTTTGATTGGCACTTGGGTGAAGAGGGATATGACATCAAAGCTAACGAGTAGGTCGCTGGGCTGTAAGTTTTGTTTCTTTATGATCTCTATGAACTGGAATGAGTTTTTTACGTGTGAGGTGATGGATTCTGCATAGGGCTGTAGTTGTTTGGCGAGAAATTTGGCTAGGTTTTGTAGAGGTGAGCCTATGGAGCTGACTATGGGTCTAAGTGGGGTTCCTTCTTTGTGTATCTTGGGGAGACCATAGAGCTTAGGGCATCTGGATGATTTCTCTCTGGGAATGATTCTTTGCTGGATCTCTTCGCTAATGGGGGAGGCTTTTATTTTGGATCTAGTGGTTTTTTCCAGGTAGGTGGTGGGATCTGTGTTTAGGGGTTTGTATGTGGAGTCTTGGAGTAGGTTGGTTAATTTGGTTTGGTAGTCAGATGTATTCATGACCACCGTGGCGTTGCCCTTGTCTGCTGGTAGGATTATTATGCTGGTGTCTTGTTTCAGGTTAAGTAGTGCTGTCTGCTCCTCTTTGGGTAAGTTGCTTTTGGGTGGCTTGCTGGTGCAGAGTATGTTGGTGATTTCGAGTCTGATTCTGTTAGCGTCGTCGGGGTTGATTTTGGTCAGGCTGGTTTCAACTCCGCATATAATGGTTTCAGTGGGGATGTGTTGGGGAGCGACTGCAAAGTTGAATCCTTTGGAAAGGACATTGGTTTCGGCTTTGGTGAGGATCCTATCTGAGATGTTATGCACAGTTTGTTTCATGTGTGGCTGTGAGGGAGGAGGGGTTTGTTTCTGGTGTTCTTGTAATCTTCTGAGTCTGTTGGTGTGTGTGTCTGTCTTGAGGGTGGTCTGTGTTTCGGCTCTCCAGACGGCGAGTTGTTTGGATTTGTCCCAAAGTGCGGGGTGGATCTTGTTGCTGAGTTTGAGGTGAAGTGTGAGGAGATCTTTGTTGATTCGGTCTAGGAGGAATCTTTTTGTGTGAAGTTCATTTCTGATTAGGGCCAATTCTGTTCTTTTCAGGATGCGTTTGGTGGCTGCAGAGTTGGAGTGGAATTTCAATTGGAAGCATGTGGGGATTAAATTTTGATCTCGGCAGTTGCGTATGAATGCAAGGTCACATAAAATGGAAGCTCTTTGGACTTCGGGTTTCTCATAGGTCCTGGTCAGATTGTGGATTTCCTCCCCGTAGAGGTATGATATTTGTTTTCTGAGGTTTTCGTGGGGGTTTGTATGTAGGTCTTTGGTTCTTCGGGTTTTCTCCCACGTAGAATTTGAAGTGTCTTGGCGACGTTTCGACGAAGTCTCATTCGTCATCTTCAGGCTGGTGCTTTCGGCTTCTGCTTCTAGGAGCAATGTGAGATTTTAGCTGTTTCTTCCTTTTAACTGCCAGTGGGGGTTTGAACTGATTGGCTGGGAGCTCAGCTGTGTTCTGATTGGGTGGAGGTGTGTTCTGATTTGTTAAGGGCTTGGATGTGCTCTGATTGGATGGGGGGTTGGCTGTGCTCTGATTGGCTGGGGGAGTGTTCTGTTTGGGTGGGGGCTTTGTTGTGCTCAGGTTAGTCAGTGTTACAAGGGGATTAGAGATGGTGAACTGTATAGCTGTTTGGCTTTGCATTCGTGGTCGTGCCTCATCTTCATGGTGGGTGTCAGTTTGCTTCGTGTATGGATTGGAGGGGTTTAAGGTGGCTAATGATGCAGCTGTGGTCTGGCTTCTGGTTTGTGGTCGTGCCTCCTCATCAGTGTGGATTTGGGTTTGCTTTTTGCCTGGATGTGTAGTGGTGACGTCCCGTGTGGTCCTTGTGAGTGTAAGTCTGGTGTCATTCCCCGTGCTGTGGACTCGTCTGTCAATAAGGGCGGGTTTCCAAATGGCTGGTAGGCGGGAGGTATCATCTTGTTTGTTCATGCTGTGTGGGCGTTTTTCTATCTTGATGGCTTCTCTGATTGTTCTGTTATTAAAGTGTTCAGTTTTGGCGATAGTTCTGGTCTTTTTGAAATCAATTTCATGTCCTGTGGCTTTGAAGTGTTGGACCAGGGAAGAAGTTGGTTCCTCTTTTTTGACTGAGTTTTTGTGTTCTACAATGCGTGCACTTATTCTTCTGTTGGTTTGTCCAATGTATGTGGTGGAGCAGGCAGTACATGGGATTTCATATACTCCTTGATTTTCTAATTCAATTTTGTCTTTAGGGTTTCTTAGGATGGTGGATATTTTTCTGTTTGTGCAGAATGCTGTTTTGATATTATGTTTGTGAAGGATCTTGCTGATCCTGTCTGTGGTGCCTTTTATGTATGGGAGGAGGGCTTTGCCGTTTTCTTGTTCTCTGTCTTGGATTTTAGTGGGAGTTTCTTTTTGGATTAAGTTGGAAATCTTATTTCTTTGGAATCCGTTGGATGTAAGTACATTAGTGAGAGTGTGTAGTTCGGTTTTTAGGTGTTGTTCGTCAGCTAGGCATTTGGTTCTTGAGATGAGTGTCTTGGCTACGGAGTTGATCTGTGCTGGGTGGTGGTGTGAGAGTGCGTGCAGATAGCGGTTTGTGTGTGTTTTCTTCTGGTAGATGGTGTGTCCTAGGGAGCCATTGGATTTCTTGTAGACTTAGAAATCCATAAGATTTCTTGTAGACTAAGACAAGATATATATTGTAATAGGTCCAGGAATATGAGTCTCCTGCCAGATCTAACAGCATGGATAGACACCACTGAGGAGAGGTGGTCCTGTAAATGGGTTGTTGTAAGGGTTTTCAGAGTCCTTTCCCAAAGATCTGTAAAAAAAACAACCTATCTTGGCAGCTTCCTGTCATTTGAACTGAACACATTTGGAAGAGAGAAGCATGTGAAAACTGTAATGGAAACCCTAAAAAACTTATCATAATTTTAAATTCAAAGAACTTCATTCTTGTCACACACACACCCAGGACAGGAGGGAAATCAGAAAACAGCCATCGTCAATGTGTATAACAAAGCACCTTCCACTTTCTATAAACTTATATCTAGAGACTTCCACTTCCAAAAAAGAGTATATCCATTTACCAAAAGTTTGCCTGAGAGACAGGAAGCTGTTTTAGAACTGGGGCTGTTCTATGTTAACACAACCCTTGTAGATTGGCCAGGCAAAGTGATAGCCAAAGCAGCATTCATCTTGGTTAAGGTTTAGTCTTAGCTTGGTTAGTTTATTATTCAGATTTTTTTATGCAAACGAATCCAAGGAAAATAAATGAAATTATATTTTATAAATGCAGGATCTGGGTGTCCTATCCAATGCTTTGGTTTATGAAAAAACTCTTGGAACTCTGACAGAAAAGGATTTTTTAAAAAATCACGCTTTACCTGAAAATGTTGCATGTAGATTAGATTAAGGTGACCAATCGTCCTCCTTTAGGGAGGACAGTCCTTCTTTTGTAAGTTCTGTCCTCTCTTGAAAAGTGTCCTCCTACATGTCCTCCTTTTCGATATTTGAAGACTAATCTGTAAATCTCCATATTTGATCGATGCCGAGCCGATCCGTTGCATGTGATGTGACGTATTTGTATTTGTCATGACGATTCGTCAAGGCTCGGTACAGTGTGGTGAGACGCAATTATGAGAACCATGCGCTCCGCACAGGAGAATTGTTTTGAGAGAGTGCACCGCAGGCAAGAGTGCGCCACGTGCAAGTGGCTTTGTTTACTTCTTACCGAAACATGACACGGCACACAAGCACGCATTAGACTCACTTCTTTCTCAGTGAATATTCAATCATACACAGGTGAGCACAATAATTCATGTTTTATTACTTCATTATCTATTTAATAATTTCCAAATATGTATAATTTTATTTACAAGTTTATTCGCTTATGTTATTGTTTCAGTTTTAATAATTAATTTTATTTATTCATAATGAATGTGCTTGCATCATTCGTGTAGCTCTATATTTTATTTTTAATTTTAAATTTCATTTAGGGATGAAAAAATCAAAAAAGAGGAAATGCCATTTCAACGATAAATTGAATATGGAATTTCCATTCCTCATATCAAAGAAGGATAACATTGTTTTCTGCAATATTTGCAGCAGAGAATTTTGTATTGCAGTTGGGGGCAGAGCAGCTATTACGAAACACTTGACCACCAAGAAACATAAGCAATCATCAGATGCATCTTCTTCCAGTTGTAAAGTAACAAGTTTTTTTTAAACTTCAAATTATTCTGAAGATGAAAAACAGTTAGCTGCAATGGAGGGAACATTTGTATTTCATACCATAATTCACAATCAAAGTTTTCATAGTATGGATTGTACAACTAAATTATTGAAAAAGTTTCACGATGCTAAATTTTCATGCGCCAGGACAAAATGCCAGGCTATTATTAAATCAGTATTTAAAAATTACTGTGACAAAATACTTACAGAAGACTTGGAAACTACAGCATTTGTAACGGTTTTATTTGATGCATCCAATCATAATGAAACTAAATTGTATCCAATACTAGTAAAATATTTTAATGTTACCAAGGGCATGAAAGTAAAAATTTTAAATTTAGAATCCATTGAGGGCGAAACTGCTGAAATTTTGTCAAACCATCTATACAGAGTAATAAATGAAAACAATTTGAAATCCAAAGTTGTTGCACTAATAGCTGATAATACAAACACAAATTTTGGTGGGCGAAAATGCAAAGGGGTGAATAATGTGTATGTAAAATTACAAGATTTACTCCAAAAGAAAATACTAGGAATAGGTTGTAATGCACATATTTTGTCAAATGCAATCAACACGACATCATGTGCCATGCCAATTGATGTAGAAGTAATAATAACTACAATTTATTTGTATTTTAGTCGTTTCACCGTTCATGTGGCTACTTTAAAACAATTTTGTGAAGAAGCAAATGTTCAATACAGAAAACTTTTAGGATATTCAAAAGTTAGCTGGCTTGCTCTAACACCTGCTATAGAGCGTGTTCTACAATTATTTGAGCCTCTCCATTCATATTTTTTAAGTTTAGACAAATGTCCTAAAATCCTGGAATCGTTTTTCAATAATGAAATATCTGAGATATTAATGTATTTTGTACATAATCAAGCATCTATTTTTCACAAAACGATTCAGAAGATTGAAGGTGAACACATATCAGCTACAGAAGTTAGTCTTATTTTGAATGACTTTATCCTTCAATATAAAACTCGATTTGAAGAAAAATTTCTTCCTTTAGTTATAAAAAGAAAATTGTCAGACTTAGAGGAATCAAATCTGGGCATAACGGAAAAGTTTATCAAAGAAGCGCAGAATTTTTACCAAACATGTTTTCAATATATCGAAGAATGGTCTGAAACAAACATCACAGGAAATAACAGTTTTCAATGGTGTTTTTTTACTTCATCACAAGTATATTGGACAGATATTGAATCTTGTGTTGAGTTTTTATCTAAAGAAATGCCAGACATTAAAATAGATGACAATTGTCTCTTTGAAGAAATTAGAAGACTGAATGTATTTTTAAATTCTGAAAAATTAATATAATGGGAAAATAAACATGTTGAAATTGATAAAAGATGGGTGAAAATATTCAGCCATTTCAAAAATGAACATATTCCATGTGAAAATTTATTTATTCTTGTTCAATTTATGTTGTGCTGCCCTGGAACTAATGCAGCAGTTGAAAGGGTTTTTTCAATTGCTAATGATTTTTGGAAAAGTGAGAAATTGAGATTGAATGTTGATACTCTAGCTGCAGCACTTGCTGTAAAATTCAATATGAAAGATATTTCTTGTTCAGATATTTCCAATATATTGTTAGAAGATGATACATTGACAAAAAATATTCATTCAATGGAAAAGTACTCATTTAAATAATAATTAATAGGCATGTAAGCATAATTACAATATAAAATTGTAATTATTGTTACAAACGTTTTTATTATGCATTTACCATATTATAGTGTATTCTGTATTATTGTTGCAATGAATAAAATGTTTCTTTTATTTACAATATTTTTTTTCTTCAATTTATTTGTGTGCTCCTTCTCATTATAAAAAAGTTGCTCACCTTAATTAGATGGTATACCTGTCATTATCTGGCTTATATTTAAATCAAAAGGATCTATTATTTATGCAGGGAGCACATTCTCTCCCTACATCTTTTAAAAGTTCAGGGTTTCCAAAGAACTCTGGACAAGGGAGCAAAGTAAAGATGAAATATGTATTGTTGCGATAAATGTCCATTTCTCCTTTAAGAAATCCTTTCTCTGTCTGGATGGGCTTACCTTTCCTCCCCCCTTACAGGCTGTCAGCTGATGGCTGCACTAGGGGGTGGAGAAAAAAGGGAATGAGTTTCATTTCCTGAGAAAAACGTCAGGCTTTCAAGTGTACTGTTTAACTATTTGTGTACGATGATTGGCTGTAAATCAGTAGGGTGACAATTTGTGGGTAGAAACCTTTGATGTGTAATAAAAGAACGTGCCTGGGCTTCTATCGAGGCCTTTCACTATGAGACAAGCTCCAGTCTCTGTCATGATTCATGGGGGCCGGGTGACACCACGGACACACTTTCGCCACAAGTGGTGACCCCGACGTGATAACCCTAAGAGGTTATACGTCCCTGGACCCTCAGACTTACCGCCCGGACGTGGCCAAGCGCGCTTCATCAGTTCATCGCTGGACGAGGACTGATCCCTCGTAAGTATGGGGGGATCTCTCAAAGGCACAGGAGATGCATTTAAGGGAGCTCAGAGAGATAACCAGGAAGAATTATGTTTATTTTACGGCGAAGAGGCTGACAGAAGGAGATTTAAGATCTCTCCTTGAATTTATTTGGAAGCACATTCCTTTCTACCCAGAGGCAGGTTGCATTAAAGTTGAAACCTGGAGGACAGTGAGGGAGTTTTTATATACAAATCCTAGAGCCCCTGCTCACATTTTAATGTCATGAAGAGCAGTTTTCGACGCTTTAAAGACATAGGAGCAGCCCCTACTAAAAATATTACTGAACCATTGAATTATAATGAAGTTCAACGTCTTCCCCCTGCCAGTGAAACTCCAGTAACAATTAAAAATCACAGCAGGGTTTCTCCTAGCAATGTTGGGGCGTGTGATCCTATTTTGAATGCCACGGCTCCCTCTATAGCAAAAACCAGTAATCTTATTCAGGAGACATTACAGAATGCTTATGAAACAGGAAAATTAGGTGCAGATGAAATGGCAAATTTATACCCTGTAACTGTGGGCATGGATGCAAAAATTGATAATGAATTGGCTGCCCAAGAGATTTTGATGAAATTGGCTGTTGAAAATACTAATGCAGACTGCAAAAGAGTTCTGCAACCCTTAATTGGCACTGGTCAAAAGACACTTGCACCTACATTGGTTCAACTACAACAATATTTAGGAAATATTAATTGGTTAAGGCCATATATAGGTCTTTCTACCTCTACCCTTTCTCCTTTGTTTATGGCATTAAAAGGCCTCAAAAGTCCCACAGACATTGTGACATTGACCTCCGACCAGCTATCGGTCATTGAGAAAGTCCAAACGGCCCTCAACACCCAGTGGACTGATCGGTGTGTTGACAATCACCCTGTGCATTTGAATGTGATTTTTGATCGACCACCCACAGTGGCAATTACTCAATCTAATAAGGCTACAGGAAATTGTTTTTACTCCAGCTATGATTTTGGCTGAAATTACACATCGTGGCCACACGATGGCGTCAGATCACTGGAATTGAATTTGCAGTTATTTTTATCCCATTTTCCTTACAGATCCACGATTTTTGGCCATAAAAAATTTACCTTTTTCTTATATCTCTCCTAGTTTGGATGAGACATTGTTGACACTATTTTTGACATTGCAAAAATTTATTGAGACAAGATATTGTCATTATTTTATTGCACATATCCGGAGTCATCAAAATTTTCCAGGAATTCTCAGTGAAGGGAATTCCCAGGCGGATATGGCGACGCAAGTTATGACTATGCAACAACCCACTCCCTGGGATAGTCATAGCTATTTTCATCAAAACGCCAAGGCTTTGGCTAAACAATTTGGCATAACCCCCGGGGAGGCAGCAGCTATCATTCAACAGTGCCCCAACTGTTCACAACAAGGACTGTCTATTCCAATGGGTGTGAATCCCCGTGGACTTGAGGCATGTCAAATTTGGCAAATGGACGTTACCCAATATGCATCTTTTAATCCATGGAAATATATACATGTGACTATTGATACATATTCTGGGTTCATCCTTGCTACTCCACAGCGTGGAGAGGCAACTAAACATGTCATCAATCATTGTATTCGAACTTTTAGCACTCTGGGTACTCCTAAAAAATTAAAAACTGATAATGGATCCGCATATTGTAGTCATGCCTTTGCTCAGTTCTGCAATCGGTGGGACATTATTCATAAATTCAGCATTCCTTACAATTCACAGGGGCAAACAGTAGTGGAACGGGCCAATTCCACTCTTAAGCACATGCTTGACAAATTAAAAACAAAAAATGGGGAAAATACCCCTGGACTACCTGGAGTGCAAAATCTTCTTAATTTAGCTTTATATACTCTCAATTTTCTGAACCTTACTGGCACACCACCTAATACAGCTGCCAGCAGGCATTTTTCTCCCCTTCCAGCCGCAGCAACCCCGGTTCGACCGTTAGTTTGGTATCGTAAGCTACCAGACCCCCAATGGAAAGGACCAGCTGAACTTATTACCTGGGGTCGTGGATATGCTGCGGTGCAACATGAAGGCAATACGATATGGGTTCCTGGCCGCAATATTCGCCCTTACAGTGTACAGCCAAAAGATTGCAAAGACTCTGGTGAGCCCAAAATGGACGGACAATAATTTTGGAAGGACAATAAAAAGTTAGTGCCTTAACAAACCATACTGACTGCTAGATGTGTATGCTGTCACCATCGGATGCCAGTCAAAGACTTTCTTTAGTTGGACTTCCTTTGAACAACACTGGAGCCAGCGAAAGTTTTGTAAATATTAATGTGGCAGGACATTATACGCTGCCACTTAGGTTTTATTATGTAGATTTTGCATTAGTGTGTTTTAATTTTTCTAAGGAAATTATCCTTTTAGGTATATATCCCTCTTGTAATATCACCTTTAATATGCCTGATAATTGTGTTGAAAGTAATAACAAAGTGTATGTAAAATGTGATGATGGAGAGTACAATACAAATGTATTGGGTTTGTAGCTATTTGAATGGTGCACGGAATTGGACTGCAGCCAATGACAGTGACGGCCGTTGAAATGCTTAATGAAGAACAAGGACAAATCCCTCCACCAATATCCGGAGATCATAAGCATTGGGGATATTTGGGATGCATTATGGTTTTGGTTACCAAATTTTCAATGGTTAAAAAATTTGATAAGTAGTATTATTTTGTATTGTTATATTATTCCATTGTGGATGCTTTTATATACAATGTTTGCCTGGTATTTTTGCTATGATGAAATCTTTTATACCAAAGAACAAATTGTCTCAACAAGTGAACATTAGTCAACAAGGATTTGATCGGATGCCAATGGATAAACAGCCACCTCAGTTGGATGAAATCGAATACATGGACTGAAAGCCCTTGCTTCTAAACAAAAACAAAAAAGGATGAGATGTTGCGATAAATGTCCATTTCTCCTTTAAGAAATCCTTTCTCTGTCTGGATGGGCTTCCCTTTCCTCCCCCCCTTACAGGCTGTCAGCTGATGGCTGCACTAGGGGGGTGGAGAAAGAAGGGAATGAGTTTCGTTTCCTGAGAAAAACGTCAGGCTTTCAAGTGTACTGTTTAACTATTTGTGTACGATGATTGGCTGTAAATCAGTAGGGTGACAATTTGTGGGTAGAAACCTTTGATGTGTAATAAAAGAACGTGCCTGGGCTTCTATCGAGGCCTTTCACTATGAGACAAGCTCCAGTCTCTGTCATGATTCATGGGGGCCAGGTGACACCATGGACACACTTTCACCACAATGTATATAACCTAAAGTGTTTAGTTCTTCAAAGTAGTCCAGACAAGAAGCACAATCATGAGAACTAACCGTGTCTTTATTTTAAGGTTACAGTAACGGAATTTTGTAAAATCGATGATCACTTTTAAAGCCTTTCATGGCATGGGCCCAGGTTACTTGAGGGACTGTCTCACCCCACTTGGATTGGCCCACTCCCGCTGGTTCTGTCAGCCTGAATATTCTGGTTGGCGGGGTCCAGGAGGAGGGCCTGCTCTACTGTTGTGCCTGCCCTCTGGAATATCTTGCCCCCTAATGTGAGGTTGGCTTCAACCCGCCTATCCTTTCATAAGGGCCTAAAGACCTGGCTCTGCCAGTTGGCCTAGGGCCCCAATGGGAAAACAGCACAGTGGAGGTAGTTGATTGAGTAACAACAGATCCCACCTCCCTCCATTCCGCCTCTGCCCTCCCCATGTGTCCTTGATTTTAATTTTTGGTTTTAATTTATTCATGTTTTGATGTAGATGCAATTTTTATGTCTGTAAGCCATCCAGAGTTGTGTTATGGTAAGATGGGGGATCAATAAATTTTATAAATAAAATAATAAAATAAAATAAAATAGAAAGTATTTCTCCCCTCTTTTCCTTTTACTCTCCAAAAAATAGAGGGGGACCCTTCTGTAACATGTCCCACATCCTTCTCCTTTGATGCGCTGAGATACTTTTTATGCGCTGGTTGGTCAGTCTGTGGCTCTTCCTTCTGTCTTCCAAAGTCATTCTCACATCCTGTTATAATAGGTTCTTCATTATTACATCTGGAATATGATTCCAAAACAATTGTTGAAGACAAGTACTTTATTTGATACTTTTGGATGCACTATGAGACCTGTTCCCTCTAAACAGGTGACACCATGTCTTTGATATACAGTGAGGTGGCTGCTGATGAGCCAACTACCAACAGCTTCTGGATGGTGAGTAGCTGATAACAGGGATGGGGTGGCAGGAGGGGAGGAGGTTCAATTTATTTTTATGCAACATGTTTGACTCATTTACTGAGCTAGCTACAACACCTTGAGTCTTAAGATAACGAAATGGGTTGAGTTTGCATCGCATGCCAAACTACAAAACAAAAAACAAAACAATATGCTAATTGGGAAGGAAGGAAGGTCACCTGAGATTCCTGCCATAGTTCTCAGATGCCAGGTTTACACGATGCTCCACCAAATCACATACCAGGCTTCCATTGGACCTAGTGGGGTGGGTGGAAACAACCAGGAAGAGGCAAATAACCCAACCATGGGTGACAAATAGCACATCAGGATTTTTTTTAATCTTCTATTTATTTGATTATTTATATCCTGCCTTTATTATTTTTACAAAAACTCAAGGCGATGAACATATCCAACATACTTCTTCCTCCTTTTCCCAACAACAACCCTGTGAGGTGAGTTGGGCGAGAGAGAGTGACTGGCTCAAAGTCATCTAGTTGGCTTTCAAGGCTAAGGGGAGACTTGAACTCACAGTCTCCTGCTTTTCTAGCCTGGTGCCATAATCACTAGACCAGACCGGCTCCGAATTTCACCCAGAAGCAAACTGGAAGCCTGTGCGGGTCTCAGAGGAGAGGTGTAACATGGGCAGCCCAAAGTCCACCTGTAACATGCTGTTGTATTCTGCAACTTCTGGACTGGCTACAAGGGCAACCCCATATTAATTCCTTGGGATAAAAATCAGTGAAGTCTTCATTGTCATTGTCATTCACTGCATGACATTGATGAAAGGGTAGCAAAAAGATAAATTGGGAGAGCTGAGGTGCTGAAGGTTTCTGATTTCCTAAAGGTAATGAAGGCATGTCCAAGTTATAGGCTGGATTGGAAAGTTGAAAAAAAAATAGAAGAAAACAGTAACAGTGCCAAATTGCTGTGAAGAAAACCACATTAGGACATCAACAGTCAGCTGATTCAAGATTTCCCTTTCTCTTAATGTGGTTTTTTTTTTAATGATCACATCACTTGATCTTAAACTGGAAAAAAGAACTTGACTACAGCACTGCAACCTTCAGTATCAGAATTTTCTGTTATGTCTGGTTACATTCCACCACCACCCCCAGTTTTTAAAAATAAATGATGACTTAAAAACAATGTTCCTTGAACTTCAAACTAGCTGCTCATACTTTAGCCTACTGTGTTGAGTGAACCCAACTCATAATTTATGATTCTCTGTGTCCTGCAAATTCAGAGAACTGGGTTAATTGAGTACGCTGTAATTTGGTAAATTATGGATTAGCACGTTGTGCAAAGACTTCCAGTTTTTTTTTAAATATTTTTTATTAATTTTTGACAAAAAAGAAAAAAGATACTCAAATCAATCATAATATTAAAATAAACAATCATCCGTAAACACAACACAACATAGGTACATATTTCAATACAACTCAACTGAAAATAATCATAGACCAGCTTTACCAAACATTTAACATTGCTGCTCAGAACCCCCACCACCACATCCCCCCTAACCCTAACCTCCCCTCACTTACCAACTAACTACGTACTTCTCCCCCCTTCTCTATCTCCGTCCTACTAATCCACCCATCTATCTCTACCTTTCCCCCTTCTTATCTACTTACATCAGCCCTCACTCCTCCTTTCTCTTTCCATCAGATGTGGTGCCCAGAGGCCACCCAAGCAACCCCTTAATAACAATAATTAACTATTCCACCCCAATTACAGCTGAGAAAACATAAAATATAAAATATAAACTTATAAATCCTCCCTAACCCCCCCCCCGGACTTCCCAAAGTGAATACAGGGTATAATAAAGGAAAACCCGCTTCATCAAACAAAATTATAATATAATCCTAACAAGAATTAAAAAATATACTACATACAATCTCTACCTTACATTTCTCAATTCTAATACATATCTAATCCCAAACAGATCACCTTGTTAAGAATAACAAGTTTCATTTACGTATCTAGTCCATCAATCTAAGTCAAACTTTTAAAACACTTCAATTCATTAAGAGGTTATATAGAGTCACCGTAAACACATAATATCAGTAAACCCCTCAATTCAAAAAGTATATTCTTAATCAATTTAATATATCATCCAATAAACATCCTCTCTTCGTTTAAATCTTCCCTTCAACTTCCTTTCATACCTTTTACTCATAAACTTAATATTAAAATCAACCCATAAACTTAGATTGCTTTAGTACCTTACATATAATTTAAATTTCACTTTTCAAGCGGTTTCTGGGCTTTCCCATCTATCAAATAAACCCCATAACAGATACAAACTAATTATACCATTTCCAGCTTGCATTCCTTCAGCCATCAAATCACATAATGCATATCCACCAATCTGTATTGTCAACCCTTAAATCATTTCAGTCCAAATACATTCTTCCATTACTCATCTTCTCTTGCACTTTGTTCAGAATCTTGAACCTTGAATCCATCCATACTTGTAACTTGTCCTTCAGTCGAATTCGGGGTTTTCTCCTTTGCCAGTCAAATCTCGAAAACAGAGCCTCCCTTCCAAGTAATAAGTCTCTCTTTTTTCCTTGCAGTATTTTTTGAATCCATAGAAACCATCTTAACCTAGGCATTAATCCTCTATTTCTCTTGACCATATAATTTCGTTGCAATAACATTTCAAATCTTTGTCCTTGTTTATCCTGATCTTCTTGCTGCTTCCTATCTTGAAACAAATCCTCTTCCTCCCCAATACAATCAAACCATTTCCCTTTATCCTCTTTATTCTGAGTACTGTCCTCTTCTTGTATAGGTTGTTTTATAAAGTACTCAACAATCAATTGCAAATCATTTTCATTTGGAGGAGAGAATCTGGTTAATATTCCTGTAGCAAATTCTTTCAGAACTGCATGCAGTTCCTCTTTAAAACCTCTAATTCTGACAGCAAACTGCATCTGGTGAAATTGTGTCATAATAACCTGGTCCTGTGCATCCTCACTTTGTTGCTCAACATTTTCCAATTTTTCTTCTTCATCAGCTCCAATAGTATAATTCCATACTCCTTTCATGGCTTCAACTATATCTTCTCTCATCTCTAAATTACAAGCTTCTGACATAGCTTTAAAATCTTTTTTCTGTTCTGCCATCTTTTTCTCCAGTTTATCCTCCAGTTTCTCCAACCTATCATTAACTGAAAATAATGCAACATTTACTGAAGATAATGCAACAGTTAATGCAGACTGTAAATCTTTCATTGTAAGCATTTCTGGAGGAGGCTGTATAGGCTCTTGAGATACTAAAGGAGCAGATTGTGATTTTACAAGCTGCCCTGGAGAGGGCATAGCTGCCTTCGCAATTGCTGCCTTTTGTCTTGTAGTCATAGTTAAAAAAAAAGGAAAGAATAAGAAAAAATTTTAAAAATTGCCAATTCCGCCCTTCTCAATTTCTTTTAAAATCCAATTTGCATTATAGTTTAGTAAATAATTCAAGTCTAAATAGTCTCTCAAGCATCACTTCAAAAAGAGAAGAGAAAATTCAGTTTCACTTTCCAGCGCTTTGATCACTTTCATTTTCTTCACTTTCACTGAGTACAAAGAACAATCGCCATTTTGAAGGGATTATGTTGATTCAAAAAAGTTATAAGTACAAAGGCAGAAACAAAGTAACAAAATACTTGCAATACTCAAAGGTCTCCTGTATTCACTCCGTCTGTATAAGATCCTTATTATTCTCTCTTAAAAGCAGAGGCGGTCGCGACGTCTATTTCTGTCAGCCGACAGAAGCGTCTCTGGGCAGGAGCATTTCAAGTGCCTAGGGAACACACCTTCTCTGCCCCTGAAAATTTTTTCCAGGGATCTTAGAAGGGCTCAACCTTGCTCTTGAGGCTCTACACCTCTTCTTTACCCGAAGAGGGGTTTTTCCACCGCAACAAACAGCTGATGAGCGCTGTTGTTAGCGGCTTTACAAACCCAGAGAACGGAGCCTCACAGTAGAGACTCCAGCGACGCCGGCAAAGCCACCAGAAGTCCAAAGACTTCCAGTTTTGAAAACACATTTATCCTATTACCCCATATTCTTTTAAAATAATTAAAAGTCATGATACCTAATTTATGCTTGTTTTCCTGGAACACTTAATGATAGTGCTTGGGTGTCTCTGTTTTTCAAGAACCCCAAGAGATTGGTTTGATTCTGGTTGGAATTCACAGGAGGACCCCAGAGGAGGTGATTTGGAAGGAAAGGCATTAAATGGTAGGCATTGTTTTGAAGGGGCATTCCTGCACCACCAGACTGAGACCACTCCCCATCCATTCTTCCCATCCCTTCTCCTGCAGCCCAGTCACTACCAGAGCACTGTCAAACGTCTGGATGATGGGTACCATGTCTGTGACCAGATTGTAGCCTGTTTCCAGGAACGGGCAAAGATTGAACGTAACTATGCTCTGATGATGGATGAATGGACTCGCAAGTGGAGGCCCCTGGTTGACGCAAGTGAGTGGTTTCATCCTTTTTCTGTTCCAAATTCTGGTCTGCTTTATATGCAGGTTTGAAAGAACTGGGGGTTGGGAAAAAGAACTGGTAGAAACATATGTTCTAACTGTAAATTAGTATGCTTGCTATTTTCTTCACAATTAAGGCCAAAACTGTGCCACACCTAGAATGTTTATTCTCAAGTTATTTACAACATAACTAGAGTGCATTGTAAATCCAACTCTGTTCCTTGTGTCTATGATGTATTGTTTCCAAGTTCTGAGTTATGCAGCTTTTCCCTGATTTATTTTATTATTATCCCACCAGCCTTTTCGGGTCTTTTCCCACTTATACCGAGCTATTGCCCCAAAGCACCCTTGCAACATCTTTTTCCTACCATGTGTCCATGATGCTGCCTTCAATTTGTCCCCAGTCCATGTGTGAAACTTGTTATTCCTTGCTGTACTAATAGGTATTTTGCCTTTAGTCCAACATCATTCAAGGACAACCTCGAGGTATATAAAATCAGGTTTTGTCACCCATTACACAAAATGGTGATTGCAGTGAGTAGGAATGGTGGAAATAAGGGACAGCAAATGTTGTATAGTTTTCTAGAGATCACACGGATGTAAAATACTTCAGCTCAGCAACGGGAAAAGTTTCTTTTTCTCTATTTTAAGATCTTCTAAAGTTTGTTCTTGCCACAAACTTTTAGCTTGTTCTTTTTATTCCTAGAATATACTATGGAACCATTTCAAAAAACGTTCCAGGAAAATTCTCCTTTCAACTTTCCCAGCCCTGCTGTATTTATTCTAAATGTTGATATAGCTAGTTATAATACTTTAATGCATTCTCTAGTCCAGGGCTTTTCAACCTTTTCACCCATTGTGCCACTTTTAGGATATGGCAACATCCGAGTACCACCAGTCACCTAGCAAGGTGTCAAAAACTTGATGACCCCCCCAAAAAGAGGAAAAAAGTGATATACTACAGGTAGTCCTCGACTTACAACAGTTCACTTAGTGACTGTTCGAACTTACAGTGGCACTGGAAAAAGTGCCCCCCAAGCCACAGCTGAGCAAGACACCTGCCTGCCCGCCCGGTGGCGCTCTTCCTCCTGTCCGAGGTTTTCATTGTGAGCATTTCTGTTG
This sequence comes from Bothrops alternatus, assembly GCA_034064705.1. Classification (NCBI taxonomy): domain Eukaryota; kingdom Metazoa; phylum Chordata; class Lepidosauria; order Squamata; family Viperidae; genus Bothrops; species Bothrops alternatus. The sequence continues at coordinate 914,318 of JARGCV010000148.1, read as the reverse complement.
AGGATTGGCAGCGGGGGTGGGGTGGGGGGGTGTTTGGTTTTTATTCCCCCCACCCTCTGCTGGGTGGTTGTAGCAGGTTTTGGTCACTTCACATGACCCTGGGACACTGTGACCATCATAAATATGAATCAGTTGCCAAGCATCTGAATGTAAATCACCAGACCCTGGAGATGCTGCAACATTCCAGCTGATTGGTGCTTCTTCTGGGCTCAGCAGAAGCACCAGGATCAGTGCTGCTTTCCAGCTGATTGGTGCTTCTTCAGGGCTCAGCAGAAGCACCAGGATCAGCGCCGAGCTCCAGCTGGAGCCTGGTGCTGATCCTGGTGCTTCTGCTGAGCCCTGACAGCCCTGCAGCTCCAGCCATCTCTCGCTCGGGCTTGTGCGGTGCTGCCACCGGTTCAGCTTATTTCCCTCCCCTGCTACCACTTTTCTAGGATGGTCGCGTACCACCTGCCAGGTGCCAATGTACCACAGGTGGTACCCGTACCACTGGTTGAAAAGCCCTGCTCTAGTCTAAAACTAGCACCAGTTCTAACTTCAAAAGATAGATAATTCCCATGATATGGGACTGGGTGATTTTTTCCCCCTTTGAAATGATGATTTCATCTTGATAAAGTGTATGGGAGGGTAAGTATTACTGATGGGATGGTAATATCTTTGCTCTGATGCCTACAAAAGAAACCAGTTTTTCCATGGATAGTTGCTGTTGACAACCTATGCAAATGAAAAGCCGAATAAACTGTGCCTTCTAAAAGTTATCTAAGAAAATCTAGATGTTCTACTACCGATATATTCCAGAGACTTGCCCTGCAGCATTTTAACATCTATTATATGAGAATGCTGTTAGGTTTTCTTTTGTTTTTAACATACCTGAAACTGCAGTCTTGAGCAATTAGTAAAATGCTGGGACTCATCTGCAAATAATTCAGGATGCATATATCTTTTTGGAATTATCTCCTAGAGTCCAGGTGATGTCATTCCAAAGGATGTTGTCATAGTATTATTATAGACTGTAAACCATAGATGGGTAATCTGTTTCCCAGAATGCTCTGTACTCAGGAAGAGTCCTGCCAAAAGTCAGTGATAAATGTTGCACTATAGAACATCGTGAAATCCATTTCTGTAGCACGTGTGCATAGCTGAAATACCTGATATAAAATACTTGATATAAAATTCACAGCTGCCGGTTGGCCAGTGGTGTTTCATTTAAAAAGTCAAGCTGTTGGCTGTGATAAGGCAATCAAAGGACCATGATGAACATAAAAAACAAAAAAAACAGGGTTTCAATTACACAGTCACGGCTGCTACCTTCACTTTTTTAACTATAGTCTGTAGACGCTCCTACAGCTGCCATATCATTGTCCTAGTGGACAATCATTTAAATATGAGCCAGCAGTGTGCTACAGCTCCCAAAAAAGCCAACACAGTGCTAGGCTGCAGTAACAGAGGGATAGAATCAAGATCACGTGAAGTATTAATACTACTTTACAATGCCTTGGTAAGGCCACACTTGGAATACTGCATCCAGTTTTGGTCACCACGATGTAAAAAAGATGTTGAGACTCTAGAAAGAGTACAGAGAAGAGCAACAAAGATGATTAGGGAACTGGAGGTTAAAACATATAAGGAAAGGTTGATGGAATTGGGTATGTCTACTTTAAGAAGAGAAGGACAAGGGGGGACATGATAGCTGTGTTCCAATATCTCAGGGGCTGCCACAAAGAAGAGGGAGTCAAGCTATTTTCCAAAGCGCCTGAAGGCAGGACAAGGAGCAACGGGTGGAAACTAACCAAAGAGAGAAGCAACCTAGAACTAAGGAGAAACTTCCTGACAGTTAGAACAATTAACCAGTGGAACAACCTGCCTCCAGAAGCGGTGAATGCGCCAACACTGGAAGTTTTTAAGAAGAGACTGGACAGCCATTTGTCCGAAATGGTATAGGGTTTCCTGCCTGAGCAGGGGGTTGGACTAGATGACCTCCAAGGTCCCTTCCAACTTTATTATTATTATTATTATTACTATTATTATTATTATTATCATCATTATCATCATTATCATTATCATTATCATTATCATTATCATTATCATTAATCTGGCTGATTGCACTTAAATAGCAATAGCATTTAGACTTATATACCGCTTCACAGTGCTTTACAGCCCTCTCTAAGCAGTTTACAGAATCAGCCTATTTCCCCCGACAATCTGGGTCCTCATTTTGCCAACCGCCCCGGAGTGGGACTTAGCTGGAGGTTTTTCTCGCCTTCGAGCCGGGAAGCGAAGCAACCCCCTTCCGGAGGTAACATCCCCATCACGCTGTCAGTCTTCCCTGCAGAGTACAGCCAGCCATAGCAGAACATTTTGTTCAGCTGGGGAAATAGCAAATAGCAAACCATCGCCGGCAGTTTGGGGAATGAAGCAAGCTGCCATTAATTTGGAACAAGCCAGCTTCGATGCTGACGGCGCTCCTCTCCTCCTCCTCCCGGCAACCAGAGCTGAGGGAAGCTTGGAGGAAGCCTTCGCCGACACCAACCCCGGATTACTGGAACGCGGGAGTAGCAGCGGTGAAGCTTCGGCCGTTGCAGGCTTGTAAGGTTTGCTGTCTGAGAGAGTGGAGAGTGACTGGAAGAACGCAGGACCCTCACTGCTGCCTGAGAGATCCCCCCTCCCCCCTGCCCAGACCAAGAAGTAACGGAGAAAGGAAGAAGGAAAAGGAAGAAAGACGCCCGTCAGAAGCCCCAGTTATTGTGGCTAACGGGAGGAAGCCTTAGCTATTGTGGCTAACGGGCCTGCTCCATCGGCTGGGTGCCTCCCGCTAAACTGTAAGACCCTGCGGGCGAGGCCTTCCGTCGCTGCCGCCATTATGTTGAACTTATTTGAAGGCCTTAACTTTGGGACGTTGGGTTCCACAACTATTGTTAGTATAACTCCTCCTCCTCCTGTGGGTTTTGGTTCTGGACTTTTTAGCTCAAAACCTACCACAGGTTTTACCTTAGGAGGGTCTAATACAGGCATAGCTATAATTTATTGCGGCAGGATTAACATCTGGCATGCCTGTTTTTACTATTATGCTTTTTAATTGCTTTTTAACTTTTTATCTGTTTAAATTTTAAATAATTCAATGTGTTTAATACTGTTTTAATTTTATTTTTTCTGGATGTTATGAATGATGTGGGGGGGGATTGATTGATTGTGGAGTGAATCGGGTTAAATGGATGGGTGGTTGTGTGGAGAGGGATTGTAGATTTATGATAAATGGAAGGGCCGACCTGTCTGCATTTGTGGAAGCCAGTGAAGTGGAGGAGCCTTGCTCTGAGGGATCAGAGGGCCAGTCTATACCGGTCTTATGGGGAAGAGGCAGATATGACAGGAGGCCTGGGGTAGGCCGCTCTCGGGGAACAAGGTCTCGCTGCCTGAAAGCGATCTCTTGTTCCGGCCCCTTGAACCTCTCCCGGGGTACTGGTAATGAGCGAAATCCGGACCCTGGACTCAGGCTGCTGCTGCTCAATGCCAGGTCGATGGTAAATAAAGCTCTCCTCATCCGGGACTTGATTCTAGAGGAGGAGGCCGACCTGGCATGTGTGACTGAGACCTGGCTGACCTCAGAGGGAGAAGTTCCCCTCTCTGAGATGTGCCCAGCTGGGTTTCAGGTATGGCATCAGCCGCGACCACAGGTGTTCGTTGCAGGTGTTAAGTTAGTAACATGGTTGTTAAGTGAATCCGGCTTCCCCATTGACTTTGCTTGTCAGAAGGTCACAAAAGGGGATCACATGACCCTGGGACACACTGTGACCGTCATAAATGTGAGTCAGTTGCCAAGCATCTGAATTTTGATCACATGACCATTGGGATGCTGCAACGGTCATAAGTGTGAAAAATGGTCATAAGTCACTTTTTTCACTGCCGCTGTTACTTCAAACAGTCACTAAAGGAACTGTTGTAAGTCGTGGACTACCTGTATATTCTCTTTAAAATATAAAGCAGAAACAGAAGTACAGTTCCCAGCATTCTTCATTTTAGGCCAGAGTTGTTGTGAGTTATATTTTAGCAACATCTAATTAACAGTTCCCTGATACCTTTGTCAAATTATCAATTGACTGGTGGGGTTAAGGAACATGTCCCCCTCTTGTGCCTTCAGTATAGGGGCGGGGGGGGGAATCTTTGACTTAGGACCAGAATTTCCATTGCTAAGCAAGGCAGTTAGTCATACCCAATTTTATGACCTTTTTGCCATGGTTGTTAAGCAAATCACTGCATCTGTTAAGTGAATCCCACAGTTGTTAAGTGAATCCTGCTTCCACCTTTGATTTGGCTTGTTGGAAGCCAGCTGGGAAGGTCGCAAAAGGTGATCACATGACCCCAGAAACTGCAACTGCTGTAAATAAATGCCAGTTGCCAAGTGCCCAAATTTGATCACGTGACCATGGGACTACCGCAAGAATCATAAGTGTGAGGACAGGTTGCAAGCAAGTTTTTTCAGTGCCGTTGTAAGTTTGAGCAATGGCTAAATCAATGGTTGTAAGTTGTTTTTACTGTGCAGCAATGATTGAGATCTCTTGCCAATATCTGGGTAATGTTTGGGGCTTGGGGATTTATCTGGAATAAAAAAATCCAAAACAAACAGTTTTACTTTCCTTTGATTGGAAATGCAATTATGCAGAACAATATTGTTGCTTGAGTACAGCAAACTAAATACAAAATCTGTTTGAAGAACAGAGTGACCTTTTAATATTCTGGATTGGGTTCAAAAAGAAAATTAAAAAAATATGAATTGCAGATTTTTTTCAAGTCAGCCAATTCAAACCTCCTTTGAGCTCATCAAGGTGCTGGGTGTACAGAGTTTTTTTACCCACAATTACAGAATAGTAGGAGCAAGTTACAAACTTATATTACAATGTGAAGGACACAATTCTACACATATGATGTGTATGTATGTATGTATGTATGTATGTATGTATGTATGTATGTATGTGTGTGTATATATATATATATATATATATATATATATATATATATATATATATATATATATATATATATATATATATATATATATATATATATATATATATATATATGTTTTCTGAGGTTTTCACGGGTGTTTGTATGTAGGTCTTTGGTTCTTCGGGTGTTCTCCCACGTAGAATTTGAAGTGTCTTGGCGACGTTTCGACGAAGTCTCATTCGTCATCTTCAGGCTGGTGCTTTCGGCTTCTGCTTCTAGGAGCAATGTGAGATTTTAGCTGTTTCTTCCTTTTAACTGCCAGTGGGGGTTTGAACTGATTGGCTGGGAACTCAGCTGTGTTCTGATTGGGTGGAGGTGTGTTCTGATTGGTTAGGGGCTTGGCTGTGCTCTGATTGGATGGGGGGTTGGCTGTGCTCTGATTGGCTGGGGGAGTGTTCTGTTTGGGTGGGGGCTTTGTTGTGCTCAGGTTAGTCAGTGTTACAAGGGGATTAGAGATGGTGAACTGTATAGCTGTTTGGCTTTGCGTTTGTGGTCGTGCCTCATTTTCATGGTGGGTTTGGGTTTGCTTTTTGCCTGGATGTGTGGTGGTGACATCCTGTCTGCACGCACTCTCACACCACCACCCAGCACAGATCAACTCCGTAGCCAAGACACTCATCTCAAGAACCAAATGCCTAGCTGACGAACAACACCTAAAAACCGAACTACACACTCTCACTAATGTACTTACATCCAACGGATTCCAAAGAAATAAGATTTCCAACTTAATCCAAAAAGAAACTCCCACTAAAATCCAAGACAGAGAACAAGAAAACGGCAAAGCCCTCCTCCCATACATAAAAGGCACCACAGACAGGATCAGCAAGATCCTTCACAAACATAATATCAAAACAGCATTCTGCACAAACAGAAAAATATCCACCATCCTAAGAAACCCTAAAGACAAAATTGAATTAGAAAATCAAGGAGTATATGAAATCCCATGTACTGCCTGCTCCACCACATACATTGGACAAACCAACAGAAGAATAAATGCACGCATTGTAGAACACAAAAACTCAGTCAAAAAAGAGGAACCAACTTCTTCCCTGGTCCAACACTTCAAAGCCACAGGACATGAAATTGATTTCAAAAAGACCAGAACTATCGCCAAAACTGAACACTTTAATAACAGAATAATCAGAGAAGCCATCGAGATAGAAAAATGCCCACACAGCATGAACAAACGAGATGATACCTCCCGCCTACCAGCCATTTGGAAACCCGCCCTTATTGACAGACGAGTCCACAGCACGGGGAATGACACCAGACCTACACTCACAAAAACCACACAGGATGTCACCACCACACATCCAGGCAAAAAGCAAACCCAAACCCACACTGATGAGGAGGCACGACCACAAACCAGAAGCCAGACCACAGCTGCATCATTAGCCACCTTAAACCCCTCCAATCCATACACGAAGCAAACTGACACCCACCATGAAGATGAGGCACGACCACGAATGCAAAGCCAAACAGCTATACAGTTCACCATCTCTAATCCCCTTGTAACACTGACTAACCTGAGCACAACAAAGCCCCCACCCAAACAGAACACTCCCCCAGCCAATCAGAGCACAGCCAACCCCCCATCCAATCAGAGCACATCCAAGCCCCTAACAAATCAGAACACACCTCCACCCAATCAGAACACAGCTGAGCTCCCAGCCAATCAGTTCAAACCCCCACTGGCAGTTAAAAGGAAGAAACAGCTAAAATCTCACATTGCTCCTAGAAGCAGAAGCCGAAAGCACCAGCCTGAAGATGACGAATGAGACTTCGTCGAAACGTCGCCAAGACACTTCAAATTCTACGTGGGAGAAAACCCAGAGAACCAAAGACCTACATACAAACACCCACGAAAACCTCAGAAAACAAATATCATACCTCTACGGGGAGGAAATCCACCATCTGACCAGGACCTATGAGAAACCCGAAGTCCAAAGAGCTTCCATTTTATGTGACCTTGCATTCATACGCAACTGCCGAGATCAAAATTTAATCCCCACATGCTTCCAATTGAAATTCCACTCCAACTCTGCAGCCACCAAACGCATCCTGAAAAGAACAGAATTGGCCCTAATCAGAAATGAACTTCACACAAAAAGATTCCTCCTAGACCGAATCAACAAAGATCTCCTCACACTTCACCTCAAACTCAGCAACAAGATCCACCCCGCACTTTGGGACAAATCCAAACAACTCGCCGTCTGGAGAGCCGAAACACAGACCACCCTCAAGACAGACACACACACCAACAGACTCAGAAGATTACAAGAACACCAGAAACAAACCCCTCCTCCCTCACAGCCACACATGAAACAAACTGTGCATAACATCTCAGATAGGATCCTCACCAAAGCCGAAACCAATGTCCTTTCCAAAGGATTCAACTTTGCAGTCGCTCCCCAACACATCCCCACTGAAACCATTATATGCGGAGTTGAAACCAGCCTGACCAAAATCAACCCCGACGACGCTAACAGAATCAGACTCGAAATCACCAACATACTCTGCACCAGCAAGCCACCCAAAAGCAACTTACCCAAAGAGGAGCAGACAGCACTACTTAACCTGAAACAAGACACCAGCATAATAATCCTACCAGCAGACAAGGGCAACGCCACGGTGGTCATGAATACATCTGACTACCAAACCAAATTAACCAACCTACTCCAAGACTCCACATACAAACCCCTAAACACAGATCCCACCACCTACCTGGAAAAAACCACTAGATCCAAAATAAAAGCCTCCCCCATTAGCGAAGAGATCCAGCAAAGAATCATTCCCAGAGAGAAATCATCCAGATGCCCTATATAATATATAAAATATCGGAGATAAAACATTTTACACAAAATTTTGTGTGTCTCCACCAAAATTGCCCCAAATATTACCAAGTATTGGCAACCTCATCCCAAGATCTCACAAGATCTGAGAAATCTCAAGAGACTATCAGAATCTTGTGAGATTTGATGAACTTGTAAACATACAGCAAGTACAGACATACAGACACACACACAGATATTAAATGCTTATTTAATTTGGAGTGTTATGATGCGATTTGGGTGATCTCTGCACTGATCTCTGTCTACATCCTATAGTCATTCAGGTTCCCTGGTCTAAGGCAGGAGATAACCCATAAATCATATTCAGCTCCCCAAAGAGGGTGAGTTTCTTCCTCCCTCTCCCTGCAATGCAGCAAAACCAACCAGTCTGGTTACTATGGGCCACAAGGAGTGGACTACAGGGGAAGGAGCATTGCCTTATCCAAGAGATACTGTATGCTTAGGGATGGGGATCCCAAAGATAGAAGAATCTGAAAGCATATGCATTTTCTTGGCTCTGGTCAACAGATCCGAGAATGCTATGAGAAGGCCCTGCAGGAGCTTGACCGTTGCAGTCCTCACTACATGGAAGAAATGGAGTCTGTGTTTGAGCAGGGACAGGCTCTGGAGCAGAGACAGATTGTCTTCCTCAAAAGTGCCTTCCTCGCCCTGCATCGGCGTCTTGACATTACTGCAGATTCCAGGTGTGGAAAAAGGAGTCTTGCATCAGACTCAAGAATAATATGTGGAGTTATTTCTCTATAGTTTCTTTATTGTTGTTGGCCTATAGACAGAATCTTGCCAGACTAAAACCACAATCTGCATAGCTATAGATATACTCTGTGAACTGCTAGAGAGAGTCCTTCTTTGCCCTCTTCCTGCCTACTAGACTTCACTGCCTTTTAGCTCAGGGCTTTTCAACCTTTTCACCCATTGTGCCACTTTTAGGATATGGCAACATCCGAGTACCACCAGTCACCTAGCAAGGTGTCAAAAACTTGATGACCCCCCAAAAAAGAGGAAAAAAGTGATATAGTACAGGTAGTCCTCGACTTACAACAGTTCACTTAGTGACTGTTTGAAGTTGCAGTGGCACTGAAAAAAGTGCCCCTCAAGCCACAGCCGAGCAAGACACCTGCCTGCCCGCCCAGTGGCGCTCTTCCTCCTGGCCGAGGTTTTCATTGTTGTGAGCATTTCCGTTGAGGATTGGCAGCAGGGGTGGGGTGGGGTGGTGTTCGGTTTTTATTTCCCCCCCTCTGCTGGGTGGTTGTAGCAGGTTTTGGTCACTTCACATGACCCTGGGACACTGTGACCATCATAAATATGAATCAGTTGCCAAGCATCTGAATGTAAATCACCAGACCCTGGAGATGCTGCAACATCCCAGCTGATCGGTGCTTCTTCTGGGCTCAGCAGAAGTGCCAGGATCAGTGCTGCTTTCCAGCTGATTGGTGCTTCTTCAGGGCTCAGCAGAAGCACCAGGATCAGCGCCGAGCTCCAGCTGGAGCCTGGTGCTGATCCTGGTGCTTCTGCTGAGCCCTGACAGCCCTGCAGCTCCAGCCATCTCTCGCTCGGGCTTGTGCGGTGCTGCCACCGGTTCAGCTCATTTCCCTCCCCTGCTACCACTTTTCTAGGATGGTCGCGTACCACCTTCCAGGTGCCAATGTACCACAGGTGGTACCCGTACCACTGGTTGAAAAGCCCTGCTTTAGCTCTCTGGAAAGCGGCCTTTCACTCCTGTGATTCTAACTACATTCCACTACATGTTGAGTGCTATATAACTCATACAGCTGGTCTCACATTGTTCAGATTTATTTGTTAAAATGAAGAAGTTGGTACAGTATTAAGCTTCATACAGCAGGATTTTCTCTCATGAAAGAAGCCATTCCACATTGAAAGGGATGGTAAAATGGTCATTATTGGACACCAGGGGCATTTTTCTTAGTTATTTATGCAATTTATCTACTTCATGCTTGACTGAGGAATTCTGAAAGTTGAAGTCCGCATATCTTAAAGTTGCTAAGGCTGAGAAACAATGATCTACTCTCTCTATCCTCATGGATGTCAGATAAGCATTACTGGCTAAAAAGGGATGAATTCACTCCTCTAGATGTACAGTACCAACATTTGCCATTAGATGGAGAAGTAAAGCCAAGGGTGACCATTGAGGAGGGATAAAAAAAAGTCATGATGCCCACTTTAATTGTACAGTCAAACCATCATCTTGATTTTTTTGATCACCAGATATCCTGATGTTTCCTTCATTCCCTTGAGTCTATCTCTCCATGGGCAGCTGTAGATGTCCTCTGCCCTCTTTAGCAGAATGCCTGCATTCCACAAAAGAACCTGTAATTGATTTACAATTATGTAGTCAGAGTAGTTAAGTAGTTCAACAACTACTTTCCCATTGTCTACCCTATAGAATATATTCTCATCACAGCTAAATCTGAAGGTCAGAGTTGACCTTCCCACTAATAGGGAAACACATTGGAGTTACTTCCAACCTTCCACAAAAAAAAATCACAATTATCAATGTTCTACAGCTTTTACTAATATTATTAGACAACAACTTGCAAGCACATGCAGGTTTTACTGAATAGTCTGCCCAGTAACTAAACAACTTCCCTTCCCCACCCTTCTGAAATCTGCTCACTCTACTGTAATTGTATCTCCTGCAGCTGAACACTTGGTGTTGAAATGAGACAACTCGACACGGCCAACTTACCCTGGCTAACTCGCCCTGGCCATCTTTGCCATGGCTGATTCTCCATGGACAACTCTCCATGGACAACTTGCCATGGCCAACTCACCATGGGACAATGCAGGACAATTCAACATGGATTAACTCAAGAGAGGGACAAGAGACAAAGGTGACTCCATACTCTGGCTCACCCTAGCCTCAAGGACTTCTAACTTGAGAAGGTTCAAACCTAAAGTAAGACAAGGTCCACTGCAATTCACTTGTCCCTCTTTTGAGTTATCCCACAATCAATGGTCCCACAGTGAGCTGTCCCACAGTGAGTTGGCTGAAGTGAATTGGCCGGGATGAGACGGCTGAGGCGTTGGCCACAGTGAGTCGGTGCAGCGAGTTGTCCTAAACCCCTGTAAAGACCCACCTCAGCTAACCGCCCAAGAAAGCAGAACTCTTGAAACAGGCTTTGTCTCAAAAGGAAACTTTTATTAGGGGCTAGTGACAGTAGGGAAGTCAAGGCGAGATCTGGGGAAAATCCCACTTGAACGGTATAATTAAACCAGCAATAGTCCTCCTCCCACCAAAGTCATAATGTCCAGTTGAAATCCAGCCAATCTACAGGTGGCACAATGAGCGGGTAACTAGTACAGTTGATGCACATCTCAAGGTCTTCTCCAGCTTTCATTTCTCTGTAACTGTCTCCCTGATAAGGGAGACACATCCCTTTTTCAAGTGGATAGAGGTGGAAAAAGGAAAGCAGAAAGTGAAAGTTATCCCAAGCGAAAGCAAACATCCCCCCTCCCCCCAGCTAAATGGCAGGCCCCAAAGTAAAGCACAAGAATGTATATATGAAAGGGAGACAGATAAGGATTTGGGGACCTGACAACCCCTTAGTGTTAAGGCTTAGGTATGTCTTCCATTTCCCCTTTTCCTTTCCCTCTCATCCAAACTTCTTATTCTTGAGCTACCACTCCCAACTTCTCAGCTTCTCATAGATGAAATCTCACTGCTAGTTGATTATGTGATCAATTATGCACTATCAAGCCCAACTCTTAATGATGGCTCTAGGACAACTTTAGGTTTGAACCTTCTCAAGTTAGAAGTGATCGAGGCTGGAGTGAGACAGAGTTCAAGTCACTTGTCCCTCTTGTCCCTCTCTTCAGTTATCCCACATTGAATTGTCCCGCTGCGAGTTCTCCCATGGCAAGTTGACCATAGGAAGATGGCCATAGTGAGTCAGTCGCAGGAAGACAGCCCGGGCAAGTCGGGCGAGGTGAGTTGGTTGGGGTGAATTGGCCAAGGCAAGTAATCCCATTCTGCTTAGTAACCACATAGAGAAGTATTCTCCATGACAATCAGTGCCTAAGCTGTTCTTGCCTTCACCATTTCTACCAAGAAAAGCCTCCATTCTATGCTATCTCCCATCTCATGGCCTGACCTTTAGAATGGGAACTAGCTAAGCTATACCTTGGCATCTCCCCAGGGAAAATCTTATCTATTCCCAAAATATGCACCTCCATTCTCCTCCCACCCATCTGATTCTTTTTCCTACATCCTGCAATCTACGAATCCCGGGTATACACATAACATGGAATAGATAAAAAACTATCACCAGGATAAAATCATAAACAAAGCTGTTTAATCTACAAAAGTACTGAGCTTTTGTTGGCCACACTGCCGACATCGTCAGAGTATAAAATGCTGGATCCAGGAGTCCGTTTTTATGTGACTGGCTGCCTCTGCACCTTGACCCTCGATCAGGTCATTGGTCCACTCATTAGCACCGGCTGTGTTGTTCTTAAAGGGGCCGTTTCTAAAGTTGCTCTCCCCCCTCTAGTTGTTGTTGTTCTCTTGATGCGTATGCGAGCACCTGGGGATCGGCTGTCAGATTGCTCCTGTTCGTCTCTCCCCACCCCCTTCGTCTTAACTTGCCTCCATGTTGCCAAACTGCTTAGTGTGTGTGTTTCGGGTGTCGTTCCCCCGTTTGCCAATCCTGTTACTTTCCTTACATGTGTGTAAACCTCTGGGGATTGTCTGTCCCGTTGTTCTTGTCTTTTACTCCCCCCTTGTCCCACTACCTTCTCCGAGGGCTCTCAGACTTGTTGCGAACATCAGCGCAAGGGCTGGAGCGGCTGCGAAAATTCCAGGTGGGGCGACATCGCGAGCCGGTTGCAGCGCCCAGATGTGATACCCTTCAGCGCTAACACCGGAAAGCATAGAACCTCCGCACTGGTCAGCATGAGGCTGAGGAGAAGAAGCCAAAGAAGCCGAAGAAGCCGAACAAGAAACCATTTCAAAGCTCTTCGCTCCTCGCTCCCAACCATCTTGAGGGAGGAAAGCCTCAGTTGCCTTTTTCATATCGTTTGTGGCAGCCTCGGACCGCTAGCTTGTTCATGCGGGCGCCATTTTGTTTGCTGTTGTCCGCTTCGGCTGCTGGAGCTTCGTTCTTCGCGCCGAGGAGGCTGCCGCTGTCCTCCACCCGTTGAGAGGTTTGTCAACAGTAAGTCGGCAGGCAGCGGGCAGCAAGCAGCGGGAGGCGTTGGCGGCAGGCGGCTTGCGTCTGAGCCGGCCAGCTCCCGACAGCCAGCTGAGAGTCGGACCGGCGTCTGGAGTCCGGAGTCCGGGTCGGCGTCTGGGTTGGCGTCTGGGGTTCGGCGGAGGGCCGGCGAGGCTGCTGAGAGTCTACTGGGAGCTGCTGGGAACCGCTGAGCCCCCGACGGCCGGCTGGGAGTCGGGTTGGCGTGTGCGCGTCAGCTGAGAGTCGGTGGAAGCGGCAAGTTTTTTGGGAGTTTTTTCCCGTTGTTGCCTCCATTATGTCGGTGGGTTGTTTCTTCTCCATCGCTGCCACCATTATGCCGGTGGGCGTCTCTTTTAGAGCCGGCTTGTTGACTTTTGCTCTGTGGGGTTTAACAGCTACAGCTACTGCTTTTACAACTATTGCTTTTACAATTACTCCTGCTTTTACAACTACTCCTGTTTTTACAACTACTACTGTTTTTACAACTAGTCTTATTGTGGGCTTTAGTTTTGGACTCTTTAGCTTAAAGCCTACTACAGGTTCCATCTTAGGAGGGATTAATACAGGGATAGTTATAACTATCTTGGCAGGATTAACATTTGGCACGCCTGTTTGCATTATTTCTTCTACTACAGGCCTTAGTTTGGGTTTTAGTAACACTGCTGGATTAGCCTCCCCAATTGTTCCAGCTTTTATATTTGGGAGGCACTACGGCTCCAGCTATAACATTATACATAGGACTTCTCTGAGGGGAGCCTGGACTGGTTTAGGAGGAATGTGGTTTTTTAATTTTTATGTAAATTTTAATTATTAATGTTTTAATATTGTTAAATTTTAAGACTGTTTAGTTTAATTTAATTTTAATTGTTGTTTATCTTAATATTGTTTAGTTTTTATTTTTAAACTATGAATGATGTGGGGGGGATTGACTGTGGAATGAATCGGGTTGAATGGATGGGTGGTTGTGGACCTGATGAACGGACAGGCCTGCCGAGCTTGAGGGAGGCCGGGGACTGGGGAGATGCGGACTCTGGGGTCACTGAGGGTTGGAATATACCGGTCATTCAGGGAAGAGGCAGATATGGTGGGAGCAGGAGGGTAGGCCGCACTCGGGGAACTCGGTCCTGCTGTCTCGTAGCAGTTCCTTGTTCTGGCCCTTCTGAAAAACCTAGCTCACCCCATGTCCCTGGTGATGAGCGTAGCTCGGGCCCTGTTGTGGGTGTCTCTAGACCAGCTGGGGAAATGTCAGATGATGATGAAGAACAACCAGGCCCCTCTGGGTATTTTCCCCTCCCGGCAGCCGAGCCAGACAGTGAGGAGATTTGTATGCAGTCTGAGTCAGACTCTCAAAGCGAGGAGTCAGACTTGGAACAGGACAATATATGGCTTGATCCGAGATTCCGAAGGTTTGATAGGCGGAGGTGTCAGTTACGTGGAAAAAGGAAGTGACGTATCGGAAACTATATTAGAAGGTGAAAGAGGGACTAATTCTTTGTCACGAGAAACGTTAATATCAAGGAGTAGCTTGATGCCTTGAGCAGTTCGTTTGAATTCAGTTTTCTGGTGTTTTTGGAATGTACGGAAGATTAATGAGCTCTTGGACAACCTGAGAGATAAAGAGTGAGTTAATTGGAAGGGGGAAGAGCATGTTTAAGCTGAATGTAAATAAATCAGACTTGGCCGTTCCGGCCAACAAAATGCCAGCAGCTTGCTTTGAAATGAATCTCTTGAAATGTGTTAAATAAAACTCTTAAAGAAATATTCCTGTGGATTTTACTAAGCTGAGAAGGGCCAGATACAACAGATTGCTCGTGACCCAGACGAAAATTAGTCCGAGCTTTCAGTACTGCGCAAGTCCAGTGACGTCATGGAGCAGCTTCTCGCTGATAATCCTGCTCTGTATCAACTAGTTCAAAGTCTCCAGCTACAAATTGGCAATTTGCAGCAGCAGATTCAGCAAGCTACAGGAGCCCCAGCCGCAGCTCCAGCCCCCCCTCCCAGAAGAAGCAGGTGTTATTTAGCATTGCCTGATAAGTTTACTGGAGAGCGTAGTAAATTTCCAGCTTTTTTAAATCAATGCAGAACATTCATTGCTTCAACTCCAGCAGATTTCCAGCTTGATGAGACTAAAGTGGCTTTCATTTTAAGTTTACTCTCTGGTCCAGCTGCTGATTGGTCATCTCCTCTGATAGACGGACAAGATCCTGTCCTGCGCAATTATTATTATTATTATTATTATTATTATTATTATTATTTATTAAATTTCTATGCCGCCCTATTCCGGGAACTCAGGGCGGCTTACAGCATAAATAGAAATCCAATACAAACTAAATAGTACATTTATAAAAATAAATATATAAAAAGAAGAACCCCTAAATTAAGAACCATTCATTCAGCAAACATACACACAGACATACACTGGCTAGGGGCAAGATTTCAACCGCCCCAGGCCTGCCGGCAGAGATGGGTCTTTAGTAGTTTACGAAAGGCGGAGAGGGTGGGGGCGATACGGATCTCCGGGGGGAGTTGATTCCAGAGGGCCGGGGCCGCAACAGAAAAGGCCCTTCCCCTAGGCCCCGCCAGGCGACACTGTCTGGCCGACGGGACCTGGAGAAGGCCGACTCTGTGGGCCCTAACCGGTCGCTGGGTTTCGTGAGGCAGCAGGCGGTCTCGTAAGTAACCTGGTCCGATGCCATGTAGGGCTTTATAGGTCATAACCAACACTTTGAATTGCGTTCGGAGACCAATAGGCAGCCAATGCAGCTCACGGAGTGATGCTGAGATGTGGGCATTTCTGGGCAGGCCCAACACTGCTCGCGCGGCTGCATTCTGCATTATGCCGAATTCTGCCAGCTGATGGAAAAAGAATTTGCTGACCCCCTTCGTAGACAAAATGCCACCAGGCGGATACGAGAGCTACGTCAAGGATCGCGCTGCGTAGCGGAATATATATCAGATTTTCGCCGCCTAGCTCAAGAAATTAATTGGAATGAAGAGGCTCTCATGGAAATCTTTCAAGATGGCCTGTCTTCCCAGATCTTGAATGAATTTAGACATACTGTACTGCCCACGACCCTGGATGCCTTATATCAACATTGTTTGGCTATTGAGGCGCAAACGCAAGCCACAGATGCCCGCCTGGTCAAACAGATGATTCCAGTCACCGGAAGTGCAAAGCCAGTTCCTGCACCACGCAGAGGATTTCAGACCCTACCTATCACTCCACCCATCCCGGCACCCAGACGTATTTTCCAACCATTGCCGGCTTACACTGAGAGGCATCCTGTACCCATGGCCAGAGATGAGCCCATGGATCTGGGTGCAGCCAGATCTCGCTTGACCGAGGCTGAGAAGGCAAGACGGAGAGCTGAGGGATTGTGCCTGTACTGTGGAGAGATGGGTCACTTCGTCATGGCCTGCCCCCAGAAACGACGTGGTATGGCAGGTCCTACTCCTGTTCCAGCTCGGCCTCCCACTCAGCAGTTTCAAGCCACCTTGCCGGGAAACGGCCAGAGCCCGGCCTAATGGAAACGTTGGGTCGGGCAGGCGCCAAACCCAGTTCCAGTTCCGCAGACGAAGACCCCGGTCCTCCGAGACATTTGATCCTAGCAACCAATATATTTCTGGGAAACCATGCCCAGGGCATTCCGGCACATGCCTTGTTGGATTCTGGAGCCACCACTAATTTCATGGATGAAGCTTTCGCTCGTCAGCATGCCATACCTTTGTGCTCCGTTAAGCCGCCTATGTTGGTTGAGACAATCGATGGTCGTGAGTTGTTGTCTGGACCGATCAAGTTCATGACCCAGCCCATACGCCTGGTCATAGGACAACATGAAGAAGCCATCCAATTATATGTTACCAAGGGACTTCATTTCCCCTTAGTTCTCGGCCTAGCCTGGTTGAGAACCCATGATCCTTGTGTGGTGTGGTCCCAGAACTTTGTTTCATTTCCCAGTTTGCAATGCGTAGACCACGTACACCAATTTTGTGCAGCCCAGCTACCATCCCACCCTGACATCACCTTGCCGGCCGACCTAGCGGACTTTGCAGATATATTCAGTGAGAAAGAGTCAGACCAATTGCCTCCGCATAGACCATATGACTGTGCCATTGATTTGCTACCAAATGCCAAGCTTCCAGGGGGACGCCTTTACTCCATGTCAGAACCCGAGTTGGCCGCATTAAAAGACTTTGTGGACAAAAACTTGGCCAGGGGTTTCATTCGTCCCTCTTCCTCGCCTCTGTCAGCTCCTGTGTTATTCGTGAAGAAGAAAACCGGAGATTTACGCCTATGCTGTGACTATCGCAAGCTCAATGCCATCACAGTACGTAACCGGTACCCTCTGCCTTTGATTCCTGATCTCATGGACCGTCTCCGATCAGCGGCCATCTTCACCAAGATAGATCTACGGGGTGCTTACAACCTGGTTCACATCCGAGAGGGGGACGAGTGGAAGACCGCGTTTGGGACCAGGTATGGTCATTTTGAGTATACAGTCATGCCCTTTGGACTCACCAATGCTCCGGCCGTCTTTCAACATTTCATGAATGACATCTTCCGGGATTTATTAGATCAATTCGTGGTGGTTTACCTCGATGACATCCTGATCTACTCCCCGTCACGAACAACTCATCTCCAGCATCTCCGGCAAGTTCTGCAACGCTTGAGAGAGCATCACCTTTACGCCAAGTTAGAGAAATGTCAATTCTATCAAACCACCATTGAGTTTCTGGGACATGTGATTTCTCCACAAGGCATCGCCATGGATCCTGGCAAGGTTGAGGCCTTGCAAACCTGGCAACCACCGTGTAAAGCAAAAGATGTCCAAAGACTTTTGGGATTTGCGAACTATTATCGGACATTCATTCCGAGATTTTCTACCTTGACTGCGCCCCTTACTCGACTGTTACGGAAAGGCATTAAGTTCCAGTGGGGTGATGCCGAGCAACAGGCGTTTCAGACCCTCAAAAAGGCTTTTGTTCACGAACCCATTCTCAAGTATCCAGATCCTTGTCGTCCCTTTGTAGTGGAGGCCGACGCCTCAGATGTTGCTGTAGGGGCCGTGCTTCTTCAAACACGCCAAGATGGCGGCCCCCTGTTCCCGTGTGCTTATTACTCCAGGAAACTGAGTCCCTCCGAACGCCATTATACCATTTGGGAGAAGGAGCTATTGGCCATCAAAACTGCTTTTGAGACCTGGAGACACCACCTGGAAGGAGCCCGCTACCAAGTTGAAGTTCGGACTGACCATAAAAACTTGGAATTTCTGCAATCTGCCAGGAAATTGAATCAACGTCAGATCCGTTGGTCTTTGTTCTTCGCTCGATTCAACTTCAAAGTCACCTACATTCCGAAAGGGTACAACAAAAGAGCAGATGCCTTGTCCCGTAAACCAGAGTATCTACAGATCAAGGACCCCTTGCCGCTTCGAACCATTCTGCCTGTCGAATCGATCGCAGCCGTGCACGATCCGGTAGATCTACGACGACAGATTCGGGAAGCGCAACAACTAGATGACTTTGTGACACAGAGGAATCAAGAGGTGGGTCCCGGCTCACCTTGGACCTTGTCCGAGGGTCTATTACGCTTCCGCGACCTGTTATATGTTCCAGCAGGGCCACTCCGTGGTCTCATTCTGACTCAATGCCATGATAACCCTGCGGCTGGTCATTTTGGTCTCTTTAAGACTCTCCACTTAGTGTCTCGGACTTTTTGGTGGCCCAGAGTTCGCCATGATGTTTATTCTTATGTGAATTCCTGTGTACGGTGCCGTCAGGCAAAACATGCCACAGGAGCCCCTCCGGGATTGTTACAGCCGTTGCCCGCGCCGGAGAGACCCCGGGGGGCTATTTCCATGGACTTCTTGACTTGTCTACCTGTTTCTGCCGGCTACACCATTGTCTTTGTAGTGGTAGACATGTTGACCAAGATGGCACATTTCATTCCTTGCCGAAGAATACCGACAGCCAAGGTCACTGCTCAGCTGTTCATTCAACATATCTTCTGGCTACACGGTCTGCCTGACAAAATAGTGTCCGACCGAGGAACCCAGTTCACCTCGGAGTTCTGGAGAGAACTCATGTCTGCGCTTCAAGTCCAACTCAATCTAGCCTCCACGCATCACCCAGAGACTGATGGGGGTACAGAGAAAGTGATTGGCATCCTGGAGCAGTATTTGCGTTGTTTCATCAACGACCAACAGAACGATTGGTCCAAATATCTCTCCGTGGCCGAATTCGCTTTCAACAACTCTCAGCACACTTCCACTCAGACCACTCCGTTTTTTGCCAACTACGGCTATCATCCCAGATTTTTCCCACTCACGCTCCTTGATTCTCCAGTTCCAGTTGCAGAGGACTATTTATCCGAGCTCCAGTCAGTCCAAGAGATGGTTAAGCAGCACTTGACTAAGGCCAAGGAAGACTACAAGAGGGTTGCAGACCGCTCTCGTCGCGACACGCCGCCGTTAGCTGTTGGAGATCGGGTTTGGCTCTCCACCAAGTATTTGTTTCCAGGGAGAATTCACCGCAAGCTTGACCAACGTTTCCTGGTTCCTTTTCCTGTGGAGACGGTCATCAATCCGGTGACCTATCGTTTGACTTTGCCTAGGTCTCTTCGTGTACATCCCGTGTTTCATCGCTCCTTGCTTGTTCCTGTCTACCCTGATTCTCCCCTTCGACCTCCTGATCTGGGCCCGACAGCTCGCCGTGCTCAAGTTCCTGTTTCCCGGTTGGAGGTGTCCGGCATCCGAGATTCCCGATGGCTCAACGACCGCTTCCAATATTTGGTTGATTGGACAGGGGGTGGGCCAGACGCTTGCTGTTGGGTCGATGCTCATAGCTATTGAGGCTCCTGGGTTAATTTGGGATTTTCATGCTGCGTTTCCCTACAAACCACATCCCCTGCGACGGACCCGGGGGGAGGGGCCTGCGGGGGGGGATAGTGTTGTGGGTGTCTCTAGACCAGCTGGGGAAATGTCAGATGATGATGAAGAACAACCAGGCCCCTCTGGGTATTTTCCCCTCCCGGCAGCCGAGCCAGACAGTGAGGAGATTTGTATGCAGTCTGAGTCAGACTCTCAAAGCGAGGAGTCAGACTTGGAACAGGACAATATATGGCTTGATCCGAGATTCCGAATGTTTGATAGGCGGAGGTGTCAGTTACGTGGAAAAAGGAAGTGACGTATCGGAAACTATATTAGAAGGTGAAAGAGGGACTAATTCTTTGTCACGAGCAACGTTAATATCAAGGAGTAGCTTGATGCCTTGAGCAGTTCGTTTGAACTCAGTTTTCTGGTGTTTTTGGAATGTACGGAAGATTAATGAGCTCTTGGACAACCTGAGAGATAAAGAGTGAGTTAATTGGAAGGGAGGGAGAGCATGATTAAGCTGAATGTAAATAAATCAGACTTGGCCGTTCCAGCCAACAAAATGCCAGCAGCTTGCTTTGAAGTGAATCTCTTGAAATGTGTTAAATAAAACTCTTAAAGAAATATTCCTGTGGATTTTACTAAGCTGAGAAGGGCCAGATACAACAGGAGATAATACAAAAAGCTTTGAAATAAATAGAGTAAGACAGGGATGCCCAATGTCACATGTACTTTTTATTTTGACTTTAGAAGTGCTATTAACTCAAATTAGAACTAATAAAGAGATAAAAGGGGTACAGGTTAAGACAGAAGAGTATAAGACACAGGCATTTGCTGACGATTTGGTCTTTTTTATTGAGGAACCACTAGAGAGAGGAAATATTTTGATGAACGAAATAGAAAAATACAGAATAGTGGCAGGATTAAAAATTAATAGAGAAAAGACCAAAATGTTAGTTAAAAACCTAACCGAAAAACAGAAAAGGAAATTAGAAGAGAATCTGGAATTGCAAATTGTAAAAAAGATCAAATATCTAGGAATCTGGCTTACCACAAGGTGTTCCTCAATAAAAGAGGATAATTATAAAAAATTGATATTACAAATGAAAAAAGATTTTGAGACCTGGGGGAAATTACAATTATCATTATTAGGTAGGATTGTGTTGATTAAAATGAATATATTACCAAGACTATTATATTTCTTCCAAACAATCCCGATAAAATTAGAGAACATTTTTTTGAAGAATTGGTCAAAATAATAAACAAATTCATTTGGTTGGGCAAAAAAGCATGGATAAACATGAAAATGTTACAAGATAGCAGAAGTAGAGGTGGACTTGGGCTCCCAAAATGGGAAATTTACTATCAAGCAGCTGGACTACTCTGGATCAAGGACTGGATAAACCTAGACAATAAAAGGGTTTTAATGATTGAAGGGCATGACTTACAGGCTGGCTGGCATGCCTTTTTATGGGGAAAACACAAGAAAACACACACATATTTTTATCAACATCAGATAAGAGATGCGCTGATTCAGACGTGGGAAAAAGTAAAAAAAAAGATACTATAGGAAAATCCCAAATTGGATTTCACCGATGGAGGCAATGATCCACCCTAACACCTTGGATAAAAAAAGATGATTAGATACAAAGAACTATTAGATAACCAAGGAAACCTCAAATCAAGAGAAGAATTAGAAGAACAAGGAATAATCATAGATTGGTGGCCATACTTACAGATTCAATCTAAACATAGTAAGGATAAGGAAGAGCACGGAATAAGCCAGACCCTACATCAATTGGATAAAATTTTAACAGGTAAGGAAGGAAAATTTTTAACAAAAATCTATAAATATTTATTAGAGGTAGATTTGGAGGAAGAAATAGTGAAAGGGCCAATGATAACATGGGCACGAAATGTGGGCCGAAATATAAAACTGGAAGAATGGGAAAGATTATGGAACAGAAATTGTAAACTGACATTGTCAACTGCATATAGGGAAAATCAATACAAAATGTTCTATAGATGGCATTTAACACCGGTGAGATTGGCCAAAATGTACAAAAATATGAATCTGGAATGTTGGAAATGTAAAAATAAGGAGGGAACATTTTATCACATGTGGTGGCTGTGCCCTAAAGCAAAGACCTATTGGGAACAGATAAGGAACTAGATACAGGAGATAACTAAGGTGCAAATTGAACTCAAACCTGAACTATTTCTTTTGGGTATAATAAATTTAAAGATGGAAAAACAACTCCAATACATCATTATACATATATCAACAGCAGCCCGCATAGTATATGCCCAGTGTTGGAAGGGTGAAAACATACCTACAAACGATATGATTCTATACAAAATTCTAGAATGCGCGGAAATGAACAAACTTACGCTAAAATTAAAAGACAAGGAGGCAACAGAATTTTATGAAATATGGAACAAATGTTATGATTGGCCAGAACAGAGAAAGAAAAAGATATGATTACTAATGTAAATAATATATATGAAATGTATAACACAGTTCTGTTAAGGAAAAAAATAATAATAATGTATTTTTCATTTTTATTTTTGTTGTATAGTGAAAAAGGAATAAATAAAAAAAAAAGAAAAGAAATGCAGCCTAAATTCAGATTTGACATTTCCCCTTCTTTCTCTCCTCTCCTGCTATCCAGGATTGGAGTCCTGATCATGAGTGTCCACAAGTGAAGGTCAAGAAAGCAAAAGAACCAGAGAAAGTGACACCCTGCAACATATCCCCTTCCAAGAGCTGGTGAGTTGTGTCTCCCCGCCCCACCCTGTCCTCTTCCTTCTCACCCTCCAAAATCAGCGAAAGAGATAAAACAATAAAATAATGTTGGACAATGTGTTTCTTGTAGTGTCCATCCTCTGAACTCAATAAATCTCATCTTTCTAGGATAAGAAGACCTCTCCTTTTAATGATTGCTAATGGGTTAAAAATCAGAAAGCACAGAATAAGAATGGATGGGCACTTTTCCCAATTTTGGGGGTGGGAACAGGAGCTGGAATGATTTTGTGTGACCTGCAAGCCGCCCACGTTTGCAGATATGATTATAAACAAGGTGGTGAAGACTGGACATAATTATGAAGTGATTGAATGGTCAAATGGCAACTATGATCCAATTTAAATAAGTGTAATGTGATGCCCCAGTGGGGCAGAAAACCCTAACTTTGCATAAAGCCAGAGATGATTTAAGCTGCTTGTGACTAACTGAAAAAGGGTATTGGCCTCAAATGGAGAACTCAGTGAAAACATCAACTCAATGTGTAACACTGGTGAAAAAAATCAAATTCCATCAAGGGCCACAAGGAAAAGGACTGAAAATTGCCAACATTGTAATGCAATATATCAAATTCCATGTTAAGGACCACAAGAAAATGGATTGAAAATTGTCAACATTGTAAAGCAATAACACAAATCTATGTTACGTCTACAGCCGGAATACCATATATAGTTCCGACTGCCAGGTTTAAAAAGGATACAGTAAGCTAAAAAAAAAAAAAGTGCAAAAGAGAATACCCAAATGATCTGGGGAATCAAACATTCTTTCTGCCAGAAAAAAACTGGAATATTTGAACTTGAAAAGAGGAGGAAGGCGCCTGATTGAGTATATGAAAATGGCATGGGGCATAGGAAAACCCTAACTCTTAAGACATTAGGGTCAGAGGTCACCTAGTGAAACTGAGGAGATTTAGAAAAGAAAGAAGCAAGGGCTTCTTTATAGACCATATAATTAAAGTATTATGAGGTATAGCAATAGCCACAGATTTGGATAGTTTTGAAAGTCATTGGGTATCTTGGCATGAGGGGGGGGCATCAGAGGAACAATGGGGAGAGGGAGGAACAAGGACTTCAGAGACATCTGGTTGACCACTGGCAAGTTGTGGTGTGATATAGCAGGGTAGTCTTTATGTTCTTAGTGATCAAGACGCTCTTCTACCGGAATTCTTGCAACCTCGTAAACTAAGTGAATAATACTTGGCAACAGCAGAAAGCCTGTAATTAAGAAAGGGTGATTTGCCTAGAGCCACTTACTTGTCTGATTAACGCAGCACACCAGCCTATGGTTTGCTTAATCATTATCAAATAAGCCACATTTGGCTGGGTTCAAACTCCATGCTGAACCATAAAGCACAGTATACAAAACAGGATGGTTGGATTCACACAATATGTGCATGTGGTTTTGGCTTAGTAGCTGTGAAACTGCTGAATTTCATCATCATCATCATCATCATCATCATCATCATAAAAAAAAAAAACTTGAGCCAGACCCTCCCTGACTGATAGTCTAGTCCAGTGATTCTCAATTTCTGCAACTTTAAGCTTTGTGGACTTCAACTCCCAGAATTCCCCCAGTCAGTCTGTTGCATCATACTCTCATATTTTCCATTTATCATTAATACTGTAGGAAGGTACAAGTGGAAGTGGAAAGGCACTTCTCACTTGTGAGCAAAGTCAAAGGATGCCTTCCTTGGCATTGCTACAGATATTCCAACCTACCTGACATTGAAAGTTTTTGATCTAATGAAGTCTCTTCTCTTCCCAAATACCATCCCTGACTGGCTGCAGGGCTTGCCTTGCCCTTCAACCTGCTTGGATGCCCAGTTCTTTGAGACAGTTCCACATGACTCCACAGGGGGCATTTTTATTTATTTCTGAATGCATAAAAGTAATAAATTTGGCAGAAATGGCTAAAATATCGGCATATTTGAAGGATCGCTCAAATGAACAATATATGATAGACTGGAAACATTGGATAGACTACATACAAGAGAAACACCAATCAAAGAAAATGTATCTGGCTTATAGTTAAATCTGGACATATGGAGTGAAGAATGTTTACAAATTTAAATCGATTGTATTAAGTTGGATAGCAGTTAACTTGATTTTCCCCCTGGTTTACATGTACAAATATATATCTATCGATTAATGGAAGATATATATTAAATAGACTAAGAATGTACTTGTTGAAGGGATGGGTATATTGACATGAAAATTATTAATTTTAATAAGATGACTTGTTTGTTTGATGTCCAATGGATTGATCTGAAAAGAAGTGAAATTTAAAATTGGTAAAATGTAGTTGGCTTATAGTTAAACTTGGACATACGGAGTGAAGAAGGTCTACAAATTTAAAATGATTGTATTAAGTTGAATGGCTTTAACTTGAACTTTTTCATTGTTTACATGTACAAACGGATATCTAATAATAATAATAAAAAAAGTTCAGTTGACTTGAAAGGAGATCACTGAAGCGAGGTCAGTCAGGAAACGTGCAGTTTCTTGTTTAACACACGAAGATTGAAATGGACATGAGAATGGCAGAGCAGACCCATGATCCGAACTCTTGATATTTTGGAATTGCTACTTGATAAAGTGTCTGTAAGAATCTGCGCTTGATCAGAGAGGGAACATTTCACAGCTATGCAATTTATTAAACTTTAATGTGGTTAGCTGGTTTTGTGTACTGTGCTATCGTTGCAAGTGTGGTTTATTGATTTTAAAAACTGTATCTTGACATAACATGTGATGTCAACTGCTTGGGTTAGTAACCATGATTAAGGCTTAGCTACTTATGCGGACCTAGCCAACTGTATTTCATAAAACATTATTTTAAAACAGTTGCTACAATGTACATGTCGCATTTCTATGTATAGGATCACATGCATATTTGAATATTTCTTGTTGCACCTTTATTATATATAGTACAATAATACTCTAAAATGTGTATTGGACCCACTAGAGAAGAAAACAGGAATCCTAACTATCTGTGCCAACAGCAGCTCTGTAGTGGGAATGTGTGTTTATTCAACTTCTTGCAGCTTGTCCTTCTCCAATCAGATTTGGAACCTCTGAAAATGCTTTTCAGGAAAAAAAAAATAAACATTAGTATCGAGACTTGATTCATCTGTGGTTTGATCCTAAGAAAACTTCTGAATGCCCTTTCAAGTATTCAGCAAATTTTATAATATGTGCTAGGAGATGAATGTGATAATTAAAGAGAGATTTACTCTGGGTTGCTGTGTTGTTATAACATGAATGATGACAAGAAGACAGTACTTCTGGTTTGGATTTAGTTTTATTTGGAAGGGATCTTTCAGGTTGTGGTATTTTATAAAACTTTACTGTATTTACAAATATCCAGGCTGAGCTTAACTATTCCATGAGACAACCAAATCCACACTCCTCTACAGCCATTTTAGAAATTTGTGCTGATTATTTTTCTGCAGTAAGTGATTTTGAATGTTTATGATTTACTTTAAAAAAATCTCGCTTTTATTTATTATTATTATTATTATTATTTATTAAATTTCTATGCCACCCTATTCCGGGAACTCAGGGCGGCTCATAGCATAAATAGAAATCCAATATAAAAAACTACATAATACATATATAAAAATACATATATAAAAAAAGAGAACCCCTAAATTAAGAAACCATTCATTCAGCAAACGTACACACAAACATACACTGGCTAGGGGCAAGATGTCAACCGCCCCAGGCCTGTCGGCAGAGATGTGTCTTAAGGAGTTTACGAAAGGCAGAGAGGGTGGGGGCGATACGGATCTCCAGGGGGAGTTGATTCCAGAGGGCCGGGGCCGCAACAGAGAAGGCCCTTCCCCTAGGCCCCGTCAGGCGACACTGTCTGGCTGACGGGACCTGGAGAAGGCCGACTCTGTGGGCCCTAACCGGTCGCTGGGTTTTGTGAGGCAGCCTTCCAAAGAATGGAGACTTAAGTTTGCTTTCAGGGTCAAGGAATATTTGAAGACTGATTTTGCTCCTTTACGTCCCTTAAGAGAGCAATATCTACTAGGCAATGCAGCCTAGCAATTACAGAGCTGAAGTATATTCTCTCTGCTTAATTATGTCAACAACACTTGCAAAAGTACAGGTAGCCCTTGAGTCACAACCATAATGGAGCCTGCTATTACGGCGATAAATTGTGACAATCAGAAAGTGAGTCATTACCAAACCTGATTTTACATTTTTTATGGCAGTGATTAAGTGAAAATTAAGGTAATTGAGTGAACTCATTGTTTGGTATTATTTATTTGGGTTTGTATGCCGCTCCTCTCCGGGTACTCGGAGCGGCTAACAACATATATATATAACAATGAATTACAATTAAAAAACCCAAACAAAGATATCTAAAAAATCAATAAAAAACACACATTCAATTCAACAATCAACCACAATCATCCCCAGGCCTGCCGGCAAAGATGAGTTTTTAGATTTTTCCGGAAGGCCGGGAGAGTCGGAGAAACGCGGACTTCAGGAGGCAGTTGGTTCCAGAGGGCGGGCGCCACAACAGAGAAAGCCCTCCCCCTAGGGGCTGCCAGACGACATTGTTTCGCTGACGGGACCCAGAGGAGGCCAACCCTGTGCGCTCTCACCGGTCGTACAGAAGTATGTGGCATAAGGCGGTCCCGTAAGTATCCTGGTCCCATGCCATGAAGGGCTTTATAGGTAATAACCAACACCTTGAATTGGGCTCGGAGACCAATAGGCAACCAATGCAGCATGCGGAGAGTTGGTGAAATGTGGGCACAATGCGGAAGGCCCACAACTACTCGCGCAGCTGCATTTTGCACTAATTGTAGTCTCCGAACACTCTTCAAGGGTAGCCCCATGTAGAGAGCGTTGCAGTAGTCGATCCTCGAGGTGACAAGGGCATGTGTGACTGTGAAGAGGGACTCCCGATCCAAGTAAGGACGCAACTGGTGCACCAGGCGAACCTAGGCAAATGCCCCCCTCGCCACAGCCGACAAATGATGATCCAATGTCAGCTGTGGATCGAGGAGGACTCCCAAGTTGCAAACCTTCTCTGAGGGGTGTATAAATTCACACCCCCCCAGGGTAATGGAAGGACAGATAGAAGTGTCCTTGGGAGGCATCACCCACAGCCACTCTGTCTTATCGGGGTTGAGCCTTAATCTGTTAACACCCATCCAAACCCTCACAGCCTCCAGACACCGGCACATCACCTCAACCGCTTCACTGATATGGCCAGGAGTGGAAATGTACAGCTGAGTATCATCAGCGTACTGATGGTATCTCACTCCGTGCCGGTGGATGATCTCACACAGTGGCTTCATGTAAATGTTAAAAAGTAGGGGGGAGAGAACCGACCCCTGAGGCACCCCACATGGGAGTAACCTAGAGGTGGACCTCTGACCCCCCACAAACACCGACTGCGACCGACCAGTGAGATAGGAGGAGAACCACCGCAACACGGTGCCCCCCACTCCCAATCCCTCCAGCCGGCACAGAAGGATACCATGGTCGATGGTATCGAATGCCGCTGAGAGGTCAAGAAGCACCAGGACAGAGGACTGGCCTCTATCCCGGGCCCGCAACAGATCATCCATCAGAGCGACCAAAGCAGTTTCGGTGCTGTAGCCGGGCCTGAACCCCGACTGCAGAGGGCCCAGATAATCGGCTTCCTCCAGAGAGCGCTGGAGCTGACGTGCCACCACCTTCTCAACAACCTTCCCCACAAAGGGGAGGTTGGAGACCGGATGATAGTTGGTCAAAATTACTGGTTCCAGGGAAGGCTTCTTGAGGAGGGGGTGCACAAGTGCCTCCTTTAAAGGAGCCGGAAAGGACCCCTCCCTCAAAGAAGCATTGACAATCTCCTGGATCCAGGTACGTGTCACCACCCTACTGGCTGAAACCAGCCAGGAGGGACACGGGTCCAACAAACAGGTGGCAGAACTTACAGCTCCAATGGCCCTGTCCACTTCCTCAGGCGTAACAGCCTCAAACTCACCCCAGATGACCGGACAAGAACATGTCCCTGTCCCCTCGACTGAATCATTATCAGTCGACTCTGCTACACAATTGGAGTCTAGGTCAGCCCGGATCTTAGCCACTTTGTCTGCGAAACAGTTGTTAAAGTCCTCGGCACTACCCTGCAAGGGAGGCCCCGGACCCCTCGGGTTAAGGAGGGACTGGGTCACCCTAAACAGGGCGGCCGGATGAGATTCCGCAGATGCGATCAAAGCAGAAAGATACAGAGATCTTGCCGCCTTAATCGCCTTCAAATAGGCTCTAATAAATGAGCTCAATCTGGTTCGATCAGATCCAGACCTACTTCGTCTCCATCGCTTCTCTAGACGTCTCTTATGGCGCTTCATCCCCCTGAGCTCCTCGGTGAACCAAGGAGACCTCCTGGGGCCAGCAGCACGGAGAGGTCGCAGCGGCGCAATCCGGTCAATAGCCCCCTTCGCGGCCGTATTCCATGCCGCTACCAGGGACTCCGCCGAATTGTGAATGAACGAGCTCGGTAATTCCCCAAGCGCCGTCTGAAAACCAATTGGATCCATCAGGCATCTGGGGTGGAACCACCTAATCGGTTCCGCCTCCCTGCGGGGAAGGATTGGGGCCATAAAATTCAGTCGTAGCAGAAAATGATCGGTCCATGACAAAGGCATGACATCTAAGCCCCTTAAAGCCAGATCATTACCCAACTGCTCCGAAAGGAAAATCATATCCGGGGCATGTCCACCCTCATGCGTCGGACCCTGTACTACTTGGGTCAGGTCCATGGTTGTCATGGTGGCCATGAACTCCTGTGCCAACCCCGAGGACTCGCCAAGCGACGGCAGATTAAAGTCCCCCAAGACTATAAGTCTGGGGAACTCCACCGCCAGCCCAGCAACCTCCTTAAGTAGCACAGGCAGGGCTGATGTCACACAGCTGGGAGGCAGGTACATCAGCAATAAGCCCACCTGAACCCCTAGGTCCAGCGTCATAAAGATGGACTCGCAACCCGGAATTTTGGAAACAGTGAGTCTGCGTAGACTGAGGTTCTCCCGGGCCAAAACAGCCACTCCTCCCCCCCTTCCCTGGGGTCGCGGCTGGTGCCATACCTGATAACCTGGTGGGCACATACCCGAGAGGGGAACTCCCCCCTCCGGGCCCAACCAGGTCTCAGTCATACACGCCAGGTCGGCCTCCTCATCCATGAGAAGGTCATGAATGAGGGGGGCCTTATTATTAACCGACCTGGCGTTGAGCAGCAACAGTCTGAGCCCAGGGCCCGAGCTACGCCCATCACTAGGATCATGGGGAGAGCTAGATTTTTCAGAAGGGCCAGAACAAGAAACTGCTACGAGACATCAGGACCGAGTTCCCCGAGTGCGGCCTACCCTCCTGCTCCCGCCATATCTGCCTCTTCCCTGAATGACCGGTATACTCCAACCCTCAGTGACTCCAGAGTCCGCATCCCCCCAGTCCCCGGCCTCCCTCAAGCTCGGCAGGCCTGTCCATTCGTCTATCATACATTCCTCATACATATCCTCATCCCATGCATACATATTAAAACATTAGTAATTAAAAATTTACATAAAAATTAAAAGTGTTAATTAATATAAAATTAATATAAAACCAGAAGAACCAGCTGCTGGAACAGAAGTAAGGGCGGAAAAAATAATGGAAGTCCAGAAGAAGTATGAGTAAAAAGGTGGAGTAAAAGCTGGAACAAATGGGGTGGCTAATCCAGCAGGTTTACTAAGACCCAAACTAAGGCCCATAGTGGAAGTAGTAGTAGAAACAGGCGTGCCAAATGTTAATCCTGCCGCAATAGTTGTAGCTGATATAGATGATATTCTCTGGAATTGTGGGATATAAGAGTAGGACAAAAGTAACAGCAATGCACAAATATTTAAATGTCGTTGCAAAGCGTTCTTGCTTTGTAAGTCAATTATCTTTATGGTATGGGGCAGTTTTTGTCAGAAACCAGAAGTAAACTCCGGTTCCCAGCAAAAAGATTGTAAATCATGGTTGTGTGACCATAGGGCACTGCAAATGGTCATAAATGTGGGTGAGTTGTCACACTGTCATGTGACTATGGGGGGAAATACGAACATCAGAACTTTGGAACTGGGTCATAAGCAGGTTTTGATGGAGGCCGTCATAACTTCGAATAGTCGCTAAGCAACCAATCATAAATCGAGGACTACCAGTACAGGAGCAGGAAACTAGATGGAATAAAATGCTAACTTCAAAATTAAACCTGTTCTCAATTTATCCTAAGACAGGAACCATTTTCCCCCAAGAATAAGCACTTCCCCTCTTAGCAAGGCTACCAGGCCCAAGCAGTTTTGGAGCATAAAATGAGAGATTAGAAACCCAATAGTGGAATAACCATGAAAATGATTTTTTTTTAATTTAATGAAGACAACAAAGGAAAGATTTGCAAGGATAGTTTCACTGCAAGCAGTTTGTAAATGAAGGTTCAGTCATCCAGACCAAAAGTCTCAATTTTAATAAACGGTCCAGTTGCTATGATTTAACCTTTTAAGATACAGTACTGCAAACAGTTCTGTGAAGCTGAAATCTGTTTGCCAAAATCAGTTATTCGTAAGTAATCCAAGCAAACAAAGAGACAGAGGTACAGAATTAGAATGTAGATAAAATTACCCTTGTAAAAAAGGAAATCTCCTTCACAAGACTAATTAAGCAGCCTGTCACAATTTTACCCACTTCCTGGTTTTCTAGGCCCAGTGACATTAAATCTGTTCTCAGGGACCTGGCGATCCATGTCTCTTGCAGACCTCCAAGCCAAGACTTCTTGAAACCAAGGAATTACAAGTAGTTCTCGACTTAACAATCATTTGTTTAGTGACTGTTCAAAGTTACAACAGAACTGAAAAAAAAAGTAACTTACAACAAGTTCTCATCCACATGATCATTATAGTATCCTTGTGGTCAGGTAATCAAAATTCGGGCATTTGGCAACTGGCATGTATTTATGATGGTTGCAACATCCCGGGGTCATGTGCTCACCATTTGCGACCTTCACAGCCAACTTCCAACAAGCAAAGTCAATGGGGGAAGCCAAATTCGCTTAAGGACCACATGATTCAATTAACAACTGCAATGTTCACTTAGCAACCATGGCCAAAAAGATTGTAAACTTGGGCATGATTCACTTAATAACCACTGTGCTTTGCAGTGGAAATTCTGGTCCATAAGTCAAGGACTAACTAGAATCTCTAACTTCTTCTTCCTGGAATTCCATCTTGGAAAGACAGTCCCTGTATTTATGGAGTCTTTAAGAGAGTTCAGCTAGCTAGCAGGCCATCCAAGATTAAGAATCCCTTTAACTATTTATAGATCTTCAGTCCTTTGTTAGTTCCTACATTTATGATTCTCACTCACATGATGAAGTAAAGAAATGACCAGATGCTAACATTTGCAATGGTTCCAAAGAAATCCAGATGTATATTTCTATTTGGCTGTGAAATTCACTTGGTGATCTTCCGTAAGTCAATGCTTCATACTTCACATTAAGCTATAATATAATAACACCTAATATTTGTGGCCTACCATGTACATTGCCTTTGCCTCTTGTTGGATAAGCAGAAAGATTAGGGTAGGTGTAATAAGCAAAGGTTGAACAAAGTCACTTATAGTCACATTTTCCCTCCTTTCTACAGTCTGAAGCCAGCACCTGCACCAATACCAGGCCAGCGGGTTCGTGCCGTGTACGATTATATTGGTCAGGAAGCAGATGAGCTCAGTTTCAAGGCAGGTGAGTGTTATCTTCATAATCCTTCCACACAACGTCAATCTCTGCAGAGACTGGCTGGTATTAAAATGGATATGAATCTGTTCCAACCTCCTGAAATGGACTCTGGTTTCCCTTCTCTTGTCATCTATATTCTTTCATTCTCTTCATTTTCCTATAAGAAATTCTAAGCATGGGGTTAAGCAATCAATTGTTTTAGGACTGTTGGGAAACTGTCAGCCAGGCTGGAAGGAGGAGTCAAGCAAGGGCCTAGCTTGGAGTCTTTGTGCAGCTGCAAGTGGCATAAGCTTCACACACAAGCGCGCGCGCACACACACACACACACACACACACACACACACACACAGACACACACACACACACACAAGATCCATGAAGCCTTCTCTAGTCGTTCCCAGGGGAAGGCAAGCTTTCTGGTGAGATTCTTATAATACAGTGGTAGATAGTAAAGTTATTGGCTTTTGCTATTCATGAATCGGCTCCAGCTGCTTGCCACTTGACAAGGGTCAGGAGATAGTGGCATTTCCAGTCACAAGGGTGATAGGTACAGCCTTATTCATCTCGTATTATTTTTTCCTATACCAAAGTGGTCAGGATTAACTGAGAATAGTTCTGCCTCTCCCCAAGACTCCTCCATGCAGCTTAGATACAGTGCTATCTACCATCTCTTCAAATGACAGAAAATGATATGTAGCATAATACTTGTTATCCCACTGTTGACCCTTATTCTGCCAATGAAGAGTGCCATTAAATGGTATCCTCATTTAGAGTGAACTAAGGAAAGGACATGAAGGGTTCTACTGACTTTGGTTTCCTTCTGTCCCATTAAACATACCAGCCAGTGAGAAAACATCCATCAATCCCTGTACTTGATTGGGTTGAGGCTGGGTAACCGTTGAGTTTTGACGGAAGACTAGATCAAGGATGAGGTTCTGTTTGTTAGAGGTTGTTCCAGCCAGGGCTGAGAAGGGTGGTATTAGGCGTGCAATTTTATCCAGACAAGAAACACATCCGGGGGTGCTTTATTGTGAGTTTAGGTTTGGGTTTTGATCTGTTTTTTGTGCTCTTTGAGTCATTGTTGAGGCTTAGCAACTTCCTGAATTATTCCCTGCAATTTTCTTGGCAAGGTTTTGGAAGTGGTGTGCCATTACATGCTTCCTAGGACTGAGAAGGTAAGATTGGGCCAAAGTCATCCAGCTGGCCCAGTGCCTTAACCACTACACCAAACTGGCTCTCTATTGTAAGGTTACATTAAAAGAATCTTGCGAGGTGAAAGTATTCTCCCCTTCTTTAATTTCCAAAAAACTAGGGAGGGTCCCTTCTAGAACATCTCCCACACCATTCCCCCTTCTGTGGCTGAAATATCTTTTACATGGCAATTGTCCCATGTGAGATTCTCCCTTCCAAAGTCGTTCCCCCATACCATCTAGACGAGATGGGCAGCGTACAAATCTAATCAAATCAAATCATAAACAAACAAATAAATAAATACAGGTGGCAGGAGAAAGGGGAAGCTGTCTCTTTTTCACTAGCCTCCAACCCTAGGGCGCTCATTCATTGTCCACTGGGTGGGTAAAGACTTGAATCCCTCCTTCTCTACAATTCCACTCAGCCTGGGGACCTACTGCTAAGGCTGAGAGGGGTGGCAGGAGAAGAGGGCAAGCAACTCATCATTAGGATTCTTGGGAGACAGGCTAGACTTAAACTTTATCCATCCCCACTCTTGCAGTACTGAAAAGTGCCTTATCTTCACTAGAGTTGGCAGTAGGGACATTTTAATTTGGATTTGCATAAGGCAGGTAAGATTAAAGTGTTCCTCCTTCTTTCCTCTCACAACCCTATTGAATATTTATTTATGCAGATTCTAATGGAAAATCTGTTTGCCTTTCGTCCAACTGACTAGCTGAGTTTCTTCAGCCAGGAGACCATGACCAAGGAAGGGTCTTCTCCTTTTTGTGGGCAGAGGGGAACACTAATACAGCTAGTCCTCGACTTACAACAGTTCATTTAGTGATGTTCGAAGTCACAACGGCACTGAAAAAAGTGACTTCTGACTGTTGTTCACACAATTGTTGCAGCATCCCCATGGTCACATGATCAAAATTCAAATGCTTGGCAACTGACTCATATTTATGACGGTTGCAGTGTCCCTGAGTCATGTAATCATCTTTTGCAACCTTCTGACAAGCAAAGTTAATGGGGAGGCCAGCTTCACTTAACAACCGGGTTACTTACTTACTTAACGACTGCAGTGATTCACTTGACAAGTGTGGCAAGAAAGGTTGTAAAATGGGGCAAAACTCACTTAACAAATGTCTTGCTTAGCGACAGAAATTTTGGATTCAATTGTGGTCATAAGTTGAGGACTACCAATAATATTCATGAACGAGGCAGATGCCTTACAAACCAGACATAGAAGGCAAATATCATGCCTACTACTTCCAGTGTCGGAGTTGTTACTGTATTCCAGATCTTCAAGATACTTCAAGCCTCAACTAACCGGCATCTCTGTCTCTTGTTCCAGAACATGGACTGATGCGCGCACGTCACGTCATTTCATTCAGGCTCAGCAAGGCACATGTGGCTCATTTTCTCAAAGCTGTGGGGGCTGATTCCCCAGAGATCTTCCCCAAACATTAGCTTTCCTTGAGGAAACATCAAGACTCTGGGCCATTAACAAGCAATCTTCTGAACAAAGGCATGGCTAGCCAGCAATCACAATGCTATTGTGAAAGTATTGTTACACCACAAGAACGAGTTTAGCTACAGTTGCCTACTCCTAGGCATAATTGAATTGGTGGGCATGCTGGCTCACTTGAGCAATAGCTAACCAGAATTGGGAATTAAGGAAGTTGCTATCCACCATATCTGAAGCGTTCCAGGAAGGGAAAGACAATTCTAAAATCTGATTGATTTCAGTCTGCTTTTAGCTAGATAAAATAGGCAGGGTATTATAACTTCTTATTTTTGATATGTTGGAACTTAAGATGGCTGGTTTTGAAATTGTATGTTTTTCTTTTTTCTTTTACTTAAAATTCATGTTAAAATAAGATGCAGAGAGGAAGATGGGTCTGAAAAAGGATGTAATAAACAAAACGACAAAAACGTTACCATACAAACCCTTTTTATTTTTCTCTTTTGTTAAAAAAAAAGCATAACAAAACAAAAAATTCATTGCTCTAAATCAGATCTACAGTTTTTCTTCCAGTAATGTATGTTAATTCTTTTGGTAAGTCTTCATGCTTGCACAATCCACCCTTTTGCCTGAATAGATTCTAAATTAATCTCTGGGAATATAGCCAAGAAGAACAAATGTGTTTTCAACAAATAGTAATCAATCCAGAATCATATTAAAAATCTGCCTATTCTAAATGTAACAATAGCAGAACAAGGCTGGAATTAACAATAGTAGTACTGTTTTATGTATCTGTTTTATACAGATCTTTGGTTAATTAGTTCCTTACAATAACATTAATAAATATTTAAATGTTTTTCACTGTATTTGGATACCATGTTGAAAAAAATGTTTCTGGAAAGCAACCTAGAAATCCTGTTATTTCAGAATATATACCAAACCATTTTCTAATACAGGTAGTCCTCAACTTACGACCACAATTCAGTCCAAAATTTCTGTTGCTAAGTGAGACATTTGTTAAGTGAACTTTGTCCCATTTTAGGACCTTTCTTGCCACAGTTGCTAAGTGAATCACTATGACATGGTTTTGATAGAGGAGACCAATTAAAACAGAACTCCGAGGCTTGAGTTTTCCTCTAAGAACATGTTTATCTTGTGGCAACCAAAACGAGCAAAATGGCTTCGGACAGGTCCATTGCAAGGTTGACACACTGCAGTTGTTAAGTTAGTAACACAGTAGTTAAGCGAATCTGGCTTCCCCATTGACTTTGCTTGTCAGAAGGTTGCAAAAGGGGATCACATGACCCTGGGACACACTGCAACTGTCATAAATATGAGCCAGTTGCCAAGCATCTGAATTTTGATCAGGGGATCATGGGGATGCTGCAATGGTCATAAGTGTGAAAAATGTTGCAACCGCAAACGGTCACTAAATGAACTGTGGTAAGTCGAGGACTACCTGATTTATGGAGGTTGATAGCAGATCAGTTCATTGACTCAAACTATTTCATTATCTGAAATAATTTATGAGATTCTCCTCTGCCGTTTCTTTCCAGGAGAGCTTCTCACCAAATTGGAAGATGAGGATGAACAAGGCTGGTGCAAAGGAGTGACTGACAGTGGACGTGTGGGCCTCTACCCTGCCAACTATGTGGAACCCATACAGGGTTAGATAGAATGGGCAAAAAACCGGGGGGGGGGACTTACCCAATCAGTAACGTTACATCTATGTATAGTTTGCATTTCTGAGATCACATTATCCAAGACAGAACGATGCAAAATTCAGTTTCTTCAGAGATCCAGTTCCTAGCCTATGCAGGTGCGAAGTTCACCCTGAAAACTGTGTGGGAAATGCTAGTGAAATCTCAGAAGCTGCAGTGGGTTGGTGGGTGGGTCCACGTGAAACCTGACATGGGTGGTTCTGGCTTCTGCATTCAGCATAGCTTTTTGTCCCTCCCTTTAGTTGTACAATAAATAAATTGCAAAGCAAGCCCTCAGAAGCTCCATCTACATATTGTATTCACAGAAAGGAAGCCTTTTGTCATTTTGAGGGTGGCACAAGTTGGTAAAATAGACCTGAATAATAAAGACTCAGAAACAAAGTTGGGTAAAGATACAGCCACCAGATTGCTCTACATATCACTTGTAACATAAACACACACTCATATACATCTACTGGATACATACATCTGGTCTGATTTACCACTTGGTGTGCCTGCAGATTTTTATTTGCTTACGTAGTTATTCATCCTTTCTTCTTGTGTCTCTGACACACAAACAAATCAAGATGCCTTAAAGCTCTCCTTTATTTGCCACAGAGATTGAAAGCACCCTGCCCTGAAGGGCTGGTCAAACTTCACAAGAAGCACAAGAAAGATGTCTCGCAATCCCACAAATTCTCTTTAGTCATTTCTTAATCCAAAGATCTGCCACACGTGAGAGGAATGTACATTTGAAAATTGTCCTCACATGGAAAGTTAGTGAAGTTTGTAGCATCCAATCACACTGTTGTTTCACCACCTCCCTGGATGACTGATATTTGGGGAAGAAAAACTATTCAGAGGCAACTGCTGTCCACCTTTTGAAGTATACTCCATCCACTAAAGCGTGAAAACAAGGCTAAGACAACTAAGATGAATATGTGAACATCTGTGGGGATTTTAAAAAAAGATTTGATCTTTTAGATCTGTGGAGTTTGGAAAATAAAAAATAAATAAGCGTGGTGGCCAGTTTTAGTTTTCTTTTTGTTTCCAAGCTTTCCAAATGTAATCTTAAAAATATGGGTGGGCCTGATGAAATCCAGTTGGTCTACCTGTGACTTGTTCCAGCATTTTATTTACCCTTTTTTCAAGGTATCATCACACCTTATGATTTTCTGTGAGCTGCACTAACATAACTTCCTAGGATGAATTGGGGCATTGGTACACAAGGCCTTGCCCTGCGCCTTCAGCAACAGCACCTGACCTGTGTTCAGCAGCTGAGCTGAGTTTGTTCCAGCTCAGCTATGATTCATTCGAAAAACAGAGATGGTGATTTTTTTTTACTTTTATGATGAGTGCTGCTATGCTATGCTATGCTATGCTACGCTACGCTACGCTGTGTCGTGCCGTGCTGTGTAGAGATAGGGGCCAGGTAGAGGTTGTGAGCAGCAAACTGCCCTTCCAACGCCTGCATGCCTCTTCTCTCTACATGATGCCATCCATTCACATCACCATGGCAATGTGGGAAACTACCCCAGGCTGGTACATGATATCACTTGGTTCACATGATATCAGCCAGGTTACATCAACAGGATGTGGTAGAAACTGCTCCCTGGCTGGGGCCTCCTGGCTGGTATATTCTTAAGGATTGGCAAGGGGTTTCACCAATAGAACTGCTGTTGCTATGCTGATGCCATCTTACTTTATGCTATTTGAATACCTGTATATAAGGCAATAAACACTGCGAAAGCAGTCAGCCATATTTGCACCCTGCAATGACTGAGCACTGATTCCTACAGTGCTGTGCCATGCCATGCCACGCCATGCCACACCACGCCACGCCACGCCATGCCATGCCATGCCATGCTATGCTATGCTATGCTATGCTATGCAAAACCACAGGTCTGGTTGGCAGGAGAGCTCAACTCAATCCACTCCTAGATATACGTTCAAATGAACTTCCCTTCCTTCCCCACAGAGTTTCAGATGTTATAGGATCAGAATAATAACAGAATAACGGAGTTGGAAGCTCAAGCAGGAGACCCTAGACCTGTCCAATCTCTTCTTAAAAACCCATCAGCCATTTCACTGATTAATTGTTCTAACTGTATGGAAATTTCTCCTTAGTTCTAAGTTGATTCTCTCCTTGATTAGTTTCCATCCATTGCTTTTTGTCCTGCCTTCAGATGCTTTGGAGAATAGCTTGACTCCCTCTTCTTTGTGGCAGCCCCTCAAATATTGGAACAGTACTATCATGTCACCCCTAGTCCTTGTTTTCATTAGACTAGACATAGCCAAATTCTGCAACTGTTTTTCATATATTATAGCCTCCAGTCCCCTAATTTTATTGCTCTTCTCTGCACTCTTTCTAGAGTCTCAACATCTTTTTTATATTGTGGTGACCAAAACTGGATGCAATATTCCAAGTATGGTCCTACCAAGACATTATAAATCACATTGGGACACTATTAATTCACAGATTTTCAGAGCAATAGAAGGATGATGCCTGGATGTCTCTTAGCTCTCCCTTACAGAAACCTTTCCATTTTATTTATTTATTTATTTGCAATTACAGATGTACATAACATAAACTATAGGGGAGAACTATTGACTAATATGTTCTTTGCATTCCCTTCTTGATTAGTTGGAAACTGATGTGGGTGTTTTGAAATCACCAGCAACAGATTGACTCCAGACCACTTTTGAGGGACTTGAGAGCAGAAACATGACAGTATGAAAATGTTCCCAAGAAATAAAGGTGTAAATTAGTTCTCTGGGATCAGAAGACCAGGATCTAAGAAAGTTAATACTACAGGCAGTACTCGGCTTACAAACGGTCA
Source organism: Bothrops alternatus (assembly GCA_034064705.1). Classification (NCBI taxonomy): domain Eukaryota; kingdom Metazoa; phylum Chordata; class Lepidosauria; order Squamata; family Viperidae; genus Bothrops; species Bothrops alternatus. The sequence goes on along the minus strand of JARGCV010000148.1, from coordinate 874,675 downwards.
CCTAGTGATCGAAGTTACAACTGACCTCCCCAGAACTACTTACAACCCAGATTCAAAGTTTCTATGGCGGCCCGCTCCCTGCAGGGGGCCACAGTCATGTGATCATATTTTGGCTGCTCAGCAACCAGCTTGCATTTATAGATGATTGCAATATCCCCCAGTCACATGACTGTGCTTTGTGATTTTTTTTTTTTTTTTTTTGCTTCCAGTTTCTGGCAAAAATACCCATTAAGGAAAATGGGTTAATGACCATAGCAAAAAAGGTCATAAAGTCAGGCACATGGCGACCAGCTTAACAAAAAGCACAATTTATGACTATAATTCCCAACTCAATTAGAGTTGTAAATAGAGGACTATCTATATCAGTGGTTCTCAACCTTTTTAATGCCGCGACCCCCAACCGGTCGTAACTCGAGGACTTCCCAACCGGTCGTAAGTCGAGGACTTCCCAACCGGTCGTAAATCGAGGACTTTCCCTGCCCGGGAGCGCCGCGCATGTGTGGTGCCGCCCCCTGCGCCGGCCGAAGCGTAGCTGGCAAGGGGCAGCGACGGCGCAGGGCAACCACCAGCTGGGCCACCAGCTGGCCCAGCCCAAGGGAGGTAAGGCACCCGCTGGGCCCCACGCGCACCAGCAACCCTCCCTGCGCCCGCCGCTGCCCCGGTAGCCTTACCTTTGGCACCGCCCGTTTGGGGTGGCGGCAGGCAGGCCCAGGCGCTCTTGGGCGGCCGCAGCAGCGACGGCACAGGGCGACCACTGGCTGGGCCACCAGCTGGCCCAGCCCAAGGGAGGTAAGGCACCCGCCAGGCCCCACGCGCGCCAGCAACCCTCCCTGCGCCCGCCGGCCTCCCACCTCCCACCCCTGGCCCTCTTTTACTTACATTTTTAGTAGTTCCTCAGCAGGGAGGGTGGAAAGTTCCGGATAGCTCGCCTTCGCTGCAGACAACTTGCAGCACCGTTTGCAGACTGGGACTTTTGGCGGGCTCAGCAGGGCAGAGACAGCCTGGACAATTCCTATTGGCTTTTGAAAGCCAATAGAATTAGACTCTATTCAAGAGAGTCTATTCTATTGGCTTTCAAAAGCCAATAGAATTAGAGGGATTAGCACAGCTAAGGAAAAGGGGGGAAAAATGGCGAACTGCGTTGTTTGGCGACCCCCGTGAAATGGTCGTTCGACCCCCAAAGGGGTTGCGACCCGCAGGTTGAGAACCGCTGATCTATACAGAAGAGAATGGGGTATGAACTTACTGGCCTTAAGTTCAAGAAAGACTTGCAAAATGAAAAAGTGAGTCATTCTTGAGTCCTTTTTGGTTAGCTGTTTCACTCTGCCTAACATAATCAGCAACTGCAGCGATCTCAGTGCTGGTCTCATAGGCAAGCAGTTCACAATTAGTTGTCTCCGAAAGCCTTGAGTGTTTCCTCAAGCCCTTCCTTAGTGGCCATAAATATTTTAAAGTGAAATTGAGGTAAAATAATAAACACACTGGGGATCGTTGCAGTAACTTCTCACCTGAACAAAAGGTTTGCGACATCTGGGAAAGGGGGTGGATTAGTAAGGCCTCTTCAATTGCTACAATATAAAAAATTTACAAAGTTAAATTAAGGAGACATCAGAGCTAAGAACCACAATTTTCTCAAACTTGGATGGATTTTATGGTTTATCTCAATGGCTAGTTTATAGTCTGGTGAGTGAGAGAGAGAATTTTTGTATGTCTAGTACCTGTCTCTTTATTCCTACTGCAGCAGATTTCCTTAGTATTTTTATATATATTTTTCTTTTTCTTTTCTTCTTTATGTATCTTGGATTTATGTAAGTGTAGTTACCTGATTTTGTTTGTTTTTTTAAAAAAATAAAACAGTCTTCTCCGACTCATAAAATATTTTCTGCTGACAAATTAATCTATCTTGATGGCAAGAGAGATATTACCACACCCACAGTGGCTCTACCTGTTTAAGGTCTTCAAGGAAAATCATTTTGTTTCCGAATCCTAAGGTTTTGCACACCACAAACATGGAACCCCCACAAGTGCTAGCCAAACATTAAGGAGATCCACTGACTGAGCTCACCTGATGACCAATGAGAGTCAGGGCTATCAAAGTTCACTGCTCATTAATCAGGGTGGCAAAGCAATTTTTGCTCAGGTGCTCTTAGCCAGTTGAAATATGAACCCCAATAATTACATAGAATAGAGGCGGTAAATCCCAGCAGTCCTAACCAGTCAGGCTCTACAACCCACATTCCTGGGACTTATGGGCGAGACAATACCACTACTCCCCAGCCAGTGCAAATATACATCTCCATCCCCAAGAAAAATAATCCAGGTGCAGTCAGGACACACAGAAGGAATTCCTGCTGGAAACTGCAGAAGGACTGAACCGACGAAAGATGGGAGGCAGAATCTGGATCATAGTGCTGCTGGCAATCGGGATTGAAGGGCAAATCCGGTGAGATAATGCAAGATGGTTACTGAACTCTGGGCTGCAGAGGAGTACCTAGGAATTCTAGATCCTCATAGAAGATAGGATAGCCTGCTTTAGTTTCAGATGCTCCAGCTAGACTGGACCAGTACAGTAATTCCCAACTTCCTAGCTAGTGTAGTTGTGAATTCTGTGAGCAGTAGTCCTCATCCTCATGGAGGTTATCAGTTTTTTGGGGGGGGATTTAGAAGCTTGTGGCTTGAGGGAGTGGGGATCCTTGATCGAGAAAGAAGAATATGATTGCAGAGAATCTGAACAATCAAGCTATAGGGGCACACAGCTAGCATTTCAAGAAAGAAATGTGTGTAAGCCACCAACTGTGAACACAGAATATGGGATCTGGGATAACTAGAGGTAATTTGAAAATTGGCCTAGTGATTAGAAAGGATGTCTCTATGAAGTTAATGTACTGATCTTCCCAATTAATTAATTAATCTCAATTAATCACAATAGAGCTGGAAGGGACCTTGGAGGTCTTCTAGTCCAGCTCCTGCTCAAGCAGGAGTCCCTATATCATTTCAGACAAGTGGCTGTCCAATCTTAAAAACCTTGAGTGATGAAGCACCCACAACTCCTGAAGGAAAGCTGTTCCACTGGTTAATTGTCCTCACTGTTAGGAAGTTTCTCCTTAGTTCTGGGTTGCTTCTCTCCTTGATTAGTTTCCATCCATTGTTCCTTGTCTTGTCTTCTGGTGCTAGTTCTACTTTTTCCTTTTCTTTGTGCTGGGCTACAGAGGGGGATCTTGGCTGGAAATTCTGGAACTTGTAGTTTTGATAAATATGGAGATCACCAAATTGTGGAAACTTAGATTAAAACAATAGTTGTCAGTCAAAAAGACTGATAATATTATGGTCAGGACTCTTCTCTCTTTTGAAGGGTGCTGATAGCTTAACGTGGGAACCTGTGGCTGTCCATATGTGGTTGGACTCTAACTCCCAACAGCTTTAACCAGCATGTTGAGATATACCTTAGTGATATCTGAAGAAGCAGAAGTTCTGCCATGCCTCTTTTAATGGCTACATGACAGGCCATATTTTCATTGCCTGTTGAACTTCTTGCTAGGCAGGCTTTTTAACAAACAAGAATGGACATTTCAGATGTGAGACAGGAAAAAAAGGGACTGTCCATCATATGCAAGAAAGTGTTCTGAAAGGAGGTAGGAGAAATAAAAAGGCAGAGACTCCAGGTAAAAGTAAAAAGCATATACTGAATAACCACTAGTTGATGGTAAAAGCACACCCTGCCTTAATAAAGATTTAAGAATTTGGGATATCTCAAATACTGTGAAAGAAATGGAATTAAACAGTTTAGAAGAGAAAGAGTTTAACTATAGAATTGGGTTTTTAAAAAAATATAAATAAGTTCTTTACATTCCTGAAGTCTGTAAGAGGAACAAAAATTGTGAGAAACAGAATTCTTGGGTTCTTTAAAAGAACAGGAAAGGATTATGTTGAATTTTAGGCTTGCAGTTGTTCAGAAAACAAATTGCTAGATTAGGGTGCTAATATACCCCAACTGAGAGTACCCTCTTAGTTGAAAATCCCTCCAGCATGTGTCCAGTTTCAAGATAAAACAATGGCCTTGAAATTACCCATCCATAATAAGCAGCTGGGTAGCCAAGCAGAAAAATAAACGGAAACATCTGCTTATTCTCTTCCAAATTCAACTGAGATGGATTATATTTTTGCTTAAATTATTGAACAGATCAATTTGCAAGTCCACATTTACACAAATACACATTTGTCCTCTTTCAGTTTTCTCCGTCATCTCTTTTGATGATAGGTAAGAGGTTTCATTAGGCTTAATGTAGATTTCTCCCACTTTTAACAGAGGTATAAAAATGCAGAAGCCATAGGTAAAGATAGCCAAGAAGAACAGCGTATATTCTAGGGACCCAGTCAGCAGTTCAAAATACTCACTGGGAGGGAACCCAAGTATTCCAAGGTCATTTGGTGATTTTGTTTTCAGCATTATTGGCTTTAATGGCATGACAACACCGTCCTAGCTGAACTCAAAAAGCTAAGCAGTGTTGGACCTGCTCAGTACTTGGATGGGACTTCTCAAGATCATCCTATGGCTGTAATTTAGATGAAGAAGTTGAAAAGAATGCTTTGGAAGCATGGCTGGCCTCTTCTGTATTATTGACAAGAACATTACATTACTACAGTGTTTCTCAATCTTGGCAGCTGTAAGTTGTGTGAACCATGGAGGCTGAGGAATTCTGGGAATTGAAGTCCATACACTTTAAAATTGCCAAGGATGAGAAACACTGCAGTAGCGTGATTGCAAATAAACAAGAGTTGATCTTGACTCAAAAGAGGTGTTGCAACTTATAATAGCATGTAAATAATTGTGAACTTTACATTGTGTTGCTATTATAAGGTTGTTGAAAAGCCTCATTATCCCTGAGGAGGATAATGGAGCCTCTTGGGTATCAACAATAAAGTACTCTACTGGCGATTGGGAATAAAAAGAGAAATACTAGTGGGTTTTTTTTGGAGGGGGGAATCTGGTGAAAATTGTACACTTTTTAGACCAATTAGAAAAAAAGGCTCTGTGAGTAGTAACAATTACAGAAATCCATTGTAGCATCAACTTGGGGGGAAAATGGTTAAATATAGTTTGTTCTTTAACCTAAATAAAAACAAAGAAACTGTCTAGAATGAAACAAATACATAGGAGGTGTTATGTCCTGGGCCTGCTGAGTCATTCAGCAGGTGCAGGAGGCTGCAGAAAGGCCCGGGCAGACACGTGAATGCCCAGGACCAGACAGGCTATATCCCGCCTTGTGCACATGCGCAAGGCAGGAGAAATGCCTTGCATTGATTGGCTGTGACTGTCCCTGCAAGGGGGTATAAGAACAATCCACGCCATTTTGTTTTGGTTCTGTTGGAGAAAATAAAGAGAAGACTGTTTTACTTCTTTGCCTGGTCTCAATGCCTTTGCGAACAAAACAGAACATTGGCGACGAAGGTGGGATCATGCTGCAAACGAAACAACGAAAGAGAGGCTGACTCAACATGGAAGGCCTGAAGAGCTGAGAAGTCCGGCGTCCCGAAGAAGTGAATCTGCCTGCCAGTACGAGAACGCTGGAGGAGAGCTCGGCGAAGGGACCCCTTCTTCAGCCATTGCAGCACGAGGCGTTGTCGAGGCTACTGGACAACAACGATGTCCAAAATCGGTCGTCTCTCTGAATTCGACACAGCTCATCCAGAACGCTGGAGTTCCTACATGGCTCAGGTAGAGAATTACTTCCGAGTAAACCAAGTGAGAGAAGATGGCCTTAAAGCTGCTATGTTATTGTGTGTCTGTGGGCAGGAGACTTTTGATATTGCGGAAAATCTGGTTGCCCCAGCACCACTTGAATCCATCGCTTATGCTGAGCTGAAGAAGATGCTGCGTGAACATTTTGAACCGAAGCTTTTGGTGATTGCATGGTGACACGCATTCAAGCAGAGGGACCAGAGGCCTGGTGAGTCTGCTGCGGACTTTATTGCTGCGTTACGACAAGCAGCTAGGCCATGCGAATTCAAGGACCTGGAAGAGAGACTTCAGGATCGTTTAGTCTGTAGACTGAGAAGTCGTGAGCTGCAACAGAAAATCTTCGCAAAAGAAGACATCTCTTTCCAAGATGCTTTAAGGGAAATTGCAGCCGAAGAAGCAGCGGGCGGAGCTGTGAAGGCCTTGCGGCTCGCTAAGAACCCTTCAATGGCAGTCTTCGTCCATCAAGAGGTCGCTCGAGAAGAATCCAAACAGGATCCAGAGATGGAGGTGGACAGACTACAGCAGCCAGTGGAGAAGAGGCCTCAAGAACGTTCTGACAAGGCAACTTTATTCCCTCAGTGTTTTGGATGTGAAGGATGCCACAAGCACTCCGATTACCGTTTCTGCTCTGCCATTTGCCGGGCATGTGGCAGGCAAGGCCACATTGCCTCCGTCTGTTTGGGTGGCCAGAAGGACAAGCCTTCAGAAGAATTGCTTCAGAAAGGTACCAGGGTCCCCAGCCAACATAGGGTGGGTTTCTGCGCATCGCGCAGAAGCATTTTCAAAACAGGGGCTCATAGGCCGCTTAGGAAGAAGCTTCACATTGACGTGAGGTTGCAAGGGGTTCCCCTATCAATGGATTTGGACACCGGATCTGCTTTATTGATTATCTCGCAGGACACTTTTAAAAAGATTTGCTGTAGAAGCAGACAGCGAGTTAAACTCAGGCTGTCGAATCTGATTCTTACTGACTTTCAGAATTCCCGAGTCAGCATGAAGGGGGAAGCCACAATCCAAGTGCAGTGTAGGAACTTCAAGGGATTCTTAGATGTGGTGGTAGTTGGGGGTGATCGTACGAGTCTTATTGGACTCGATTGGTTCGCGGCCCTGGGAATCCAAGTGACTGGACTTCACAGTCTGCAAACGACCGGCCTTGCAGAAGTTTGCAAGGAGTTTGCTGATGTGTTCAGTTCAGAGCTTGGCTCATACAAGGGGCCTCCCATTTCCTTATGTTTAGACCCAGCCGTTGCACCCATTAGGATTAAGCCTAGATGGGTGCCCTTTGCATTGAAGAATAGAATCAGTGCAGAGCTGGACAAGCTACTCCAGCAGGGCATTTTAGAACCTGTGGACAGCAGTCCATGGGAAACCCCCATAGTAACGCCACTGAAGGTCAATGGAGAAGTCCGAATTTGTGTGGACTATAAGTGTACACTTAAAAAAGCCTTGCAGCAGCACTCGTACCTGGTGCCTGTGGTGAGCCACATTCTGGCTTCCCTCAAGGGAGGTCGCATTTTTGCTAAACTTGATTTGGCTCAGGCCTATCAACAATTACCAGTTGATGAGGCAACGGCTGAGGCCCAAACAATTGTAATGCACCGGGGAGCGTTCAAAGTCAAGAGGCTGCAGTTTGGGGTTAATGTAGCCCCTGGCATCTTCCAGAGTGTGATGGAGTGAATGCTTCATGATATTCCAGGTGTTTGCCCATACTTTGATGATGTCCTCATCGCTGGGGAATCATCTGAAAATCTGGCTGAAAGGCTTAGAGCCATCTTGCTGCGTTTCCGCCAAGCAGGGCTGAAGCTAAAGCAAGACAAATGTAAAATTGGGGTCACTTCAACAGAGTTTCTGGGGTTCCATATTGATGCTGAAGGCATCCATCCTGCTGAATCTAAGCTTAAAGCAATTCAGCAGGCCCCAAGTCCCAAGTCCAAAAGCAAACTCCAGGCTTTTCTGGGACTGTTAAACTTTTACCATTCATTCCTCCCTCACAAGGATGCAGTGGCTGAGCCGTTACACCGACTCTTGGATAAACAGGCTCCATGGCTGTGGACAAAGGTCCACGAAAGGAGTTTTGCAGAGGTCAAGGTTTTGCTATCTTAAAATGTGGTTCTAGCACATTTCAATGAGCAATTGCCTGTATGCATAGCCTGTGATGCATCCCCTTATGGGATTGGGGCTGTGTTGAGCCACTTGAAGGCTGATGGGACACAAGTCCCTGTAGCCTACTATTCTAGGACCTTATCATCTGCTGAACATAATTACGTGCAGATAGATAGGGAAGCCTTGGCCATAGTGGCTGGCATAAAGAAATTCCATGACTTTCTTTATGGCTGCCATTTCACGGTCTTTACAGACCATAAGCCACTGCTGGGGTTGTTCACAACCAATAAGCAAACCCCACACATCATCTCTCCTAGAATGCTGAGATGGTCTATTTTCCTGTCTGCATATGACTATGACTGTCTGCATATGACTATAATGAGGTAAAGGAGGTTATTGGAAAGAAGAAAAACTCATTTAAGAAATGGAAGGCTCTTCCTACCGAGGAGAACAGGAGGGATCACAAACTCTGGCAGACCAAATGCAAGGCGATAGTCATGAAAGCCAAGCGAGACTTTGAGGAGCATATAGCCAAGAATATTAAAAATAATAACAAAACCTTTTTTAAGTACATCAGAAGCAGGAACCCAACCAGAAAATCAGTTGGGCCACTTGATAACAATGGTCAGAAGGGGATAATCAGAGAAGACAAGGAGATTGCTGAGAGGCTAAATGACTTCTTTGCCTCCGTTTTCACCGAGGAGGATAGAGAACATTTGCCTGCCACTGAATTAGTTTTCCCAGGGAGGGAAATAGAAGAATTAAACCTGATAGAGATAAACAAGGAAGATGTTCTTGCATGCCTTTCTAAACTAAACGTCAACAAATTGCCGGGTCCAGATGGCATCCACCCTAGAATTCTCAAGGAACTCAAGTGTGAAATTGCTGAACTTCTAGCTAAAATATACAATCTTTCTCTAAGACCAGGCACTGTACCGGAGGATTGGAGGGAAGCAAATATAACCCCGATCTTCAAGAAAGGATCCAGAGGTGATCCAGGAAACTATAGACCAGTCAGTCTAACCTCAGTTCCAGGCAAACTGATGGAAACTATTATTAAAGATAAAATTACAGGGCACATAGAAAAACAGGCATTGCTGAAAGAAAATCAACATGGTTTCTGCAAAGGCAAATCATGTCTTACTAACTTGTTAGAATTCTTTGAGGGTGTAAATAAATACATAGATAAAGGGGCCCCAGTTGATATTGTATATCTTGACTTTCAAAAGGCTTTTGACAAAGTCCCTCACCAAAGGCTCCTAAAAAAGCTCTCCAGCCACGGAATTAGAGGACAGGTCTTGTCCTGGATTGGTAACTGGCTAAATTGTAGGAAGCAAAGGGTGGCAATAAATGGACAATTCTCCGGATGGAAAGAAGTGAGAAGTGGTGTACCCCAAGGTTCAGTTTTGGGGCCTTTACTTTTTAATTTATTCATCAATGATCTGGATGTAGAAGTTAATAGTGAGGTAGCCAAGTTTGCTGATGACACTAAATTGTTCCGGGTTGTGAAAAGTGAAACTGATTGTCGGGAGCTCCAGAAGGATCTCTCGAAATTGTGTGAGTGGGCAACAAAGTGGCAAATGCATTTTAACCTAAACAAGTGCAAAGTTATGCACATCGGGGCAAAGAACCCCAATTATACTTACCAACTGATGGGGACCAAACTTTCTGAGACAACCCAAGAAAGGGATCTTGGGGTTTTGGTGGACAGCTCGATGAAGATGTCAACCCAATGCGCAGCAGCAGTAAAAAAAGCAAATTCCATGCTTGGCATGATTAGGAAGGGAATCGAAAATAAGTCAGCAAGTGTTGTATTGCCTCTGTACAAATCGATGGTGAGACCACACTTGGAGTACTGTGTACAGTTCTGGTCACCGCACCTCAAGAAGGATATAATGGAACTGGAAAAGGTGCAAAAAAGGGCAACAAGAATGATCAAGGAAATGGAGCGCCTCCCTTATGAAACCAGATTGCAACGCCTTGGTCTCTTCAGCCTTGAAAGACGGCGTTTAAGGGGTGACTTGATCGAAGTGTATAAAATCATGCATGGGATAGAAAATGTGGATAGAGAAAAATTCTTTTCTCTATCACACAATACCAGGACAAGGGGGCACTCCCTAAAGCTCATAGCTAAGAAAGTGAGGACAAATAAAGGGAAATATTTCTTCACCCAGAGGGTCGTTGATTTATGGAATTCACTTCCTGAAGGGGTCGTGACAGCTGTCAGCCTTGACAGCTTCAAGGCAGGGCTAGATAGATTCATGGATGCAAAGTGTATTGGTGGTTATTAAAACAGATGTCCATGTGCCGCCTCTATGTTGGTTGAGGCAGGCAGGATTCCCTTGAGTACCATTTGTTTGGGGGTCAAGGGAAAGGGAGGGTTTTGCCTTCTCTTTCTGCTCAAGATCCCCATGTACATTTGGTGGGCCACTGTGTGACACAGAATGCTGGACTCGATGGGCTTTGGCCTGATTCAGCATGGCTCTTCTTATGTTCTTATGTTCTTATACACTGGTTCACAAACCAGGCAAAGAAATGGGCCATGCAGATGGCCTCAGCAGATTACCTCTACAGTTAGTGGAGTCAGAGCCTGCTCCAGCTCACCACATACTGTCCATTCAGGACTTACCTGAGTCTCCCCTCAATGCTAGGGACGTGGATGCTGAAACAGCCACTGATTACACGCTTACACATGTGCTGACATGGGTGCTGTCAGGATGGCCTGACATGTGTCCTGGCACAGAGTTCCAGAGTTTCTGGAAGAGGAAGTCTGAGCTATCCACCTTCAAGGGGTGTATCCTATGGGGTAGCAGGGTAGTCATCCCGGCCTCATTGAGGACTAGAGTCTTGCTCTCTCTGCATGAGGGACATCTGGGAATAGTTAGGATGAAGGTGCTTGCGCGCAGCCATCTTTGGTGGCCTGGGCTTGATAAAGAGATTGAGGCCCAGGTCCACGGGTGCACAGTTTGCCAATAGTCCAGGCCAGAAATGCCACAGGCCCCTGTACATAGGTGGGAGGAGACACAAGCCCCTTGGTCGAGGGTTCATATCAACTACGCTGGGCCCTTTCAGGGGCAATTCTTCCTTCTCCTCGTGGACAGCCATTCCAAGTGGCTAGAGGTCGTTCCAGTCTCCTCCACTACTACTGCTAGGACCATCCAGGTGTTGAGAGGGATCTTCGCCTCTCATGGACTTCTAGATGTCCTTGTCTCTGATAACGGACCCCAATTCACTTCTTTTGAGTTTCAGGCTTTTCTACAGGCCAACATGATCCATCATGCCACGTCTGCACCATTTCATTCAGCTTCCAACGGCCAGGCTGAGCGATTGGTGCGCACCACCAAAGATGCGTTAAAGAAAATAACTCATGGAAACTGGCATCACAGGTTGGCTGACTTTCTCTTCTCACACCGTACCACACCATGCACAGCCACTGGGAAGAGCCCAGCTGAACTCCGCTGGGGTCGCAGGCTCATTACTAAACTGGACAGGTTGCACCCAGATAGGGTGGCGTCACAGGTGTCACAGCCGTGGACAGCTAGGAGACTACAGGTGGGAGATCTGGTCTGGGCAAGAAACTATGGCCCTGGACATCTCTGGGTGACGGCAGTGGTATGCAAGGTCTCTGGGCTGCTCTCATACGAAGTGGCCTTGGACGATGGTCGGGTGATCCGGCGACACATCGATCAACTGCGCTGGAGGCTTCCCAGCCACACTTCCGCTCCTGGCTCTGCTCTCAGGGGGGAGGAGGACCACGATTACGATCGTGGACTACAGTCTCTCTGCGAAAGCGGAATGTCCCAGGCACCAGAAGGGGGTCTTGCCATGGAGGCGGCTCCTGACTCTGGCACTCCTGACTCGGGCGCTGAGTCAATGGGACATTGCTTGCAACCGGCCTGCCGGGCCTATCCAGCTGCTGGTCTTGGGCTCAAGGGACAGTGCTCCCAAGAGGGGTCCATTGTGGACTTGGGGAATTCCACCCCACCACTGGACTTGGGGAATTCCATCCCACCAAGGAACTCTGGCTTGGGTTCAGAGGATCCAGCCAGTCAGCAGCAGGGGAGGTCACCTGAGGCTAGGGGGCATCACAGTCCTGGCCTGTCGAGTCTGGCAGGCGAGTTTGCAGGCCAGGACATCACAACTGCTCCAAGAAGGTCAGAGCAAGCAAGGGGACCACCCAAACACTTACAAGACTACGTAAGATGCCTGTCAGCATGTGGACAGGTTTAAGGTCACTTAGAAATCAGAATGCACTCAAAAGAACAAGTGTTTAGTTATAGTCATGCATAATAGTAAATATCCTTGTGGGAGAGATAAAGGATTGATAAGGTATTATCTGTGTAATAGTAAAGTATTATGTTTTGAAATAAGAGGGGTGGGGTGTTATGTCCTGGGCCTGCTGAGTCATTTAGCAGGTGCAGGAGGCTGCAGAAAGGCCCGGGCAGACACGTGAATGCCTGGGACCAGACAGGCTGTCTCCTGCCTTGCACGCATGCACAAGGCGGGAGAAATGCCTTGCATTGATTGGCTGTGACTGTCCCTGCAAGGGGGTATAAGAACAATCCACGCCATTTTGTTTTGGTTCTATTGGAGAAAATAAAGAGAAGACTGTTTTACTTCTTTGCCTCATCTCAATGCCTTTGCGAACGAAACAGAACAGGATACCCAAAGACTAGTTGACAAAGTGTTTCTGGTGGATAGAAGGTAGAATATCAGGATTAGCCAGAGACCTCAGTGCAATTTGCAAATGTTATGCAGAATTTTTATGTTGTCATGAGCATGAAACTATACTTCCAGAAATATCTGCCTTAAAATGAAAAAGAACCAAACCCAATCATTTCTCTATGTAATAATAATAATAATAATAATAATAATAATAATAATAATAATAACAACTTGAATCAATACTCAACGCAGTCCAACTATTTAGCAGCGACATCAGAATGAACTTTGGACTTGGAAAATGTGCTGTACTATCCATGCAACGAGGAAAAATGGCAAAAATAGAAGGAATAGAACTGGGAAATGGAAGCATTGTGAAAGCACTAGCAAAGGATGACGGTTACAAATACCTAGGCATATTGGAAGCAGATAACATCTTGAATGGAAAAGTCAAAGAGTCAACGCAAAAGGAATACATCAGGAGAGTCCACAAAATTTTAAAATCAAAGCTGAATGCTGGAAACATAATTAAAGCCATTAATACATGGGCAGTCCCGGTGATACACTACCCAGCTGGAATTATCAACTGGACTTTGGCTGAACTGGAAAACCTAGACCGGAAAACGCGTAAACTTCTGAATATGCACTATGCTCTACATCCACGAAGTGACATTGACAGGTTGTACCTGCCAAGAAAAATAGGGGGCAGAGGACTATTGCAAATCCACCAAACTGTAGAAGAAGAAAAACGAAGTTTGAATGACTATGTGAATCAAAGTACAGAAAACCTGCTGCAGGCTGTGAAAACAGAGAGCGCTATAAAAATAACAGATACAAAGGCAGAATATAAGGAAAAACGGCTGGATGACAGATTAAATAGATGGAAAACCAAAGCTTTGCATGGACAGCATTTGAAAAGCATTGAAGGAAAATGTGATAACAACTTGACATGGGCATGGCTTAAGATGGGAACCATCAAGAAAGAAACAGAAGGCCTAATACTGGCTGCTCAAGAACAAGCACTACAAACTAATGCCATGAAAGCGAAGATACAAAAATCCACTGACAATCCAAATTGCCGACTTTGCAATGACAATTTGTGAGTACAGCAAAATCGCGCAAACTGATTACAAATCTAGACATGACCGAGCTGCTAAATTAATCCACTGGGCATTGTGTAAAAAATACGACTTGCCTGTGTCCGAAAAGTCATGGGAACATAGGGTGGAAAAAGTTGTTGAGAATGAGAGGGTGAAGATCTTGTGGGACTTTCGAATACAGACAGATCGCCATTTGGAACACAATACGCCGGATATCACAGTTGTAGAGAACCGAAGCGTACAGCTGATTGATATTGCTGTACCTGGAGATGCCAGAGTCGAAGAAAAAGAACTGGAAAAAATTACGAAATATCGCGACCTGGCCATCGAAACTGCGCGATTATGGATGAAACGTGTAACAGTGGTACCCATTGTCATTGGGGCACTGGGAACTATGTCCAAAAACTTTGCAAAACACATCAAGAAACTGCAGCTTCCTGCAATAACTCCAGCAATGTTACAAAAAACTGCGCTACTCGGAACATCTTATATTTTAAGGAGATACCTGGTTCACACCTAGGATGCTGGTAGCAACCCATGTCAACCATCAGCTCCAGCCAATTTGAATGTTCAGTTGACTGAGGTTCATGTTTAATGAATAAAAGATAATAATAATAATAATAATAATAATAAAAGAAACCCAGAAATTTCTGCCCCCTAAGGACATTTGAGGAATACCAGGAACAGAGCTTGGTTTTTACGATGATTATCCCAAGGCTAAGGATGTGCTTGTCCTCATTTGCACGATAGAACTGCCTGCCACATCTGGTTCATACGTGGGACCTAATCAAAAACATTAGATCCAACCGGCAGTATTTGAAATCTACTCACCGTTATACTAAAACAGAAGTAGAAAATGATTTCCCCTCTTAATGGCCACTGAGTTACAGGAGGAAAACAAAGATGCACAACTATTAACCAATTTATTATGTAATTATATTAGTTACTTGTAAGGTAGGTGTTATTTGTTGGAAAACCTGAAGGACCAAGCTGAGCACAGATTCTCCTATGTAGTCACTAAATTGATACCAACTCGATGGCACATAATCAAACCAATCAAGTCTCATTGTTAGGTGAGGGACAAGTGAAGAGGTTGCCAAGCATTCAAATTTTGATCCTGTGTCTGTAGGGATTCTGTGACAGTCAGAAGTGCGAGGACCAGGTGTAAGTCACTTTTTCCAGTGTCACTGTAACTTTGAATGGTCACTATGAAATTCAATGGTGAAAAAAAGTAAGGTTCTACATTTAGACAAGAAAAACCAAATGTACAGGTATAATATAGGGGGTACCCTGCTCAGTAGTAGTAACTGTGAGAGGGATCTTGAAGTCCTAGTGGACAGTCACTTAAATATGAGCCAGCCGTGTGCTGCAGCTGCCAAAAGAGCCAACACAATGCTAGGCTGCATTAACAGAGGGATAGAATCAAAATCACGTAACGTGTTAATACCACTTTACAATGCCTTGGTAAGGCCAGTGGTGAGATTCAGCCAGTTTGCACCAGTTCAGCAGAACCAGTAGCTAACTTTTTGTTGCCCAGGAACAGAATAGACTTCCAGAAGTGGCATCCACATAGAGAACTGGTTGTTCACATATTTGAATCCCACCACTGGGTAAGGCCACACTTGGAATACTGCATCCAGTTTTGGTCACCATGATGTAAAAAAGATGTTGTGACTCTAGAAAGAGTACAGAGAAGAACAACAAAGATGATCAGAGAACTGGAGACTAAAACATATGAGGAATGGTTGCTGGAATTGGGTATGTCTAGTTCAGGGGTAGGCAACCCAAAACACTCAAAGAGCCACTTGGACCCGTTTCCCACCGAAAACAAAACACTGGGAGCCGCAAAACCCTTTTGATATCTAAAATGAAGATAACACTGCATATATTATTATTATTATTATTATTATTATTAATTTTATTTCTATGCCGCCCTATTCCTGGAACTCAGGGCGGCTCACAGCATAAATAGAAATCTAACATAAAATACATATATAAAAAGAACCCCTGAGTTAAAAAAACAATCATCCAACAAACATGCACACAAACATACACTGGCTAGGGGCAAGATGTTAACTGCCCCAGGCCTGTCGGCAAAGATGTGTTTTGAGCAGTTTACGAAAGGCGGAGAGGGTGGGGGCGATATGGATCTCCGGGGGGAGTTGATTCCAGAGGGCCGGGGCCGCAACAGAGAAAGCTCTTCCCTTAGGCCCCACCAGGCGACACTGTCTGGCTGACGGGACCTGGAGAAGGCTGACTCTGTGGGCCCTAACCGGTCGCTGGGTTTCATGGGGCAGCAGACGGTCCCGTAAGTAACCTGGTCCGATGCCATGTAGGGCTTTATAGGTCATAACCAACACTTTGAATTGCGTTCGGAGACCAAGTGGCAGCCAATGCAGCTCGCGGAGTGATGCCGAAATGTGGGCATTTCTGGGCAGGCCCAACACTGCTCGCGCAGCTGCATTCTGCATTACCTGAAGTCTCCGAACGTTTTTCAAAGGTAGCCCCATGTAGAGAGCATTGCAGTAGTCGAACCTCGAGGTGATAAGGGCATGAGTGACTGTGAGAAGAGACTCCCGGTCCAAAAAGGGCCGCAACTGGTGCAGCAGGCGAACCTGGGCAAATGTCCCCCTCGCCACAGCCGAAAGATGATGTTCCAGATTTAGCTGTGGATCGAGGAGCACGCCCAAGTTGCGGACCTTCTCCGAGGGGGTCAACCCCCCCCCAGGTTGATGGATGGATGGATTGAATTATCCTTGGGAGGGAAAACCCACAGCCACTCCGTCTTGTCAGGGTTGAGTTTGAGCCTGTTAGCACCCATCCAAACCCTAACAGCCTCCACACATCGGCACATCACTTCCGCTGCTTCACTGAAGTGACACGGGGTGGAGATGTAAAGCTGGGTATCATCAGCATACTGATGATATCTCACCCCGTGTTGTCGGATGATCTCACCCAGTGGTTTCATGTAAATATTAAACAGCAGAGGGGAGAGGACTGATCCCTGAGGGACCCCACAAGGGAGGAACCTAGGGGTCGACCTCTGACCCCCCGGCAACACCGACTGCGACCGACCAGTGAGGTAGGAGGTGAACCACTGCAAAACAGTGCTCCCGACCCCCAACTCCTCCAGCCGGCGCAGAAGGATACCATGGTCAATGGTATCGAAAGCCGCTGAGAGGTCAAGTAGCACCAGGATAGTGGAAAATCCCCTATCCTGGGCCCGCCAGAGATCATCTGTCAGCGCGACCAAAGCAGTTTCCGTGGAGTAGCCGAGCCTGAATCCTGACTGCTGAGGGCCCAGATAATAGGCCTCATCCAAGGACCGTTGGAGCTGGAGTGACACCACCTTCTCAACAACCTTCCCTATAAAGGGAAGATTGGAGACAGGACGGTAGTTGTTTAATACAGCTGGGTCCAGGGAAGGCTTCTTGAGGAGGGGGCGCACAATTGCCTCCTTGCAGGGAGCCGGAAAGGACCCCTCCCTCAAAGAGGCGTTAACAATCTCCTGAACCCAGCCCCGCATCACTTCCCTGCTGGCCGAAACCAGCCAGGAGGGGCACGGGTCCAATAAACAGGTGGCGGAACTCACAGCTCCAATGGCCTTGTCCACTTCATCAGGTGCTACAGGGTCAAACTCATTCCACACAACAGGATCAAGACGAGTCCCTGTCATCTCGACTGACTCATTGTCAGCCGACACTGCATCCCAACTGGAGTCAAGGTCCATCCGAATCTGGGCGATTTTATCCGCGAAAAACTTATTAAAATCCTCAGCACTACCCTGCAAGGGTGCATCAACCCCCCCCCCCCGATTAAGGAGGGAGCGAGTCACCCTAAACAGGGCGGCTGGGCGGGATTCCGCAGATGCAATCAAGGCGGAATGATGCGCGCATCTTGCCGCCTTGAGCGCCACCTGATAAGTCTTAATATAAGATCTTAATAGTGTTCGGTCAGATACAGATTTACTTTTCCTCCATCGCTTCTCTAGACGTCTCTTCTGGCGCTTCATCCCCCTGAGTTCCTCAGTAAACCAAGGAGATCTCCTGGGTCTGCTACCACAGAGAGGTCGCAGCGGCGCAATCCGGTCAAGAGCCCCCTTCGCAGCCATATTCCAGGCCGTAACCAGGGACTCTGCCGAACTGTGAATGAGAGAATCCGGTATTTCCCCAAGCGTCCTCTAAAAACTCTCTGGGTCCATCAGACGTCTGGGGCGGAACCACCTAATCGGTTCCGCCTCCCTGCAGGGGAGGATTGGAGCCTTGAAAACAAGCCGTAGCAGAAAATGGTCTGACCATGACATAGGCAAGATATCTAAGCCCCTTAAATTCAGATCATTACTCAACTGTTCTGAGAGGAATACCATGTCGGGAGTGTGTCCCCTCTCGTGAGTCGGTCCCTGAACTACTTGAGTCAGGTTCATGGTTGCCATGGTGGCCATGAACTCCTGCGCCAACCCAGAGGATTCGCCGAGCGACGGAAGATTTAAGTCCCCCAAGACAATAAGCCTGGGGAACTCAACCGCCAGCCCAGCAACCTCCTCAAGTAGTGCAGGCAGGGCTGTTGACATGCAGCTGGGAGGCAGGTACGCGAGCAACAAGCCCACCTGAACCCCTAGGTCCAACTTCACAAGGAGCAACTCACAACCCGCAATCTCAGAAACAGCGAGCCTGCGTAGGCTAAAGGTCTTCTTGGCTATAATAGCCACTCCTCCCCCCCTTCCCTGGGGTCGTGGCTGATGCCATACCTGAAACCCGGCTGGGCACATCTCAGAGAGAGGAACTCCTCCCTCCAGGCCCAGCCAGGTCTCGGTCACACATGCAAGGTCGGCCTCCTCATCCAGGAGAAGATCATGGATGAGGGGAGCTTTATTTACAACCGACCTGGCATTGAGCAGCAACAGCCTGAGCTCAGGGTCCGGATTTCGCCCATCACCAGTACTTCAGGCTGAACTCACCGGGTCGGAGCAAGGGATCACTTTTAGACAGCGAGCTCTTGTTCCCCGGGAATGGCCTACCCTGTGGCTCCCGCCATATCTGCCTCTCCCCAGCAAGACCGGTATACTTTGGCCCTCTATCACCCCAGAGCCAGCGCCCCCCCCCCTCCGCCTCTGCCGCGCCAGGCAGGCTAGCCAGTTCATCCCATTCATTCTGTTCAACCACAACTCCATCCATACCCCCAATTTATCCCTCCCACAAAGACCGCCCTTTACACTAAACAGATTAAAACAATAAGCTAATCATCCATTCAACCCGATTCATTCCACAACAGTCAATCCCCCACACATCATTCATAACATCTAACGAATCAATTAAAATAGTATTAAACAAGTTTTGAACAAGCAATAATTAAAAAACAACTCAAAAAAACATAGTAACAAACAGTTGCTCTCAAGAACTCCACAGCCATGTCCCGAAACATCGTCTCTTCCACTGTAGTAAAGCTCTTGAGTGTCGGCGGCTCAGCTGTTCTCTTCCCCTTCGGACTCCCAAAGTTTGGCTCGGCTGCTCGGCGTCTGGGGCGGCTGGCTAGGGCAATGGCTGCTCGGCGGCTCAGCTGTTTCCTTCCCCTTCGGACTCACAAAGTTCGGCTCAGCTGCTCGGCGTCTGAGGCGGCTGGTTAGGGCAATGGCTGCTTGGTGGCTCAGCTGTTTCCTTCCCCTTCGGACTCCCAAAGTTCAGCTCAGCTGCTCGGCGGCTGGGGCGGCTGGTTAGGGCAATGGCTGCTCGGCGGCTCAGTTGTTTCCTTCCCCTTCGGACTCCCAAAGTTCGGCTCAGCTGCTCGGCATCTGGGGCAGCTGGTTAGGGCAATGGCTGCTCGGCGGCTCAGCTGTTCTCTTCCCCTTCGGACTCCCAAAGCTCGGCTTAACTGCTCAGCGTCTGGGGCGGCTGGTTAGGGCAATGGCTGCTCGGCGGCTCAGCTGTTTCCTTCCCCTTCGGACTCCCAAAGTTCGGCTTAGCTGCTCGGCATCTGGGGCGGCTGGTTAGGGCAATGGCTGCTCGACGGCTCAGCTGTTCTCTTCCCCTTCGGACTCATGGATGTCAAGATCTTATGGAATTTTATCTGATTCAGTGTGCACAAGGCCTTACTGTTTGTATTGTTACCAGCTATCCAGTGTTTTAAGGAGTTAGGTAACCTCTTATAAATACATTCATACCTACTAGCTCTGCATAATTTTGAGGTTCAGCCAAAATATATATGTGTGTGTGTGTGTGTGTGTTTGTGTGCGTGTGTGTGTGTGTGTGTGTGTGTGTGTGTTTAGAATTGTTAACAAAGAAATAAGGGATTTCTGATATAGCTATTTCGAGTTCCTTAACTCTCTTCAGTCAGAACTCACCCTTCCGGGATTCGAACCTGGGCAGTCTGCATGCTAGGCAGATGCTTTAACCTCTAAGCCACAGGCTCTCTCCCGCTTTGTCAGTAGTTTTTAATTTTAAATTGCTAACAAAGAATAAATTAGCAATTTAAAATTAAAAACATATATATACTAGTTCCTGTGGATGGCTCTGGGTTGAGCTGAAACAGGTAAAAGAAAGAAGATTTCTTTCTCCCATATTTGGGTTGACAGGGTGCAATTTAAAAAGAAACACTATATATATATATATATATATATATATATATATATATATATATATATATATATATATATATATATATATATATATATATATATATATATATATATATATATATAAAAAAAATTGTTAACAAAGAAATAAGGGATTTCTGAGATAGCTATTTCGAGTTATTTAACTCTCTTCAGTCAGAACTCACCCTTTCCGGGATTCGAACCTGGGCAGTCTGCATGCTAGGCAGAAGCTTTAGTCTCAAGCCACAGGCTCTCTCCCGCTTTGTTAATATTCAGCTTCTGCCTAGCATGCAGACTGCCCAGGTTCGAATCCCAGAAAGGGTGAATTCTGACTGAAGAGAGGTAAATAACTCGAAATAGCTATCTCGGAAATCCCTTATTTGTTTGTTAACAATTTTAAACAACATATATATATATTTGTGCTTGCAGATGGCTCTGGGTTGAGCTGAAACAAGCAAAGGAAAGAATGATTTCTTCCTCCCATATTTGGGTTTACAGGGTGCAATCTAAAAAATAACCACTTGACACACACACACACACACACACACACACACACACACATATATATATATATATATATATATATATATATATATATATATATATATATATATATATATATATATATATATATATATATATATATATATATATATATATATATATATATATATATATATATATATTGTTCTGTCTGGCCTCTCTCAGCTCATTAAAATCCACATAAATATGTCTTTAAGAGGTTTATTTAACACATTTCAAGAGATTCATTGCAAAGCAAGCTGCTGGCATTTTGTTGGCCGGGGAACGGCCAATTCTGATTTATTTACATTCCGCGTTTAACATGCTTTCCCTCCCTTCCAATTAACTCACTCTTTATCTGTAAAGTTGTCCAAGAGCTCATTAATCTTCCGTAGAGTCCAAAAACATCAGAGAACTAAGTTCAAACGAACTGGGCAAGGCATCAAGCTACTCCTTGATAGTAACGTTGCTCGTGACAAAGGCGTAGTCTCTCTGTCCCCTTCTAATATAGTGTCCGATACGTCACTTCCCCTCATTACTTCCTTTTTCCACTTAACTGACACCGTCGCTTATCAAACCTTCGGAATCTCGGATCAAGCCATTTATCTTCTTGATCCAAATCTGACTCCTCACTTTGTGAATCTGATCCAGACTGCCTGTAAATCTCCTCCCTGTCTGGCTCAGCTGCCGGGAGGGGAAAATACCCAGAGGGGCCTGGCTGCTCTTCCTCGGCTGCCGGGAGGGGAAAACACCCAGAGGGGCCTGGCTGCTGATCCTCATATTCTGACACTTCCCAAGCTGGTCTAGGGACACTCACAACACTATCCCCCCCTCAGGCCCCTCCCCTTGGGGCCGGCGCAGGGGATGTGGGTTGTAGGGAAACGCAGTATGAAAATCCCAAATTAACCGAGGAGCCTCAATATCACGAGCATCTACCCAACAGCCAGCGGCTGGCCCACCCCTGGTCCAATCAACCAAATATTGGAAGCGGTCGTTGAGCCATCGGGAATCTCGGATGCCGGACACATCCAACCGGGAAACAGGAACGTGAGCACGGCGAGCTGTCGGGCCCGGATCAGGAGGTCGAAGCGGAGAATCAGGATTAACAGGAACAAGCAAGGAGCGATGAAACACGGGATGTACACGAAGAGACCTAGGTAAAGTCAAACGATAGGTCACCGGATTGATGACCGTCTCCACAGGAAAAGGACCCAGGAAACGTTGATCAAGCTTGCGGTGAATTCGCCCTGGAAACAAGTACTTGGTGGAGAGCCAAACCCGATCTCCAACAGCTAACGGCGGCGTGTCGCGACGAGAGCGGTCTGCAACCCTCTTGTAGTCTTCCTTGGCCTTAGTCAAATGGTGCTTAACCATCTCTTGGACAGACTGGAGTTCGGTTAAATAGTCCTCTGCAACTGGAACTGGAGAATCAAGGAGCGTGAGCGGGAAAAATCTGGGATGATAGCCGTAGTTGGCAAAAAACGGAGTGGTCTGAGTGGAAGTGTGCTGAGAGTTGTTGAAAGCGAATTCGGCCACGGAGAGATATTTGGACCAATCGTTCTGTTGGTCGTTGATGAAACAACGCAAATACTGCTCCAGGATGCCAATCACTTTCTCTGTACCCCCATCAGTCTCTGGGTGATGCGTGGAGGCTAGATTGAGTTGGACTTGAAGCGCAGACATGAGTTCTCTCCAGAACTCCGAGGTGAACTGGGTTCCTTGGTCGGACACTATTTTGTCAGGCAGACCGTGTAGCCGGAAGATATGTTGAATGAACAGCTGAGCAGTGACCTTGGCTGTCGGTATTCTTCGGCAAGGAATGAAATGTGCCATCTTGGTCATCATGTCCACCACTACAAAGACAACGGTGTAGCCGGCAGAAACAGGTAGACAAGTCAAGAAGTCCATGGAAATAGCCCCCCAGGGTCTCTCCGGCGTGGGCAAAGGCTGTAATAATCCCGGAGGGGCTCCTGTGGCATGTTTTGCCTGACGGCACCATACACAGGAATTCACATAAGACTGAACATCATGGCGAAATCTGGGCCACCAAAAAGTCTGAGACACTAAGTGGAGAGTCTTAAAGAACCCAAAATGACCTGCCGCAGGGTTATCATGGCATTGATTCAGGATGAGACCACGGAGTGGGCCTGCTGGAACATATAACAGGTTGCGGAAGCGTAATAGACCCTCGGACAAGGTCCAAGGTGAGTCGGGACCCACCTCTTGCCTCTTCTGTGCCGCAAAGTCATCTAGTTGTTGCGCTTCCCGAATCTGTCGTCGTAGATCTACCGGATCGCGCACGGCTGCGATCGATTCGATAGGCAGAATGGTTCGAAGCGGCAAGGGTTCCTTGATCTGTAGATACTCAGGTTTACGGGACAAGGCATCTGCTCTTTTGTTGTACCCTTTCGGAATGTAGGTGACTTTGAAGTTGAATCGAGCGAAGAACAAAGACCAACGGATCTGACGTTGATTCAATTTCCTGGCAGATTGCAGATATTCCAAGTTTTTATGGTCAGTCCGAACTTCAACTTGGTAACGGGCTCCTTCCAGGTGGTGTCTCCAGGTCTCAAAAGCAGTCTTGATGGCCAATAGCTCCTTTTCCCAAATGGTATAATGGCGTTCGGAGGGACTCAGTTTCCTGAAATAATAAGCACACGGGAACAGGGTGCCGCCATCTTGGCGTGTTTGAAGAAGCACGGCCCCTACAGCAACATCTGAGGCGTCGGCCTCTACTACAAAGGGACGACAAGGATCTGGATACTTGAGAATGGGTTCCTGAACAAACGCCTTCTTGAGGGTCTGAAACGCCTGTTGCTCGGCATCGCCCCACTGGAATTTAATGCCTTTCCGTAACAGTCTAGTAAGGGGCGCAGTCAAGGCAGAAAATCTCGGAATGAATATCCTGTAATAGTTCGCAAATCCCAAAAGTCTTTGGACATCTTTTGCTTTACACGGTGGTTGCCAGGTTTGTTAGGCCTCAACCTTGCCAGGACCCATGGCGATGCCTTGTGGAGAAACCACATGTCCCAGAAACTCAATGGTGGTTTGATAGAATTGACATTTCTCTAACTTGGCATAAAGGTGATGCTCTCTCAAGCGTTGTAGAACTTGACGGAGATGCTGGAGATGAGTTGCTCGTGACGGGGAGTAAATCAGGATGTCATCGAGGTAAACCACCACAAATTGATCTAATAAATCCCGGAAGATGTCATTCATGAAATGTTGAAAGACGGCCGGAGCATTGGTGAGTCCAAAGGGCATGACGGTATATTCAAAATGACCATACCTGGTCCCAAACGCGGTTTTCCACTCGTCCCCCTCTTGGATGCGAACCAAGTTGTAAGCACCCCGTAGATCTATCTTGGTGAAGATGGTCGCTGATCGGAGACGGTCCATGAGATCAGGAATCAAAGGCAGAGGGTACCGGTTGCGCACCGTGATGGCATTGAGCTTGCGATAGTCACAGCATAGGCGTAAATCTCCGGTTTTCTTCTTCACGAATAACACAGGAGCTGACAAAGGCGAGGAAGAGGGACGAATGAAACCCCTGGCCAGGTTTTTGTCCACAAAGTCTTTTAATGCGGCCAACTCGGGTTCTGACATGGAGTAAAGGCGTCCCCTTGGAAGCTTGGCATTTGGCAGCAAATCAATGGCACAGTCATATGGTCTATGCGGAGGCAATTGGTCTGCTTCTTTCTCACTGAATATATCTGCAAAGTCCGCTAGGTCGGCCGGCAAGGTGATGTCAGGGTGGGATGGTAGCTGGGCTGCGCAAACTTGGCGTACGTGGTCTACGCATTGCAAACTGGGAAATGAAACACAGTTCTGGGACCACACCACACAAGGATCATGGGTTCTCAACCAGGCTAGGCCGAGAACTACGGGGAAATGAAGTCCCTTGGTAATATAGAATTGGATGGCTTCTTCATGTTGTCCTATGACCAGGCGTATGGGCTGGGTCATGAACTTGATCGGTCCAGACAACAACTCACGACCATCGATTGTCTCAACCAACATAGGTGGCTTCACGGAGCACAAAGGTATGGCATGCTGACAAGCGAAAGCTTCATCCATGAAATTAGTGGTGGCTCCGGAATCCAACAAGGCGTGTGCCGGAATGCCCTGGGCATGATTTCCCAGAAGTATATTGGTTGCTAGGATCAGATGTCTCGGAGGACCGGGGTCTTCGTCTGCGGAACTGGGACTGGGTTTGGCGCCTGCCCGACCCAACGTTTCCATTAGGCCGGGCTCTGGCCGTTTCCCGGCAAGGTGGCTTGAAACTGCTGAGTGGGAGGCCGAGCTGGAACAGGAGTAGGACCTGTCGTACCACGTCGTTTCTGGGGGCAGGCCATGACGTAGTGACCCATCTCTCCACAGTACAGGCACAATCCCTCAGCTCTCCGTCTTGCCTTCTCAGCCTCGGTCAAGCGAGATCTGGCTGCACCAAGATCCATGGGCTCATCTCTGGCCATGGGTACAGGACGCCTCTCAGTGTAAGCCGGCAATGGTTGGAAAATACGTCTGGGGGCCGGGATGGGTGGAGTGATAGGTAGGGTCTGGAATCCTCTGCGTGGTGCAGGAACTGGCTTGGTACTTCCGGTGACTGGAACCATCTGTTTGACCAGGCGGGCATCCGTGGCTTGCGTTTGCGCCTCAATAGCCAAACAATGTTGGTATAATGCATCCAGGGTCGCGGGTATTACCGTATGTCTCAATCCATTCAAGATCTGGGAAGACAGCCCATCTTGAAAGATTTCCATGAGAGCCTCATCATTCCAATTAATTTCTTGAGCCAGGCGGCGAAAATCTGATATATATTCCGCTACGCAGCGCGATCCTTGACGTAACTCTCGTATCCGCCTGGTGGCAGTTTGTCTACGAAGGGGGTCAGCAAATTCTCTTTCCATCAGCTGGCAGAATCCTGCATAATTGCGCAGAACAGGGTCTGGTCCTTCTATCATAGGAGACGACCAATCAGCAGCTGGACCAGAGAGTAAACTTAAAATGAAAGCCACTTTAGTTTCATCAAGCTGGAAATCTGCTGGAGTTGAGGCAATGAATGTTCTGCATTGGTTTAAAAACGCTGGAAATTTACTACGCTCTCCAGTGAACTTATCAGGCAAGGCTAAATAGCATCTGCTTTGTCTGGGTGGGGGTGGAGCTGGGGCTGGAACTACTGCATTTTGCTGAATCTGCTGTTGCAAATCACCAATTTGTTGCTGGAGAGCTTGAACTAATTGATACAAAACCGGATTATCTGCGAGCAGCTGCTCCATGACGTCACTGAAAGCTCGGACTAATTTTCCATCTTTTCTGCTTTTGGGTCACGAGCAATCTGTTCTGTCTGGCCTCTCTCAGCTCATTAAAATCCACATAAATATGTCTTTAAGAGGTTTATTTAACACATTTCAAGAGATTCATTGCAAAGCAAGCTGCTGGCATTTTGTTGGCCGGGGAACGGCCAATTCTGATTTATTTACATTCCGCGTTTAACATGCTTTCCCTCCCTTCCAATTAACTCACTCTTTATCTGTAAAGTTGTCCAAGAGCTCATTAATCTTCCGTAGAGTCCAAAAACATCAGAGAACTAAGTTCAAACGAACTGGGCAAGGCATCAAGCTACTCCTTGATAGTAACGTTGCTCGTGACAAAGGCGTAGTCTCTCTGTCCCCTTCTAATATAGTGTCCGATACGTCACTTCCCCTCATTACTTCCTTTTTCCACTTAACTGACACCGTCGCTTATCAAACCTTCGGAATCTCGGATCAAGCCATTTATCTTCTTGATCCAAATCTGACTCCTCACTTTGTGAATCTGATCCAGACTGCCTGTAAATCTCCTCCCTGTCTGGCTCAGCTGCCGGGAGGGGAAAATACCCAGAGGGGCCTGGCTGCTCTTCCTCGGCTGCCGGGAGGGGAAAACACCCAGAGGGGCCTGGCTGCTGATCCTCATATTCTGACACTTCCCAAGCTGGTCTAGGGACACTCACAACACTATCCCCCCCTCAGGCCCCTCCCCTTGGGGCCGGCGCAGGGGATGTGGGTTGTAGGGAAACGCAGTATGAAAATCCCAAATTAACCGAGGAGCCTCAATATCACGAGCATCTACCCAACAGCCAGCGGCTGGCCCACCCCTGGTCCAATCAACCAAATATTGGAAGCGGTCGTTGAGCCATCGGGAATCTCGGATGCCGGACACATCCAACCGGGAAACAGGAACGTGAGCACGGCGAGCTGTCGGGCCCGGATCAGGAGGTCGAAGCGGAGAATCAGGATTAACAGGAACAAGCAAGGAGCGATGAAACACGGGATGTACACGAAGAGACCTAGGTAAAGTCAAACGATAGGTCACCGGATTGATGACCGTCTCCACAGGAAAAGGACCCAGGAAACGTTGATCAAGCTTGCGGTGAATTCGCCCTGGAAACAAGTACTTGGTGGAGAGCCAAACCCGATCTCCAACAGCTAACGGCGGCGTGTCGCGACGAGAGCGGTCTGCAACCCTCTTGTAGTCTTCCTTGGCCTTAGTCAAATGGTGCTTAACCATCTCTTGGACAGACTGGAGTTCGGTTAAATAGTCCTCTGCAACTGGAACTGGAGAATCAAGGAGCGTGAGCGGGAAAAATCTGGGATGATAGCCGTAGTTGGCAAAAAACGGAGTGGTCTGAGTGGAAGTGTGCTGAGAGTTGTTGAAAGCGAATTCGGCCACGGAGAGATATTTGGACCAATCGTTCTGTTGGTCGTTGATGAAACAACGCAAATACTGCTCCAGGATGCCAATCACTTTCTCTGTACCCCCATCAGTCTCTGGGTGATGCGTGGAGGCTAGATTGAGTTGGACTTGAAGCGCAGACATGAGTTCTCTCCAGAACTCCGAGGTGAACTGGGTTCCTTGGTCGGACACTATTTTGTCAGGCAGACCGTGTAGCCGGAAGATATGTTGAATGAACAGCTGAGCAGTGACCTTGGCTGTCGGTATTCTTCGGCAAGGAATGAAATGTGCCATCTTGGTCATCATGTCCACCACTACAAAGACAACGGTGTAGCCGGCAGAAACAGGTAGACAAGTCAAGAAGTCCATGGAAATAGCCCCCCAGGGTCTCTCCGGCGTGGGCAAAGGCTGTAATAATCCCGGAGGGGCTCCTGTGGCATGTTTTGCCTGACGGCACCATACACAGGAATTCACATAAGACTGAACATCATGGCGAAATCTGGGCCACCAAAAAGTCTGAGACACTAAGTGGAGAGTCTTAAAGAACCCAAAATGACCTGCCGCAGGGTTATCATGGCATTGATTCAGGATGAGACCACGGAGTGGGCCTGCTGGAACATATAACAGGTTGCGGAAGCGTAATAGACCCTCGGACAAGGTCCAAGGTGAGTCGGGACCCACCTCTTGCCTCTTCTGTGCCGCAAAGTCATCTAGTTGTTGCGCTTCCCGAATCTGTCGTCGTAGATCTACCGGATCGCGCACGGCTGCGATCGATTCGATAGGCAGAATGGTTCGAAGCGGCAAGGGTTCCTTGATCTGTAGATACTCAGGTTTACGGGACAAGGCATCTGCTCTTTTGTTGTACCCTTTCGGAATGTAGGTGACTTTGAAGTTGAATCGAGCGAAGAACAAAGACCAACGGATCTGACGTTGATTCAATTTCCTGGCAGATTGCAGATATTCCAAGTTTTTATGGTCAGTCCGAACTTCAACTTGGTAACGGGCTCCTTCCAGGTGGTGTCTCCAGGTCTCAAAAGCAGTCTTGATGGCCAATAGCTCCTTTTCCCAAATGGTATAATGGCGTTCGGAGGGACTCAGTTTCCTGAAATAATAAGCACACGGGAACAGGGTGCCGCCATCTTGGCGTGTTTGAAGAAGCACGGCCCCTACAGCAACATCTGAGGCGTCGGCCTCTACTACAAAGGGACGACAAGGATCTGGATACTTGAGAATGGGTTCCTGAACAAACGCCTTCTTGAGGGTCTGAAACGCCTGTTGCTCGGCATCGCCCCACTGGAATTTAATGCCTTTCCGTAACAGTCTAGTAAGGGGCGCAGTCAAGGCAGAAAATCTCGGAATGAATATCCTGTAATAGTTCGCAAATCCCAAAAGTCTTTGGACATCTTTTGCTTTACACGGTGGTTGCCAGGTTTGTTAGGCCTCAACCTTGCCAGGACCCATGGCGATGCCTTGTGGAGAAACCACATGTCCCAGAAACTCAATGGTGGTTTGATAGAATTGACATTTCTCTAACTTGGCATAAAGGTGATGCTCTCTCAAGCGTTGTAGAACTTGACGGAGATGCTGGAGATGAGTTGCTCGTGACGGGGAGTAAATCAGGATGTCATCGAGGTAAACCACCACAAATTGATCTAATAAATCCCGGAAGATGTCATTCATGAAATGTTGAAAGACGGCCGGAGCATTGGTGAGTCCAAAGGGCATGACGGTATATTCAAAATGACCATACCTGGTCCCAAACGCGGTTTTCCACTCGTCCCCCTCTTGGATGCGAACCAAGTTGTAAGCACCCCGTAGATCTATCTTGGTGAAGATGGTCGCTGATCGGAGACGGTCCATGAGATCAGGAATCAAAGGCAGAGGGTACCGGTTGCGCACCGTGATGGCATTGAGCTTGCGATAGTCACAGCATAGGCGTAAATCTCCGGTTTTCTTCTTCACGAATAACACAGGAGCTGACAAAGGCGAGGAAGAGGGACGAATGAAACCCCTGGCCAGGTTTTTGTCCACAAAGTCTTTTAATGCGGCCAACTCGGGTTCTGACATGGAGTAAAGGCGTCCCCTTGGAAGCTTGGCATTTGGCAGCAAATCAATGGCACAGTCATATGGTCTATGCGGAGGCAATTGGTCTGCTTCTTTCTCACTGAATATATCTGCAAAGTCCGCTAGGTCGGCCGGCAAGGTGATGTCAGGGTGGGATGGTAGCTGGGCTGCGCAAACTTGGCGTACGTGGTCTACGCATTGCAAACTGGGAAATGAAACACAGTTCTGGGACCACACCACACAAGGATCATGGGTTCTCAACCAGGCTAGGCCGAGAACTACGGGGAAATGAAGTCCCTTGGTAATATAGAATTGGATGGCTTCTTCATGTTGTCCTATGACCAGGCGTATGGGCTGGGTCATGAACTTGATCGGTCCAGACAACAACTCACGACCATCGATTGTCTCAACCAACATAGGTGGCTTCACAGAGCACAAAGGTATGGCATGCTGACAAGCGAAAGCTTCATCCATGAAATTAGTGGTGGCTCCGGAATCCAACAAGGCGTGTGCCGGAATGCCCTGGGCATGATTTCCCAGAAGTATATTGGTTGCTAGGATCAGATGTCTCGGAGGACCGGGGTCTTCGTCTGCGGAACTGGGACTGGGTTTGGCGCCTGCCCGACCCAACGTTTCCATTAGGCCGGGCTCTGGCCGTTTCCCGGCAAGGTGGCTTGAAACTGCTGAGTGGGAGGCCGAGCTGGAACAGGAGTAGGACCTGTCGTACCACGTCGTTTCTGGGGGCAGGCCATGACGTAGTGACCCATCTCTCCACAGTACAGGCACAATCCCTCAGCTCTCCGTCTTGCCTTCTCAGCCTCGGTCAAGCGAGATCTGGCTGCACCAAGATCCATGGGCTCATCTCTGGCCATGGGTACAGGACGCCTCTCAGTGTAAGCCGGCAATGGTTGGAAAATACGTCTGGGGGCCGGGATGGGTGGAGTGATAGGTAGGGTCTGGAATCCTCTGCGTGGTGCAGGAACTGGCTTGGTACTTCCGGTGACTGGAACCATCTGTTTGACCAGGCGGGCATCCGTGGCTTGCGTTTGCGCCTCAATAGCCAAACAATGTTGGTATAATGCATCCAGGGTCGCGGGTATTACCGTATGTCTCAATCCATTCAAGATCTGGGAAGACAGCCCATCTTGAAAGATTTCCATGAGAGCCTCATCATTCCAATTAATTTCTTGAGCCAGGCGGCGAAAATCTGATATATATTCCACTACGCAGCGCGATCCTTGACGTAACTCTCGTATCCGCCTGGTGGCAGTTTGTCTACGAAGGGGGTCAGCAAATTCTCTTTCCATCAGCTGGCAGAATCCTGCATAATTGCGCAGAACAGGGTCTGGTCCTTCTATCATAGGAGACGACCAATCAGCAGCTGGACCAGAGAGTAAACTTAAAATGAAAGCCACTTTAGTTTCATCAAGCTGGAAATCTGCTGGAGTTGAGGCAATGAATGTTCTGCATTGGTTTAAAAACGCTGGAAATTTACTACGCTCTCCAGTGAACTTATCAGGCAAGGCTAAATAGCATCTGCTTTGTCTGGGTGGGGGTGGAGCTGGGGCTGGAACTACTGCATTTTGCTGAATCTGCTGTTGCAAATCACCAATTTGTTGCTGGAGAGCTTGAACTAATTGATACAAAACCGGATTATCTGCGAGCAGCTGCTCCATGACGTCACTGAAAGCTCGGACTAATTTTCCATCTTTTCTGCTTTTGGGTCACGAGCAATCTGTTCTGTCTGGCCTCTCTCAGCTCATTAAAATCCACATAAATATGTCTTTAAGAGGTTTATTTAACACATTTCAAGAGATTCATTGCAAAGCAAGCTGCTGGCATTTTGTTGGCCGGGGAACGGCCAATTCTGATTTATTTACATTCCGCGTTTAACATGCTCTCCCTCCCTTCCAATTAACTCACTCTTTATCTGTAAAGTTGTCCAAGAGCTCATTAATCTTCCGTAGAGTCCAAAAACATCAGAGAACTAAGTTCAAACGAACTGGGCAAGGCATCAAGCTACTCCTTGATAGTAACGTTGCTCGTGACAAAGGCGTAGTCTCTCTGTCCCCTTCTAATATAGTGTCCGATACGTCACTTCCCCTCATTACTTCCTTTTTCCACTTAACTGACACCGTCGCTTATCAAACCTTCGGAATCTCGGATCAAGCCATTTATCTTCTTGATCCAAATCTGACTCCTCACTTTGTGAATCTGATCCAGACTGCCTGTAAATCTCCTCCCTGTCTGGCTCAGCTGCCGGGAGGGGAAAATACCCAGAGGGGCCTGGCTGCTCTTCCTCGGCTGCCGGGAGGGGAAAACACCCAGAGGGGCCTGGCTGCTGATCCTCATATTCTGACACTTCCCAAGCTGGTCTAGGGACACTCACAACACTATCCCCCCCTCAGGCCCCTCCCCTTGGGGCCGGCGCAGGGGATGTGGGTTGTAGGGAAACGCAGTATGAAAATCCCAAATTAACCGAGGAGCCTCAATATCACGAGCATCTACCCAACAGCCAGCGGCTGGCCCACCCCTGGTCCAATCAACCAAATATTGGAAGCGGTCGTTGAGCCATCGGGAATCTCGGATGCCGGACACATCCAACCGGGAAACAGGAACGTGAGCACGGCGAGCTGTCGGGCCCGGATCAGGAGGTCGAAGCGGAGAATCAGGATTAACAGGAACAAGCAAGGAGCGATGAAACACGGGATGTACACGAAGAGACCTAGGTAAAGTCAAACGATAGGTCACCGGATTGATGACCGTCTCCACAGGAAAAGGACCCAGGAAACGTTGATCAAGCTTGCGGTGAATTCGCCCTGGAAACAAGTACTTGGTGGAGAGCCAAACCCGATCTCCAACAGCTAACGGCGGCGTGTCGCGACGAGAGCGGTCTGCAACCCTCTTGTAGTCTTCCTTGGCCTTAGTCAAATGGTGCTTAACCATCTCTTGGACAGACTGGAGTTCGGTTAAATAGTCCTCTGCAACTGGAACTGGAGAATCAAGGAGCGTGAGCGGGAAAAATCTGGGATGATAGCCGTAGTTGGCAAAAAACGGAGTGGTCTGAGTGGAAGTGTGCTGAGAGTTGTTGAAAGCGAATTCGGCCACGGAGAGATATTTGGACCAATCGTTCTGTTGGTCGTTGATGAAACAACGCAAATACTGCTCCAGGATGCCAATCACTTTCTCTGTACCCCCATCAGTCTCTGGGTGATGCGTGGAGGCTAGATTGAGTTGGACTTGAAGCGCAGACATGAGTTCTCTCCAGAACTCCGAGGTGAACTGGGTTCCTTGGTCGGACACTATTTTGTCAGGCAGACCGTGTAGCCGGAAGATATGTTGAATGAACAGCTGAGCAGTGACCTTGGCTGTCGGTATTCTTCGGCAAGGAATGAAATGTGCCATCTTGGTCATCATGTCCACCACTACAAAGACAACGGTGTAGCCGGCAGAAACAGGTAGACAAGTCAAGAAGTCCATGGAAATAGCCCCCCAGGGTCTCTCCGGCGTGGGCAAAGGCTGTAATAATCCCGGAGGGGCTCCTGTGGCATGTTTTGCCTGACGGCACCATACACAGGAATTCACATAAGACTGAACATCATGGCGAAATCTGGGCCACCAAAAAGTCTGAGACACTAAGTGGAGAGTCTTAAAGAACCCAAAATGACCTGCCGCAGGGTTATCATGGCATTGATTCAGGATGAGACCACGGAGTGGGCCTGCTGGAACATATAACAGGTTGCGGAAGCGTAATAGACCCTCGGACAAGGTCCAAGGTGAGTCGGGACCCACCTCTTGCCTCTTCTGTGCCGCAAAGTCATCTAGTTGTTGCGCTTCCCGAATCTGTCGTCGTAGATCTACCGGATCGCGCACGGCTGCGATCGATTCGATAGGCAGAATGGTTCGAAGCGGCAAGGGTTCCTTGATCTGTAGATACTCAGGTTTACGGGACAAGGCATCTGCTCTTTTGTTGTACCCTTTCGGAATGTAGGTGACTTTGAAGTTGAATCGAGCGAAGAACAAAGACCAACGGATCTGACGTTGATTCAATTTCCTGGCAGATTGCAGATATTCCAAGTTTTTATGGTCAGTCCGAACTTCAACTTGGTAACGGGCTCCTTCCAGGTGGTGTCTCCAGGTCTCAAAAGCAGTCTTGATGGCCAATAGCTCCTTTTCCCAAATGGTATAATGGCGTTCGGAGGGACTCAGTTTCCTGAAATAATAAGCACACGGGAACAGGGTGCCGCCATCTTGGCGTGTTTGAAGAAGCACGGCCCCTACAGCAACATCTGAGGCGTCGGCCTCTACTACAAAGGGACGACAAGGATCTGGATACTTGAGAATGGGTTCCTGAACAAACGCCTTCTTGAGGGTCTGAAACGCCTGTTGCTCGGCATCGCCCCACTGGAATTTAATGCCTTTCCGTAACAGTCTAGTAAGGGGCGCAGTCAAGGCAGAAAATCTCGGAATGAATATCCTGTAATAGTTCGCAAATCCCAAAAGTCTTTGGACATCTTTTGCTTTACACGGTGGTTGCCAGGTTTGTTAGGCCTCAACCTTGCCAGGACCCATGGCGATGCCTTGTGGAGAAACCACATGTCCCAGAAACTCAATGGTGGTTTGATAGAATTGACATTTCTCTAACTTGGCATAAAGGTGATGCTCTCTCAAGCGTTGTAGAACTTGACGGAGATGCTGGAGATGAGTTGCTCGTGACGGGGAGTAAATCAGGATGTCATCGAGGTAAACCACCACAAATTGATCTAATAAATCCCGGAAGATGTCATTCATGAAATGTTGAAAGACGGCCGGAGCATTGGTGAGTCCAAAGGGCATGACGGTATATTCAAAATGACCATACCTGGTCCCAAACGCGGTTTTCCACTCGTCCCCCTCTTGGATGCGAACCAAGTTGTAAGCACCCCGTAGATCTATCTTGGTGAAGATGGTCGCTGATCGGAGACGGTCCATGAGATCAGGAATCAAAGGCAGAGGGTACCGGTTGCGCACCGTGATGGCATTGAGCTTGCGATAGTCACAGCATAGGCGTAAATCTCCGGTTTTCTTCTTCACGAATAACACAGGAGCTGACAAAGGCGAGGAAGAGGGACGAATGAAACCCCTGGCCAGGTTTTTGTCCACAAAGTCTTTTAATGCGGCCAACTCGGGTTCTGACATGGAGTAAAGGCGTCCCCTTGGAAGCTTGGCATTTGGCAGCAAATCAATGGCACAGTCATATGGTCTATGCGGAGGCAATTGGTCTGCTTCTTTCTCACTGAATATATCTGCAAAGTCCGCTAGGTCGGCCGGCAAGGTGATGTCAGGGTGGGATGGTAGCTGGGCTGCGCAAACTTGGCGTACGTGGTCTACGCATTGCAAACTGGGAAATGAAACACAGTTCTGGGACCACACCACACAAGGATCATGGGTTCTCAACCAGGCTAGGCCGAGAACTACGGGGAAATGAAGTCCCTTGGTAATATAGAATTGGATGGCTTCTTCATGTTGTCCTATGACCAGGCGTATGGGCTGGGTCATGAACTTGATCGGTCCAGACAACAACTCACGACCATCGATTGTCTCAACCAACATAGGTGGCTTCACAGAGCACAAAGGTATGGCATGCTGACAAGCGAAAGCTTCATCCATGAAATTAGTGGTGGCTCCGGAATCCAACAAGGCGTGTGCCGGAATGCCCTGGGCATGATTTCCCAGAAGTATATTGGTTGCTAGGATCAGATGTCTCGGAGGACCGGGGTCTTCGTCTGCGGAACTGGGACTGGGTTTGGCGCCTGCCCGACCCAACGTTTCCATTAGGCCGGGCTCTGGCCGTTTCCCGGCAAGGTGGCTTGAAACTGCTGAGTGGGAGGCCGAGCTGGAACAGGAGTAGGACCTGTCGTACCACGTCGTTTCTGGGGGCAGGCCATGACGTAGTGACCCATCTCTCCACAGTACAGGCACAATCCCTCAGCTCTCCGTCTTGCCTTCTCAGCCTCGGTCAAGCGAGATCTGGCTGCACCAAGATCCATGGGCTCATCTCTGGCCATGGGTACAGGACGCCTCTCAGTGTAAGCCGGCAATGGTTGGAAAATACGTCTGGGGGCCGGGATGGGTGGAGTGATAGGTAGGGTCTGGAATCCTCTGCGTGGTGCAGGAACTGGCTTGGTACTTCCGGTGACTGGAACCATCTGTTTGACCAGGCGGGCATCCGTGGCTTGCGTTTGCGCCTCAATAGCCAAACAATGTTGGTATAATGCATCCAGGGTCGCGGGTATTACCGTATGTCTCAATCCATTCAAGATCTGGGAAGACAGCCCATCTTGAAAGATTTCCATGAGAGCCTCATCATTCCAATTAATTTCTTGAGCCAGGCGGCGAAAATCTGATATATATTCCACTACGCAGCGCGATCCTTGACGTAACTCTCGTATCCGCCTGGTGGCAGTTTGTCTACGAAGGGGGTCAGCAAATTCTCTTTCCATCAGCTGGCAGAATCCTGCATAATTGCGCAGAACAGGGTCTGGTCCTTCTATCATAGGAGACGACCAATCAGCAGCTGGACCAGAGAGTAAACTTAAAATGAAAGCCACTTTAGTTTCATCAAGCTGGAAATCTGCTGGAGTTGAGGCAATGAATGTTCTGCATTGGTTTAAAAACGCTGGAAATTTACTACGCTCTCCAGTGAACTTATCAGGCAAGGCTAAATAGCATCTGCTTTGTCTGGGTGGGGGTGGAGCTGGGGCTGGAACTACTGCATTTTGCTGAATCTGCTGTTGCAAATCACCAATTTGTTGCTGGAGAGCTTGAACTAATTGATACAAAACCGGATTATCTGCGAGCAGCTGCTCCATGACGTCACTGAAAGCTCGGACTAATTTTCCATCTTTTCTGCTTTTGGGTCACGAGCAATCTGTTCTGTCTGGCCTCTCTCAGCTCATTAAAATCCACATAAATATGTCTTTAAGAGGTTTATTTAACACATTTCAAGAGATTCATTGCAAAGCAAGCTGCTGGCATTTTGTTGGCCGGGGAACGGCCAATTCTGATTTATTTACATTCCGCGTTTAACATGCTCTCCCTCCCTTCCAATTAACTCACTCTTTATCTGTAAAGTTGTCCAAGAGCTCATTAATCTTCCGTAGAGTCCAAAAACATCAGAGAACTAAGTTCAAACGAACTGGGCAAGGCATCAAGCTACTCCTTGATAGTAACGTTGCTCGTGACAAAGGCGTAGTCTCTCTGTCCCCTTCTAATATAGTGTCCGATACGTCACTTCCCCTCATTACTTCCTTTTTCCACTTAACTGACACCGTCGCTTATCAAACCTTCGGAATCTCGGATCAAGCCATTTATCTTCTTGATCCAAATCTGACTCCTCACTTTGTGAATCTGATCCAGACTGCCTGTAAATCTCCTCCCTGTCTGGCTCAGCTGCCGGGAGGGGAAAATACCCAGAGGGGCCTGGCTGCTCTTCCTCGGCTGCCGGGAGGGGAAAACACCCAGAGGGGCCTGGCTGCTGATCCTCATATTCTGACACTTCCCAAACTGGTCTATATATATATATATATATATATATATATATATATATATATATATATATATATATATATATATATATATATATATATATATATATATATATATATATATATATATATATATATATATATATATATATATATATATATATATATATATATATATATATATATATATATATATATATATATATATATATATATATATAATTTCTTTGTTTTCTGAGGTTTTCGCGGGTGTTTGTATGTAGGTCTTTGGTTCTTCGGGTTTTCTCCCACGTAGAATTTGAAGTGTCTTGGCGACGTTTCGACGAAGTCCCATTCGTCATCTTCAGGCTGGTGCTTTCGGCTTCGTGCTTCTAGGAGCAATGTGTGACTGTAGCTGTTTCTTCCTTTTAACTGCCAGTGGGGGTTTGAACTGATTGGCTGGGAGCTCAGCTGCGTTCTGATTGGGTGAAAGTGTGTTCTGATTGGTTAGGGGCTTGGCTGTGCTCTGATTGGATGGGGAGTTGGCTGTGCTCTGATTGGATGTGGGAGTGTTCTGTTTGGGTGGGGGCTTTGTTGTGCTCAAGTTAGTCTGAGTTACAGGGGGATTAGAGATGGTGAGAAGCCAAACAGCTATGCAGCTCACCATGTAACCTGAAACAAGACACCAGCA
The DNA here is from genome assembly GCA_034064705.1 of Bothrops alternatus. NCBI lineage: Eukaryota > Metazoa > Chordata > Lepidosauria > Squamata > Viperidae > Bothrops > Bothrops alternatus. The sequence continues at coordinate 836,985 of JARGCV010000148.1, read as the reverse complement.
TAATAATCCTACCAGCAGACAAGGGCAACGCCACGGTGGTCATGAATACATCTGACTACCAAACCAAATTAACCAACCTACTCCAAGACTCCACATACAAACCCCTAAACACAGATCCCACCACCTACCTGGAAAAAACCACTAGATCCAAAATAAAAGCCTCCCCCATCAGCGAAGAGATCCAGCAAAGAATCATTCCCAGAGAGAAATCATCCAGATGCCCTAAGCTCTATGGTCTCCCCAAGATACACAAAGAAGGAACCCCACTTAGACCCATAGTCAGCTCCATAGGCTCACCTCTACAAAACCTAGCCAAATTTCTCGCCAAACAACTACAGCCCTATGCAGAATGCATCACCTCACACGCAAAAAACTCATTCCAGTTCATAGAGATCATAAAGAAACAAAACTTACAGCCCAGCGACCTACTCGTTAGCTTCGATGTCATATCCCTCTTCACCCAAGTGCCAATCAAAGAAGCCTTAACAGCTATCCAAAACAAATATAACCCCCCCAAACACATCCTAGATCTGACCAACCACTGTCTATCCAACACATACTTCATCTATAACGGACAAAAATACAAACAAATAGAAGGAGCACCCATGGGATCACCCCTCACCTGTCATTGCAAACCTCTACATGGAACATTTTGAAACCCAAGCCCTAGAAAAATCTGATCACAAACCCAAACTCTGGCTCAGATACGTAGATGACACCTTCGTAATCTGGCCACATGGGAAAGAAAAACTGGACAACTTCCTCACACACCTCAACAGCCTACACCCCAAAATACAGTTCACCATGGAAACAGAAGCTAATAACCAACTTCCCTTCCTGGATGTCTTAGTCTACAAGAAATCCAATGGCTCCCTAGGACACACCATCTACCAGAAGAAAACACACACAAACCGCTATCTGCATGCACTCTCAAACCACCACCCAGCACAGATCAACTCCGTAGCCAAGACACTCATCTCCAGAACCAAATGCCTAGCTGACGAACAACACCTAAAAACCGAACTACACACTCTCACTAATGTACTAGCATCCAACGGATTCCAAAGAAATAAGATTTTCAACTTAATCCAAAAAGAAACTCCCACTAAAATCCAAGACAGAGAACAAGAAAATGGCAAAGTCCTCCTCCCATACATAAAAGGCACCACAGACAGAATCAGCAAGATCCTGCACAAACATAACATCAAAACAGCATTCTGCAAAAACAGAAAAATATCCACCATCCTAAGAAACCCCAAAACAAAATTGAGTTAGAAAATCAAGGAGTATATGAAATCCCATGTACTGCTTGCCCCACCACATACATCGGTCAAACCAACAGAAGAATAAGTGCACGCATTGAAGAACACAAAAACTCAGTCAAAAAAGAGGAACCAACTTCTTCCCTGGTCCAACACCTTAAAGCCACAGGACATGAAATTGATTTCAAAAAGACCAGAACTATTGCCAAAACTGAACACTTTAATAACAGAATAATCAGATAAGCCATCGAGATAGAAAAACGCCCACACAGCATGAACAAACGAGATGGTACCTCCCGCCTACCAGCCATTTGGAAACCCGCCCTTATTGACAAACGAGTCCATAACACCAGACCTACACTCACAAAAACCACACAGGATGTCACCACCACACATCCAGGCAAAAAGCAAACCAAACCCACACCGATGATGAGGCACGACCACAAACCAGAAGCCAGACCACAGCTGCATCATTAGCTACCTTAAACCCCTCCAATCCATACATGAAGCAAACTGACACCCACCATGAAGATGAGGCACAACCACGAACGCGAAGCCAAACAGCTATGCAGCTCACCAGCTCTAATCCCCTGTAACTCAGACTAACCTGAGCACAACAAAGCCCCCACCCAAACAGAACACTCCCCCAGCCAATCAGAGCACAGCCAACCTCCCATCCAATCAGAGCACAGCCAAGCCCCTAACCAATCAGAACATAAAGGTAAAAAAGGGTGTATGCAGTGTTATCTTCATTTTAGATGTCAAAAGGGTCTCTCTCTCTCTGTCTCTCCCCCCTCTCTCTCCCTCTCTTTCTCCCTCTCTTTCTCCTTCTTTCTCTCTTTCCTCTCCCTCTCTCTTTCTCTCTCTCTCTTTTTCCTCTCTCTCTCTCTCTCTCCCCTCTCTCTCTCTCTCCCCCCTCTCTCCCTCTCTCCAATCTTCTGCTCACCTGGCAAACTGGCTTCAAGCTGTTCTCCAACAAGCTCAGAGGTAGGCAACCTCGGCTCTTTTATGACTCATGGACTTCAACTCCCAGAATTCCTGAGTCAGCATAGCTGGGCTAGCTAGCTCTCTTCTGCCCTTCCTGCTTCCTGCAGAGATGCAGCAAAGGGAGGAGCTCCGCCCAGTAAGCTTTTCAGCTCCACGGAGAACACTGTGAGTGCACTCTCTTTTACACACACACACACACACACACACACAGAGAGAGAGAGAGGAGAGAGAGAGAGAGAGAGAGAGAGAGAGAGAGAGAGAGAGAGAGAGAGAGAGAGAGAGAGAGAGGGAGAGGGAGAGGGAGAGGGGGAGGGGGAGAGAGAGCGAGACAGAAGTGCCTCTCTCTGTCTCTGTCTCTGCAAATGGCAGAGGAGGCTGGGAGCCGCAGGGAAGGCTCAAAGAGCCACATGCGGCTCCAGAGCTGCAGGTTGCCGACCTGTGGTCTAGTTCAGTGAAGAGAAGGACGAGGGGTGGACCTGATAGCAGTGTTCCAATATCTCAGCCAAGCTATTCTCCAAAGCACCTGAAGGCAGGACAAGAAGCAACAGATAGAAACTAACCAAAGAGAGAAGCAACCTAGAACTAAGGAGAAATTTCCTGACAGTTAGAACAATTAATCAGTGGAACAACCTGCCTCCAGAAGCTGTGAATGCTTCGACACTGGAAGTTTTTAAGAAGAAACTGGACAGCCATTTGTCTGAAATGGTATACTATAGGGTTTCCTGCCTGAGCAGGGGGTTGGACTAGATGACCTCCAAGGTTACTTCCAACATCATCAATCATTATTATTTGAATATTTGTAAGTTGAAGATTACCTTTATTGCTAAATGCTTAAACAATGATTAACTGAGTACCCATTAGAGTGGATTTACCTATCAACAAGGAATGGGAAATCCACTTTGCTCCATGGGGAAAAAAACCTAAGTAGGATCAGACCAAGTTAATATTTAGATGGGGGAATCACTAAAAGAAATTCTCTAAATAAGGCAATACCATTTTTGAACTGTTGTCAAGAAAGGTTTGCACACACGTCCATGAAGATGTGCTCAATTCAAGACAGACTTTTTAAGTTTAATTTTAAATGTTAGGGTTTACAATACTTGTCCTGTGAATTTCCCACCCCAAAACCCCAGTCACTGTAAAACAAATGTTGGTGTAGTTGTAGTCAGATCTTTGGAAGTTGCAATCAAATCTGGTAGTTTCACATAGTGCTGGAGGCCTTAAGATACCTATAACTGCATAAATAGTAGTTGTCTTATCCATGGTTTAGCCACTATGACAGAGTTCACACAACATACTAAACCAAAAAAGTCATCTTTTGGCATAGTGCAGTGTGTGAAGCCAACCTACAACTAACCCTGGAATGTGAGGAAGCTAAAGAAACTCACCTGCTCTTTCTCTCAGGGAACAGGAAAGATATGGGGTGCTGCTTGGATACAGCAACTAAACCAGGGGTCTTCAAACTTGGCCCTTTTATGACTTGTGGACTTCAACTCCCAGAATTCCTCAGCCAGCATGACTGGCTGAGGAATTCTGGGAGTTGAAGTCCACAAGTCATAAAAGGGCCAAGTTTGAAGACCCCCTGAACTAAACAATACAGGCAATTCTTGTTTAGTGATCTTTCAACAATGGCAATGAAGAAGTAACTTATGACTGGTTCTCCCACTTATGACCTTCACAGCACTCCCATGGTTGTATGATCAAAATTTGGGCACTTGACAACTGGGATGTATTTAGGATGGTTTCAGCATCCCGGGCTCATTTGATCGCCATTTACAACTTTCTCAGCTGGTTTCTGACAAGCAAAGTCAAGGGAGAGGGGGAGCTGCACTCACATAACAACTGCAAGGCTCATTTAACAACTGCAGCGATTTGCTTAACAACTGTGGCAAAAAAGGCTATAAAATCCGGTGTGACTCTTGTTTTATAACAGAAACTCTGGGGCCACTAGTTGTCGTACATCAAGGACTTGTACTTGGAATTGGAGCACTTTCTACCTCTTTTGGGGGGGGATTCTCTTTTGGAAAACAAGCACCACGAACTTGCCTGAGCTGCATGGCATTAAGCATGGAATGTATCTGACGCACCGATTCAAGATTCCCCCTCCTGCTTTAAAAGACGAGGGCAATTCGGAAATAAACCTCCGTTTGGTTATCAATGACAGACATTCACAGATACAGAACTTTTATTATACCCATTAGAAAACTACAACTTTACATTACTTTTTGACATAATCGCCATTCAAATTGAGGCACTTGTCATAACATCTTACAAGGTTTGAAATTCCTTCCTAGCAGTCGCTCGGCACCAAATCTGGGCTATGGGGGGGGTGATCAAAAACATCCCAACTGCTTCAAAAATTCTTGGGTGCAACTAGTGGTGCGCCAGTGAGCATTATTGTGAACCAACACCACACCGGAAGTTAGCGTGCCCCGACACTTGTTATGGATGGCTCGTCTGAGTTTTCATAACGTTTCACAGTAGACATCTGAATTGGTGGTCGAACCACGCTCTATGAACTTCACTAGCAGTACTTCTTTGGCATCTTCACATTTGGCAGGATTTTCTATAACATCACTTTCGGTGTGGTGTTGGTTCACAATAATGGTCGCCCACACACCGCTAGATGCACCCAAGAACTTTTGAAGCAGTTCCATTGGGATGTTTTTTATCGACCCCCCCCCCGCCCTATAGGCCAGATTTGGTGCCGAGCGACTACTACTAAGGAATTTCAAACCTTGTAAGACGTTATGACAAGTGCCTCAATTTGAATGGTGATTATGTTGCAAAGTAATGTAATGTAGCTTTCTAATGTGCATAATAAAAGTTCTGTATCTGCGAGTGTCTGTCAATAAACAGAGGTTTATTTCCGAATTGCCCTCGTAATAAGAATCAATTATTTATGAGATCTGCAATTCCTGGGTGTTGTAGACATACGGTGAGACAGCATTCTAGATCTGCCAACCAGTTCTTGGTAACACATATAAGCAGAGCGGAGGGTACCAGTTTAACACACTTTCCTGTGTGTTGAAGAGAAAGTACTATCCAGTTGATAACACGACCCAATTCTTCCAGAACAACCCTATTTGCACCCACTAGTTCTGTCTCACCTTCCTCCCTAAAATTCAGATATGTCTGATACAAAATAAGAGACTGCTAGTGTTTGGCTCCTCCCATGAAGTTATGGAGAAGACACCACAGTGTCATTCCTCAAAGGTGCCAACCCCAGTTTCAACCTGGTGCTAGCGCACACCAGTCTATGACTAACTCAGCACTGATTAGGGGTGCTAGGTAGCTACAAATAGTTCACCTGCCCAGCCTTGTTGATGCCCAAGTGTCAGGGTTAATTTAAAAAAAAATCTCACTATATGTGTAAGGATTTATCTCTCAACCTTAGTGGATAATATTCTCTTATGTGGGTAGGTGAGAGAGGATTGAGGAATGTTGGATGAAAAATGCCAAGCTAATCCTACAGAGTTCTGAACACAGTAATGCCAAATGGACAAGAAATTTATAACTCAAATTCAATGATTTAAAATCCCAATCCAAGAAAATAAACTCTACAGATTGATTTGTCTGTTTTACTTTTGAAATATTCTTGTATCTTTAACATCTGTCAGAACAGCATACACTACAAGAAAGCATATCTTGCTTGAATTTACTTCATCCCAAACCAGAACGTTGTTTCATTTTTCATAGCTGTAATAGTGTAAATCTAACTAATTATGGGTTTTCCAATAAATCCCGCCCTGTAGGACCATTTGACTGAATAAAATAATTTCAGTTAGTAGATTGTATGCCCTCGACCAGGTCTGTACACCTTTCATCATCCAGAGGACTGCATTTCGGGGGGAGGGGGGGGAGAGACTGCAAATAATCCAATTTTAAGTGAGGAAGAATGCTAAGGGGTAAAAGGGGTGCCTTAAATCCCACCTCCATGTGGAAAAAACCCATAAATTTGGGTGTGCCTAATCTTGAGGGCTCTGGGAAGTCATCTGAACCTACTAGGATCTGTATTTTTGATTTCTTCTTTTTTTTTTGAAAAATATTTTATTGGTTTTATGATTTTAACAATAGGTGCTTAAAGCACACCGTGGTGATTGGGTAAACAAAAATTCCAAAATAAAAGCATACATAAACAGCTCAACTTAGTACATTCACTTTCATCTTTCTATTTCCCTCACACACACACACAAAAAACATATAAATTTAATATATCTAATATTTCTATCATAAATTTCTGTTAAACCTATTTTAAGACTTTGTCAATTTCATTCCAAACTCTCCCCGATACATATACCATGATATTTATGAGATGTTACCATACATTCTTTTTACATTCATATATACAATACTTTTAATGAAATGAGATAAATACCTACACATAACTTTTGGTGTTGCTCGCCCATTTCCACTTTCACCGCATCCACACTCCTTCTTCTCTACCTTCTTTCTCCCTTTCTTCTCTTCCCTACTTCCCTCTTCCCCTCTTCACCACTCTCCTTCCCTTTCTCTCCACTTCTCCTCTTCTCCTCCAACCTTCCTACTTCCTTCTCCCCTCCTTTACTCTTTTCTCTCTCCTCTCCTTTCTTCCCTCTCATCCCTCTTCAGATACAGTTCAGGGGTAATGTCCGAGCAACTCCTCTCTCCAAATTTCCCTATCTGTGTTATACATTAATATTTCTATTTTATCTAATCTTCTCGGTATATACTTCTTTTTAAAAAAAAAATAAAAAAAATTTTTTTTACTGATTTTTCCCATCTTTCCCCAAAAGCTTAGGACACAACGTGGTGATCAGGATGTCCAATCATTCAAAGACAAAGTCATATAAATATAGCTCAAATTGAATATGGTATTGCTTATTAAAATTTATACAATTTTAAGTAAAGTTCAATCAAACAAAAATCATCAAACACATGCGATTATAATCTATATCCTGTTTTTAGGCTATACTAATTACAATTGTCATACTCCAATTACATTTTAGTAAGTATATAGTTGTGATTTCAGGTATCCTTAATGCAAGATCGTTCATTGAGACAGATTTTTTTTCCTTATCACAAATAGCTCTTCCTCTCTCTCTATTACAACATAGTTATCATATTTAAAATAATAATATAAGTCCAACGAATACAGTTCTATTTTTAAGAATATATTCTATCATTTCATCAATCTACATCTATGAGGTCTTTTTGTCCTCTAGAAAGATTTACTCCCTCAAATAATTATCAACCATGGCAACAGTAAATTTACATCCTTCATTCGTCATTAAATCAGACACAATTTCTAAAGCCTTTTTAACCCATCAAATAACATTTTATGTCACATTTAAACCTGACTCTAGCTTTCTTTCTATGCCAATTTGGTTCCCATAATAAGGCTTTTCGGTTATCAAACCTCAAGATTTGATTATGAGGATTCCTAACCGGTTCAAACTGAACAAATTTTCTTTCCCTTTCCTCTTTATTGTAATTTCCGAAAAATTGTGTCTGGGTATCAATCTTTGTTATTTTTGGTAGTTGAGTTGAGTCAATTACAGTTATTTCTTGGTCATCAAAATTGTCCATCAATTGTAGGTGACGTGTAGCATTAGTTGATTCAGTGGTTTCCACATTTTCTCTCAATGCAGATTCACAATTAGGTTGTAAGAATAGTGTCTCTGTCTCTTTAAGTTGTAAGTAGGTCTGTTCAGGACTATTCTGTTCATCTTCTATTGTTCCTTGTTCCATAACTTGGTTCATTATTAGAGGGTCAATGTAAGATTCCAAGGTGGCATCTTTGGATTTTCTCCAAGATTTCCAATAAGTTTTGAAATCTTCTCTAACTTCTAATATTTTTTCCAGTATTAAATCATAGTCAAGATGTGAATAACTTTCAGCCATTTTGGTGGTAGCTTTGCCTATTCCTTTATTAGAGACTACTTGAGAAAGATCCACAAATATCCGCCTCCAATGGTTGAATAGCCAGCTTCACCACCCAGCTGTCCAGTTATCTTTTCTCTTTTATTATCACATAAATCCAATCCCTCTTCAGATAACAGGGAGAAATACAGTTAGAGTTTCGCTTTTTCACCACCATATGTCCTCAGTGGACTATAAAATCTTTTTCTTCTTTTTTTCCCCAAGTTAATCAAGTTAAAGAAAGAAAAAAAAGGAAAGTTTTCTCTCTCTTTTTTAAAAAAAATCAACAAAAAATGTCTCCTACATTATCAGATTTAAAAAAGGAAAGTAACAATGTTCCTTTTTTCCTTCTTTTCCCCTGAAATTCACCCAACAGAAGTCAAATAGTAAAAAAAAAAAAACAACCACACACATACAAAAATTAATCTTTTTCTTTTTAGCTCTTCTTTCCACATATAGGCAGCCGCCGCTTTCTTAATAAAGGAAAATAGAAACTCTTTACAGAAAAAAGTCGGGATAGTGAGGGAAGGAAAGGTCTCACCCAGATTCACCACGGTGGTTCTTCATGCTTAGTTGTTCTTGTGACTTGCGGTTGGTGCGGCCCTCAGAGTCAGCTCGGACAGCTAGAGGAGCCGCCGCTCCTCTGCAGCCGAGCGCAGCCTCCTCGACAGTAGTCATGCCCTCCAGGCATGACTTTCGACCCCTGCAGGGGTCTACCGGCAGAGGGAAACTAGCCGAACGAGGAGACAAGTCTCCCCGTGAGGCTAGAGGCGCCGTGATCCGGAACCGGAAGTCTGTATTTTTTATTTCTGTCCTAGATTTCTGTCAAGCACCAGGCCCACTGACTCATTATAACGGTGGTGACTGATGGCAAGGATATTACACCCTCCATTACTTTTAACTCCCCTCCTATCTGCTTTCTTTTCCCTGGCAGGATCCCTCTGCAGAATTCCCATCTGTCCGAAACCGGTTTGGCCAGTCAGGGCTTCCCATTGTTGAAGTATTAAGGCGAGGTGGATTAAGGATGGGAAAGCCACCAGCTACTGCTTCTGTCACCTACCAGCGTCTCCACAACTACATGGATGTATGTTTTCTTAACAGAGGGCATAAGCTTATGGTTAAAGTTCAGAGTGTTGCAGTGGTAAATGAAGGTCCTCTGTACCCAAGTATGATGATGCCAAAATGCCAAAACCTGGGGGTCAAATCATTGGATAAGTTTGAGGAGATTCAAGCCCATCCTCAACTATGGAAAGTTAATCTCTTTCAGCCCAACCTACTGTATGGGGCTATTGTGGGATAAATTGAAGAAAGACCCTATGTAAACTACCATGAGCTTCTGGAGGAAAAGCAAAGTTACAAATCCACCAAATAAATGGATGGGTCTATGAGCGATAGAAACATAGCTGCTGGATAGAGTCTCAGTGTAGAGATAGGGGTCAGGTAGAGGTCGTGAGCAGCATACTGCCCCTCCAAAGCCTGCGTGCCTCTTCTCTCTACATGATCTCATCCGTTCACATCACCATGGCAATGTAGGGAAATACCCCAGGCTGGTACATGATATCACCTGGTTCACATGATATCAGCTAGGTTACATCAACAGGATGTTGCAGCAAACTGCTCCCTGTCTGTTGCCTCCTAGCTGGTATATTCTTAAGGATTGGCAAGGGGTTTCACCAATAGAACTGTTGTTGCTATGCTGATGCCATGTTACTTTATGCTATTTGAATACCCGTATAAAAGGGAATAAACACTGCAAAGGCAGTCAGCCATATTTGCACCCTGCAATGACTAGTCACTGATTCCTACAGATGGCACCTGAACAGGGACATTTGGGACTCCCCCCCCCCCGGGAAGAGCAACAACCAACATACTTACCATCGTCTGGAACAGACCCCTAAGTGCACTTTCGTCCTCCGGGACCCCTCAGTGGTGAGTATGGGTTGCAAACTATCTCAGCACCAGCAGAAACATGTACAGGAACTCAGATTCCTGCTACATAAATCAGGTGTGACAGAGCCTGAGGCAGACATAAGGAAGCTGGTGGAGGAGGTAGGGAAACATTGCCCTTGGAATCCTGAGCACCGGACGCTTAGGCTACGAGATTGGGAAAAGATAGGGCATACTTTACATCTTGAACCTCGGGCTCCAGTACAGATATTACATCAATGGTATCAGTGCCGTCAAGCAGTGGAAAAACATGGCTCAGATGCTTCAGAAGGGCAGCAATTAACTACCAGCCCCCCTCCTGATTACAACCAAGTAAAACTTATCCCTCCTAAGGCATCTTTAATTGGATCTCCAGCTCCTTCTGAAGAGGCTAATTCTTTTGCTTCTTCCCAGCCATCATACACCCCCATAAGAAAATATTAGAGCAGCGGTTCTCAACCTTTTTCAGGCCGCGACCCCAACCTGCACCGCGCATGCGCAGCACGACCCCAACCTGCACCGCGCATGCGCGGCGCGACGGCCAGCACAACTTGCCAGCACAATTCTGATTTTTGTAGGTAAAGACACATCCCTGCATACAGAATGAATATATTTTCCAAGCCTTCATTGCTACCCTAACATATGCCAGCCTGTGAAATATTTCTTGGGGGTTACTTTTCTATTGCTAGCTCAGTGGTGAAAAGCAGAAACCATCCACCATATCAACAGCAACATTGTCAATTGTACAACTGGCATTCATTAGCTTGACTCTTTTTATATTTAGTTTAGTCCCATTTTTTTCACTGCATTCATTGACTTCTATTATTAGACCTTTTAGATCCTTTCCACTTTTACCTAAGGGTACCATTGTTAACACAGCACAGTTATTAATGTTTCTTCATCTCATTTTAAATACAGGAAGTCCACGACTTACAACAGTTCATTAGTTGACTGCTTGAAATTATAATAGCACTGAAAAAAGTAACTTATGACCATTTTTCATACTTACGATTGTTCCATCATCCCCAGGGTCACATGATCAAAATTCAGATGCTTAGCAACTGACTCATATTTATGATGGTTGCTGTGTCCCATGATCACATGATCAACTTTTGTGACCTTCTGACAAGCAAAGTCAATGGGGAATCCAGATTCATTTAACAAATGTGTTACTAACTTACCAACTGCAGTGATCCACTTAACACCTGTGGCAAGAAAGGTTGCAAAATAGGGCAAAGCTCACTTAATAAATGTTTCACTTAGCAACAGAAATGTTGGGCTCAATTGTGGTTGTAAGTCGAGGACTACCTGTATGCACTCATGTTCTTCCAAGCCAGCTTCGCTCAATATATATTCACCATAGGTCCAGTTCCTTTTGCTGTGTTCTGTACAGACTGTGGCTTCCAGACCTATATATAAATTTTGCTGGAGGCCAGTAAGTTGTTCTTGGATTTCTGGTTTTCTCAGGAAATACACAGCTGGACATGGTTGACCTTATCCAGGGATAGGCAACCTTGACTCTTTTATGACTCCTGGACTTCAACTCCCAGAATTCCTGAGCCAGCCATTCCTATGGGTACCACCTGTGGTACATTGGCACCTGGCAGGTGGTACGCGACCATCCTAGAAAAGTGGTAGCAGGGGAGGGGAATGAGCTGAAGCAGTGGCAGCACCGCACAAGCCTGAGTGAGAGATGGCTGGAGCTGCAGGGCTGTCAGGGCTCAGCAGAAGCACCAGGATCAGCGCCAGGCTCCAGCTGGAGCTCGGCGCTGATCCTGGTGCTTCTGCTGAGGCCTGAAGAAGCACCAATCAGCTGGAAAGCAGCACTGATCCTGGCACTTCTGCTAAGCCCAGAAGAAGCACTGATCAGCTGGGATGTTGCAGCATCTCTAGGGTCTTGTGATTTACATTCAGATGCTTGGCAACTGATTCATATTTATGACGGTCACAGTGTCCCAGGGTCATGTGAAGTGACCAAAACCTGCTGCAACCACCCAGCAGAGGAGGGGGGGAATAAAAACCAAACACCCCCCCACCCCACCCCCGCTGCCAATCCTCAACCGAAATGCTCACAACAGTGAAAACCTCGGACAGGAGGAAGAGCGCCACCGGGTGGGCAGGAAGGTGTCTTGCTCAGCTGTGGCTTGGGGGGCACTTTTTTCAGTGCCAATGTAACTTCGAACAGTCACTAAGCGAACTGTTGTAAGTCGAGGACTACCTGTACTATATCACTTTTTTCCTCTTTTTTTTTGGTCATCAAGTTTTTGACACCTTGCTAGGCGACTGGTGGTACTTGGATGTTGCCATATCCTAAAAGTGGCATAATGGGTGAAAAGGTTGAAAAGCTCTGTTCTAGTGAGTATCACCAATAATCTTTCTTGGTCCTTGGATTTTTGTAAAGCTAGACTAATGTCCATGCAGGGCTCTAATCTGAATGATCTGGATGATCCTAAATATTATTTTGCTAACATGTGTAATCAAGAATACTGTACAATACTTTGCATGCCCTGTTAAGTCTCCTTTCTCTGATATTGGTAATAGATTAATCTTTTCCAGTCTCTTTGCCATTTTGTCTTTCTCCAGATTTGCTGGCATCATTTGGTTAGAACCTTTACAGATTCTTCTCCTGTAGCTTGCTGCTTTTATGTGGAGATTCTATCAATTCTTTTAGCCTTCCCACTTTATAATATTCAAAGTGTTGATTTAACTTCACATTTTAGACCTAGAGAGTCTTGGAAATAACTTGAAGAAGAATTTCTTGGTTGCAGAGGTCCCTAAATTCATCCCATCTTTGTTTGATCTTCTTTGAATCAATTGCTACATGTACATTGACATTCTTTATGATGTTAATTTAAACCTCCTTTTGAGTTTGGAAATATTTTGAAAGACTTTCCTTGGGTTTCTGTGTCAGTTTCTGTCTTCAGTGTCTTTGCAGATATAATGACAAATACTGTTTCTTGTCTCTTTAACAGTTCTCTGAAAATCTTGGTTAAGTTTCTTCCTAAGAAATTTGTCTTTCTTGTCTTTCTTTCTCTTTGCTTCCTGGTAAATTGCACTCTTTTTCTGAAATCCAGCTTGTTTCTTCTGTTTCTTCATCTTTGGCCATCTCTTGTTACATAATCCTTAACTACCTCTTTAAGTTTATTCCACTAGTTTCTCTAGCTACTTGATCAATGAGGTTCAGGATTTCAAATGTTCTCCTTAAAGGGTAGGGATATGTTCAAGATTATATTATGGAAACTGGATGGCTTTGCTTTTCTATTGTATTTGATTTGGAATTTGCACAATATTGGTTGTATGAAGACTGTGCTAGCAATGAAGACATTATAGGACTGGCAGACAGAGATAAGTCAATTTCCTGCTTAATTTCTGTTTCCTAGACCAGGGCTTTTCAACCAGTGTTACGGGTACCACCTGTGGTACATTAGCACCTGGCAGGTGGTATGCGACCATCCTAGAAAAGTGGTAGCGGGGGAGGGGAATGAGCTGAACCGGTGGCAGCACCGCACAAGCCTGAGCGAGAGATGGCTGGAGCTGCAGGGCTGTCAGGGCTCAGTGGAAGCGCCAGGATCAGCGCCAGGCTCCAGCTGGAGCTCGGTGCTGATCCTGGCACTTCTGCTGAGCCCAGAAGAAGTGCCGATCAGCTGGAATGTTGCAGCATCTCCAGGGTCTTGTGATTTACATTCAGATGCTTGGCAACTGATTCATATTTATGACGGTCACAGTGTCCCAGGGTCATGTGAAGTGACCAAAACCTGATGCAACCACCCAGCAGACGGGGGGGAATAAAAACCAAACACCCCCCACCCCACCCCCGCTGCCAATCTTCAACAGAAATGCTCACAACAATGAAAACCTCGGACAGGTGTCTTGCTCAGCTGTGGCTTGGGGGGAAGTTTTTTCAGTGCCATTGTAACTTCGAACAGTCACTAAGCGAACTGTTGTAAGTTGAGGACTACCTGTACTTCATCACTTTTTTCCTTTTTTTTGGGGACATCAAGTTTTTGACACCTTGCTAGGCGACTGGTGGTACTTGGATACTGCCATATCCTAAAAGTGGTGCAATGGGTGAAAAGGTTGAAAAGCCCTGTCCTAGACTATACAAACCAGCTGTGTTTTCTTTCCTATATCTGCAGCTTCCAACGACAATCAGCACATGTAGCTTGTATGTTCTATCTATAAATTTCAAATTAAACTTAACCATTACACTCCTCCTCCTCCTCCTCCTGTTCTTCTTCTTCTTGTTCTTCTTGTTCTTCTTGTTCTTCTTGTTCTTCTTGTTCTTCTTGTTCTTCTTGTTCTTCTTGTTCTTCTCCTCCTCCTCCTCCTCCTCCTCCTCCTCCTCCTTCTGTCTCAGTGATTGGAGCATGAACTTAGATAATCATAATATCAAAGCATTCTCCATGATGTCCTATTAAATTTACTTGGTTACTAATTATGTCATTCCCAAGTACAGGTAGTCCTCTACTTACAACCAGTCACTTAATGACCATTCAAAGCTCTGCCAGACTCTGAGAGGTACTTCCAACCCAGATTTGAGATCCCAAAAGTCAGGCCCCCTCTTCAGTCATAATTTGAGGACTATTCCTTCCTATGAAAGCAAGGGCATTCCTTCTTTGCTTTTCATGTCCTGAATAATTAATAGTATGATCTTCTGGTTCTCCAATCCATTTCAATTTACTGATGCCTAATATGTTATTTATATGCAATTAATTTCATATCACTGTATTAAGCTTTTCCGTCTTCATATTCTTGCATGCCGTGCTTCCACTGTCAATTGTTCTTTGCAGCTTCAGATTTTCTTTTCCTGCATGACAACATCAGCAACTAAACATCTGGAAGGCCACTTCTAATCTAACCCCATTGTAAACATAATTAGTGCTCAGAAACATCCTCACTAGTATGTCAGGTACAATTTGACCTGGGGTGTTCATCATCCAGACATTATGTCTTGAGTCACTTTATCTTATTTATCCATGTGGTTTTTCCTATTAAAATGCAGAAGTGGCTGACCATTGCCTTCTCCAACACAGCTTAAAATGATGTCTTTCCTGTTGTGGTTAAGGTGAACAGTCATCTCCAGCATCTTCCTGTATCACTGTGGCTGAATTTAGGTGTCTGCTCTCTTTAGCTGGGTAGTCAGAGTGACCTTAGGTGACCTTAATGGAAGAATACACTTGGCATACATTTCCTCCAAGGAAAACCACTTCCCCTGCTATAATGAGGCTGGATTCAAGGATGTCTACTGTTAGAAAGAGGGTAAATCCTTGGTTCCAGATAACCTCTACATAACCTTAATATTCCGCCCTCTCAATCAAGCAAACTCAAATAAAAACCTTTAATTCCCATTTTGGATGCCACCTGAAAAACAAAAGGCCAATATCTGAAAATCTGTCAATTAAATGTTGCCGTATGGGAGAGTCGGCTCTGCTCTGTCCTCTTCAAGAATTCTGTATTTATTTCTTCTCCTCCTCCTCCTCATGCTGATGGATTTTTTTTTCAATTGACCTTGTCGTGTAATTACTGAGTGTGCTTGTTCCTCATTTGCTGTTCTTCTCCTTTTCCTCTTCTTTAAGGTTAATGTTTCTGAAGTGAATTCTTTTGCAAATGTCAGTTTTTCTGTGTCTGGTGATATATCTCTCTTTTGCCTTTGGCCAGTGCCATGTTGGATACAAAAAGATTGGCACTCAGAATGAGTTTGTTATTGGTGTATTTACTTAATTTCCAATTACATTTTTATTTGTTTTTTTTTTCTCTAGACCAGTGTTTCTCACCCTTGACAATTTTAAGATGTGTGGACTTCAACTCCCAGAATACCTCATCTAGCACATACAGACTTCATCCAGTTAAAGTCCACACATCTGAAAATTGCCAAGGTTGAGTGATGCTACATTAGACAATCAAGGTAGCCTCCATGGCAATGGTGGGAGAGGGAACAACCCTGTGAGATAGGCTGGGCTCGGAGAGAATGTCTACTCCAAAGTCACCAAAGAAGGATCTGAACTTGGATCCCCCAATCCTGTTTCAACACCATATTGATCATCTCTATTTAAAAATGATAAACAAATAGATAAAGATGTTGATTCAAGTCATTACAAAATGCTGACCTTTTTTTTTCTTCTTTTCTTGCTATACCCCAGGCACAATACTATGGGCAAATCTGTCTTGGAACCCCTAAACAATGCTTCAACGTCGTCTTTGATACTGGCTCATCCAACCTGTGGGTGTCTTCTTCCAAATGTTGCCTGATACATTTGGCATGCTGTAAGACATAAAACCCTCAACTGATTCTCGAGAATAGAGTGGACATGCATGGGGGGGGGGTGCTCAAGAGAAACGTGCACGCTAATGCATCCAAAATGTTACGCAGGCTTTTCTTAAAATCACAAACTGACATGACAGTAAAATGAACCAGTAGTAGAGAAAATTAGAGATATAACCATTGTTGCAGTAATCCATTCCTCTCTTGGAGAAGTAGAAGGGTTACTTGGTCAGACAAATTCTCCCCAGTTGTCAACTTAGCAGTAAGAGAGCAGTTTCATCATGGGAAACTTTGGCTTGGTTCACATGCAACATTAAACCAAAGAAGCCAAAGTAATGTATGACCCCCAACACCAGGGAAGATTTGGAGTGGAATGCTTTTCTCTCCTGGAAAGATAGGTCAGCTTAAAATCAGAGCAGAACCATCCATGATTTGATTTGATCATGGATGGACCTGACTTTGTGTCAAAACTGAGACCCAAGGATGAAAACTAGTGTCACTGTGTGGGCTTCATTTCTCCCATCAGGGTTCTCCCTGGTAGGACAGACAAGGTTAGGTATGGATGGCCTGGTTGTGGCCCATAACAATTACAACCTTCATCAAGATCCCTATGAAAAAAAATGTAATTATACTGAATGTATAATTTTGGGAGCCCTCAGGTTGATAGGAGTTAGCATACTATCCACGTCACTGTGTAACTGCTTGCCCAGTTGAGTACTACAGGTAGTTGTGGTGTGGTCAAAAAACTGTAAGGAGGTGTGGTCAAAAAATCAAGATGGCAGCCACAATAGCACCACCTGTTTTTCAATCTCACGTCATCTCTGCCATCTTGACTTTTTGACTACCCCCTGTGGATATCCCTGCCCATTTTTTAAAACACTGAAAACCATAACTCCTGATTAGTGAAGGATCAGATTGGTGATACTTAAATAATAATAAAATTATCTGTATGTAAAAAAAGGTTAGGATGTCTACCAGATGTGATAAAAAAATCAAGATGGTGGTTATGAAGGCTTGATTGAGACTTTGCCCATTTTTATACTGTATGCATTGCAGGAAACTTTGATAAATCATATAGCTGGATTAACTGATCATATGATGCACATAAAAATCAGGCTGTTTCCATTGCACTTGTCCATACCTTATAGACACCCGTTGATAGCTGAAACAGAAGACAAAATGCTGTGTATTTTCTTTCTCTTCAGATTGGCAACGTCACCGTTAATAACCAGACCTTTGCTGAGGCTACCGATTTGCCAGGCTTGGTTTTTGTGGCTGCTAAATTTGAGGGTATCATGGGACTGGGTTATCCCTCCATATCAGTAAACATCACCCCACCCTTTGATAACATGATGAAGGCGAAACTTCTGAAAAACAATGTCTTCTCATTCCATCTTTGCAAGTATGGACCTCTCTGCTGTCGACATCACCTCCTCGCTGATATTGTCCAAAGCAGAAGACTTCCCAAGCCCCATCCCCTGGGATTCATTTTTTATGAAAGTTGGGGAGGGGGGTCCCTTCCTTATCCACAGCAATTGGCATCCAACCTAAATAGTCTTGTGCTACAGGAAACATTCTCTGCTCTTTCTGAACAATCTCAGCCTTAGTTCAGTAGGGTGTAAAATGACAGATTGAAAAAATAACTTCCCCCCTCCCATCTTTCTTTCTTTCTTTCTTTCTTTCTTTCTTTCTTTCTTTCTTTCTTTCTTTCTTTCTTTCTTTCTTTCTTTCTTTCTTTCTTTCTTTCTTTCCTTCCTTCCTTCTTTCTTTGTTTCCTTCTTCCTTCCTTCCTTCCTTCCTTCCCTTCCCTTCCCTCCCTCCCTCCCACCTTCCCCTCCTCTCCCCTTCCCTCCCATCTCCCCCTCCCATCTTCCTTCCTTCCTTCCTTCCTTCCTCCCTCCCTCCTTTCCTTCCCTCCCACCTTACCCTCCTCTCTCCTTCCTCTTCCCCTTCCCCTCCCATCTCCCTTCCCTCCCTCCCTCCCTTCCTTCCTGCATAAAGATAAAGATCAAGCTTCTGACTTAGTGCCTTCCAGATGTGTGGGAATACATCACCTATCACAACTATCCAGAAGGATAGAGTTTGTTTTGTAATTGATTTAATAGTCTACTTCCAAATGACTCACCGAGAGCAATTCAAGATTTCAAAACATCTTACAGTACACAATTATCAGGTAGTCCTCAGCTTATGACAATAATGGAGCCTGCCCATTACAATTGTAAGTCATAATGGTTGTAAAACAGGCCATCATGTCAACAGGCCGGTTTTTAATGATCTTTTTTTTGCAGTGGTCATTAAGTGAAAGTGGTGGTGGTAAAGCAAATGCTGTGGTCATAAAGTGAACATATCAGTTATAAAGTGAACCCATTGTTCATTATGGGCCATTTTTGCACAAAACCAGAAGTCGGTTTTCAGCAAAAATGTCGTAAAATGCAGGATGTTGCAAGTGGCCATAAATGCTGGCCAGTTGCTGAGCACCTAACGTATGGCCATGTGACTTTGGGGGGGGGGGCTCAGCCATTGGCACTTCAGAGCCAGGTAGTAAATACCTTTTTTTTGGGTGGAAATCTCTTGTATAACTTTGAATAGTCGCTAAGCAACTGGTCATAAGTTAAGGGCTTATAAGTATAGTGGGAAATGTAGTCCAGGCAAGAAAATATTGTTCCAGCAGCCACTCTCTCAGCCATCTGCTCTGGAGGACGGCTCCTCATGTCTCTCGGCCTGAGTCCTCTCTCTCTCCAACTGGCCCATCAGGTTGATTTCCTCCCTGTTCCACCTCCCTGGCGGTGGGTCCACAGCGGGGATGAACTCCAGGGACAGGGGTCAAAAACATCAAGATGGAGGTTGCCACTACGGTCAAAGCTCTCCCCATTTTATTACCTGTTGTTTGGGCAATGCAGTTTTGAGGTCCTGGAGACCATCTTGACTTTTTTTGACTCTTCCGGCAGAACAGAGAGTAATCTTTCTGATTACAGGTAGACTTTCCACCATTTATTTAGCAACCTTTCAAAATTACAATAGCACTGAGAAAAGCGACTTACTGCCAGTCCTTCAATTTACAACCATTGCAGCAACTGGCATGTGTCAACGCTGCTAATATTGGATATTCTTGCTTTGACAAATTATGCTGAACTGTCTGGCACTTTTAGAGTTAATTCAGAGGAATGAGGGAGGAGGGAAAAGCCTGCAAAAATGAACGGAAGTGAATCTTTGCCCTCCAAGTTAATTGGAAGATGTGAATCATGACCCCAAAATAGGGGAGGGGAAATGCCTGGAATGTTATGTGAAAAGGGAAGGGAAATTCAGATCTTGGCATCCATCATGCCGTGCTGACACGTCTCTGCTAATAAAGGGTTTTCTAGGTTAAACCATGCCTGAAAATTCTTTGAAGGGTTTCATTAGTCAGACACATGACATCATGCCAAGATCCGCAAATCTTTTAAACTAATTACGAGGTCCCGGACCTCGGTCACTATTCCTAATCTGAAGGAGATAGATGACAAAGATCCGGGGAAGATCTCATTATGGAAGGAGAAATATGGCTTGAGGCCAGCCCTTCAGCAGCAGCAACATCCCCAGGGAGTGGAGCGGCAGCCAGCCAGCTGAGGGAAAAAGAATTCTGGCAGATCTCCCAGCTGAGAGCAAAGACTTCAAAAGCAGAATGCAGAGATAATGAAGTTTTGGGTGAGTCACTGGAAAGATTTCAAAACCCAGAGGTGAAAAGCAGAAATCAATTCCTGGAGAGAGGAGCCTATACCCCTCCCATGGCCCAGCAGAAAGCCTGTCAGAACCTGTCTTCCCCTGCCAGGGACCCCAACCCTGAAGAGAGAGGGAATTCCAGTCTGAGGCAACTGCAGCAATGGGTAGATGGGGTTCCCCAGCAGAGGGATGATCAGTGATTTCTGAGCTTGCCACAACTAATAGCAACCTTCGATGGGGACCCAGAGAGGCTGATTTTTTTCTCAAGCAAGTGTGTTCTCACTTGAATTGCTGGGCCTATCTCTACCCGGAACCAGGTGCCATGGTCGATGTCATTGCATCCAGCCTAGAGGGAGAAGCATCTGAATGGCTGAACCATCTATATCACAGGTCGGCAACCTGCGGCTCTTTGAGCCTTCCCCTGTGGCTCCCAGCCTCCTCTGCCATTTGCAGAGAGAGACAGAGACAGAGACAGTCTCTCTCTCTCTCTCTCTCTCTCTCTCTCTCTCTCTCTCTCTCTCTCTCTCTCTCTCTCTCTCTCTCTCTCTCTCTCTCTCTCTCTCTCTCTGTGTGTGTGTGTGTGTGTGTGTGTAAAAAAGAGTGGACTCACGGTATTCTCCCACAAGCTGAAAAGCTTATTTGGGTGGAGCTCCTCCCTTTGCTGCGTCTCTGCAGGAAGCAGGAAGCAGGAAGGGCAGGAAAGAGCTAGTTAGCCCAACTATGCTGACTCAGGAATTCTGGGAGTTGAAGTCCATGAGTCATAAAAGAGGTGAGGTTGCCTACCTCTGAGCTTGTTGAACAGCTTGAAGCCAGCTTGCCAGGTCAGCAGAAGATCGGAGAGAGGGAGGGGGGAGAAAGAGAGAGAGAGAGAAAGA
This sequence comes from Bothrops alternatus, assembly GCA_034064705.1. Classification (NCBI taxonomy): domain Eukaryota; kingdom Metazoa; phylum Chordata; class Lepidosauria; order Squamata; family Viperidae; genus Bothrops; species Bothrops alternatus. The sequence continues at coordinate 816,073 of JARGCV010000148.1, read as the reverse complement.
GAGAGAGAGAAAAAAGAGGGGGAGAGGGAGAGGAAAGAGAGAGGGAAAGGAAAGAGAGAAAGAGAGAGAAAAAGAAAGAAAGAAAAAGAGGGAGAGGGAGAGGGAGGGAGGGAAAGAGACAGAGAGAGACCCTTTTGACATCTAAAATGAAGATAACACTGCATATATCCTTTTTTACCTTTATTATAGGTGTGTGTGTATATATATATATGTATGTGTGTGTATATATGTGTGTGTGTGTGTGTATGTGTATGTATGTGTATGTATGTGTGTGTATACACACAGACACACACACAAAGGTAAAAAAAAGGATATATGTAGTGTTATCTTCATTTTAGATATCAAAAGGGTTTTGCGGCTCCCAGTGTTTTGTTTTTGGTGGGAAATGGGTCCAAGTGGCTCTTTGAGTGTTTTGGGTTGCCTATCCCTGATCTATATAGTGAGCAAGCCCCCAAACTGGGAGATCCCACCTTTTCCTCCTAGGACTGAGACAAAGATTTGAGGATCGATCCATAGGCCTCAAAGCAGCAGAACAGATCCACAAAATAAAACAAGCCGGCAGGCCTGCCCTGGAGTACGTGCGAGAGTTCCGCAAGATAGCAGGCCAAATAGAGGGGTGGCCCGAACTATCCTTGATCCAACACTTCATTGAGGGATTAGACGATCACCTCTCTCAGGCATGCATCTATCGAGCCATACCTGATCAGCTGCGTGAATGGTACCAGGCAGCAGTGAAGCTAGACGTTCGGCTTGCCCGCTATAAGAAGCCTCCCCCACACGAACCCGAGCAGCAACCAGAGCTACCCGGACAGCAATCACCCCCACGAAAGCCTTCAACTACTGAAATGGCTGAGAGACCCAGGCCACCTACAGGCCCATCATTTAAGTGTTTTCGGTGTGGACAAGAAGGACATCGAGCAGCCACCTGTCCAGTCCCCTACCCCCGACTGCAGAGCAGACCAGAACCAGCAATGAGAAAGAAACCTGCTCAGCGGCTAATGAGAGAAAAATCAAACCGGCTCACGCAGGAACCTGTTGCCCAGATTATACCGCCCGCGCAGGAGAACGCCGAGATTCCGGGTGGACCCGCCCCTGCTCTACCCTCCTTTGACAGCGACGATGAAGGAGAGAATGACCCGATGGTGAGTCGACAAATCCCGCCATTTTCACTGGCCACCAAACTTATAATCCCTAAGTCTGGGGCACAAATGGACTTAAACGTGCTAATTGATTCTGGATGCACCCGCTGCATTATGAGTCTGCCGTTTGCCATGAAAATGGGCATACGGGCAAAACAGCTTTCCAAAGCAGTGAGGTTTGAGCAAGCCAATGGCTCCCTGATGGGAGGGACTCTTGTCACACAATTAACCGAGCCCTTACGCCTAGAAATAGGTGCACACTGGGAGTTTATTCGCTTCCTGGTGGCTCCAAAAATGACTGAGGCAGTGATCCTAGGGCTAGCCTGGTTAGACAAATGGAAGCCATTTATCTGGTAGGAGAAAGGAATGAGAACCATGAGACTACCTATAGGGCCTAATCCCCCCATTGATTCAACAGATGTTGCAGGGCATCTTAGGCCACCCAATGAGCGAGTGCACATGGGCACCTCATTGCCTCCAGGCGAACCAGTCATCCCCAATGAATACTGGGACCTGGCGGAGGCATTTAGTGAAAAAGAATGTGATGCCCTACCCCCTCACAGACCCAATGACTGCTCCATCAAACTGGTGTCAGGAGCCAAACTCCCACGACCAAGAATGTATGCCATGTCCCCCCTCGAAATGAAGGAGATGCAGTGATACGTGAACAAAAACCTAGCAAGGGGGTTTATCGAACAAGCCAAATCTACCGTGGGAGGCCCTGTGTTATTCAAAGAGAAAAAAGATGGGTCTCTTCGTCTCTGCGTAGACTATAAGGGACTCGACGCTGTGAGTGTGGAAAATAAATACCCCCTCCCCCTCCTAAAGGATTTAGTAACCCATCTGGCTAAGGGGAGTGTTTTCACTAAATTAGACCTGAGAGAGGCATATTACCGGGTGAGAATAAAAGAGGGAGACGAGTGGAAAACTGCCTTCAACTGTCCTATGGGGAGCTATCAGTTCAAAGTCATGCCATTTGGACTACAGGGGGCCTTAGCCGTATTTATGCAGTTGGTTAATGAGGTCCTACATGATCACTTGTACAAAGGGTTTTTGGTGTATCTTGATGATATCCTGATATACAGCACGAATATGACTGATCACATAAAGCTGGTGAGAGAAGTGTTAAAAAAACTATTGAATGCAAAGCTTTATGCCAAATTGTCAAAATGTGAATTTCACCAGACCCGACTGGACTATCTTGGCTACAGAATTTCCAACGAAGGTATTGAAATGGATCCAGCCAAGGTGAAAGCCATAATCGAATGGCAGCCCCCAAAGACTCGCAAACAACTCCAAAGCTTTCTGGGTTTTGCCAACTTTTATAGTCAATTCATCCCCTCTTTTGCCGAGATTGCCCTACCCCTTACAGAACTACTCAAAACAGGCAAAGGAGGAGGGAAGCCACAACCGGGCCAGCCACTAGCATGGACAATGGGCTGTCAAACAGCTTTTGAGAATTTAAAGAGACTATTTGCAGCTGAACCGGTCCTAAAGCACCCCTGCCCAGGGGAGCCCTTTATGATTCAAGCCGATGCCAGCAATGTGGCAGTTGGAGCTGTTTTACTGCAAAAGAACAAAAGTGGGGTACTGCAACCCTGCGCCTACACCTCTAAGAAATTTACTGAGAGCGAGCGAAGATGGGCAATCTGGGAGAAAGAGGCCTTCGCAATTAGATGGGCGCTATTAAACTGGTGACACTATCTAGAAGGGAGCAAGGTGCCATTTGAGGTATGGACAGATCACAAAAATCTAGAAGCACTGAAAACTCCCCGCAAATTGTCCCCACAGCAAGTGTGATGGGCACAGTACTTTAACTGCTTCAGCTTCACTCTAAAGTACATACCAGGAGGAAAGAACTTCCTAGCTGATGCGCTATCCTGGCTACCCCAATACAAAAGCAAACAGGAGGAGGTTAATGAGGCAATTATCCCCAATCCACAAACTGCCGCTCAACTTACACCTCACAGGGTCCCCAATCCTGATGACCCTGGAGTAAAGAAAGTAAAACGAGAGCTCCTCACCGACCAATGGTTCAAAGATAATCAAACCTCCCTAACGTGCAGGAATGGTTTGGCTTACAAAGGGGGGAAACTATATTTGCCAGAAGAGCTACGTCTTAATGCTCTCAAACACAGCCATGATGTAAAACAGGCTGGACACTTTGGATATTTGAAAACCCTACACCTCACCCGCCGGCAATTTTGGTGGCCAGGGCTGAAAAGGGATGTGGAAAACTATGTAAAAAGTTGTACTGTATGTGCCACAATGAAAAGAATTCCAGGAAAAAACCCTGGGTTACTGCAACCCATGGCAGACCCTTCTCAACCATGGGAAGAAATAGCTATGGACTTTATAGTAGACCTACCTGAAAGTAGTGGAAATACTGTCATCTGGACTGTAATAGATCTGTTCTCGAAGCAGGCTCATTTCATCGCCTGCAAAGGACTCCCATCTGCCCAACGACTGACCAAATTGTTCCTGAAACATATCTACCGGTTGCATGGTGCCCCTAAGAGAATCATTTCGGACAGGGGGGTGCAGTTCACAGCAAAGTTTTGGAGACGTTTCCTTACATTAATTGGATCACCTCAAGGTTTATCATCTGCTATTCATCCAGCCACCAATGGGGCCGCAGAAGCAGCTAACAAAATGGTGGAGCAATATCTTAGATGCTACGTTTCTTACCAACAGATGAACTGGACTGATCTCCTCCCTTTTGCGGAGGTGGCGTACAATAATTCTGTGCATAGCAGCACCGGCTACACGCCTTTCAGAGTGGCCACAGGAAAAGAGTTCAGCCCAATACCTGAATATCCTCAGGTGCCCTCCGATTCCCAGACACTTGACCAGTGGGTGAGAGGGTGGGAAGAAGTTTGGAGAAACACAAAAACTGCTTTAAAAAAGACTTTTGAAACCTATAAAAAGCAGGCTGATAAAAAGAGGGCTCCCCAAAGAACATTCCAAGTTGGGGGAAAGGTTTATTTGTCAACTAAGTATTTACGCCTCAAATTGCCCAGCAAGAAATTGGGACCAAAATTCTTGGGGCCTTTCCCCATAGTAAGGATCATCAATCTGGTCACCGTAGAACTAAAACTCCCTAGACTTTTAGGGAGAATTCACCCAGTCTTCCATTGCAGCTTGTTGAAACCTTATCGGGGCTCCACTTTAAGACCTCCCCCGAAGAAGGCACCTGGGCCCCTCGTAGTTGTGGGACAGACCCACTATGAAGTGAAACGTATTCTTGACTCTAGAATTTTCAAAGGTAAATTGCAGTACCTAGTACAATGGAAGGGATACCCGTTGTCTGAAGCCACCTGGGTGAAATCCAGTGAGGTGAAAGCTGACAGGCTCGTCAAAAGGTTTCATGCGAAATACCCCAACAAACTGAAAACTAGTCATTAACATATGCTTTTGTTTACATTGCAGGATCTGTCCTTTTTGTAAGGGGGGCCGGATGGCAACGCTGCTAATATTGAATATTCTTGCTTTGACAAATTATGCTGAACTGTCTGGCACTTTTAGAGTTAATTCAGAGGAATGAGGGAGGAGGGGAAAGCCTGCGAAAATGAACAGAAGTGAATCTTTGCCCTCCAAGTTAATTGGAAGATGTGAATCATGACCCCAAAATAGGGGAGGGGAAATGCCTGGAATGTTATGTGCAAAGGGAAGGGGAAATTCAGATCTTGGCATCCATCATGCCGTGCTGACACGTCTCTGCTAATAAAGGGTTTTTTAGGTTAAACCATGCCTGAAAATTCTTTGAACGGTTTCATTAGTCAGACATATGACAGCATGTATTTATAACAGTTGCAGCATCCTGGGCTCAGGTGATCACCCGCTGTGGCTTTCCCAGCTGGCTTCTGATGAGCAAAGACAATGGGGGGGGGTCGCTGGATTCACTTAATGACTGCATGATCCACTTAACAACTGCAGTGATTCACTTAATCATGGCAAAAAAGGTCGTAAACTCAGGTGCGATTCCTTTAACAATTGCAATGGAAATTCTGGTCCCAATTGCGGTCATAAGTCAAGGACTACACATACTTGATTTTGTTTTCTTTCTAGTGTTTTCCCACAAGTTCAGGGTCCACTCATTTTTGGCTTGCTCAAGCAAGTATTGATCTGATTACTAATTACTCAATCTCTGATTCCTTTTTATTGACTCAGGTTGTTTCACTACCTAACCATTTCCTTTGCATTTTCCTTGCCGTCTCTTCCAGACTCCATTTGTCCAGCCCAGGTTTTACATTCACAGGCCAAGGTGCTCTCTTTGCACTCACAACTCCGCACTTTTTATAAGTTTTTCAAACTCTGCATTTCCATTTATTCCTGTGACTTTCCCCTCCTGTCGGATTGTCCTTGCAGACTACACTTTGTTTCCTGAGAACCTCTTTTTCTCCTCTTGTGGCCCGGTTGACTCCTCCCTGTATGATTCCTGTTCTGCTTTTTGCCCCCAGATATCACACTGAAATGAAGATAAGCAGCTCTCACTCTTATCAGGATTCAATAAGCGCCTTATTGGGAGCACTTAGAACAGTGTTTCTAAATTTGGCTATTTTAAGATACCTGGACTTCAAGTCCCAGAATTCCCCAGCCAGCATGGTCACTGGGGAATTCTGGGATTTGAAGTCCACACATCTTAGAGTAGCTAAGGGTTCAATTCTGGGAGTTGAAGTCCACACATCTTAAAGTTGCCGAGATTGAGAAACACTGCCCTAGAACTTGAAGTTTATGATGTGAAAAAAGAATAGGGTAAAAAAATGGACATAAAGAAAGAAAACAAACTTCCCTTGTAGTACAACAAAACCAAGCTTTCTCAGAAATAGGAACAATGCCAGTTCAACAGGCACCTGTTTTGGCTTGTTATGCAACCTGGTCCTTATTCTTCTTGTCATCACACATGATGGTATTGATCCAGGGCTGTGTGCAACATCTGGACTTAATCTTGAAATCTATCAAATAAGAATCAATAATGTTGTCCTGAATAGTGTGGGAATAATTTATAAATGCTATAATGCATTAGAAATATTGCATAAGGAATATATATTAACTGACTCAGCTCTCCACAAAGTTACTGATTTATAGCCTCCAAAATTCTTTAAACTTAGGCAAACATAAGAATTAAACACTTATTTCACATTGTAAACACATACAAGCAAACACACAAAACTCTATTAACACAGTGTAAACATAATTATAATGCTCAAGTTCAAACAAAGAGACCCAATCCACATCATTTGATTTAGTCAACCCCTTCTCTGGGGTCAGCACCCACACATGCCCACACCCCTCAAGAGTTACCCTAGAATCAGCACACACACACTTCCACACCCAGGACAAGCTCCCCTGTAAAACTACCGGTATGTCTCTCTACCCATTTTCTCTGCAGCTGCCCCTAAAGGCAAACCTTTTGCTTTGGGGAATAAATATTTCTCCTTTTCTCACGGCTCTTTGGATTTGATTTTTATTTATTCTTACGCAACCCCAGCCCCACTTGAAACTCTAAATTATTCTTCTGACAACAGCTATTGGAGGATATTCCTCTGACAAAATAACAGTAGTTTGTATGTATGTTTTTTATGGAAGAGTGTTCAAGGCAGGGACTAATCTTTGTGAACTCCTGTTACTTCTCTGATTTCTGGTGGCAAAATTAAGCATGCTACCAACCTTTGCTAAAGGTTGCCTTGATTAAATAATTTGATTAAATGGTTAGTACTTTTTTGCCTGTTTTTAAACTTTATTTTTTAAGCTGGAAGGCAATTTCCTTTGGAACTGTCAAAGAACGCAGGGAGGGTGGGATTAATGCTTCCCTTCCCCCTCTTCAGCTAATGGGACAATTGACTTTGTGGAGAAAGAAATGACACTCCCACTGGATTTCCCCCCCCCCCTTCACTATGCTCAAATAAAGAATTGCCTCTTTACCACCATCTAGTAGCTGTGTGAATTTGTGGAGCTCAGGTACAGTGGTTCTAACTAGAATATTGATGGAGAAGAGCAGTGTTTTTCAAACTGAAGTCACTTTAAGATGTGTGGTCCCCAGAATTCCTCAGGCAGCAATCTTAAAGTGCCCAACTTAGAAAAACATTGGAATAGAGGAATGGAATATTGGAGGTGGGGTGGGTGGCTGGATAGCCATAACAGAACTAGCACAGACATAGTTAAACTGCGCCCACCCCATTGCTGGCAATGGAAAAAAAGTTGCGATACGTCGGGACACGTCACGTGACGTTGCGAGTTTGACACCCCTGACGTAAAACCTTAGTAAGGGTAAACCAAAAAAAAAAAAAAACAGGAAAGAAAATTGCTGAATTGGGCTTTTAATTTTCCAAAATGTTTCAATATTGTCCTGATTTCTACTTCTATCCCCTAGACACTAGACACACTTAAAATTGATCCTGGGTGCAGCTTATCATACAATCAGGAAAAGAGTTGAGATAAGTTAACCTGCTCCATGTACCATAATTGCTCCTTTCTGCAGCCATTAAAATCTCAAGACCTTTGGCCATCTTGGAAAAGGGAACTTTCTTGCAGTAAATGACACTGGGGCTTAAGACAGCTTTTTTTAACTTTTGCAACCTTTCTCTTAGCACCAACAAGACCTCATCACAAGAGAATGGAGGTGAAGTTATTTTTGGAGGCATCAACCACAATGCCTATGTGGGAAAGCTTCACTACATCCCAGTGTCCCGCAAAGCCTACTGGCAGATCAAGATGGACAAGTAAGTACATCTTTAGATCCTCCTACTGCAGGGGTCTTCAAACTTGGCCCTTTTATAAAAAAAAGATCATCTCGTCTCCAGTTGCAATATTACTTTTTAACCAGTAGATGTCCTCAGTAAGCTAAAAAAATAAATAAATCCATTTTTCCCCCAAAGTCATTTCACTTTTCATTCTTCTTTCTTTACTCAAAAAAAAAACAACAACATAGACTAATAATAAAGTTCTTAAAAAAAGTTTTTCCGATACCCCAAAGTACTTGTATGAAAAAAGCAACGTAATTTCTAAAGCTTTACTTTGTTCCTTTGTTCGCCTTTCTTCCCCAACGAGTAAAAGCTGCCTTTCCAAGCTAGGGAAATCTTTCCAACACAGCTCTTACAGGCAAAAAACAAACAAACAAAAAACGAAGAGAGGAAAAAAAAAGGAAAGGTCTCACCCGGATTCACCACGGTGGGTCTGAAGCTTAGATGTTCTTTTGACTTGCGGTTTCTTGCGGCAGAGCGATCGGCCATTTTATTGGCCGATCTTCTTCTCCGTTGGCCCTCGGAGTTCCGTCCGGACAGCTGGAGGAGCCGCTGCTCCTCCGCTGCCAGAACGCTGCCTCCTCGTAGGAAAGTCGCGCCCTCCAGGGCAACTTTGGACCCGCATAAGGGTCCGCCGACGGAGGGAAAACTAGCCGGCGAGGAGAGCAATCTCCCCGCTCGACTAGTGACGTTAACTGGATGTTTGAATTTTTTTCTAAAATGGAGCTGTACTCACATTTAAACTGTAAACTTATTCTGGAGAAAATTTATGAGACTAAAGAGGAAATATGTGATACAATGAAAGAGCTTACTACAGAACTAAGAGCCAGAATCTCTTCCTCAAACTTTAAAACTGACTTTCAGATTGCACCTGATTCTTCTATTAAACAGACTCTACAAGAAGAGGACTTAACTGAGAACAAAGAGAAATTGACTCTGCCTTATATGCAACTCAGTTATGGCATTGAGAATCAGGAAAAGCAAAGACTGGGACTTGGAACTCTAAAGCAACGAAACTTTATGCAAAAAAAAAAATCAGAAGGCCAATTCAGAGGTCAAGATGGTTCTCACTGATTCAAAAGATATTACAAGCAACAAAGAGAGACTTATCTGTTGGAAAGGAAGCTTTGCTATGGAAACCTACTTGGCTTTTGAAAAAACCTAGAATAAGATTTTAAAAAAAACGAAAGTTAAAGTTTTGAGTAATGGACTAAAGGCAATCTAGAACTATGGACGGACTTAAGGACCAAGATTATAAATTAGATGTAAGAAAAATGGGATTAATGGAAGATATAAAATTTATCTACATGGAAATTACTGATGATTTATTTGTTTGATGATTAATGAATTGAAATATCTTAAAGTTTGATGTTATCTTGTTAGTTTAAAGTTGACTGATGGTTTATATAGCTTTAGGACAGATTAATACTTTAGCCTAAAAAAGAGATATTGGGAGATAATGGGTTAAAAAGGCAATTTAGATCAATGATTTGATTTTAGGATTAAGATTAAGATTATGAGTTATAAGCCAGAGAAAAAAGGAGTGACTAATGAAATATATATTAAATTTTTTAAGAATGTGTTTGCTCTTTTTTCTTTTCTTTTTTCTTTTGCTTAGGAAATAGGGTTATTTGTAAGAAAATTATTATGTAATCTTGAACTAATCTAATAAGATGATCTTTGATTGATAAGATCGATGTTATTGGTTACGACAATTTAATTGGATATGAACTGAATTATGTTTAATAGATTGAAAAAAATTAAGATTTGATTTTATCTATAAGAGATTGATTAGTTGATAGATTAGATATATATGGGATAGATTAATGCTTTATTTTAATTAAGGGATATCAGTGGAAGAAGAATTAAATAAAATTTACAATAAAAAATTAAGGTACTAGAATATATTTGGAAGGAATACCCGAACTGATAGAGTTTGTATTTAAAGTTAATTTGATTATGGTTGTATATATTTTTTAAAGTGTTAGAAACAGGTACAGGTTAATTAAATTTAAACTAGATTGAATTATCTTAAATAAATTATGTTAGTTAAGGGGAAAGAGAGGGAATACTAGAGGTATTCACTGAAGTATGTATAAATGTTTTACTTTTGGATGATTGTTTACCCTAACACCACGGTGTGCTTTGAGCATTTTCTTGTAAAATTAAAAAAAACAATAAAATCTTTGTAAAAAAAAAACACAACAACCTGGCCCTTTTATGACTTGTGGACTTCAACTGGCTGAGGAATTCTGGGAGTTGAAGTCCACAAGCATAAAAGGGCCAAGTTTGAAGACCCCTGCCCTACTGGATTGCCACACATGTGAGAAATTATGATTTTATGGACTAACGCACACACCTAAAAACCTCAGAGGACATCTGCTTGGAGAAAATGAGAGGTGGTCCTCAACTTACAATCACAACTGAGGCCAAAATTTCCATTGCTAAACAAGACAGCTGTTGAGTGAGTCACATCCCATTTTATGGCCTTTTTGCTGATTCGGTTGTTAAGTGAATCACTGCAGTTAAGTAAAATATGTTTTTTTAAGCGAATCTGGCTTTCCCCATTGACTTTGCTTGTCAGAAACTTCCTAGGAAAGTTGCAGATGACAATCCCAGAATCCCAGGACGCTGCAATTATCATAAATACATGCTGTTTGTCAAGTGCCCAAATTTTAATCATATGACTATGGAGATGTTGCAACGGTCATAAATATGAGAACTAGTCATAAGTCACTTTTATCAATGCCATTGTAACTTCGAACAGTGGCTAAACAAACGGTTGTAATTTAAGGACTACCTGTAAATACATAATTATTGGTGCCAGCTGAGTTTAGCTGCTTGCAATGACACCCCTCAACACTAGAGGGCAATGCTGTAGTATTTTTTTAAAAAAGACATTCAGGTCTGCTATCCTTTTTATTGTGCTATTTTCTTCTTTTCTTTCTTTCTTTTGTCCTACGTGATATTCCTGCAAGAGCTTAAAGGCATCAGAAAGAAGCAAGCAGTCCCTCCAGCTGTGTTCTCTGATCACTAAGCACAGTTTTCCTCAACCTAGTATTCTCACCAGATCTGGTGGACTGCATGGTCAATCTGGGGAGATGGGTATTGTAGTCCAAAAGCACCAGATTGATAACGGAAGCATAGAAAAAGGCAGACTAGGTAGAGCAGCTTTCCCCAGCCTAACCGCCCTCAAATGTATGGACTGAATTCCATAAATCCTGTACTACCGCTTAGAATACTGCCACTTAGAATTCTGGGTAACCTTTCACCTTCCTGAAGGACACCAAGGTTGGGTGAAAGTGTCAAGATGATGAGTGAAAGAGAAACTTTTAGCCAGGATTGTACATCTTGCCTTAGCACAAGCCCTATTTCACCTGGAGCAGATGTATAAGAGTTTCATTAGGAACTCTGTGTAGAAACCATTATTTATTATATTTGCATCCCACTTTTATTACTTTAAAAGTAACTCAAGGCAACAGACATGCATAATACTCTTTCCTCCTCCTATTTTCCCCACAACAACAATCCTGTGAGGTTGGCTGGGCTGAGAGGGAAAGTCACTGGCACCGTCACTCAGCCAGTTTTCTTGCCTAAGATGAGACTAGAACTCACAGTCTCCTGGTTTTTAACCTGGTGCCTTAACCATTGGATCAGACTGACTCTTTTATAGCCCATCTGTAGAAAAGACAGACACTCTTTCACTTTTTCTGTTACACCTCACTTGATATACTGTTTTCTTCTAAAATGCTTTGGTCATCCTTACTAACAGAGGCCAGGGTTGTCAATCATCTGACCTGCACTGGGCAGAGTTATTTTTGTCTCCCCAACCACCGGTCCTGTCCTCTGTTCCTTCTCCCCAAATATTAACGATGTTAATGAAAGGAAGTTGCTGCCATTGATCTTTCTGGGCTGGCTCACCCCATGTTTATGCTAATCGCTTAATTTGAACAATCACATTTTAAATTTTAAAAAAGGTCAGTTTGCAATGACCCAGCTCTATGCTTTAAAAGCTCTTTGATTCTATGAACTGCAGATAATGTGGCCAATTTACATTTGGATTTAGCTGAGGGCTAATCCGATGTGATTCCAGGGCATGAAAATTTACCACATCAACAGCAGACAGTCAGACAAGGTTCCCAGCAGACTCTGAAAGTGACACAGTCCAGATACAGATACTCCAAGGACTATGACCATTCATTTAACAACCATTCAAGGTTATAATGGCACTGAAAAAAGTGATGTGCAACTGGTCCTCACAATTACAACCGTTGCAGTGTCTCCAGACTCGCATGTGAAATAAGTGTTTAATTCTTATGTTTGCCTAAGTTTAAAGAATTTTGGAGGCTATAAATCAGTAACTTTGTGGAGAGCTGAGTCAGTTAATATATATTCCTTATGCAATATTTCTAATGCATTATAGCATTTAAAAATTATTCCCACACTATTCAGGACAACATTATTGATTCTTATTTGATAGATTTCAAGATTAAGTCCAGATGTTGCACACAGCCCTGGATCAATACCATCATGTTGCACTTTGCAACCATCATGTATTTACAAAGGTTGTAGCATCCCGGAGTCATATGATTGCCGAATAGAATAGAATAGAATAGAATAGAATAGAATAGAATAGAATAGAATAGAATAGAATAGAATAACAGAGTTGGAAGGGACCTTGGAGGTCTTCTAGTCCAACCCCCTGCTCAGGCAGGAAACCCTATACCATTTCAGACAAATGGCTGTCCAGTCTCTTGTTAAAAACTTCCAGTGTTGGAGCATTCACCGCTTCTGGAGGCAGGTTGTTCCACTGGTTAATTGTTCTAACTGTCAGGAAGTTTCTCCTTACTTCTAGGTTGCTTCTCTCTTTGGTTAGTTTCCATCCGTTGCTTCTTGTCCTGCCCTCTGGTGCTTTGGAGCAGGGCTTTTCAACCGGTGGTACGCACCACTTGTGGTACATTAATGAGTGGCAGGTGGTACACAGCCCTGCCTAGCCAAGTGTAGTGAGGGAGGGAAAGAGCCAGCACAGGCAAGGACTTACAGTGAGAGAGTCCTCTGGAGCTGCAAAGGCACCAGGCTCACTTCTGGCTCACCCTCCCCCATGAGAAAGGAGGAGGGGGGTGGAGACAGGAGAGCCTATAAAAGGAGGCAGTTTGGCCAGGAGAGGGAGAGAGGGAAAAAAAACCAGCAGCCTTGGGAGGAGGTGGAGTCAGCTGCACAGAAGAAGAAAGGGGCGCAACGCGCATGCGCGGCGCAACGGGGCGCAACGCGCATGCATGGTGCAACGGGGCGCAACGCGCATGCGCGGTGCAAAGGGGCGCAACGCGCATGCGCGATGCAACGGGGCGCATCGCGCATGTGCGGTGCAACGGGGCGCAACGCGCATGCGCGGCGGGTCGCATCGTGCATGCGCGGCACGACGGGGCGCATTGCAAAGGGGAAAAAAATGGCCGATCAAAAAAAAAAATAGCCGACCAAAATTTAAAAAATGGCGGGGCCGCATCGCGCATGCGCGGCGCGACGGCCCGCATCGCAAAGGGGAAAAAAATGGCCGACCAAAAAAAATGGCCGACCAAAAAAAAATGGCCAACCAAAATAAAAAAAAATGGCAGGCCCGCATCGCACATGCGTGGCGCGACGGCCCGCATCGCAAAGGGGAAAAAATGGCCGACCCAAAAAAATGGCCGACCAAAAAAAAAATAAAAATGGACTGCGGTGTTTGCCGACCCCCGTGAAATGGTCATTCGACCCCAAATGAGGTCGCGACCCACAGGTTGAGAACCGCTGCTCTGAACGTAGCTATTGGTGCTCAAAATGCTTTTCGTGGACAGGTAAGGAAGAGATGTTTCTAGAACAACCACATCTGGGCTGCAAAATCCCAGATGACCACTAGACAGCAGCAAGTGAGTGTCCCAATCACCAACACTTTGCTGTCGCCTGGTGGTCTTTCAAATGTTTGCAACTCAGATCTGATAACCCTAGCCTTGATTTCATTATTTTACTACCATAGGCAGCTTTTGGGGCCCAATAAGTACCTATGGACAATGTCACAAAATAGTTGCTGCATCTTGTCTACTCCCTAAATGGCATATTGCAGAGGGCTCCGCTCTGGCCACCCTCTTTTAGAGTTCCAAAACTCTATTTCCCAGCTCATTTTGGAACAGCATGGTGGCAAACGATGCCCCAACTATTGCCCAAAAGGTTTCTTGGAAATGATGATGCTAGCAGTGTTTTTCAGCCTTGGCAACTCTATGTTGTGTGGACTTCAGCTCCCAGAATTCCCCAGTCAGCCATGGTGGCTAGGGAATTCTGGGAGATGAAGTCCACCCATCTTAAAGTTGACATAATTGAGAAACATGGTTCTAGAGGCAGGCGTTTTGCTTCGCAGTATGTCTACCCCTGGTTTATATAATTTCATTAAAAGAATATTTAAAAATTGAAAGTCGGATGGATGGAAAGCTCCCCCACTGAGGCCCAAGAGTAGCACATTTGCCCATCACAGACTTTGCATTTTTGCTCTGCAGCTGACCTGCCAACGGCAGACTGACATTCCTCCTCATTCTAGAACAATCAAGAAACATGACACAAAACAGAACAATCACAGCAAGCCCCATTTTCAGGGGCTGAGGCCAAACTCAGCTTTTATTCAAACTTAATGGGTCTGCAAATGCATCTGTGTAGTCTAATATTAGTCAAATGCTACTCCTTAAAGTGGTGCTGTTAGGAATCTGGGGGGGAATGTGGGGGGGTGTTCACTGTCTCTTTACTTGTACAGTGGTACCTTGGTACTCATCATTAATTGGTTCGGGGAGTACCAAAAACAATGAGTATCAAATAATTTTTTTTCCATAAGGAATAATGCAGTGGGTCACAAGGCAACTGTTACTGACAAGTTCTAGTTTGTGCGTTGAGTACCAAACAAACAATGAGTACCAGGATAAAACTTTCACATCAAAATACTTTGAGTACCATTTCAATTCAATTCAATTCAGAACAGAGCTGAAAGAGACCTTGGAGGTCTTCTAGTCCAGGGCTTTTCAACCTTTTTACCGATTATACCACTTTTAGGATATGGCAATATTCGAGTACCACCTAGCAAGGCGTCAGAAACTTGATGGCCAAAAAAAAAAACCTGTTCAAAGTTGCAATTGCACTGAAATGACTTATGACCATTTTTCACACTTATGACCATTGCAGCATGCCCAGGGTCATGTGATTTATATTTGGATGCTTGGCAACTGATTCATATTTATAATGGTCACAGTGTTCCAGGGTCATGTGATCCCCTTCTGCAACCTTTTGACAAGCAAAGTCAATGGCAGAGCTGCTGGTGGCCAAGTGCTAAGGTGGGACTTCCTTTCCTCCCTCCCTTCCCTGCCTCCCTTTTTCTCATTCCCATCTCCTTCTGAAGGAAGAATTTGAAAACCCCCCCCCCCCATATTTTCCCTCTTCCATATATTGATTAAACAAGGAAAGGCCTCCAGAGACAGAAAAGACAAGCTGCTGATTGAACTAGCTTAAAAAGGCACATTCCCCTTTAAGAATTAACTACTGGCTAGAAAGGAAAGTAAGGAGCGCAGTCGGCACTTAAGGAAGCCTCCCCAAATGGCTCCATTCATAAGTAAAGGAATGCTACAGGCAAAATCCATTCAGGAGAAAAACACTTCAAAATCCCTTGCAGCAAAACTTACAGCTAACAACAGCAGAGCAATAGAAGCTAACATGAGACATCAGCCAAATAGAAATTGCTAAACACTCCTTAAGAACACAAAGCCCACATTGCACAAATCCCAGAACTTCAAAGTCACAAAAGCACATAAGAATCCTTCCACTCTCCATCTCCCTCCCTGGTGCCTCACCTCCAGCCATTGCTGCCTTTTTTCATTCCTCTTGGAGGGCGACCCCTCCCCCGCTGCATTTCTTGCCTGTTTGCTGCTGCCAGCACAGGTGGCTGCCACAGCAGTTGTAGATCGGCTCATGGCCAGCCTGCATATAGAATAATTGGGAAAGATCCCTCAGTGACACTCAGGAATAAAATCAACAAACTGCTGGATAGTTTTAAATGCAGCAGAAGGATGAGTGATGACACCCTGAAGAAAGTGCGCCTGTGTGATACGGCACTTGCTAGGTTTTATGGGCTGCCAAAAATCCACAAGGAGGGCATTCCTCTTCGCCCCATCGTCTCATTCAGAGGTACACCTACCTCGGGGTTAGTAGCCATATATGCCACCTTGTGGATGATAGTCTCACTACAGTCAAATCTGCAGAGGAGTTTCTGAGTAGGATTAAGACTCTCAGGGTGGAGGATGACAAGATGATGGTATCGTTTGATGTTATCTCACTTTTCACCTCCATCCCCCAGGACTTAGCCATCTCTGTCCTGAGAGACCAGTTAACTAACAAGAAGGGGGTCACCACTAGGACTCCCTGCAGATGGAAGACCTTATAAGACTCGTGGAGGTATGCCTGATGACCTATTTCACCTTTCAGGGTACCATATTCGAACAGGTAAAAGGGACACCCATGGACTCCCCCATCTCCAGCATCATAGCAGAGGCAGTGCTCCAACAATTAGAGCATAAGGCGATGACCTTATACCAGCCCAAGTTTTGGGCTTGGTACATGGATGACACGTTTACTGTTGTTAAAAGACAACATGTAGCCACCTTTATAGGAATACTGAACTCAATTTACCCTGATATAAGATTCACAGTGGAGGAAGAGAAACAAGGCTCTTTAGCCTTCTTGGATGTGTTGATCCACCACCAGCCGGATGGGTCGTTATACACACAAGTATACCATAAGCCCACTCACATGGATAGAATCCTCCACTACAGGAGTAATCATCCAGTATCCCATAAGGTCAGCTGCATTAAAGCGTTATTTAAGCGCGTTGACTCCCACTGCAGCACGGTTGAGTTTAAGAAGGAGGAAAAGAAACATCTCTTCCACATTTGCCAGCAGAATGGGTATCCATCCAAGTTTATACAACGATATGGCATAACACCTAGACCCCGAGGCAATCAGCAGAGAGATGAGCCACTACAGCAAAAGACACGCTTCTCACTACCTTATATCAACAATGTCTCGGAAGCGACAGCCAGACTGTTGGCCCCCCATAATATAGAGGTGGCTCACAAACCAAATCAAATGCTACGCTCTATAAGTCATGTGCCCAAAGGACCCACTTTCCATCATGGAAAAATCGGCGGTAGTTTACAAAATTGACTGTAAGAACTGTCAAAGCAACTATGTGGGCGAAACAGCTAAATGGCTAAAAACTCGTTTACACGAGCGCAAGTTGGCCATAAAAAGGGGTGAACAACACTCCCAAGTATGGATGCATATGGCACAGCATGGCCATTGTTTTGACTTTGACAATACACGGGTTGTATCTAGCGATGCCACAAAAGGGGGCCGGCTGTTAAAAGAAGCCTGGTTCTCAGACAAAAACTCCATTAACTGCCATATAGATCTCTGCCCAACACAACAGGCACTGAGGAAATGGAGTGCAAATCAACACCCCACTCGCCATAAACAACTCGTCCAATGTTTGCAAAACCGAGGAGGTACTATGACATCTAATTCCCGATAGGAACGGGTGTATGAGACCTCAACCAATCCTCAACGGCCCACAGGCACCTCTCTGGCACCTTACCAATGTCAGATCCACTCCGACGAGCAGCTGAGGAGCCTGTCGGTGCCTGACACAGATAGACGTCTATTGGGAGCTGAGTACTCTCCGGAAAATGAAAGGGAGCAAGCCCGCTGCACGGTTGGTCTATGCGTCTCCCAGAAGCATTCCAATGGACCCCCACCCTCCAGGTGGAGGAGGAGCGACGGTTGTGTCAGTAGGGAATCCGGGAGACTCGGCGGTAAAGTTTTAGAGCCTAACATCGCTCGTGACAAAGAAGAGGGACGACTGATACGGGAAAGAAGGAGGTGCGGAATGATGACCCGCTCATGCCATGCAGAGGAGGGAAGTATCTCCCCCCCTCATCCCATAGACATGCGAGGAATTACGGACGGGGGATGCCCACACCCACAACTGAAATCTTCTCCGGCGAAATGTAGGAGACCTACTTTGGATAAGAACGATGACTGCTGGCAACAGATAGAACAACCGGAGATATCTAACATAGAGAACACCAAGATAGGGGGTGAGGGCGCAAATGCCAGATTGCATGATACTCGGATAGGTATTACCCATATGGGAAAGGGAAAGAGGAGGGTGAATACAGAGCAGGGAGAGACCATCGACCCACAACTGAAGGGGGTGGGAGGAATTACCTGGAGCCCTTATGGGACATATGATAGTACAAAGGAAGAACTAAATACCCCCCCAAGACCCGCAGTAGAGGGAAAGGCGATATGAGAGTAAACATCATTGGAGGGAAGGAAGATGCAAAGATCTTGACAAACTTAGGAACTAACGTTAGAAGAATAGGTGAGAAAGTTCGAGGGAATGACAGAGGAGGGATCAATGCAGACGTCAAAGAAACATCCAGAATGCAAATTAACCGGCTAGGACCGGTGACGCGGTCTAGGAGCCAAGCGCAGGCGTTGGCTAACCCTATTTAAGGTATCCTTGTCAACTGGCTTTTAACCCTGACGATGTTGGAAGTTCCCAACGAAAGCTCGGTGTTATTAAAGCATTTTCCTTTTTGGAATCTCCTGGTGGTCGTAAATTATTTATTTTATACTATATATATATATATATATATATATATATATATATATATATATATATATATATATATATGTGTGTGTGTGTGTGTGTGTGTGTGTGTGTGTGTGTGTGTGTATATGTATGTGTATATGTATATGTATATGTATATGTATATGTATATGTATATGTATATGTATATGTATATGTATATGTATATGTATATGTATATGTATATGTATATGTATATGTATATGAATATGTATATGTATAATGTATATGTATATGTATATGTATATGTATATGTATATATTCAAGAAGATAATCAAACACCAGTATAAAATACAAATAAAACTGTTTTAATACACATATCTGCGCTGCTATGTCAATCAGCAGCAGAACAATTGGGCGGACTATCTGGCGGTAGCTGAGTTCGCGTTCAACAACTCACAGCACACCTCCACGCAGATGACACTGTTCTTGGCCAATGTGGGATATCACCCCTGGTTTTTCCCTCTTTCCCTGCTAGACTCACCGGTACCAGCAGCGAACGACTACATGGCAGAGTTACAGGCGATCCATCGATTGGTGCAGCGACAGTTAGAGAAGGCCAAGGTCGACTACAAAAGGTTTGCTGATTGGTCGAGGCGGGATACGCCTCCACTAATGGTGGGAGATCGGGTATGGCTGTCCACCAGGAACCTACCGTCAACCCAGCCAGCCAAGAAGTTAGACCACCGATATTTAGGACTGTTCCCAAATTTGATGGCAATCCGGACATGTCCCCCATTTATACAGAGAGTCCCAGCAGACACCACGTGAGGTGAGAATCCTATTCAGGATTGTCCATTGCTGACATGCTAGTTCAAAGCCTGCCCCTTTTTTTGTGGGGTCATTTATATGCTTTCCTAGGTCTGGGCGTTCAGCGGCTCACTTAGCTTTCCATTGGGAATCGATGTTAACGTTGTTGGGCAGATGTTGTACAAGTGCCAGTGGGGGCTTCCTGGATTTGAATTTTCTGGCTGGTAAATGAGAAAGGTCACCATGCACTATTGATTGCAATGAGTTGCTCATTATTTTGTCTGTATTCTCTCACTAGTGCATCTTGCCTTCGTAAAGCTGGTGGTGCTATATCGCTTAGATCAGGATGCTAGCTATTTGGAGTGATTTTAATACATTCACTTATAATCCTCGTGGTGTCGTTGAGTCTGGCATCTAATTTACTAGTATGGCAGCTGTTAGCAATAGCAATAGCACATAGACTTCTATACTGCTTCACAGTGCTTTACAGCCCTCTCTAAGCGGTTTACAGAGTCGGCATTTTGCCCCCAACAATCTGGGTCCTCATTGTACTGACCTTGGAAGGATGGAAGCCCGAGTCAACCTTGAGCTGGTCAGAATCGAATTGCCGAACTGCAGGCAGCCAGCAGTCAGCAGAAGCAGCCTGCAGTACTGCATTCTAACCACTGCACCCCAAGGCTCTTAAGTAGTATTAAGTAGTTGTTTTCAGCTCCAGAGTATACCAACCCTAGTGCTGATGTCCTGAGAGTGGCAGCTGAAACTCCCCATTTAGTTCCACATAATTTCTGGAGTATGTTATTCCTCCTAGTATTGATTTTTGCCACTATATTCTCCAGGTGTATCTTATAGGAGAGAGTTTAGACCAACTTGGAGTAACATTGGATTATAGGATTATAGGGGATGGGGATTATAGGGGAGTAAATTGTTCTTTAAGTAGACCTTTGAGGCTTCGTATGCTACTTTGTTGTTAAGGTGAAAGTACATAGTTACCATTTTGCTGGTACTACCTAGGAGTGAGCCTCCAGTCAGTGAAGAATTTTCCCAAGATTTTAAGATTGAAATTGTGATGCAGTTCCCTGGATTAGAATGTCTTGATGATGGAACCAGATCATGACCAGGGCAGAAGATTAAGATCCTACTCACCTGGAGGTCCCCAAATACAGCAGTGTTGGCTGAGCATATTTTGAAGCAAAGGTGTCTACAAAGTATGAAGAAAAATGTCAAGAGAGTGGCCCAACACACATAAAATCAATCCCACTGTCACAGACCCCATCTTGATTTTTTTATAAGTTTTTATTGAATACAAAAAAAAGAAAAGGATTAAAAACATTGAACATGGTAAATCGTCTTTGACAGACATCTCAGTCCATATTATACATTAATTACATATAACTTATCTATATACAAACTATACATTTCTAATCTCTATTTTAATTTATCTCTTTATTTGTGACCTCTATTTTTTTTCCTCCATCTATAAAATTTATTCCATATCAAATAAAATTCTGTGTCTTCCTGGTTTTTTAATCTTTTAGTTAACCTATCTAGTTCTGCGCAAAACATAATTTTCTTTATTAGATCTTCCTCACTCGGTGTTTCCATTGCTTTCCATTTTTGAGCAAATAGTATCCTTGCCGCCGTAGCCACATGAAGGATTAAATATGTGTCCTCTTTATTTACATTTTTCTCTAATATTCCTAATAGTAATGCCTCAGGTTTGTATAGAATGTTTTGGCTAGTCATTTCTATTACCCATTCCCAGACCATACGCCAATACACCTGTGCTTCTCTACATGTCCACCATATATGAAAAAAGGTACCCTTTTCTTTTTTACATTTCCAACATGTAGAAGAGTATCCTTTATACATTTTGGCTAATCTGGCCGGAGGGAGATGCCATCTGTAAATCATCTTATACAAGTTTTCTTTATATGATGTTGCTAATGTGATTTTGTTATTTCGCTCCCATACTTGCTGCCATTGATCCATATTTATATTATATCCTAAATCTATTGCCTTCTTCACCATTGTTTCTTTAACCTGCTCCTCATATAGTTTATGTTCCAACAGGTGTTTATAAATATTCTTTATTTGTTTTTTATCTGGGCCTAGCAGTATCTTGTCTAACCCCGTATCTTGTCTATTAATACCCCATTCTTGCTTATCCTTCATACATTTTGCTTGTATCTGGAGATAAGACCACCATTCCAAGTCTATTCCTTGTTGTTTTAGCTCTTGTTTTTGTTTTAAATAACCTTCTTCTGTCAGAATGTCTTTGTATATAATAGCCTTATCTTTCCTATACAAATTGGGATATGTGACTGCCTCCAATGGCGATAGCCAAGCCGGAATCTTTGTGTAATATCGAGATTTAACTATATTCCAGCTTTTTATTAATTCTTGCCGAACCTTATGTCTTAAAAAATATTGGTGGTTTCTACTTTGCCCCATCCATATATGAGCATGCCAGCCCTGCTGGAGATCATAACCCTCCAAATGTAAACATCTTTTATTTTCTAAGGTTATCCAGTCTCTAATCCAAGTTAGGGCCGCTGCTTGGTAATATAGCTCCCAATCTGGGAAACCTAAACCTCCCCTTTCTTTGGCATCCTGTAAAGCCTTTAATTTTATTCTTGCCTTCTTACCGGACCACACAAATTCTAAGGTTAATTTATTTAACTCCTTAAAAAATTTCTTGTCTAATTGGATTGGGATATTCTGAAACAGGAATATCATTTTAGGTAAGATGTTCATTTTCACGGCAGCAATTCTCCCAAGTAATGAAAGATGCAAATTTTTCCAACGGTCTAAATCTACTTTTATATTCTTTATCAATTTGCCATAATTGTCTTCTTTAATTGATGAGCAGCGTGCTGAAATAACTATCCCTAGATATTTTAATTTGGAAACTACTTGTGTGCCTAATTTTGCCTCTAGATTTCCTATTTGTATGTTAGTCATGTTTTTTGTTATAATCTTTGTTTTGTTTCTGTTTATTTTCAAACCTGCCAGATCCCCATACTCTTCCAATATTTCAAATAGTTTCTGCCCTGATTGTTCTGGGTCTTCTAATATAAATGCTAAGTCATCTGCATAAGCTTGAAGTTTGTATGTTTCTTTCTTAATCTTAAGTCCTTTAATCTGCTCTTCTTGTCTTACTACTCTAGCAAGAATTTCCAATGTATAAACAAAAAACAATGGCAAGAGAGGACATCCTTGTCTTGTACCTTTCTGTACGTTGAATTTATCAGTGGCCTCTCCGTTTATTATGATCTGGGCCTTTTGTTCGGAATATATTGCAGTTATCACATTTAAAATTTTTTCCCCAACATCCATTAATTTTAGCTGTTGAAACATAAATTGCCAATTGACATTGTCAAAAGCCTTCTGTGCATCCAGGAACAGAAGTGCCACTTGACGATCACTATGCGATTCATAAAATTCAAGAATGTCTAGGATTGTTCTTATATTCCGCTTAGTCTGTCTGTTTGGTAAAAACCCATTTTGATCCGAATGTATGAAATCAGTTAGATACTTTTTGAATCTCTCCGCCATTATTGAGGCAAAAATTTTATAGTCAGAATTCAATAATGATATAGGTCTATAATTTTGTATCCGTGTTTTTTCTGCTTCTTCTTTTGGGATCAATATTATATTTGCCTCTGACCAAGACTTAGGTATTTTAGCATCAGTTAATACGGCGTTGAAGACTTCTAGTAGGTATTGATTGAATGCACTTTGTTGTTCTTTATATAATTCCACTGGTATTCCTTCTTGATCTTTTGATTCCTTCCTTATTGATCTTTTGCTTATTTATAGCCCTAATTATTTCAGCCATTCTTATTTCCTCATTTAACATAAATTTAATTTCCTCCGGAATCTTTGGTATGTTTGCCTTCTCTAAGTATTCTATTATCCTTTCTGCATTTATTCCCTCATTTCTCTTATATAGTTTTTCATAGTATCTTTGGGCAATTCCCCTTTTTATAGTCTCCTCCCCCTGAATCTCTCCTTTCTCGTCTTCCAAATTAATAATTCGTTGCTTCTCTTTCTGCCTTCTTAATTTATATGCTAGCCATCTACCCGGTTTATTCGCGTGTTCAAAATTATTTTGCTTAGCTGCTTGTAATTTTTGTGCTAACTTTTCCGAATCCTCTATACATAGTTTATGTTTAATTAAATCCATTTTGTTTTTTAATCCTTTGTTTTCAGGGTCTCTTTGAAATTGTATTTCGGCCTGTTTGTATTCTTCCTCGAACCTCATCCTATGTTGTTTTTTCTCTTTGTTTCTCTTGGCCATGTACGAAATTGTTACACCCCTCATATATGCTTTTGCTGTATCCCAGATGTTCTGCAAGGAAGTGTCCTCATGGTCATTCGCTTGAAAGAAAAGGTGCATCTCTTTCTCCATTCTTTCCTTAAATTCTTTTTCTTTAAGAATCGCTCTTTGGAAAGTCCATCTTGGCCTGCTCCTTTGTCCTTTCAAGAGAAAATTTATTGGATTATGGTCTGCCCAAAGGCTAGGTTCGATATCAATTCCTTGAATTTCCGAGGCCAATTCTTTTGAGAACCATAGCATGTCTATCCTGGTCCATGATCTATGTCTATTAGAAAAGTATGTGTATTCCCGCTTATCACAATTCCTTTCCCTCCAAACATCATGTAAGCTAAGATCTGTACACATCTCAAAAAAGGTTTTCGGAAGAGTTTTTTTTGTTTCCTTTCCTTGCCTCTGTGCCTTTATGGTCTTTTGTTATTGTTTTATCTTTTTTTACTGCACCCTGTGGAAATCTGGAACCAGTGGAATCCTGATCTCCTCATAATATCATGAATTCTGAAAGGAAGGTTCTATAAGATCTAGGGCAGAGGAGGAGGAGGAGGAGGAGGAGGAGGAGGAGGAGGAGGAGAAGGAGGAGAAGGAGGAGGAGGAGGAAAAGAAGGAAGGAAGGAAAGAAAGAAAGAAAGAAAGAAAGAAAGAAAGAAAGAAAGAAAGAAAGAAAGAAAGAAAGAAAGAAAGAAAGAAAGAAAGAAAGAGAACCATTAAGTTTCCAGACTGCAACCTGGAAATTCTAATAATTCCTAATTATTCCTTAATCGAGAAATTAGCTGCCACTGACTTCATCTGTTGTCTTCTCCACTTCTTTCTTCCTGACCTCCTGCTTTTTGTTTCATGGACATCCTGATGTTACGCATGACAGTTCAGAAGTAATTCTGTAGAGTCTTAACTCCAAGTAAGCAATCATAGGATTTCAGCCTAGGGCAGCGGTTCTCAACCTGTGGGTCGCGACCCCATTTAACGGGGGTCGCCAAACAACGCAGTCTGCCATTTTTCCCCCCTTTTCCTTAGCTGTGCTACGCCATTTTTTCCCTTTTCCTTAGCTGTGCTACTCCCTCTTATTCTATTGGCTTTTGAAAGCCAATAGAATAGACTCTCTTGAATTGTCCAGGCTGTCTCTGCCCTGCTGAGCCCGCCAAAAGTCCCAGTCTGCAAACGGTGCTGCGAGTTGTCTGCAGCGAAGGCGAGCTCTCCAGAAGTTTCCACCCCTCCCTGCTGAGAACTACTTGTTGCTATGATTGATGGCCTGTGCCCTAGGATCTGTAAGAACTGGACGGAGCATAGGTGGGACAAAGGAACTACCATGAAGCCTGGGACAAGGAGACTGCCATGCCATGTGGCTTGAAACAAAGAAGACAAAGGAACAAAGACCCATGTGGCTTGACCATGCGGTTTTGGAACAAACAGGAAATGAGGGAGGGGCCAATAGGTGGAGGAACGTTGTACCAAGATTTGAATCTACCGGCCACAGGTATAAGCTTTGCCATTGGCCAAAGGTGTAACTTTGCCAGTGTAACCTTGCTATTGGCCACAGCTATAACTTTGTCATTGGCTGTTTGTAACCATGTGATGCCTTATGTAACTGCCCACTGTAACAGGTAATAAAAAGGGGAGGCAGCCTTCTATCTGGGTTCACTTCACCCCAAGGAAACCTGCAGGCATGCTGTGTCCTTAATTTGGCTATCGTGAAGAACCCACCATTAATTGGGGCACAACGAGGTGCCACAAATGGTGACCCCGATGTGATCTGGGCCGGTGTTGTATTCTACAACATCCCTGACACCCTCTTACTCATCTCGCGCATTCGTGGCATCCTCTCCAGCGAGGACTCACCCCCGTGGCTTCTTCTTCTTCAGCAAGGACCCACCTCCCGTGAGTAAATGGGGGCAGAATTCACCAAGGACCAGAGGGCTCATCTTGACGAGCTTGGTGTAATTGTCAGGGCCTCAAAAATGCAACTAAAAAAATCTCATAGATTACCTTCACGTAAGGAGCTAAAAAATTTGCTAATATTTATTTGGACTTATTGCCCCTCTTACCCATTGAGGGATCATTAAAAATATTTAATTGGATTAAACTTGGCTCATACTTCCATGAGGAGCCTAGAGCTCCCTTCCAAATTATCCTTACGTGGAAGACTGTTCTTGCTTGTTTGCAAGCTTATTTCCAAGATTTACCTCCCCTTCCCCCCCATACTTCTCCTTCTGACTCAGAACATGCTGTTTCTACCGCCCCCTGCAGTTCTTCTCCTGATGTTCATTTAATTGGCCAGGGAAATTTTTCCACAGCAGCTGCGCAAATTGCCCTCCCCCTTCCGGTGCTAACAGCCTCCAGTGAATGCGCTCTCTCTGCATTTACTAAGTTAGACGATCCTTCTACTGTCTCTCGCTCGTCCTTTGTGGCCATCAGGCAAGCTCCCTCAGAAAATTATGATTCATTCATTGAGAAACTGCAATCTGCTTTGTTTAAAGAAATCTCCAACCCAATTGCAAGAAAGGTGTTGTTACTAACTGACAAAGCTGTGTGATTAACTAAAAAATCTTAAGTCTGTTGGTTCTATTCCTTATAATTGGAAAAGGAGAAAATATCTCCTGGCCTCCCATCGATTCAAAATCGCCTTAATAAAGCCCTGTTCACTGTTAACTTTCTTAACATGACAGGTTCCCCTGAGACGTCTGTGGCAGAGCGCCATTTTTCTCCCCCCTCTTCTTCTGCTCCAAAACCACAGGTGTATTATCGCCAGTTACCGGATCTGACTTGGCAAGGCCCTGCATCCTTACTCATGTGGGGTCGTGGATATGCCGCAATTCAGTTGGACAATAAGGTTTTGTGGGTTCCTGGTCGCCACGTGAGACCCTATCTAGTTCCATTACCGGCTGAAGACAAACGGAAAGATGACGGAAACTGAATCTCCACCTGCAGATGTCTCAGTGCTTTTGTCCCCTTTATCCCCTCCTCCCATTCCCCGCTCCACAGCCCTAAAGCCTCAATCCCCAGCCCTTCCCGTGCCTCGTTCCTGGATGTTTTTTAATCTGTGTTTTTTAGCCTTTTTGACCATTTTTATGACAATTGTTGCTGTTTTGTATATTACTTCCCCTTTTTCAGGTTCACCAAGAATTCGTCGATCCCTGGTTACCCGTACGGGTGACTTGGGACCAGACTATTGGGATGATAATGCATACATGAAAGATGTTTCTCACTATGCTCAATTGATGAATGCATCCAATTGCTGGATTTGTATGCACATGCCAGCACAAAGCAAACATGCCTTCCCCCTCCATGGTGTGCCTTATGTGTCTGTCTTGCCTCGCAACTCTTCCCTCAATACGTTCCCTTGGAAGAATGAAACTTCCCCCTCTTTCACTTTGAAATCTCCCTTACGAGTCTCTCTAGCTTTGCGCCACCCTGCCCAAGTGTGCATCAACCGCACAGCTTCGTCAAACAGTAATAGCACCTTTCTATGTATTTGGCGATCTTGTAATATAACTATCTCTTGGCAACTAGACTATAAAGCTAGATATTATAATGAGACAAATAATGACAACAAGAAAGCATGTGCTGATTGTGTTCCCTTGTTTGATTTTGGTGAGATTTTTGAAACTCTGTACAATGCCTCAAAAGACAATGTTCTCACATCTGACAAAGATTGGATCTTATGTGGAAAAAATGCATATCGGTCAATACCCCAGAATTGGTCTGGTGTATGTACATATGGAGCTGTAATCCCTGTTTTTTACAAACTTGATAAACTACCCTCTTTCCGCTTGCGCAATAGACGCGATATTGAAGCTTCCAATGAACTCACTTTGGGGGGTAGTTGGTCTGTTCAAACTGCTAGAGCGTTAATTCCTTCAATGGGTGTTGCCATGAATTATAGGGATTTGCATATATTAAACAACTGGACTGTTGCAATGTTCAATGAAACTATTCACTCAATAAATTTGTTAAATGAAGAACAGCGACAAATAAGAGAGGTAACCTTATAGAATCGCTATGCATTGGACGTCCTCCTCGCTGCAAAAGGAGGCGTGTGTGCTCTCATTCAAAGCCATCGCTGTATGTATATTTCTGACAACGCACCCGATATTTCTGCCACAGTCGCTCATATGGAAAGTATGGTACAAAGCAATCCTCTATCACAAGGAGATGGTGCCTTGTTTGATTGGGACAGTTTATTTTCCTGGTTACCTAATTTTGAGTGGCTCAGAAAATTGATTTTTGGTATTATAATGTTTGTAGTATTCTGTGTAACAATCTGTTGCTGTGTGCAATGTATTCCTTCCCTGTTGAACCTGTGTAGGCCTCCCTCTTCTGTCCATTTTCTGGATAAGAACCACTACAGCCTCTGATGACAGAACAAATTCACATTGACTGGCAGAAGACAAAACCATGTCACGTTTTCTCCCCGGACTCTTATTAAAAGAAAAAAGGAGATGTTGCTATGATTGATGGCCTGTGCCCTAGGATCTGTAAGAACTGGACGGAGCATAGGTGGGACAAAGGAACTACCATGAAGCCTGGGACAAGGAGACTGCCATGCCATGTGGCTTGAAACAAAGAAGACAAAGGAACAAAGACCCATGTGGCTTGACCATGCGGTTTTGGAACAAACAGGAAATGAGGGAGGGGCCAATAGGTGGAGGAACGTTGTACCAAGATTTGAATCTACCGGCCACAGGTATAAGCTTTGCCATTGGCCAAAGGTGTAACTTTGCCAGTGTAACCTTGCTATTGGCCACAGCTATAACTTTGTCATTGGCTATTTGTAACCATGTGATGCCTTATGTAACTGCCCACTGTAACAGGTAATAAAAAGGGGAGGCAGCCTTCTATCTGGGTTCGCTTCACCCCAAGGAAACCTGCAGGCATGCTGTGTCCTTAATTTGGCTATCGTGAAGAACCCACCATTAATTGGGGCACAACGAGGTGCCACAACTACTAAAAATGTAAGTAAAAGAGGGCCGGGGTGGGAGGTGGGAGGCCAGCAGGCGCAGGGAGGGTTTTTGGTGCGCGTGGGGCCCAGCGGGTGGCTTACCTCCCTTGGGCTGGGCCAGCTGGTGGCCCAGCCCGTGGTCGCCCTGCGCCGTCGCGGCCGCCCAGGAGCGCCTGGGCCTGCCTGCCGCCGCCCCAAATGGGCGGCAGCGAAGGCAAGGCTAGCGGGGCAGCAGCGGGCGCAGGGAAGGTTTTTGGCGCGCGTGGGGCCCGGCGGGTGACTTACCTCCCTTGGGCTGGGCCAGCTGGTGGCCCAGCCCGTGGTCGCCCTGCACCGTCGCTGCCGCGGCCGCCCACGAGCGCCTGGGCCTGCCTGCCGCCGCCCCGAACAGGCGGCGGCCTACGCCTCGGCCGGTGCAGGGGCAGCACCGCGCATGTCTGGGGTAGTGCCGCGCATGCGCGGGGCAAGGGTAGCACCACGCATGCGTGGCGCAGGTCGGGGTCACGGCCTGAAAAAGGTTGAGAACCGCTGGCCTAGGGAATCCTTCTCACTATAGCAAATACCAGAGAATTCAGGCATAATAAAGAAAGAAAGGGGGAGGGGTTAGAAAGGAGGGAGACAGAAGCCAGGGTTGCCTCATTTCTTAAAATCTAGATTTCTGGGTAACAGCACTAATCTCAAAAAAGCCAGATAACTCACAGCTATGTATAAGATGCTACAGATAGTCCTCAACTTACAACCACAATTGAGCCCAAAAGTTCAGTTGCTAAGCAAAACATTTGTTAAGTGATTTTTGCCCCATTTGAAGACCTTTCAAAACCACACTTGTTAAAGTAAATGGCTGCAGTTGTTAGGTTAGTAATACAGCTGTTAATTGAAACTGACTTTGGTTGTCAGGTCTCAAAATGGGATCACATGATCCCGAGACACTGCAACCGTCATGAATATGAACCAGTTGCCAAGCATCTGAATTTTGATCATGTGACCGTGGGGATTCAGCAATGGTTGTAAGTGTGAAAAATGGTCATAAGTCACTTTTTGAAGTTGTAACTCGGAATGCTTATTAAAAGTACTGTTGTAAGCCGAGGACGCCTGCCTTGGGTAGGGGTTTAAACTAGAAGATCTTCAAGGTCCCTTCCAGCCTTATGATTCTATGTATTTGAAATGATGTAACTCCTCTGAGCTATACGGGTGGCATTTGTTTCAGTCCTAACCCTCCCTTTAAGAAAAGTCTCTGTAGCGGAGCAGGAAAAGTCCTTTTTCCCCCTGAGAAAAGTCAATAATGAAATAGATTTTTTTTCATAAACAATTTTTATTATTTTTCCATTTTACACCAACAGAAACTTAAGAACCAGCGTGGAAATATGGTGGTCAATTACAAAAAGAAAACAATAACATTACATGTATACAATTCACACAATATTTCTTAAAACTTCCCTCTCTATCTATGTAGAAATTATAATCAATTAAATTCAAATAAATTCATTCATTAATATATCTAAATAGACTTCCGGTTCCGGTCATGGCGTCGTTAGTTGATCGCAGAGAATGCTCTCCCCACCGACTAGTTTTCCCTCCGTTGGCGGACCCTTATGCGGGTCCAAAGTCGCCCTGGAGGGTGTGACTTTCCTATGAGGAGGCAGCATTCTGGCAGCGGAGGAATGGCGGCTCCTCCAGCTGTCCTGACGGAACTCCGAGGGCCGACGGAGAAGAAGATCAGCCAATAAAATGGCCGATCGCTCTGCCGCAAGAAACTGCAAGTCCAAAGAACATCTAAGCTGCAGACCCACCGTGGTGAATCCGGGTGAGACCTTTCCTTTTTTTTCCTCTCTTCGTTTTTTTGTTTGTTTGTTTGTTTTTTGCCTGTAAGAGCTGTGTTGGAAAGATTTCCCCAGCTTGGAAAGGCAGCTTTTACTCATTGGGGAAGAAAGACGAACAAAGGAACAAAGTAAAGTTTTAGAAATTACGTTGTTTTTTTTCATATAAGTACTTTGGGGTATCGGAAAAACTTTTTTACGAACTTTATTATTAGCCTATGTTGTTGTTTTTTGGGGTTTTTTGAGTAAAGAAAGAAGAATGAAAAGTGAAATGACTTTGGGTGGGAAAAATGGATTTATTTATCTTTTTTAGCTTTCTGAGGACATCTACTGGTTAAAAAGTAATATTGCAATTGGAGAGGAGATGATCTTTTTATATGAAAATTAACTGGATGTTTGATTTTTTTTCTAAAATGGAGCTGTACTCACATTTAAATTGCAAACTTATTCTGGAGAAAATATATGAGACTAAAGAGGAAATATGTGATACAATGAAAGAGCTTACTACAGAACTAAGAGCCAGAATCTCTTCTTCAAACTTTAAAACTGACTTTCAGATTGCACCTGATTCTTCTATTAAACAGACTCTACAAGAAGAGGACTTAACTGAGAACAAAGAGAAATTGACTCTGCTTTATATGCAACTCAGTTATGGCGTTGAGAATAAGAAAAGCAAAGACTGGGACTTGGAACTCTAAAGCAATGAGACTTTATGCAAAAAAAAAATCAGAAGGCCAACTCAGAGGTCAAGATGGTTCTCACTGATTCAAAAGATATTACAAGCAACAAAGAGAGACTTATCTGTTGGAAAGGAAGCTTTGCTATGGAAACCTACTTGGCATTTGAAAAAACCTAGAGTAAGATTTTTTTAAAAAATGAAAGTTAAAGTTTTGAGTAATGGACTAAAGGCAATCTAGAACTATGGACTGACTTAAGGACCAAGATTATAATTTAGATGTAAGAAAAATGGGATTAATGGAAGATATAAAATTTATCTACATGGAAATTACTGATGATTTACTGATTTGATGATTAATGAATTGAAATATCTTAAAGTTTGATGTTATCTTGTTAGTTTAAAGTTGACTGATGGTTTATATAGCTTTAGGACAGATTAATACTTTAGTTTAAAAAAGAGATATAAGAGAAAAAAGGAGTGACTAATGAAATACATATTAAATCCTTTAAAAATGTATTTGTTCTCTTCTCTTTTTTTGTTTTGTTTTGTTTAGGACAATAGGGTTATTTGTAAGAAAATTATTATGTAATCTTGAACTAAACTAATAAGATGATTTCTGCTTGATAAGATTGATGTCATTGGTTATGACAATTTAATTGGCTATGAACTGAATTATGTTTAATGGATTGAAAAAATTTAAAATTTGATTTTATCTGTTAGCTATAAGAGATTGATTAGTTGATAGAATAGATATATATAGGATAGATTAATGTTTTAGTTTAATTCAGGGATATTAGTCAAAGAAGAGTTAAATAAAATTTACAATAAAAACTAAGGTACCAGAATATAGTTGGAAGGAATACCCGAACTGATAGAGTTTGTATTTAAAGTTAATTTGATTATGGTTGTATAAATTTTTTAAAGTGTTAGAAACAGGGATAGGTTGACTAAATTTAAATCAGACTGAACTATTTTAAATAAACTATGTTAGTTAAGGGGAAAGAGAGGGAATACTAGAGGTATTGATTGAAGTATGTATAAATGTTTTGCTTTTGGATGATTGTTTACCCTAACACCATGGTGTGCTTTGAGCATTTTGTTGTAAAAATTAAAAAAACCAATAAAATTTTTGTTTTTATATATATATATATATATATATATATATATATATATATATATATATATATATATATATATATATATATATATATATATCCTTAATCAATAAAAACTTTCAACCGCTCAATATCAATATAATAATCAAATTAATACAATCCTATAGCCAATTCATTCTTTAATATGTTGCTATATATAAATTAAATGCTTAAATCAAAACCAACACTCTCTATCTATTTAAATTATTGGAATCTCATTAGTACATTTCTAACACAGATTTTCATTAAGTATATTGCCAGATATAAATTTCATTACTCAATAATCTTTTACGAAAGCTCCTTATCTATCCCAAAGATCCTGTTTTAAACTTTATTATTTTTTCCAAATATTTGAATTTAAGCTAACTTAATTATTTAACTATTTCAGGGCCCCCACATTTCTCTTATTTAAACATATTAGCTCCAAAATTAAATTCCTACATTTATCAACTATATTTCTATTCTTTTTCAATAATTCTCCAATTATTAATTCCATCTCATTCCAAAACAAAAAACACAAATAGGAAAGGAAAAAAGAAAAATACACACACACAAAAAAATAACACATATTCTTACTATACTTCTATATTAAATTCTAAATCATTTCATAATAGCCTCCCATTTAACACAAACCAAATCCAAGACAATCCAAATCGCTATAAAACCTTTACCATCCATAATTATCATCTCAAATTTAATATTTATATCTTATTTTGGGTTTCCTTCTATTCCAAATAGGTTTTCATAGTCGAGTCTCTAGTTCCGCAAATAGCTCTCCCATTGTCTCCTGCCACACTGTGCATAGGAGCAAGAGGTCTCCCATTATCCATTTTCTTAGGCTGGTATAAGAGTTATAGTCATTCTGAAAAGCTCTTGCCAAAACGTCATTTCCCATCTTTTTCAAGGTTGCATAAACTTTAATTGAAATCCTTTTTTTGATATAGTCCTCTTTAGTCAAGTTTTGCTCTTCTTCCAATAGTTTTTCCTCTCTCAGAAAGTCAAATGGTATCTGCAAATCAGCTTGACCTTCCGAAGTAAGCTCCTCCATTTCCATATTATAGGTCATCTGACCATTTATATCAAGGCTTATTCCCGGTATCGATTGCAAATCCAACTGTACATTTGCTTCTTCCATCTCAGTAAGCTGAGAGCAAGTCTTTTGAATACAAACTACAGTTTCACTTAAAGCTTGTGCTTGACTTTGTCGATGTAAAGAAATCTCCTTTTTACAAGCAATTATCATCTCCGTGTTTTCTAAGATTTTATCCAAAATATATTTATAAATACAGTCTGAACGGGTTTCCTCCATTTTTATCATACTTGAAGACATTCTCTTTTTGGGGGAGACTATATTTAAACACAGTCACTCAATATCCATCTCCTCCCAAGTTTCTTAGTCTATTTCCTTTATGCAAATTCCAGGAGAAAAGAAAAAAAATAGCAAGAGCGATACGTAGTTTCAGCAGAAGATGCCCCCCAACGAGTAATCAAAGTTAATCAAATAATCAGTCTTTTCGGAAAACATAAAAAATAAGCAAAAATAATACTCTCCAGATGCATAGCCTCTTAAGTCTCTCTAAAGGAAAATTTTTTGGGGCTCCAAAGTTTTCAAAAATAGAATCAGCCATTAAAACAAAAATAGGCTTCGTCCTTTTCTTAAGCTTCTCCTCCCCCCAATTTAAAACGCCGCTTCAACAAAAAGGGGAATAATTCCAGGAAAAAAAACTTTTCACAGGAAAAAAAAGAAAATAGAGGTAAAAAAAATCTCACCGAATATTCCATGGTGGGTCTGCTTGCTTAGATGATCTTATGGCTTATGGTTGGCGCAGCTAAATGATCGGCCATTTTACTGGCCGATCTTTACCCTGTCGGCCCAAAGGAGATACTCGGTGCACAGAGGACGCCGCCGCTCCTCTGCAACTATCCGAGAAGCCTCCTCAATGGTAGACGCTCTTCCAGAGCATCTTTTCGACCCTCTAAGGGGTCTACCGACAGGGGAAACTCAATCGGCAAAGGAACAACGCCCTTCGCTCAACCGCACCACCGTGAACTGGAACCGGAAGCCGAAATAGATTGTTCATTAGGCAGCTGTGTTCATTTAGCTGGGAGCATAGCTCAGTGGAAGGGTTGTGATCTTGGTGTGCAAAAGCTTCCAGGTACAACCTCCTAATATCTTCAGAGAGGGTTGGAAGACTCGGGTCTGAACCTCAGAGACCCTCCCCCACTCTGCTGCTGAGGTACGAAACCAATAATTGATGGCAGCTTCCTAACATATTCAGATGATATTGTCAAGTCAACTTTCTTTAG
Source organism: Bothrops alternatus (assembly GCA_034064705.1). Classification (NCBI taxonomy): domain Eukaryota; kingdom Metazoa; phylum Chordata; class Lepidosauria; order Squamata; family Viperidae; genus Bothrops; species Bothrops alternatus. Next base: position 781,498 of record JARGCV010000148.1, on the reverse strand, counting down.
CTTCCTTCCTATTTGGTCACCGGGACAGTAGCTAGAAACAGCCGCCCAAAGTCGTTTTGGATGGCAAGATGGGTGGCATGTAAATTTAATAAATAAAATAATATAAACAGTGCTGTGAGGCAGGCTGGAAGAATAATGAGAGAAGATGAACCAAAGCCTCATATGCTTATGCCTAATATGTCTGCTGTTTTCTCGAATGTCTTGAATGTGAATACTACGTCAGTTTGATCAGCCATCAGTTGTTATTCCAATGGTTTGGGGCCCATTGGCCAAACGATTAAAAGACAGAGCTCATTTGTTTCTGGGGAAGTAACTAAAGCTGAATTTCATCTTCATAATTTTACTTACATTTACTTAATTTAAAAGACTTTGAGATATGTCTTTTTTTTAAAAAACAACAACAACAAATAAATCAATAACCAACTGAGCATTTCAAGGAAAAGGCCAGATATTTTCACAACAGGGTCAATCCACTTTCCTCTGTCATAGATTTTTCTCTATTCTGACTGACAGTCAAAGATTTTTCTCACTTGATGCTTTCATATTGAAATGGAGAGTTTTCTGTTGATGACCCCCCCCCCAGCAATGGGAGTGGGTTAGATGGCCTTTGTGTCACATCTTAATCTCATTCTATTTTACTTAAAGAGGCATATTTTCTACTACTGCTGTACTAGTAATATACTGTTCTACATTCTGCATTGATTTATGCAAATAAATGTGCCTCTAATGCTTCATTTTATTCTGATTCCATTAGCTACATCAAAAGATAAGGAATTAAATAAGCCCACAAAATCATTTTCTCCTTCCTAATTCTAATTTCTAATTCCATGCCAAATTTCTAATATTTTCTTGGGGATCACATGCATAATTTGTTCTTGCACCCATGAGAGACAGAAATATGCTTGCTTTAAAATGAAATAACATGCATTCACAGGAAACTGAATTATTCACCCAACCCAGCTGCATTTGAATGAAGTCCTTGGATACCTACTGTCCTGATATTCACTTTTATGTCTTCTGTCATGTGGAATAAAACACTTAATGCTTTTACTGGTGTCTTGTAGAGTTTGCAATCACAGAGTGTAATAAAACTGATCAGGGATGTATAATCGATTTCTTGGTTCAATAACTTCAACAAATGGTGACCTCTGTTGCCTCTATGATTTGCTTACTATCTATTAATATTAATAGATATTAATATAGCTAATAAAGAAACTTGCAATGTTTAAAGCAGTGTTTCTCAACTTTGGCAAGATGTGTGGACTTCAGCTCCCAGAATTCCTTAGCATATTGGTAAGGGAATTCTGGGAGTTGAAGTCCAGATCGCTTAAAGTTCCTAAGGCTGAGAAACATTGATTTAAAGCAGGGGTAGTCAACCTTGGCTCTTTTATGACTCGTGATTTAAAGGATTCCTACCTTAGATGAATTCCACAACTCAGCTTCCCACAGACCTTCACAACTGTCATTGGGACATGACAGAGCTGCGGTGTTGTTTGTATGGAGGTGAAATTGATGTGATGCTATTGGATTATATTGTTGCTATTTATTCAATGCTTTATTTTGGGTTTTTTTTAAAAAAAACTAACTTTATTCATTTTCAAAGAAAATTAAAATACAAAAAAAAAGAAAGGGATCAAAGGGAAAAACTTAAAAAGCGACAAGAAGAAAAGGGGGGAAGAGATACAAAAAAATTGACTTCTGGCTTCAGTACAGATACACATATATAACAAAATAACCTCTTACTCTAAATTCAAATAAAAACACTGTATAAACAATATAAAAACCAAACAATTCCCCAAACACAAAAATTACATATATAAAAATAACTTACTCTGTTGAAACATAAACCTTAAATATATATATATATATATATATATATATATATATATATATATATATATATAGTAATAATATTAAAAATTCCCAATAATTCAATAGTTATAACAAATCTAATCATCAAATTCTAAAACCAAAACTTCATTTTTATCTCACTCAAACAGGTTCAACATAGTCTCCCAGTAAAAACAAACCTAGAAAAGTTGTTGTCTTTCATCAAAGTACTCAATTTTGCCATCTCTGCCAGTTCCATTAGTTTAACAATCCACTCTTCAGTTGTGAGAATTTGTGTATCTTTCCAACGCTGTGCATATAAAACTCTTGCTGCCATTGTCATATATAAAAACAAACTCTCATGTTTTCTTTCAGTTGGCTTACCCATGATACCTAGGTTTAAAAGAAAAATGTCTGGTTTCAATTTAAATGTTTTATTTTTGGCATCAAATATTCTAAATGAAAATTAGCTGAAATTAGCTGAAGTCATAAGTCCAAGTTTTTATTCTTCAGACAAAGGGTTTGTAGATTTCAAAAAAATTGATGGATGATAGAAATGTAGAGCTTTTTTTCCCCTTACTCTAGTAGTGTTATGCTAAAAAAAAAAACAGTATCTGGTTGAACACAAACTTTACAATGGCTTCATCCCACTGTTGTTTGCAGATGAGGGAAGTGTTCCTAGCTCTTTACCTTTATCTGTGCATTTTTCTAATTATTTTATTTCTGATTATCTGCTGCAGGTTTATTCATGGCAATATGGTAGATATATATTCTCTTCAGTAATTAATTTGGATACCAATTTTAAACTATTATGCAGCATTCATATTTGAGTGGAAATTGCCCATGCCAAAATACACTGTGTTATTTTCAAATGATTTGGACATACATGTGTGTAGATTTCATTTCAGTTCAAAACTTGTAACAGTATGTGGGAATGATCTGGGGATGGGGGAGAGATAGCTAGGAAATGATCAGATAAAGGAAATGGGAGCCCACACCTGCATAACAGGCAGAGGAATAAACTCAGAAAGGATCCTTCCTAACTTTACAGGACACAAAAAGAAATAATAAGTAATAATAGTAAGAGCTGAAGAAGCTTCTTGGATGACAAGCGAAACATCTTCAAAGAGAAACAAGAAAGTCCAGTTGCCTCCTGGAAAAGCATCTTTGGGATAAGAGATTTGTACTTTCAGACTTACAAGATTCTGTTAATGTAGCCTTGCAATAAAGTAGAATTAACTCAACTGGTCACATTTCTTTTCTGGACTACTTGGGAAGGATGACAAAACTGCTTTAGGTCATGAGTTCAATTCTGGAGGCTACATTTTCTGTAAGGTTTACTTCCTCAACTGCATGCCCTTCAAATTTATTGGTGACTGAGGTAATTGGGGTCCCCCAAACATTTAGATTGTGTTAGGTGAGGGAAGCATTGAAATGGGTATGGTCTATATGGTCCTCCTGATGTTGCAGAACTACCTTTTCCAGGATTCCTCACTGTTCTCTATGCTGTTGGATCTGCTAGGAATCATGGTTCAGCACCTGGAGGACCATCAGTTATGCATTTTATGGTGGATTGGTACTTTCCTTCCTCCCCCCCTTTCCTGATGACTCATCCCTGAGTCTCAGCTCGAAACAGCTCAAACCATTCAGTTGCTTCAGTCAGACGTCATCTCTGAATCAGAGGAATTGGATGCTGCAAGACAGAGAAGTTTTTATTCTCTGAAAATGGAAGCCTATTGTCCCAACCACCAGATCCCCCTGAACAATGGGGTATGACCCTCACCCTTATCCTGGCCACAAAATCCAGACACATTTCCCTCAGAAAGCATGGTGCTGATACCGTAGCTCTCTCTGCCTGGCTCCACAGCCATGAGAAATGTGGAGTAGATACATCAGAGCATAGCACTTTGGAAACAACCCCTCCTGAAGCCTTTTTGACATGACAGGAACTACAGGAAAGTTTAGCAGCTTCTTTTCAGCAAGGAGCAGACAAGCTTGTGACTCTCTGAGTGATCAGCCGGAGTTCCCACCAGAGGGAGAAAGCGTTGGGTGACTTCTAAGCCTCTTACCTTGGTGTAAGCTTCTTGTATTGACAGCAAAGCCAGCTGTCCAGTTAGGGTGCTGGCTTTAAGCTTTGTTTTCTACAAGTTGTTCATGTATTCTGTTCTGCTTTTCCAGAATAAATATGTTGCTTATTTTATTTAGATTCCTTTATGTCTTTATTGTTTTTAATAACTGTGCACCTATTGGGCTGTGAGATCACTTAAACACGATCCCTTTTCTGGTAGCTTTTTTTTTTAATTCTTTAGATTTTTATCCTGCCAGTAGATATAGTGTATACCTTTTTTAATGAAAATTATCAGCACTTTTGATCAGTGACATCATCAAAGTAAACAAACCCACGTGTTGATTACGTCACCAGATCATGACCCTAAGTGGAAGTGACGTGCCCAGCCGCCCCACCCTCTGGATATGACATGCATAGCCCTCCTCTCTGGATGTGATGTGCATAATCCACCCCCCACGTGGTGCAGGACTCACAAGGTCATAACCCTAGTCGGATATGACGTGTTGGCCTAAGCCCATCAACATAAGCATGAGTAGCCCTAACAGCCCTATTTTCAGATAAGGCGTGTTGAACCTAACCTCATCAAGAAAGATGTGGCAGTCAGTCCTCTGGGTACATGATTAGCTTAACCCTAGACTAATTCTATGGACATTCAAAACCAAAAAAAGCTATGTAAAGTGAATAATTAACAGAGGCCTGTGTTTTTGGGAAACAAACCCCTACTTTGGGGAGCTGTGAAATAAAAAAAATCATTTCCTCCAATGCAGGGGAAAAAAACAAAACAAACCACAGCCCTTTTAAAACCCGCAGCTGGTTTTTACCTTTGTAAAAATCTAAAGACACATATTTTGCCAATTGCACCCTCAAATCCTCATGTACACGCCTCCTAAGAGAAAAGAGAGGATGATTTAAGCCCTCTGCATCCAACCGGAGTTGAACAAAATCGTTTGGACTTATGTCCCTAGCAACATTATTCAAAAGAGTCTGTATCACATTATGAATAGCCTCTATAGCATCTACAAAAGACTGTATTCGGTCAAGATTAACAAATCTATATCGATGATAGTATTCCATAGCCCTGAACCTTCGGATAGGCTTCTCCCATGCCTGCACCATATCCAGATAAACATTGTTCATATTCTGAGAGTTTGCAGAGTTAGGGGCTTGTAGCTGTGGCATAGAATGACATATCTCCCCTTCTGGTTGAGATACAGGCATAGAATCACAACTATCACTGTCTGCTGGGGATGCGGGAAATCCACCTCCATGCATTTTTGCTTTTTTGCAGGCCGGCTCTGGTTAAACAAACAAACAGACAAAAGGCTATCACCAACATTCCTAATAATGTAATACCAACCCCCTTTTAGTTTCTAAAAAATAATACTAATGGTTTTGTAGTTGGATAAAATGCTAGATATTATACCTCCTAACAGCATTCATGTTGTGTGGCTTGTGGAAGGCTGAGGTCTCATGTCATGCTGGGCCCCTTGGTACTCTGTGGGAATTGTGAGATCCACGAATGGCTGATCGTCCTTCCATTCTGAAGGAAAAGAAAAATCCCAATGGTCAGAATTGTTGCAGAAATGTTTATAAGAATCTAAATGTATGAAAGTATGAAAGACAAATACCTTCATATACCCTCAAACATTCTGAGTCTGTCAATTCATTCTAGCGAAAGAAATCAATCAATCAAACAAACAAGCAAGCAGACAAGAATGTTATAAACTCCATTTTGCATCTAAGTGTTTCAAAAATTAGGCATAAAACTACTTACAATAGTAGCTTCCATTCTGAAAAGGGTCTTCTTAGCAGCTCAAATGGCTCCGGAGGTATGGATATGCCAGAAACCAGCAAACGTGACTGGACCAGTATGGACCCTACTTTTATACATGCTGGTGATGTCACAAATTAATCACATCAGAGGAGGTGAGTTTTTCACACCTTTTGCAAAACTGGCCAGCCCCGCCTCATCAGGAAAACCCGATTGAATAATATCACATGAGCTTTGATTAAATTGTATCTCTGTGTTTAACATCTGACAAGGTTAAACAGGGTGTCAGCAAAAGAAAAAACATAATACATCTTTCATGTGATTTGTAAAGCACATTTTATTATACATTTCATAGCGTTAACAGTTTCTTGTAATTAATTTCTGTTACATTCTGGCATATGAACCTCTTCAGAGACAATGGCAATTCAGCTTCAATCTTTGACATTAATGACAGTGGTTTACTGTTCTTCTCGATATGCTGTATGAATGTCTTGAGCTCACCAAGGGAATCCCGGGTGAAATATAAGTTATTCACTTTGTCAGAAATACTGATGATGATCCAGAGAACATGAGGCATAGAAAGTCTAAAGCATAACTGCTAATAAGCTCTGTTTCACTGGTACCATCCACATGGTCTTCATCTGATTGTAGACACCCCATTAAACAATGGTGTAATATTTTAACGATACACACTTTCAGAATCTGAGGCATGCTGACATTTTGAGACTCCACTGTTTCTAAAGCAGGAAATAAGGTAGAATTAGGCTAGCTGTTTCAACTAATCAAAATACTGTTTTCTTAATTTTATTTACTTACCATTTGATGGTTTGCAGAACCTGCGATAACAAGGTCAGTTCAAGTGGGGTGCATTAAAACATCCCCTCAACTCCACAAACCAAGGCACCTACGGTACCGTATACTTTTCATTTGGTCAGAAATGTGCCAAGGAATAACTGAACTTGACAAGTTAGGGTTAACAAAATCAGATGTACTTTTGTTTTATCGTAAGGAGAGTGGTGGGGAGGAAGAGGGAGAATTTGTACGGTAAGTACCGGTAGAAAAGGTGCAGGTGAAATCTTCCCATTCCCGGCGGGCGCCACGAAGCTTTGCCTGTGTGGCAGGGGTGGCCGGCACTCCCCTCCCCTCCCTTCCCCGCCACGCCACGCCAGCCCCATCGCCTCACCCGCTTGGCAGCTTGCGCGGGGAGGTCCGGCTGCCCCCCTCAACGTCTCTTCCCCAGCCCCGCCATTTCCACCGGGTGTGCCGGCGGATTGCTTTGCTCGTTTCCCCGATGGAGCCGGGAAGGAAGAGACGCCGAGGGGGGCAGCCGGACCTCCCCGCGCAAGCCGCCAAGCGGTTGAGCGGCGGCGGGGCGGGGAGCGGAGTGGCGCAAAGCTCTGGATTCAGCTCCCCCCCCGCCACGCCAGCCCCATCGCCTCACCCGCTTGGCGGCTTGCGCGGGGAGGTCCGGCTGCCCCCCTCAGCGTCTCTTCCCCAGCCCCGCCGTTTCCACCGGGTGTGCCGGCGGATTGCTTTGCTCGTTTCCCCGATGGAGCCGGGAAGGAAGAGACGCCGAGGGGGGCAGCTGGACCTCCCCGCGCAAGCCGCCAAGCGGGTGAGCGGCGGCGGGGCGGGGAGCGAAGCGGCGCAAAGCTCTGGATTCCGCTCCCCCCCCGCCACGCCAGCCCCATCGCCTCACCCGCTTGGCGTCTTGCGCGGGGAGGTCCGGCTGCCCCCCTCAGCGTCTCTTCCCCAGCCCCGCCGTTTCCACCGGGTGTGCCGGCGGATTGCTTTGCTCGTTTCCCCGATGGAGCCGGGAAGGAAGAGACGCCGAGGGGGGCAGCCGGACCTCCCCGCGCAAGCCGCCAAGCGGGTGAGCGGCGGCGGGGCAGGGAGCGGAGCGGCGCAAAGCTCTGGATTCCGCTCCCCCCCGCCACGCTCCGCTCTTGCAGCGCGTCCATCTTCCCTCCCCTCCGCCCCCGTGTTTCCCCGAAAGCAAGATACACGTCTTACGGTGGGGGGATGGCTTACGTTAGCCGACTCCCCTGACACCCCGATACGTCTGACAATCGGGGGTGTCTTGCTTTCGGGGAAACACGGTAGTAGATTTCAACGTGGAAGGTGAATTTCTGTGTTTTGCTAGCTGTTTGCTCTGTCTGATTGGCGTGGATGTTAGAAATCAAGGAATTATTACCAGGGCCAGGGAACTTCACAGCAGACTGGGTGTTTCCAGAGAAAACAGGATTGACTTTTCTCAGATACACCTCTTTGAAGAAGATTTAAGGGTCACTATAAAGATCTTGTTTTATATGCAGGACGGGTGGAGGTTTTTTGTCATAAGTAGCCCCCAGCAAGAAAAAATAGTGTTTACCGGTATATTGTTACGCCACAAGCATTACTATGCCATCAAAAATATCAAGGGCTTCCTGGGTGAACGCTATTTCTGTAAATTCTGCCACACACCCTACCACCACAAATTTAGTCATGGCTGTCAATATATCTGCAGAGCATGCCTCAAGCAAGAATGTCAGCAGGTGGAGGAGGAGAACATGCGCTGCTGTAGGTGCAAAGTGTTTTGCCAGTCTAAGGTGTGTCTTGAAAGACACACACAACTCGCTATGGAGGGAAAAGTTGACTGTAAGAATAAATATTGTGAAACGTGTGGGGTTTACGTCTTTAGCCCCCACAAAAAGTGCAAGGAAACCAAGTGTGGACAGTGCTCTGAGAAGGGTGAAAGCTTGGAAGGGCATTTATGCTTTCTAAAATCGTTGGGCCAACCGCAAATTGGCGAAAGATACATCATTTATGATTTTGAATGCTGTCAAGAGACAGGCACCCATATACCTAATTATGCCTGTGTCAGGGATATGTTGAAGGATGGGGATGATAAGGATGTTGTGAGATGGGATTGTTATGGTGTTAGATGCCTGGAACAGTTTGTAAAGAAATTTATAAATCATAAGTTTAAAGGATGTACTTTTATCGCTCACAACTCCAAAGGTTATGACGGGTACCTACCGTAGTACTAAGGCAGCTGATCCATGAAAAGGTTAGGGTTCAACTTATAAGTCGGGGGGGGAACTGCTGTGTATCACCCTTCCGGATTATAAGATTTGGTTTATTGATAGCTTCTCATTTTTGTCTCTTAAATTAAGCAAATTACCCAAAGCTATGGGGTTTCAAGGCAGCAAAGGATATTTCCCCCACTTGTTCAATACAATGGCCAATCAAGACTACGTGGGACCACTCCCTGAAACCAAGTATTACAGCCCTGAAACCATGATGCCCGGGGAGAGAGAAGAATTCATGAAATGGCATGCTGCTAATACAGGTACTGTGTTTAAACTAAAGAAGGCTCTGGCTTACTATTGCAGACAAGATGTAGATATATTAAGAGAGGCCTGTATTCGATTTAGGGAACAGGTGATGAAAATGACTGAGCGTGGTGAGTGTCTCAGGGGGGTCGGGGGGATATTGTTGAGGAGATAGAGATTCGATGCATTGACCCCTTCCAATATATCACATTGGCATCTGTCTGCATGGCACAGTACCTGTTCATGTATTTGAAGAGCAATACCATTGCATTAGCTCCTTTGGACAGTTATCACAAGACACAGAAAAGGTATTCAGCTCCAGCGATTCAATGGTTGTTGCATAAAGAGCACACTGAGAATCTCAATATTCAGCATGTTCTGAAGGGGGGTGAAAAGCAAGTAGGCAAATATTTTTTGGATGGCTTTGCTGTCATAAATGGAACTCCCACAGCTTTTGAATTTCACGGTTGTTTTCTTCATGGGTGCCCTGTCTGCTACTCTGAAAAAGACTTCAACAAATTACTTGATTCAACATATGGTAGCCTGCACAACCGTACTAAGATTAAAGAAGAGTACCTCAGGGACCAGGGTTATGCTGTGCTCTGCATCTGGGAACATGAATGGAGGGCCAAGGTGAGGATGACACCTCTTTGAAGCAGTTTCTAGTTGAGAATAAGCTCCCAACTCCTTTGAATCCTCAATATGCTTTTTTTGGTGGTAGAACAAATGCTACATGCCTGTACTACAAACCAAAACTTGGTGAACAAATCTTATACTACGATTTCACCAGTTTGTACCCTTTTGTGAATAAGACCAAGGAGTACCCAATTGGCCATCCGCAAATCATCTACCAAAACTTTGGGGACATAAAGCAATATTTTGGGGTAGTTAAAGTCAAAGTGTACCCGCCAAGGAATCTTTATTTCCCAGTCCTACCCCACAAATCAGGGGGCAAATTAATGTTTAGTTTGTGTGCAACCTGCACAGAAAAACTGCAAACCACCCCCTGTAAACACAGTGATGAGGAAAGAGCTCTGACTGGGACATGGTGTACTGTTGAATTGAATGTAGCTTTAAAAAAGGTTACAGAATTGTTGAAATCTATGAGATCTGGCATTTTGAAAGAACATCAAATGAGCTATTTTCAGGTTATATGAACACGCATCTCAGACAGAAAGAGGAGGCCAGTGGTTACCCTGACTGGTGCAAAACAGAACAGGATAAAGAGCAATATATTCAGGATTATGAAAAGATGGAAGGTGTCCGCTTACGACGTGACCACATTGAAGTAAATCCTGCTAAAAGACAGATTGCCAAACTCTTTTTAAACTCGCTGTGGGGCAAGTTTAGTCAGAGCACCAATCACCTGACCACATTCGTGGTGACAAACCCTGAGGATTTATTCAAATACCTTTTTGTGCCCTATTATGATGTTTCCTCATGTGAGTTTGTGGATACAGAGACAGCCGTTGTGACGTGGAAAACAGCCAAGAACCACCCCACCAAATCCACATACACTGATGTATTCATTGCCGGCTTTACAACAGCTTATGCACGGCTGGAATTATACAGGCTACTGGATGGGCTGGGCGATAGGTGCCTGTACCATGACACCGATTCAGTCATTTTTGTAAGTAGAGAGGGGGCGTGGACACCTCCTTTGGGTGATTATTTAGGACAGCTGACAAGTGAGATTCCACCAAATACTATGATAACAGAGTTTGTTGCAGCCGGTCCCAAAACATATGCTTATGCTTTGTCCAATGGTGAAGCGGTGCTAAAGGTGAAGGGAATCACGCTAAACTGTGGTAATAGCAATAAGGTTAATTTTGACAGCTTGAAAGATTTGGTAGATGATTATTGTCTGTCTGGTGCAGAGAGAAAAAAAGAGATCAGGGTAGAACAGTTGGGGATTGTTAGGGTTAAGAAACAGTGGACCGTAGAAACGCGGGTCCTCCAAAAAACTCTAAAAGTAGTGTATAATAAAAGGTTATTAAAGAGTGAGGATTACTGTATGCTGCCTTACGGCTATTAAGGATGGTGGAAAATATTGCACAATTTATACACCCTTTCTCCTGTATTATAAGCGGGCCGTCCAATTCTGGCAAATCTTTTTTTATCAAACAAATGTTAGAACATGGCGATGTTGCATTGTCTCAAATGCCTCAAAATATTGTATGGTTTTATAGCTTTTGGCAACCTCTGTACAAAGAACTGCTTAATAAATTCCCTTATATTAAGTTTATGGAGGAGCTTCTGTCTTCTTTTGAAGATGATGATCTGTTTCTGCCAAATCAAATCACTATAGCCATGATAGATGATCTCATGGCATCGGCTGGTGACAGCGATCAAATAGAGAAGGCTTTTACACAGTACGTCCATCACAGAAACCTGAGCATTATTCTCATACTACAAAACCTGTTTTTTCAAGGTAAGAAAATGAGAACAATAGCTCTGAATTCCAAATATTTGGTCTTATTCAGCAGCCCCTGTGATCAGATGCAAATTGTCACACTGGCCAGGCAGATGTACCCCACTAACACAAAGTATTTTTAGAAGTATTCCAAGATGCCACTCGCAAACCACATGGGTACCTTTTGGTAGATTTGGCAGCTACCACTCCAGAATCCTACAGGTTGAGAACAGGCCTCTTCCCACCTGATTGGCCTACCATTTACACAATGAAAAAGAAGTGTAAAAAGCAGTAGCCCAGTTACCTTAGCACTAGTTCATTTAAGATGTCAGAGAGGGTACGTAGAAATTGGGGGCTTTTAAAAATCTTAGTAAAGGCCGGACCAAGACAGAGAAAAGCCATTTTATGCAATGCTAATAATGACCTGGTGGGGGCAATAGCAAAAATAGCTCTGAACACCCTAAAACAGCGGTTCTCAACCTGTGGGTCGCGACCCTTTTGGGGGTCGAATGACCGTTTCACAGGGGTCGCCTAAGACCATCAGAAAACACATATTTCCGATGGTCTTAGAAACCGAGACACCGCTCCTCTATCCAGCCGCCACCGCCGCCCTCCTCCTCCTCCGCCAGCTCCTCCGCCTCCAGGGCTCCCTTCTCCAACAGCGCCTGCTCCTGCCACTGTAGCGCCATCGCACGTGCCTCCGACGCTGCCCTGGGCTAGCTCAGTGGCCGGTCTGAGCCGAGCTGGGTCTGGGCCGCTGCTGGCGCTGCCGCTGGGCTGCTCCGCCACTGCTGCTGCTGCCGGCTGAGCTGAGCTGCAGTGCCCCCGGCCGCCCTCCACGCCACGCAGGAGCCTGACCCGTGCCACCCGGCCAGCCTCCCTTGCCGTTGGAGGCCGCCTCGGCCCTCTGGCACCCGGCGCGGCCATGGGGCTGCTGGGCAGGAGCAGCTCCTTCCTGGCTCGCCGGGCTCCAGGCCTTGGAAGCGGCCAGGGGGCAGGGAAGAGGGCAAGGCGGTGGCGATGCCTGCATTTGTGTCGGAGGCCAGCCGGCTGGGCCGGGAGGGGAGAAGCGGTGCCTTCCGAGCGGGAGCTAGCGCTCCGGCCGTGCCCCTCTTACGTGCAATGGGCTGCGCATCGTGGAAAGGAGCTTCCACGACCCCACCGCTGCGATGGCACTCAGGAGGCTGGAGGGGCAGGTAGGTCCCGGGGGGCGGCTGGGAGAGGGCAACAGGTGCCAGGATGAGGATGGGGGGCTCCAGGTTGGCGGGTGTGAGAGGGCAGCCAGTGGCTCCGAGGCACGCGGATCCTCCGTGCAGCTTCTGAGGCCCCAGATGTGCTGCCCCTTGGCTCTCCACCAGGCTCTCTGCCAGAGCCTCCCCCCTCCCCGGGCAATTGTGCGGAGCTGCTTGTGCGTCCTTGGCAGTGCCTCCCCCCTTCAATCTCTCTCTCACCTTCCTTCCTTCCTTCCTTTCCACTTCAATCTCCTTCCTTCTCCATCTCCTTCCTTTCCCCTTCAATCTTACTTCCTTCCGTCTCCATATCCATCCCTTCCCCTTCATTCTCCCTCTCCTTCCTTCCTTCCTTCCCCCTTCAATCTCCTTCCTTCTCCATCTTCTTCCTTTCCCCTTCAATCTTCCTTCCTTCCATCTCCAACTCCATCCCTTCCCCTTCAATCTCCCTCTCCTTCCTTCCTTCCTTCCTTCCTTCCTTCCCCCTTCAATCTCCTTCCTTCTCCATCTTCTTCCTTTCCCCTTCAATCTTCCTTCCTTCCATCTCCAACTCCATCCCTTCCCCTTCAATCTCCCTCTCCTTCCTTCCTTCCTTCCTTCCTTCCCCCTTCAATCTCCTTCCTTCTCCATCTCCTTCCTTTCCCCTTCAATCTTCCTTCCTTCTTTCCTTTCCCCTTCAATCTCCTTCCTTCTCCATCTCCTTCCTTTCCCCTTCAATCTTCCTTCCTTTCTTCCATCTCCATCTCTTCCCCTTCAATCTCTCTCTCCTTTCTTTCTTTCTTCCTTCCTTCCTTCCTTTCCCCTTCAGTCTTCCTTCCTTCCTTCCATCTCCATCACTTCCCCTTCAATCTCTCTCCTTCCTTCCTTCCTTCCCCCTTCAATCTCCTTCCTTCTCCATCTCCTTCCTTTCCCCTTCAATCTTCCTTCCTTCCTTCCATCTCCATCCCTTCCCCTTCAATCTCTTTCTCCTTCCTTCCTTCCTTTCCCCTTCAATCTCCTTCCTTCCTTCCATCTCCATCCCTTCCCCTTCAATCTCTCTCCTTCCTTCCTTCCTTTCCCCTTCAATCTTCCTTCCTTCCTTCCATCTCCATCTCCATCCCTTCCCCTTCAATCTCTCTCCTTCCTTCCTTCCCCCTTCAATCTTCTTCCTTCTCCATCTTCTTCCTTTCCCCTTCAAACTTCCTTCCTTCCTTCCATCTCCAACTCCATCCCTTCCCCTTCAATCTCCCTCTCCTTCCTTCCTTCCTTCCCCCTTCAATCTTCTTCCTTCCTTCCTTTCCTTTCCCCTTCAGTCTCCTTCCTTCTCCATCTCCTTCCTTTCCCCTTCAATCTTCCTTCTTTCCTTCCATCTCCATCCCTTCCACTTCAATCTCTTTCTCCTTCCTTCCTTCCTTTCCCCTTCAATCTCCTTCCTTCTTCATCTCCTTCCTTCCCCTTCCCTCCCTCCCAACATTTTTGAGCAAGGAAGAGTAAGCTTCTCCAGTGAGCATTGCTATATTGTTTTTGTAATTCATCACTATGCTTTCATTATGTTCAATTCATAACAATGAAAATACACCCTGCATATCAGATATTTACATTACGATTCCAAACAGTAGCAAAATTACAGTTATTTAGTAGCAACGAAAATAATTTTATGGTTGGGGGTCACCACAACATGAGGAACTGTATTAAGGGGTCGCGGCATTAGAAAGGTTGAGAACCACTGCCCTAAAAGGAAACCTTCCTCTGAAACCTTCACAATTCCGGTCTCTAAAGAGAAAGAAAGGTGTCATTAAAAAGTTGAGTGATAGGACTTCTGGTTCCGGATCACAGCACCTCTAGTTGGACAAAGAGATCCTTCTCTTCATCGGCTAGCTTCCCTCCACCGGTAGTAGACCCTTATGTGGGTCGAAAGTTGCCCTGGATGGCACGACTACTGTCAAGGAGGCTTTGCTCGGTTGTGGAGGAGTGGCGGCTCCTCCAGCTGTCCGACCTAACTCTGAGGGCCGACGGAGAAGAAGATCGGCCAGTAAAATTGCCGATCACCTAGCTGCACCAGCTGCAAGTCAAAAGACCACCTAAGCATGAAGAACCACTGTGGTGAATCCGGGTGAGACCTTTCTCTTCTCTCACTGTCCTGATTACTTTCCTGTAAAGAGTTGACTATTTCCCTTTTCTAAGAAAGCGGTGGCTGCCTATATGGGAAAAAGAGCTAAAAAGAAAAGAAATTAATATTTTTTTTGTTTTTCTGCTTGTTTTTTTTTACTATTGGACTTTTCTTTTGGGGGGATATTTAGGGGAAAAGAAGAAAAAGGGGACGTTGTTACCTTCAATTTTTATAATGCTGGAGACACCTCTCTTGTTAACTTTTTAAAGAAAGAGATCTTTTTCTTTAACGTCACTAACTTGGGAAAAGGACTTTACAGTCCACTGAGGACATCTGGTGGCGAAAAGTGACATTGCAACTGTACTTCTCTTTGTTATTTGAAGAGGGATTGGACTTTCATATGATAATAGAAGAGAAAAGATAACTTGACCGCTGGGTGGTGAAGCTGGCTATTAGACCTTTGGAGGTGGACATTTGTGGATCTTTTTCACATACAGTCTCTAATAAAGGAGTAGGCTAGTCTACCACCAAAATGGAAGAAAGTTACCCACACCTTGACTATGATTTAATACTGGAAAAAATTTTAGAATTCACAGAAGACTTCAAAACTTATTTGAAACCTCAGAGAAAACTTAAAGATGGTACTTTGGAACCTCAAATTGACCCTCCAATAATGAATCAAGTTATAGAACAAGGAACAATAGAGGAAGAACAGAGTAATCCTGAACAGGCCTCTATACATCAAGATATATAATTTAAAGAGACAGAGGAATTATGCAATTGTGAACTTACACTGGGAGAAAATGCGGAAACCACTGAGCCAACTAATTTTACACAACGTTACCTACAACTGATGGATAACTTCAATGACCAAGGAATCACTGTAATTGATTCAGTTCAACTACCAAAAATAACAGAGATTGACATCCAGATACAATTCTCCGAAAATTACAACAAAGCGGATAACTTACTTTTAACTATAACATGGAATAAAAGTGAATATAACATTCAGATGATATTGGCAGAAAGGGAAGAAAACTTTGTTCAGTTTGAATTGGTCAGAAATTTTTGTAACCAAAATTTGAGGCTCGATAACCGAAAAGCTTTAATATGGGAACCAACTTGGCATAGAAAGAAAGCTAGAGTTAGGTTTAAACGTGATATAAAATGTTACTTGATGGGTTAAAAAGGCTTTAGAGATTTTGTCTGATTTAATAACGAATGAAGGATGTGAATTTACTGTTATCATAGCTGAAGGAGTAAACTTTATTAGGAGTAAACTTTATTAGGGGTTAAAAAGATTTTATAGATGTAGATTGACGAAATGATAGAACATATTTTTAAAAACAGAAATGTATTTGTTGGACTTACATTATTATTTTAAACATGATAATTATGCTGTAATAGAGAGAGAGATTTTGTCTGATTTAATACTGAATGAAGGATGGGAATTTTCTGATATTATAGCTGATAAGTATTTGAAGGTCTAAACTTTATTAAAGGGGTTAAAAAGATTTTTTACAGATTTAGATTGATGAAATGACAGAATATATTCTTAAAAGTAGAATTGTATTTGTTGGAGTTATATTATTATTTTAAATATGATAACTATGTTGTAATAGAGAGAGAGGAAGAGCTATTTGTGATGGGAAAAAATTAGTCTCAATGAATGATTTATCATTAAGGATACCTGAAATCCCAATTATATGTTCATTAAAACATAATTGGAGTATGAGAACTGTAATTAGTAAAGCTTAAAAACAGGATATAGATTATTATAATCACAATGTGATAGATGATTTTTTCTTGATTGAATTTTACCTAAAACTATTAATTTTAACAAACAACATTATACTTAGGAAATAGAGAGGAAAGTTTTGATAATTAATCTGAGCTATACTTATATGATTTTGTTTTCGAATGATTTGTCACCCTGACTACCACGTTGTGTCCTAAGCTTTTGTAAAAATGGAAAAAAACAATAAAACTTTTTTACAAAAAAAAAGTTGAGTGATAGAAAGGTCTCACTCAAAAAGAAGAAGCAGATCATACTTCAGTCGGGTGGTTTTATCGGTCCCTTACTAGGAACAGCTATTGGCTAGCCTGTTAGCTGGATAAACCATGGACCATGCCGAGAAAATGTATCTGGTGTCACGTCATCAGATGGAGCAACTACAGGGCAGGCCGCCTACTATGCGGGCTATAGCCAGTAACCGGTTGGATGATGAGATGCGTACCATTCTTCAGAGAGCTTATTTGTGTGAGGATGACAAGATTAAGCTCTACAATTCTGCACTGCAGAGGTATCTAAGACTGACCAGGCAAAATGAGTCTGAAAAGAACAGACTGAATCTCATTTATCCACCGGAAGAGCCTCGGCCACTTCCAACATTACCAGAACAGCCGCCACAGCCATCTCTGCAGAACACAGCGATGGATGAGATCCTAAGGGGTGTGAGCACCCATTACAGGAAAAATGCGGAACTTTTGCTGAACAAAATGAAACAGCATCAGGACGTCTCAACCTGGGATGATCGTGGTACCTTTTTATACAAAGGGGTCCCTATTCCTGGTATTAATATTTTAGACTTGGTGAAAGGAGCCTCGCAACACTGAGCCCCTACTGAGAAGCGGAAACCTAAAGTCTGGGATGACTTTATGAATGCTATGGCTGAGGTGAATGTCCCAACCTCTGTGTGGGGGTCTACAACTGTTAAAGAGCAAATAGAAAAGTTGAAAGATTCTCTGGTTGTTAAGGATGAAACTGCTACTAGCCCCGTCTCTGTTATGACACCCCCTTTTGGGACTCAGAAGCCTCTGATTACCGGTACCCCCTCTAGCTCTTGGACATTAAATCCTAGAAGTAGGTTCAAGTTTGGTGACTGGCTAAATTTGTAAAATGAATAAAAACACAGTGGAACAAGTAAAAACATTTAAGTCTTTTTCTTTATTTTACAGTAAGGCAGGCATGTCTGCATGCACTGGTGACAGTTACAGGTTCCAAGCCCCCATCCCACCTTTATAGTTTTTACAAACAGCTTTACCATTTGATCATTTTTAATATCGGCATTGGAGTACATCTTTAAAATATTTTCATAATCCACTCCTTTAGTCCGGTTCAGTAGAAAAAATGCAGTGTTGCCCGCAGGTCACAGCACTAGGGTGTTGCAGTTGACGTTGGTGAAATGTGTACTTCTCAGCTTGCTGCTCTAAAAACATCACTATGGAGCCACGAAAGTCAGGGCTATCCAGCGGCCTTCCATAAGAATCAAAAAATTCGCCATATCTGGAAGATGGGAAGTAGAGGGCCAACCAGTGTTCACCAGGCAGAGTGTGAGGGTGGGTATTTACAATTAATCCAAAAGGTCTTTTGGAGATTTGTCTCTGGGGTAGCAGGTCACAAGGGTAGACCCCTAGAAAGGCAGTATTTCCAGAGAACAAGTGGAGGAGCTGCAGTGTGTCCATACTCACATATAATCAAAAAGCACATTCCTTGTGTGACTTATTTCAATAAGGTTTTCAAAGATTGCATAGAGAATCATGTTGACGGTGTTGGGGAGGGGTTGTGCAAATCTAATTTCGGCTCTGAGGTTACAGTTCCTGATCAAAGAATAGTGCTCAGAGCACCCCTGATCAGGACTCAAGTCAAAACAATACAAAGTATACCCTTGGTTAAACTCTTCCTGGCTGATTAACAGCAGCCTGTCTTTCATGCATTTGCCTGTGGCTTGCACCATCTGCATGTACTCTCTCACAAAAAGACCGTGCTCATAATCAGGCTGAAGAGACTTTGCAGGGATCTGCTCGCCATCACAATGCAGGGTGCAAAAATTGACATTGCAGTGTTGAAAATTGAATGGGTTTCTTTCATAATCCCCACTAAAAGATGCATTGTCCACAAACCCAATCACTAATTGTTTAGGTAGCTGCCCCAGAAATAGATTTTCCTGATTACACACAAGGCTACCTGCAGGAATGCTGTAAACCTTCATCCCCACTCGATCAATGGGGTATTTGGCATTGGAGGTGAGCAAAGCTTCTGCATGGCCAAGGCGCACTCCCGGGGCTACTTTTACACGTTTTACAAAGAGAGAAGCCGCCAGGAGTTACACTTTGTAA
The DNA here is from genome assembly GCA_034064705.1 of Bothrops alternatus. NCBI lineage: Eukaryota > Metazoa > Chordata > Lepidosauria > Squamata > Viperidae > Bothrops > Bothrops alternatus. Next base: position 762,665 of record JARGCV010000148.1, on the reverse strand, counting down.
TTCTCATTGCCATCCTTCATCACGCAAAATTCATTTCTGCTTCTTGTGAGTTTGACTTTCACATCAACGCCGTTAATTAGCAGTCTGTCTTGAAAAAACAGATCACTATGCAGAGGACCTAGTAGGTCCCATTTACGACTACCGGCAGTGTGTCTTGCTCTCACTTCGAAACCGGAGTTCCCAGTGGCTGTCAGTAGAGTACTCTCCATGAGGTCCGAGTCATCTTTGTAAAAACCCCTAGCTGTAAATTGGGTACCCAGCGCATCACCACCAAAGTTCAGAAACAGTTCAATCATGGCCCAATAAGAATAACAATGATGGCTCTGTGTAATGAGCCAATCTCCCAAGGTAACATCCAGCTGGTTAAACAGTGATGCTATGGGGTAGTTGGTCAGGGCCACCCCTGCCCCATCATCAATATCCGTCCCATCAGCCTTTACAATCTTGCAACTCACATACAGCAGGGTGTTGTTTAAATCCGTGTAATGCTCACCATGACCTGTGATAAAAAATTCCAGGGGAGCGTTGGGTGTTAGCGCTGATAAAGGAGGGATCTCAACATAGGTACTGTTTTCAGTACTGGTCTGTGTAGGCGCCACTTGAAAAAGTTCCAGTTCTGATTTAACACATTCCTCTGAAGCAGAATGAATAAATGACATATTGTATTAGAATATGTCTTCCTTGTCACAGGGCTTCCTCTTCTGCACACGTCTCCTCTTGGTATGATGGGGCTTTTTCACAAGTCTTCTCTTTTTAAACGGAATAGGCGGGCCCGATGCGTAATTCTTCCTGGCTATGAACATCCCTGATCCATCCTGCCCCCTCTCAACAACACAGGACTCGATGACCTCCAAGGTCCCTTCCAACTTTATTATTATTATTATTATTATTATTATTATTATTATTATTATTATTATTATTATTATTATTATTATTATTATTATTAATGCCCTGCAACATCTCTGGCAATGTTTTTGGCAGCAGATTTCACATGCGGCTTAATGATTTCTAATCCTTGCCTCAAAAAAGGCATTGCTTTTCGAAAAAGCCCATGGAACAGACCCCCTAAACCTGTCCCGTACATAATGGGGGCTCCTTGGAAGCCTGGAAGGCCGCCACCGGCTTGTGCCCTGTAGTAAGCCACGTAGTCTTGAGGGTTCCCGTGCTCCTTGATTACAACCGTTCTTCACTTTTCCGAGGCCTAAAATGAAGCTCGACAATCACCTTCCCATGATAAAAATGCACGTTTTTGTCCTGGTCGGTTTTGATTTCTATAGTAACGGTATCGATGTGATGTTTGCTGACCGGTACATAATGTGGACGGTCATAGGTCATTGTGATGAAATCATTGTCTTGCCCTCGCACAGGCACACAGCACAGTAATGGCACATAGAAGTCACCCACCATCTGGAGCTCTACAATGTCTGTGTAAACATATAATATGTGTTTTCTTCTGGTAGATGATGTGTCCTAGGGAGCCATTGGATTTCTTGTAGACTAAGACATCCAGGAAGGGAAGTTGGTTATTAGCTTCTGTTTCCATGGTGAACTGTATTTTGGGGTGTAGGCTGTTGAGGTGTGTAAGGAAGTTGTCCAGTTTTTCTTTCCCATGTAGCCAGATTACGAAGGTGTCATCTACGTATCTGAGCCAGAGTTTGGGTTTGTGATCAGATTTTTCTAGAGCTTGGGTTTCAAAGTGTTCCATGTAGAGGTTTGCAATGACAGGTGAGAGAGGTGATCCCATGGGCGCTCCTTCTATTTGTTTGTATTTTTGTCCATTATAGATGAAGTATGTGTTGGATAGACAGTGGTTGGTCAGATCTAGGATGTGTTTGGGGGGGGTTATATTTGTTTTGGATAGCTGTTAAGGCTTCTTTGATTGGCACTTGGGTGAAGAGGGATATGACATCGAAGCTCACGAGTAGGTCGCTGGGCTGTAAGTTTTGTTTCTTTATGATCTCTATGAACTGGAATGAGTTTGTTACGTGTGAGGTGATGGATTCTGCATAGGGCTGTAGTTGTTTGGCGAGAAATTTGGCTAGATTTTGTAGAGGTGAGCCTATGGAGCTGACTATGGGTCTAAGTGGGGTTCCTTCTTTGTGTATCTTGGGGAGACCATAGAGCTTAGGGCATCTGGATGATTTCTCTCTGGGAATGATTCTTTGCTGGATCTCTTCGCTAATGGGGGAGGCTTTTATTTTGGATCTAGTGGTTTTTTCCAGGTAGGTGGTGGGATCTGTGTTTAGGGGTTTGTATGTGGAGTCTTGGAGTAGGTTGGTTAATTTGGTTTGGTAGTCAGATGTATTCATGACCACCGTGGCGTTGCCCTTGTCTGCTGGTAGGATTATTATGCTGGTGTCTTGTTTCAGGTTAAGTAGTGCTGTCTGCTCCTCTTTGGGTAAGTTGCTTTTGGGTGGCTTGCTGGTGCAGAGTATGTTGGTGATTTCGAGTCTGATTCTGTTAGCGTCGTCGGGGTTGATTTTGGTCAAGCTGGTTTCAACTCCGCATATAATGGTTTCAGTGGGGATGTGTTTGGGAGCGACTGCAAAGTTGAATCCTTTGGAAAGGACATTGGTTTCGGCTTTGGTGAGGATCCTATCTGAGATGTTATGCACTGTTTGTTTCATGTGTGGCTGTGAGGGAGGAGGGGTTTGTTTCTGGTGTTCTTGTAGTCTTCGGAGTTTGTTGGTGTGTGTGTCTGTCTTGAGGGTGGTCTGTGTTTCAGCTCTCCAGACGGCGAGTTGTTTGGATTTGTCCCAAAGTGCGGGGTGGATCTTGTTGCTGAGTTTGAGGTGAAGTGTGAGGAGATCTTTGTTGATTCGGTCTAGGAGGAATCTTTTTGTGTGAAGTTCATTTCTGATTAGGACCAATTCTGTTCTTTTCAGGATGTGTTTGGTGGCTGCAGAGTTGGAGTGGAATTTCAATTGGAAGCATGTGGGGATTAAATTTTGATCTCGGCAGTTGTGTAGGAATGCGAGGTCACATAAAATGGAAGCTCTTTGGACTTTGAGTTTTTCATAGGTCCTGGTCAGATGGTGGATTTCCTCCCCATAGAGGTATGATATTTGTTTTCTGAGGTTTTCGCGGGTGTTTGTATGTAGGTCTTTGGTTCTTCGGGTTTCCTCCCACGTAGAATTTGAAGTGTCTGGGCGACGTTTCGATGAAGTCTCATTCATCATCTTCAGGCTGGTGCTTTTGGCTTCTGCTTCTAGGAGCAATGTGTGGTCTAAGCTGTTTTTTCATTTTAACTGCCAGTGGGGGTTTGAACTGATTGGCTGGGAGCTTGGCTATGTTCTGATTGGTTAGGGGCTTGGCTGTGCGCTGATTGGCTGGGGGGTTGGCTGTGTTCTGATTGGCTGGGGCAGTGTTCTGGTTGGGTGGGGGCTTTGTAGTGCTTGAGGGGTTCAAAGTGGCCAATAATGCAGCTCTGGTCTGGCTCCTGGTCTGTGGTCTTGCCTCATCATCGGTGTGGGTTTGGGTTTGCTTTTTGCGTGGATGTGTGGAGGTGGCATCCTGTGTGGTTCTGGTGTCAATCTTTGTGTTAGGAATTCGTTTGTCAATAAGGGCGGGTTTCCAAATGGCTGGTAGGCGGGAGGTATCATCTCGTTTGTTCATGCTGTGGGGGCGTTTTTCTATCTCGATGGCTTCTCTGATTATTCTGTTATTAAAATGTTCAGTTTTGGCAATAGTTCTGGTCTTTTTGAAATCAATTTCATGTCCTGTGGCTTTAAGGTGTTGGACCAGGGAAGAAGTTGGTTCCTCTCTTTTGACTGAGTTTTTGTGTTCTTCAATGTGTGCACTTATCCTTCTGTTGGTTTGTCCAATGTATGTAGTGGGGCAAGCAGCACATGGGATTTCATATACTCCTTGATTTTCTAACTCAATTTTGTCTTTAGGGTTTCTTAGGATGGTGGATATTTTTCTGTTTCTGCAGAATGCTGTCTTGACATTATATTTGTGCAAGATTTTGCTGATCCTGTCTGTGGTGCCTTTTATGTATGGGAGGAGGGCTTTGCCGTTTTCTTGTTCTCTGTCTTGGATTTTAGTGGGAGTTTCTTTTTGGATTAAGTTGGAAATCTTATTTCTTGGGAATCCGTTGGATGTTAGTACATTAGTGAGAGTGTGTAGTTCGGTTTTTAGGTGTTGTTCGTCAGCTAGGCATTTGGTTCTGGAGATGAGTGTCTTGGCTACGGAGTTGATCTGTGCTGGGTGGTGGTGTGAGAGTGCGTGCAGATAGTGGTTTGTGTGTGTTTTCTTCTGGTAGATGGTGTGTCCTAGGGAGCCATTGGATTTCTTGTAGACTAAGACATCCAGGAAGGGAAGTTGGTTATTAGCTTCTGTTTCCATGGTGAACTGTATTTTGGGGTGTAGGCTGTTGAGGTGTGTGAGGAAGTTGTCCAGTTTTTCTTTCCCATGTGGCCAGATTACGAAGGTGTCATCTACGTATCTGAGCCAGAGTTTGGGTTTGTGATCAGATTTTTCTAGAGCTTGGGTTTCAAAGTGTTCCATGTAGAGGTTTGCAATGACAGGTGAGAGAGGTGATCCCATGGGTGCTCCTTCTCTCTGGGAATGATTCTTTGCTGGATCTCTTCGCTAATGGGGGAGGCTTTTATTTTGGATCTAGTGGTTTTTTCCAGGTAGGTGGTGGGATCTGTGTTTAGGGGTTTGTATGTGGAGTCTTGGAGTAGGTTGGTTAATTTGGTTTGGTAGTCAGATGTATTCATGACCACCGTGGCGTTGCCCTTGTCTACACCCCAAAATACAGTTCACCATGGAATATATGTATATGTAGGTCTTTGGTTCTTCGGGTTTTCTCCCACGTAGAATTTGAAGTGTCTTGGCGACGTTTCGACAAAGTCCCATTCGTCATCTTCAGGCTCAGGCTGGTGCTTTCGGCTTATATATATATATATATATATTTATTTTTTTAGATTGCACCCTGTAAACCCAAATATGGGAGGAAGGAATCATTCTTTCCTTTTGCTTGTTTCAGCTCAACCCAGAGCCATCCTGCAAGCACAAATATATATATGTTTAAAATTGTTGACAAAGAAATAAGGGATTTCTGATATAGCTATTTCGAGTTTCTTAACTCTCTTCAGTCAGAACTCACCCTTCCGGGATTCGAACCTGGGCAGTCTGCATGCTAAGCAGATGCTTTAACCTATTGAGCCACAAGTTCTCTCCCGCTTTGTCAGTAGTCAGGGAGTAAGGATATGTGTCAAGTGTTTATTTTTTTAGATTGCACCCTGTAAACCCAAATATGGGAGGAAGGAATCATTCTTTCCTTTTGCTTGTTTCAGCTCAACCCAGAGCCATCCTGCAAGCACAAATATATATATGTTGTTTAAAATTGTTGACAAAGAAATAAGGGATTTCTGATATAGCTATTTCGAGTTTCTTAACTCTCTTCAGTCAGAACTCACCCTTCCGGGATTCGAACCTGGGCAGTCTGCATGCTAAGCAGATGCTTTAACCTATTGAGCCACAAGTTCTCTCCCGCTTTGTCAGTAGTCAGGGAGTAAGGATATGTGTCAAGTGTTTATTTTTTTAGATTGCACCCTGTAAACCCAAATATGGGAGGAAGGAATCATTCTTTCCTTTTGCTTGTTTCAGCTCAACCCAGAGCCATCCTGCAAGCACAAATATATATATGTTGTTTAAAATTGTTGACAAAGAAATAAGGGATTTCTGATATAGCTACTTCGAGTTTCTTAACTCTCTTCAGTCAGAAGGTTAAAGCATCTGCTTAGCATGCAGACTGCCCAGGTTCGAATCCCGGAAGGGTGAGTTCTGACTGAAGAGAGTTAAGAAACTCGAAATAGCTATATCAGAAATCCCTTATTTCTTTGTCAACAATTTTAAACACACACACACACACACACACACACACACACACACACACACATATATATATATATATATATATATATATATATATGTCAAGTGTTTATTTTTTTAGATTGCACCCTGTAAACCCAAATATGGGAGGAAGGAATCATTCTTTCCTTTTGCTTGTTTCAGCTCAACCCAGAGCCATCCTGCAAGCACAAATATATATATATGTTCGAATATATATATATATATATATATATATATATATATATATATATATATATATATAATCATTCAAAATGTGACAGGGAAAGAGGCAATGGAAAACTAGAAAGCCAAACTGGATTGCTCAGATTTCCATGCACGACAGTATTTCTGTAAGTACAGTAGTTTTGTTTGTTCTATGAATTCCTGTTTGATCATCAGAAAACATTTCTCTGCTGCTGTCTTGTAACCGTAGGTGGGTCTTTGCAATGGCTGTCAGCAGTACGGGACACATTTTCCACAGAACTTCACCAATCGTTTTACCCACAATGCTCAGGGACTATAAGTTTAATTAGAGTAGTTGACACTCCTTTGAGAAACCGGCTAAATAATTGCTGAGTTCGTGGGATTTCAAAGGAGACCGGCTAGTGGGGAAGGGAGAGAGGAGAACTTGTGGGTTCCTTGCCTATTTATTCATTTATTTATTTATTTATTTTGGAAAAGTGATGATGGAAGGGCATAGTCGATTCAGCTTGGAGAAATGCATTGTAAGGAGAAAACCAGAGCAGATGTTTTTCATCTGACCGCTGTTTTCTGAAGCATAAAGTGAAATGAAATTGTCTGTTGCACAGAAGATTGGGGAAAGGTTAAGGGCAGGACATCTCCTAAAGAAAGTGGATGTGTTACTGTGTGCCAAGCTTCAGCAGGGAGCAAAAAACAAAAAGCAGGAGAAAGGGGAAAGAAAGGAAAGGAGGAAAAAAGAGAGGAAAGGAGAGGGGAGAAGAAGAGAAGAGAGGAGGGGAGAGGAATAGATTGCACTCATGTTTGCATGTTTGTGTGGGTGTGAATGCTGACAAAAATGGGCCATGGCTCTGGGCGCATCAGCCACTAACATGAAGTCCTAAGGAAGAGCGATTTAAAGGGAACCAGGCTGGACAAAGTTTTTCTCCCCTTCCTCAGTTGTTTCTCTTCCATTTTGCTTCAGATTGTAAGCACATGAGACTGAGACTTTTCCTCTGCAAAAACTATGCAGACTCATGGCTGCCTGCCTCATTGCTCTCCATCTTTCTGCAAATATTAAACACTATTTTAAATGTTTAAACAGCAGTGTTTTTTTAAAAAAGTGCACTATCTGGAAAGCAATAATAACTTCTGGCATTTTAGTTCCAATTGGCCACAGCATGAGTAGATCCTAATGTTGATTCTTACATTTTTACCCCACGTTTCTTCCAATACTTGGTTGTTGGCTGTTGGTTGTTTATGCATTGCTCTTATCTACAGCAGGTGGCAGCCCTTAGCTAATCTTGAAAGTTAAGCAGGACCTGATATTCCCAAAACATGAGACTACAGGGGAATATCAGAAGTGAAGCCCACACTGGGAAGTCCAAATCATCTTTTGGAAGAAGGCAACTGTTTTTAAATTGTTGCTATTAGAACTTCATGGTTGTTTTTGTTCATAAAGTCCTCAGGAATCCAGGAGAGCTTTACCCCAAATACTGCCTTTACTTCAAGGAACATAAGGAAACTCATCTTCCATTTTTTCTGCTGAGGTTGATTAGGCTGATAAATAGCAATTGGCTAAATTTCACCGAGAATAATAATTAGATGTGAATTTCAACCTCCATCTCCTGGGAATGATCTAGTCCCCCTGTCAATACCCCAATACCTCTTGTTGCCTTGAAGCTACTGTGTCATATTCAGTTCTGGGAATAAGTTTCAGCCTTGTGTCCAATAGGTTACCTGCTAAATTGTTGAAGTTCTGGGCTGGGATAGCCTGTGACACACTGGGCAAAATTCCCACAACTGCTTGTTTTGCATGTTCAGCAGTTAGTGGCAATGGATTTTTAGAAGAGACTGTAGGAATTTATGAAAGCCCCTACATAAGTGGCAAAAAGGACAAGTAATAATACCATAGGATAGAATAGGATCAAGCAAGATTCATTGTATCTGGAGTGGAAAATTACTGAATGCCTATTGTCACTTAAACTATGCAGTACAAGGAAGCAAGCAGAATGGAAAAATACTGGGTGTGTACGTGCTCAGGTAACAGGAACAGGAAGTTACCTGAAAAAGCAAGAGCGTAACCATATAAGGTCATATTAAAATAAAGACAGGTAATTGGCAAAGAACGTAAGAGGCGCTGTACCATACAAGGCAATCTTCATGAACTAGATTGTGGATAGGTCAATTCAAAAGATCATGTACGATGCTGATTGGCCTGCTGCGTTCAGGCAAAAACCTTTCTGACCATGCCTAATAAAACGACCTGCTGGGCATAGAGAGATTGCTCTTTGCATCCAGAAGCGTCTTGTATCAAATTCTGCTGTTAAGTCTTTCCTTCTGCGCCTTCTGACGAATTGGCCCGTGCATAGAGCCCATCACAGGGTTGTGGGATTGTCCAGGCTGCATCTTGGCAGCGGGACCAACAGAATCTCCACAAGTGGTGACCCCGATGCGATGACCACAACACCAGCAGCCTAAAAGAGGTTTTTTCTTCGTTTCATCGTGGGTGCAGCGCGAGAGGCACGTCCGAAGCGCACTCTACAGTCCATCTCTTACTACGGCCGGTTTTCGTAAGTATGGGCGGAAATCTGACAAAAGGGCAGCAGGCTCATATCACTGAGGTGGGTCAGATAGTTGAGGCTAATAGAAATTTTTTGAAAAGAAGGAATTATTATCCCTCTAAGAAAAAATTAATTTTCCTCTTTAAATTTATTTGGCAGGAAGTTCCCTCTTATCCTGCCAAAGGAAAATTAGATTTGTTAACTTGGACCCGGTTAGGGGAATATTTTCACAAAGAGCCAAGAGCACCTCCAAATATTTTAACAACATGGAAGGGAGTCATGATGGCTCTACAGAACCATCTTGACAACGCTCCTTTAACATCTAATATAGTTGCGGTTCCTCCGCCAAGTTACTCTCTGAGTGTGGAACCGGAAAAGACCTTTCCTTCTTCCCTTGAAACCCCCCATGCGTTCCCCCTCCATACTCTCCCCTCGTTCCCTCTTCCCCTCCTTCTGATACGGGTTGTAACAGCACTAGTGATACTTCTGAAATTCCCATAGAAGGATCGCTTCAAAAGGGCATAGAAAGAGCAAAACAGGAGGGTAATTGGACTCCAGAAGAGTGGGAAATGATATCAGCTTACCCCATCGATTACAGTGGGGTAAATCCAGTATATCAAGAACTACCTTTTGCTCAAATAAAAGAATTAAAATTAGCCCTTTCCCAACATGGAGTTAGTAGTCCCTATTTTAGAGGAATGCTTAATAATATAAATTATAATTATCATCTCACCCCTACGGAATGGAAGAGTCTAGCAAAAATGTTATTATCTACGACCCAAAATCTTTTATGGAACCAGGCTTTCGAAGCTGAATGCAATAACCAAGCCCAAAAAAATCACAACGTTCAGCTGGATCGTATAAAAGGCACTGGAAATTTCGCCACTAGAGGGCAGCAGTTACAAATGGGACGAGCGGCCACAGTGTTAACTGGCTTGGCTGCTGTACAAGCCTTTGAGAATTTAGGCGAATTCGGAGCTCCCACCTCTTCTTCTTTTATAAAAATAACACAAGGAAACTCTGAGCCCTATGATAAATTTGTAGAGAGAATTCAATTGGCAGTCGATCGTGATATAAAAAACTCAGAAGCTAATGAGATTTTAGTTAGAAAATTAGCTTATGAAAATGCAAACCATGATTGTAAAAAGGTTCTAGGCCCTTTGAATGTAGATGCTTCAAAAACTCTTATAGATTTTTTGAAGGCAGCCTCCATTGTTGGCTCTCAAGCCTATCAGATGGAGACATTAGCTTCTGCTATAAATGTTAACTTCAATCAACAACGCCCTGAAAAACCAAAATCAGGGAACTGTTTCAACTGTGGAAAACCTGGACACTTTAAAAACCAGTGTAGGGCTTTACGCAATAATAAAACTCAGGAAGGACAGTCACAAGGGCGACGCCCAACAACTCCATGCCCAAAATGTGGCCGAATGGGCCACTGGGCAAGGGAGTGTCGCTCCAACAATCCATTACCCCAGCAGGGAAACTAGATAGGGGGCAAGGCATCAGCCCCCTACCCAAAGATGCTTTAATACACACTGTTAACAAAAAGATTAAAACTTGTGAGGTCCTTCCGGCTGATGATTTAGAGCCTAGAGGAGTGCAATTTAGGTCAAAAGAAAATGAGGATAGTGATGAAACGTTACAGGCAGTCATATTGACTGCCCAAGAAGATTATGATCTCCCCACCCCAGGCAAATTTTATTATATACCTTTAGACACCAGCCCTTTGCACTTCCCCCCCGCAGCAGCAGTTATTCTTTATGCGGGGAAGGAATTGCTCACAAGAAAAATAGTTGCTTCCACCTACCTATTAGATCCCACTGATCTAGGATCTGTAGCCATGGCTGTGAACCCTACGGAACCTACCAAAATTCCAAAAGGTGCTGAAATAGCAAACCTCATTCCGGTGCTCACTGACTTCAACCCATATGCAAAAAATCCTCTACGCCATGTGGCTATTTCTCCCTTTAAATCATTAATTGAACCCGATCTAGAAGAACCACATGGGGAAGCTTGGCTTACCACCAAGATCACCATGGAAAAGCCACTGCTCACTATCCTGCTGAATGGGGTTCCCTTCTCAGGATTAGTGGACACTGGAGCTGATGTCTCGGTGATTGCCCAAGCTCAATGGCCGCCTGAGTGGCCAATGACTTCCTCCCCCGCCGTGAAAGGCGTGGGTGGGATTCAAATGGCACAGGCTAGTAAAAACTACCTACAAGTCATAATGCCAAACTCTACACAAACAGCCAAATTAAAACCAGTGATTCTACCTTTACATGTGAACCTGTGGGGAAGAGACCTTTTGTCTCAAATTGGTTCCTTATTACATTGGGACTAATGGCTATGCCACTTATGAAAATGCAACTCAAACATGACACCCCGATATGGATTGATCAGTGGCCACTTCCTGAAGAAAAATTATTAGCATTAACAGCAATAGTCTCGCAATTAATAAAAGAAGGGAAGGTAGAAGCTTCCAACAGCCCCTATAACACCCCAGTTTTTGTAATAAAGAAAAAATCAGGCAGATGGCGCATGTTACAGGACCTCCGAAAGGTAAATTTGGTCATCCAACCAATGGGGGCGCTACAGTGTGGATTGCCAAATCCAAATATAATACCCCAAGGTATGAATCTGACCATAATAGATCTCAAAGATGCATTTTTCTCAGTCCCCTTATGGGAGGGTGATCGTAAACTTTTTGCATTCACCATTCCTACCCGTAACTATGACAGACCAACCGAAAGGTTCCAGTGGACAGTTTTACCCCAGGGTATGTTAAATAGCCCCACAATATGCCAATACTATATACATGATATTTTAAAGAAATTTCGCCAGACATACCCTGATGTTTTACTGTATCATTATATGGATGATTTATTAATAGCCACTAGGGCAAAAAATCCCCCAGGAAATTGGAAAAATAAATTATTGGATATGTTACAGAATAGAGGGTTTAAGATAGCACCTGAGAAAATTCAAACAACCGACCCTTACATCTACTTAGGACATAAAATTATGCAGGCAGGAAGTGTCCCACTACTGCCAGAACTAACCCTGCCTTTGCACCCCACACTAGTTACATTGCAACAATTTTTAGGGCACCTCAATTGGGCAAGACCATTCTTGGCCATAACCACTCATGACCTACAACCACTATTCTGCCTACTGCAGAATGGTCAACACCCTGCTGACATCTTAACCATAGGAGAAGCTCAATTGCAATGCCTACAAAAAATAAATGAAACTCTTAAGACTCGATGGGTAGATAGGGTAATGGAGGATCAGGATTGCTTTATAGCGGTACTGGCCACCGCCCAGCTACCCACCGGAATCTTATTTCAGAAAGTTAGTGGAAAAATGCTAATTGCAGAATGGACACACCTTCCAAACACCCCCAAGAAGAGCATCTCAGGAAAAGATGAATTATTAGCAGAACTTGTGATCAAGCTTAGAAGCAGGTGCATTTTGAGGATGGGAGTAGAACCCTCAGCAATTTACACCCCCATCCCACTGCCCAAATAGGAACAATATCTACAACATTCACAGGCCCTACAGATGGCCTTAGCAAACTATACAGGGGAAATCAAATATCATCTCCCAGCAGATCCCAGACTAGCTTTGATCAATACTGTCCCTTTTAAGCTAAACCAAACACAGGCCAATAAACCTATCCCACAAGCAATCACTGTCTTCACTGATGGAAATAAACAGAAGGGAGCCTGTGTATACCAGGAAGAGGGACAATGGAAAAGGCACATAACCTCCCCTCAGAAATCCGCCCAGCGCTCAGAGCTGGCAGCGGCTATCCTTGCCTTTTCACTCTTCAAGGACAGGCCGCTAAATCTAATAGTGGACTCACTGTATGTCTATCACACCGTGAGTCACATTTTTGATGCCTATGTTTCCCCTACAGGAGAGGGAGACCTCCTTAAACAATTTGTGCAGCTAAAAACAATATTAGAAATTAGAGTGCACCCATTTTTTGTAGCCCACATCAGAAGCCATCAACCACTCCCTGGCATGCTCTCAGAAGGAAATGCTCGAGCAGATGAAGCAGCCAGAGAAGCTTTTCACTTGTCAACCCCATGGGAGAGCCACTCCTTTTTCCACCAAAATGCTAAATCATTGCAAAAGGAATTCGGTCTTACTAGAGCTGAAGCTACTGCTATAATCCAGCAATGCCCTGATTGCAGTCGCCAAGGCCACTCCATCCCCATGGGAGTCAATCCTAGGGGACTAAAACGCAATGAAATCTGGCAAATGGATGTCACTCAATACTCTCCCTTTGCCCCATGGAAATACATTCATGTTATCATTGACACCTTTTCAGGCTTCATCACAGCCTCACTGCAAAGAGGAGAAGCCTTTAAACATGTTCAAAACCACTGCTTTAGAACTTTTGCTGTTCTGGGCACCCCTAAAGAACTCAAAACTGACAATGGCCCCGCATATTGTAGCTCAAATTTTGCCAAATTATGCCAAACATGGGGCATTGTGCATAAATTTGGAATTCCTTATAATTCCACTGGTCAGGCACTGGTTGAGAGGGCCAATCAAACTTTAAAACAAACACTGGAAAACCAAAAGGGAGGAAAAAGAGAAGGAGGCCCTACCCTCCCGGCCTACCAGAATCAATTGGCAAAAGCATTGTATACTCTAAATTTTAAAAATCTAATTGGTACCCATCCTGAACGTTCCAGAGCGGAACAACATTTTGGTCATAGTGTAGTTTCCACCCCCAACCCTCTTGTGTTATACAGGCAACTACCAGATCCTTCTTGGAGAGGTCCAGCAGAGTTAATAACGTGGGGTCGAGGCTACGCAGCAGTAAAACCCCTTGACGAGCCTATCCTCTGGACTCCGGGTAGATTTGTTAAACCATATCATCCCCCAAACAAGCCTGCAATTCCTGATCCCAAGACTGATCAAGAACCACTGCTTGGATCGTTGTTTTCTTGATGGGATGTGTTGGTTTTGTGATTGTGGATGCAACGCCTGTTGCTGTTGCCATTGTCTTGCCTGCACTGAATGTTGCTGCGATTTCATATGTCCAATCCAGTGTGATATCTACCTAATTGAGTATCATCTAGAAAATTACATCACTGTGGACAAAACAGGTAGACGAGTCTCAACCCTCAAGCCTACTCCTACAGTCAGGTACTCTGAACTACATCCTTTTATACCTTCAGATTGGCATTAACAATGAAGCTACCCTGCATAAATCCTCATCACTGTCCAGAGGGATGTCACATTTGTGGGCCTACTGAACCACCGGCTCATTGCCCAGTTCTGAGGGGTCCGCCCCCTGGAGTACGTTGGACCCTATATGATTATTTAGGTACTTCAATGCGTTGTAAATATTTTTTTTATCATGTATATGGAATTGTATTGATGAGTTGTGCTGCACTCATAATTACATGGTACATAATATCTTATGGACAAAATCACCATGAACAATCATATTATGTGCCTTCCCCTAACACAACTCGTTTTAAGCGGGAACTACAATCTACATCACTCCAAATTGGGAATTGTTCTCAATGTATTACAAAAACTGTACAGGGAAAGGAGATTAAGTTCACCCTACTGCACACCAACATACCCCCCACAGGTGGGAAAAAACTAGGACTTTGTATCCATGACGATGTCCAGTATGAAATGTATAGTCACCAGTCAAAAATATGGTGTTCATCACCCACAGCTCCCTTATTAGTAACTGTCACTGTGTTTTCAGGTTTACCTACAGACACCCAACCCCTTATGTCAATGATTAACAGGGTTACCTTTTTTTATACTGGGGCTACCAAAGATATTTCATTTAATGTATGTAATCTTTTAGACACTCAGACACAAGCAACCAAATGCGGGAGTGCTGGTTGGAGAACAACTTACCAGAATAACCACAAATATTTGTGTAAGAAAAACAAAGATTGGAGTATAGGTCACCCTGACGCCTGGATCCCTTGTGGCGCTCGCATAGACTGTACCGGATGGCAATGTGTATGTTGGTATACGGGGGGCGGGTATGACGGAAGTAAAGAATGTGGTGAAATTAGAGAATTTAAAAGGGTCATGAATTCCAATAACGTAACTGTTACCTGGCCACCCTCTAGACAAGATAAAGAAGTATCTTATGGTATAGGGATAGACGGTACAGGAAGGGATCCAGAAGGTTATGTTACCATTCAACAAACGATAAGGAAAAATGAATCTGAAATAACATGGTCAGTATATAAAACCTTGGAAAGAGCAGGGAAAAAGCAGATAGTGACAGATAAGGCACGGAACCTGTTTATAGAATTTGCAGGTAAGGTTGCCATGACATTAGGAGTAAAAAATTGCTTTGTATGTGGAGGAACAAATATGGGAAATCAGTGGCCTTGGGAAGCCTTGGAAGCCAGGGGAGAATTATTCAATAACATGTCAAGTCAGGGCAACTTTACCAAAGGAATACGAGTACAACAGAAAAAAGTCATAACTTGGACACTAACTACCAATTTGGTGGCATTAGAATGTTATAAAAGGAATATATCTGAAGGAATTATGGTGGGAGATTTAAATTGTTTGGGTTATTGGGATGTTGTAAACAATTATACTTGGTACTCACCTAGCAATTTAACCGAGCCCACTAGACATAATTTTACTGGCTTGGTAGATACCACAGTGGGACAACCTTGGACACTGCCAAAGGAAATGTATTGGATTTGTGGAAACACTGCATATTCCCAATTACACAAAGACTGGACAGGCACATGCACAATAGGATGGATTAGACCATCCTTTTTTCTTGTCCCCTTGCAAAATGCTCAACAATTGGGAGCACCTGTGTATGATGTATGGAAACGACAGAAGAGGTCAACCAATACAGGAATAGGTGGGTTGCAAGTCATGGGAAATGAGTATTCATGTTTGCAAAGAAATTGGAAAGATGATGAATGGCCACCTGAACGTATTATTTGTACATATGGTCCCACTACATGGGCAGAAGATGGATCCTATGGCTATAGGACTCCAATTTATTTACTTAATAGACTTATTCGTTTACAATCTGTGTTAGAGCTAGCTGGTAGAAATATGGATAATGCTTTGAATACTATCGCTACAGAACAAGACAAGCTAAGAACAGCTGTGTATCAAAATAGACTTGCCTTAGACTATTTGCTAGCTGCAGAAGGAGGAGTATGTGGGAAATTTAATCTGAGCAATTGTTGCTTGCAAATTAATCCAGTGGGTAAAGTAGTAGCAGATTTAACATCAGAGATGAGACGAATTATACATGTTCCAGTGCAAAAATGGACGGGTCTTTTGGATGAAGGAGGATTCTTGGGAGGATTATTCAGAAACTGGAAACAAGCATTGTTATTTGCAGCTATGATTTTTCTTGGTATTATGATATTACCATGTCTTATACCTATCATAAAAACCTCTCTTCAAAGTATTGTGGAAGCAGCCATACAAAAACAAGTGTTGTTAATGGAAGCCGACATGATGTTAGAAGGATTTCCAATGAAATATGAGAAAACGCCACCTGACCTCTCTTAAAAATAAATTGAATATACAGTTTTTTTATGACTAAATCCTTAGAGAAATTTATATAATAGAAATAATTGTATAACTATTATCACTGTGAATTTTTATCAAAGTTAGTATTATCCAATGTGATTTTCTACTATATTTTTTGAATCCTACTTAAACCTTTGTATGGAACCTCTTGCTCTAATTTGACCTTTTTCGGACATTTGATGGTACTGTTCCCTATACAAAATAAAAAGGGAGGAGATGTAGGAATTTATGAAAGCCCCTACATAAGTGGCAAAAAGGACAAGTAATAATACCATAGGATAGAATAGGATCAAGCAAGATTCATTGTATCTGGAGTGGAAAATTACTGAATGCCTATTGTCACTTAAACTATGCAGTACAAGGAAGCAAGCAGAATGGAAAAATACTGGGTGTGTACGTGCTCAGGTAACAGGAACAGGAAGTTACCTGAAAAAGCAAGAGCGTAACCATATAAGGTCATATTAAAATAAAGACAGGTAATTGGCAAAGAACGTAAGAGGCGCTGTACCATACAAGGCAATCTTCATGAACTAGATTGTGGATAGGTCAATTCAAAAGATCATGTACGATGCTGATTGGCCTGCTGCGTTCAGGCAAAAACCTTTCTGACCATGCCTAATAAAACGACCTGCTGGGCATAGAGAGATTGCTCTTTGCATCCAGAAGCGTCTTGTATCAAATTCTGCTGTTAAGTCTTTCCTTCTGCGCCTTCTGACGAATTGGCCCGTGCATAGAGCCCATCACAGGGTTGTGGGATTGTCCAGGCTGCATCTTGGCAGCGGGACCAACAGAATCTCCACAGAGACTTTAGTTATGATGACAGAAATTGGATGTAAGCCAGAAGGGTGGCCTTCTAATGCCCCATAGATTAATACCATCTTTTCTCAATGACTCTGGATGATTGGAATTGATTTTTTTTTAAATCCTCTCAATATTGTCTGGACTGAGATGTGGGGAGAAGAAAAGAGAGCAATTGATCTTCGCACATCTGAGTGCAACCTAGCCCACCAGAATGAAAGCTTAGTTTTCTGATCATATATTATGCCTGGGATGTAAGACAAATGTCTCAGTTTCCAAAGAGCAACAGTCCTCTTAAGAGTAGCATGTAGGAAGGGAATATTAATGTAGCCCCTTCATGTTAGCTTCTTTTGTGTTTCCTGCAAGGTAGTGTAGACCTCAAATAAAAGTCAGTCTCTTCCTATAGCAAACTCTATCATATCCTGGTCTGTGGGTGTCCCCACAACCATCAGCTCAGCAGTTTAGGAACAATCACCTCAACTCACCCCAGTATTTAAGTCCTCTTTCTCTTTAAGGTGGCTACCTTCACCATCTGTACCTTTACTCTCCCAAAAGATTCTAATGTTTTCTAGAGTAGAATGGGTTACCTTCTAAGCAGATATCCTGCTTAGATATCCTGGTTCAGAAGAAGCCTGGATGGATAAGTGGATGGATGGATGGGGGGGGGGTAGGGTGGTGGGGGGGGGTGGATGGATGTTTATGTGGCAGCTCCAGGGAACATAGCTCTTCAGGCCATAGTCCCAAATTTATGCCCCATCCTATAACCACTTGTTTATCTCTGGTGGCAGCCACAAGTGGAAAAACTGTGTGTGTGGGTGTGTGTTTATTTCTTTTGCAATTCCCTGTGAGCAAAATTGTGTTGTGCTTCTCTGAACCTCAGCACTCCCCAGTCACAGAAAACAAAACCTTCCCCCACCTCCAAACCAAACCAATCCAAGCCCAAAAAATAAGACAGCCTAGGAGATGCCCCAAAATTCCACCTTAAGAGGTAGTGATGTCATCACAGGGTCTGCAGTATCAGAAGGCGCAGCCCTGCATCCGGAGACTAGGGGTGGAGGGGGGGGAGGAAGCAGAAACACACAAGGTGTGTGTGGGGGGGGGAAGAGGCAGACAGAGTGACTCTATTCAGCAACATCCTGCGTCTCCTTCTCCCCCCCTCCACCTCACCATCAATTATCGACTCCATCCTTCTGCGCTCCTACAGAGATATCTCAGTCCCCAGAAGGTGGTGGTGGGGAAGTACTCCATAACCTCTCTCCTGCTCCCCTATTTTTATTATTTTTTATTTTTTTGGCGGAGAGGTAGGGGCAATTCCCTCCATCACGGGCTTTCCTTCTGTCTCTGTCTTCCTCTCTCAAAAATAACACTAAGCCAAAAGGGCTGGCTTAGCAGGTAAGTATGGGCCTTTAGTGGCTCTATTGGTGTGTGTCAGTGTATGTTTGTTTTCTCTGTTGGGTGGCAGAGGGAGGGGGTGGCTAGGGTCAAAAAGCTGGGGGGGGGGACAAAAGTACAGGCTGGTTGTTTTCCCCCGAAAAGGGAGCTCATAGAGAGCATATGGGGCCAGAGACGGGGGGGGGGGGAGTGAGAGTTTCAGCACCTGTGACTGGACAGCAGCATGTTAAAAATAGACAGACGGCAAGGATGGCTTGTGCTGTGCTGACACTTACTGATTTACCATCTTCTAATCTAGAGGATACAGGTCTGGTTTTCAGTTTGGTGGCTATTTGCCTGCTCATATTGTGTGGGGGGGAGAGGGAGAGGGAGAGGGAGGGAGAGAGAGAGAGAGATCTTGATTTGTCTACATCTGTGCATTGCAGTGTGTGAATGCATGGGCCATGGCTTGAAGGATACCTCAATGTCCCCCAACTTCAGGCCCTCCAGACATGCTGGACTACAAGTCCCATCAGCTTAGGGGAACCTTTGCTGTCTGGAAAGTGTGGAGTATGGAAGTCATAGTCCATTACATCTGAAGGAAGGGAGGAAGGTTTAGAGGGATATGAAGGCAGAGGAGGAATCAACTCAAGGGTGTGCAAAAAGACAGCTATTAATATGATTGAATGGTCAGTGTGTATGAAAGTGTGTCTCTGGGATTATGACTCCAAAGGGAAGTAAGTTATATTTGATTGGAATTGGCACATGAGAGAAACTACCATGCTAAAATATGGTCAGTAATTGGGAAATGTTTGCATGCCTAGCTGCACCTGAAAAATAGGCAACAATTTGGTGTGTCATTGCATTCCTGTATGGTGGTTGCATTGGTGATGTCCTCGGCTTTTGTGTGCTATCCATTGCTCTGCTGTAGTGGTAGGACAGAAAATGTGAGGAGAGAAAAGAGAGAGAGAGAAGGGAAGTTAGAGTGAGATTATTTCTGTGAGAAAAAGCCAAACACAGTCACATAATTCCTCACAGGAAAGCACAAAAAGAAAGCTGTAAGAACCAGATGGCCCCACAAATATTAGGGCATCCAAGGCTTTAAAAATAACAGATTGGCTCCTGTCCTTGAAAACAGCCATGCACCATTGCTAGATACATGTGCTCTATTAATAATAGTATTATTTCGATTTATAGCCTATCTTTCTGCTTGGGAACACTCATTCCAAATTCACATGAGGTTGTTGGCAACTTCCTTGCATTTTGCCTTCATGTGTAATTACAAAAATTTAAATTGCATCCAGAAACAATTTTTTTTGCCTTTGAATACTGTATACATATAGAAAAGTGATTCAGGATATTACTAATGTATTAATTAACTATATTTTAAAATAATAATAAATAAATTTTCAGCCAGTCATTCTCAATAAAGCTTATGATGAAGGCAAATTGTAAGAATTTTCCATTAAATAAATTGGCAGACCAATCTTATCTGGATGGACTCAGAAGGAATCCCAGCTAGATTCCTCAGAAATTGCTGTCTACATAAGGCTGAACAGGTTGCAGACCTGAATAATAAAATTCTGAAGGTGTTTCTGTGTTTAGGGGGGGTTTAGAAGTTGGCTCCTCCCATTCCCACATCCTTCAAGCCAGCTTTATCCCAATGGAATACTTCCAACCTCTTGCAAAGCTTCGGTGACCATGATGGTTCGAAATGATGAGCATAACTGGAAGGGCAATTACTCTAAATGTTTCACCTTATGCCTTTCCTTTTTCTCAGTTATCCTTCCTAAAACACTTATATATTTTGTTTTTGGAAATATACTAGGGAGCAGATTATAGCTTTCACTGTATTTGGAGTGGCAAATATATTTCAAACATATGCACACTATAAAAAAATGCTAACTTTTAAATGGAAAGTGCAGGGTTTGGAATTTTAAAAGTCTAAATCCAAAGTCTAAAACTCGGACTCTTGGTGAGAACAGTTCATTAGGAATTTAGTTGTGCCAATTATCCTAAGTGACAGGCTCAAAATTCGGATAGCCATTTACTTTCCTGCATGTTGTTTTTATAGATCGGTTTCCACAACCTGTGCATTTTTATTCCCTGCACAACCTTACATGCCACGTTAATTTAGGAACATATGTAACACTGAGGCTTGAGTCTTAATTCACACACACAAGCCTACATTCCCTTTACAAATACCCAAGCTCCCTTTCAGGTATTTGAGTGTACAGGGACAATTATACACTCCACGAGTAAAGGAACAGCAATTAGTGAAACTCCAGGCTTTTTTTCCCCTTTGGTATACTCACACAACCAATATTTCCCATCTGACTCTTGAACAAAAATAATCTCAGCACAAACATTATTGACAATGGACATCCACCCATTTAATTGCATGGTCATGCTTTCCCTTATTGTCACTGGTCAGGCTGGTTCTCCTCTAGGTATAGGTCACTTGATAAGAGAGAAACTTGATGCTTAGCAGCTGAATGTGTGAACTGTTCATGGGCTGACATTGCATTTCAAATATACAGAAACCTCATCTGTGGTGGTTATATTTGTTATGGCTTATTCACACATTGAGGTTACTGCCTTGCTGATGCTGAGACATCAAGCAATATATAAGCATACATTAAAATAAACCACTCCTAAAGGTAGCATAGTCCTTTGGTTGCAAGCCTCTCTTAGAAAACCCTTTCCCTAATTCTCAAAACAACAGAGCTGCAGCCTTATGAACTGATATGGAGCAACTCCATTAAACACAGTGGAATTTACTTCTGAGCAGATAAATGCAGGATCATGTCTGAGAGACATTTTACAAATGCCTAATTGCTGAGGTCTTGTAGATACAAGTTTAATGCAGTCAGGTTAAGCATCCATTGGCTAAAATTCCTCATTTCCTCCCAACTGATCTTCAAAGACCCCAAAATCCAAACATTGGTCTTCAGGTGAATATGGACCTGAATTCTAGGCATTTTCCCTTCTAGGTAATGAGCAGATCCAGATGTGCCCAGCTTCACTGTAGGAGTTGCATTATGTGCCTTTAGACTAGGGGTCTTCAAACTTGGCCCTTTTAGGACTTGTGGACTTCAACTCCCAGAATTCCTCAGCCAGCGTGCCTGGCTGAGGAATTCTGGGAGTTGAAGTCCACAAGTCCTAAAAGGGCCAAGTTTGAAGACCCCTGCTTTAGACCAATGCTTCTCAACCTTGATAACTTTAAGATGTGTGGACTTCAACTCCCAGAATTCCCCAGCTAACATGCTGAGGTTGAGAAGCACTACTTTAGACTCAGGAGAGAGAATGATATAAAATAAAAGGAAAGGTTATATAAAGCTGGGGAAAAACACAAGCCAATTTAGGCCAAGAGAAATTGTCCAAGAATATAGCTTGCATTCAAAGTGATAAATCTCCCTTATACATTCATACAAACTTTCCGATGTTCTGCCTCCCTTTTCACCCCATCTTGTTATCCTGACTATTTTAATCCAGTAAGTATAACTAAATCCTCATTCCTAACCAGGCCAACACTCTTCTGATCCTAAGGGACTTCACACACAAAAATACACAAACACATAAAGGAAGAAAAGTAGGGAGAAAATGTTTTTCCCAGCCTGGCAATTCTGAGATGTGTTGGAATGCAAGGATGGCTGCACAGGGAAGCTTGCAGGGCTGTGACTTGAAGATTGTTGAGGTAGATATAGAAGGGAATCTTTGAAAAAAAAAATAGCCAAAACCAATATATACAGGAAAGGGAAGGAGAGAAGAGCTAAAGATCAGAGGTTGAGGATCTCTGAGGCAGCAGGATTTGAAATAGAAGCAGAGGTCATGAGAGAGGTCAAAGGAAGGGGTCAAGGGCAAGGATATATGAGTCCTGGATAAAATGAGGATCCAAGAAGAATTAGGGTGGCAGTTTGACCCATCGTGAGGAACAGAATGAGCCAGGATTCATCAATAAGAGAAGAGAGCTGTAAGACTTGTGTTGGGAAAGTACAGGTAGAAAAAACTATCAAGACAAAAGAACAATTGCAGAAAGGCCACTGAAGGAGGACTGAAAGGACTATAATACCGGTATGTAGTTGGTGGCTGGGTTATACAACCCACAACTTACTGAATTAATCCATTTTCTGGATTTGCACCATTCACCAAATCATACTAACTAACATAAACTAAACAAGCTGAGTTTTCATAACACATTTAAAAAACCCAAGAAAGATGTCTTGAATTAGGCTTAGCACATAGTGCAGTCTTTAGCTGCTTAGGCATGTTGGGTGTACCCAGCCAGTGAGGATTATCTGGAAACCTCCATGTTAGGAGCTTCAAGGGAAATCTGGTCAAGCACAGGAGAAACAAGGCAGTGGGAATGGGGGGGTGGGTGGGTCACAGAGGGACCTAGAACTTGGGCAGAGGTAGAGTAGCAGCTCTGCCCTGGATGGTTGCACAGAAGCAAACCAGAGCATTTCCTTAAGGCAGCGTCAAGGGCTGCACAATCAGCAAAGAGTGTGAGCCAGGGCAGTGTTATTCCAGAGCCAACAAGAGAGCAATGCAGGGAAAGGGCATAGAAAAAATTGGCAACTCTTGGGAGGGGGAGAAGAACTGAAGAAGGAGCAGAAAGGGAGCCCTGAAAAGTGGCTCCACAAAGGGAAAACATTGGAGGGGGAGGGAGGAAAGAGGAGGGAGGGAGGGGACAGGGAAGCTGAGAGATGAATGGGGAAATGGACAAAGGCAGTGGAAGGGCAGTGCAGGCTGAGCAGCATATTCTAAAGAGATGAAAAAAGGAAAAAGGAAAAGAGGAAGAGGAGAGGGGAAGCCAAAGAAAGAGAGAAGGAGAGAAAATGGAGACAAATGAGAGGAGTTTGATGCTTGGAGGGCTGAGTGAAGCAGGCAATGGAAGGAAAGGTGGGAAGAAGGGAAGATGTGCTCAGGCCTTGTTCCTCCACATACCTGCCTGTTAGGAGGAAGACCCCAGTGGCTTCTCTCTTCCCTGCAGGAAAGCACACCCTGAAGTGATTCCCACCAGCCACAATGAAGGAATGCAGGGCAGAGCCAAGAAGGGGTGAAAGAAGAAGAGAAAAGAGGCAGGAGGCAGGGGAAATTAGGGAACCAGGCAATGCGGGGGGGGGGGCTGGGAAATCAAGGGCAGCAGCCAGGGAGAGGAGAAACAGGCAAAGAGAGGGGGAAACCGGTAGCAGCTTTGGAGGAAAAGGAGAAAATCTTTAGAAGATGGGGTGGGGGCGGGAAAGAGGCAGAAAATGGAAAAATGAAAAAGCAAGAAGTAAAAAGAGGGAGGAAGGGGGAAGTAAGGAAGAGAATAAATGAGTGAATGATAAGATGGATGGATGGATGGAAGGAAGGAAGGAAGGAAGGAAGGAAGGAAGGAAGGAAGGAAGGAAGGAAAAGATTGAATGGAAAAGGAGGAAGGAAAGAAATGAATGAAAAAACCGAATGGAAAAGAAGAAAGAAAGAAGGGGAGGAAATTAGTGAAAAGACTGAATGGAAAGAAGGAAGAAGGGGAAGGAGGGAAGAAAGGAAGGTAAAGGAGGAGACTGGAGGAAGGCGGCAAAAGTGAGAGATGAGGGGGCGTCGGAGGCGGAGGGAGAGCTGCAAAGGGACAGAGCTGCGCCAGCAATGGAGTATCATTTTGGCAGGATAGCGCGCAAGGAGGCTGCGAGGCTCCCCGTCGAGGCCACCAGCTTTCGGCAGAGGGGATCCTGAGTGGCATAGGGACCGGGGCGGGTGGGGCGAGGAGAAGGGCGCGAAGATTGAGACAGGGAGCACAGCAGAGCAGGGGGGGCCAGGCTGCCCCCTCTTCCAAAAAAAGACGGGGCGGCGGTGGCCGAGGGGGGCAGGTGGTGCGCTGGGAGTGGGTGAATGGAGGGGACCGGCGGGATGAAGGGGGAGAAGTCGGATTGTGGGTGGGTGGGTGGATGGTCAGGGTGGCGGAGTAGCGTCCGCACTCACCTTCCCCGTCCCTTCCTTTTCTCTTTTGCAGAGCCGGGCGCTGAGCCGCGTGCTCCCTCCTCTCGCTTGCCCGCCCGCCCCGTCTAGAAAGAGCGGGAGTGGGAGCGGGAGGGAGGGAGGAGGAGGAAGAGGAGGAGGAGGAGGGGCCGTGATGACGCCTCGTCCCCTGATTTGACACCTGCCCGGCCTCGGGGGCGGCTCCCCCCCCCGGCCCGGCCCGCGCCCCCGATGCTGAGCTCAGTGTGCGTCTCCTCTTTCCGCGGGCGCAAGTCTGGGAACAAGCCGCTGTCCAAGTCATGTTTGAAAGGGGAGATGGGCCGGAACGAAGACAACGACAAGATCGTCATCAACGTGGGCGGCATCCGGCATGAGACGTACCGCAGCACCCTCAAGACCCTGCCGGGCACGCGGTTGTCCTGGCTCACCGAGCCGGACGCCTGCAGCAACTTCGACTACGACCCCAAAGCCGACGAGTTCTTCTTCGACCGGCACCCGCAGGTCTTCGCCTACGTGCTCAACTACTACCGCACCGGGAAGCTTCACTGCCCCGCCGACGTCTGCGGACCGCTCTTCGAGGAGGAGCTGGCCTTCTGGGGCATCGACGAGACCGACGTGGAAGCCTGCTGCTGGATGAACTACCGGCAGCACCGCGACGCCGAGGAAGCCCTGGACAGCTTCGAGGCCCCCGAGAGCCAGGACGATGAGGACAGCGGCGACCTCAAGCGCCTCTGCCTGCAGGAGGACGGGCGCAAGCTGGGCTGGTGGTCCAGCTGGCAGCCCAAGGTCTGGGCACTCTTCGAAGATCCCTACTCCTCCAAGATGGCCCGGGTGAGTCGGAGGGGGGCGGGGCGTTAGGGTCCCCTCCAGACAGGTCGCCCTTAGAGGACCCTCTCCTCCCCACCGCCACTTCTAGTGTGCCTGCTTTGGGGGGCGTCGGGGTGGTGGTGGAGGTGGGGGGTGGAAAGGGAGCTGAATTCCAGCACATCTGGAGAATGCCCTGCTAGGAAAGGGTCCTCCTTCCCCATGCCTGGTCTTTCCCCATCGGTATTTCCTCAGATTCCCTCCCCCTCAGCCCCAACCCCATTTAAGGGGAAAATAGACATAGAGTCGGTTCTTGAAACTGTTGTATGAGCCTGACTCTTCCGTGATTCTATCAGTTTGTTTGCAAAGTAAATGAAGCAGGAGAGAAACCCCCTAGGATTCTGTGGTTATAAATGTAGACCTTAGGCAAGACAATTGGGTGCAAGAGAGGTTCAGAGGAGGAGGAGACGGATGTGTTGGGGTTATCTTTGGTGCAGCACATTCTAGAAGGAAATGTAGCATGTTCTAGAGGACTAGTGTCACAAAGAGGGACAAGCTTGAGTTGTGTAAAGGAGAAATGGGTGGAAATCCTATTCCTTCCTCCAAATATAGTCTTAACTTGAATATAGTCCTAGCTCCATGTAGCCCCAAAATGTCCAAGTTATAGCTCTCTAGGACAGCTTTCCCCCATCTGGTATGCTCCAGATGTGTTAAGACCGCAGGTGCCAGAATTGCACTGATGTGTTGACACCACAAAATCAACCCCAGAAGAATTCTTAGGTTGCAGTCCTAACACAGTTGGAGGACACCAAGCTTGAGGAAGGTGCTGTAGTTTCATGTAGGCAAGCATCAAACTCAATCCTGTTTTGTAATTTGGCATTGCATGTAAAGTATACACTCTGCAACTAGCTCAGGTTCCAAAGTGAGCTGAAGAAATGGCCCATGAAAAAAGCAACAACTGTTGTTTGATTTTGTAATTGAATCTCAATTTTCTCCATGAGCACGCCTTTCTGCTTGTGAATCCGGCCCCCTTCCCACAGCATCTTCTGTGCTTGTCCTTGAACCTTGAAATTGCACTCTTAGGAGAAGGTCTGTCTGTGTGTGGGGGGGTTGATGTGTCAGGAGAGGTGGGAAAAAGACAGAGGGAGGGCTACTTGGGATAAACGCACTTTAGCAGTAGGCATGCAGTGATTTGCTAACTTCTTTCAAATGCTGATTGAGCAGTAATAGACAAAATATGCTCTTAAAGATATAATCTATACATGCAGCACTTGGTGTGGATGAAAGGATGTGCCAATTTGGAGGTGTGAGTGGCACTGAATGTGTGTGTGGGGGGATGAAATCATTCTAGGAGGGGGAGGATGCACCAGCTGTATCTCATGCACAAATTTGGACAAATAACGTGGAAAGGAAATGCCCAGAAAGTAAGCAATGGATCAGGACAGGATGCTTAGGGCACTCTTTTTTCAATCTGGAAGCCTTCAGAGAAGTTGGACTACAATTCTCATGACCCCCACACAGTTTCATGAACAGGCTGCCTGGGACAATGGGAACTGTAGTCTGAATACATCAGGGTTAGGGTAATATCTGATAGTGAGAACGGAGCAGATATCTACCCAGGCAAGGTAGAGCAAGAAGAAATGGATTTGGCAGTGAAAATTAAGCCAAAGCTCCTTGTCTCAAGGAAATAAGGTTGGAGCTTGAGGTTGGATGGTTGTACCCTAGAGTGGAGAGAGAGAAGGATGTCTGAGTTTGGGGGGGGAGTGTGCTCAAGGCCAAGGGTGGGAAAGGGAGAAGTGGGGGGAGGAAAAGCACTGAGAAGCACAGAGATAATATGAGGATTGTGGGAGGCAGCAGAAGTAGCTAGCCAAATATATGGTGGGGAGCGAAGACCCTAAGTTGAATGCCACAGGACATCAATGTGTGAATGAAAAGTAGTAATGTGCAGCGGCAGGAGGGCCCTAATACGCATGCTCCAGAGTTATGACTAACTTCTCAGTGTTAAGAGAGAATGCCTTGGTTCCCAGCAGGAGGTGCTGCTAGCCTGTTTACAAACTCTTTCCTCCTTGTTCCCCACACTGGCCTCTCCTATCAGGTATACCTTCCCTTCTTCTTAAAATCCTCCTGTCCCACACAAAAGTTTGGGCCCCTCGCTCTCACATACCCGCTCTCACATACCCGTGCAAATCCTTTCCCACAGCCTGGGAGAAGCTTTAGCATTCCTCAGCATTGCAGTTCTGGATTCACTGCTTTTCCCCCCCCTCCCCCCCAAGCTGAAACAATGTTCCTCAAAGTGACCCCCTCCATTTCCAAGCACTGCAGTTGAGACCTCCCGGCTCTGCCTACCCGCTGGCTGGCTGGCTTCCTTGCTTCCACTCTCTATGCAGAGAAACCCTTTTCCTGGATCGAACAGTTTTGCACAGGGACTCAAGTTGCTACTGCTGACAAGGACCCTCTCCTTCCCGGTCCCCCTTTTCGTATTATTTCTAGGATAGTATTAAAGCTTTGCTGCCTTCTGAATTGCAGAGACAGCAGGTTGGGGGGGGAGGGGACACCGCAGTGCAGTGTGGAAACCCCAGAGTTTGCAGTGCAAAGCAGGCATTTGGCAGCCTGTGGCAGCTTCCCCTCCCTCTCCCCCCACCTCCTTCCCTCCCAGGCAGTGGGTCTCAAAGCTGCAAGCACTGTCAGATATCCTCATCGATTCCCCCCCCCTTCTTCCCCCACACAGTTGGGAGCACAGCCAGGAAAAGTTGCAGTGGGAAGGAAGATGAAGAGAGAAAGCAGGAATTTTAGTACTGGAGTGGGGGGGGCGCGGATGTGGATGGTAGGAGCCTAGAGTATGAGCTGGTGCTGCATTGGGCGGGCATCAAGTCAGGAGTTTCCATAAATGGAGAACAAGTTGGGGGACTATAGATCACCCTCCTTTGTACAACATTGTCCCCCCCTCCCGTTGTATTTAAAAAAGATTTGACTTACAGTGTTGGTAGCCCCCACTCACCCAGCCAAGAAAAATAATGGGAATAAGATATGAATACCTACTGTGGAAGGAGACTTTTCATTTGCCTAGCCACCGTTCCTGAAGTGTATCTGCATGAAAAGCCTACAGAAAAAAGCTGCAGAGATTGTTTGAGTGGCCCATTTTGAGCATTTCTTCAGTCTTTCTCTCCCCCCCCCTTCCCTGCACCAACTTTCTGTCATGGTAAAAAGAAAAAAGAAGAGAGTGGACTAGAAAGAACAGGTAGACAACCAGCTAAAGGAGCAGAACAGAGGTTAGGCAGATAGACCAAACTCTTCTGTAAAAGGTCTGCTCAGTGCCACATTTGCTGAGTTTCCATCTATGAACCACGATGGATATTTTACGGCAATGCACAAGCAGGCTGGAACTTCAAAACTGTATATTTGATAACGCTTATCAGATAGCCGCATCTAACAGCTGGAATACTGAAAAGAAGTTGAGTGTGTACATGGAGAGAACTCCTAGGCAGCTCATAAAGACATGCATGTCTGTAGATGGAGCCTTCATCCCCTCCAATTATCAGGTTTTTCACCTCTTTATGTTCTCTCTCTCTCTCTCTCTCTCTCTCTCTCTCTCTCTCTCTCTCTCTCTCTCTCTCTCTCTCTCTCTCTCTCTCTCTCTTCCTTCCTTCCTTCCTTCCTTCCTTCCTTCCTTTTTTCTTTCTTTTCCTTCCTTCCTTCCTTCCTTCCATCCTCCTTCCCTTCCTTTCTTTTGGGGAGTGTTCAATTCTCAAACTTTTAAAATTCCTTTAAAGAATATAGACAAGTTGTTATTTATATCACGTGTGTCCCAGAACTACCTCAGTAAATATATACTTCCACTAGTGTAGGTAAGGGAATAGATTATAGAGCATATTATGCCAGCTGAATTAATTCACAGGCTGTGCATTGCAAATATAAGCATGTTACGGGAAAATAAATCCCATCATATTCAGAAGGATTTTATTTGGAGTAGAAAGTGGTTAGGGTTATCATCAAAGTTTTCTTCTTCAGAATATAAATCTTTGTTTTTATCAAATGAAAGCATACACACAGAAAAATAAATCTCATGGCTCCAGAGATTGCATTTCCTTCACATTGTGGATGGCCAACTCAGTGCAGGATTGCGTAGACCTCTCAAGTTTTCTTTTCTTGCAGGTTCCAGTTTAGTTTACTTCCCTTCTGAGGTAAAAAATGTATAGAAAATGTAGCATAAGCGTAGCATACTCTTTAAAATAAACAGGAAATGCCAGGTGTATCCAAATAATAATAAAACAACTATGGCAAAAAAAACCAAAACAAAGATAGCAGCAATAGTAGTAAGTACCTTGGATGCAATTTCAAAACATCTGGAGCACCACATGAACACCATCGACACTGACAAAATCACCATCAGTTGATTACATCCTGTGACAATATCTTTAATATTATTATTATTAAAGTTCAAATAATAATAATAATAATAATAAACATATGCCTGTCCCAGGTTCTTGGGAAGGACTGAATAGGTGAACAAAAATACCAAATGCAGTCTAAGCATCTGGCTGGCTCTGCTACCAACCATAATAATATATTAAATTCGTATTCCACGCAATTTCAGTAATTTACAGGGTTGTATGTACTCTTACTTCTATGGTGATTTTATACCCTTCCCCATATCCATTAAGTATAGCTGCTGGGTCCTCAAACATTGCTAACTGCTTTTCTACAGCAGAACCATGTTCTTAGTTATGAACGATACATAATTTGAGAGTTCAGTTCACCATCAAAATATGCATAAGGTCATCTGAATCATTTCAGCAACAAAAACTTTTTGGGGTACCCTGAAGGCATTAAAGAAAGAGAGTTGGTTAGTTGATGGTGGTAAAAAATCAGAGGCTGGTCACATCTTAACAGATAACTTGAGAATATAATGACAGTGAGAAAACAGTGAATGAAGAAAACAACACAAATTAAATAGCCTTAAGAGTCGTTTAGTATCTTCCATTAACTCAATTTATTGTGATCATCTTTAAGAGATTATTTTGGTTTTCTTAGGATATGGTATGTGCCATTTTTAAACATTAGGAATATACGCAAGAGAAAAGGGAAAGGGGGACAGAAATGGAGGACGAAAAGTCAGAACAAATCTCAGAACAAATCTGTTTCCTGTTAAGTGGAGGACTTGCTAAAAAAAAAAAAGGTCATTCAATATGCCAGGAAATTTGTATGATGGAAAATAAATGCGGACAATCATCTTTTACTAATATTACAACTGTTGAATAGTGGGTTCTTTTTTTACAGTAGATCTGCACTTTTGACTAAAATAAGGAAGCCAGCACTAATTTTAGCATCATAAAAAAAACTCAGTTATTTTCCCCTCTGCAGTACCTGCCTGACCTTGGCTGATCTAAAAGAAAATAAAGAGTCAGTCACCTAGTTATAGTATTTGGGTGGGAGACCACTACGAAATTCCAGAGCTGCAGTTTACACTGGAAAGTTCAAAAACAAATCAAAAAGATAATGATGGCAAGCTATATCCCAATCACTGCTAACCAACTTGACTCAAGGCTGTCCTTCCCTTTAACATAGCCCTGCAGTTAGAACTCAGTTAATACTTGATATATTCTTCCCGTATAATTAGTTCTGAAGTTGTACTTTGAACTAAGAGTAATTGAGGCACTCAAAAGACTAGTGCCATCCCACAGAATAAGATCTACCTGAGCTAAAATAATGTATTTTAACTAAATTTACTTCTGCTTCTCTGTCTCATGTTCATTCACAATATCATATGTTCTTTTTTAAAATTCTCAACTCTGAAGGAAAAAGCAAATCTTTGGGGCCTATAGGAGTGCCCCAAATCCCATGATAATGTATATCTCCCTTTTATCCGTTTCTCAAACCCTGAACAACCCAATTGCATTCCCTTTTATATTAATTATTCTATTGTAATCTTCCTTGCATGATTAAACAGAGGTGCAGAATTTCTGGTTCAACTTCTTGGGGAATGTAAAGGAGGAAGGATGTGAAATGAGATAAATAAGAGTGTTTTAAAAAGGCTTTTAATGACGCTTGTGAATAATGACTGCAGAAAGGGAATAGATTCCAAACATTGGCAAGAACCAGTTATTCTTATTTATCAGTGAAGGATTCAAGAGGCATTTCGGTTCCCCCAGCACATTAGCTATACACTTCCTCACTCAGTGAACCCACAAGTCTTGACATTCAACAGCCTTTGTGTGAATTTAGCAGTCTCCATTTTACTTCCACGACTTTCTGAATTCAGCTCCTATCATTCTGACCCGCTAGATTGGCGTCCTTCCCAGTCCTCGCTGCAAGCTCTCCATATTTTAATGTCCTACTATTCAAAATCTTTCCAAAAGAATCTGTCGGAATTTTAACTCATCCCTCAGACCACTTTATCTCACTTCCCCAATTTAAAAGCCAGTCATATTAAGTCACTTTTCCTAGTCTTTTCTCCCCAAACCCCAATTCTACTGCACAGTATAGTGCCTGACAATGTCATTCTTTCTCTTTGTTTTGATCCATGATCCTTCTTTGCTACTTCATTAAAGACTCAGAAAGAATTACCCTCCTCAAATTCAGAACCCTGCAACTCATTTCTTTCTGCTTTAAATCAACCAATATGTAGAATAGTTTAGATTACAGTAAAATGATATGTTCTATTACAGATATTTCCATCTGGTCTTGCTTGAGAACTCAAGATATCTCATTAGATTCTTCACTTTCTGGAAGACTAGACGTAACCTCTCATTTCTAAAAGTTCAGAAGTCTTAATTTTGCGTCCTTTCTTTCATGTCTTCCATCCCCAGTACAACTGGCTAGCTTTTCACAATATGCTAGATCAGGCTAAAAGTTTTAATTGTTGTACAAATCCAGCTATTTCCTTAGCACGTTGTAGGAACCATTGCATAATGTTAAACCATGCTGAACTCTCTGATCTGGGTTTAGAGTCTGGTATGATATGTGGTTCCAGCCATCCAGAAAGTTGCTTGACCTTAGATGGCTTTCACAGATGTTTCAAGAACTTTGCACCACTCCCCTCTTCAATTTTATTTGACTGTCTTTTGTTCCAACTTCTTGATGAAGGACTTAGTAACTAGTGTCTGATCCCTTTACTCTAAGGCTTTCTGTACCAAGCAAATATTTTCCTTTCCATCTCTCCCACTGGTGAATATAGAAAAACAACCCTTTTGTGGAGCTAAAATTGGGCTATTGCGGTTTTAATCCAGGCTTCATTGTGTTGCTCTCCGTGGTACTGAACTGCAGTATTGCATCCAGCAGTAGCAGCTGATGGAAAGAATACACAGGAGCAGGAACAGAAGCAGAAATATTCTCCTACTTCCAGACCTTGCTGGCTGAGGTTACACTCTATCGTGCTTTGCATTAAAAATAAGACAATATTCATGACTTCGCATAAGGTGTCATATAGGGATGATAAATGCAATATCCCATTCAGCTATTACAGAGTAGAAGGACAAAAAAGAAATAAGGCCAGTGAGGTTCTGTAAAGTGGTATTTGTGTGTGTGTGTGTGTGTGTGTGTGTGTGTGTGTGTGTGTGTGTTTTGAAAAATGTGTGTGGGAATCCGGGGACATTGTAATTTCAGCATAATTACTTTTTTTCCATAGGAGCTTACAAATAAAAACAAGGGTTAAAGAAGAACAAAGATAGGACAATAGCGTCAAATCAAACTGGATGATGGCACACACACCCCACAAAAAAGGAAAATGACAAAAGAGGGCTGACTTCATTCTTATCCCACTTTTCTAGCTCCTGGGCTCTTTCTTTTGCTGTGGCAAAAGTAAGGATGTACAGGTAGTCCTCGATTTGTGATCACGACTTTATGTTGCTAAGTGAGAAATTTGTTAAGTGAACTTTGCCCCATTTGATGACTTTTCTTGCCACACTGGTTAAGTGAATCACTGCAGATGTTAAGTTAGTAACATGGTTGTTAAGTGAATCTGGCTTCCCCATTGACTTTGCTTGTCAAAAGGTCGCAAAAGGGGATCACATGACCCCGAGACATAGCAACCATCATAAATATGAACCAGTTGCCAAGCAGCTGAATTTTGATCACATGACCATGGGGATGCTGCAATGGTCATGTGTGACAAATGGTCATAAGACACTTTTTTTAATGGCACTGTAACTTTGAATGGTCACTAAATGAACTGTTGTAAATCAAGGACTACCTGTACAGCAAACTTTGTGGAAAGAGGGGAGAATCCTAGAGCATTTAGAGAAGCAGCAAGAACAAAGTAGTCCCTTGTTTTTCTAGACCAGGATTGGGGAACGATGGCCCTTTTATGACTTGTGGACCTGCATGGCTGGCTCAGGAATTCTGGGAGTTGAAGTCCACAAGTCACAAAAGGGCCATCGTTCCCCACCCCTGATCTATATGGAAACTATCCTTATTTCCAAAGCTTTGTTTGCTACCTTTCACTTCCTCTCCTTTCACAGCACTGATCTTCTTATCAAGCCATAATAAATTAATTAGGTGCCACAAGGCTCTGGATGGCTTTTTTTACAGCCACAGACTATTCCTGGGGGGGGGGGAATACAGGCATTGCAAATAAATCACTGGAGAGGGATTATAGTTTAATTGCCATCAATATCCTTCATCTGCACTGTATTTGATGTTTACATATTTCACTATCTCCCCCCCCTCCTTTTACTCATCTACTTACTTCGTTTCCTATCTCCCCATTAAAATAGATCTTGAAGAATGGAAAGTACATAAAGATTTAAAGTCATAACACTACTTCATTATATTATTTCCAGTCATAAACTATTATCCAATTTTACCTCAAAGTGGCTAGGGGGAGAGACTGTCTTTCCAAGAAATGTTACCTGCTCATCTCTGATAGGTCTGTGCTTATTTGCCTGTTTCAGGGAATCTTACAAGCCTTCCAATATGATCTATCCATCTGTATAGCCTGGTTGCCCTTTCTCTCTGCTTTAGAGAAACCATCAGCCCTAGGCTTTCCAAATCTGTCTCGTTCAACCAACATCAGCTCAGGTACTCATACATCCAGGCATCCAAGCTTGATGACCCAAGTAAATTCTTCTCCAGCAGTCTGCAATACCTCTCAGGCCTCAGTTAATCTCCAACCAAATAGAGAGAAAGCTAAAATGATTGATAATTTAGAAAGAGTTTCTGATTCCCAGTCATAATAAGAAGGCTCTGTCATCTTAAATCTGAAACTGAAGGATGCTGGAGTTGAAAGTCTGATGATTCTGGGATAAAAACAAACTCTGAATTGAACTTGGACTCAGAGATTTCTTTGGTTAATCTGGAGGATTCTAACAAAATGATTCCTGCAAAACCTGAGGCCTGCTACCTTATCTTTTAATGAGACAGGCCCCAGCCTTTTCCTGAATATTTAGGAATATTCATTTCCTGTTTACACTATTTCAATCCTGTTCCTCCAACCGACTCATATTTTAATCCCAAGGAGAACAGTCTAAGACCACGGGCTGCTCAAAAAGCCTTAGGTACATTCAGAGATTTCCAAACATGGTTAATTTATATGTAAGTGACATTAAGGCAAATATATCTTTTTGTCCTGGCCATTATTTTTTGGAGCTTGCACCTACTCCACATCACATTTAACAGCCAAGGGGGCCATTTAGCCTTATTCTTTCTCATTAGTTTCTCTTCGCTAGAAACCAAACAACTGCACACACACAAAAAAGTATCTATTCTAAGCTCCACACTCCGAGTCCACTTGACAAGAAATCGAAAGACGGAAAAGAGGTGTCTAAAGAGAGAGTTTCCACTTTGGTTCTCATATAAAAATAACTGACTAGGTCACAGGTCGGCAACCTGCGGCTCCGGAGCCGCATGCAGCTCTTTGAGCCTTCCCCTGTGGCTCCCAGCCTCCTCTGCCATTTGCAGAGAGAGACAGAGACAGGCACTCTCTCACTCACTCTCTCTCTCTCTCCCTCCCTCCCTCTCTCTCTCCCTCCCTCCCTCCCTCCCTCTCTCTCTCTCTGTGTGTGTGTGTGTGTGTAAAAAAGAGTGGACTCACGGTATTCTCCCACAAGCTGAAAAGCTTATTTGGGCGGAGCTCCTCCCTTTGCTGCGTCTCTGCAGGAAGCAGGAAGCGGGAAGAGCTAGTTAGCCCAACTATGCTGACTCAGGAATTCTGAGAGTTGAAGTCCATGAGTCATAAAAGAGGTGAGGTTGCCTACCTCTGAGCTTGTTGAACAGCTTGAAGCCAGCTTGCCAGGTGAGCAGAAGATCGGAGAAAGGGAGGGGGGGAGAAAGAGAGAGAAAGAGAGAGAGAGAGAAAGAGGGGGAGAGGAGAGAGAGAGGGAGAGGAAAGAGAGAGAGGGAAAGGAAAGAGAGAAAGAGAGAGAAAAAGAAAGAAAGAGAAAGAGGGAGAGGGAGGGAGGGAAAGAGACAGAGAGACCCTTTTGACATCTAAAATGAAGATAACACTGCATATATCCTTTTTTACCTTTATTATAGGTGTGTGTATATATGTATGTATGTGTGTGTATGTGTGTGTGTGTATGTGTGTGTGTATACACACACACACACACACAAAGGTAAAAAAGGATATATGCAGTGTTATCTTCCTTTTAGATATCAAAAGGGTTTTGCGGCTCCCAGTGTTTTGTTTTCAGTGGGAAACAGGTCCAAGTGGCTCTTTGAGTGTTTTGGGTTGCCTACCCCTGGACTAGGCAATGCTTACAGCTTGCCTAATACACAAAGAATACCTCACCATATTCACTGGGTCTATGCTTAGGTTTTTCTTTCTCTCCCCTGCAGTTGCACAAGTTGTAGAAGGGAAGCTCTGAACAGCTCAGTTAAAGATAAGGTCATCTCAGGGAATAATGCTGGCTAAGTCAGGCTGTTTTTGAGAGATTTCAGAATAAAGTCCTATTTTTTGACCTTGTGCCCTATACCAAACGCGCACACATGCACACACATATACGTTTATTTATTTTTTCCTTTCCTTCTTTCCACCCCTGCTGGATCTTCCATCTGCTACTGCAATATGTTTCTTCATTTATTTCAAAAAAGAAGGACTATTTCTGCACTGACAGAAGAACAGTCGTAGCCCTGGGAAAAGAGGGAAGGCAGGGGTTGGCTAGCCAAGGCAGCAGAGTCAATAACAGTCACAAGTGACAGGAATCCTGAGTTCCCTAGTAAAGGTCCTAATGGTTTGGAGGGAATGCATAAGACCAAAAATTGGGGAGTTCTCTGGAAGAAGAGAAGTTTAAAAGATGGTGGTGAGTTGATCATGTCTTTCTGAGCATTTCACCCCTTCGCTGTGTGACATTGTGCTGGTCTCCTTCCTGCCTCACAA
Source organism: Bothrops alternatus (assembly GCA_034064705.1). Lineage (NCBI taxonomy): Eukaryota > Metazoa > Chordata > Lepidosauria > Squamata > Viperidae > Bothrops > Bothrops alternatus. The sequence continues at coordinate 726,242 of JARGCV010000148.1, read as the reverse complement.
ACACCTTCCGGGAACAGTTACATGAGTAATATCTATTCTTTTCCCCACGTATTCTGTCGCCAACCAAGTCATGGCTCCCAGGAGACAGAAGTCATTATTTCCATCTGAATGATTTGGGACTCCCAGCGCTGCCTGAAAAAAGTCCCATGTAGACTATTCCTCATTACTTTTTGCAAGGGCAATGAATGCAGACTACAGCGTGTAGCATTAAGGGATGAGAGTACCATCAGCCTGCTTCCCCAAACCTCCAGCATCTGGAAAAGCTGTATGTGATACACACAGCTCTGGAAGTGGGTCAGAACCACTAGATGGTTTCTGGGAAAAGCACTCCTTTGGGATTTCAAAAGATCTGTGCCTGTTCCCCTTCCCTCCGTGGAGAATGCCGTTTGTAAAAACAAGGTTCTGCCCAAACAGTTTCTCTACTCTAATCCTCAGTTTTCTCATTCTCCTCAACTCCCTCCCTTCCTTTGGATTCCTTGGCTTTCCCCTTCATCTTTTCCTCCTCCTGCTCTCACCCCCCTCCAGTTCCTGGGCACCGCACTGCGCTTCAAAAAGGATTCTAGGATTCGCTTGTAGAAAGTGCTGACGGGACGGGAATTCTATGCAGTGCAGAGAGCAAGCAGCAAGCTTTTGCCCTGCAGAGGGGAGATGAGAGTAGAGACTGAAAGAGAATTTTGCACACGAGTGTAAATATGAATGGGGAAATCTATGTATGTAGTTGTGTAAGCAAGGGCAATCATGCCTGCATTGTTATGACATGCATGCATCTGTGGTGTGTGTACCAAGCTCAAGTATGTGTGTAGCCTCGGACAGAATTTGCGCTGCCAAGGAAGATTTTGTTCCATGCATGTTTAAAGGCATATTTGGTGCATAGCCTAGAGCTTTTCTGGGTGCATTAGAGCAAACAGTATATGGGGATATAAATTCATCTTTGTATGAGATATACACACACATTAATATATAAACGTGCACCCAGAAAAAGTTTTTAGTGTACAACAAACATTTTATATAGAATGTGCTATGAAAGGGAGTGTGTAGTTGTATTTAAGTGGAGATATATGCAAAACTTTGTTTGCACCTTAATCTGCAATTAAACCAACTTAAATGTAATTGAAATTGGTAAATACAATTCCATTCAACACTAACCTTATTTGTACTGTAGGTAGAGTGGCATTTGTACTGTAAGTGCATGTGTAGAGCCGCAGGAGATATGGACATGCACCCATGTTCTGTAATTTTCAAAGTGAGTTGTGGAAGGAATGCATAAATAGGTATAATCTCCCCAGAACCCAAGTTCATATAGGGCCTATAAAACTGCATACTGTACTGAGATGAATGTGTTAAATAGTGGTAGGCTGGCTATGGTTGGGAGAAACCTAATTTGGGAGGGAGGGAATTGGGGGGGGTGTATGCATGCAGAAGAAGTTGAAGTGAGAAAGTGATTTGTGTACACTTGTACACATGAGCATTAATTCAAAGCCTGGGGGAAAGTAAGTTGAAGATTGCATGTAAATATTTGCTTGTACATGGGACATACCTCAGAGGACAATATCAGATCCCACGTGGTGACAAAGCATTTGGTAATGATGTAGCAGCTAAAACTCCTGGACAATCAGATCTTGTGTGAGTTGTGTGTATACCAATGGGGGAATGTGAATGAATGTGAAGTGCTCAGTATATTTACAAGGGAGCACACGACTGTTTGCATCATTGCTGGCTTTCACTGTTTTCTCAAGGGACTAAAATAGGAGAATGGTGTAACAGAAGGCGCTTGAATGCTGAGCCTGAAATCTTAACAGAATCCTTTCTGTTCTGGGCTCATTCATCCAAATTATTGATGTTAGGATAGTTAAAGTATTCAACATTTTGCTGAAAAAGAGCAGAAATTCAAGAGGGAGGAAGGAAAAGTTTTACCATCTCAAAATTCCCTTGTAAGAGGTTTTTAAATCCCTAGCTTCTTCCCTAAATGGCACAATGGTTTATGGACAAGTTGCATGGTTTACAACCTATAATTCCCAGTATGAAAAAAACAAAACAAAAAAATGGAACAAAGTTGACCTCAAAAGAGCCGTGACAGGATCACTGCAATTCTGTCCAAAAATAAACCAGAACACACATCAAGGGAAGATCTGCAACCTGCATTCACTATGGAGATTAAAGAACAAATATAGTCACAAGGGAGGGAAACTTGCTTGGGGTTGGGTTTTTTTTTCGTATTCAGGCTCAGAGTCTCAATTCAAAATGTTTACTTTTGTGTCACCTAAGCAAATTATGTACCTGCATAATGCAACTGTCAGTGGGTGAATGCTAAAATAGGTGTTATATTGTAATAATAGATTCCTATTCCTCTAAGGAATAAAGCAGGTTCTTTTCATTCTCCCCTCCCCAGTCATTTACTGCATCAGTTTTACAAGGTAGATTGGACTGAAAAAAGAATAATTGGCCCCAAATCATGGAATGAATTTCATAACTGACCAGCTAATGGAATACAGTTTTTCTCAAGTCCACCATCAGCTGAGAATTAATGAAGAACGAGTGGCTAGCCCAGAAAGTGTCCAACCTTGGCAACTTTAAGACTTGTGGACTTCAACTCCAGAATTCTGGGAGTTGAAGTTCACAAGTCTTAAAGTTGTCAAGGTTGGACACCTCTGGGTTAGAGCATTAGGCTATGATGGGGATGCCTACTTATGAGCCTTTTGTTATAAAATTCCCTGGGTGAGCTTGGACTTGTAATCTCAAAACTGTTGTACATAAAACATAGAGGAATATGGACTCAGTTCAGTTTCTTTGGAGTAACGATAAGATAAAAATGTAAAAAAAAATGAGGATATTGGGGAATGGTCATACTATAGTTCCAAGAAAAGTTTCCTTCAAGGAAGACAATGTTGTCCATCCTCTCTCATGAGGCATGCAGAGACAGGCCTGGCTATCCCTACAAGATGTTGGGATTCCTCTAGTCTCTGATGGCTTTAAATCAAATTGGGGCCCCTAAATGCTAGTCAGAATTGTGGGAATTCCATCCCAACCTAGCTGAAGGGTACCCTATTGCACTAGTAATGGGATGAAGTCAATTCAGAAGCGCAAACGAACAATATGCGATAGACTAGATACAGTAGATAGACCATATATAAGAGAAACACCAATCAAACAAAATGTATTCGGAGTATACTTGAAGATGTAAGGGAGGAGGGAAGAACATTTACTAAAACAGATGTTTACAAAGATTAATACCTAATGTTGTATGCTATGTTCTAGGATGATTGTTTAGCAATAGGATCTTATGTTTAATGTTGATCACATTAATATTGAACCAGATAAGAGAAACACCAATCAAATAAAATGTAACAGGAGTTTAGTTGAGGCTAGACGCGAGGAGTGGAAAAAGGCTTACTAATTCAGACGTTTTCAAAGACTAATACTTAGTATTGTATACCAGGTGTCATGATGATTGCTGCATAATATGTTTTTATGTTCAATGTTGATTGTTTTAATAAAAGAATTTTTATACTGAAAAAAAAAAAAGAAGGCTGCTTTAGAAAGCGACCAGACCAACCTTCAATTGATGGCTATTAAACATAATGCCCAACTATTATGAATTCAAGGAGGAGGCATTGTTTAGAGTAGAGATTTGCCGAAAACCTCGGGTCCAGTCAAATGAAAAGAAAATATTGGGAAACAGGTCCCACCAAAGAACCATGATCCAAAAAAGGGCAGACACAAGCTAGAACTGGGATTGGAAAACAAACTGGATTTATTGGTAGATCTTTATAGACATGCAATAGATCAGTAAGATTTTTTTGACTTTAATGACAGCAACAAGAAAACATATATATGCAACATACATACACAAACATGGTTAGCACCCCTGAACCATAATAAATCAGATGCAGATCAATCCATTTAATAGGTAATAGAGTGCACAAATGGAATGCAATAAGCAGATAAGCCACCATCTCAGGATACTACTTAAAATAGATCTCTGTAACATAGGGGTTGATATACAATAAAACAGAGAAATTATAGAAAAAATAATTATTTTTTATTGCTACATCATTTTGTAGGTTTTTTCTTCCAACGGCTATTAGACCTGTCTTAGATATGTTAAAATGGCAGAAATGACTGCAGGGGATGGGATATCATTTTTAAATGCAGGTCCCTCCTTTTGCTAAAAAAAACTTTTTGCGTAAGAAGAAAACTAGGCTAACACATCAATATCTAATCTAATTGTCTAGGTATAGTATGAAGATTTTTTTTTAAGTGGGCCACAGTTTAAAAAATGAAATATGTCCTTCCCTCTTACCCCATACCTGCTTGCCCTCACTAACATTGGGGTGGAGAGGAAGAATAAGTAGGGTATTTGCTATCTCTTGGGATATTCTTAACAGCTGTTTATTGAGGAGGGGGCAGTTATTGGGAAGGGACTGACTTTTGTAGGGTAAGTTCTTCCTTTTCTGGAAGAGTTTGTTCTTTTACAATTATTAGTTAGCACTAATGTTTTCCTTCCCTGTCCTTTCCTGTTTGACATTCTTGTCTCCCTGCTGTTCCTCTCTGTCTGCTTCTTCCCTGTACGCTTGTCCTTCTGCATCTCTCCAGTATGTGGCCTTTGCCTCCCTCTTCTTCATCCTCATCTCCATCACCACTTTCTGCTTAGAGACCCATGAGGCTTTCAACCACTTCAAAAACAAGACAGAAATCATAAAGACGGGGAACAGTACCAGCATAAAGGTGGACTATGAGATGGAAACAGAACCCTTCCTTACCTACGTGGAAGGGATGTGCGTCATCTGGTTCACTTTTGAGTTCCTCATCCGGGTCATCTTTTGCCCAGACAAAATGGAATTCATCAAGAGCAGCCTCAACATCATCGACTTTGTGGCCATCCTGCCCTTCTACCTGGAAGTGGGCCTCAGTGGCCTCTCATCCAAAGCAGCCAAGGATGTGTTGGGCTTCCTGAGGGTGGTAAGATTTGTCCGGATCCTAAGGATCTTCAAGCTGACCCGGCATTTTGTAGGACTGAGAGTCCTAGGTCACACGCTAAGGGCCAGCACCAATGAGTTCTTGCTCCTCATCATCTTCTTGGCCCTAGGGGTCTTGATCTTTGCCACCATGATCTATTATGCTGAAAGGATCGGTGCTGACCCAGACGACATAACGGGCAGCAAGCACACTGTCTTCAAGAACATCCCCATTGGGTTTTGGTGGGCTGTAGTGACCATGACGACTTTGGGCTATGGTGATATGTATCCTGAGACTTGGTCAGGCATGTTGGTGGGAGCACTTTGTGCCTTGGCTGGTGTGTTGACCATTGCCATGCCTGTGCCAGTCATCGTCAACAACTTTGGCATGTATTATTCGCTGGCTATGGCCAAGCAGAAACTACCAAAGAAAAAGAACAAGCACATCCCACGAGCCCCCCAACCCGGCTCACCCAACTACTGCAAACCGGACATGCAGTCCCCTCATCGCAGCAACCAGGGTGACTCATGCCCCTTGGCTCAAGAGGAGATAATCGAGATTAATCGGGCAGGTAAGGGGGAGACAGGATGGGCAGAAATAGTGAAAAATTACATCTATGTGAGTCAAATCTATATGCTCTTTGTGATTCTCAAACATTCTGACATCTAAAGATACTCTTCCTGCTAAACAAATAATACTAAAGGGAGGGAGGTACAAGTAGTCCTTGACTTACAACCACAATCGTGACCAGAATTTCTGTTGCTAAGCAAGGTGGTTTTGAGTTGTGCCCTATCTTACAACAACCTTCTTTGCCTCGGTTAAGCAAATCACTGCAATTGTTAAGTGAATCACATGGTCGTTAAGCAAATTCAGTCCCCCCCCCTTTATTTTGCTTGTCAGAAACTGGCTGGGAAGATCACAGTTGGCGATCGCATGATCCCAAGATGTTGCAACCATTGTAAATACATGCCGGTTGCCAAACTCTTGAATTCCGATCATGTGACTGTGGGGATGCTACAATGGTCCTAATTGTGAGGATCTGTTGTAAGCCAATTTTGCCTGAATCGTAAGTTCAAATAGTTGCTAAATGGATGGTTGTAAATTGAGAACTACCTGTACACAGAACCAGGTAGATTGAGGAGGATTCCTGAGAATCTTAACGAAGCATGTTTTCGGTTCACATGGGCTTTTACCTATGTTGAATCTCACTTTTGTACCTCTTAGAAACAGTGGAGCACACCCAAGAATTATTCCCATTTCCCAGCCTTTCTCAAGCTGGCTGGAGGTGAGGAGGGTTGTAGCCCAACAGTGTCTGGGATACCAAGATTGCTCACAGGTGCATATGCTAGTTTGGGGCTATGTATTGCTAGAAAGATTAATAGGGGAGGTTTTCCAGGTGAGCTTACCAGAACATTGATGCTTCTCATTGAAAACATCTTGGTAAATGTGTGATAAAATTTTAAGTCAAAAAGTCAGCTACCAGGTGCTTGTAGGGACCATAACTATCATCCTCAGAAAGATATGTGTGAAATACCTCAAATTACATTAGTCTTTTTTTTTTAAAAAAAAAAAAGATGGCTGACAACTTGTGGGATTATAAACATCTGGCAAGATTTAAGTGCAGTTTTGCCTAAGCAAGCTACACTCATAAAATCATGTATCAAAAGTTCATGCAAGAGTTTACAGCTTTGTATCACTATTTCTAAAATAGCTGGATTTTTAAAATTATTATTCATTCTGCTTTGGAATGGAGTTACATAATGCCTTAGGTTGCTAACTATAAAAAAGAAACAATAAGAGCAAAAAGATAATGTCCTCTGTATGTAAGCATATATAAGTACATAGTGCTACAGTACAAGTTCCTGTTGATGTCTCAAGTGCAAAAATTGGAAATGCATACTCTGCATAGAATTTCTTCTGTGAGAAACTCTGTTTAATTTTTGAAAGCAAATTATTACCCCATATTCCCCTTTAAGTGCATCCCTGCCTCTCCATATATTGCTAAAATTCTTCATTCAACCTAGGCAATACTAATGGATGCTGGGAGGAGTTGTTTTAATTCAGAAACATCTGGAGACCATATCTATTTAAGATCATGAAGGCATAGGTGGAAAGATCTTAAGGAGTAACAGACACAGAATAAAATTTTCAGTGACTCAAATATGATTCTTTTAGTTCCTTACATTGCTTGTCCTTCCTATGCTTGACAAGATTTTCAAACAGTGACATAAATGTCCTTGGGATTCTCTTCCTCATTCTTCCCTTGCACATTTCTTTCTTTGCAGCAAAGCAAGTAACCACCAGCCACTGAGCTGGTCCGAAGGATTGTGAATTATGGAGGGAAACCCTCCATCTGTATGATGTCATGTGACCTTGAGGAGGGACTCAGGAAATATGAAAAATAGGGGGCAGGACAAGTTGGGAACTACTGGCAATGGAAAGCCACTTGACCTGTAGCTCTTCAAAACACTTCCAAACTACCCCTCCCAGAAATCTCTCTGGAGTATCTGCTGAGCTAAGAGTTAATTATCTCATGTGAGAAGATCTTCACGAGCCACAATAAGATGCAGGCAAAGAAGGTTGACTGCAATATTGGATTGGTGCAGCCCTTACATATATGACTTTGCCCTTCTCAAGGCATTAAAGAGGAAACGTTTGAAGCTTCTATTTTCCTGTTAATCAAAATCATTTTTACAGGAAATTAAACATGTACTCTTATTCAATAAAAGTAATATTCAATAAGTTCAATAAATAATATGAGACCCTATCATCTGCGTTAAATCTAGCCTGATTATTAATCATTGACATAGACGTCAGTTGTAATACTGAATAGTTTGCAACTGGTCCACAAAATGAAACTCTCTTACTCCTGTTTTGCAGGACAAAGTTTTAGGCATACCAGCCTGGCTGTGGCTCACTTGGAGGACACATCAGAGGCAAGAGTGCACTGAGGCCAATTTTTTATCCTCTACCTCGAAATCCAAATTCCCAGCTTTAAAACTGGGGCTCACCCATCACTTTCCCATGGTAGACTGGAGTTCTCCCAAATGCAAAACAATTGATTCCTTTACTCATTAGCTATGGGGCAAATGCTGGAAATAGGAAGCATTTTGAAGCAAAAACCCTCTGGAAACCAAAACATATTGAGCTCCAAAGCCCTCTTGATGGATTACACAAGAGCTGGCTAATTTCCATACTGACGTGCTTAATGGCACTGAAATCTATTGTCTTGAGCAGCGTTTCTCAACCTTGGCAACTTTAAGATAGGTGGACTTCAACTCCCAGAATTCCCCAGTTGAAATCCCCCTTTCTTACCTTTATTATTAACACTTCATGGTCTGATAATAAAGTCCACAATTTACATCTTATCTCTTTAGTGAAAAAGAAGGGATGTTTAAGAACATATTTCGATTAGAAACTCTTTCTAGACTTATAATCTTATAATACATTCCACAGATTGCATCATATCACCCCAGTGAAAAAGAAGGGATGACCAAGGCCATATCTGGATTTGAAACATTTCTTGGACTAATTTAATTTATTTAATAGAACTTGGATTGGAAGTTAGCGGTATTAAGAATATTGACCAAAGGCAGGGCTGACCTATTATTTGATAGAATAAAGTGAACAGGGGCAGACAGCACATACTGGGGAACAGCAATGGCACTTAAAGCTACAGCTGTTCCCTTCTGTTGCAAGACAGATGCATTGGCTCAGGACTTTGGCCTGCATCCCAGCTGATAGGAATGAAGTAATGCTCAACCAGCAATGCACTCAGTTCCTGTAGGTGAAATATCAGAATGGATTCCAAAGTATCTTGGGCCAAGCTTGTCCAAAAGCCCTAAGGCAGCTAAACAAGACTGTCTTCTGTAAAAAAGATAATAATCTTTGGGATGCAGTAGGACAAGGCTAATGCTAAAATAGGAAGGTGGTAAATGTATATGGAGATTCTCAGTTATCGAGGTCATGGTTGTCCCATGACAGCATGAAGAAGCTTCTTGGAGGAGAAGCGAATCGTCTTCAAAGAAAAACAAGAAAGGCCAGTTGCCCCTTGAAAAAGCACCTTTGGGAGGAAAGTGGTAAAACATAGGCCAAAAAACAAAAAAACAAAACCTTTGACATTATTGCTGCAAATGAAGTCCACACATCTTCAAGCAGTCAAGGTTGAGAATCACTGATAGGCTATTTGGGTTCCATAATAATAGGAGAGGAAAAGATCAAGAAATAGCCAATTCACTTTATTTACTTCTGAGATTTATATCCTACCTTAAATAGGAGCTGCACAGTACTCCTCTCCTATTTTTCTCAAATGACAACAGCAATTCTGTTGTAGTTGGGTTGGCAGTGACTGACCTCATGTCATCCAGTGAGCTTCCGTGGTTGAGGATGGATTTGAACATAGGTTTCCTCAGTGTCCAACCCTTAACCAGTATACCACTGTTTTTCAACAATAGTTTACTTTGGAGAGAGGGTTAGTAGTTATAGTTGATTGGCAAGGCCTCTTGGATTAAAACAGGACTGGCTTAATAGAAAAACAAATAAAAGGGTTAATTTGTTCAAGCAGAACAGAGTTGGGTAGACAGGAAACTAATAGCTCTGGAACAATCCAGAGGAAGAAATTCAGGCTTGCGGTTGCGAAACCCAACTGCAACCTGAAGCAAAGTGATCGCTACAAGCACTACAACCCACCCTTACCCACACATCTCTTTGGTGTTCACTCAGTAAATGGATCCTCAAGACAGACCACAAGGCAGAAGTGGCAGGAAGAGAAGATTGTGTGATGACAGGCCTGCAGCGTCTGCAATCAGTTCCTAGCTTGCTCTCCATCTGCTCCAGGTCCTTTGGGCCAGGAAGCCCATTTGCAGCAAATACAGTGGAGGATCAAGGATTCACTTATTTATTTATTTATTTATTTGATTTGATTTGATTTGATTTGATTTGATTTGATTTGACTTCTATGCCGCCCTATTCCGGAGAACTCAGGGCAGCTCACAACATAAATAGAAATCACAAGTTAAAATACATATATAAAAACCCCTAAGTTAAGAAAAAACCAATCATTCAACAAACATACGCACAAACATACACTGGCTAGGGGCAAGATGTTAACTGCCCCAGGCCTGCCAGCAGAGGTGTGTTTTAAGCAGTTTACGAAAGGCGGAGAGGGTGGGGGCGACACGGATCTCCGGAGGAAGTTGGTTCCAGAGGGCCGGGGCTGCAACAGAGAAGGCTCTTCCCCTAGGCCCCGCCAGGCGACACTGTCTGGCTGACGGGACCTGGAGAAGGCCGACTCTGTGGGCCCTAACCGGCCGCTGGGATTCATGGGTCAGCAGACGGTCCCGTAAGTAACCTGGTCCGATGCCATGTAGGGCTTTATAGGTCATAACCAACACTTTGAATTGAGTTCGGAGACCAATTGGCAGCCAATGCAGCTCGCGGAGTGATGCCGAAATGTGGGCATTTCTGGGCAAGCCCAACACTGCTCGCGCGGCTGCATTCTGCATTACCTGAAGTCTCTGAACGTTTTTCAAAGGTAGCCCCATGTAGAGAGCATTGCAGTAGTCGAGCCTCGAGGTGATAAGGGCATGAGTGACTGTGAGAAGGGACTCATAGCAGGGGAGGCCAAAGGGGATGTGGTTGCTGGAGCTATTGCTGTCAGGGCACGGCACAAACAGCATCTGATAACTGCAACCTCAGTCTTTATGCCCGGCTTAATTTTACCTTAGTCTCTTTTTATTTCACTAACAGCGTTACATTTTCCACTTGAGTTGCCTGATAACCCAATGCTTTTTGGTTCCCATGGCAACAAGTTGCCTGCAACTCCTTCAACTCAAGTTTATGTGCTCATTTCAATATATGAAATGATTAATATCAGTGGTGGGATTGTCTCAGAAGGCCTTTCCTTCGAGCATTATTTACTATTATTATACATGCTAATTTTTGTGGATCAAAATTGATCAAAGATGAAGTAATCTGAGCTTCTTGCCTCCTGTGGTATTCTGAGGGGCAGCCATTAAATGTAGTAGAGTGCTTATATGTGGGAATTTTTATTTTGTTCCTGTGGCAACAGATTTTCTTTGACTAGCCCTAATTCTGCATGTCAGCTGCTATTAAAAATACAAGCGCAGGGATAGTAATAACCATAAAAGTGGGCAGTCTTGAGGTTGTGAATTAATGTAATCTGTTTAATTATCTTTGAAACAAAGAAAGAAAAGATATTCACTCCAATTCTGTAAAGGAAAGTTCATTCTAAATAAATGCAGAACAGCCAGAACTTCTTTTGGACAGATCGCTATTTGGAATGGTCATTAAAAAAATAATCTATGTGAACATTTAGCGAATGAGTGCTTATTTGGAAGGATCTAAGAAGAAATGGGAATTAAAATGTAAAAAAAACCTTGGAAAACAATAGTAAAAATGGTTCCAGAAGATATCAAAGATTTATTTAATGAGTTCCTTTGAGTCCATACTGCCTATGGCTACTAGACAATTACCAGAGAGCTTTCTATATCTCTCCACTACAGACCGGATTTGGCATCCCAGATTTGGTAGCCTTAATACAGCCTTATGTGGAACACAATAATCTGAATAATAATGAAGATAGTAACTGAATATGCATGCAATTCTTTGAATGCAGTTAAAACAAAATACCTGTACAGTATAATTTGTATAATTTTACCTATGAGTTTTTACAGACTCTACACATAAATTCCATAAATAAACAAACAAATAAGTAAAATAATTGTAGAGATGGCTTATAAATGATTCTCAAATGGCAGCTATCTTTTCAAACTTCACCTTAGGCTTAGAATACCTTCATCAAAATATTTCACAAGGTTAGCAAATACTGAAGCCTCCTCCTCACTCCCCCCAAAATAAGTTAGGGTCTTTTATAGTACAATCCAAGCCATTGTCTAAAGTTGCAAAGAGACCAAACCACTCTAGTTTGCCATGTATCAAAATTAATGGCCTTGCCATTGTGGCACCATAATTAAATCATTCTTCTATTCCAGATTGAATGGAATTGATTTCAAAGAGATACAAAGAGTTGAACATGACCTGAATATCTTGCCACTTCCCACATCTTGTTAAAGAGAGATTAATGTACATCTTGTTACAGAGAAAGATAATGTATTTTATTTTGGCTTAGTTACCGTTCAGTTGGGATAGCTTATTTAGCTTTCGGCACAAGAGCAAGGTTGTTGACAAGAAATTCTAAGAATAGTATACAGATGCTAAAAGGGTCAAGAAGACAAATATATGAGAAAAAGCTGAAGGAAACGGATATCTTTAGAGCTCCTTGCAGTTTTCATACTGTTCCAGGGCCTTTTCTCTGATATTAGGGAATTCCATGGAGATGTGCAACATTTACTCAGCTGACAATTCAATGTAGGCTGCAGAAAGATTTTTGGAGGGCAAGAACTATGAAACTCATTAGTTTGGGGGGGAAAGCCTGGAGGAGAAGCATAGATGAGACAATTGTTCATGTGAGGAAGAATGGAACAAATATTCATCCTATCTGCTAAAAGAGCAGGGAAAGAGGCAATAAGATTAAATTTAGGAATGACAGAGGTTTCATGTCAGTGTGGATGAATGTGCAGAATAGATACTGTTGTTTATTGGGGCCCAAAACCCTTCCAGAGATCTTTGGTCAAAGAAGTGTTTCTCCTTTAGCATGGAGAGCTTGCCAGTGCACAAACAAGTATTTTGTCACTGGGTAAATGGGAACTTTAGCTAGTGTTTCAGTTGCTATTTCAATTGTTGGGCAAAATGTGATTGCATAAGGGTCATAGGCTATACACCATTATGTCCATCAAAATCAAGACCATACCACTTGAGCAAGGGGTGCCTCATCTAGCACCTAATTCTGTACAAAGCAATGCCCTTCCACTTCAGCAGTGTCTCAACATTTCAACAAACTTTACCCCCTCCCCTAAGAAAAATTGTTCTAACAGCCTTGGATCTTTCTAGAATAATTCCGTCACAAGACACAACGTAATGATATATGACAAGTAACCTCTGATAGCCTCATCCATTCAAATGTCAAGTGATATTATCAGGTTAAAAATAAAACCGGCAATAAATTCCTCCACCGGATTGCTTGATCATACCTAAGGGCCTGCTTATATGTAGCTTATATTAAAGATCAGGACAAGATATGAGAATGCACCTATGAAGGCCAAATTTTACTTAGAACATTGTCTCTAAAATCTCTTATATATGTGCTCTGCCGCAAACTGCAGTGACTCTATGTGTGTGGTGGTGTCTGTCATTCTGTTGTTAACTCTAAAAATACCAGACAGTTCTGCATATATTGTCAAAGCAAGAATATTCAATATTAGCAGCGTTGACATCGTCATTGCACAAATGTGACTTACTTGAATCACAATGTCTGATTCAAGTACATAAGTCACAGCATCCGTATGACATCATTATGCATGTTTTCTTTGCATCCTTCCCATGGATACTTTATTTGTACATTTTTAAAATTTGGTAGCCCTAACAATTTCAGGCAGGTTGTTTTGTCTCTTTTGAAATTGATTAGTGAATTATACCAAAAATACTTTTGGGGGCTTACTTGTTTTAAGGCAGCGGTTCTCAACCTTTTTCAGGCCGTGACCCCGACCTGCGCCGCGTATGCGCGGCATGACCCCGACCTGCACCACGCATGTGCGGCGCGACGGCCCGCATCGTGCATGCGCGGTGCCCCGCGCATGCGCGGTGCTGCCCCCTGCGCCGGCCGAGGGGAAAAGGGGGAAAAAATGGCGGACTGCGTTGTTTGGCGACCTCCGTGAAATTGTCGTTCGACCCCAAATGGGGTCGCGACCCACAGGTTGAGAACCGCTGTTTTAAGGGGACCTTTTCCAGTACAGATTTTAATTGATTGGACAGTTGGACAAAAGTCTATCTGTCATAATTTCCACTACAGGACCTAACACTAAACTGCAATTCCTGAGGCAGATTCCTTGGGGACCTAATCATTATTTTAAATAAATATTAGAAGAGCCGTGACTTATTGGATCATTGCTTCAGCGATATTTTCTTATCAGATTCCTCAATGCCTTCAACAATGGCAGAGCTTCTAATGTACTTGAAAAGGTCTTTAAAATTCAGGGAAATATTCATGGATGTATCTGCCTTAAAGGTAGCCCATGTTGAACTGTATAGCACAGTCAAACATCAGCACAGGAAATGTTTTATGACATTATGTATTATATCATAAACTGATTTATGATAATGTTTATGTCATAAAACATTTTATAAAATTTGTCAAATTTCTATTCCATGGGAGTCATGGAGCAGTTTTGGGATGCATTCTGTAAGTTAGTCCATTTGAGGTACTTTGGTTGAAAAGGCTTTGCACCATTTCTCCCAGTTAAAAGTCACAGATACAAGAGTATTAGTAGTATATAGATGGGAACCCATTCTTAACACATAACTCTTACTGACAGAAATGATAAATACCTTCACTTTTGTGTTCTTGAGTCACAGACTGGGGTACAGAATCATGGCTAAATTAGTATTTAATATACGTCAAGTGAATTGAACACTGCCTAGGCCAAGCTATAACGGCAAAGCAGTTAGAGTGACAGTACTCCCTCATTTTCTGAGAGGGGAAATATAGTCATCACTAATTTTTTGAACAGAGGTTATGTTTGAATGAAATCTTCTGAAACTTGACTGTTAATTGCTTGTCACTTGTAATTATAAGAAATCATTTACATCTTGGATTTGCAAGAACTAAAACTAAATCCCTCACTTCCCAGTAATAGGTACTACTTTAAAAAGATTTAAAGTATTTGGACTAGGAGACTTGGAATCATCACAAAGCAATCTGAGAAACAGTTTAAATTTTCCCCTAGATTTTCAAAACATACATAATGTCCTTTTAAAAATATAGGAAGAGCCAGACTTCTCCTGGATTAAACCAAAAGCCTATTTAATTAGCATCCATTTCTGCAAAGACTATCAGAAGCTTCTGAGACATTTGAGCATCAAATTTTGTTTTAATTCCTTACTGGTTGATATTTATATTTAGAAGATATTTCAGTGATCTTTTTAGGTCTGCTCTACATTTTTTTCTTCCCCTTTTCCTTTACAGATTCCAAGCAGAATGGCGATGCAGCAAATGCAGCTCTGGCTAATGAAGACTGCCCCACAATTGATCAGGCCCTGTCACCTGAGGAGAAGTCACCTGTCACACCTGGTGGCCGAGAGCGCTATAATCGTGACCGAGCCTGCTTCCTACTCTCCACAGGTGATTTTGGGCAGTCACCTGATGGAAACATCCGAAAAGGTATGTGTACATATGTCACCATCATTTTCCCCTGCCTATTTCTGCAAAGCTTGCATTCCGTCCTCTAAGCTTGTACCCAAGTACGTTATCTTCCACCCTTATCACTAATACCACCATAACCTTTGTCTTAGTAAAACGTAGAGCTGTCACTTTTCAGGGATAAAGGAGACAATTGCAAATATGTAACCGACTTAAGTAAAAGCCTAATCTTGAGATCAAGATGGGCAGATAATGTCCTAGCAACCAGCGAGGTCTCCATTTGTTCGACTCTAGTGCTTTAATAACAGAATGCATTGCTCAAGGGACAGCATTATCTCATATAACCTTTCCCAACCTGGTGCTGCCATATCTGTTGGACCATAATCCAGAATACCCATTGGTCAAACTGACTGGGAATTCTGAGAACTGTAGTCCAGTCTATCTAGATCACATAACTAAGTCAGAATATCAGCAAATAGCCCGAGCCTGCAAAGACGAAGTGAGGAAAGCTAAGGCTCAAAATGAACTAAGGCTTGAAACCAAAGTCAAAAATAACAAAAAAAGCTTCTTTCAACATGTAAAGAACAAGAAAAAAGTGAAGGAAACGATTGGTCCATTAGTGGGTGAAAGTGGCAAGAAGGTGACAAGCAACAGGGAGAAAGCAGAACTATTTAACTCCTTTTTTGCATCTTTACACAAAGGGAAAAAACAGACCAACCTATCAAAAATAGTGCCATAAAAAACAAAATAGAAATACAAGTTAAGATAAGCAAGAAAATGGTAAGTGAACACCTGTCCAGTCTAGACGAGTTCAAATCACCAGGACCAGATGGATTACACCCCAAGGTTCTTAAGAAACTGGCAGATGTGATCTCAGAACCACTGAACTATATTTTTCAAAGATCTTGGAGCACTGGGGAACTACCAGAGGACTGGAAAAGAGCTGATGTAGTTCCCATCTTCAAAAAAGGGGAAAAAATGGATCCAGGAAATTACAGACCTATCAGCCTGACCTCAATACCTGGGAAGATTCTGGAAAAGATAATCAAACAACGAATCAGCGAACACCTAGAGGCAAACAAAGTCATTACTAAAAGCCAACACAGGTTTGTCAAAAACAGATCATGCCAGACAAGTCTTATTGCATTCTTTGACCAAGTGACAAAATTAGTGGACCAGAGGAATGCTGTGGATATAATTTACTTAGACTTCAGTAAGGTATTTGACAAAGTAGATCACAACCTACTACTTGATAAGATAGAAAAATGCGGGTTAGACAGCATCACCACCAGATGGATCCGTAGCTGGCTGACCGGCCATACTCAGTGTGTGGTCCTCAATGGAACCGCATCTACATGGAGGGAAGTGTGTAGTGGGGTGCCACAGGGCTCTGTTCTGGGCCCAGTGCTCTTCAACATCTTCATCAACGATCTGGACGAGGGGATAGATGGGGAACTCATCAAATTTGCAGACGACACCAAGCTGGCAGGAATAGCCAACACTCCAGAAGACAGGCTTAGGATACAGGAGGATCTGGACAGACTTGAACACTGAGCGCTATCTAACAAAATGAAATTCAATGGTGAAAAAAGTAAGGTTCTACATTTAGACAAGAAAAACCAAATGTACAGGTACAGTATAGGGCACAGGTCGGCAACCTGCGGCTCCAGAGCCGCATGCGGCTCTTTGAACCATCCCCTATGGCTCCCAGCCTCCTCTGCCATTTGCAGAGACAGACAGAGACAGAGAGAGGCACTTGAACACACTCTCTCTCTCTCTCTCTCTCTCTCTCTCTCTCTCTCTCTCTCTCTCTCTCTCTCTCTCTCTCTGTGTGTGTGTGTGTGTGTGTGTGTGTGTGTGTGTGTGTGTGTGTGTAAAAAAGAGTGGACTCACAGTATTCTCCAACGAGCTGAAAAGCTTATTTGGGCGGAGCTCCTCCCTTTGCTGCATCTCTGCAGGAAGCAGGAAGCAGGAGAGAGCTAGTTAGCCCAGCTATGCTGACTCAGGAATTCTGGGAGTTGAAGTCCATGAGTCATAAAAGAGCTGAGGTTGCCTACCCCTGAGCTTGTTGGAGAACAGCTTGAAGCCAGCTTGCCAGGTGAGCAGAAGATCGGAGAAAGGGAGAGGGGTGGGAGAGAAAGATAGAGGGAGGGAGAGAGAGAGAGAGAGAGAGAGAGAGAAAGAGGGGGAGAGGAGAGAAAGAGGGAGAGGAAAGAGAAAGGGAAAGGAAAGAGAAAGAGAGAGAAAAAGAAAGAAAGAAAAAGAGAAAGTGAGAGAGAGGGAGGGAAAGAGACAGACCCTTTTGACATCTAAAATGAAGATAACACTGCATATATCCTTTTTACCTTTATTATAGGTGTGTATATATGTATGAGTGTGTGTATATATATGTGTGTGTGTATGTGTATGTATGTATGTGTGTGTGTGTATGTATGTGTATATATATTTATTATTATTATTATTTATTTGGGTTTGTATGCCGCTCCTCTCCGGGGACTCGGAGCGGCTAACAACATATATATAACAAAGAATTACAATATAAAAACCCAAACAATACACACCTATATATATACACACACACACAGTATACACACACACACACAAAATAAAGGTAAAAAAGGATATATGCAGTGTTATCTTCATTTTAGATATCAAAAGGGTTTTGCGGCTCCCAGTGTTTTGTTTTCAGTGAGAAACGGGTCCAAGTGGCTCTTTCAGTATTTTGGGTTGCCTACCCCTGGTATAGGGGATACCTTGCTCAATAGTATTAACTGTGAGACGGATCTTGGAGTCCTAGTGGACAATCATTTAAATATGAGCCAGCAGTGTGCCGCAGCTGCTAAAAAAGCCAACACAGTGCTAGGCTGCATTAACAAAGGGATACAATCAAGATCACGTGAAGTATTAATACCACTTTACAATGCCTTGGTAAGGCCACACTTGGAATACTGCATCCAGTTTTGGTCACCACGATGTAAAAAAGAAGTTGAGACTCTAGAAAGAGTACAGAGAAGAGCAACAAAGATGATTAGGGGACTGGAGGCGAAAACATATAAGGAACAGTTGTTGGAATTGGGAATGTCTAGTTTAACGAAGAGAAGGACGATGGGGGACATGATAGCAGTGTTCCAATATCTCAGGGGCTGCCAGAAAGAAGAGGGAGTCAAGCTATTTTCCAAAGCGCCTGAAGGCAGGACAAGAAGCAACGGGTGGAAACTAACCAAAGAGAGAAGCAACCTAGAACTAAGGAGAAACTTCCTGACAGTTAGAATAATTAACAGAACAACCTGCCTCCAGAAGCGGTGAATGCTCCAACACTGGAAATTTTTAAGAAGAAACTGGACTGCCATTTGTCCAAAATGGTATAGGGCAGGGGTCGGCAACCTGCAACAGTGAAAGAGCCACTTGGATCCGTTTCCCTCGCAAAAGAAAAAACTGAGAGCAGCAAAATGTGCGTGCGCATCTGCGTGCGTGCGTGCGTGCGCGCATGCACACAGAACACAGGGCTTGATATGCAGCTCTGGTATGAATGGCTCTGCCGTCCTGGCTTCTCCTTCCTTCGGAAAAGACTGCTCTCCCCCCGCCCCGTGCTCTCCCTCTCTGGGACTTTCTTCTTTCTGCCTTTTGGCGCGAAGGTTCCAAGGGAGCGGAGGAGGAGGCTGACGGGGAGAAAGAACTGCTGCGGTGAATCTTTTGAGGTGGCAGCAGACGGCCGCTCGGGCTTGCCTATCTCAGCCTGCTGTGGGAGGCTGGAGTTGAGGCTTCTGGCTCGCTCTGGGAGGGGTGCTCGGAAAAGAGAGGATGGGAAGCGGAAAGTGGGAGAAAGGATGTCTTCCAGCTCTCTGGGGTTCTTTCGCTGGGAGGGCGAGGAAGCAGCAGTTCTGCTCCGTGGGAGGTGGGAGCAGACGGCCTCTCCTTTAAACTTTGCTAAGTGACTCCAGGAGCGAAGCGAGCTCTGAGTCCCCGGAATGTCAACTTTGCGAAAGAGGGAGGTGATGGTGGGATTAAAATAAAATGGGGGGAGGTTGAGGAAACCCAGCAGATGCTTACATCAGAGGGCCAGCAAGAAAGGCAAGATCAGGGAGAGGAAGAAAGCTTTCGTGGCTTGTGCACAGACATAGCTGACTCTTCCTCGTCTCCTGCCCTTGCTGCATCTCCTGTGGAGATGTGTTTGCATCTCTCTGTGACTCTGCCACTCAAAGCCATCCTGCAGCTCGATTCGTGAAGCGATTTCAATCAGCCCCTTCATTGCCATGAGTCCCCATGGAAGCCAATGGAGGTCCGTGGCGACTCGAAAAGCCAGCTGAGCACCTCCAAGTCCATTGATTTTACCGGCTCAGCGGCCCGGGGACGGGCAGGAACCAATGCCCTCACCGCCTGCCGCCCACCCCGCAGAAACACGAGGCCGGCTCAGCGGCCTGGGGACGGCTACAAACCAGTGCCCCCGCCGCCTGCCGCCTGGCCCGGTGAGACACAAGGCTGGCTCAGCGGCCCAGGGAGGGGCAGGAACCGATGCCCCTGCTGGCCGCCAGCCCCGCCAGGCCTGCTGCCCAGCCCGGGGAGACACGAGGCCGGCTCGACTGCCCCTCCGCCTGTTGCAGGTAAGCCCCCTCCCTCCCCCCCCCACTCACCCTCCACCTCCGGCTCTGCTGCTGCTTGGCTAACCAGGGCCGTGGCTTGCGGGAGGGCTGGCCCGTTCAACGGAGGCTCTGCTGGGCTGCTCCCAGCATGGATCCCGGGGCTTCCCCGCGCGGCTCTCCGCCCACATGCACCTCGGACCAGCCAGCTCCGGAAAGGCCCTTCCTGGCCACCCTTCTCCCTAGGGGCAGGGCACCCGGCTGCAGGGCCAATCAGGAGCTCTGCGAGGGGTTAAATCTGCATGAGAGAGAGAAGGGAAGCACAACTGCCTCTCTGTCTCTGTCTCTCTCTGAAAATGGCGGAGGAGGCTCCGGAGCCGCAGGAGGTAGCTCAAAGAGCCGCACGCGGCTCCGGAGCCGCGGGTTGCCGGCCTGTGGTATAGTGTTTCCTGCCTGAGCAGGGGGTTGGACTAGATGACCTCCAAGGTCCCTTCCAACTTTATTATTATTATTAGCCTTTCCCAGATTGAAAAAAAACCTGCCATAATACCTCTTACCAGAAGACAGTCCATGAACACAGCTAATTTTGAGCAGTTGAGATTTTGGGGAGAAGCTTGATTCTCCATCAGCATCGACAGTCTATTCTTTTCAAAACTCTGTTACATAATTATGTGCACAGTTCCCCAGCTTCATTACCTCACCCCTTCCCTCAACAAAGTAATGTTTCCCTTATCAGCTTTTGCTTTTTCATCAGTTTCCCCCACCCCACCATGTTTTCTCCCCATAGGTATCATTCTGTCTTCCAATAGTAGCCTGCAGTTGCTCTACAGGTGTTTCAGGTTGTTCTTTTAAGGGAGATAGCAGCAAATGACAACTAGTTATTTTACAGGGATTTATTGGAAGGGCATGGAAGAGGTCATAAAGTGTTTGAAGTTATTTCCCATTCTCCAAATTTGTTATAAATAGAAAAAAAGTAAAGCTTGAGCCTAATTGATTTGCTTCAAATTCCTGCAACATTTTTATCTGAAACAGAAATAATAAGGTTCTAGTCAGACATCTTGGAATGAGAGATTTTCCCCATTGTAAACCTTGGGCTGGTTTTAGACCAGTGTTTCTCAACCTTGGTCACATTAAGATGGGTGGATTTCAACTCCCAGGATTCCTTAGCCAGTTAATGCTGGCTAGGAAATTCTGGGAGTTGAAGTCCACCCATCTTAAAGTGGCCATGGTTGAGAAACACTGTTTTAGAGTATCAGCTTAATTGAAGACCTACTAGCCTAACTGAAGAACCACTAGCCTGAGGTTCCCCAAAATGATAATTATCAACTCCCAGGGGTTGAGGGGACCATCCAAGGGGTTGATGTTGCTGATGCTGGGAAATATTGAAGGCCAAAGGAGAAGGGGATGGCAGAGGATGAGATTGTTAGACAGTGTCATCCAAGCACCGAACATGAATTTGGGCAAACTCCAGGAAACAGTGTGGAGGACAGGGGAGCCTGGGGTGCTGTGATACATGGGGTCAGACACAACTTAGCAACTGAACAACAACAACAATAAATATTTATTAAATCATTCCCATATAATAAATGCTTGGGGAGGATCAATGAAGAATCTGAAGCTTCATGAAGAGGTTGATAAGCTGAAGAGTTTGGTGACTCCTGTATTAGCCAAACACAGCTGAACTCTTTTGTAAAACAAATAAGTTGCCATATAAAAGAGAATCATGTTCCTTCCACTCATCTTGTTGGCAGGTAGTCCTCGATTTATAACTATTCATTTAATGGATGTTCAGAATTAAAACAACACTGAAAAAAGTGACTTATGACCAGTTCTCACACTAATGACCATTGCAGCATCCCATGGTCATATGATCAGACTTCGGGTGCTTGGCAATCAGCATGTATTTACAATGGTTACAGTGTCCTGAGGTCCTGGGATTGTCATCTTCAACCTTCGTAGGGAGCTTCTGACAAGCAAAGTCAATGGGGGAAGCTAGATTCACTTAATGACTGCATGACGTACTTAGCAACCATAGCAAAGAAGGTTGTAAAATGGGGCAAAACACACTTAACAAATGCCTTGCTTAGCAGTGGAAATTTAGGGCTCAATTGTGGTTGTAAGTCGAGGACCTCTCCTGTTCAAAAACCCTGCAGATTCCAACTCTCTTGAGTTCAGCCGAGATAGGTCACAAATTTAGCACTGATGTAATTGGGTATGATACACATACAATGCTTCTTCCTCAGTTCCTCCTCCTCTGTTTCCTTCAAAGATCTCTCCTGTCAAATCCTCGATTTGTTTTTAGACTCAAGTGAATCTCAAGAGAGATGTATCAGGAGTTTCCAGACTGCTAATTTATGGTCAGGAAGCCACACACGTAGTGCTTGTCCAGGAACAGTGCATCATGCTGGGCAAGCAACTGGGATCTTTACAACAGGAAGGCTGAAAACAGAGATCTCACAGCTTTTAGGGTTAGGGCTACAATATCTGGCTTGCAAAATCCTGGCTAGACATTACACGGCAACATACTCTGTGTTGCCATCTAGTCATCATCCAAAGTTTTGCAGCTTAGATACAGTCTCTGCAGTACAGGTAGTCCACAATTGGGACCAGAATTTCTGTTGCTAAGCAAAGTGTTAGGTGAGAGATGCCCAACTTTGCAACCTTTTTTTGCCATGGTTGTTAAATGAATGATGTAGTTGTTGAATCCGGCTTCCCCCATTGACTTTGCTTGTCGAAACTGGTCACAAATGGCAATCACATGAACAAGGGATGCTGTAATTGTAATAAATACATGCTAGTTGCCAAGCACCCAAATTTGGATCACATGACTGGGGAATATTGCAATGGTTGTAAATGCAAGAATCAGTTGTAAGACACTTTTTTTAGTTCCATTATAACTTTGAACAGTTGCTAAACCAATGGGTCAAGGAGTACACGTATTCATGATTGACCTCCAAATCAGTGTTTATGGATAAATCAGCAAAATTTACCTAATCTTTATTAATTCTATTATTCTATTCAAAAATTCCCAGATGGTCCATATTGCTTTTTTAAAAAATCACTCACACTAACTGCATGACCAAATAACTGGTTAGGAAAATACTAGGTTGTTGCGGTTAACTCTGGATATAGTGATAATTGACTTTAGACTGTCAATGATACATCTGAAATTAATATTGCTAGAAAAGTCATCGGTCATTTTTATGGAACTTAGCATCAACTCTTTGCAGTCCTTCATTCTGCATTATGTGAGAGTTGACTGTAATTGTGTTCATCGCTCTGTGTGAAAAAGAATAAGAGATTGTGATCCCTCTAGCTCAGGAGTCATCATCAGCATGTTTATGTGCTGTGTAAGTTCTGGTCTAGCATCTGTCAGAAACTGATCTTAGCAGCAGGCAAACTTTCAAACAGAGACAAGGTTTCCCCTGTCACAGCAGGCAAACAGGAGGTGACAGCAAATGAAAGCTGACGGTGAGTTTAATTCCACCAAGGAAGCGAGAACACAACAGACCTTTCATGGTGGTGCACAGTAGAGAAGACCAGCAAGCAATGGGCAAAGAAGAACCACAGAAGTGGAACGATCATCACAAAGTCCAAATTCTGACAATCGCCTTTCTGTTCTAGAGACATAGACATTCAACCTAGGATTAAGTAGATTACCAAATATTTTCACTGGCCTTGTTTCTGTTGGCATAAGGGTAGGCAGGCTTTTAAGTTCATCAAGTGGAATGAAGTCAGTCCTCCAGATAAAGGCAGCAGACAAGGTTAATCAAATCAGTTTTCAAGGAACAACTCAGTTAAAACAGAGACAAAAATTCTGAAGGCAGAAAGACGATTCTCTTTGATTTTAGGTGGGATGTGCATATCCAGTGCAACTGCACAGGATTCTTCCTGAAGGAATGTAGTCTGATATTCAAACTAATATTGATGAGTAAATCCAACCACTGCATTCTGTGAGCCCAACATCCAGCTAAAAAGGAGTACTGGGAATACTTTAACATTTAAAACAATAGGGCCACTCTATCTGCCTATCTATCTACTGTATTTATTTATCTCTCTATCTGTACTGCTCACTCTATATCTATCTATCATTTATCTACTGTGTTGATCTCTCTATCTATCTACTACTATATCTTTCTATCTCTATCTTTCTACCTCTATCTCTGTCTATCACCCATATTCTTTTTTAGTTGGAAGTTGGACTCATATAATGCACTGGTTGGATGTACTCTTTAATATTGGTTTGTCCACAGCAAATTTGGCACCCTGTTGAAAAACATTCTGGATAAGCATGAAAAAAGTGATGCAGTTATTGAAATACTGTTCAGTACCACAGGACAGACCTAAACTCATGACAAAGCAGCTTTAAGGCCATAGCCTATTCAGTATACACCATGGACAGATTGCCTGTTTGAATAGGTGGGCACTTTCTAAGCACATATATTGCTAGTGAAGAAGAAACAAAAGGGTAGTGGAGAAAACATGGTACTGCTCACACACAATGGCTAATTAATTCAAAGGTATGCAGATTAAACATGGTTAGGGGGACAGAGTATTGTTCAGATGCTGGTGTTTATTAACTTAAGTACAAAAAAATAATTTGAAACGAGTGGCAATTAGCCAGTGCACCAATGGCTTGTGCTCCTTAGATGGTACTATTCATGGCTATGAGGGAGTATGTAAGTTATTGCTTTGTGGTATGCATTCCTGATGTTGACATTTTTCAGAGGCTGCCTTCTTCCCTAGAAGGGATGTTTATGCACTGCACTAGTGGTAAATCTATATTGTCGTCAGTGAACATGAGTATAAATAATTCTCTGTATGTGGCACTATGTAAACAAGGGGACCATGTCAACCTGGGCACTTCAACTCACAGAATTCACCAGCCAGCTGAGGACTTCTGGGAATTGAAGTCCCCAAGTTGTAAAGTGGCCAGGTTTGAGCACCCCTGATGTAAACAGTGAGGCATGATAGCCTATTACTATCCAATGATGTCTCCTCGATTTGCAACCTTTTTTCACTCCAGACATCATCTGTTTGCAGCTTACTCTATAGGTTAAAATCAGGTGGAGCAGAAGCAAAGTGCAGTCAAAATTGGGGGTGGGGGTGTGTGACTTTGAGGGGACTTCCTGTCTCAATCTATGTCTCTTCTGCCTCTCAAGGAAAGACTCAGGAAGCAACAATACTGTAACTTTTGCTAGCAATCCTATACCTACTCCAAGTAGAACATAAATACTGTTATAGCTTCTCCATAAAGGTAGAGTCATTGGCAGAATCCAATGCTTTCATCAAAATGACTGAAGTAGCATCACACTTCTGCAGTTCCAGAGGAGCCCTTAACACATGTGGCCACACACATACAATTCAAATGGAAATCAAGAAGAAGAAGAGGAAGAAGAAGAAGGAGGAGGAGGAGGAGGAGGAGGAGGATCAAGCAGGCTGGCCATGAGCTGATCTACAACTGCTGTGGCAGCCACCTGTGCTGGCAGCAGCAAACAGGCAAGAAATGCAGTGGCAATTGCACTGAAATGACTTATGACCATTTTTCACACTTATGACCATTGCAGCATGCCCAGGGTCATGTGATTTATATTTGGATGCTTGGCAACTGATTCATATTTATAATGGTCACAGTGTTCCAGGGTCATGTGATCCCCTTCTGCAACCTTTTGACAAGCAAAGCCAATGGCAGAGCTGCTGGTGGCCAAGTGCTAAGGCAGGACTTCCTTTCCTCCCTCCCTTCCCTGCCTCCCTTTTTCTCATTCCCATCTACTTCTGAAGGAAGAATTTGAATACCCCCCCATATTTTCCCTCTTCCATATATTGATCAAACAAGGAAAGGCCTCCAGAGACAGAAAAGTCAAGCTGCTGAGTGAACTAGCTTAAAAAGGCACATTCCCCTTTAAGAATTAACTACTGGCTAGAAAGGAAAGTAAGGAGCGCAGTCGGCACTTAGGGAAGAAAAAAAAAATGTAAGTACTGGCTGCCGGCTAAGGCAGCCTCCCCAAATGGCTCCATTCATAAGTAAAGGAATGCTACAGGCAAAATCCATTCAGGAGAAAAATACTTCAAAATCCCTTGCAGCAAAACTTGCAGCTAACAACAGCAGAGCAATAGAAGCTAACATGAGACATCAGCCAAATAGAAATTGCTAAACACTCCTTAAGAACACAAAGCCCACATTGCACAAGTCCCAGAACTTCAAAGTCACAAAAGCACATAAGAATCCTTTCACTCTCCATCTCTCTCCCTCCTGCCTCACCTCTAGCCATTGCTGCCTTTTTTCATTCCTCTTGGAGGGTGGCCCCTCCTGTTGTGTACTTCGTTCGCGTGCAAATGATGAAGACACATGGCGATGCTGAACAAACACTTTATTCTCCTTCTACAACAACCAAGCAAAGGCAAAAGGCACGCAGGACTTTTTATATGGCAAAACCCGGACAGTGTCAACCAATAGGAACAGAGCGTTTTCGCGCCTTGCGCATGCGCACAAGGCCAGCGCCACTCTGTCTGGTCCCCGGGCAGCTTTTGGAATGTCCAGGACCAATGCACCATCCCGAGCCTGCTTTTGCAGGCTCAGGACACAACACCCCTCCCCCCTAGATGGAAAATACTTCGCGTACACTCATGTACATCATGCATTGGGAAGAGTGGCATACAGTTGCATTATTCAAATGCAAGGAGTGTGGAATACTTGAGTCTGCCCTCAGGCAAACCCTCTTCAATATTGATTAATACAATAAATGTATCCGAAATAAAAAAAATAATACAAAATAATCTACCCACAAGTTACTCCTGTTATCCAGGGGCCTCAGGAACAGGTCCCTCATGATTTGACAGCAACTTCACAAAGTCTCTCAGATGTTTGGGTGGGCACTTGGCCCGCTGCAACCTTCTAATGCCCGGAGAGATTGCCTGGCCCACCTGCTCACCTACCAGGCTAGGGAGGCCAGGGCGTTGCTGCCCTAAATCCCCAGGTGACCCTGGTGAGGGTGCCTGGCCTACCTGCTTGCCTACCAGGCTAGGCAGGCCAGGACTTTGCTGCCCCAAATACCCGGTTGACCTGCCCAGCTGCTGGCTGGCTGGACCCTCTAAGTTAGTGGTTCTCAACCTTTTTAATGCCGCGACCCCCAACCGGTTGTAAGTCGAGGACCCCAACCGGTCGTAAGTCAAGGACTTTCCCTGACCAGGAGCGCCGCGCATGCGTGATGCCGCCCCCTGCGCCGGCCGAGGTGTAGCTGGCAAGGGGCAGCGACGGCGCAGGGCGACCACCGTCTGGGCCACCAGCTGGCCCAGCCCAAGGGAGGTAAGGCACCTTCCAGGCCCCACGTGCGCCAGCAACCCTCCTTGCGCCCGCCGGCTTCCCACCTCCCACCCCTGGCCCTCTTTTACTTAAATTTTTAGTAGTTGCTCAGCAGGGAGGGGTGGAAACTTCTAGACAGCTTGCCTTCGCTGCAGACAACTTGCAGCACCATTTGCAGACTGGGACTTTTGGTGGGCTCAGCAGGGCAGAGACAGCCTGGACAATTCCTATTGGCTTTTGAAAGCCAATAGAATTAGACTCTATTCAAGAGACTCTATTCTATTGGCTTTCAAAAGCCAATAGAATAAGAGGGAGTAGCACAGCTAAGGAAAAGGGGAAAAAATGGCGGACTGCGTTGTTTGGCGACCCCCGTGAAATGGTCGTTCGACCCCAAATGGGGTCGTGACCCACAGGTTGAGAACCGCTGCTCTAAGTCCAAGCCAGTATACCTTGGAGGGGTGGAAGTCCCCGAGTCCACAATGGACCCCTCTTGGGAACACTGTCCCTCGAGCCCAAGGCCAGCAGATGGGTAGCGGAAGTGCCCCAGTACTCTGTGGCCCCCAAGCATGTGCCCGAGGTGCCAGAGTCAGGAGTCGCCTCCATGGCAACCCCCTTTGCTGGTGACCTCCTTTTGGGAGCAATTGTGGAATGAGGCAAGCGCCCCTGATGGAATTCCTTTTCTCTTGCTGCTTGTGATTTGTGTGGATACCCCCAGTCAGTCTCCCTGTCTGGAGCACTATCTGACATATTTATTTATTTATTTGTTCGAGCTTGTATGCCGCTCCTCTCCGGAGACTCGGAGCGGCTAACAACATATATATAAACAGCAAATTACAATAAAAATCCTAAACAAAAAATATCTAAAAATACAATAAAACACCCACTCATATTCAACAGTCAACCACAGTCATCCCAAGGCCTGCCGGCAAAGATGAGTTTTAAGATTTTTTCGGAAGGCCGGGAGAGTTGGAGAAACGTGGACTTCAGGAGGCAGTTGGTTCCAGAGGGCGGGCGCCACAACAGAGAAAGCCCTCCCCCTAGGGCCCGCCAGACAACATTGTTTCGCTGACGGGACCCGGAGGAGGCCGACCCTGTGTGCTCTCACCGGTCGTAGGGAAGTATGTGGCAGAAGGCGGTCCCGTAAATATCCTGGTCCCATGCCATGAAGGGCTTTATAGGTAATAACCAACACTTTGAATTGCGCTCGGAGACCAATAGGCAACCAATGCAGCATGCGGAGAGTTTGTGAAATGTGGGCACAGCGCGGAAGGCCCACAACTGCTCGCGCAGCTGCATTTTGCACTAATTGTAGTCTCCGAACACTCTTCAAGGGTATCCCCATGTAGAGATGTGAATACTGTGGATACCCCCGGTGTGACTCCCTGTCTGGAGTAATTATGGATGTGTGGGATGACCCCCTATCCAGTGAATTCCTGTTAAGAGCACTTGCGGAACCTTGGGATGAATCCCAAACAGCCTCAGTAGCAGGTAGTGAGGGCCTGTTAGTCCTGGGAAGCTGTGACTCAGAATGCATATTATGGTCCTCCTCCCCCCCCCGAGCAGAGCCATGAGTGGAAGGGTGCGAGTCCAGTCTCCAACGCAGTTGGTCTATGTGTCTGCAAAGAACGCGGCCGTCACCCAAGGCAACTTCATATGACAACGGCCCCGAGACCTTGCAGACTGCAGCTGTGTGGCGAAAATGTCCGTGGCGTCACCCGGCCCCCATGAATAATGACAGAGACTGGGGATTGTCTCGAAGTGGAAGGCCCAGATAGAAATCCGGCACGTCCTTTTATTACACATCAAAAGCTTCTCCCCCTTCAATTGTCATCCCACAGATGCACAGCCAATCACAGTTACACATACACTTTGAAAGCCCTGACACATTTCTCAGGAAACGAAACTTAATCCTTGCTCCTCCACCTCCTAGTGCAGCTATCAGCTACGTGATAGCCTGTAGGCTCGGAAGGGAAACTTATCCAGAAACTGAGAAATAGAAGCTTAGTGGAGAAATGGAAACTTTTCGCAACACAGCTGTGACCCAGAGATGTCCAGGCCCATAGTTTCTTGCCCAAACCGGATCGCCCACCTGGAGTCTCCTAGGTGCCCGCGGTTGTGACACCTATGAAGCCACCCGGTCAGGGTGCAGCCTGTCCAGTTTAGTGATTTTTTTATTTATTTATTTATTTATTTATTAAATTTTTATACCGCCCCTCTCCCGTAGGACTCGGGACGGTTCACAACAGAATAAAAACATAAAAACAATAAATATTTAAAAATAAATTAAATTAATATTAATACAAGGCTGTTGCTAAAAACCTGTTAAAAACCCAATTCTAAAACCCAAACAGCCTTGTTTAAAAATTTTAAAACCCGAGGAGATCTAGGCCAGGCCGGCTTGATTGAAGAGATGAGTCATCAGTTCTCTTCTGAAGGTGCGGAGATCATGACATGTCCGGAGTTCTGGGGGGAGCTCGTTCCACATCGTCGGTGCCCCCACAGAAAAGGCTCTCCCCCTGGGCGCCACCAGCTGACACTGCTTAGCCGATGGCACCCTGAGGAGGCCCTCTCTGTGGGAGCGAACTGGTCGATGGGAGGTATTTACTGGCAGAAGGCGGTCTTGTAAATAACTGGGTCCTATGCCATGGAGCGCTTTAAAAGTGATAACCAGTACCTTGAAGCGCACCCGGAAAGCCACCAGCAACCAGTGCAGCTCGCGCAGGATAGGGGCCATTCGTACCCGCCAGGGTGCCCCCACTACCACCCGCGCGGCCGCATTCTGCGCCAGTTGAAGCCTCCGCGTGCACTTCAAGGGGAGCCCCATGTAGAGAGCATTACAATAGTCCAGTCTGGAAGTGACGAAGGCATGGGTGACCGTGCGTAGCGCGTCCTTATCTAGGAAGGGGCGCAACTGGCGTACCAGACGAATCTGGTAAAACATCCTCCCGGCCACGGCCGTCAGATGGTCCTCAAAGGACAGCCATGAATCTAGGAGGACTCCCAAGTTGCGAGCCCTTCCCGTGGGGGCCACTGACTCGCCCCCAATAGACAGCGATGGAGTCAGCTGGTTGTACCAGGACGATGGTAACCACAGCCACTCGGTCTTGGAGGGGTTGAGCTTGAGACCGTTCTTCCCCATTCAGATCCGCACGGCCTCCAGGCACTGGGTCAGCACATCAAGAGCTTCATTTGGGTGGTTCGGGGTGGAGATGTACAGCTGAGTATCATCAGCGTACTGATGGAATTCCACCCCAAAACCTCGGATGATCTCACCCAGCGGCTTCACATAAATGTTGAACAACAAGGGCGAGAGGACCGACCCCTGAGGTACCCCACAATCAAGGGGCCTTGGGGTCGACCTCTGACCCCCTGTCAACACAAACTGCGTCCGGCCAGAGAGGAAGGAAGAGAACCACCGAAGCACGGTGCCCCCTATACCCAGCCCCGCCAGCCGGCGCAGCATGATACCATGGTCGATGGTATCAAAAGCCGCTGAGAGGTCCAATAGCACCAGGATAGAGGAGCAACCCCTGTCCCGGGCCCGCCAGAGATCATCCACCAATGCGACCAAAGCTGTTTCCGTGCTGTAACCCGGCCTGAAGCCCGACTGGAACGGGTCCAGGTACGACGATTCCTCCAGGTGCTGAGGGAACTGTCGAGCAACCACACTCTCAACAACCTTCGCAACAAAGCGAAGGTTGGAGACAGGACGGTAATTAGATAGAACAGCCGGGTCCAAGGCGGGCTTCTTGAGGAGGGGTCGCACCACCGCCTCTTTCAGGGCGGCGGGGAAGACACCCTCACTCAACGAGGCGTTGATAATTGCCTGGAGCCAGCCTCGTGTCACCTCACTGGAGGCCAGTACCAACCAGGAGGGACACGGGTCCAATAAACATGTGGTTGCTCTAAGACCTCCCAGCAACCTGTCCACGTCATCAGGTGTCACGTAGTCAAACTCAGCCCAGATAGTAGTCTCAAGACCGGCCTCAGCTACTTCTGCTGGACTGCCTTCGTTGAAGTTAAAGCCTTCCCGAATCTGAGCGATTTTGTCATACAGGTATTGCACAAAATCCTCAGCTCTTCCCTCCAAGGGGTCCCCCCTCACCTCCCGATGAAGGAGGGAGCGGGTTACCCTAAACAGGGAGGCTGGGCGGTTATCTGATGACGCAATAAGGGCAGTGACATAAGAACACTTCTCTGCCCTTATTGCCACTAAGTAAGTCCTAATATGGTCTCTTACTCGTGTTCGGTCAGACTCAGAGCGACTCGCCCTCCAACTGCTCTCTAGGCGTCTTTTCCGGCGCTTCATCTCCCTCAGCTCCCCGTTAAACCAGGGAGCTGAACAAGAACCACGCCGGTTCAGAGGCCGCAAAGGCACAACCCTATCCAAGGCATCAGCAGCTGCCCTATCCCAGGCAGCTACCAGCGCCCCGACCGAGTTGTGTGTTATATATGTTAGAGCCTCCGGTATTGGCCCAAGCTCCGTCTGGAACCTCTCGGGTTCCATCAGTCGCCTGGGGCGGTACCAAACAATTGGTTCCGCCTCCCTGCAGTGGGGTGTAGCGGTCCAAAAGTCCAGGCATAGGAGAGAGTGATCTGACCATGACGAAGGTGTAATAACTATATTTCTCGTATCCAGATCACTCAGACACTGACCAGAGACAAAAACCAGGTCAAGCGTGTTTCCCCCCGTGTGTGTGGGATCTTGAATTACCTGGGTCAGGTCCATGGCTGTCATGGAAGCCATGAACTCCCGAACCTCCCCAGACGCCTCGCCCGCAGACGGCAGATTGAAGTCGCCCATGACCACTAGCCTGGGGACCTCAACCGCCACCGCAGCGATGATGCCGAAGAGTTCGGGCAGGGCGGTTGACACGTGGCAGGGAGCCAGGTACGTAAGCAACACAGCCCTCGGACCCCCATGGTCCCACCTCACAAGGAGGGATTCACAGCCTGCCGTCTGAGGAACAGTGACTTCCCTTGGCCTGAGACCTTCCCTAATCACAACCGCCACTCCCCCACCCCTGCCCTGAGTTCTCGGCTGGTGAAATGCAAGGAAGCCTGGAGGGCACATTTCCACCAGAGGGACACCACCCTCTGGTCCCAACCAGGTCTCCGTAATACCCGCCAGGTCTACAGCCCCCTCCGTAATTAAATCTTGTATCAGGGGGGCCTTATTAACCACAGACCTGGCGTTGCACAACATCAGCCTACAACCCGGGCCCTTTGGCTCTAAACAACCCAGATCACAAGTAGAGCCGCGGGGGTCGGAGCGCGGCACCGCTCAAAGATAGCGGGGGCGCGCTCCCATAAATTGACGTGGCCCCCTACTCCCGCCATATCTGCCCCTCCCACTTACAAAACCGATGGGAACTAAATCACCTCTGCCCCCTCCCTGATCCGCACCCTCGTGGTTCCGGTCCCACCCGTTGCCTGGCCCATGTTTCTCCTCCTCCTTATTCCCACCCCCTAACCCTCCCTTATCCCGTAGACCTCCCCCCAGGCCTACACCATTACTATTATTAATCTTCCCACCCCCCACCCCAGAACCACTTAAAAACATTTAAAACCCCTACTTAAAAACCTCCATAACCCCTTTTTTTGAGCATGCCACCTCTCAGGATTCCAAAATCCGTCATCAAGGTAGGCCTTCGAAAGACATACAGGCCATTTCTGCGAGAGGGAGGCATCTCGCAGTGCAAGAAGGCTCGCCTTATCCTGCATCCAATAATAATAGCTTGTGTAAAAAACACAGAGATGAGGGTTTGTCCATACATTCCATGGTCTTGGGGTGGGGTGGGGCCGCGAGGCACCAGCATGTCCTCACCTCACCTCGCCCTCAGCTGTCATTGAGGGGGGGGAGGAGGAAGGAGGAAGCTCATCATCATAGGGGGTTCCCCTCATCTCTCCGGATCCTGGGGTATCGATCAGTTTTCATTTTGATGCCTCTTGTGCTGGCCTGGCAGGCTGGAAGCATAATAGTTCTTGCTGGATTTCTCGCAATTAGCAATTTGCAACACTGTCATTGAGCAACATGGGGGAGGCTCCTCAGCTATCATTGAAGGAAGGGGGAAGCCAGCCGGCTCTCTCCCACGAAGCTCTCCCCCTCGTCACTCCACTACTCCAAGCTCTCCTCCTCTCAGAAGGGGGAGGAAAGGGGGAGGAAAGAGGCCAGTTGCGAGGCTCCAGCATGTCCAGCATGTCCTCACCTCACCGCATCCTCAGCTATCATTGAGGGGGGGAGGGGGCCAGCTCTCTCCCTGCAGGGCTCCTCAGCTATCAGTAAAAACCAGCCGGCTCTCCCCCCAGGGAGCTCTTAACACACCGCAGGTCCGCTACTCCAGATCTTTTACAGCTACGCTGGCTCCCGGCTCCAATCCACATCATCCTCCGAGGCCTCGGCATTTCCAAAGACGCCGTGCGTAGCTGCCGATGCCTCTGCTCGCCCCAGCTCAGTCCGGACTCCTGAAGCCCCGTTACAGTGCCTGGTGGTCGGCAGCATTTTCCGGTAACCACCCAGGGGTGTTTCATGGAAATATACCCCCTTGGGTGGGCTCCCCAAACCTCATCTCCTAGACCCCAGCATTGGGCACTCAGGCATAAACGTCCATCTTGCGCATGCTCATTAGGTCGATCATCATCATCATCATCACCTCATCATCAGTGATGAGGTGGCGACCCCAGCGGAGTTCAGCAGGGCTCTTCCCTGTGGCTGTGCATGGTGCAGTGCGGTGTGCAAGAAGGAAATCTGCTAACCTGTGATGCCAGTTACCATAAGTCAGTTTCTTGAGGGCATCTTTGGTGGTGCACACCATTCTCTCTGCCATTCCGTTGGAGGATGGATGGAAGGGAGCCGATGGTGCATGCCGGATCAGGTTGGCCTGAAGAAAAGCCTGGAACTCAGAAGATGTAAATTGAGGGCCATTATCTGAAACCAGCACATCTGGAAGACCGTGTGATGCAAAAATTCCTCTCAACACCTGGATGGTCCTGGCAGTAGTAGTGGAGGAAACAGGAACAACCTCTAGCCACTTGGAATGGCTATCAACAACAACCAGGAAGAATTGCCCCTGAAAGGGCCCAGCATAATCTATATGCACCCTAGACCATGGGGTTTGAGTTTCCTCCCACCTATGTACTGGGGCCTGAGGCAAGCGCTTTCATCCTGACTATACCAGGATGTCCCTCATGCAGAGAGATCAAGATTCTAGACCTCAATGAGGCTGGAATCACTACCCTGCTACCCCATAACAGGCAACCCTTGAAAGTGGAAAACTCATGCTTCTTATGCCAGAAGCTTTGGAACTCAGTATCTGGGCACTTGTCAGGACATCCTGACAACACCCGTGTAAGCGTGTGATCAGTGGCTGAAGTCATGCCCTGCGCAGGCCACTTCAATTCTGATTTGAGGCACCTCATTGCGCCCCAATCAATGGCGGGTCCTTCACGATAGCCGAATTAATTAGAGACACATGCTAACCACATTTCTCTGGGCGAAGCAACAACTGACAAAAGGCTGCCTTCCCCTTTTATTACCTGTTACAGTGGGCGGTTACACAATGCATCACATGGTTACAAACAGCCAATGACAATGTTATTTCTGTAGCCAATGACAAGGCTACACTGGCAAAGCCACCCTGTGGCCAATGGATTCAAATCTTGGTACAACGTTCCTCCACCTCTTGGCCCCACCTCCATTTCCTGTTGCTCCAAAACAGCATGGTAAAGTCACATGGCCTGTTCTTTTGTTCCAAGCCACATGGCACAGTCTTTGTCCCTCCAAGCCTAATGGCTAGAGTGCATTACAACATATCCACTGTTTTTATTTTTATTTTTTTTGCAACTGTCCATTGTTCCACCTACGCGCCGTCCAGCTCTGTACACGATCCTAGGGCATAGGCCATCATCTCTGTCCAGTCATCAGAGGCAGCAGTTGGTTCTTGGCTCTTATCCAGGAGATGGTTAGAAGAGGGAGGCTTACACAGGTTCAGCAGGGGGGGATACATTGCACACAGCAACAGATTGTTACACAGAATACTAGAAACATTATAATACTAAAAACCAATTTCTTGAGTCACCCAGCATTAGGTAGCCAGGAAAGTAAACTGTCAATCAAACAAGGCATCAGTTTCTTGTGATAAGGGATTGTTTTGTACCATACTTTCCATGTGAGCAACTGTGGCAGAAATGTTGTGTGTGTTGTCAGAAATGTATATGTACCAGACCAATTCTGGGGTATTGACCAATGTGCATTTTTTCCACATAAGATCCAATCTTTGTCAGATGTGAGAGCATTGTCTTTTGAGGCATTGTACAGAGTTTCAAAATTTTCACCAAAATCAAACAAGGGAACACAATCAGTACATGCTTTCTTGTTGTCATTGCTTGTCTCATTATCTAGCTTTATAATCTAGCTGCAAGGGATAGTTGTTTTATTACAAGGTTGCCAAATACCTAGAAAGGTCTTGTTACTAACTGATGAAGCTGTGTGATTAATACATAACACACAGCAAGGAAGGATTCAAAGTTAAAGAGAGAGATTTTTCATTCATCCATGTGAACATCAAGGGTGAAAGCATGTTTGTTCTGTGCTGGCATGTATCATCAACAATTGAAATACAGTAGCATGGTGAGAAACAAAAAATGCAAAACAGCAAAGATTGTCACAAAAATTAAATCATTAAAGAAAAATAAGAAAGGGACAAAAATAAAAATCATTAACAAGACTAGAAGACATAAATTCAAAATAGGCAAAGAGAAGTAAGAAAGGCAAAATTGGCAGAGAAATAAGAAAGGCAAAATTGGCAAAGAGAAAATAAGAAAGGCAAAATTAAAGGCAAAATTGGCAGAGAAATAAGAAAGAGGGGGCCATGGTTTATTAAGCAAAACAACCAGAGAGGGGGTGTGAGAGAGAGGAGGTAACACAAACAGATTCAAATGCAGATTGGAGATGGCCAGCAATAAAGCGCAGTCATATGTAAATTGAGTCTCCGTTTACAGCCATCCGTTTGCTTGGAAACCGGGAAAGACTGGTTTTTCCGGTTTTAAACTGGCCCATTTGGTCTTCAGGCGACAAAGTCTTCTGATAAACCTGCAATTTCAAAAGAAGAGGGGGGGAGAGAAAAAGAAGGGATGGGGGAATGGCTCTCCGCAGGGGAGGAAATGGCTTTCAGCTGCAGGCTCTTGTCAGGGGAGTCTGTCACAAGTTAAGAAGAGTTAACAAGCGAACAAGGCATTTTTTGAATCAATGGATTACCAGGAAATATTTTCTCTTTTTCCAATTATTAGGAGTAGGAACAACAGACTTAAGATTTTTTAGCAAGTTAAAAGGTAACAGGGCAGGAGAAGCAGAAACAGAATCCTGCAAGCCAATAGCTACAGGAGAAGAAAAAGAAGAAGGCAGATCTTTTAAAATAGACATGCAAAATAATTCTACCACATAAGGAGAATTTGGGAAGAAGCAGAGCTCCTCACATAAGCCAATTTTAATCCAATCAGCAATTTTTAGTGGTCCCTTTAAGGTGTATGAATGACTATGCCAAACAAACATTAACAGTACTTTTTAACTCCTTAGTGAAGGCAATTTGTGAACTTTGTTAGTTGCATAATTAAGGTCCTGACAATTACACCAAGCCCTCCCCTTTGATCCTTGGAAAATTCCACCCACATACTCATGGGGGGGGTGATCCTTGTTGAAGAAACGCCACGAGGGTTGTTCCTCCAGTGGGGCAAATTTTTGAGTCAGATTGTTACATTTTTTTATCTCAGGGCTTGTATTTAAAGCCTGAGGATTAGCCAATTTAGCTTGCTCTGTTTTGCACAGTGTAATGCCAGCATGGACACTACAGCCTCCCATGGGCTAAGACACCTGGCGAAGCTCTAGGCAATGTTTGGAGCCAGGGACCTATTGCCATGTGGCGAGGTCTAATTGCCCCTCTTCCAGATAGGAAGGGTAAAATTTTTTCAAAAAAGCCAATAAAAGATATAAATCTTTCTGAGTGACAGGGAAAACAGCCTGATTATTAAGTTTCTGAATATAATTTGCTCTCCTGACTAAGCTAAGCAATTTTTTCAGGTACTCAGCCCAATTTTTGCATAGCCTCTGTCCCACACTTACCAAAAGCGTGCACATGGTCTATTCCAGACGTAGTAAGTGGTGGGTTGTCAGAAGGACGTGACTGGCATCGAATCACGTCGGGGTCACCAGTTGAAGTCATGCCCTGCGCAGGCCACTTCAATTCTGATTTGAGGCACCTCATTGCACCCCAATCAATGGCGGGTCCTTCACGATAGCCGAATTAATGAGAGACACATGCTAACCACATTTCTCTGGGCGAAGCAACAACTGACAAAAAGCTGCCTTCCCCTTTTATTACCTGTTACAGTGGGCGGTTACACAATGCATCACATGGTTACAAACAGCCAATGACAATGTTATTTCTGTAGCCAATGACAAGGCTACACTGGCAAAGCCACCCTGTGGCCAATGGATTCAAATCTTGGTACAACGTTCCTCCACCTCTTGGCCCCGCCTCCATTTCCTGTTGCTCCAAAACAGCATGGTAAAGTCACATGGCCTGTTCCTTTGTTCCAAGCCACATGGCACAGTCTTTGTCCCTCCAAGCCTAATGGCTAGAGTGCATTACAACAGTGGCAGTTTCTGCAGCCATGTCCCTAGCATTGAGGGGAGACTCAGGCAACTCCTGAATGGAAAGAATATTAATGGCTGGAGCAGGATCTGGCTCTAATTGGTTCAGGGGTAATCTGCTCAGGCCATCTGCATGACCCATTTCTCTTCCTGGTTTGTGAACTAATGTATAGTCATATGCTGACAGGAAAATGGACCATCTCAGCATACGAGGAGAAATGATATGTGGGGTCTGTTTGTTAGTGGTAAACAAACCCAGCAGAGGCTTATGGTCAGTATAGACCGTGAAATGGTGACCATATAAGAAATCATGAAATTTCTTAATGCCAGCCACTATGGCCAAGGCTTCTCTGTCAATTTGAGCGTAATTTCGCTCTGCAGAAGACAGAGTCCTTGAATAATAGGCCACAGGGACCTGTGTCCCATCAGCCTTCAGATGGCTAAGTACAGCTCCCACCCCATAAGGAGATGCATCGCATGCAATGCAAACAAGCAGTTATTATTAATTTATTATTATTAATTTTATTTCTATGCCGCCCTATTCCTGGAACTCAGGGCGGCTCACAGCTCATTGAAATGCGCTAAAACAGCATTAGAAGTGAGCAAGGCCTTAACCTCATTGAAACTCTTGTCATGGACTTTAGTCCACTGCCAAGGAGCCTGCTCGTCTAAGATCCTGTGTAATGGCTCTGCCACTGCAGCTTTATGTGGGAGAAATGCATGGTAAAAATTTAATAGCCCCAAGAAGGCTTGCAGCTCACTCTTAGACTTAGGGCTTGGGGCCTGCTGCATAGCTTGCAATTTAGTTTCAGCAGGGTGAATGCCTTGAGCATCAATCCTGAATCCTAAGAAGTCAGTAGAAGTTACTCCTATCTTACATTTATCCTTCTTTAGTTTAAGGCCTGCTTTTCGAAAACGAAGCAAGACAGCCCTTAATCTTTCTGCTAAATTTTGAGATGACTCCCCAGCAATGAGGACATCATCAAAGTAGGGGCAGACCCCAGGAATACCTCGAAGTGTGCTCTCCATGGCACTTTGGAATATGCCAGGGGCTACATTTACCCCAAATTGCAGTCTCTTGACCTTGAAGGCCCCCCTGTGAGTTACAGTAGTCTGGGCCTATGCAGCTGCCTCATCAACAGGTAGCTGTTGATAGGCCTGTGCCAGGTCAAGCTTCGCAAAAATGCACCCCCCCCTTGAGGGAGGCCAGAATGTGACTTACCACAGGCACTGGATAAGCGTGCTGTTGCAGCGCCTTATTCAGTGTGCATTTATAGTCTGCACATATACAGTACATATGTCCCCATTAGCCTTTAGAGACGTTACTATGGGGGTTTCCCATGGACTTGAATCCACAGGTTCTAGAATGCCCTGCTGGAGCAACTTGTCCAGCTCAGCATCAATCTTCCCTTTGAGGGCAAAAGGTACCCTCCTAGGCTTAACCCTGATAGGCGTGATGGTTGGGTCTAACCGTAGTGAAATGGGAGGCCCCTTGTAGGATCCTAGCTCTGAACTAAACACATCTGCAAACTCCTTGCAAACCTCTGCAAGGCCCAGCGTTTGCAAGCTGTGCAGCCCAGTTACCTGGATTCCCAGAGCCTCCAACCAATCGAGTCCAGTAAGACTCGTACGTTCACCCCCAACAACCACCACATCTAGGGAACCTTCAAAATCCTTATACTGTACCCTAAGGGTGACCTCCCCCTTAACACACACCATAGAATTTTGAAAATCAGTGAGTATTAGATTCGATGGCCTGAGTTTAACTCGAAGGCCACTACTGCTGCAAATCCTTTTAAAGGTATTAATTGAAATAATGGAAAGAGCGGACCCTGTGTCCAACTCCCATCAGTAAGGGAACCCCTTGCAACCTTACGTTAATGGAAAGTTTCTTAAGGGGCTTGTGTGTCCCTGTTCTTAGAATGCTCCTGCACAATGCGCAGAAACCCACCCTGTTTTGGCTGGGGACCCTGATACCTTTCTGAAGCAATTCTTCCCGAGGTTGAACCTTCTGGCGACCCAAACAGATGGATGCAATGTGGCCCTGCCTGCCACACGCCCTGCAAATGGTGGAGCAAAACCTGCACTCAGCTCGCTTGTGACGTCCTCCGCACCCGAAGCATTGAAGAGATGCTGGGGCCTTGACTGGACGTCCCTTCTGCCTCCTCTCAGCTGGCTGGTGAAGTCTGTCGACCTCCTCTTCAGGATCCACTTCTGATCCTTCTCTAGCATCCTCTTGATGGACGGTAGCCGTGTCTGGAGGATTCCTGGCGAGGCGCAAGGCCTTCACAGCCCCGCCTGCTGCTTCCTCAGCTGCCACCTCTCGCAACGCATCTTGGAAGGAGACATCTTATTTTGCAAATATCTTTTGTTGTAAGTCTCTGCTCCTTAAGCCACAGACAAAATGATCTCGCAGCCTCTCTTCCAGATCCTTGAACTCACAAGGTCTGGCTGCTTGCCTTAAGGCCGCAATAAAGTCCACAGCAGATTCACCCAGCCTCTGGTCTCTCTGCTCGAATGCGTGCCTCCAAGCAATGACGGATAACTTCAGCTGGAAATGTTCCTTCAACATTTTCTTCAAGTCAGCATATGTTACTGACTCCAAAGGTGCAGGGACCACCAGATTTTCTGCGATGTCAAAAGCTTCGTGTCCACAGGCACACAAAAGAGTTGCTGCCTTCAGGCCGTCTTCTCTAATCTGATTTACTCAGAAGTAATTCTCCACCCGTGCTACGTAGGAATTCCATCTCTCTGGGTGGGAGACATCGAAATCAGTCGTAAGCTTTACAACCTTCACCACTCGCTTCCTCTACAAGCTGCTGTTGGGGAAAGGGTCCTTTAGCCGAGCTCAACCTCCAGCGACGCTGTACTGGCAGGCTGGGATGCTGATTCACACGCCGTCTTCCCCTCTTCAGGACTTCCTGGGTAAGTCCTCAAATCTTTTGTTCCAGCTTGCAAAGGATCCCACCTTTGTCGCCACTATTGTGTACTTCGTTTGCGTGCGAATGATGAAGACACATGGCGATGCTGAACAAACACTTTATTCTCCTTCTACAACAACCAAGCAAAGGCAAAAGTCACGCAGGCCTTTTTATATGGCCAGAAACCCGGACAGTGTCAACCAATAGGAACAGAGCGTTTTCGCGCCTTGTGCATGTGCGCAAGGCCGGCGCTGCTCTGTCTGGTCCCCGGGCAGCTTTTGGAATGCCCGGGACCAATGCAACGTCCCGAGCCTGCTTTTGCAGGCTCTGGACACAACACCTCCCCCACTACATTTCTTGCCTGTTTGCTGCTGCCAGCACAGGTGGCTGCCACAGCAGTTGTAGACCAGCTCATGGCCAGCCTGCTTGATCCTCCTCCTCCTCCTCCTCCTCCTTCTGTGCAGCTGACTCCACCTCCTCCCAAGGCTGCTGTTTTTTTCCTCTCTCCCTCTCCTGGCCAAACTGCCTCCTTTTATAGGCTCTCCTGTCTCCGCCCCCCTCCTCCTTTCTCATGGGGGAGGGTGAGCCAGAAGTGAGCCTGGGGCCTTCGCAGCTCCAGAGGACTCTCTCACTGTAAGTCCTTGCCTGTGCTGGCTCTTTCCCTCCCCCACTACACTTGGCTAGGCAGGGCTGTGTACCACCTGCCACTCATTAATGTACCACAAGTGGTGCGTACCACCGGTTGAAAAGCCCTGCTCCAAAGCACCAGAGGGCAGGACAAGAAGCAACAGATGGAAACTAACCAAAGAGAGAAGCAACCTAGAACTAAGGAGAAACTTCCTGACAGTTAGAACAATTAACCAGTGGAACAACCTGCCTCCAGAAGTTGTGGATGCTCCAACACTGGAAGTTTTTAACAAGAGACTGGACAGCCATTTGTCTGAAATGGTATAGGGTTTCCTGCCTGAGCAGGGGGTTGGACTAGAAGACCTCCAAGGTCCCTTCCAACTCTGTTATTCTATTCTATTCTATTCTATTCTATTCTATTCTATTCTATTCTATTCTATTCTATTCTATTCTATTCTATATGGCAATCATATGACTCCGGGATGCTACAACCTTTGTAAATACATGATGGTTGCAAAGTGCCCTTAGTTTGATCATGCGAGTCTGGAGACACTGCAACGGTTGTAATTGTGAGGACCAGTTGCACATCACTTTTTTCAGTGCCATTATAACCTTGAATGGTTGTTAAATGAATCGTCATAGTCCTTGGAGTATCTGTATCTGGACTGTGTCACTTTCAGAGTCTGCTGGGAACCTTGTCTGACTGTCTGCTGTTTTATTCCAAAACCAACCACTGCTTTCATCCTGCATAGGTCAGTGTGTTAGGGAAGAGGATGTAGCCTCATCTTCTTGTTGATGTGGTAAATTTTCATGCCCTGGAATCACATCGGATTAGCCCTCAGCTAAATCCAAATGTAAATTGGCCACATTATCTGCAGTTCATAGAATCAAAGAGCTTTTAAAGCATAGAGCTGGGTCATTGCAAACTGACCTTTTTTAAAATTTAAAATGTGATTGTTCAAATTAAGCGATTAGCATAAACATGGGGTGAGCCAGCCCAGAAAGATCAATGGCAGCAACTTCCTTTCATTAACATCGTTAATATTTGGGGAGAAGGAACAGAGGACAGGACCGGTGGTTGGGGAGACAAAAATAACTCTGCCCAGTGCAGGTCAGATGATTGACAACCCTGGCCTCTGTTAGTAAGGATGACCAAAGCATTTTAGAAGAAAACAGTATATCAAGTGAGGTGTAACAGAAAAAGTGAAAGAGTGTCTGTCTTTTCTACAGATGGGCTATAAAAGAGTCAGTCTGATCCAATGGTTAAGGCACCAGGTTAAAAACCAGGAGACTGTGAGTTCTAGTCTCATCTTAGGCAAGAAAACTGGCTGAGTGACGGTGCCAGTGACTTTCCCTCTCAGCCCAGCCAACCTCACAGGATTGTTGTTGTGGGGAAAATAGGAGGAGGAAAGAGTATTATGCATGTCTGTTGCCTTGAGTTACTTTTAAAGTAATAAAAGTGGGATGCAAATATAATAAATAATGGTTTCTACACAGAGTTCCTAATGAAACTCTTATACATCTGCTCCAGGTGAAATAGGGCTTGTGCTAAGGCAAGATGTACAATCCTGGCTAAAAGTTTCTCTTTCACTCATCATCTTGACACTTTCACCCAACCTTGGTGTCCTTCAGGAAGGTGAAAGGTTACCCAGAATTCTAAGTGGCAGTATTCTAAGCGGTAGTACAGGATTTATGGAATTCAGTCCATACATTTGAGGGCGGTTAGGCTGGGGAAAGCTGCTCTACCTAGTCTGCCTTTTTCTATGCTTCCGTTATCAATCTGGTGCTTTTGGACTACAATACCCATCTCCCCAGATTGACCATGCAGTCCACCAGATCTGGTGAGAATACTAGGTTGAGGAAAACTGTGCTTAGTGATCAGAGAACACAGCTGGAGGGACTGCTTGCTTCTTTCTGATGCCTTTAAGCTCTTGCAGGAATATCACGTAGGACAAAAGAAAGAAAGAAAAGAAGAAAATAGCACAATAAAAAGGATAGCAGACCTGAATGTCTTTTTTAAAAAAATACTACAGCATTGCCCTCTAGTGTTGAGGGGTGTCATTGCAAGCAGCTAAACTCAGCTGGCACCAATAATTATGTATTTACAGGTAGTCCTTAAATTACAACCGTTTGTTTAGCCACTGTTCGAAGTTACAATGGCATTGATAAAAGTGACTTATGACTAGTTCTCATATTTATGACCGTTGCAACATCTCCATAGTCATATGATTAAAATTTGGGCACTTGACAAACAGCATGTATTTATGATAATTGCAGCGTCCTGGGATTCTGGGATTGTCATCTGCAACTTTCCTAGGAAGTTTCTGACAAGCAAAGTCAATGGGGAAAGCCAGATTCGCTTAAAAAAACATATTTTACTTAACTGCAGTGATTCACTTAACAACCGAATCAGCAAAAAGGCCATAAAATGGGATGTGACTCACTCAACAGCTGTCTTGTTTAGCAATGGAAATTTTGGCCTCAGTTGTGATTGTAAGTTGAGGACCACCTCTCATTTTCTCCAAGCAGATGTCCTCTGAGGTTTTTAGGTGTGTGCGTTAGTCCATAAAATCATAATTTCTCACATGTGTGGCAATCCAGTAGGGCAGGGGTCTTCAAACTTGGCCCTTTTATGCTTGTGGACTTCAACTCCCAGAATTCCTCAGCCAGTTGAAGTCCACAAGTCATAAAAGGGCCAGGTTGTTGTGTTTTTTTTTTACAAAGATTTTATTGTTTTTTTTAATTTTACAAGAAAATGCTCAAAGCACACCGTGGTGTTAGGGTAAACAATCATCCAAAAGTAAAACATTTATACATACTTCAGTGAATACCTCTAGTATTCCCTCTCTTTCCCCTTAACTAACATAATTTATTTAAGATAATTCAATCTAGTTTAAATTTAATTAACCTGTACCTGTTTCTAACACTTTAAAAAATATATACAACCATAATCAAATTAACTTTAAATACAAACTCTATCAGTTCGGGTATTCCTTCCAAATATATTCTAGTACCTTAGTTTTTTATTGTAAATTTTATTTAATTCTTCTTCCACTGATATCCCTTA
Organism: Bothrops alternatus; assembly: GCA_034064705.1. Lineage (NCBI taxonomy): Eukaryota > Metazoa > Chordata > Lepidosauria > Squamata > Viperidae > Bothrops > Bothrops alternatus. The sequence goes on along the minus strand of JARGCV010000148.1, from coordinate 681,867 downwards.
ATTAAAATAAAGCATTAATCTATCCCATATATATCTAATCTATCAACTAATCAATCTCTTATAGATAAAATCAAATCTTAATTTTTTTCAATCTATTAAACATAATTCAGTTCATATCCAATTAAATTGTCGTAACCAATAACATCAATCTTATCAATCAAAGATCATCTTATTAGATTAGTTCAAGATTACATAATAATTTTCTTACAAATAACCCTATTTCCTAAGCAAAAGAAAAAAGAAAAGAAAAAAGAGCAAACACATTCTTAAAAAATTTAATATATATTTCATTAGTCACTCCTTTTTTCTCTGGCTTATAACTCATAATCTTAATCTTAATCCTAAAATCAAATCATTGATCTAAATTGCCTTTTTAACCCATTATCTCCCAATATCTCTTTTTTAGGCTAAAGTATTAATCTGTCCTAAAGCTATATAAACCATCAATCAACTTTAAACTAACAAGATAACATCAAACTTTAAGATATTTCAATTCATTAATCATCAAACAAATAAATCATCAGTAATTTCCATGTAGATAAATTTTATATCTTCCATTAATCCCATTTTTCTTACATCTAATTTATAATCTTGGTCCTTAAGTCCGTCCATAGTTCTAGATTGCCTTTAGTCCATTACTCAAAACTTTAACTTTCGTTTTTTTTTTAAATCTTATTCTAGGTTTTTTCAAAAGCCAAGTAGGTTTCCATAGCAAAGCTTCCTTTCCAACAGATAAGTCTCTCTTTGTTGCTTGTAATATCTTTTGAATCAGTGAGAAACATCTTGACCTCTGAATTGGCCTTCTGATATTTTTTTTGCATAAAGTCTCGTTGCTTTAGAGTTCCAAGTCCCAGTCTTTGCTTTTCCTGATTCTCAACGCCATAACTGAGTTGCACATAAGGCAGAGTCAATTTCTCTTTGTTCTCAGTTAAGTCCTCTTCTTGTAGAGTCTGTTTAATAGAAGAATCAGGTGCAATCTGAAAGTCAGTTTTAAAGTTTGAGGAAGAGTGAGGCTTTGCCCTGCGTAGGCAAGCCTCAATTTTGATCTGGAGCACCTCATTGTGCCCCAATCAATGGCGAGGTCCTTCACGATAGCCGAATTAATGAGAGACATGCAGACAGGCACATTTTCTCGGGGCGAAGCAACTAGTGACAAAAGGCTGCCTCCCCTTTTTATTAACTGTTACAGTGGGCGGTTACACAATGCATCACATGGTTACAAACAGCCAATGACAATGTTATTTCTTCAGCCAATGACAAGGCTACACTGCAGGGCCACCCTGTGGCCAATGGATTCAAATCTTGGTACAACGTCCATCCACCTCTTAGCCCCTTATTTCCTATCCCAAGGCCATATGGCCTTGTCTTTTGTTCCAGAGCACATGGCCTGTGGCTCTGCTGTGGGCAATGGACTCCATCTCTTGGCTCCGCCTCCATTTCCTGTTGCTCCAAAACAGCATGGTAAAGTCACATGGTAGTCTTTGTCCCAAGCCTCTCCAAGCCTCATGCATCACAACATATTACAACATATCAACTTTTTTATTTTATTTTTTAGCAGCTGTGGGTTGTTCCACCTATGCACCGTCCAGTTCTGTACACGATCCTAGGGCACAGGCATCTGTCCAGTCCTCAGAGGCTGCCATCATAGAAACATCTCTGTCCAGTCATCAGAGGCAGGAGTTGGTTCTTGGTTCTTTTACAGGAGATGGTTAGAAGAGGGAAGCTTACACAGGTTTTACACAGGTTAGGAATACATTTGTACACAGCAACAGATTGTTACACAAAATACTAGAAACATTATGCTACTAAAAACCCATTCCTTGAGCCACCCAGCATTAGGTAGCCAGGAAAATAAACTGTCAATCAAACAAGGCATACAGTTTCTTGTGATAAGGGATTGTTTTGTACCATATTTTCCATGTGAGCAATTGTGGCAGAAATGTGTGTTGACCAATGTGCATTTTTCCACATAAGATCTAATCTTTGTCAGATGTGAGAGCATTGTCTTTAGAGAAGTTGTACAACGTTTCAAAGTTTTCACCAAAACCAAACAAGGGAACAGAATCAGCACATGCTTTCTTGTTGTCATTGCTCATTATCTGCAAGAGATGGTTGTTACAAGATTGAACTGATGAAACTGTGTGATTAATGCCTAACACAAAGTAAGGAAGGATTCAAAGTTAAAGAGAGAGATTGAGAGATTTCATTCATAGGCACGCTATGAAGGCATACACATTTGCTTCAGTGTTTGTTCTGTGCTGGCATGTATCATTTAGCATTTGAATGCATTCAGCAACTTATGGTGAGAAACATAAAATGCAAAACAGCAATGATTTGTAACAAAATTTAAATCATTAAAGAAAAATAAGAAAGAGACAAAATTAAAATTCATTAACAAACTAGAAACATAAAATTCAAATTAGGCAAAGAGAAATGAGAAAGGCAAATTTTGCAAAGAAATCAGAAAGGCAAAATTGGCAAAGAGAAAATAATAAGAAAGAGAAAAAAGCCATGGTTTATTAAGCAAGATGACCAGAGGAAGGGGGGGTGAGAGAGAGGAGGGCATTCAAAGAGGAGGGAATTGGAATTCAAATGTAATTTGAGTCTCCGTTTACAGCCATCCGTTTCCTTGGAAACCAGGGAAGACCAGCTCATGTCATTCACAGCCATCCTTTTGTTCCTTGGAAAGCAGGGAAGACTGGTTTTTCCGGGTTTTTTAAAGTGTTGGTGACAAACAAAGTCTTCAAAGTCTGCAGATCTGGGGCTCTGCTGCTTTTCTTCAGATCTGGCAAGGGGGAAATGGCTGCTGTAAAAGAAAAGGGGGGAGAGAAAAAGGGAGGGAAGGGGGAATGGCTCTCTGCAGGGGAGCAAGGCATTATTAAGCATTATTAAGACAGTTTTAAATCAATGGAAAGCCATGACATATTTTCCCATTTTTTCAATTATAAGAATTAGAAACACAGACTTCAGATTTTTTAACAAGTTGAAAGGTATGAGGCAGTTATTAACTCAGCCTGCTCTGAGTCAGAGGGAGGAATAGGGAGGGGGAGGTTTTTTTTAGCAAGTTAAAAGGTAAGAGAAGACTGAATTAGCATAGGAAAGCATGTTGAGTCAGAAGGGGAAAAAGACTTAAGATTTTTTAGGAGACAGGGCAGGAGAAACAGAAAGAATCCTGCAAGCCAATAGCTACAGGACATGCATACAATTCTTTCACATAAGGAGAATTTGGGGAAGAAGCAGAGAGCTCCTCCATAAGCCAATTTTAATCCAATCAGCAATTTTTTGTGGTCCCTTTAAGATGTAAGAGAGACAATGCCAAACAAACATTAATAATACTTTTTAAACTCCTCACGTGAAGGCACATTTGTGAATCTTTGTTAGTTGCATAATTAAGGTCCTGACAATAACATCAAACCCTCCCCTTTGATCCTTGGAGAATTCCACCCACATACTCACGGGGGGGGGGTGATCTTTGCTGAGGAAAACACCACGAGGTTTGTTCCTCCAGTTGGCCAAATTTAGAGTCAAATTGTAAGATTTTTATCTCAGGGCTTGCTTTTTGAAAGCCTGAGAATTAGCCAATTTAGCTTGCTCTGTTTTTGCATAGTGTAGTGTCAGCATGTGACACTACAGCCTCTCATGGGCTAGGACATCTGGCGAGGCTCTCAGCAATGGAGCCAGATACCTATTGCCATGTGGCGAGGTCTAATTGCTAAGATTTTTTCAAAAAAAGCCAATAAAAGACATAGATCTTTTTGAGTGACAGGGAAAACAGTCTAATTAAGTTTCTGAATACAATTTGCTCTCCTGACTAAGCTAAGCAATTCTTTCAGGTACACAGCCCAATTTTTGCATAGCTTCTGTCCCACACTTACCATAAGCGTGCACATGGTCTATTCCAGACGTAGTAAGAGGTGGGCTGCCAGAAGGACGTGACTTTTGCATCAAATCACGTCCGGGGTCACCACTTGAGGCTTTGCCCTCCGTAGGCAAGCCTCAATTCTGATCTGGAGCACCTCATTGCGCCCCAGATCAATGGCGAGGTCCTTCACGATAGCCGAATTAATGAGAGACATGCAGACAGGCACATTTTCTCGGGGCGAAGCAACTAGTGACAAAAGGCTGCCTCCCCTTTTTATTAACTGTTACAGTGGGCGGTTACACAATGCATCACATGGTTACAAACAGCCAATGACAATGTTATTTCTTCAGCCAATGACAAGGCTACACTGCAGGGCCACCCTGTGGCCAATGGATTCAAATCTTGGTACAACGTCCATCCACCTCTTAGCCCCTTATTTCCTGTCCCAAGGCCATATGGCCTTGTCTTTTGTTCCAGAGCACATGGCCTGTGGCTCTGCTGTGGGCAATGGACTCCATCTCTTGGCTCCGCCTCCATTTCCTGTTGCTCCAAAACAGCATGGTAAAGTCACATGGTAGTCTTTGTCCCAAGCCTCTCCAAGCCTCATGCATCACAACATATTACAACAGAAGAGATTCTGGCTCTTAGTTCTGTAGTAAGCTCTTTCATTGTATCACATATTTCCTCTTTAGTCTCATACATTTTCTCCAGAATAAGTTTACAGTTTAAATGTGAGTACAGCTCCATTTTAGAAAAAAATTCAAACATCCAGTTAACGTCGCTAGTCGAGCGGGGAGATTGCTCTCCTCGCCGGCTAGTTTTCCCTCCGTCGGCGGACCCTTATGCGGGTCCAAAGTTGCCCTGGAGGGCGCGACTTTCCTACGAGGAGGCAGCGTTCTGGCAGCGGAGGAGCAGCGGCTCCTCCAGCTGTCCGGACGGAACTCCGAGGGCCAATGGAGAAGAAGATCGGCCAATAAAATGGCCGATCGCTCTGCCGCAAGAAACCGCAAGTCAAAAGAACATCTAAGCTTCAGACCCACCGTGGTGAATCCGGGTGAGAACTTTCCTTTTTTTTCCCTCTCTTCGTTTTTTGTTTGTTTGTTTTTTTGCCTGTAAGAGCTGTGTTGGAAAGATTTCCCTAGCTTGGAAAGGCAGCTTTTACTCGTTGGGGAAGAAAGGCGAACAAAGGAACAAAGTAAAGCTTTAGAAATTACGTTGCTTTTTTCATACAAGTACTTTGGGGTATCGGAAAAACTTTTTTTAAGAACTTTATTATTAGTCTATGTTGTTGGTTTTTTTTGAGTAAAGAAAGAAGAATGAAAAGTGAAATGACTTTGGGGGGAAAATGGATTTATTTATTTTTTTAGCTTACTGAGGACATCTACTGGTTAAAAAGGAATATTGCAACTGGAGACGAGATGATCTTTTTTTTTATAAAAGGGCCAAGTTTGAAGACCCCTGCAGTAGGAGGATCTAAAGATGTACTTACTTGTCCATCTTGATCTGCCAGTAGGCTTTGCGGGACACTGGGATGTAGTGAAGCTTTCCCACATAGGCATTGTGGTTGATGCCTCCAAAAATAACTTCACCTCCATTCTCTTGTGGTGAGGTCTTGTTGGTGCTAAGAGAAAGGTTGCAAAAGTTAAAAAAAGCTGTCTTAAGCCCCAGTGTCATTTACTGCAAGAAAGTTCCCTTTTCCAAGATGGCCAAAGGTCTTGAGATTTTAATGGCTGCAGAAAGGAGCAATTATGGTACATGGAGCAGGTTAACTTATCTCAACTCTTTTCCTGATTGTATGATAAGCTGCACCCAGGATCAATTTTAAGTGTGTCTAGTGTCTAGGGGATAGAAGTAGAAATCAGGACAATATTGAAACATTTTGGAAAATTAAAAGCCCAATTCAGCAATTTTCTTTCCTGTTTTTTTTTTTGGTTTACCCTTACTAAGGTTTTACGTCAGGGGTGTCAAACTCGCAACGTCACGTGACGTGTACCGATGTATCGCAACTTTTTTTCCATTGCCAGCAATGGGGTGGGCGCAGTTTAACTATGTCTGTGCTAGTTCTGTTATGGCTATCCAGCCACCCACCCCACCTCCAATATTCCATTCCTCTATTCCAATGTTTTTCTAAGTTGGGCACTTTAAGATTGCTGCCTGAGGAATTCTGGGGACCACACATCTTAAAGTGACTTCAGTTTGAAAAACACTGCTCTTCTCCATCAATATTCTAGTTAGAACCACTGTACCTGAGCTCCACAAATTCACACAGCTACTAGATGGTGGTAAAGAGGCAATTCTTTATTTGAGCATAGTGAAGGGGGGGGGGGGAAATCCAGTGGGAGTGTCATTTCTTTCTCCACAAAGTCAATTGTCCCATTAGCTGAAGAGGGGGAAGGGAAGCATTAATCCCACCCTCCCTGTGTTCTTTGACAGTTCCAAAGGAAATTGCCTTCCAGCTTAAAAAATAAAGTTTAAAAACAGGCAAAAAAGTACTAACCATTTAATCAAATTATTTAATCAAGGCAACCTTTAGCAAAGGTTGGTAGCATGCTTAATTTTGCCACCAGAAATCAGAGAAGTAACAGGAGTTCACAAAGATTAGTCCCTGCCTTGAACACTCTTCCATAAAAAACATACATACAAACTACTGTTATTTTGTCAGAGGAATATCCTCCAATAGCTGTTGTCAGAAGAATAATTTAGAGTTTCAAGTGGGGCTGGGGTTGCGTAAGAATAAATAAAAATCAAATCCAAAGAGCCGTGAGAAAAGGAGAAATATTTATTCCCCAAAGCAAAAAGTTTGCCTTTAGGGGCAGCTGCAGAGAAAATGGGTAGAGAGACATACCGGTAGTTTTACAGGGGAGCTTGTCCTGGGTGTGGAAGTGTGTGTGTGCTGATTCTAGGGTAACTCTTGAGGGGTGTGGGCATGTGTGGGTGCTGACCCCAGAGAAGGGGTTGACTAAATCAAATGATGTGGATTGGGTCTCTTTGTTTGAACTTGAGCATTATAATTATGTTTACACTGTGTTAATAGAGTTTTGTGTGTTTGCTTGTATGTGTTTACAATGTGAAATAAGTGTTTAATTCTTATGTTTGCCTAAGTTTAAAGAATTTTGGAGGCTATAAATCAGTAACTTTGTGGAGAGCTGAGTCAGTTAATATATATTCCTTATGCAATATTTCTAATGCATTATAGCATTTATAAATTATTCCCACACTATTCAGGACAACATTATTGATTCTTATTTGATAGATTTCAAGATTAAGTCCAGATGTTGCACACAGCCCTGGATCAATACCATCATGTGTGATGACAAGAAGAATAAGGACCAGGTTGCATAACAAGCCAAAACAGGTGCCTGTTGAACTGGCATTGTTCCTATTTCTGAGAAAGCTTGGTTTTGTTGTACTACAAGGGAAGTTTGTTTTCTTTCTTTATGTCCATTTTTTTACCCTATTCTTTTTTCACATCATAAACTTCAAGTTCTAGGGCAGTGTTTCTCAATCTCGGCAACTTTAAGATGTGTGGACTTCAACTCCCAGAATTGAACCCTTAGCTACTCTAAGATGTGTGGACTTCAAATCCCAGAATTCCCCAGTGACCATGCTGGCTGGGGAATTCTGGGACTTGAAGTCCAGGTATCTTAAAATAGCCAAATTTAGAAACACTGTTCTAAGTGCTCCCAATAAGGCGCTTATTGAATCCTGATAAGAGTGAGAGCTGCTTATCTTCATTTCAGTGTGATATCTGGGGGCAAAAAGCAGAACAGGAATCATACAGGGAGGAGTCAACCGGGCCACAAGAGGAGAAAAAGAGGTTCTCAGGAAACAAAGTGTAGTCTGCAAGGACAATCCGACAGGAGGGGAAAGTCACAGGAATAAATGGAAATGCAGAGTTTGAAAAACTTATAAAAAGTGCGGAGTTGTGAGTGCAAAGAGAGCACCTTGGCCTGTGAATGTAAAACCTGGGCTGGACAAATGGAGTCTGGAAGAGACGGCAAGGAAAATGCAAAGGAAATGGTTAGGTAGTGAAACAACCTGAGTCAATAAAAAGGAATCAGAGATTGAGTAATTAGTAATCAGATCAATACTTGCTTGAGCAAGCCAAAAATGAGTGGACCCTGAACTTGTGGGAAAACACTAGAAAGAAAACAAAATCAAGTATGTGTAGTCCTTGACTTATGACCGCAATTGGGACCAGAATTTCCATTGCAATTGTTAAAGGAATCGCACCTGAGTTTACGACCTTTTTTGCCATGATTAAGTGAATCACTGCAGTGGTTAAGTGGATCATGCAGTCATTAAGTGAATCCAGCGACCCCCCCCATTGTCTTTGCTCATCAGAAGCCAGCTGGGAAAGCCACAGTGGGTGATCACCTGAGCCCAGGATGCTGCAACTGTTATAAATACATGCTGTCATATGTCTGACTAATGAAACCGTTCAAAGAATTTTCAGGCATGGTTTAACCTAAAAAACCCTTTATTAGCAGAGACGTGTCAGCACGGCATGATGGATGCCAAGATCTGAATTTCCCTTCCCTTTGCACATAACATTCCAGGCATTTCCCCTCCCCTATTTTGGGGTCATGATTCACATCTTCCAATTAACTTGGAGGGCAAAGATTCGCAAATTGTTAAAGACACATCTTTGCCGAAAGGCCTGGGGCAGTTAACATCTTGCCCCAGCCAGTGTATGTTTGTTGTAAGTTTGTTTTCGGATGATTGGTTTTTAATCTAGGGGTTTTATAAATGTATTTAATGTCAGATTTCTATATGTTATTATCTATGTTGTAAGCCGCCCTGAGTTTTTGGAATAGGGCGGCATAGAAATCAAATTAAATAATAATAAATAAAATAAATAATAAAAGATTCACTTCCGTTCATTTTCGCAGCCTTTTCCCTCCTCCCTCATTCCTCTGAATTAACTCTAAAAGTGCCAGACAGTTCAGCATAATTTGTCAAAGCAAGAATATCCAATATTAGCAGCGTTGACATCCGGCCCCCCTTACAAAAAGGACAGATCCTGCAATGTAAACAAAAGCATATGTTAATGACTAGTTTTCGGTTTGTTGGGGTATTTCGCATGAAACCTTTTGACAAGTCTGTCAGCTTTCACCTCACTGGATTTCACCCAGGTGGCTTCAGACAACGGGTATCCCTTCCATTGTACTAGGTACTGCAATTTACCTTTGAAAATTCTAGAGTCAAGAATACGTTTCACTTCATAGTGGGTCTGTCCCGCAACTACGAGGGGCCCAGGTGCCTTCTTCGGGGGAGGTCTTAAAGTGGAGCCCCGATAAGGTTTCAACAAGCTGCAATGGAAGACTGGGTGAATTCTCCCTAAAAGTCTAGGGAGTTTTAGTTCTACGGTGACCAGATTGATGATCCTTACTATGGGGAAAGACCCCAAGAATTTTGGTCCCAATTTCTTGCTGGGCAATTTGAGGCGTAAATACTTAGTTGACAAATAAACCTTTTCCCCAACTTGGAATGTTCTTTGGGGAGCCCTCTTTTTATCAGCCTGCTTTTGATAGGTTTCAAAAGTCTTTTTTAAAGCAGTTTTTGTGTTTCTCCAAACTTCTTCCCACCCTCTCACCCACTGGTCAAGTGTCTGGGAATCGGAGGGCACCTGAGGATATTCAGGTATTGGGCTGAACTCTTTTCCTGTGGCCACTCTGAAAGGCGTGTAGCCGGTGCTGCTATGCACAGAATTATTGTACGCCACCTCCACAAAAGGGAGGAGATCAGTCCAGTTCGTCTGTTGGTAAGAAACGTAGCATCTAAGATATTGCTCCACCATTTTGTTAGCTGCTTCTGCGGCCCCATTGGTGGCTGGATGAAAAGCAGATGATAAACCTTGAGATGATCCAATTAATGTAAGGAAACTTCTCCAAAACTTCGCTGTGAACTGCACCCCCCTGTCCGAAATGATTCGCTTAGGGGCACCATGCAGCCGGTAAATATGTTTCAGGAACAATTTGGTCAGTCATTGGGCAGATGGGAGTTCTTTGCAGGCGATGAAATGAGCCTGCTTCGAGAACAGGTCTATTACAGTCCAGATATTTCCAAGTATTTCCACTACTTTCAGGTAGGTCTACTATAAAGTCCATAGCTATTTCTTCCCATGGTTGAGAAGGGTCTGCCACGGGTTGCAGTAACCCAGGGGTTTTCCCTGGAATTCTTTTCATTGTGGCACATACAGTACAACTTTTTACATAGTTTTCCACATCCCTTTTCAGCCCTGGCCACCAAAATTGCTGGTGGGTGAGGTGTAGGGTTTTCAAATATCCAAAGTGTCCAGCCTGTTTTACATCATGGCTGTGTTTGAGAGCATTAAGACGGAGGGCTTCTGCCAAATATAGTTTCCCCCCTTTGTAAGCCAAACCATTCCTGCACGTTAGGGAGGTTTGATTATCTTTGAACCATTGGTCGGTGAGGAGCTCTCGTTTTATTTTCTTTACTCCAGGGTCATCAGGATTGGGGACCCAGCGAGGTGTAAGTTGAGTGGCAGTTTGTGGATTGGGGATAATTGCCTCGTTAACCTCCTCCCGTTTTCTTTTCTACTGGGGTAACTGGGATAGCGCATCAGCTAGGAAGTTTTTTCCTCCTGGTATGTACTTTAGAGTGAAGTTGAAGCGGTTAAAGTACTGTGCCCATCGCACTTGCTTTGGGGACAATTTGCGGGGAGTTTTCAGTGCTTCTAGATTTTTGTGATCTGTCCATACCTCAAATGGCACCTTGCTCCCTTCTAGATAGTGTCGCCAGTTTAATAACACCCATCTGATCGTGAAGGCCTCTTTCTCCCAGATTGCCCTTCTCCGCTCGCTCTCAGTAAATTTCTTAGAGGTGTAGGTGCAGGGTTGCAGTACCCCACTTTTGTTCTTTTGGAGTAACACAGCTCCAACTGCCACATAGCTGGCATCGGCTTGAATCACAAAGGGCTCCCCTGGGCAGGGGTTCTTTAGGACCGGTTCAGCTACAAATAGTCTCTTTAAATTCTCAAAAGCTGTTTGACAGCTCATTGTTCATGCTAGTGGTTGGCCCGGTCGTGGCTTCCCTCCTCCTTTGCCTGTTTTGAGTAGTTCTGTAAGGGGTAGGGCAATCTCGGCAAAAGAGGGGATGAATTGACGATAAAAGTTGGCAAAACCCAGAAAGCTTTGGAGTTGTTTGCGAGTCTTTCGGGGCTGCCATTCGATTATGGCTTTCACCTTGGCTGGATCCATTTCAATACCTTCGTTGGAAATTCTGTAGCCAAGATAGTCCAATCGGGTCTGGTGAAATTCACATTTTGACAATTTGGCATAAAGCTTTGCATTCAATAGTTTTTTTTAACACTTCTCTCACCAGCTTTATGTGATCAGTCATATTCGTGCTGTATATCAGGATATCATCAAGATACACCAAAAACCCTTTGTGATCATGTAGGACCTCATTAATCAACTGCATAAATACAGCTGGGGGCCCCTGTAGTGCAAATGGCATGACTTTGAACTGATAGCTCCCCATAGGACAGTTGAAGGCAGTTTTCCACTCGTCTCCCTCTTTTATTCTCACCCGGTAATTGTTGTGGGTGTCTCTAGACCAGCTGGGGAAATGTCAGAAGATGACGAAGAACAACCAGGCCCCTCTGGGTATTTTCCCCTCCCGGCAGCCGAGCCAGACAGTGAGGAGATTTGTATGCAGTCTGAGTCAGACTCTCAAAGCGAGGAGTCAGATTTGGAACAGGACAATATATGGCTTGATCCGAGATTCCGAATGTTTGATAGGCGGAGATTTCAGTTACGTGGAAAAAGGAAGTAATGGGGGAAGTGACGTATCGGACACTATATTAGAAGATAAAGGAGGGACTAATTCTTTGTCACGAGCAACGTTAATATCAAGGAGTAGCCTGATGCCTTGAGAGGTTCGTTTGAACTCAGTTTTCTGGTGTTTTTGGAATGTACGGAAGATTAATGAGATCTTGGACAACCTGAGAGATAAAGAGTGAGTTAATTGGAAGGGAGGGAGAGCATGTTTAAGCTGAATGTAAATAAGTCAGATTTGGCCATGCCAGCAGCTTGCTTTGAAGTGAATCTCTTGAACTATGTTAAATAAAACTCTTAAAGAAATATTTCTGTGGATTTTACTAAGCTGAGAAGGGCTAGATACAACAGATTGCTCGTGACCAAGAAAGAAAATTAGTCCGAGCTTTCAGTACTGCGCAAGTCCAGTGACGTCATGGAGCAGCTTCTCGCTGATAATCCTGCTCTGTATCAACTAGTTCAAGGTCTCCAGCTACAAATTGGCAATTTGCAACAGCAGATTCAGCAAGCTGCAGGAGCCCCAGTCCCAGCTCCAGCCCCCCTCCCAGAAGAAGCAGGTGTTATTTAGCATTGCCTGATAAGTTTACTGGAGAGCGTAGTAAATTTCCAGCTTTTTTAAACCAATGCAGAACATTCATTGCTTCAACTCCAGCAGATTTCCAGCTTGATGAGACTAAAGTGGCTTTTATTTTAAGTTTGCTCTCGGGTCCAGCTGCTGATTGGTCATCTCCTCTGATAGACGGACAAGATCCTGTCCTGCGCAATTATGCAGAATTCTGCCAGCTGATGGAAAAAGAATTTGCTGACCCCCTTCGTAGACAAAATGCCACCAGGCGGATACGAGAGCTACGTCAAGGATCGCGCTGCGTAGCGGAATATATATCAGATTTTCGCCGCCTAGCTCAAGAAATTAATTGGAATGAAGAGGCTCTCATGGAAATCTTTCAAGATGGCCTGTCTTCCCAGATCTTGAATGAATTTAGACATACTGTAATGCCCACGACCCTGGATGCCTTATATCAACATTGTTTGGCTATTGAGGCGCAAACGCAAGCCACGGATGCCCGCCTGGTCAAACAGATGATTCCAGGCACTGGAAGTGTCAAGCCAGTTCCTGCACCACGCAGAGGATTCCAGACCCTACCTATCACTCCACCCATCCCGGCACCCAGACGTATTTTCCAACCGCTGCTGGCTTACACTGAGAGGCGTCCTGTAACCATGGCCAGAGATGAGCCCATGGATCTGGGTGCAGCCAGATCTCGATTGACCGAGGCTGAGAAGGCAAGACGGAGAGCTGAGGGATTGTGCCTGTACTGTGGAGAGATGGGTCACTTCGTCATGGCCTGCCCCCAGAAACAACGTGGTACGGCAGGTCCTACTCATGTTCCAGCTCGGCCTCCCACTCAGCAGTTTCAAGCCACCTTGCCGGGAAACGGCCAGAGCCCGGCCTAATGGAAACGTTGGGTCGGGCAGGCGCCAAACCCAGTTCCAGTTCCACAGACGAAGACCCCGGTCCTCCGAGACATTTGATCCTAGCAACCAATATATTTCTGGGAAATCATGCCCAGGGCATTCCGGCACACGCCTTGTTGGATTCTGGAGCCACCACTAATTTCATGGATGAAGCTTTCGCTCGTCAGCATGCCATACCTTTGTGCTCCGTTAAGCCGCCTATGTTGGTTGAGACAATCGATGGTCGTGAGTTGTTGTCTGGACCGATCAAGTTTATGACCCAGCCCATACGCCTGGTCATAGGACAACATGAAGAAGCCATCCAATTATATGTTACCAAGGGACTTCATTTCCCCTTAGTTCTCGGCCTAGCCTGGTTGAGAACCCATGATCCTTGTGTGGTGTGGTCCCAGAACTTTGTTTCATTTCCCAGTTTGCAATGCGTAGACCACGTACGCCAATTTTGCGCAGCCCAGCTACCATCCCACCCTGACATCACCTTGCCGGCCGACCTAGCGGACTTTGCAGATATATTCAGTGAGAAAGAGTCAGACCAATTGCCTCCGCATAGACCATATGACTGTGCCATTGATTTGCTGCCAAATGCCAAGCTTCCAGGGGGACGCCTTTACTCCATGTCAGAACCCGAGTTGGCCGCATTAAAAGACTTTGTGGACAAAAACTTGGCCAGGGGTTTCATTCGTCCCTCTTCCTCGCCTCTGTCAGCTCCTGTGTTATTCGTGAAGAAGAAAACCGGAGATTTACGCCTATGCTGTGACTATCGCAAGCTCAATGCCATCACGGTGCGTAACCGGTACCCTCTGCCTTTGATTCCTGATCTCATGGACCGTCTCCGATCAGCGGCCATCTTCACCAAGATAGATCTACGGGGTGCTTACAACCTGGTTCGCATCCGAGAGGGGGACGAGTGGAAGACCGCGTTTGGGACCAGGTATGGTCATTTTGAGTATACAGTCATGCCCTTTGGACTCACCAATGCTCCGGCCGTCTTTCAACATTTCATGAATGACATCTTCCGGGATTTATTAGATCAATTCGTGGTGGTTTACCTCAATGACATCCTGATCTACTCCCCGTCACGAACAACTCATCTCCAGCATCTCAGGCAAGTTCTGCAACGCTTGAGAGAGCATCACCTTTACGCCAAGTTAGAGAAATGTCAATTCTATCAAACCACCATTGAGTTTCTGGGACATGTGATTTCTCCACAAGGCATCGCCATGGATCCTGGCAAGGTTGAGGCCTTGCAAACCTGGCAACCACCGTGTAAAGCAAAAGATGTCCAAAGACTTTTGGGATTTGCAAACTATTACCGGACATTCATTCCGAGATTTTCTACCTTGACTGCGCCCCTTACTCGACTGTTACGGAAAGGCATTAAGTTCCAGTGGGGTGATGCCGAGCAACAGGCATTTCAGACCCTCAAAAAGGCTTTTGTTCAGGAACCCATTCTCAAGTATCCAGATCCTTGTCATCCCTTTGTAGTGGAGGCCGACGCCTCAGATGTTGCTGTAGGGGCCGTGCTTCTTCAAACACGCCAAGATGGCGGCCCCCTGTTCCCGTGTGCTTATTACTCCAGGAAACTGAGTCCCTCCGAACGCCATTATACCATTTGGGAGAAGGAGCTATTGGCTATTAAAACTGCTTTTGAGACCTGGAGACACCACCTGGAAGGAGCCCGCTACCAAGTTGAAGTTCGGACTGACCATAAAAACTTGGAATTTCTGCAATCTGCCAGGAAATTGAATCAACGTCAGATCCGTTGGTCTTTGTTCTTCGCTCGATTCAACTTCAAAGTCACCTACATTCCGAAAGGGTACAACAAAAGAGCAGATGCCTTGTCCCGTAAACCTGAGTATCTACAGATCAAGGACCCCTTGCCGCTTCGAACCATTCTGCCTGTCGAATTGATCGCAGCCGTGCACGATCCGGTAGATCTACGACGACAGATTCGGGAAGCGCAACAACTAGATGACTTTGTGGCACAGAGGAAGCAAGAAGTGGGTCCCGACTCACCTTGGACCTTGTCCGAGGGTCTATTACGCTTCCACAACCTGTTATATGTTCCAGCAGGCCCACTCCGTGGTCTCATTCTGACTCAATGCCATGATAACCCTGCGGCGGGTCATTTTGGTCTCTTTAAGACTCTCCACTTAGTGTCTCGGACTTTTTGGTGGCCCAGACTTCGCCATGATGTTTATTCTTATGTGAATTCCTGTGTACAGTGCCGTCAGGCAAAACATGCCACAGGAGCCCCTCCGGGATTGTTACAGCCGTTGCCCACGCCGGAGAGACCCTGGGGGGCTATTTCCATGGACTTCTTGACTTGTCTACCTGTTTCTGCCGGCTACACCGTTGTCTTTGTAGTGGTAGACATGCTGACCAAGATGGCACATTTCATTCCTTGCCGCAGAATACCGACATCCAAGGTCACTGCTCAGCTGTTCATTCAACATATCTTCCGGCTACACGGTTTGCCTGACGGTCAGTCCAAGAGATGGTTAAGCAGCACTTGACTAAGGCCAAGGAAGACTACAAGAGGGTTGCAGACCGCTCTCGTCGCGACACGCCGCCGTTAGCTGTTGGAGATCGGGTTTGGCTCTCCACCAAGTATTTGTTTCCAGGGAGAATTCACCGCAAGCTTGACCAACGTTTCCTGGGTCCTTTTCCTGTGGAGACGGTCATCAATCCGGTGACCTATCGTTTGACTTTGCCTAGGTCTCTTCGTGTACATCCCGTGTTTCATCGCTCCTTGCTTGTTCCTGTCTCCCCTGATTCTCCGCTTCGACCTCCTGATCCAGGCCCGCCAGCTCGCCGTGCTCAAGTTCCTGTGTCCCGGTTGCAGGTGTCCGGCATCCGCGATTCCCGATGGCTCAACGACCGCTTCCAATATTTGGTTGATTGGACAGGGGGTGGGCCAGACGCTTGCTGTTGGGTCGATGCTCATGCTATTGAGGCTCCTGGGTTGATTTGGGATTTTCATGCTGCGTTTCCCTACAAACCACATCCCCTGCGACGGACCTGGGGGGAGGGGCCTGCGGGGGGGGATAGTGTTGTGGGTGTCTCTAGACCAGCTGGGGAAATGTCAGAAGATGACGAAGAACAACCAGGCCCCTCTGGGTATTTTCCCCTCCCGGCAGCCGAGCCAGACAGTGAGGAGATTTGTATGCAGTCTGAGTCAGACTCTCAAAGCGAGGAGTCAGATTTGGAACAGGACAATATATGGCTTGATCCGAGATTCCGAATGTTTGATAGGCGGAGATTTCAGTTACGTGGAAAAAGGAAGTAATGGGGGAAGTGACGTATCGGACACTATATTAGAAGATAAAGGAGGGACTAATTCTTTGTCACGAGCAACGTTAATATCAAGGAGTAGCCTGATGCCTTGAGAGGTTCGTTTGAACTCAGTTTTCTGGTGTTTTTGGAATGTACGGAAGATTAATGAGATCTTGGACAACCTGAGAGATAAAGAGTGAGTTAATTGGAAGGGAGGGAGAGCATGTTTAAGCTGAATGTAAATAAGTCAGATTTGGCCATGCCAGCAGCTTGCTTTGAAGTGAATCTCTTGAACTATGTTAAATAAAACTCTTAAAGAAATATTTCTGTGGATTTTACTAAGCTGAGAAGGGCTAGATACAACAGTAATATTCCTCTCTCAGGTCTAATTTAGTGAAGACACTCCCCTTAGCCAGATGGGTTACTAAATCCTTTAGGAGGGGGAGGGGGTATTTATTTTCCACACTCACAGCGTTGAGACCCTTATAGTCTACGCAGAGACGAAGAGACCCATCTTTTTTCTCTTTGAACAACACAGGGGCTCCCACAGTAGATTTGGCTTGTTCGATAAACCCCCTCGCTAGGTTTTTGTTCATGTATCGCTGCATCTCCTCCATTTCGAGGGGGAACATGGCATACATTCTTGGTCGTGGGAGTTTGGCTCCTGGCACCAGTTCGATGGAGCAGTCATTGGGTCTGTGAGGGGGTAGGGCATCACATTCTTTTTCACTAAATACCTCCGCCAGGTCCCAGTATTCATTGGGGATGACTGGTTCTCCTGGAGGCGGTGAGGCGGCCATCTGCGCTCGCTCATTGGGTGGCCTAAGATGCCCTGCAACATCTGTTGAATCAATGGGGGGATTAGGCCCTATAGGTAGTCTCATGGTTCTCATTCCTTTCTCCCACCAGATAAACGGCTTCCATTTGTCTAACCAGGCTAGCCCTAGGATCACTGCCTCAGTCATTTTTGGAGCCACCAGGAAGCGAATAAACTCCCAGTGTGCGCCTATTTCTAGGCGTAAGGGCTCGGTTAATTGTGTGACAAGAGTCCCTCCCATCAGGGAGCCATTGGCTTGCTCAAACCTCACCGGTTTGGAAAGCTGTTTTGCCCGTATGCCCATTTTCATGGCAAACGGCAGACTAATAATGCAGCGGGTGCATCCAGAATCAGTTAGCACGTTTAAGTCCATTTGTGCCCCAGACTTAGGGATTATAAGTTTGGCGGCCAGTGAAAAAGGCGGGATTTGTCGACTCACCATCGGGTCATTCTCTCCTTCATCGTCGCTGTCAAAGGAGGGTAGACCATGGGCGGGTCCACCCGGAGTCTCGGCGTTCTCCTGCGTGGGGGGTATTATCTGGGCAACAGGTTCCTGTGTGAGCCGGTTTGATTTTTCTCTCGTTAGCCGCTGAGCAGGTTTCTTTCTCATTGCTGTTTCTGGTCTGCTCTGCAGTCGGGGGTAGGGGACTGGACAGGTGGCCACTCGATGTCCTTCTTGTCCACACTGAAAACACTTAAATGATGGGCCTGTAGGTGGCCTGGGTCTCTCAGCCATTTCAGTAGTTGAAGGCTTTCGTGGGGGTGATTGCTGTCCGGGTAGCTCTGGTTGCTGCTCGGGTTCGTGTGGGGGAGGCTTCTTATAGTGGGCAAGCCGAACGTCTAGCTTCACTGCTGCCTGGTACCATTCGCGCAGCTGATCAGGTATGGCTCGATAGATGCATGCCTGAGAGAGGTGATCGTCTAATCCCTCAATGAAGTGTTGGATCAAGGATAGTTCGGGCCACCCCTCTATTTGGCTTGCTATCTTGCGGAACTCTCGCACATACTCCAGGGCAGGCCTGCCGGCTTGTTTTATTTTGTGGATCTGTTCTGCTGCTTTGAGGCCTATGGATGGCTCCTCAAATCTTTGTCTCAGTCCTAGGAGGAAAAGGTGGGGATCTCCCAGTTTGGGGGCTTGCTCACTATATAGATCAGGGGTAAGCAACCCAAAACACTCAAAGAGCCACTTGGACCCATTTCCCACCAAAAACAAAACACTGGGAGCCGCAAAACCCTTTTGATATCTAAAATGAAGATAACACTACATATATCCTTTTTTTTACCTTTGTGTGTGTGTCTGTGTGTATACACACACACATACATACACATACATACACATACACACACACACATATATATAAACACACACATACATATATATACACACACCTATAATAAAGATAAAAAAGGATATATGCAGTGTTATCTTCATTTTTAGATGTCAAAAGGGTCTCTCTCTGTCTCTCCCTCCCTCCCTCTCCCTCTTTCTCTTTTTCTTTCTTTCTTTTTCTCTCTCTTTCTCTCTTTCCTTTCCCTCTCTCTCTTTCCTCTCCCTCTCCTCTCCCCCTCTTTTTCTCTCTCTTTCTCTCTCTCTCTCTTTCTCCCCCCCTCCCTCTCTCCGATCTTCTGCTGACCTGGCAAGCTGGCTTCAAGCTGTTCAACAAGCTCAGAGGTAGGCAACCTCACCTCTTTTATGACTCATGGACTTCAACTCCCAGAATTCCTGAGTCAGCATAGTTGGGCTAACTAGCTCTTTCCTGCCCTTCCTGCTTCCTGCAGAGACGCAGCAAAGGGAGGAGCTCCACCCAAATAAGCTTTTCAGCTTGTGGGAGAATACCGTGAGTCCACTGTTTTTTAGAGAGAGAGAGAGAGAGAGAGAGGAAGAGAGAGAGAGAGAGTGCCTCTCTCTGTCTCTGTCTCTCTCTGCAAATGGCAGAGGAGGCTGGGAGCCACAGGGGAAGGCTCAAAGAGCCGCAGGTTGCCGACCTGTGATATAGATGGTTCAGCCATTCAGATGCTTCTCCCTCTAGGCTGGATGCAATGACATCGACCATGGCACCTGGTTCCGGGTAGAGATAGGCCCAGCAATTCAAGTGAGAACGCACTTGCTTGAGAAAAAAAAATCAGCCTCTCTGGGTCCCCATCGAAGGTTGCTTTGAAAGATGGTGCAATTACAGGCTGTTGCTGCTGGCCCCATCCTGGCTGCATATTTATGCTCAGGGGTTGCACGTTCAGGGGCTGTGGCCAATCTCCCTGCTGTGGTTGGTCTCCCACCAGCTGCTGATCTCCTGGTTTCTGCACCACCCCAAGCTGTTGCAAGGCCTCTATTAGTTGTGGCAAGCTCAGAAATCACTGACCATCCATCTGCTGGGGAACCCCATCTACCCATTGCTGCAGTTGCCTCAGACTGGAATTCCCTCTCTCTTCAGGGTTGGGGTCCCTGGCAGGGGAAGACAGGTTCTGACAGGCTTTCTGCTGGGCCATGGGAGGGGTATAGGCTCCTCTCTCCAGGAATTGATTTCTGCTTTTCACCTCTGGGTTTTGAAATCTTTCCAGTGACTCACCCAAAACTTCATTATCTCTGCATTCTGCTTTTGAAGTCTTTGCTCTCAGCTGGGAGATCTGCCAGAATTCTTTTTCCCTCAGCTGGCTGGCTGCCGCTCCACTCCCTGGGGATGTTGCTGCTGCTGAAGGGCTGGCCTCAAGCCATATTTCTCCTTCCATAATGAGATCTTCCCCGGATCTTTGTCATCTATCTCCTTCAGATTAGGAATAGTGACCGAGGTCCGGGACCTCGTAATTAGTTTAAAAGATTTGCGGATCTTGGCATGATGTCATGTGTCTGACTAATGAAACCCTTCAAAGAATTTTCAGGCATGGTTTAACCTAAAAACCCCTTTATTAGCAGAGACGTGTCAGCACGGCATGATGGATGCCAAGATCTGAATTTCCCTTCCCTTTTCACATAACATTCCAGGCATTTCCCCTCCCCTATTTTGGGGTCATGATTCACATCTTCCAATTAACTTGGAGGGCAAAGATTCACTTCCGTTCATTTTCGCAGACTTTTCCCTCCTCCCTCATTCCTCTGAATTAACTCTAAAAGTGCCAGACAGTTCAGTATAATTTGTCAAAGCAAGAATATCCAATATTAGCAGCGTTGACACATGCCAGTTGCTGCAATGGTTGTAAATTGAAGGACTGGCAGTAAGTCGCTTTTCTCAGTGCTATTGTAATTTTGAAAGGTTGCTAAATAAATGGTGGAAAGTCTACCTGTAATCAGAAAGATTACTCTCTGTTCTGCCGGAAGAGTCAAAAAAAGTCAAGATGGTCTCCAGGACCTCAAAACTGCATTGCCCAAACAACAGGTAATAAAATGGGGAGAGCTTTGACCGTAGTGGCAACCTCCATCTTGATGTTTTTGACCCCTGTCCCTGGAGTTCATCCCCGCTGTGGACCCACCGCCAGGGAGGTGGAACAGGGAGGAAATCAACCTGATGGGCCAGTTGGAGAGAGAGAGGACTCAGGCCGAGAGACATGAGGAGCCGTCCTCCAGAGCAGATGGCTGAGAGAGTGGCTGCTGGAACAATATTTTCTTGCCTGGACTACATTTCCCACTATACTTATAAGCCCTTAACTTATGACCAGTTACTTAGCGACTATTCAAAGTTATACAAGAGATTCCCACCCAAAAAAAAGGTATTTACTACCTGGCTCTGAAGTGCCAATGGCTGAGCCCCACCCCCCAAGTCACATGGCCATACGTTAGGTGCTCAGCAACTGGCCAGCATTTATGGCTACTTGCAACATCCTGCATTTTACGACATTTTTGCTGAAAACCGACTTCTGGTTTTGTGCAAAAATGGCCCATAATGAACAATGGGTTCACTTTATAACTGATATGTTCACTTTATGACCACAGCATTTGCTTTACCACCACCACTTTCACTTAATGACCACTGCAAAAAAAGATCATTAAAAACCGGCCTGTTGACATGATGGCCTGTTTAACAACCATTATGACTTACAATTGTAATGGGCAGGCTCAATTATTGTCATAAGCTGAGGACTACCTGATAATTGTGTACTGTAAGATGTTTTGAAATCTTGAATTGCTCTCGGTGAGTCATTTGGAAGTAGACTATTAAATCAATTACAAAACAAACTCTATCCTTCTGGATAGTTGTGATAGGTGGTGTATTCCCACACATCTGGAAGGCACTAAGTCAGAAGCTTGATCTTTATCTTTATGCAGGAAGGAAGGGAGGGAGGGAGGGAAGGGAAATGGAAGGGGAAGGGGAAGGGGAAGAGGAAGGAGAGAGGAGGGTAAGGTGGGAGGGAAGGAAAGGAGGGAGGGAGGAAGGAAGGAAGGAAGGAAGGAAGATGGGAGGGGGAGATGGGAGGGAAGGGGAGAGGAGGGGAAGGTGGGAGGGAGGGAAGGGAAGGGAGGAAGAAAGGAAGGAAGAAGGAAAGAAAGAAAGAAAGAAAGAAGGAAGGAAAGAAAGAAAGAAAGAAAGAAAGAAAGAAGGAAGGAAAGAAAGAAAGAAAGAAAGAAAGAAAGAAAGAAAGAAAGAAAGAAAGAAAGAAAGATGGGAGGGGGGAAGTTATCTTTTCAATCTGTCATTTTACACCCTACTGAACTAAGGCTGAGATTGTTCAGAAAGAGCAGAGAATGTTTCCTGTAGCACAAGACTATTTAGGTTGGATGCCAATTGCTGTGGATAAGGAAGGGACCCCCCTCCCCAACTTTCATAAAAAATGAATCCCAGGGGATGGGGCTTGGGAAGTCTTCTGCTTTGGACAATATCAGCGAGGAGGTGATGTCGACAGCAGAGAGGTCCATACTTGCAAAGATGGAATGAGAAGACATTGTTTTTCAGAAGTTTCGCCTTCATCATGTTATCAAAGGGTGGGGTGATGTTTACTGATATGGAGGGATAACCCAGTCCCATGATACCCTCAAATTTGGCAGCCACAAAAACCAAGCCTGGCAAATCGGTAGCCTCAGCAAAGGTCTGGTTATTAACGGTTACGTTGCCAATCTGAAGAGAAAGAAAATACACAGCATTTTGTCTTCTGTTTCAGCTATCAACGGGTGTCTATAAGGTATGGACAAGTGCAATGGAAACCGCCTGATTTTTATGTGCATCATATGATCAGTTAATCCAGCTATATGATTTATCAAAGTTTCCTGCAATGCATACAGTATAAAAATGGGCAAAGTCTCAATCAAGCCTTCATAACCACCATCTTGACTTTTTTATCACATCTGGTAGACATCCTAACCTTTTTTTACATACAGATAATTTTATTATTATTTAAGTATCACCAATCTGATCCTTCACTAATCAGGAGTTATGGTTTTCAGTGTTTTAAAAAATGGGCAGGGATATCCACAGGGGGTAGTCAAAAAGTCAAGATGGCAGAGATGACGTGAGATTGAAAAACAGGTGGTGCTATTGTGGCTGCCATCTTGATTTTTTGACCACACCTCCTTATGGTTTTTTGACCACACCACAACTACCTGTAGTACTCAACTGGGCAAGCAGTTACACAGTGACGTGGATAGTATGCTAACTCCTATCAACCTGAGGGCTCCCAAAATTATACATTCAGTATAATTACATTTTTTCATAGGGATCTTGATGAAGGTTGTAATTGTTATGGGCCACAACCAGGCCATCCATACCTAACCTTGTCTGTCCTACCAGGGAGAACCCTGATGGGAGAAATGAAGCCCACACAGTGACACTAGTTTTCGTCCTTGGGTCTCAGTTTTGACACAAGGTCAGGTCCATCCATGATCAAATCAAATCATGGATGGTTCTGCTCTGATTTTAAGCTGACCTATCTTTCCAGGAGAGAAAAGCATTCCACTCCAAATCTTCCCTGGTGTTGGGGGTCATACATTACTTTGGCTTCTTTGGTTTAATGTTGCATGTGAACCAAGCCAAAGTTTCCCATGATGAAACTGCTCTCTTACCGCTAAGTTGACAACTGGGGAGAATTTGTCTGACCAAGTAACCCTTCTACTTCTCCAAGAGAGGAATGGATTACTGCAACAATGGTTATATCTCTAATTTTCTCTACTACTGGTTCATTTTACTGTCATGTCAGTTTGTGATTTTAAGAAAAGCCTGCGTAACATTTTGGATGCATTAGCGTGCACGTTTCTCTTGAGCAACCCCCCCCCATGCATGTCCACTCTATTCTCGAGAATCAGTTGAGGGTTTTATGTCTTACAGCATGCCAAATGTATCAGGCAACATTTGGAAGAAGGCACCCACAGGTTGGATGAGCCAGTATCAAAGACGACGTTGAAGCATTGTTTAGGGGTTCCAAGACAGATTTGCCCATAGTATTGTGCCTGGGGTATAGCAAGAAAAGAAGAAAAAAAAAAGGTCAGCATTTTGTAATGACTTGAATCAACATCTTTATCTATTTGTTTATCATTTTTAAATAGAGATGATCAATATGGTGTTGAAACAGGATTGGGGGATCCAAGTTCAGATCCTTCTTTGGTGACTTTGGAGTAGACATTCTCTCCGAGCCCAGCCTATCTCACAGGGTTGTTCCCTCTCCCACCATTGCCATGGAGGCTACCTTGATTGTCTAATGTAGCATCACTCAACCTTGGCAACTTTCAGATGTGTGGACTTTAACTGGATGAAGTCTGTATGTGCTAGATGAGGCATTCTGGGAGTTGAAGTCCACACATCTTAAAATTGTCAAGGGTGAGAAACACTGGTCTAGAGAAAAAAAACAAATAAAAATGTAATTGGAAATTAAGTAAATACACCAATAACAAACTCATTCTGAGTGCCAATCTTTTTGTATCCAACATGGCACTGGCCAAAGGCAAAAGAGAGATATATCACCAGACACAGAAAAAGTGACATTTGCAAAAGAATTCACTTCAGAAACATTAACCTTAAAGAAGAGGAAAAGGAGAAGAACAGCAAATGAGGAACAAGCACACTCAGTAATTACATGACAAGGTCAATTGAAAAAAAAATCCATCAGCATGAGGAGGAGGAGGAGAAGAAATAAATACAGAATTCTTGAAGAGGACAGAGCAGAGCCGACTCTCCCATACGGCAACATTTAATTGACAGATTTTCAGATATTGGCCTTTTGTTTTTCAGGTGGCATCCAAAATGGGAATTAAAGGTTTTTATTTGAGTATGCTTGATTGAGATGGTGGAATATTAAGGTTATGTAGATGTTATCTGGAACCAAGGATTTACCCTCTTTCTAACAGTAGACATCCTTGAATCCAGCCTCATTATAGCAGGGGAAGTGGTTTTCCTTGGAGGAAATGTATGCCAAGTGTATTCTTCCATTAAGGTCACCTAAGGTCACTCCGACTACCCAGCTAAAGAGAGCAGACACCTAAATTCAGCCACAGTGATACAGGAAGATGCTGGAGATGACTGTTCACCTTAACCACAACAGGAAAGACATCATTTTAAGCAGTGTTGGAGAAGGCAATGGTCAGCCACTTCTGCATTTTAATAGGAAAAACCACATGGATAAATAAGATAAAGTGACTCAAGACATAATGTCTGGATGATGAACACCACAGGTCAAATTGTACCTGACATACTAGTGAGGATGTTTCTGAGCACTAATTATGTTTACAATGGTGTTAGATTAGAAGTGGCCTTCCAGATGTTTAGTTGCTGATGTTGTCATGCAGGAAAAGAAAATCTGAAGCTGCAAAGAACAATTGACAGTGGGAACACGGCATGCAAGAATATGAAGAAGGAAAAGCTTAATACAGTGATATGAAATTAATTGCATATAAATAACATATTAGGCATCAGTAAATTGAAATGGATTGGAGAACCAGAAGATCATACTATTAACTATTCAGGACATGAAAAGCAAAGAAGGAATGCCCTTGCTTTCATAGGAAGGAATAGTCCTCAAATTATGACTGAAGAGGGGGCCTGACTTTTGGGATATCAAATCTGGGTTGGAAGTACCTCTCAGAGTCTGGCAGAGCTTTGAATGGTCATTAAGTGACTGGTTGTAAGTAGAGGACTACCTGTACTTGGGAATGACATAATTAGTAACCAAGTAAATTTAATAGGACATCATGGAGAATGCTTTGATATTATGATTATCTAAGTTCATGCTCCAATCACTGAGACAGAAGAAGAAGAAGGAGGAGGAGGAGGAGCAGGAGGAGGAGGAGGATCAAGCAGGCTGGCCATGAGCCGATCTACAACTGCTGTGGCAGCCACCTGTGCTGGCAGCAGCAAACAAGCAAGAAATGCAGTGGGGGAGGGGTCACCCTCCAAGAGGAATGAAAAAAGGCAGCAATGGCTAGAGGTGAGGCACTGAGGAGGGAGATGGAGAGTGGAAGGATTCTTATGTGCTTTTGTGACTTTGAAGTTCTGGGATTTGTGCAATGTGGGCTTTGTGTTCTTAAGGAGTGTTTAGCAATTTCTATTTGGCTGATGTCTCATGTTAGCTTCTATTGCTCTGCTGTTGTTAGCTGTAAGTTTTGCTGCAAGGGATTTTGAAGTATTTTTCTCCTGAATGGATTTTGCCTGTAGCATTCCTTTACTTATGAATGGAGCCATTTGGGGAGGCTTCCTTAAGTGCTGGCTGCACTCTTTACTTTCCTTTCTAGCCAGTAGCTAATTCTTAAAGGGGAATGTGCCTTTTTAAGCTAGTTCACTCAGCAGCTTGTCTTTTCTGTCTCTGGAGGCCTTTCCTTGTTTGATCAATATATGGAAGAGGGAAAATATGGAGGGGGAAGGTTCAAATTCTTCCTTCAGAAGGAGATGGGAATGAGAAAAAGGGAGGCAGGGAAGGGAGGGAGGAAAGGAAGTCCCACCTTAGCACTTGGCCACCAGCAGCTCTGCCACTGACTTTGCTTGTCAAAAGGTTGCAGAAGGGGATCACATGACCCTGGAACACTGTGACCATTATAAATATGAATCAGTTGCCAAGCATCCAAATATAAATCACATGACCCTGGGCATGCTGCAATGGTCATAAGTGTGAAAAATGGTCATAAGTCATTTCAGTGCAATTGCAACTTTGAACAGGTTTTGGGTTTTTTTGGCCATCAAGTTTTTGACACATTGCTAGGTGGTACTTGAATATTGCCATATCCTAAAAGTGGTACAATCAGTAAAAAGGTTGAAAAGCCCTGCTCTAAGGCACCTGAGGGCAGGTCAAGAAGCAATGGGTGGAAGCTTGTTAAAGAGAGACCCAACCTAGAAATAAGGAGAATTTTTCTGCCAATGAGAACAATTAATCAATGGAATAGCTTGCCTCCTGGGGTTGCAAATGCTCCATCACTGGAGGTTTTCAAAAATAGAGTAGACAACCATTAAACTGGGATGGTATTAAGATGTGTGGACTTCAATACCCAGAATTCCCTAGCAAGTCATTAATAGAAAGTTTTCCAGCTCATTCAGATAAACAAAAATTCAGACTCAAGCAAATTAGGGTGAACTGCTGCCTCAGAGATTAACGTGCCATGATCTGGTACAAACATAAATTGCAAACAGCAATAAATAAAAGATGCTGAGACCATTTTAGACTTCATTAAGAAATCTAAAGAAAGAGATTTACTGAACAAAATTAAGAAATTCAAGAACCATTAAGCAGTCATAGTCCTATTAAAATCACAATATTCTCTTATACTTAAAAAGAATGCATAATTTAAATTCAAACTTTCAGGAATCTTCCTCCAAACCATGCCTGCTGGATATTCTCCGAAAGAAAGAAAATACTAATGATCATTTGATATTGGAACCCCTGAGAATCCAGAAGAAAAAGACTGGATTTCTGGACAGAAAAATAATATTTTTATTTTAAATATTATATATTGTAGCTCCGCTTCTTCCATAGACAGCAGAAAAGAATCATGAGTTACTAATGGTGTTATCCTTATGACACCCAAGTATTGCCCCAGTAGCTTTCAGGGCCAAGAATGGATTTGAATTCAGATCAAATCAAAGCTAGCATTGAATCAAAGCTAGCATTCCTAACCTTGGCATCATTCCATTTAAACAGGAGGGAAGGGGAGATTAAACATTAAAATCAACAGGGAAAATAATAACAGGTTTCCCCGACCTGGCACTTTCCAGATTTTCTGGGACAGCAACTCCCAAATTTTCAAGTCAAGAGTTTTGCTAGAGACCTTGAAAATTACCATTCTGGAGGGCTGTCAGATTAAGGAGGATTGTTCTAATATGATAGAACAGGTGAGTCAAGCAGCAGGCTGGGAGCAGAGCAGGTAAACGGGTAGGTGGTTTCCCACAGCCATGCCTCCCTTGACTTCATCACATGCTCATCTTCAGTGCCTCCTCCTCACACCACCTCTGTCTGTTTTTCCCACCCCGACCCCCTTTTCATCTCCATCCATTGCTCCTATCCCTACCCCTCCCTTTATCCCACTGCCCACCAAATCTGGGCCTCACAGGCGCCCGCCGCCTGCCACCGACAGCATTTGACTCCTCTGCCACCTCCTAGTACCTGCATGACTACAATGCCAACGCAGCTCCTTGGAAGCATGAGTAGGAGGCCTGGAAAGCAGGGAATTGGTGAGTAGGCTTTTCCCCATTGCTCTCCATCCCCTTGACTCGCACTTTCAGTTTGGTGGTCTACTTGCACTTTGCAACCCCCTCCAAAAGAACATTTGACATCCACTCTGAAGTTTCCTCCTCATCCTCCAGCTCAAGTTCTTGATTTTATTTGGGCAAAAAGAGGCCATAAGAACTGCATTTGTCAGGAGGAAAGCCATTGGAGGAAACAAAAAGCAACAGCAGACTGGGCTAGATCGTCCCGCACAAACACTGTGTTTCATTTCTTTGTCAGTTTTCTTTTTGCAAAAAAATTTTTTGACATCTGTAAGCATTACAAATGTAACCCCCTCTCTGTGTAGGTAGTCCTCGACTTACGACCCCAATATTCGGTCTAAAATTCCGTTGCTAAGTGGGTTGGAAAGTGAGTTCTGCCTCTTTTTATGACCATTTTTGCCACCGTTGTTAAGTGACTCAGTGCAGTTGTTAAGGGAATCATGTAGTCATTAAGCAAATCTGGCCTCGTCCCTACTCTGCTCGATGGAAGCTGACTGGGAAGGTTAGAAATGGTGATCACATGACCCCAGGACACTACAGCTGTTGTAAACACATGCCCATTGCCCAGCATCCAAATTTTGATCACATGACCATAGAGATGCTACAATGTTAACCAGTGTGAAAACTGGCCATAAATCACTTTTTTCAGTGCCGCTGTAACTTTGAATGGTCACTAAACAAATGGTTGTAAGTCAAAGACTAACTTTAGTCTAATATAATACTGTCAGCTTTTCAACTCACTGGCATCTCATTCTGTTTCATGTTTGAGCCAGCCTTCAGATGTTCCCCCTGTGTGAAGTAAAATGGGGCAGAATTATATTCCCTTCTTTACCACAGCAGACCACACATAATATTAAACTTAGTGAAGGTATCTCATAGGTCATTAGTAAAACCTTCTACTCAGTGCAAGATAGTTTTGATTTCAGAGGGTTGCAATGAGTTAATTTTAGAAATAATTTTTAAAAATGACTCTAAGTATGACTGAAGCAGGGGCCTACAAGATCTGGATTGCAAAGCTCAACAGAGGATGGCAGCAAAGAGATACAGTACAGAAAAACTCTTTTTTGCTTCCCCCTGGTGATTGAATACAGGATTGATTGATTGATTTGCAACCCAGATCTGCTATCCTTACAGAAGATTTCAAGAAGAACTTAAGACCATAATTGAACCCAAAATTTCTGTTGTTAAGTGAGACAGTTAAGTGAGTTTTGCCCCATTTTACATCCTTTCTTGCCACAGTTGTTAAGTGAATCATTGCAGTTGGCTAGTAACCTAGTTGTTAAGTGAATCTGGCTTCCCCCCTTGACTTGGCTTGTCAGAAGGTTGCAAAAGGTGATCACATGACCTTGGGACACAGCAATGGTCATAAGTATGAACCAGTTGCCAAGCATCTGAATTTTGGTCACATGACCATGGGGATGCTGCAAAAGTTGTAACTGTGAAAAATGGTCATAAGTCACTTTTTTCCATTGCTATTGTAACTTTGGATGGTCACTAAAGGAACTGTTGCAAGTCGAGGACTACCTGTAGATTGGACCAATTATTTTTTTAATTATACATGTACACTGCCCAATTCCAAGACTAATTATTATTCTTGTATAATCCAATAGCCTTTTTCCCTCAAAGGCCATTTTCTTGATAATTGACCCGGTTGCCCCCTAGCAGTGCTAATTAGAAATACGCTGCTGCTGTATTGGACATGGAATTTCCAATCAGTTGTAATGGCCAAAGGCTATTAAAATGTTGCTTCCATGAGTAGGTTATTCCTTATCCTCATTAAAGCCATTTAAATTGGAAGTGATCATCTTTTGTACCACTGATAGCTTAGTGTTATCTCTGTCAACCTATTTACAACTATCTAAATAGTTCTCCTGAATGAGAGGCCTTCTAGTATTATAGGAAAGAGGAAAGCCCTTTGTGTAATCACTGTACTGTACTCCATTCTCATTTTATAATTTTTAATTTCAGATCAGATTCAGGTAAAGGACCCCAAGGTTTTTTTCCCCCTGGGCTAACCATTTTTATACATTTCAGAGAATCTGTAGCATAAATGTCCACTTAATGAGTTTATTTTTTTTTAAGAAATGATATGCTGTACTTCACCGAGCTTTAATATATTTTGGGCTATGAAGGCCTGACTACTTATGACAGACCCTTTTTATGACAAACCCTTACTATATGCCAAATATATCACAAATAAAGGTTAAATCTCTATTTGGAGAGCTGTCAGAGAACAATCCACTGAAGGCGTTTTCTATTAATTAGCTGTGTTTCTCAGACTTGGCAACTTTCAGACAGGTGGACTCCAATTCCCTAGCTAAGACAAAATTGCCAAGTCTCAGAAACAATGAATTAGTTGCAAAGACTACCTTCTGTTGGAATATTAGCAGGGAATAGCATCAGGACAACCTTGTTTGAACTTGGAAGTCAAGCAGGGTCTAATATGGTTAGGACTAGAGAAAACTCAGAAGCTGAGTTTCCAAAACCTTTCATTGAAAAAAACTTACTGATCTAAGAAAGGTGTCTAACTAAGAAAGGTAAGACAATAACTTTGCCCATCAGTAGTTAGCCTTTGAACTATGGTGCTGGAGAAGACTCCTGCGAGTCCCCTGGACTGCAAGGCTATCAAACTGGTCAGTCCTAGAAGAGATCAACCCCGACTGCTCTTTAGAAGGCCAGATCCTGAAGTTGAAACTCAAATACTTTGGCCACCTAATGAGAAGGAAGGACTCACTGGAGAAGAGCCTAATGCTGGGAAAGATTGAGGGCAACAGAAGAAGGGGACAATAGAGAATGAGGTGGCTGGATGGAGTCACTGAAGCAGTGGGCGTGAGGTTAAATGGACTCCAGAAGATGGTAGAGGACAAGAAGGCCTGGAGGAACATTGTCCATGGGGTCGCAATGGGTCAGACACGACTTCGCAACTAACAACAAGTTAGGATGTAGTATGGATACATAGCATAGCTGACAACCCCTTTTTCTCTTACAGTAAACAGGACCTGTGCCGTGCAGAATTGATAATTGGCATATTCATTACTATGGAAGACAAGCTCATTGGTTTTTATTCAGGCACATCTCCATTTATCACTGTAAGGGATGGTTCTGGGATGTCTACAGGAAAGTGGTAAAAAATAGTCAAGGTATCAGCCACAACAATGTGTTTGAAATCCTGTCTCCTTTTTTACCTAGGAATCAAGATACCGCAAAGTTTGAGAAACCTCACAGTACAAGTAGTTCTCAACTTACAACAGTTCATTTAGTGACCATTCAAAATTATAACGGTACTGAAAAAAATGACTTATGACTGTTTTTCACGCTTACAACCGTTGCAGTATCCCCATGATTATGTGATCAAAATTCAGGTGCTTAGCAACTGGTTCATATTTATGACAGTTGCTGTGTCCTGGGATCACATGATCACCTTTTGCGACCTTCTGACAATCAAAGTCAATGGGGAAGCTAGATTCTCCTAACAGCTGTGTTACTAACTTAACAACTGTTGCAAGGAAGATTGTAAAATGGGGGGAAATCACTTAATAAAATATCTCACTTAACAACAGAAATTTTGGGCTCAATTGTGGTCATAAGTCAAGGACTACCAGTAGTGATTTCTACACCTGTATTTATAGAGAGAGAGAGCGGTGTTTCTAACCTCAACAAATTTAAGATGTGTGGAACAGACTGGGGAATTCTGGGAGCTGAACTCTAAAAGTTGCTGAACTTGAGAAACACTAATATAGAGCAGTATATGCAAACCAGCAGATTTTTAAATCCTCTTTTTAAGCAATGCTTTTCTATTATCGAACTGATGCTATTTATACTGTCACTGTAAATCTCTGTCAAGAGCTTAGATCCACAGAAACAAGCAACATGTTAGTATCAGGCAGTTCAATGATTGCACCCCCATTTGATATAACTCTAGGACATGGACACACATATACCTACACACTCATAGGTTAGCAGAAGAATTTTTCCCCTCTCCATGTTCTGAAAGACAAATCATACACAAAAGGAGAGGTATCAGGCTACCTCTTCACTCTTATCTTCTCCTATCTTCTACAGTACAGCTAAAGTAACAATTAACTACTTCAGGTTATTCACAAGCCATAACATATCATGTTAATCCCTTGCCAGACCCTTCTTCATACTTTTTAAATTAATTATAAAAATTTATTTGTGTTTAACCAAAAACCCACAAAAAGCCTCAAAGGAGTTACAATCTAAATTATGTGCAGTAAGGGAAACAACAAAAGGAAAGGAAAGTGGCCAAGAATGAGCAGATGTGAACAAATATTAGTTTTAGACATGCTGTTCATTTCCATCTCAGACCTCAATATATTCCATACATAGATTTCTCCAACCAGTGGTGCTCTAGATGTGTGGGGCCCTCCAGAGGCTGGGTCGGGAATTACATGAGTCACCACATGGAAAGGGCACCATATTGGGGAAAAGCTTCTTTAGTAGGCATTTTTTTTACAATCAGGATTAAAATTCAAAAGAGACTGTGGCAAAACAATGGCCAAGTCACTCAAAATTTTACCTACTTGCCAATATCTTCATTTCTATTCTTCTCACCTATCATATATAAAGATACAGACTCATACATTCCTCACTAATTCCCCCTCCTCTCCTGCTCCCATGTCCTATGTGCTTTGGCTTTATTTCATTATTATCTGTTTTCATTTTCAGGGCAAATATTGCGCCTGTCCATGGAAGAGAACGATGGGGAGCCCCATAGCCCTAGAACTGAGAATTGGGATGTCAAGCAGTCCCTGCCCTTAAAACATAGAGAAAAGAGAAATGGAGAAAGCTTTAAAAAGCAGTGTTTTTCAAACCTGGCAACTTTAAGATGTGTACGCTTCAACTTCCAGAATTCCCTAGCTAGCATGCTGGCTGGGGAATTCTGGGAGTTGAAGTTCACACATCTTAAAATTGCCAAGTTTGAAAAACAATGCTTTAAAGGGACATTGATTATGGTCACCATTAGGGGAACAAATTGATGGAGGATGGAGCATGGAGCTGAGGTGAAATTGGGAGGAGCTGAATTGTTGAAGGGGTAAAAAAAGCAGAAAACACAATCCATAGCTTGACTGGGCCACAGAGATAGATGACATCTCAACATCATCCATCAAGTGACAAAGCCTCTTGTTCATGGCAGAGATGGGGCTTCCCTTGTGTTCTTCCCAGGGGTGGGCTGCATCAATATTTGATTCCAATTAATGCCCCATTTCATACGTCTTGTAGGGTCTACCCTGTATTCTCGTAACGCCCTGACTGCGTGAGCCAGGTACGTATCTTGTGCCATATACCTCAGCCTGCTTATTTATATGCCTGGGGGTGAATGGGGGGCACTTTCCATTTTTCACAGGCAGCTGGTTAGAGATGTCTGGATGAAACTGGGGCTTCATGCCAGTCTCTAGTTCAGGGGTTGGGTGGAGAAGGACAAGAATCCCAAACATAGTTCCATCAAGCAGCCTTTAGACTTCTTGTCATGCCTTAATTGCTTATACCAATATTTGTAGCCACAAAGGATTGAAAAAATTAAATCATGAAGATCCTGTGCATTGGATGCAATTCTTAGAGGTCCTAGCACAGTTTCATTGCCCAGCAGTACCATGGTTCTCACTTTATGCTTTCCATTGGATCTGGTTCAAACAATGTTGTCCATCCAAATCCTTGGTACTCTTGCCATTCACACTTTTTAGTTTGTGCAAATCAGTGCTCCTCTCCTTTTTCCATGTGCCTATTGTTTTGCATATGTTTACCTAAGCATCTGTGTTATGTGCATATGCAAAACCCCAAATCATGGCCAAGGAAATAAAGGTGTGGCTTGCCCTGGTTGCAAAATTGAATTCTGGGTGTAAACAACAGTGTGTGCAAAAACAGGTAAATGTCTAACAGTGTGACTGGTAAAAGGTTCGGATATTGTTGCATGCCAAGGAAGCTTGGCTTCCCATTAGCACCACAAAACTGGTGCTAATGGGACAGAAACAATGAAATGCATCTGCATGCATACCTGGTTCGAGCTACAGGTGAACCTAAAGTTTAAGCGTGCAAACTACTGCTTAGTTGCATTTAATTTAAAGAGTTGCACGTGAAAATAAACTGGATAGTCTCCTTGCTTCTTAACTTTCGCTTCATTCAAGTGATTCTGTACAGTTTCACAGAATTGTACAGTAAAAAGTAAAAGTTTACTTGGTGTGAGCGAATCTTAGAATGTGCAAACTGTTCCTGTGCAGGTAAAAATGAACCGATGAGTACAGGAAATCTGCACTTTGCACGTGCTGTTATTCCTTTTGTTCCATGCTGCGTGTCAAAAGAAAGGGTGAGCACACACTGATTATATGCAAAAGTCTCCTTCTTCTGCACACGAAGGAGTGAATGTTTGCTTGCACAAGCTATCCTGCTTAGCATTTCCAGCCCATGTGATCAGGTATCTGTGTCTTTCTTTGTTCCCAGCTCTGATTACCGCCTGAAACTGGCTGGGCATGTGAACTCCAGCGCTCCCTGGAGGAGGTCAGCCCTGCTCTGCTTTCACTCCAATCTCACTTGTTGCTTTTGGGGTGGGGTTGGGGGCTGCTGGCAAATAAGAGAGGAGGCCTTAGGACCCTGTCCTCTGTCTATAGCCAGGGCCATTTTCTCTCTCCTGCTCAGGACTGAATTGGGACATCACATAAGATCTATTTGGATGTGTTTGCATGACCCCTCTGGTTAACTTATTAAGTCAGTTGTGGAATCATAAACTAACCGAAATAGATAGGTTAGCACATCATTGTTAGGCTAAATCATTGTGACTTTGTTTCTGTTCATTGTGTCATGTGAACACACCATGTGTATAGCAGGGCTGAGCAGCAGCCATCTCTGATACAGAATAACTCTTTTGCATGAAAGTACAGATAGTCCTCAACTTACAACCTTTCGTTCATACTTACAATGGACTCAAAAAAGATGTACTGACATGACCGTTGCACACACCCCACCCCCCCACCCCCCGCAGTAATGTGATCGCAATTCAGTGACTTGGCAACTGGCTCCCATTTATGACCAGTTGCAGCATCCTTTGGTCATGTGATTGTGATTTGCAAGCTCTTTTGCCAAATCCCAGCAAAAAACATCCTTTGAGGAAGCTGGATAACCTTAACAATTATGCGATTCACTTAACAACTGTGTGATTAGTTTAATGACAGTGGTAATTTGCTTAATAAACAATGGCATAAAAATAGTTGTAAAATTGGGTCCGGCTTCGCATACAACTGCAATGACTTGTGATGGAGATTCCAGTCCCAATTCCGGTCATAAGTCAAGGACTATTTGTACTGAGTTATGAGAAAGAGAGAGAGAGAGATGGAGCTGGGCTTCCACAAGCTAAGAAATTGCACCAGATTTTTAATAGATTTAGTGCAATGTTCTGATCAGAAAGCTAATGCCTCTCTGTTACACACTGTGAATATATGTAAA
Source organism: Bothrops alternatus (assembly GCA_034064705.1). Taxonomy (NCBI): domain Eukaryota; kingdom Metazoa; phylum Chordata; class Lepidosauria; order Squamata; family Viperidae; genus Bothrops; species Bothrops alternatus. The sequence continues at coordinate 646,572 of JARGCV010000148.1, read as the reverse complement.
AGCATGATCATCTGATAAAAAGAGCATGCTTTGTAGAGTGTCCCCGGGATGACATGTAATGACTTACTACCTGCATACAAACATACAAAAGCATTACATACTGTATACCATGCCATATAGGTCTGCAAAGTGCACATTGGTATATGGGGTGGTGTACTTTACATGTATATTGTACTATACCTCCAATCATCCAGTTCCAATTCACAACAGTCTGCAATATGTATACTGAAGTGGTGCAGATAGGCTACACAAACACAACAGTGGATATCCTGGCATTCATTTGTATGCAATATTGGTGAATTTCTGCAGCTTCATTTGTATTGGTCTAGATCAGACTTCTGCTATTTGGTGGTCTTCAGATGTATAACATTAAAACTTTCATAATTGCCAGACAGCATGATTAGTTTATGTAGAGAATATCAGGTTGGAGATGGATAGGTGGATGGATAGAATGAACAGATCAATATCCAACAAACATACATATTATATCTTCATAATATACTGTATACACCTCAGAGTAGTATTCATGGATTGTGTGTTCTCTGCTTCTTTCTTTTAAGGGGAAGGAGTATAGAAGTGTTTTTAATAAAACAAATATTAAAAAAATAAAACAAATACCATACATTTTAACAGTAGCATATACATTATACCAGGGTTATTCAAACTGAGTTCTGTTTGAATTTGATGGGGTTCCCTGAGAAACTAAGAGCAAAACAACCCCCGCAACTAATTTGAAGATATAAAGTTGCATAAATAAATTATATGCACAAACTTTGTTTTATTGGCAATTTTTATCCCTAGAGTTTTGCCTTTTGATCAGGGATTCCAATGTTTGTTTAATGAGTTCTACAGCCTGAAAAAGTTTGACACACCCCCTCCCGTGCTCAGTTATATGACACGTGTCAGCCAGGTTTAACCTGGAACATATATTTAAATTATGTTTCACATATTCCTTCATCAAATAGCATGTTAATTACATGCATTATGTTAATATTATTACAATGGTTTGAACTTCAAACATACCATCTGGAATAAACTAAGTTACGCTTCCATTTAATACAGATCATGCTACCAAGAGTCTGTTGTGAGCTATAACCAATGAATCCTGTAACCAACTGGAAGAGCTCCAGACCTTGAGCTGGGAAAGGAGAGCAGGCCTCTCCAAACTTCAGCATCCTTAGGCTGTGTCATTCCATCCTGGAAGTAAACACCATTTTCAGAGTAGCTACAATGAATTATGGCCCTTGCCCAATGTGATGAGCACAATGAAATATCCTTTCCATTGGGAGTCGGGGCAGGGGGGAGACAAAGGTGTGGGGCACTGTGGGGCGGGATGTGGGGCCCTGTGGGGCCTAATGGGGCAGGAAGCAAAGCAGGAAGTGGGAGAGGGCTTGCGAGGCCCAGAGTAGGCTGCATGTGAGCTAGAAAGGTCCTGCTGTCATGGTTCCGAAAGAAGAAGCTCTTCAAAGAACTTTGAGGCATTGTTTACCTTAAAGAACCTTTAATTTGCAACATAGCTTCGGCACGTACATAGAGAAGCCAAAATCTGAATTCTCCTCCCCCAAACATACAGTATCAAATCATAACTCACTCCTTCATTTAACAGTCATTAATCACATTCTCCAATTAGTTTGAAGTGTGAACTTTCCCTCCCATTATCTCCTCTTATTACAACTAACCTTGAAGAATACTCTACTGAGATATTGTTATGGCTAACTAGTCCCCAACACATTCTTCCCCCTCCCCTCCAGCACCATCTCTTTTAACTCTAAAAGTAATACACAGGTTAAATAGGAAATGTCTGCATCTTTATATATTGTTAAGCAAGAACATCCGATGTTAGCAGCATTGACACCTGCATTACAGGTCTAGGCTTCCGCTAGGCCTCCCAGGGCTTCCCCTACCCCTGAGGCACCCCAGGCTCCATTTATGACCCCATTGGGAACGGGAGAAGTGGGGGTTGTTAAATGGAACAATCATGTGATTGCCTCGCTTAACGACCATTATGATTTGTGACCAAAATGGCAGGTTCTATAATGGGTAGGCTCTATTAAGGCCATGGGACAAGGGCTACCTGTAAGGACCTAAAGACCTGGCTCTGTTAGTTGGCCTGGGGTCCCAATAGAGGAACAGCGGAATGGAAGTGGTTCATTGAGTAACAACAGATCCCACCTCCCCCATTCTGCCCCTGCCCTCCCCACAGGTCCTTGGTTTTTAATTCTTACTTTTAATTTATGCTTTAATGTGTGTATGTATATATGTATGTATATATATGTATGTGTGTGTATACATAAATAAATTAAAAATCTATCTATCTATCTATCTATCTATCTATCTATCTATCTATCTATCTATCTATCTATCTATCTATCTATCTAACTATTGACTGTAAGCCACCCAGAGTCACCTTATGGTAAGATGGGCAGCCAATAAATTTTATAAACAAAAAATAAATAAATATGTAGTGAAGAAGCTGCCTGCCAAAACAGGTTTTAGTGTCCTGGTTGGTACTTGCCTGTATGAGATACACAAAACACTTAAGTCATAACATGTCCAAGTCCCATGCATCTCCTCAACAGGTATATTGTCATATGCAAGTGTGACCTGCATGGTTTTGTCTTTATTGCACAATCGGCTGTGAATTGTATAGCAAGCATGTAAATGGTGACAGTGAGGATCTTCTACATAAATAAGTGTGAAATAAAGGGGAAAACAGGTTTTTAGGAGGGGGGACAGGATGGAAAGTCATGATGGGAATTGCTTTGGCAGCAAAAGGGTTTTTCAGATTAAATTCCCCCTCCTCTATACAATCTGTGATCCCTATAATTATCAGCCTTTCTTTCTTGAGGATAATAAGTGCATTTTTAAACCTGCAAACTTTTTTCCCTCTCTCTTATGCAGGATATGCCCTTTTTTTCCTTTTTATATATCCTGGAATGATTGGGTTGGGAGTGGGTTATACTATAGATACCAAGCAAGATTATAAAGTTTAGCCACTATAAATCAGTTGAATTAGGGAAAATCTGTGTCTGAGAGCACTTTTAATAGCTTTTTTTCTGGCATTCTACTTTTGGATGAAGATGGATCTTATTTGGGGGAACCATTCCCATCTGGAACAGTAACAACTCTATTCCAGAGGTGTCCAGAGGTGGGAAGTAAAAAAAAAAATCAAGATGGTAGCTAGAACGGTATGATTGAAACCCCATCCCTTTTTCACATATGCTGTGACAAACTTAAAAGGGGCAGGGCTTCAAATCACATGTTTGTAACCATCATGTTGACTCTTTGACCACCCCGCCCCCCCAGGGATACCTATGATGGACCACAGACTAATAAAACGAAGGAGAGGGCCTTGTACTCCTTAGTTCTGCTTCCTCAGATTATCCTTTGTAAATAGGAAAAGCTAAAGGGGAATGATGATCTCTGCTACTCGTCCCTCTAACAATGCTGTGAGAGTCTGAAAGACAGTCCTTTTGAAACTTGGCCATTTTAAGATGGGTGAACTTCAACTCCCAGAATTCCTCAGCCAACAAGGAATTCTGGGAATTGAAGTCCACAGATCTTAAAGCAGCCAAAATTGAGAAACGCTACTATAGGGTATAATTTCTGAAGTGCTAGACCACAGCCAGGAAAATCAGAGCTCAGACTGCTGCTTAGAGAGTGATACCATTAAAACAAAAAAGGGAGAGTCCCATTCCAACCAACTCTGGTTCCATCAAGAAACCCATAAAGTAAAGTAAAGTAAAGTACCTCCCTTGGGCTGGGCCAGCTGGTGGCCCAGCCGGTGGTCGGCCTGCGCCGTCGCTGCCGCTTGCCATGGCCGCCCAGGAGCACCTGGGCCTGTCTGCCACCGCACCGAACAGGCGGTGGACAAGGTAACGCTAGCGGGGCAGTGGCGGGCACTGGGAGGATAGCTGGCACGCGTGGGGCCTGGCGGGTGGCTTACCTCCCTTGGGCTGGGCCAGCTGGTGGCCCAGCCAGTGGTCAGCCTGCGCCGTCGCTTGCCATGGCCGCCCTGGAGCACCTGGCCTGCAACGCCTGCTGCCGCCTCAGCCTGCCGTCTGCAGCCTCCCACCGCCCCACACTGGCGTCTGGCTCGGCGACTGCAAGCTCTTGCCCCCCCACGGTTGGCCTTCCCGGGACCTCCACCCATTTTCCCATGCCCGGAGCAGGAGAGGAAGTGCTGCTTTCCGGGCATGGCAATGGGCTTCCCCCTCCCAGCCCCCCATCCACCAGGGCGGGGGCACTCCTCTGCACTGGGACTGGGGTTGTGCAAATCACAGCGCGCCTCCTTTCCTGCTGCCCAGCCTGGCCCTGCTCGCCCTCCTGTGGCAGGCAGAGCTCGGCAGGATTTGGCCCTGGAAAGGCCCAGACAGCTGGCTGGCTGGGAAGGCTGAGCAGCCCCGGTGAGGGAGCCATTCCCGCCCCGTGGCCGGCTGGCCAGGAATCTCATCCGGCTCGGGGGCCACCTGACCGCCGTGGGGATGTCCACATCAGCCGCCTCCTGGCGGGCCCGCTAATTGTGAGCTCCCAGCCGGCTTCCTCTGTGAGTCAGGCACCTGGGACTCTGTGAAGCTGCCCCTAATTGCACCCGGGAGGGCCCAACCGAGCCCCAGGCTGACTTGCACAGCTCCAAAATGCTGCTTGCCTGAATTCTTTCTGCCTCCTGGGGGGAAGTTGCACCTCATGGCCCAATTATGGGCGTTATTCCAGCGTGGTCACTTAATTTGGATGCTTCTGTTGTTTTTATTGGTTTTGCTGTCATTACTCTTTTAAAAAGTTTTTAGTATTTTTAATTGTAATACATCTTTGAACTCTAACCTGCCCAGAGTCACTGAAAGGATAAACCAGAGATATTGAGGGGAGAGGAGAGAGAGAGAGAGGAAAGAAAGAGAGAAAGAGAGAGAGGAAAGAGAGAGAGAGAAAGAGAGAGAGACACACACACACACACACACACACAGAGAGAGAGAGAGAGAGAGAGAGAGAGAGAGAGAGAGAGGAAAGAGAGAAAGAAAGAGAGAAAGAGAAGGAAAGAGAGAGGGAGAGAGGAAAGAGAGAGGGGCAGAGGAAAGAGGAAAGAGAAAGAGAGAGGGAGAGGAAAGAGAGGGAGAGGAGAGAGAGGAAAGAGGAAAGAGAGAAAGAGGGAGAGGAAAGAGAGAAGGAGAGAGAGGAAAGAGAGAAGGAGAGAAAGAGAGGGAAGAGAAAGGGAAGAGAGAAAGAGGGCGAGGAAAGAGAAAGAGAGGAAAGAGAAAGAGGGAAGAGAGAAAGAGGGAGAGGAAAGAGAAAGAGAGAGGGAGAGGAAAGAGAAAGAAAGAGGGAAGAGAGGGAGAGGAAAGAGAGAAAGAGAGGAGAGAGGGAGAGGAGAGAGGGAGAAAGAGAAAGGGAGAAGAAAGAGGAAGAGGAGAAAGAGAGAGGGGGAGAGGAAAGAGAGAGAGGGAAAGAGAGGAAGAGGAGAGGAAAGAGAAAGAGAGAGAGAGGAAAGAGAAAGGGTGAGAGGGAGAGGAAAGATAGAAAGAGAAAGAGAGGAAAGAGAAAGAGGGAAGAGAGAAAGAGGGAGAGGGAGAGGAAAGAGAAAGAGAGAAAGAAAGAGGGAAAGGAAAGAGAGAGGAAAGATAGAAAGAGAGGGAAGAGAGAAAGAGAGGAGAGAGGGAGAGGAAAGAGAGAAAGAGAGGGAGAGAGGAAAGCATAATCACTATGCTTTAATTATGTTCAATTTTTAACAATGAAAATGCACCCTGCATATCAGATATTTACATTGCGATTCAAAACAGTAGCAAAATTACAGTTATGAAGTAGCAACGAAAATAATTTTATGGTTGGGGGTCACCACAACATGAGGAACTGTATTAAGGGGTCGCGGCATTAGAAAGGTTGAGAACCACTGGTCTAAAGTGAAGGAATAAGGTGTTTCCAGACAATGTTTTCAGTGGGCAATTATTCTGCCTTATTCATAGCATTTTAAAGGAGCAGAAATCAGGATGACCCTGTTTTCTATTTGTAAATTACTTTTTTAAAAAGCACTGAAAAAAGAATGAAAAGGAATGGTTACATTAATGCCTTTTGACTGGCTTTAGTAGGTCACCCCACTGGAAATATCTTCAATCAGATTTAGCAGTTTTATACAGCTAGTTAGCTATTGTATCTAGTGACCTCTGCTGATCTAGGAACTGCCCTATAGCTATCTAAATAGCAGTATGGAAGGACTGAAACAGCACAAAATTTGGTTTTAGAAGGCCCCAATCTGCACAGCCATTGTTGAGAATTTCAGTACTGGAAATCCACACATTTGTAGTGTGCCAAAGGTGGGAATAGACACTAGTATTCAGGGGTGATTCCATAAACCAGCCTTTCTCAACAACCACCTTCCAATTGTATTGAGAATGCAACTTCTAAAGCATGCCAAATTGTAGGAAGACTGCTCTAAACCTCCACAAAGCGTGACTTCATATTAGTAAAAAGATGTTTTAATTAAAACAAACTAAAATCAGAGTGCCCCAATTTGGACCATATAGCTAGCATCGCTGCAGCTGATGAGGAATTGGGAATGGAGGAGAAAAAGCTTCTTCTTCAGAAATCATGATTATGAAACCTCAAATTTTTAAATGCAGCCAACATTGGGGTAAATGGAGCAGATCTGAATCAGTGTAAAGTTATCAGTGAAGCATAGCAGAAAGTAGCTCCCCCCCCCCCCGTGTATGCTATTGAGATTGCCTGACAGAGTGCCTTTAAGTCTTAACCAGACTTGTATTTTGTTCATTCACTCACTTCTCTTATCTCTCTCCTTCCTTCCTGACAGCACTCCCCACAGGCTATGAGAAGTCCCACAGCCTGAACAGCATTGCTGGTCTACCTCCATCTCCAGCATCCCCTTCCTTTGGCTCACCTGGTTCCGTCCGACGTCCTCGCTCGCCCATCCCTTCCATACTCTAGAGACACACCAGGAATGCTTGGGGTTAGCTTGTATGTTTGTTTCTTTAAAAAAAGAAGGAAAAAGAAAAGGTAATGCCAAAAAATAGGGGGGGGGCAGAGTTAAAGGCAAAGAAAACACGATCTGCCAAATGCATTGGAACACACGAAATGCGGGAGACACCCATACAAGTGGTGTTGCACTAAATTTGCACTTTCTGGAGCATCCATGAGAATTCTGAGGCCTGAAGCCTTCGGTCCCTGTAGCTTTGAATCAGGAGTACAGCTTAAGCATCTACTGCGGGAGGAAGGGTGAGGGATGGTTTGCTCTGAAAATCCAAACACTCTAAAAGCAAGAGAGGAGATGTGTCAAGGACAGATATTGCAGGAAAGAGCCCAAGGCCCTCCTGTCTGGATTCTCTGCATCCTTCCTTTCATTCACCTTACCAGACTGCACAGTATTTCTCTGGCCCTGGCTTTGCAGTTTCTCTCTCTGTTTAATGCTCTTTCCCTTTTCATCATCTTACTCAGGACTTTAATGAGCCATAGAGCCAGCCTTCCTTCCTTCCTTCCTTCCTTCCTTCCTTCCTTCCTTCCTTCCTTCCTTCCTTCCTTCCTTCCTTCCTTCCTTCCTTCCTTTCCTTCTGTTTTGTGTCTCTCGGCCTGCACCTTGTTTTCTATGTTTGGTTTCTCTGTCCTTCCTATCTATCTCTGAACTTTTCCCACAAAAAATCTATCTCTCTGTTAAATCTTTCCTCATGAATGTTTCCAGTCTCTCTATCGGTCTCTCTCTCTCTTAACTCTCCTTATTTCCTTAATAAGTGGTTCTGGTTCTTTAAACACATGGACCCTCCACCGTTCCTCCGAAGAAGGCCACCCACTCATCTGCCTTGGGTCTTCTGTCTTTCCTTGGAATTGTTCTTCTGTTCTGTGCATGGATCTTCCATCAATCACAAGCAATAAGGTCAGACTCTCCCTTCTGCCTGGATGCATGATAACGACTTTCCTATGATGTAGATAATCCAAGAATAACCAAGTTCCCACAGATGAAAGAGCTGAGGGTGAGTGCAGAGACCAGGATGGGGTCGGGGAGAAGGCAACTCCAGCATCTGACTAGGTTTGAAGGAGAAGCTAGAGAACCATCCTCCTTCTTTTGCCTCTCTCTCTCTTTTCTTCTCTTTTATTTGTTTCTTTTTCCACACACCGAAAAGGACAACGGAGCACTATTTGTTGAGGTGGGTGCTTTCACTGTGATTTTTTTTCCTGTTTCCATCCAAAGTTGGGATGGGATGCTCTTTTGTTCTGATTGCAAAAACAACAACAACAAAAAAAACCAAGAGTGGGGAAAACAAAGAGATATGAGAACAACAACCAAGAGAATGCAGGAAAAAGAAATCTATTTTTCAATCGGTAAAGAATACTTTAACCACAGAATCCGAGAATTTGTTGGCGACTGCACAGGGAAAGACACCTTCCCTATGTTTCTTCTGGAACAAGAAAATATAGGACATGTCACTGAGCACTTGAGTATGGGACACCTGGTTTTTTTCAAAGCAATGCTGCTGATACAGACAAAAAAAACCGTAAGGAATAGCACCACCGAGCTAAACTATTTAGAATCTGCATTTTCCAAGCCAGCATGTATTTGCATGTAATACTGTAAGCGACAATATTTAATGTTATATGCAAAAACAAATGAAAAAAAATGACAAAAAAGAACTACAAAAAAGCAAAAAGAGAGATATATATTTCCTTCAGGACTTGTAATCCCCTACAACAACAAACATCACCAAATTTATCAAGTACCCCCTCCCCCTGACCTGTTTCCATCCTGCAAGGGGGTAAGAAGTGCTACACATTGTAGGAGGTGGATGAATCCTAAAGGGCTTTTACTTTCCCTGGGCACGTGTCACGGATGGCGATAAGATGCCGACAGAGCAAGCCCTTTGTCCTAGACTAGAGCAAAATCCAAGAGCCTCCTGTTTGTTAAGAAAATGTCCATATGATCTGAAATAATGCAAGGTGGAAGAGTAGCTTATACTCATTGCTAATTCAAGTAGTAAATTCCAGAGGAAAGGACGGTGCGGGGGCAGCAAGGCTGGCATTTTTATTATGTGAACATTGAGGAAGTACCGTAGCTTGTAGGGGATATAAAAGGCAGGAATTTGAGCAAGCTGGGAATAAGACATTGAGAAATGCTGTACTACAATCCCTTGTACATAAAGGTGTTACCTTTAGCTGATATATATTTTAGCACAGGAATTCTGTTTCATCAGAGTGGTGTAATACTCAAAGCAGTGTGTTCCTTTTGTAGATGTTATCTTATTGGAGTCTACCAATCTTCAGTGCCTCAGCTTCCATTCAAAACCTGTTTTCCTAGCAATTAATTGTAGGAGAAAAATTAAGCACCTCAACCTGGTTCAAAAATATACACAACCAGTCTGGTTACTTTTAAAAAAAAAAAAAACAAGAGATAAGATTTGCAGATTTGCACAGCTCAAGTTTTCCAATGAATGCACTTTTGAGGAATGCAAAATACCATGTTTTGCAAGACGCTCAGGACCGAAGAGGGAACTGTTAGCAGCATGTTAGTTTCTTGGGTTTTTTTTTAAAAAAGAATTTCTTAAGTCTACCCATCCTGTGGGAATTGGAGTTGACTGTACCAACAACATATGTCACAGGCAGGTTGATTACTTTGGCAGCAAAATATATCTGGCATGTTATCAGAGTATGAATTAGATGGGGAGATTTGTAACTGGAGCAACATGGCTCACTCCATAGGCACTCTAAAAATGTAGCTTTCTAAGGCCAAATATCACAATAGCTGAAGCAATAGTTATCCCATTGTCATGCATTGTTCTGTTGCCTCCTGTTGGCAGGCTTTTCATTGACAGGCTACAGGCAACGAATGGCACAAACCAAGCTATTGTGAAATACAGTTAGTCAACAGTGATCGGACTATATTTTATGTTATTGGTCCATGTAAAATCTGTGAACATGACTAAATGCATCACACCATCTTTAGCATCTGAATGGCTTCTTAGCAAAGGGATAGCTATTTCCATTAAATAACCTTATGGTTAAAATAACCAGCACCAGTAGTTACATATCATTATGGTGGGTGCGTGTTCAGCTCTCAGAGAGCTAATAAATGATCTGACGGAGCCTCTAGAAGCGCTTCTAGCATAGTTTTTTGTTTGGTCATACAGATGCTCTGCCTTTCCTTCTCTTCCATAGCATTTCCAAACACCCTACAAAGTGTGATGGTACAATTTGTAATATTCAGTAGTAAAAAAATTAAAACATAAAGTGTTTTTCTTTTTTGTTAGTCATATTAAGGGAAAAAAAACATTGTTTAGCTTAGAACAGTGTTTTTTTAAACTTGGTCATTTTAAGATGTTTGGACTCCAACTCCAAGAATTCCCCAGTCAGCAGATCTGGGAGTTGAAGTCCATATATAGTAAAGTTGCCTAGTTTGAAAAACTCTGGCTTAGAAGACCACGGATATATAAACTGGTTTTTCTCTCTAGCTAATGGCTACCACATATTAATAGCTGAAAGGGACTAACATAGTGAACAGTTGAGATAAAATGATATTCACTTCTCTGACATGCCATCAGATCAAAAAAATTCATTATCTAGATACTAGGTCTATGTTAATGTTATTATTTCAATTGTTTAGTTTAGTTTAGTTTTATTAAATTTCTATACCGCCCCTCTCCCGTAGGACTCGGGGTGGTTTACAACCCAATAAAAACATATAATAACAATAAATATTTAAAAATAAATTAAATTAAATTAATATTGAAACTTGAAAAGGCCTTGTTTTCTTGAAATATTGACCTAATGCCCAATCTACATCAGCATTTGTAAAAAAAAAAAAAAAGTGCTAGTCTTCACTATCAGATTGGCAACAAGGATGATTAAAAAAAACTAAAAGTGAAAGGAGGTGAGATTGAAATATTTATGGACAGAAAACAAATGGAGACAATAAAGTATTTGAATATTGTCTCTGCTTAGTGAGATAACAAATATATAGACTTTTTTGTCTCTTTTTTTATTGTTCCATAATACAAATTTGGAAGTCTTTAATAACACTCCTTCCTTCCTTCCTTCCTTCCTTCCTTCCTTCCTTCCTTCCTTCCTTCCTTCCTTCCTTCCTTCCTTCCTTCCTTCCTTCCTTTTTCCCTGAACTAGGAATTTCTATGTCTCTTATGTCTCTGTGGGACAAAGATTCTTAAATTAGTGTAAAGAGACAGAAATGACTAAAAGTATATTTTGGCTTATTAAGCTATGTTTGTATGAGTGAAAAATATAGCGTGCATTTTTTCTTAGTCTGTTTTTTAAATTGTTCCCATTCACAATATTTTTTGACTGATCAAATTTATGGAAGGGTTTATAATGTAGTCAAGGTTGCTAAATTAGTTTGTGTGTGTGTGTGTGTGTGAATGTAACTTATTTTTATAACAATAAAATTGGTCTCCAATAGATATGAAGAATATCTCAAATTGATTTTGCAATGAAAAAAATTAATATATATGAGATGCAGTGACAATTGGATGAATATCCATTAAACTCAAATGTAATAAAAACTGTTCAACCTTGCATTGCAAATTTATACTTGCAAAATCTTCAGGCTTGTTCACTGATTTCCTTTCCTCTTCCTGCACATGAGGACCTCTTTAACCTATTTTTTGAAACTTATCATGGTTCCCCATTACATCTCAACTTGGAAATCACAGTTGTTCTAGATGGACTTTGTTAAAAGATGAATTTAGATGTGATAGGAAATTGTGGTTTGTTCAAAAACAAGGGATCAGAGCTCCCAGAATTTACAAGATAGAATGAGGAGAGAAAAGATGCAAATTTCATTGTACACAATATATTTTGTCATTCCAACTGAACCAGGCAGGATATTGAAATAAAACATATTTAGGTGTATTTTCATAGCTTAGATAAATAAACCTGTAATTTCTAAGTAAGAAAATATTAAATATGATCATCGAGTTTCTTCAATTTGTTCTTCATCCATAAAGTTATTGTTCCTACACTTGATATATGTCAATTATGTAGCATAATAATTAAATCAAGTTTTTGGTTGAAATAGTTATTACTGTATTTTTAAACTCCCAGCATAATTTCTATCTCAGCATAATTAGAATCAGTAAATAATAAAGCAATCAAATTAAATTAATTGTCCTTCATAGCAGATTAAAATCCCTCAATTCAGAAAAAGCTATATAGCCAATTGAAACAAAATTGTCCTGAAAGCCAAAAAAGATGAAAAGCATTTTAGTATGTTGATGAAATAACAAAAAAAATTCCTGCCATTCATTTGTCTCCTGCACATCCGCTAACTTACATATGATTTCATAGGAAAATATATCACTGAATTAATCCAAAGTAATTAATAATTTAATCAAAATTTGATTTAATCAATCATAAGTTAGTTCCAAAGTCCTATATATAATCGAAGGCTGCAAGTGATATTATATGCCACCAAAATATCATGCCAATAGCAAGCACATTTTAATTTAAAAGTTTTGATTCTAATATAACCAATGAAAGAATCCACTTCCTTGTTTTTGTACTCTAGAATGCTTGTAAAGAACTTCAGAGATGATCAACAATTCAATGATAATGTGATTTGGAACTTGTGGTTAGCATAATTTATGGGCTACCACAGACTAGTTTACATAGCTTTGGAGACTAAAACTTTGTAGAACCATATTTGTAACATACTCACTTTAGATTCTTTGGACTTCAGCAATAGTGGAAATTTTGTTTCAGATCAGTAGGACTTTTTTTTGAGAAAATGCTGGTGCAGAAATAGAATTTTATTTTGTGATATTAGAATTCAGGTAAATGAAACTGTCTTCAGATGATGGGAGAAAAGAGTATCAACTGTACTTAATCTCACAGATAAGTAAGAATCTAAGTGAGTATGTTACAAATGTGGTTCTACAAAGTTTTAGTCTCCAGAGCAGTTTTTCTCAACCTTGGCAGCTTGAAGATGTGTGGATTTCAACTCCCAGAATTCCCCAGCCAGCCAAAGGGTTCCCAAAAGAATGCAACTAGGTTCAGATCAATATGGCTGCACCTATATGAGTATCCTCTGTCTACCTGGGAAATTGGAGTTTGAGGGAGCCAGACTGATTCTTCTTCTAGCAGAAAAAGAGGGTTTGTGTCTTCCAGTATGGCTAAATATGTCACAAAAATTGTTCTGGCAATGAAAATTGCCCTTAAATCCATGGAGACTTTCTCATGAGATTAAATACCAGCAATGACATATCAATCCTACGTTATACTATGGCTATAAATTATGTCTGTAGCATCCCACTTTAGACACTTTAGTACTGTAGTAAAGAAAAAGAACAAAGAAGGTTTAGCACCCAAAAAACTAAAGCAGAAGGATTCCTAGCCAATTATTATTCTGCACATCTTAATTTTTTTATTTACAGGGACTTGTTTGAAAAGTGTGTACCTGTAAAGAGTAATTCTTTTAGCATACAATCATAGCTGGGGAAAGTACCCAAAATTATATTTAATGATAAGAGATGATGAGCCAATTTGCTCTTAAACTTTTCTTTTCCATTAAAGATTTCTATGGCCATACACAAAGAGAGGGAACCCACCCCCTTAGCAGCCCACCACACCTCGTCAAACATACCCATCTTACATACTATGCAAATATTTTTGTGGGTGCCTGTTTGAGCTCACCCCCCTCCCCAGACTTGCACAATTCGAAGGATGGAAGCTCTTTATGCAATGATTTCTATGCAAAATAAATAAAAATATAAAAACTGGCTAGATTCAGGAGAGCAGTTGGGAGCACAGGAAAAACATGGGAAGGATGAATTAATGCAGATGACTATTTTTTAAAAAATGTTCCCTTTTGTGGTGCAAGTTCTGTTTCCAAAATGGGGACAGTAGTTACCCTGGTCATGTTGACCTATATATCTCTTTGAAGGACATGTCGTTTCCTGTGTACATTATAGTGAGACTGAGGCGATGAAGAGGCTTAAATTTAAGAAAGTGATGGTCTTGTCAAAAGCTGCAATTTGGTGGATGCAGTACTATCTAGTAAGTACTGTAAAAATAAATGCATTAATTGTTTCTAAGTGGACACTCATATGACTACATAATGTCCATTTTTCCTTTTCCACTGATATGGCCATTTTGTCTTCTCATTGTCTGAATGGTCTGAATGACTAAGACAAGACAGTGGGCTTTCTAACCAGAGATTCCAACTGCAAAAGGCTTATGTACAAATCATGTTTGCATTAATTGTAGATTTTCTACCAAGAGTTCCTCTTCTGCCTTTAAAAGGTGGACACAGAAGAGGATGGTGTAGGCTTATTTAGGATTTCTGCCATGTGGCACTTTGAATACTGTCTGTCCCCTACCCACCTCATTTAGCAGGGTGGAAGTGCAACTTCCTTTAGCAACAGTTTCATTTATTTTAATTGCTTTCATTTGTATAATTTGATTTGGCTGGTTTGTCAGAGTTGATTGACGTTGATTGAGTTTGCATAGGACAGTTTGTGTGACCCGGTTCTCCTGGATTGTACCACTTCAAAAGATGGAGTGGTGGAAGGAATGTTCCCCAGGCTTGTAAAATTGCTATTCTCTCTGGCTTGAGTAACATGGTCAGGGCAGGGGAATTTTGGAAATAGATTAAAATAGGTCCTTGATTTTTCCTGATTATATTAGTAATATGCATGAGAATCTTAGCTAATAATATTTGTTAGGGCTTAGCAACCTGTCTGGACTTGATCTGTGTATTTGAATGCAAGCCCATATTATAAACTATTGTTTGTAGAAAACTAGCAAGTCAGGTAAAATAAGCTAATCTATAAGCTTGACATTGGTAAGGAAAGACAAAGTTCTTATTGCAGCCAAGAATTCTGTAGTCATCTTTGCATTCAAAACGGGGGCAGGCCCAGGAGAGTCATAATGTCTTTTGCAAGTAAATAATTGGCTCTGAATAAGTAGCTTGAGATAACATATTTGTAAAACTGATATGGATGAATCATAGTACCATTTAAAGATCAATATCACTTTCTATTATGTCATTTCTTTTCACTCTTCCTTTGCAGTATTTTCTTCCTTGACAAGATGAAAAAATACACATTCTGTATGAAAAATTATGTTAGCAACATAAACATTACCTTGCTTTTCCATTTCAAATATTGTCATTGGAATAATTTTCTTTCTCGTGGTCTTTTTGGTTGTTTTTGAGAAGTCATTGGTCACTTATGTGTCAACAGAAACATTTTGAGCCTTCTCAAAATGTTTGGATGTCTTTTAAATGAGGACATTTGTGGCTACTTAATTCACTATCACTGAGGCAAGAAAAGAAATAATTTTCATTAAAAAAAAAACTAATTATACCATGTAGTCTATTTGCAAGAAATGAAGCCAGGTTTGAGAGGGTTTTTTTTTTTTAAACTATTCCAAATCACGGAAAAAAGTAGATACTTTTCCAAAGGTAATAATCTGGAAATGTTAAATGTCAGTAATATTTTCCACATGTAAAATACTGTTATCGCTTCTGGCCCTCTACCACAATAGAAACGTACATTTGAATTCAAATATAAGCACAAAGTAAAAAATTATGAAAAACGTGACCTTTCTGAGATGTTTAGAAAATCAGTGAATTAAATGATGGCAGCATTTTTAATAAACCATTTTTGAACTTGCCACATCATGCTAATTTTTCCATTTTCCATATGCAAGAGACCCATTGCTGTCATAAAAATTTGCAGTTTCAAATGAGGAGGGTTGGATATTTAAGAATTTGAACGATGCCATCGGTCCTGAAGAAAGTTCTGCTAGTGTTTTCTCTGTCCTTTTGGTTTAGAGAAGAGATGTAAATGGAAGAAAAATGAGGAAAACTGGAATAGTACTAATGAATGAATCAGGAGGAGGTTCCAGTTACGGTGGATCTTCAGAGATGGTGGATCTTCGTATTGTTGAGTTCACAATGTCCAAATCATGGCTTTAATTGTGCCTTGAAAAGGAGTGAACATTCAACCTGTGCAATTTAATTTCTACTTGGATATTTGCATGTTTGTAAGTACAGACATATCAACAATATGTTTGTGAACTGCCTATCACTTATGAATGGATATCCATAAGTCTTCTTTTTGATCAGAGTTTGTCATTTTTGCCTCAGAATCTCATAAATAATTCCTCTGTGTGTGTACAGAGTGCCTTTCCTGCACTAATATGAATTGCCAATTTCCTGATTCTCCTCTTTCTTATAAAAAAAGGGAAGTGCAGCCTATATCAGGGGTGGGCCACCATGGGCCTTTTACAACCTGTGGATTTCAACTCCCAGAATTCCTGAGCCAGCCAGGAATTGAAGTCCATGGGATGTAAAGGGGTCATAGTTGCCCATCCCTGCCCTATATGATGAACCTGTAAGTTGTAAGGTTGGACAATCTGGGCTAAAATAATCATGTTTCGGTATATTCAGATGCTTTAAGTCTGGATGAATGTCACTCTTCTCCCCAAATTCCAATTTAAGATAATTACACAGAAAATGTGTGTCATACTAAACACATGGACAATAACAGCAGCAAATTATCCTCTTTTTACATAGATGGATAAATAAATGGGGAAGTGGCTAAAGCCTGAGCAAGAGTGAAAGTGTACACAAAAAGTAGCTATCATTTTCTAGAAATTTATCTTAGTCCAAATTTTGATCGCAAGGACAGGAATTTGCAAAGGAAAGGCATTCTGCACACATTCAGAAATATTCCCTTTTTTCCAGTGATCTTGCAAGAGAAAAAAGAATCAGATTTAACAATAGAGAAGCATCTACTTAAACAAAATAGCAATCAGCTCCAGGAAAGCCCTCATGTGAGTTGTATATATTCCTTTGTCCATTTTTGTTCTCAAAAATCATCAGCTAATTAGTCTGCAAGCAGCCTAATGGTTGAGGCCTAGAACTTTGAACAATATTTCCTACAATCGAAAACTTCTAGAGGAACCAGTCCAGTCCAAAACTCATTTTTTCCCACTTGAACTTCTTTTTATTTTCATCAGGGACAATGTTCAAACCAAGAGATGTCCTTCACAGTCACTGATATAACCCATGGTCCTCTTGCACAATCTTTCATTCACATCACTTGCAGCATTGAGATGGCATTGCAGCTGTTAAGTGGGTTTATAGTGCAAGGTGGAAACAGTGAGGAGAATTAACCAGTGGAGCAGCTTGCCTTCAGAAGTTGTGGGTGCTTCATCACTAGAAGCTTTCAAGAAGAGACTGGACAGCCACTTGTCAGAAATTTTTTTTAATTTTTTATTTTTTTTATTAAATTTCTATACCGCCCCTCTCCCGAAGGACTCGGGGCAGTGTACAGCCTTAAAATTTAAAAAACATATAAATATACAGAATTAAAATAATTAAAAATAAATTAAACCAATTAGGCCATAAAATCCCCATATAAAACCCAATATGTGCGAATCCTAAAAATTACACAATCCCCCTAAAACATTTTCACCTGGCTGGAGCCAGAGCTTCTATGCCAGGCTGGCCTGTTGAAAAAGGAAAGTTTTCAGTTCCCAACGGAAGGTGCGTAAGTCCGTCATCGTACGGAGTTCGAGGGGGAGCTCGTTCCATAGCGTGGAAGCTCCCACAGAGAAGGCTCTCCCCCTGGGGGTCGCCAGTCGACATTGTCTGGCCGACAGCACCCTGAGTAGGCCCTCTCTGTGGGAGCGTATTTGCTAGCAGTAAGCAGTCCTGTAAGTATCCGGGTCCGATGCCATGGAGCGCTTTAAAGGTGGTCACTAACACCTTGAACCGCACCCAGAAGACCACCGGCAACCAGTGCAGCTCGCGCAGGAGCGGTGTTACATGGGAGCGCCACGACGCTCCTGTCACTACCCGTGCGGCCGCATTCTGGGCCAGTTGGAGCCTCCGGGTGCACCTCAAGGGGAGCCCCATGTAGAGAGCATTACAGTAGTCCAGCCTGGAGGTAACGAAGGCATGAGTGACTGTGCGTAGCGAGTCCCGGTCTAGGAAGGGACGCAACTGGCGCACCAGGCGAACCTGATAGAACATCCTCCCGGCCACGGCCGCCAGATGGTCCTCTAAGGACAGCCGTGAATCCAGGATGACTCCCAAATTGTGAGCCCTTCCCGTGGGGGCCACTGTTTCGCCCCCCAATAGATAGTGATGGAGTCAATTGGCTATACCGGGACGACGGTAACCACAGCCACTCGGTCTTGGGTTGAGCTTGAGTCCGTTCTTCCCCATCCAGACCCGCACGGCCTCCAGGCACTGGGTCAGCATGGCAAGGGCATCATTGGGGTGGTTCGGCGTGGAAATGTACAGCTGAGTATCATCAGCGTACTGATGATATTCCACGCCAAAACCATGGATGATCTCACCCAGCGGCTTTACATAAATGTTGAACAGTAGAGGCGAAAGGACCAACCCCTGAGGTACCCCACATACGAGGGGTCTCGGGGTGGACCTCTGGCCCCCTGTCAACACAGACTGCATCCGGCCGGAGAGGAAGGAGGAGAACCACTGCAAAACAGTGCCTCCTATACCCAGCCCCTCCAACCGTTGCAGCATGATACCATGATCGATGGTATCAAAAGCCGCCGAGAGGTCCAATAGCACCAGAACAGAGGAACAACCCCTGTCTCGGGCCCGCCAGAGATCATCCACCAACGCGACCAATGCTGTTTCCGTGCTGTAGCCAGGCCTGAAGCCCGACTGGTGCGGATCCAGATATGACGATTCCTCCAGGTGCTGCGGGAACTGTCGGGCAACCATACTCTCAACAACCTTCGCAAGGAAGCGAAGGTTGGAGACGGGACGGTAGTTTGATAAAACAGCTGGATCCAGGACAGGCTTCTTGAGGAGGGGCCTCACCACCGCCTCTTTCAAGGTGGCAGGAAAAACACCCTCACTCAAGGAAGCATTGATAATTGCCTGGAACCAGCCTCGTACCACCTCCCGGGATGCCAGCACCAACCAGGAGGGGCACGGGTCCAATAAACATGTGGTCGCCCTAAGTCCCCCCAGCAACCTGTCCACGTCCTCGGGAGTCACGGGGTCAAACTCATCCCAGGTAACAATCTCAGGACCTGACTCCGCCTCTCCCACTGGACATACCTAGTTGAAGTCAAAGCCTTCCCGTATCTGAGCGATTTTATCATACAGATATTTTCCGAAATCCTCAGCTCTACCCTCTAAGGGGTCTCCTCTCACCTCCTGGTGAAGGAGGGAGCGGGTCACCCTAAACAGGGAGGCTGGGCGGTTATCTGATGACGCGATAAGAGCAGTGAGGTAGGAACATTTCTCTGCTCTTATCGCCGCTAGGTAGGACCTAATATGGTCTCTTACCAGTGTTCGGTCAGATTCGGCACGGCTCGACCTCCAACTGCTCTCTAGGCGTCTTTTCCGGCGTTTCATCTCTCTCAACCCCTCGTTATACCAAGGGGCCAATCAAGATCCACGCCGAATCAGAGGCCGCAAAGGCACAACTCGATCCAGAGCACCGGCAGCTGCCCTATTCCAAGCCGCCACCAGCTCTTCGACCGAGTCATGTATCAGAACCTCAGGAATTGGCCCAAGCTCTGCCTGGAACCGCTCGGGCTCCATCAGCCGCCTGGGGCGGTACCATCTCACCGGTTCCGCCTCCCTGCGGTGGGGTGCAACGGTCAGAAAGTCCAGGCGTAGGAGAGAGTGATCAGACCATGACAGGGGTTCAATGACTATATCCCCTATATTCTGACCACTCAGCCACTGTCCAGAGACAAAAACCAGGTCAAGCGTGTTCCCCCTTGTGTGTGTGGGGCCTTGAATTACCTGGGCCAGGTCCATGGCTGTCATGGAAGCCATGAACTCCCGAGCCTCCCCGGACGCCCCGCCCACGGACGGCAGGTTGAAGTCACCCATAACTATTAGCCTAGGGACCTCAACCACCACCGCGGCGATAACGTCCAGGAGCTTGGGCAGGGAGGTTGATACGTGGCAGGGAGCCAGTATAGGGTATAGGGTCTCCTACGTGAGCAGGGGGTTGGACTAGATGACCTACAAGGTCCCTTCCAACTCTGTTATTCTGTATTCTGTATAATGGATCTGTCCATGCATATTTTAATCTTTCATAGGTCTGCTTCTCCAGCTAGCACTTAATGGCTCAGTACCTCTGAATCCATGCATTTCTTGGTGTTGAGGCAGAACAGAAGTCTACTGTACTGATCTTTATTGTGTGTTTGAATGTGCTGCCAGAGACAAGGGGCTTCAGCCATCTGATAACATGTAAGATAGAGTCAAGCCTTCTAGGGCGCAAGAGCTGGCCATGAATGACTAAATTTTCCATACAAATCAATCTTTATGAATGTCTATCTAAGAATGGAAGGGTTTTGCTAAATTCCATCTCTTTGTTGCCAGATTAGCCCTAGCTTTCATTCTACCTGATGGATAACATTTTTGCCTAGTAGTAAATTAAACTCACAATCATAATCTGTACGTGTAGAAGTCAGGCTGTTTTTTAGCAAATGTTTTCCTTAGCTCTGTCAATCCCCTGCTACATCGAAAAAAAAACCCCTCTATTTGTGTGTCTGTGGAGGTGACTGACTGGCTGTGTCTGCTACAAGACAATCTCCTCCTCGCCTTTGCTAGAGGCCTTTAGATGCATTCCTACAAAGTGGCTAATAGGAGGTAGACAACTGCCCTGCTCTTGCAATGTTTAGGCGCAATGTGAAGTCTTAAAAAGGAGAAGGAAGAATAGAGAATATCTTCAGAAGAAATGTGTTGTGTTCTACCACTGTCTTTCCAGCAATGCTTCTCCCCAGTGTTGTATGAAATTAGGAGCAAGGGTGGGTAAAAAAGATAGAGGAAAGACGGGTGACTTTTGACTCAGGAAAGATTGGGTTTGGGTGGGTGGAGAGTGGAAATTTGATTTTTTGCCCCACTGCTGGTTTGGCAGTGAGGCTTAGATTTGGCAAATGTTGGTGCCAAAAGTTGTTGACGATGGGTGGGCTCAGGGACGATGGGGGAGGGACACAGAACTATTTTTTCAAAACAGATGTATTATAATGATTATAATTTTAAAAAACCGAAATTGATGCTATTTTTCATAAATCCCTTTTTCCCCGTCCAGTTGCCAGAGAAATATAAAAAAAAAAAAAGAACACTGTAACGGAGGCAAAAGGATTTCATGGGGGCAGTCAAGGGGAGGAGAATCATGAAGGATGCAGGTGGTGAAAGCACAGAGTGGTGTTCTTGTGCCAAATATATATACATGAGAAAGTTTTCTTTGTGATTTCCGCAGTATTTTTCTCCCAAATGAATTATTTCTTCTGCTCACAATGAGCAAAAATATTAAACCAGGTGAAGAGGACAAAAATGTTTTATAGTTTTTCTAATTCAAGAAAAAAAATGAAACTATTAACTTTTACTCCCTGAAAATATACAATTTAAATAATACTTATCTATGTTTCATCCCCTATCAGAAGCTTTAATACAGAAAGCTCTATTTTAATGCCTTGAAACTTGAATGTACATTTTACTTCTTTATTCAATGTAGGTGATACAGAATCCTCCAAAATAAGTTATGTTCCAATCATTCAATTTCCAGAAATGTCAACCTTTTTAAAAAGAAAGAATTTCTTTGATTATTCTAAAAAGAAATCGGGCAGGAAAAAATTAAATATGTCAAGGGGGAGAGTTAATTGGTACAATTAATGTTTTTTTCTTTTAGAGATGCAAATGTCTGCTTGATATCCCGTGGTATTTTCTTCCTTCACGTAGAATTGATGTGCCAAAAATGTTTAGAATACTTAAATGTGAAATTATTAATTCTTGGGGAGGGGGTTGGCGAGTCAAAGGAACAAAATTCAGGTCTGCATTAATGTATTGGATCCTCTGTTTTGTCCCCCTCATCCCATTATCTGTTTACCCCAACACAAAACATCACACCTAAACATACCCCAGTATCCATTCTTCTTCATCCTACAGAAGTACCATATTCATTTTTCTTTGCAAAACAGAATCTCATTTTGATGAGATTTAAAATCATATCATAATTTAAAGTGAAGATCATTTCAAATTCATATTGGTCATACTTATGGTGATTGACAAGGATGGCTTCCCCAAATGTATTTTAGTTTGGTGAAGATTATATGCTTTCCCCTTTTAGAGGATTACAAATTCCCTGCTAAATATTTAACTTGCTTAAATATCTGATTTGGATATGATCAAACAATGTTATTGTAGCAGTGGCTTTCAGGGGGAGTAGAATTATCACTTCAATAAAACTGTTTAACCTTCAGGGTGTCAGTTGAGCAATTTCCGTGTTGCTATACTGAAGTCTTTACCATCTATTCTCAGCTTCTATCAGCTTCTTGAGAAAACTTTCTAAGGCCTGAAATGTTATTCATGTTCATTTCACACACTCTCAAATCACTCCAGATTCCAAAGAGAGGTACAACATATTTTCTCTCCTGCATATTCCAGCTTGCCTTGAAGCTAAAAAAGAATGACCAGAATATCTTTTAAAAGGAAAAAAGAAAGGAGTTGATGGGATCCAGTTAGAATAGATTCAGTCCAATTCATTTCAAAGAATATACTTCCCAGAAGATACATCACAGAAGCAAGACATGTTTCATGTCTATCTTTTGTCACATTCAAACTGACTCAGTTTAGCTCCTTCTAAGAATCTACCCCATGTGTTTAGTATCATTGCCTGCAAGAGGCCTCTTAATAGCAACTTCTTGGTGTTCTCTGAGCTTGGCTGTTCACTTGCAGACATTTCATTACCCAACTAGGTAAGATCATCAGTGCATTGATGGTTCTTTTTTCATGGCTTCCCACAGGGAATTATAGTTCAAGGATAGCAAAGAGAGTCTAGAACAGACAAATTCAACTTCTTGGAGCTCCTTAGGAGAAGCCATGGCTCTTAACACATCACTGGCTTGGGTTTATGGTGCATTAATGTCTGGGTAACATGAATTATCCCAGTCATGGTTTCATAATCACTACTCAAACTTGGGGCAATACCCAGAGGTGTATAGCCTGTGCATTTACACACAGTTCAATGCATCTATGCAAAACCTGGGCTGATGACTCAAACATTTACCCACATAATATTGAATTACATCATCAGGACCTATTCACACTCTAATCTTAACCTTGGTTTTACAGAGCTTTGCTGTCATGGGATCTTTCAAAGAATTCTGGGAGTTACGACCTTTTAAGGATGCTAAGAGAGCTTTGTTTGAAATCTCCCATTTTCAAACCATAGGGACTACCATTGCCCGATTTCTCTAGAGAAAAGTAATTACTATTGAACCAGGCTTCAGTTCTCTGATGTTGACAATGCCCTTCTTCCACATATACACAGCCCAATAGAGATATGGACATGTATGTGTATCTGTATGTATACACAGAGTAAAAATCAAAGGGAATAGGAAGCTATCTTATATTGACTTTGTCTATCAATCCTTCTCAATCAGTGCTGTTGCCTTGAATGAGACCCAGAATTTGCAGCAAAAGGTTCTTTTCTCACCTTGCCTATAGCTGTAGGAAGTGAATCTGGACTCTCCTGCATCGCATTGTTGTGCTCAACTACTAAGCTCTGAGCTTCCCAACAGCAGACATGCTCAAAATGTAAATTATATAAGGGGGGATGCATATTCATACAATTCAGGCCCTCAGTTTCCTATTTTGCAACTGTTGTCAACCATTTAATGTTCCGGCTGCTGGGCTATAAGGACAGAAAGGCAGCCATTTGGGGCTGCACTTCAAGAGGTTTCTTTCGGCCCTCTTTCAAAGTCATTTATACAGCCTGTTCTTCGCCAAGCTCCGCACTTGCTCTCTTAATAGGAGAAATACCTCCAGGTCAATCTCATACAGAAAGCAATAAAATCAGTCCCCATCACCCGCCCCTCCAGATAACAGAGAAGCTTCCAGAACACAAATGTGAATTCACATGTTTTGCCTTGTGGTGACAGGGCACATGGGTCACCAATCCTTCAAAAGCCAGCTAATCCTCTTTCACCTTAACCAACTCTCTTCCTACTTCTCTCCCTCCGTTATAATTTAAAGTCAGAGAAATTACTCATTCTAAGTCAAAATTAGTCCATATTTTTCTACTTCCCTCTCATTCCAACAAACACATTTCCCTCTATCCAGGCAACCAACCAGTCCAAAATTTCATTCTCCATCAGTCCCTTCTAGTTTTCATAACAATGTTCTTTATCTTCTAGTTAATAAACATCAACATCTTAATCAAGATGAAATGTACCTGATAAGCAATAGTAAGAGATGCAGATGTCACTAATTTATAAAGGCAGGCCGTGATGGTAATGTATGGTAATTTACCATATTATTTCAGAAATACAGGTCATGATTTCTATCCATCCACACTAATATTCTCCTAGGCTTATCAATTTATGATCTCCAAATCCAGATATCGATGGATATGCAGGGCAGATCAACACTCATTTATGTTTCCACTATGCTCTTTTCCATTTTGCTTCATCATCCTGTGATTCCAGCATGAAGCAATAACCCATCTATTGTATAACGTATTTGGTGTACAAGATCCATTCTTCTTCTGCCGCCTTTCTGATTTTTCATCATCACCTTCTGTCCCTTCCCACCTGGATGCCTCATTGGTCTTGAACTTCAGTTTGCCCTGAGAGGGAGGAGAGATTAACCAGCAAAATCCAGACCTCTTGAAACAAGAAACCATTGGGCCACTTGGTTTTAACTGCTTGCCATCACCGATCCTTCCTTTCCTTTCATTGCCACTCAACTCTGGTGCTACAAGGGACTCCTGGATGAGGATTGGGGCTAGGTTCTTCTGAAAACTCCTTAAGATCTGGCCCTATTCCCATTCCTTTGCATCTCCCCTTGAGGGTCATTGAGAAGGAGGTGCAGTTCAGATTCTTGTTAATTTTGCGAAGATCTTTGTTATGTTCCTCATTGTTCTGTTCCACTCACTCTGCTTTCTCCCCTCTCAGCACACCATCCTCTCCTCCCATGTCTCCCATGTCCTCTGGTCTTCAATCTCTGGGACATACCGGTAGTAGTGTCTGCATGAGCTGACATGCCGAGGTTACCGCATGTAATAAAATTATTTCCCTTTCATTTAAAACTTTCAAAAAAAAAACAAAAAACAACCAACCACCAAATGCATTCAGAGTGTGATTCATTGGCTGAAGATGGGAGGGAGGGACACTGGGTTCACCCGATGGAACAACGAAGCTACTTTCCAACTCAAGTAACAAAACCTAAGCAGCTGGAATTGCCAACCATCTGTTTCTCCCACTTGTGTTGTCCACAGAGGAGAACATACTTTACTGTATCAGCCCTTTCTCTGGAACGTGGGCATTATCTTGGAGAGCGTTCTCTAGGAAGCCAAGAAAAAGGAGCAAAAGAGTTGGTGTCTACAAGGGTCATCATTAAAGCTTCTTGCCTTAGTGATGATGCTCAGGCTACCCCCAGGAAGAGGCTGAATATTATGAGCACAGTTGAAACAAATGCTATTAGAAGGAAAGGCCCTTAAGCCTTTTTTTTTTTCAGTAGGATTATAAGATGGAGTTGGACTGCACTTGCTATGAGTCTTGAAGCCCTTCTGGGCAAGGGAAAAATGTTTGTTATGTGCTGTTACATCAGTTACCAATTCAGTATCTATGGCATTATACAAATCTTAATGAAAACAGTTTTGCTGCTAGGCAGACCAAATTGTGTTTTGGGGGGGGGGCTGTAAGGAAAACAAAAGGGGAAAGGGCAGCTCTGTTCCTTTCCTCCTTTTTTTGATCTGGCCAGATTGGCAAACTATGATGGAAGGTTTTCCTATCCCAGTTTGCAAGGCGAGTGCAAAGCTTGGCTTGCCAGTGAAGCCAGCCAACTCATACCAGGAGAACTGAGCCAGACGTGAAAAACAGGACATTTGAGAAAAGAGACTTTCCATAAGACTACTGTATATGTTCTCCAAGGCTACAGCAAAAGAGATTCAAGCTGACCTACTCTCATTTCAGCACTACTGACTTTAAAATGCAGAGGATGCCCCGGGAGACAATCAGTGCCCCTTCCTGACCCTAAATAGAAAAACACAAAAAGCAGCATCCAGTTATTGTTGCCCTCCTCCCTCTCTTTTGATTGGCATTTAAAAGGTCTGAGGTTTCACATTCAGAATCAGCAGCAAAGCTACTAAGGTGGCATTTCTAGGCCCCTTTTATTAAAACAGCAAGGGGGTAAATCCCATGAAACTATAATAGTTTAACCTCTGTGGGGAAAAGACGAAGTCCAGGAGCAGATAGAGCAGATAGTTCTTGACAATGCGAAATGCCCCATCTCCAAGAGTCACAGAATTTCAGCACTTTTACTAGGAAACTGAAATGGTGATATTAGCAGTTGAACAGCAAGTGAACTGGGAAATCATTTGGCTCCAGTATGAAGGAAAGATGATGTTATGCAGCTACAAGAGCACAGACACAATCTGGGAACAGCGCAAATGCCATATGCGAATGTGCTTTGAGTCTGGAACATATAACATTACCTCTGAGTTATCAACAGCTCTGCCTTTCTTATGGTTGGATTTTTCTCCACTGTAACGTCTCAGAAATGTCACTAGTATTTAGATCAGTGTTTCTCAAGCTTTAAGATGTCTGGACTTCAACTCCCAGAATTCCCTAGCCAGCCTTGCTAGGAGTTGAAGTCCACACATCTTAAAGTTGAGAAACACTGATCTAGAATTGACAATACTTGGTTCAAACAATGAGCAAGAACCCCAGCTCATGTATAAATGAATGGAGACCAAGCTGGCTTGTTAGAAAGGATTCCAACATATTTCGACACCACCAACATTTTCCAGGTACAATTAAAATTTCAGTGAAGCTTTCCGTCCTTGTTTCCACACAGCATTTGTCATACAGGTAGTTCTTGACTTACAACAGTTCACTTAGTGACCATTCAAAGTTACAAGGGTACTGAAAACAGAGACTTACGACTTTTCACACTTGCAACCATTGCAGCATTTCCATGGTCACATGATCAGAATTCAGAAGCAGGGCAACTAACTCGTATTTATGACACGTGGTCGCCTTTTGCGACCCTCTGACAAGTAAAGTCAATGGATCTCACATTATCCCCTGTGCCCTTGGACTGAGAATAGTCCAATTTTGCATTCTGACCCAGGCAGCCTGGCTGGTTTACCAAAAAATCCCAGAAAGAAGCTTGTCCGGATTGAGAAAGGAGGAGTGTGAGTTTTAACCACTTGACACAACTCACACACACACACACCCCTCTTTTCTTGCACAGGGGAGGGAGGGAGACAAAGGGAGCAAGTCGGTCAGATGGCTACGTCTGTGCTCTCTTTTTACCTAAGGGAGCGCAGGCAACCATCTGGCAAAATTCCCTCCTCTTTCTCTGGGCAAGCTGCACGGCAGAGGGAGAGCAAATGTGTGCCCTCCCCATCATCGCTTGGGCAAACCTGCTAATCATGACTTTACTCTAGTTTAATTGCTTGAAAAGATGGTACCACCCATATACCTCACTAGGAGTGATGCCTGCAGGAAAATGCTAAGCAGGCCTGAAAAACTGCACACGTGTATTTTTAGCGATACCATCCTACCCCTAAATTTGAGAGGTCTACGAACGGCAGAATTTGGAGAGCTCCTCGCAAGACTTTAGATCTGAATTGTCACCAAATAGGGGCAGAACATGGTCCTACTTAGATTGTAAAAAAACAACCCTTAGCCATGGATGGATGGTTATGAACTCAATAAACCTCCTCTGTGGAGATTATGACAGAGGTTGTCAAGAAGCTAGCAGGCCATAACACATGTCTGGAGGGAATGAATAGCTTTTCATCAGTTATGATTTGAGCAAACTACAAATAGCTCTTACCTCATCTCGATGTCACTTTCAGCCTACTGATTGCACATAATTGTGTGCACCATATAGCTTGATTGCCGATCTGTGCAATGAAAAAAAGCCAGAAAGCTTTCTTACTAGTGTTTTCTTTGACTCGCATAGAAAGCTACTAAGACATTTTGCATCTCACATTACTAATATTCTTTCAAGGAATATTCTATTCCAATTATTCCTGCTGTTGGAAACGTGATTAAAATACCAACAAAATTGGATTGGTAAGAAAAAGAGTTTATTCTGCAGAAAATAGAAAAGCGGTTTGCAACCCAGAGACCACACCAAAATATTCAAACACATAACATTATATACACCCCTATTGCGACGCCCCCATCTCCTCCCCTTAGGTCCCATTTGAGAGGACTTCCCTCTCTCATCCTTTTGTCTTGTTAAGTGTGTCTGCTAGCCAAGCCTCCTGGAATCTACCGGTAGTGCCTATGTGCAAGGCTTGTCTATTGTCTAATCTTTCTATTGTTAATCAATTGTGACCGTTTTATTTTTAAACTTCTCCGTTTCTCACAAATCCACCCTTTCTATTTTTTATACTAATTTAAAAATAAAATTTTTCTTTAAATGGTTTTAAACTTTCCCAGATCTCCTCAGCATTCTCAAAGTCAAGTATTGTAGCATGTCCAGTCACCTTGTTTAACATCAGCATTCCTATGGGGCTAGCTTTTGCTTGGGGCAGAGAGATAGATTTGGGGCCAGGTTTGGTTTTTTTTTAAAAAAAATCCTTTTGAGGAAAAATATATTTTTCTGCCCTTTTAATATTTCCTTCTCTGGGCTAACTTCCTTCAATATCCCCGCTTTGTGCCTTAAGTGTGAGAATGTCACATTTATTGGCACAACATTAAAATTGATCTGGTCAGGGAGACTTGGTAGGCAAGCTTTTAAACTGTTAAGCCAAAAAATAATTAAAACATTAATGGAGGCAGCAGAAAAAGATCCCTTTAGTGGCTCCCAAAAGGGGAGCTTGCACCCATAAAGTTCTAAAAGTCAGGGCAAGAATTTTGTTAGGTGGAAAAGAAATTTATAGTGTCCAATATTCTGTGCCAATCATTTCCAAATATTGGATGTCACCTTTAGCTTCCAGTCAGGTTTGCATACCTCCCAAAAGTCTTCACAGCCATGGTTTTCCTTAGTACATGACCACTGGCTGCCCATTTTCAAGGGTTGTTTCCTGCCTTAGCTCTTAGTTCAGTGCATCCAGGTTTGTAATGTCCAATTGAGGTTAGCCAATATGCCAGGCTATTAATTTTTTCTTTAAATTGCACATAATGAGCTCTAGGAATCCCAATCTGAGCTCACCAGTGCAAGATATTCAGGGCTGAGGTTTGGGGATCTTTCCTGTTGCTTCCTTAGTCAGGGCATAAGAATTGCAAACCACCTGAGGGGGCCTAGTTCCCTCCCCCTTGGAATTTTCAGGAAGTTGGGCTTGCAAAGCTTTGGTGCAATAGAGCAAAAATCAGCGGGGGGGGGACTTTACTAAAGGTAGGTGGAGGGGATAGACTCTGAATGGTGTGAATGGGGTGTGTGTGTGTGTGTGCAACTATTTCTACAAAACAGGCAATACAAACATTCTGGATAAATTTTCCCTCCCACCAGATAGAAGTCCAAGGTGTTCAGTACTTGTTCTGCCAACTATTCCCAAATGCCATCTCTCCATTAATACATTCAACTGGCTTGTTACAATACAAATGGGGCAAGAAAGAAAAGTTTACAGTGGGTTTCCACCCTCCCCCCCCACAGTCTAATTTTCTCTTGTGAGGCTTCATATGGCACCAGTGGCTCCAGGACTCCTTCCTTCTGCAGCTCTCACAGGCATCTGGAAAATGGTAGGACTTGGGAAGATGTTCCACTCAGATTGCATGGTGGCTTTTTAGTGGATGGCTGGATTCAAAACCCAATTCCAAGGCTCAAATGGATGGAGGCAGCATCTGGGTCTGTGTGTTCTGCTTCCAAAGGTTTGGGGGAGGATTGCAGGGCTGAAAGATACAAGAACAAGGACTCCCCCCACTTTCTGGGTGGACTCTCCCAGGAGAGGCAGACAAAGGGTATGGAGAACAAAGGGCAAGAAAGAAATTAGAAAGGGGGGTAGCTTGCAGGCAGTTTGAAAAGGCATTTAATACTGCAGTTATTAGAGAAAAACAGATAGACAAGTCACAGGTTTGAGGACAGGAAGAAACTGGATTCTGGTAAGAGAACAACAAAATGACTGTTTCACTTTTGAACTTGAACATTTGCAACATGTTAAGGACAAGAACTTGCAACTTGAGAGGAAGGTAAAAAAAATGCTAGGCAACTTGAGAATGCTGAAAACTCCAAATAATTTTAAAAGCCTAATATTTTAATATGTGCAACTTGCCAGGGGCAGGAGAATCTGCCTTTAACATTTATTCCAAAATAGACCACATTATTTTAGAGATTGGAAAATGCTTATTTGTTTCAGAAAAGTTTCGCTGTAGTTTCACCAATTAGTGATAGGGTAAGAAAAGTAACTTAAGAAATTATTTCCCCAAACAAGCAGACTTGAACTTCAAAAGGCTCTTGTAGATCAGGAAAAGGGATAGATAGATAAAACCCATTTAAAACACAAACTCATTTACAACACGTTGCAGAATGATTTTCCAGAACTTGGGGCAGGAACCCAGCAGGCAAGACACCTCCTCCTCACTCCAATAAAATAATTCAACACTGGATTCCCCCTGGAACAGAATTAACACCTTTTAGACAGAATTGAGAAGGAAATTCACCCAACAACAGACACTGACCAAAAAAAAAATCAGAAAAGACAAATTTAAACTCACCAATCAGGAATGACAATTTTGGAAACCATGAAAGGGTATAAGAACTCAACTAACGTATGTAGGAAGCACATGACAATAGTAATGGGGGACTTTAATTACTCTGACATCAACTGGGAGACAAACTCTGCACTAAGTGGAAGATCAAACAGATTCCTGACGAAACTTGCAGACAGCTTTGTTTCTCAAAAGTAGAAAAAGGAACTAGGGGATTAGTGATATTGGATCTAATTCTCACTAGCAGAGACAAAATGATAAAAGGTGTTGAAGCCACAGGAACCTTGGGGGGGTGATCATGCAATATTGGAATTCAACATTATGAGAGCACAAGCAATAGAACACGGTCAAACTGGAGTCTTAGATTTTAAGAGAGCTAATTTCAATAAACTTGAGAGGGCTTGGGAGGGATTCCATGGATGAGAATCTACAAGAGGAAACAACTCAAGAAGTGTTGCGAAAGTGTGTCCGTGGCGTCCCGGCAACCATGATTAATGACAGAGACCTAAGTTTGTCTCGGGATGGAAGCCCCGGCAGAAGCCAGGCCTCCCCTTTTATTACACATCAAAGGTCTCTTCCCACAAATTGTCACCTTACTGATTTACAGCCAATTACATTACACAGATAGTTAAAACATACACTTGAAAGCATGACGTCTTTTTCAAGAAACGAAACTTTTCCCTGCTTTCTCTTCCACCCCCCTAGTACAGCTGTCAGCTGACAGCCTGTAAGGGGGGGGGAAAGGGAAGCCCATCCAGGCAGAGAAGGATTTCTTAAAGGAGAAATGGACATTTATCACAACATCTCATCCATTTTGGTTTTTGTTTAGAAGCAAAGGCTTTCAGTCCATGTATTCGATTTCATCCAACTGAGGTGGCTGTTTATCCATTGGCATCCGCTCGAATCCTTGTTGACTAATGTTCACTTGTTGAGACAATTTTTTCTTTGGTATAAAAGATTTCATCATAGCAAAAATACCAGGCAAGCATTGTATATAAAAGCATCCACAATGGAATAATATAACAATACAAAATAATACTTATCAAATTTCTTAACCATTGAAAATTTGGTAACCAAAACCAGAATGCATTCCAAATATCCCCAATGCTTATGATCTCCGGATATTGGTGGAGGGATTCGTCCTTGTTCTTCATTAAGCATTTCAACGGCCATCACTGTCATTGGCTGCAGTCCAATTCCGTGTGCCATTAAAATAGCTACAAACCCAATACACTTGCATTGTATTCTCCATCCTCACATTGTTCATACACTTTGTTATTACTTTGATCACAATGATCAGGCATATTAAAGGTGATATTACAAGAGAGATATATACTTAAAAGAATAATTTCCTTAGAAAAATTAAAACACACTATTACAAAATCTACATAATAAAACCTAAGTGGCAGCATATAATGTCCTGCCTCATTAATATGTACAAAACTTTCGCTGGCTCCAGTGTTGTTCAAAGGAAGTCCAACTAAAGAAAGTCCTTGACTGGCATCCGATGGTGACATCATACACATCCAGCAGTCAGTATGGTTTGTTAAGGCACTAACTTTTTATTGTCCTTCCAAAATTATTGTCCGTCCACTTTGGGCTCACCAGAGTCTTTGCAATCTTCATGTTGCACCGCAGCATATCCACGACCCCAGGTAATAAGTTCAGCTGGTCCTTTCCATTGGGGGTCTGGTAGTTTATGATACCAAACTAGCGGTCGAACCGTGGTTGCTGCGTCTGGAAGGGGAGAAAAATGCCTGCTCGCAGCTGTATTAGGTGTTGTGCCAGGTGGTTTAGAAAATTGAGAGTATATAAAGCCAAATTAAGATGATTTTGCACTCCAGGTAGTCCGGGGGTATTTTCCCCATTTTTTTGTTTTTAATTTGTCAAGCATGTGCTTAAGAGTGGAATTGGCCCGTTCCACTACTGTTTGCCCCTGTGAATTGTAAGGAATGCCGAATTTATGAATAATGTCCCACCGATTGCAGAACTGAGCAAAGGCGTGACTACAATATGCAGGTCCACTATCAGTTTTTAATTCTTTAGGAGTACCCAGAGTGCTAAAAGTTCGAATTCAATGATTGATGACATGTTTAGTTGCCTCTCCACGCTGTGGAGTAGCAAGGATGAACCCAGAATATGTATCAATAGTCACATGTATATATTTCCATGGACTAAAAGATGCATATTGGGTAACGTCCATTTGCCAAATTTGACATGCCTCAAGTCTGGCGCCATCGTGTGGCCACAATGTGTAATTTCAGCCAAAGTCATAGCTGGAGTGAAAACAATTTTCTGAAGGCTCATTAGATTGAGTAATTGCCACTGTGGGTGGTCGATCAAAAATCACATTCAAATGCACAGGGTGATTGTCAACACCGATCAGTCCACTGGGTGTTGAGGGCTGTTTGGACTTTCTCCTCCTCCTGGGTCAGTTTTCTCATGAATGCTTCAGGCTTGAATTCTAATTTTAATTGTAATGCCATGAGAGCATCTCGCCCTAATAGGTTTACTCCAGCCTCAGGAATATATAACATTTCAATATTAATTTTCTGTCCCCCATCTTTTACTCTAATTTCTAGGGGATTGATTTTGGGGACTTGAAATCCTTCCCCCTTCACCCCAGGAACTCTGATCACTTGCCCACTTAATTTCATTTCCGGGGTTAGTACAGAAACGGAGGTTCGGGCTGCTCCTGTATCTATTAGAAATACTAATTCTTCGTTGCTGGGTCCCACTAATAAATTTATCAAGGGCTCTCCGTGGGATTTTCCCCAATATTGATCCTCCTTCTTAGATATTTTTTTATTAGTGTGTCCTGCACACAGACATAAAAACATAAAAAACAACAAAAAACCAACTCCACACAGACAAAAAAATCTGAGTTACTGAAATAGTTTTGTATCAAACTCTAGTATCAACTCTTTTGCTTTTTATATAAATTTAGTCAAATTCTAATTTAATCAGATTCCATTCAGATGGAAACAAATTTCCATTAAGTAGGTGGATTTAACATTCCCATCCACCCCTCCTTCCTCAAACCAGAATTCTAAACAAAAAAGTAGTTAAAAAGATCAAACCCCCCCTTTCTTTCTGTCTCTCTTTCTCTTGCTCTTAAAGCAACACAGCCAGAAAAAGCAGGGGGTTTTGTGCCTGCAGACAGAAGTTGAAAATGCATCCTGCCTGAGCAGGGGGTTGTATTATATGACCTCCAAGGTTCCTTCCAACTTTATTATTCCTGTTAACTTTGGGCTGTTCTTAAGAGTATATATAGAGAGAAAGGGAGGGGGGGAAACAAACAAACAAACAATCTTTCTTCACTCTTTTTGTTGGCCAGACAAACAAAGTGAAAATATTTCCTTTTGGTAGCTTGTCACATTTACCTCACACACAAAAACTTTGACACACATATACATACCAAGACAAGGAAAAGAGAACAGAAAAGAAAACAGAACTTTTAGTTCCACACATCCTGGTCATTCCCACCACAAATCTCAGCTAACTCGAATGAGAGAAGGCAAGAATCTTAAACATACCATGTGATTGTACAGAAAGATAGAGAGAGAAAAAGAGAATCACTACTTCTTATTTTTCTTTTAGGTACCTTTATTTAGCCAATTCCATTTTCCTAACTTTGCTGTGCTTACAGGAGGACCTAACCAGCTGGTTACTCAAATCCAATTCTTTCATTCACCCATTCCATTCCATTTGCACACAGCCTTTCCCTTTTCCCTAACAAAAGGTCCTGCGCTCTGGCGAAACCCGCATGCTTTCCAGGTTCTGATACTCCAACAGATCCTTTCTGCAGCTAGGAAAGACCAGAAGGAGCAAAATCCAATTGTGATTGGAAAAAAAAAAAAGGTCTTCGCACTCACACAGAGACATACACACATTTCTCTCATTCCCCTTCTTTCCAAAGCAGTCCTTGAGCTTAAACCCAAAACTCCTTTTTTTTTACCCTGGCTACAGACACAAAGGGTCTGTGCCAGCAAGATGGGTTTATATTTCCTTTTCCTGTTTGGGGCTACTCAATTTTCTCATCCCCACCCCCACATAAGAAGCAGCACAAATTTACCATATCTTCTTTTGTTAAATTTAACTTAGTAATCAGCTTGTTTTATGTTGGTTTCCCCCAGTTTTCTAACAATTTTCCTAATGGGCTGTGGGGATCTATTTTTAGTTTTGGATTTTTCCTAACCTTTTTCACACACTTCCTCCCCTGGGACCCTCCTGAATTACCCATGGTTGGTTTACCACACAATTTTGTTGTCCTTACCAATCTAATGAGACCACAGTTCGCTTCACCAAGCCTCTTTCTCCTTCACTCCGCCTTGCCAGTCCAAACCCTCGGGACATCCACAGCTTGTGTATGTCTTGCCAGTCCTGTGGACCCTCGGGGCGTCTTACACACACCTCTCATAGATCTCAGACTCAAACTGTGCTACCCAACTGCCCTCGACTGCCTAGGTTTTATTCCTTGGTTTACCCCAAGTTTTTACTCACCTAGGTTCGTGCACGAAGTTGCCCAGTCCTTGTCCTGGTAATTCTCTGGTCCCCTCTCCTTTCTTACCAATCACTATTTGGTCCGTGGGCCTGGCTCTGTTTTGCTTCCTCGACCTGCGACTGCAACTTTGGACCATTGAAATCAATGGGGCATGCCTTCCTCAGTTGACCTCACCTCCCGAAGATGCAGGAACAGATGCCCAAGGCCCCAAGTTTGGGCAGCCAATTTGTTGGAAACGTGATTAAAATACCAACAAAATTGGATTGGTAAGAAAAAGAGTTTATTCTGCAGAAAATAGAAAAGTGGTTTGCAAAGCGCGGTGGATCCTGGTGAGAGACTTCAACAGGAAGTTCTAAACCCAGAGACCACACCAAAATATTCAAACACATAACATTATATACACCCCTATTGCGACGCCCCCATCTCCTCCCCTTAGGTCCCATTTGAGAGGACTTCCCTCTCTCATCCTTTTGTCTTGTTAAGTGTGTCTGCTAGCCAAGCCTCCTGGAATCTAGTGCCTACGTGCAAGGCTTGGCTATTGTCTAATCTTTCTATTGTTAATCAATTGTGACCGTTTTATTTTTAAACTTCTCCATTTCTCACACTGCCTTTGTTACCCTGCAACCTGTCTGTATCTCTGCAACTACTTGTTCCTGCTTCTTACTGATCAGGGACCACTAAACCTCCTGCCCATCAGAGGCTATACTCATATAATACATGATAAGTTGTTTTAATTGGTGTGATTCCTTTTCACCACATCACAGACTTTGCAGATACATCATTTGATGAAAATATGGAAGAGTCTTTGGATACATCTGCATGTCCCACTAACTTCCGTTTGAGGTTGCCTGGATAACCGTTCTTGAAGGACATGGCCTAACTGACATAAAATTCCTTTCAGCCCCACCCCTCAGAGAAGGATAACTAACTTTATATTTTTCTAAGCTGAAATTCAAGTGTTCTTTCCATCTCCTCCCAACACAGGCCTTACTACAGGTAGTCCTCGACTTATGATCCAAATGTTGAGCCCAACATTTCTGTTGTTAAGTGAAACATTTGCCAAGTGAGGTTTGCCCCATTTTACGACTTTTCTGGCCACCGTTAAGTTAGTAACACAGTTTGTTAAATGAATCTGGCTTGTCCATTGACTTTGCTTGTCAGAAGGTCACGGAAGGTGGTCGCGTGACCCCAGGACACCCTGCAGCCATCATAAATATGAGTCAGTTCCCAAGCATCTGAATTTTGATCATGTGACCGTGGGGATGCTGCAGTGGTTATAGGTGTGAAAAATTGGCAAAAACTTTGGGATCAAAACATTAAATTTACTAAAGCAGCTGCATATAAGGAAAACTTATATAAAATGTTTTATAGATGGCATATGACACCAGTTAGATTAGAGAAAATCTTTAAAAACATATCAAATATTTGTTGGAAATGTAAACAAAAACCAGGCACTTACTATCATCTCTGGTGGATATGCCCTAACGCTAAGAAATTTTGGTTTAAGATCCATATGTGGTTAGAAAAGATGATTAAAATTAAGATGGAATTTAAACCGGAACTGTGTTTGCTAGGAATATTAGGATCTAATTATGGAAAAGAGAATGAGTACTTAATATTACACATATTAACAGCTGCGAGAATAGCATTTGCCCAATTTTGGAAAAATAAA
Organism: Bothrops alternatus; assembly: GCA_034064705.1. Classification (NCBI taxonomy): domain Eukaryota; kingdom Metazoa; phylum Chordata; class Lepidosauria; order Squamata; family Viperidae; genus Bothrops; species Bothrops alternatus. The sequence goes on along the minus strand of JARGCV010000148.1, from coordinate 609,784 downwards.
AATCTACCATCTGACCAGATTATAATAAGAAAAATACTTGAATGTGCAGAAATGGACAGATTAACTTTAGAAATGAAAGAGAAAGAAGACTCAATCTATTTTAAAACATGGGATAAATTTTACCAATGGTTAGCAACACGATAGAATGAGAAAAGGTTATGAAACTTAATGGGATAAGTGATATTTTGTATTTAAATTTCATGTTTATTCCTATGAATTTTTCTTTCTTTTATTTGTGATTTTAACAATAAGTAATCATAACCAATAAGTAATATATTAATGTGTTAAAGTTATTACAATTAATTAGTAATATATACTAGTAATATTATATTAAGTATTGCTATTTTATATTAATTATTATGACTGAATACGTATACCCGGACGGGTTTACTTGCTGAAGCGTTGACTTATTGTGGGGGACATCCCCACTACTGTATCTATCCCTTCCCCTGGTCTAACCTTTTTTGTTTGTCACCCCTTGTTATACCCTTATTGACCCCACTTCCCCTTTATCCTTATAAAATCTAATAAAATATTTATATATATAAAAAAATTAGTAACACAGTTTGTTAAGTGAATCTGGCTTACCCATTGACTTTGCTTGTCAGAAAGTCACGGAAGGTGATTGCGTGCCAGGACACCCTACAGCCATCATAAATATGAGTCAGTTCCCAAGCATCTGAATTTTGATCACGTGACTGTGGGGATGATGCAATGGTTATAGGTGTGAAAAATGGTCACAAGTCACTTTTTTCAATCCCGTTGTTAACTTTGAATGGTCACTAAATCAACTGTTGTAAGTTGAGGACTACCTGTATTTGCATGATGTGTGGCACATAATAACTAGGTTTCTGGTGAGACAAGGCTAAGATCTGTCCAGTTCATATTAACTACTTTCAGCTGTTCCAGCCAGACTTGAGCTGTGGTGGCGCAGTGGTTAGAATGCAGTACTGCAGGCTACTTCTGTTGACTGTCAGCTGCCTGCAGTTCGATCCTGACCAGCTCAAGACTGACTCAGCCTTCCATCCTTTCGAGGTTGGTAAAACGAGGATCCAGATGATTGGGGCAATAGGCTGACTCTGTAAACTGCTTAGAGAGGACTGTAAAGCACTGTGAAGCAGTATAGAAGTCTGTGCTATTGCTACTTACTTCTACTCTCCTAGAATCTATTAATGCCTAAATTGACACCATTCATAGATGTCTCCCCTTTGCTTTGAACAAGTGGGCTTTGGTTTTCTTGCCATTCATGCTTTCTCCGCCATTCCCCTGGCACTACACTACACTCTGAACCAGGTACAAATGACCATTTAAAGTTGTAGCCAACAACGTGTTGGCCATTGCCCAAAGGAGCCAACTGGTCAAAGCAAGACAGTCCACCTGTATTGGCTAGTGTTGCACCTCCTGCAGGGCGGAGATACAAGTGCTTCTCGGGTAAGTCTGCAGGCGGAGATGGTAAGACTACTTAAAGGTCCCTTTGACCAACCAGCGATGCATCCTCAGATGGCATCTTTGTGTGATGGAAGGCAAATTTGTTGTCTCTTCTTGTTCCTGAGCCAGCTTGTTTTATGCCTTAATGAATCGGCACCCCTGTTAAATGGACTCTGTGTCCTTTCAAGGAGCCCTGATGGGATTTTGATGCCTCAGTGGTTAGCAAAGAGGCTGGCAGGAAGAGAGAACTGACTGCTTTCCAATTCCCTATCTCTGTGCCAGAGATGCTCCCTCAGCACCGGCCTGGACAAGGATGCTGGCCAAGAAAAGAGAAGACAGATTGTGGGGGAAACAGCGAGGATGAGGGGGGCAGATGGAATGGATGCCCTCCAAGGAAGGGAAATGCAATAGTTGTTATTGACCAGACTTAACTATTTATGGGTGACTAAGAACATGTGCACACATGTAAACAAGATATTTAAAGGTCCCTGAAGTGACTTTACTTTCACTGACAACTGTCAAGCAGGGGACTCTTAGCTAGTCCGTGAAGACATCGGAATGGTGGCCACACTGAAGTAACGTATTCTATTAATTAATTTACTGTACAAAATTAAAGTTAATCCCACCTTGATTCCCTTTGAAATAAGATTTCAAGAGTCTGTTACCAGTGCCTATATCAATAAAATAAGAGTTCCAGGATTTCTTGTAGACTCCAATTTCAGACTTGTCTACTTTTGGAGGGCTGACCACAGTGTAGACCAGTGTTTCTCTTGGCAATTTAAGGGACATGGACTTCAATTCCCAGAACTCCCTAGCCAGTGCTTGCTGAGGAATTCTGGGAGTCAATGTCCATATATTAATTAAAGCTGCCAAGGTTGACAAACACTGGTCTAGAAAGCCTGACAATGTTTTGACTTCCTTTCCTCTTATATCTAAGAAAGTCATTTTTTAGTCTGTTGTGTTATCTTGCCTTTCTGGGCTCATTTAATGTTTCCCCAATGGTCTTTGCATTCTTTCTCCAAGGAATTCCTGAAGTTCTCAACACGAGCCCACCAGCTCATATATCTAACCGAGGGACAGAGGAAAGCATAGAAATAAAACAGCACTGAGCCCCCTTTTGTCCTACTTTATCAGTATCCCTTGGATTAAAAATAACATCTGAATGGTGGTGGGGAGCTTGAAAGCTATCTGCTCCTTTTAGAAAGTACTATATGGTTGAACTATATTCCATCAGAAACTCCTGAGCTCTACCAAAACCAGATGCTAATAGGCCCAAATGCCCAACAAAGTGTGAAAGTCAAGAACATTTGTCCATCAGCAGGGGCCAAACCACTGTGCACAAGTGCTCAGAGCAGAAGAGTCATTCCCTACAGCACATATGATACTTTTGTCCACTGTAGCTGCTTATTAAACAGGTGGCCTCTCAAATTAGTCCCTTTTGTGCGATGAGCTTGTTTTGGTTATCCAATACATTATCATATGACAAAAAGAGACAGATTCCAATTTACATGCTCATAATCCAACTTCAGACTACTTTTCCAGCCTCTCACAGAATGCCAGATGAGACATAAAGAGGCAACTGTTTGTCATGGGGACGGCAAAGTATTATTGAAAATAAAACTGTAGAGTGTAGGGAATTAAAATCTCTTTCCTCCCCTCAGATGCAGCTTATTGTGCTCTGGTTCTTAGAGCAGCGGTTCTCAAGCTATGGGTCGCGACCCCATTTGGGGTCGAACGACCATTTCGCGGGGGTCGCCGTACACCGCGGTCCGCCATTTTTTTTGCCCGTCACGCACGCACCGTGTATGCGCGGTTCGGCCCGTCGCGCGCGCGCCGCGCATGCACGGATCAGCCCGTCGCACCGTGCGTGCACACCGTGGGTTGGGGTCGGGGTCGCGCCGCGCATGGGCAGCGCAAGTGGGGTCTCAACCTGAAAAAGGTTGAGAACCGCTGTCTTAGAGTAACATTTTTGTTCATTTCAGTAGATTGAACGAGGCTTACCTGGAGAAAATCACTTAGATCTGGGCTCCCAGTATCTATTGCAAAAATCTAGAGGCTCACTAGATGCCAGTAAAGAGATATTGAACACTCTATCCCTTTTCTGCCCTCTAGTGGTCACCCAAAATGTTTGCAAGCCAGTAGTGCTAGTTCTACTTAAGAACAATGAGATACAATTGCTAGGCACCTTTTAATAACATTAATGACCTCCATCCCTAAATAGCTTTGTTTTCCAACTGAATAAGACAGAGATAAAAGCTATAGAAGAGCGACAGAATAATAATTCTTGTAAACAAAAAGATTAACATTCAGTAAGGAAGGACTCACTGGAGAAGAGCCTAATGCTGGTAAAGATTGAGGGCAATAGAAGAAAGGGATGACAGAGAATGAGGTGGCTGGATGGAGTCACTTAAGCAGTAGGCGTGAGCTTAAATGGACTCCAGAAGATGGTAGAGGACAGGAAGGCCTGGAGGAACGTTGTCCATGGGGTCGCGATGGGTCGGACACGACTTCGCAACTAACAACAACAAAGGAAGCTAGGGTATAACATTCCTTCAGTGATGTGGCAACTTGTTAATTTATAGGAAAAAAGTATTTGTGAGAACTCTTTAACCGGCTTTCTGGCTACAGTTCAGCAGCATCATATTGAAAAGTCTGCCTATATAGCAAAATGTGACTGAGCTGTAAAGGAAAGAAACATGGGAAGAACCATTTTTTCTCCCTGATCAACAAATCTTCCATCTTTCTTCGAGGCAGAAAGCAGGACAACAGTTTATAGCTTTCTCATTTATAGCTTCCCTTCTACCCCTTTGTAGCTAATTAAATGCCTTCACCCTGAGAGGTTGAGTTAATGAGAGTGGAGTGCTCTGATTCCCTAGAGCAGTGATGGCGAACCTTTTAGAGACCGAGTGCCCAAACTGCAACCTAAAACCCACTTATGTATCGTTGGGTGCCAGGTGGGCATGGCCCCATTGGGTGGGTGTGGCCCATTGGGTGGGCGTGGCTGTGGTGGTAACAGCAGACTCGGTGGGACTAAAAAGTTCAATCAATCAATTCCAACTTTGCGAGATCTTTTTTTTCCCACGAGAAGTTGAAATTGATTGATTGATTGAACCTTTTTTTTTGCACACGGCGGCGGAGGCCTAAAGCGAAAAGGTTTTATAAAACCCAGCTGAAGGCCTAGGACTGGAGCGACAGCGCGCGTGCCCACAGAGAGGGCTCTGCATGCCACCTGTGGCACGCGTGCCATAGGTTCACCACCACGGCCGTAGAGCACTGTTTTTCAGCTTTGGTAACATTAAGTTGTGTGGAATTTGGCACCCAGAATTCTCTAGTTTGGCTTAAAGTTGCCAAGGTTGAGAAACAGTGCCCTAGAGTATTCTGGCTGGGGAATTCTGGGAGTTGAAGTCATCACATTACCAAGGTTGAGAAATATTGCCCTAAAAAGGAATCCTGATAAGAGTTTTCTCTCTGTATTTTATACACATAGCCAATACTGTCAATTCAAATCTATTTTATAAGAAAAAGTTTATATTTATTATAATTAGGTACTTCAATCATTTTTCTTGTACTTTTCTTCTAAGTGTTTTCTTCCCCTATACTGAGATGCTATAAATGCCCAGTCTTTTTATTTCAAAATTCAGGGCTTTCACTTTACCTTTTAATGGAGATGCCAAGTCTATGACTGCTACCATTTCGAATAGAGGAGCTTGCTTCTGCCTTCTCTAGTTTGTCCTGGTGTTTCTGTCAGTCAGAGATGGTTTAAGAAATTGAGGGTCCCAATGCAACACCACCTTTAGAGCCTATCCCCACTGCCAACATACAGTCCTAGATTAATACAGTATTAGATAGTTTCCTGCAAAATGAAATGAAGGACAGTGTGCTTTTAGAAAAAATAATCCTCTATATTGACTATTCTGAGAAAGGCACAGCACAATTCACCACACAAACCCTAAGTCAGACAAAGATGCTGTTCGATGAAACTACCTATTGGCTAACCCAAAGGTGTATTAGCCCATAATTGGCTTGTGCTCCCTGAAAATCCCATCAGCCCAGTCTACCTGCCAGTTAACATGGATCTGTATTAATCAATGAGTAGACCAGCCCATTGAGAGCCAGTTTGGTGTAGCAGTTAACGCATCAGGCTACAAACCGAGAGGCTATGTGTTCTAATCCTGCCTTATGCCTAAAGCTAGCTGAGTAACCTTGAGCCAGTCACTTTCTCTCAGCCCTAGGAATGAGGCAGTGGCAAACCACATCTGAAAAACCTTGCCAAGAAGATTGCAGAGACTTGTCCAGGCAGTCTCCAAGAATCAGACATGATTGAATGGAAGGGAGTGGGGTGGGAAAGGACCAGCCCATTAATCCATTTCCCTTTAGGTACCTTGCAATTCGGTTAGTGTGTGAGATCTGAAGGAAACATGAGAATTTCTCTCCAGAGCAAAGTGGTAAAGACAGGACACAACGCCTCTTCACTTTCTGGCCTTTAGGTTGCTTTCCAGAAACCACACTGGTCACATGGTTTGACTGCCATCTTGACTTTTTTGACATCCTCCCGGCAGCCAGCCACGTCTCTGCCTGTTGCTGGCTTTTTTATTATATAGGATTGTGCTGTCATTTACTTGGACACTAAGGAATCGGCAGCAAGAACATGTCAATCTAACTTAATAATTTCTAGCAGGTCAGCAGGGACCTCAAACTTCTAATTGCTCAGGTATAGTCATAACCAGGGATTTTTTTTGTCATAGAATGCCCAGAACGGAGTTCCGGCACCTTTTTTGGATGGAACCTTGTAGGGTAGGCAAGGCAGGTTGCATAATGTGTGTGAGTTCCGGCACCTTTTTTTTTTTTTTTTTACAAAAAAAGCACTGGTCATAACAAAACTTATTCTTCCCCTGACCCTAATGCACACAGACACAGATACAAAACTGGCAATTCCAATTATTCAAATGACATAGAAAAATCCTTGGAGAAATAAGGGGTGTATTTCTACGTATTAAAAAAATCTATGAGCTTCGTTCAGTTTCATCACTCAACATAATTTTGTACTGATGTATATTCTAAATATATCTTTTGCAGAAGGCTGTAGTCAGTAACTGCTGGGGAACCCATAAAAAAATCGGTCCTGTAACTTTGAAGAATATTCTCCCCTGTGGTAGTTTAGTGGTTAAAGCAGTTCTTACCCAAATGGCTTTCCTTCTGACATGTTCAAGATTTCATCTTTTTTTCAGCATCCTGAGAGTTGAAATCTGTTTGGACAGCACCATAGAGTGGAAGGCTGGTTTAAACAACTGGACTGCGCCAGAGGAAAGATAGGACCAAATCTGTTTGAATTCAGTCCAATATACCCCCAGAGGCTTATACCGAAAATAAAAAGGGACAGGAATTCTTGTAAGTGCCTCAATTTCTTAGGACGAAACTTGTGGAGGAAATAAATATGGGCTATTCCATATTATTATTAATTGTTATTAATATTAATTAGTGATAAATTATTGATGACAACGCAAATATGGATTATTTAAATCCACATTAAATGAATAGAGATACAAATCTCTTTTAATAAACAAAGAATGTACATTCTTTTACACTGTTTTCTTCCTAGTTCCAAGACTTAGTTTTTTAGGCTTCAAGATCAAGTGTTTTTCAACCTTGGTAACTTGAAGATGTGTGCTGGGTGAGGAATTCTGGGAGTTGAAGTCCGCACATCTTAAAGCTGCTGAGGTTGAGAAACACTGTTCCAGAGGAATGATAAAGACTGTTGCGATAAATTTCCATTTCTCCGCTAAGTTTCCATTTCTCAGTCTTTGTTTCTGGATAGGTATCCATTCTCTCCTACAGGATATCCCGTAGCTGATAGCTGCACTAGGATGTGGAGGAACAAGGAAATATTAAGTTTCGTTTCCTGAGAAATGTGTCAGGGCTTTCCAAGTGTATGTATCTAACTGTGATTGGCTGTGTATTCAGTCATGTAACCAGCAGCTTTTGATGTGAATAAAAGGACGTGCCGGATTTCTATCTGGGCTTCCACTTCGAGACAATCCCCAGTCTCTGTCATTATTCATGGGAGCCGGGAAACGCCACAAAAGACCAATAAATATGTGAAATATATAACATCTAATATAGATAGATTTATGAGGGATTACACTCAGAGTATATGCAGAATGTCCCCAAGGGAACACTTTTTTATTTATAAAGGCAAAATGAAACTTATGAAATGTAATGAATAATGACAATGCAAACCTCTAAAGGCACCTTCTCTGCCAGCCCAACTATCCACAATTTGTGCAGTCAATATCTGGAGCTTAGCATGATTGGTAGCACTGATGGGAAGCCACAACAGAAGTCTTGGCTGTCGAGGTCAATTTTTGGTGCTCTTGACAAACATTCTTGACTCCCAATCCAGTCTACAGCTCCAGAATTTCCTAGTCATCTCCCTTCCAGGAATTAGCCAAGGCTGATCCTGCTTAGCTTTGAGGGTTCAACCATGGTCATCTAGGTACACATTGCACATGCTCCCAGCTTGGATAAAAATATATTTTTCTCCTGGGCTGGGGCTCAAAAAAGGACCATGGATCCAGAAATAAATCCCTTCTGTTGGGACAGTGATGAAAGAGAAGGCTCAGATAGTGTGATGCAGCTTTGCTGGGCTGACCTAGATTTCCTCTAGAAGGATCTCAGTGCAATTTCTTAAAGAAAACATACGTGTTTTTTGAGACAAGTAAGAAAGTGCCCCTTCTCTACCTAGGAGCTTTCTATTCCAGAATCACGATTTCCTTTACCATTTTAGGATCAACCTCAAGATGGAAGGCACCCGCCAATCCATCTCACCCATCTCACAACAGCCCCCTTAGAGCAGGGGTCCTCAATCTTGGCAACTTTAAGACTTGTGAGCTTCAACTCCCAGAATTCCTCAGCCAGCTTTGAGGACCCCTGCCTTACAGTATGTCACCACTGTACACATACATTTTACATAAGGAACAACTGAGGCACAAGGCCAAGACTGAGCACCGTTTTAAAATCACTGCTGCTTATGTCGAAGATCATAGCCCATTTCCTCTCTGCTCAGAAATTGCCCTACAGAATTCAATACAGGTAGTCCTTGACTTACCACCATTCATTTAACAACCATTTGAAGTTACGTTACAACAGTGCTGAAAAAAGTGACTTACAAGCCAATTCTCACTCTTATGACTTTCACAGAATCTCCATGATTATGTGGTCAAAATTTGGGGGCTTAGCAGCTGACATGTATTTACAACGGTTGCAGCATCTTGGGTGTATGTGATCACCATCTGCAACCTTCCCAACCAGCTTCCAACAAGCAAAGTCAATGAGGGAAGCCAGATTCGCTTAATGACTGTGATTCACTTAACAATCATGGTGATTCTCTTAATGTCGTCCACGGGCAAAAAAAGGTTGTAAAACTGGATGCCACTCACTTAACAACCATCTTGCTTAGCAACAGATGTTCGGGTCCCAATTGTGGTTGTAAATCAAGGGCTATTGATAAGTTAAATCCTAAAGATGTCTACAACCTAAACAGATTTAGGCAAGGATTGTTCCCGTCTCAGACAGCTAATTCAAGTTAAGATTTTTTTGAACCAGACGACCTTTTGATGGAAAGCACATAGCCATGCCATACTATTTGATCCACTAAGTCAGCTTTTAAAAGGCAATTGTAAGACAATTAGGATAATAACCATCACCATTCTAAAAAACTGTTTTAAGGGAAGTAGAACTATCTTTCAGAAACCCTCTATTTGTTTAAGTAACAGTGGATTGCTAATTCTATATTTTCCCCAGCCATATTGTCTGAACAGATCTTCAAATCATCTGTCCTGCTCTACATACCATATGCAAGAGGCTACGGACAAAGAACAAATTTTGCAGCTTATTCTCATATTTCTAACTATTTGTCCCTTCTTCATTTCTGACTGATTATTTTTTTCAGAATGGGCATAATGAAGGCCCCTGGTCAGAAGACTTAGCAGGCCACCCTCCCACAAAGAAAGTGGGGCTAACTAACCCTCTTTTGAAGACAGTGAATGAATAATACACATTATTCAATCTTTACAGATAGCAATCTAAAGAGGGGGAACTGTATCCAAATTTTAAACACAGAACGAGGGAGACATTTCAGGTAGCAGAAGTGTCAGAGGTCAAAAAAGTCAAGATGTCAGCTTTGATGCTGCAATTGGAGCTCTACCTCATTTGCAGATGCAATGTATTTTAAAACAGGCAGTGCTTCAATCCCACCATTGAGGCCTCCGTCTTGACTTTTTTAATTATCGCCCTACAGGCACCCCTGATTGGCAAGATGGCACCTCTATTTCCAACTATTGTTGCCATATAAACATGCAGTCTGAGGAATTATTCTTCTTATTCAGTGGCAAACCTTGTTTGCAGAAAGGAAGGCCTGCTGGCTGTCTCCTTCAGTATAACACGAAAAATGGCCCTGGGGCAAGGCCTTGTGAAGGCAGCAAGGAGAGAAACTGCCTGTTTCTAAGCCACCTCGGCATAACTGATATGCACAAGCCACAAAGCCCGTGTGCTAGGCATAAATTCCAGCAAGATTCATTAATCTGGTGTGCCTTGCCCAAATAGCATCCAAGCTGAGAAGGTAGATTAGTATCTCTTTATCCATGCATAAACAAGGAGAGGAACTCTACAGATAAAAGGTGAGGAGCCTTTTAAAATGGTAGGAAGTCATGATATACAGTTTATATACACTTCAAACATACTCAGTTTCTTTCATTTGTTAGCATCGTTTGACATGCTCAGTAGCTGTATATGTACCTGTAATATTTCATAGTATCCCATAATATTCTTAATATGATTTTGTTAATGCTCATCCTCATATTCAGTGGGTGTGATTTTTACATTTTAATGGGGCATAATGAGATTGCAAGTTACTAGAGTTCAAATTTTTGAACTGCCACAAAGAAGAGGGGGGTCTCCACAGCACCTGAAGGCAGGACAAGAAGCAATGGATGGAAACTAATGAAAGAGAGAATCAATGTAGAACTAAGGAGAAATTTCCTGACAGTTAGAACAATTACCGGTAATTAGCGGAACAACTTGCCTCCAGAAGTTGTGAATGCTCCAACACTGGGAGTTTTTAAGAGATTGGACAACCACTTGTCTGAAATGGTATAGGGCAGCGGTTCTCAAACTTTTTCAGGCCGTGACCCCGACCTGTGCCTCGCATGCGCAGCGCGACCCCAACCTGCACCGCGCATGCGCGGCGTGACGGCCCGCATCGCGCATGCGCGGTGCGCACGTGACGGCCCGCATCATGCATGCACGGCGCGCGTGCAACGGTCTGCATCGCGCATGCGTGACATGACGGGGCGCATTGCACATGCGTGGCGCACGCACGACAGTCTGCATTGTGCATGCACGGCGCGATGGGGCGCATTGAGCATGCGCGGTGTGCGCATGACAGTCTGCATTGCGCATGCGCGACACAACGGCCCGCATGCGCGGTGCTGCCCCCTGCGCCGGCCGAGGGGAAAAGGCAAAAAATGGCAGACTGCGGTGTTTCGCAACCCCCGTGAAATGGTCGTTCGACCCCAAATGGGGTCGCGACCCACAGGTTGAGAACCGCTGGTATAGGGTTTCTTGTTTGAGTAGGGGGTTGGACTAGAACAGGGCTTTTCAACCTTTTTACCGATTATACCACTTTTAGGATATGGCAATATTCGAGTACCACCTAGCAAGGTGTCAAAAACTTGATGGCCAAAAAAAAACCTGTTCAAAGTTGCAGTTGCACTGAAATGACTTATGACCATTTTTCACACTTATGACCATTGCAGCATGCCCAGGGTCATGTGATTTATATTTGGATGCTTGGCAACTGATTCATATTTATAATGGTCACAGTGTTCCAGGGTCATGTGAACCCCTTCTGCAACCTTTTGACAATCAAAGTCAATGGCAGAGCTGCTGGTGGCCAAGTGCTAAGGTGGGACTTCCTTTCCTCCCTCCCTTCCCTGCCTCCCCTTTTCTCATTCCCATCTCCTTCTGAAGGAAGAATTTGAAACCCCCCCATATTTTCCCTCTTCCATATATTGATCAAACAAGGAAAGCCCTCCAGAGACAGAAAAGACAAGCTGCTGAGTGAACTAGCTTAAAAAGGCACATTCCCCTTTAAGAATTAACTACTGGCTAGAAAGGAAAGTAAGGAGTGCAGCCGGCACTTAAGGAAGCCTCCCCAAATGGCTCCATTCATAAGTAAAGGAATGCTACAGGCAAAATCCATTCAGGAGAAAAATACTTCAAAATCCCTTGCAGCAAAACTTGCAGCTAACAACAGCAGAGTAATAGAAGCTAACATGAGACATCAGCCAAATAGAAATTGCTAAACACTCCTTAAGAACACAAAGCCCTGTTGCGAAAGTGTGTCCGTGGCGTCCCGGCAACCATGATTAATGACAGAGACCTTGCTTGTCTCTCTCGGGATGGAAGCCCCGGCAGAAGCCAGGCATCCCCTTTTATTACACAGCAAAGGTCTCTCCCCACAAATTGTCACCCTACTGATTTACAGCCAATTACATTACACAGATACCGGTTAAAACATACACTTTGAAAGCATGACGTCTTTTTTCAAGAAACGAAACTTTTCCCTGCTTTTTCCTCCACCCCCCTAGTACAGCTGTCAGCTGACAGCCTGTAAGGGGGGGAGAAGGGAAGCCCATCCAGGCAGAGAAGGATTTCTTAAAGGAGAAATGGACATTTATCACAACATCTCATCCTTTTTTGTTTTTGTTTAGAAGCAAAGGCTTTCAGTCCATGTATTCGATTTCATCCAACTGAGGTGGCTGTTTATCCATTGGCATCCGCTCGAATCCTTGTTGACTAATGTTCACTTGTTGAGACAATTTTTTTCTTTGATATAAAAGATTTCATCATAGTAAAAATATCAGGCAAACATTGTATATAAAAGCATCCACAATGGAATAATATAACAATACAAAATAATACTTATCAAATTTTTTAACCATTGAAAATTTGGTAACCAAAACCAGAATGCGTTCCAAATATCCCCAATGCTTATGATCTCCGGATATTGGTGGAGGGATTCGTCCTTGTTCTTCATTAAGCATTTCAACGGCCATCACTGTCATTGGCTGCAGTCCAATTCCGTGCGCCATTAAAATAGCTACAAACCCAATACACTTGCATTGTACTCTCCATCATCACATTTTGCATACACTTTGTTATTACTTTGATCACAATGATCAGGCATATTAAAGGTGATATTACAAGACAGATATATACTTAAAAGAATAATTCCCTTAGAAAAATTGAAACACACTAATACAAAATCTACATAATAAAACCTAAGTGGCAGCGTATAATGTCCTGCCTCATTGATATTTACAAAACTTTCGCTAGCTCCAGTGTTGTTCAAAGGAAGTCCAACTAAAGAAAGTCCTTGACTGGCATCCGATGGTGACATCATACACATCCAGCAGTCAGTATGGTTTGTTAAGGCACTAACTTTTTATTGTCCTTCCAAAATTATTGTCCATCCACTTTGGGCTCACCAGAGTCTTTGCAATCTTTTGGCTGTACACTGTAAGGGTGAATATTGCGGCCAGGAACCCATATCGTATTGCCTTCATGTTGCACCGCAGCATATCCACGACCCCAGGTAATAAGTTCAGCTGGTCCTTTCCATTGGGGGTCTGGTAGTTTACGATACCAAACTAGCGGACGAACCGTGGTTGCTGCGTCTGGAAGGGGAGAAAAATGCCTGCTCGCAGCTGTATCAGGTGGCGTGCTAGTCAGATTTAAGAAATTGAGAGTATATAAAGACAAATTAAGATGATTTTGCACTCCAGGTAGTCCGGGGGTATTTTCCCCATTTTTCGTTTTTAATTTGTCAAGCATGTGCTTAAGAGTAGAATTGGCCCGTTCCACTACTGCTTGCCCCTGTGAATTGTAAGGAATGCCGAATTTATGAATAATGTCCCACCGATTGCAGAACTGAGCAAAGGCATGACTACAATATGCAGATCCATTATCAGTTTTTAATTCTTTAGGAGTACCCAGAGTGCTAAAAATTCGAATACAATGATTGATGACATGTTTAGTTGCCTCTCCACGCTGTGGAGTAGCAAGGATGAACCCAGAATATGTATCAATAGTCACATGTATATATTTCCATGGACTAAAAGATGCATATTGGGTAACGTCCATTTGCCAAATTTGACATGCCTCAAGTCCACGGGGATTCACACCCATTGGAATAGACAGTTTTTGTGAACAGTTGGGGCACTGTTGAATGATAGCTGTTGCCTCCCCGGGGGTTATGCCAAATTGTTTAGCCAAAGCCTTGGTGTTTTGATGAAAATAGCTATGACTATCCCAGGGAGTGGGTTGTTGCATAGTCATAACGTGTGTCGTCATATCCGCCTGGGATTTCCCTTCACTGAGAATTCCTGGAAAATTTTAATGACTTCGGATATGTGCAATAAAATAAGGACAATATCTTGTCTCAATAGATTTTTGCAATGTCAAAAATAGTGTCAACAAAGTCTCATCCAAACTAGGAGAGATATAAGCAAAAGGTAAATTTTTTATGGCCAAAAATCATGGATCTGCTGAAAAATGACAAAAAAAAACTGACCAGGCCAATCACCAATCAATAATTGCAAAACCAAATTATTTTGAATCAAAGTTTCCCACAATTTTAAGGAAAATGGGATAAAAATAATTGCAAATTCAATTCCAAAAATCTGGCGCCATCGTGTGGCCACGATGTGTAATTTCAGCCAAAGTCATAGCTGGAGTGAAAACAATTTTCTGTAGGCTCATTAGATTGAGTAATTGCCACTGTGGGTGGTCAATCAAAAATCACATTCAAATGCACAGGGTGATTGTCAACACACCGATCAGTCCACTGGGTGTTGAGGGCTGTTTGGACTTTCTCAACGACCAATAGCTGGTCGGAGGTCAATGTCACAACGTCTGTGGGATTTTTGAGGCCTTTTAATGCCATAAATAAGGGAGAAAGGGTCGAGGTAGAAAGACCTATATATGGCCTTAACCAATTAATATTTCCTAAATATTGTTGTAGTTGAACCAATGTAGGTGCAAGTGGCAAATCAAATTGCACCATTTGGGGTGACAAATGAGCTTGTTGCAATTTGTGTCCCAAATATAAATATGATGCTGTATTTTGTATTTTTTCAGGGCTAATAGCCAATCCTGCCCTGGACAGTGTGGTTTCCAATTCTTTATATGAAGCCATAACCGTGCCTTTTTGCCCTGGGCCGGCAATGAGAATGTCATCCATATAGTGATAAATTTTCCAATTAATATGTAATTTACGAAATTGTTGTAATGCAAGATCCACATACATTTGACACATGGTTGGACTGTTCAGCATGCCTTGAGGTAGCACAGTCCATTGATATCTAGTGGCAGAAGCACTATTATTAATTGATGGCAGGGTAAAGGCAAATAACTTTCTGTCTTCTGGGAATAAAGGAATACTAAAAAAGCAAACCTTTAAGTCTATGATAACACGGTCCCATGTTTGAGGAATCAAATTTGGATTTGGCAGGCCACACTGTAGGGGCCCCATGGGAACAATAATTTTATTCACTTCTCTAGCTGGATCCATTTGTGCATCCACACCTATAGTTACAGGGTATAAACTTATCATTTCCTCAGCATTCAATTCTCCTGTTTCATAATCATTCTGTAACGTTTCCTGAATAAGATTACTTGTTTTGGTCAGAGCTGGAGGATCACACAACTCAACATTGCTAGGGAAAACCTTGCTGTTATTTTTAATTGTTACTGGAGTTTCACTGGCAGGGGGAAGAAGTTGAACTTCATTATAATTCAATGGATTCAGTAATGTTTTTAATAATAGTTGTTCCTGTGTCTCCAAAGCTTTTAACACTACTCTCCAAGATGCTAAAATAGAAGCGGGGGCCCTAGAATTTGTGTGCAAAACCTCCCCCACTTTCCTCCAGGTTTCAACTTTAAGGCAGCCTGATTCAGGATAGAAAGGAATGTGTTTCCAAATAAATTCAAGGAGAGATCTTAAATCTCCTGATGTCAGCTTCTTCGCAGTAAAATAAACATAATTCTTCCTGGTTATCTCTGTGAGCTCAGTCAAATGCATTTCTTGCACCTTTGAGAGATCTCCACCCATAACTTACGTGAGGTCAGTCCTCGTCCAGCGATGAACTGATGAAGCGCGCTTGGCCACGTCCGGGCGGTAAGTATGAGGGTCCAGGGACGTATAACCTCTCAGGGTTATCACGTCAGGGTCACCACTTGTTGAGAAAGTGTGTCCGTGGCGTCCCGGCAACCATGATTAATGACAGAGACCTTGCTTTTCTCTCTCGGGATGGAAGCCCCGGCAGAAGCCAGGCATCCCCTTTTATTACACATCAAAGGTCTCTTCCCACAATTTGTCACCCTACTGATTTACAGCCAATTACATTACACAGATACCTAAAACATACACTTTGAAAGCATGATGTCTTTTTTCAAGAAACGAAACTTTTCCCTGCTTTTTCCTCCACCCCCCTAGTACAGCTGTCAGCTGACAGCCTGTAAGGGGGGGAGAAGGGAAGCCCATCCAGGCAGGGAAGGATTTCTTAAAGGAGAAATGGACATTTATCACAACAAGCCCACATTGCACAAATCCCAGAACTTCAAAGTCACAAAAGCACATAAGAATCCTTCCACTCTCCATCTCCCTCCCTTGTGCCTCACCTCTAGCCATTGCTGCCTTTTTTCATTCCTCTTGGAGGGTGACCCCTCCCCCACTGCATTTCTTGCCTGTTTGCTGCTGCCAGCACAGGTGGCTGCCACAGCAGTTGTAGATCGGCTCATGGCCAGCCTGCTTGATCCTCCTCCTCCTCCTCCTCCTCCTCCTCCTTCTTCTGTGCAGCTGACTCCACCTCCTCCCAAGGCTGCTGCTTTTTTTCTCTCTCCCTCTCCTGCCCAAACTGCCTCCTTTTATAGCAGTGGTTCTCAACCTTTCTAATGCCATGACCCTTTAATACAGTTATTTATTTATTTATTTATTTATTTATTTATTTAAATTAGATTTTTATGCTGCTCCTCTCCAAAGGACTCGGAGCGGCTAACAACATAAACAAAAAACAACATCTCAACATTTAAAAAAAAATCTAAAACCAAATCTACAAAGCATTTAAAAAGACCCCCCAAACACATTCATCATTCACACACAATCACAGTCATCCCCAGGCCTGCCATCATAGATAAGTTTTTAGATTCTTCCGGAAGGCCGGGAGAGTGGGAGAAACGCGGACTTCAGGGGGCAGTTGGTTCCAGAGGGTGGGTGCCACAACAGAGAAGCCCCCCCAGGACCCACCAGACGGCATTGTTTCGCTGACGGGACCCAGAGGAGGCCGACCCTGTGCGCTCTCACCGGTCGAAGGGAAGTATGTGGCAGAAGACGGTCCTGTAAGTATCCCCATGTTGTGGTGACCCCCAACCCCCCATCCAGTTGGCTGGGGGGTATCAAAAACGTGATCAAAAATGGGAAAGTATAGGTAGTCCTCGACTTACAACAATTCACTTAGTGACTGTTAGAAGTTACAACAGCACTGAAAAAGCAAATTATGATCATTTTTCACGCTTATGATTGTTGCAGCATCCCCAGGGTCATGTGATTTACATTCGGATGCTTGACAACTGATTCATACTTATGACATTCACAGTGTCCCAGGGTCACGTGACCAATGGCCAGGGGGCGTGGCCAGCTGAACACTCAGGTTGCAGAGTGCCTGTGGGGGGGGGAATCTGTGGGTCTCTAGGATGGGACTGGGGTGGGTACCTGCCTTCCTTCCCTCCCCTTGTCCCTTCCTTCCTTCTTTTCTTCCTTTCCTTCACCTCCCTTAGTCTCTTCCTCCTTCCCTCCCTCTCTCCCCTTGTCCCTTCCTTCTTTCCTTCCTTTCCTTCACCTCCTTCTTAGTCTCTTCCTCCTTCCCTCCTTCCCTCCCTCTCTCCCATTGTCCCTTCCTTCCTTCTTTCCTTCCTTTCCTTCCTTTCCTTCACCTCCTTCTTAGTCTCTTCCTCCTTCCCACCCTCTCCCATTGTCCCTTCCTTCCTTCTTTCCTTCCTTTCCTTCATCTCCCTTAGTCTCTTCCTCCTTCCCTCCCTCTCTCCCCTTGTCCCTTCCTTCTTTCCTTCCTTTCCTACACCTCCTTCTTAGTCTCTTCCTCCTTCCCTCCCTCTTTCCATTGTCCCTTCCTTCCTTCTTTCCTTCCTTTCCTTCACCTCCTTCTTAGTCTCTTCCTCCTTCCCACCCTCTCCCATTGTCCCTTCCTTCCTTCTTTCCTTCCTTTCCTTCACCTCCCTTAGTCTCTTCCTCCTTCCCTCCCTCTCTCCCATTGTCCTTTCCTTCCTTCCTTTCCTTCACCTCCTACTTAGTCTCTTCCTCCTTCCCTCCCTCTCTCCCATTGTCCCTTCATTCCTTCTTTCCTTCCTTTCCTTTCCTTCCCCTCCCTCTTAGTCACTTCCTCCTTCTCTCCCTCTCCCATTGTCCCTTCATTCCTTCTTTCCTTCCTTTCCTTCCCCTCCCTTAGTCTCTTCCTCATTCCCTCCCTCTCTCCCATTGTCCCTTCATTCCTTCTTTCCTTCCTTTCCTTTCCTTCCCCTCCCTCTTAGTCTCTTCCTCCTTCTCTCCCTCTCCCATTGTCCCTTCATTCATTCTTTCCTTCCTTTCCTTCCCCTCCCTTAGTCTCTTCCTCCTTCCCTCCCTCTTTCCCATTGTCCCTTCCTTCTTTCCTTCCTTTCCTTCACCTCCTTCTTAATCTCTTCCTCCTTCTCTCCCTCTCCCATTGTCCCTTCATTCCTTCTTTCCTTCCTTTCCTTCACCTCCTTCTTAATCTCTTCCTCCTTCTCTCCCTCTCCCATTGTCCCTTCATTCCTTCTTTCCTTCCTTTCCTTCCCCTCCCTTAGTCTCTTCCTCCTTCCCTCCCTCTCTCCCCTTGTCCCTTCCTTCCTTTCCTTCCTTCCCTCTTTGTCCCTTCCTTCCTTCCCTCCCTTCCATTGTTCCTTCCTTCCTTCCCTCTCTCATTGTCCCTTACTTCCCACCCTCTTCATCCCTTCCTTCCTCCCTCCCTTTGTGCCCAGGAAGCGACAAGGGGAGGGGGATAGGCTGCCAGAGGCAGAGGAGAGCTCCGCCCAGCTCACTTGCTCAGCTTCGCCAAAAGACATGCCGCTTGCTAAGTTAGCAGAAGCTCCAGGATCAGCGCCGGGCTACAGCTGATTCACGCTTCTGCTAAATTAGCAAGCCTACGAGCAAGTTTGCTGGGCAGGAGCCAAGGAGAGCAGCTACAGCTGCAGAAGCACAGATCAGCTGTAGAGGCTCGCCCCAATCCTGGACAAGAGGGAAGGAAGGAAGGACGGAAGGGCCAAGGGGAAAGAGGGAGGGAAGGAGGGACAAAGAGGGAGGCGAAAGGAAGGAAGGAAGGAAGGAAGGAAGGAAGGGACAAGGGGGAGAGGGAGGCGAAGGAAAGGAAGGAAGGAAGAGACAATGGGAGGGAGGGAAGGAGAAAGAGACCAAGAGGGAGAGAAGGAAAGGAAGTTCCACCAGGAGAGGCTTGTCAGCCCGGCTGCCGAGGAACAGAAGAGCGCAAAGCCAAGGAGAAGAAGGTGGCGGTTTCCTCCCAAAGGGGGCTCCTTTTCTCCACCCCTTCCCTGGGTTTGTGGGGAATTTCTCGTCACCAACGCTGACAGGTGCTCCTTCGAGCCCGCCGCGAGCTTTCTCGCCCCCTTTGCTTCTCCCCCCCCTCCACTTTCGTGAGGATTGTGGCACCCTTGGGAAGCTGATCGTGCTTTGAAGCTTAGGGGAGGAGGAGGAGTCCCTTCCTCCTTCCCTCCCTCTCTCGGCCTCCCCTTCGCTGACCTGCGTGCACGAGAAGAAGTCAATCCAGTTGCTGCACAATGAGTCTCTGGGGAGGACGGGGCCTTGCTCTGCGCCTGCGCTCTTCATGCACCCCCTGCAGGGCACATTTGGTAGAGTTCATGCAGACTGCCGCCAAGCAGCATATTTTCCACAAACAAGTGAGGTGGAGCAGAGGGGGGGGGAGAGAGAAGGCGGTTGACAAGCCCTGCCTAAGACCATCAGAAATATGTGTTTTTCGATGGTCTTAGGCGACCCCTGTGAAAGGCTCGTGCGACCCCCAAAAGGGTCGCGACCCACAGGTTGAGAACCGCTGTTTTATAGCCTCTCCTGTCTCCGCCCCCTCCTCCTTTCTCATGGGGGGGTGAGCCAGAAGTGAGCCTGGGGCCTTTGCAGCTCCAGAGGACTCTCTCACTGTAAGTCCTTGCCTGTGCTGGCTCTTTCCCTCCCCCACTACACTTGGCTAGGCAGGGCTGCGTACCACCTGCCACTCATTAATGTACCACAAGTGGTACGTGTACCACCGGTTGAAAAGCCCTGTTCTAGTCCAACCCCCAGCTCAGGCAGGAAACCTTATACCATTTCAGGCAAATGGTTGTCCAATTGCTTAAAAAGTTCCAGTAGTGGAGCATTCACAACTTCTGGAGGCAAGTTGTTCCACTGATTAATTGTTCTAACTGTCAGGAAATTTCTCCTTAGTTCTAGGCTGCTTCTCTCCTTCATTAGTTTCCATCCATTGCTTCTTGTCCTGCCCTCAAGTGCTTTGGAGAATAGCTTGACTCCCTCTTCTTTGTGGCAATCCCTGAGATATTGGAACAGTGCTATCATATCACCCCTCGTCCTTCTTTTCATTAAACTAGACATACCCAATTCCAGCAACCGTTCTTTATATGTTTTATCCTCCAATCCCCTCATCATCTTTGTTGTTCTTCTCTGCACTCTTTCTAGAGCAGACATGTCAAACACAAGGCCTGGGGGCCAGATGTGGCCCGCGACGTGGTTTCATGTGGCCCATGAAGCTATCCTGGAAATAGTGATGGAAATAGTGAGGGAATGGCCCCCACTGCCTTGGCCCTGGCCCAGGCTGCCCGGGAGCCAATATACAATTTTGTGATGGCCATCTATGCTGAAACGCATTCAGTCTTCCAGTCAAGGCCGCCTGGAAACAGCAAGGGACCATCCCCTGCCGCATTGGCCCCACCCCCTGAGTGCCTGCTGGGGAGGTGTCACCCTTTGTGAGGAATGAAGAAATGCACTATCGCCTGGAAGTGGCCAGCAAATGGCCCTCACCTACTTCACATATCCGGCTTGCGGTTTCAGCAGGCTCTTCCAGTGGACCAGGCCTTGGCGCTTGCCCTGGTCCAACCCCCTTCTGCCAGAGACCCTCAGATCTGTCCCACTCCTGCCCAGGCCCCCACAGGCATCCTTGACACAAATGATGTAGAGCTGGCCATGCCTACCCAGTAGGCCACACCCACTCCAGCCACGCCCACCCAATAGGCCATGCCCACCCTGGCCACACCTACCCGGCGCCCCAAGGACAACTGCAGTACTGATGCGGCCCTCAATGAAATTGAATTTGACACCCCTGTTCTAGAGTCTCTTGTCATTATTTCACAAGCAGTGTGACTTTCAATGCCCATCAATGAAAAGGCGCCCGACCTCAAATCAAAGATTCCTATTTAAACTGCTGAAGGAAAAAGGCTCACTATGTCTGCAGCCAGGAAGGACAATATGGGAGAAGAAGAGGAGAGCCAAGTTAGTCTCTGGTACCAAAACATCAGAGCCATGTTAGTCTCTGGTACCAACATGTTTGATAATATGTTTTCTGACTCAATAATTTAGTACCTTATGCCTTTTAATGAAATGTGTCAATCAGAAAAAGAAGGGATGAGAGATCCACATGAGTACAATCTTCCTCTATTCTGCCCCCAAGTGTCTGAACTTGGAAATTTCCCTGCTTTACTATGCCATCATGCCCTCCATGGAGCATAGCTTCAATCTGCAAAATACAGTATATCAGTTCTCAGAGCCAGTCAAGTTCTTGCTATTAAAGTGCACTCAAGGCAATTATTTTCATGAGAAGCCTCACAACCAGTTGTTTCCCTGGTTTGTGCGATGACCTGGTTTAAACAAAATTGCAATAAATACACAAATTCACTTCCCATTGCTTAGCACCCATAGAAAAACCTTAAAGTAGAACTTGGACCCCACAATCAAGCTTATATCTATTTTATTTTTATCCTGCTTTTCTTCCTTCTGTTGGAAGAGCCACCTAGACAAAAACCCCATATTCTCACTCCCCATTAGGAAAACATACAAACACACTTTTTCTGAAAAAAACTTCCACTGAAATCCTGGGCATGCCACCAAGAACAATGGGAAAACTCAGATAGCAAAGCCATCAAGAACTACCTGCCCTGCCCCTGATAGGATTAACTCCCAAAATAGAATCAGGACAAAGGGAACATCCCTGAGGAGAACTACCTGCCCTGCCCCTGACAGGATTAAGCCCCCCAAAATAGAAACTGGATAAAGGAGATACCACTTAGGTCAAAGAAAAGAACATCAAGCAACCATTAAAGACACAAAAGAAAGAGCTAACCCAGCCACAGCCCCAGGGTAGAAAAAGCATATAAAAAGCCACACATGTGACCAGAGGGACACCTTGCAAGGCAGGAACGCTGAAGTCACTCCACTGTTGCCTTATTGCCTTCTGAAATAAAGGTCTGCTTTGCGGTAGCTGCTGTCCTCAAATTCCTTCATCATCGGCTTTTCCCAGCTGGAAGCGAACAGGAACCTTATATATCACTTCTACCCTCTATCTTACCCATCTAATGACAATATAATATTCTTATTTCAACATATTTCTAGATTTTATATGACCAAAATTTTCTTTATCTCAAATCATTACAATGTCTTGTGTTCAGAATACATATTCTATCTATTTAGATATATTCTATTTTAGATCTCATATATAGATCAGAACCCCAATCTTTTTCAATCTTATTCTAGCTTTTTTCCTCTGCCAGATCATTTTTCGTATTTTTGCCTTTAAATCATCAAAAAAATCTCCTTGTATTGTTGTGGCTATTGTTTGATGTTGATAAGAACGTCCAGTTGATGTTTTCTTAAGAGGACTTGATTTAGCCGGTAGTCTCTTTAGTTTTCCAGTTCGATGCAGTTGTCCCGAAGTATTTATCTTCTCTTTCATCTGTTTTTCTTGTTTATCTTCAAATTCCTTCCGGTTTATAAGAAGCGCCCTTTCCTTGTTCTTTATTATCAATTTCTTTTTTGTGTTTTCTATTGTCTGTATTTGTTGAGTATCTAAGTCTTCTGTCATAATATTTGGTTGTTTCACTTTCTCTATAGAATTCTGTATAGATAATTCTTTGATTGAAGTCATAGTTCGAGTTTGTATATCCAGAGCTTGCATACGTAGAGTTTGGATCATCGCTTTTAACATACAAAGAATTTGTTCCTGTACTTCCTCTGTAGA
The DNA here is from genome assembly GCA_034064705.1 of Bothrops alternatus. Lineage (NCBI taxonomy): Eukaryota > Metazoa > Chordata > Lepidosauria > Squamata > Viperidae > Bothrops > Bothrops alternatus. The sequence goes on along the minus strand of JARGCV010000148.1, from coordinate 586,955 downwards.
AGAAATCCTTTCCTGTTCTCCTTCCATTGTAATATATTAAACTCAAGAGAAAGAAACTGACAGTCAGAAAGTCCACCAAATAGGGAGCTGAGCTGAATTTTGCAGCTGGTGTTTCAAGGTTATTTCTTATGTTGTCTATTTTCAAAGCTGTCAACAAGTCTCTTAGAGAATAGCAGGTTACGTCTTAGAGTTAGTTGGATCTTTTTAGGTGTTTTTTTTTCACTCTATTTTAAGGGGGAAAAACCCCAAATCTTCAATAGTAATTAGAATAAAAATCAAGGAAGAAATATATATAGAGAGAGCAGAAAGTTGCAAATCTTATAATCCACCAATTTTAGGAAATAGGATTCCAATTAAGATCTCAGTATTTTTCCAACTTTTTAAATTCCCAAGTGGTTGATACCGTGTTTCCCCGAAAGCAAGACAGCGTCTCACTGTCTTTTTACCCCCAAAATCCCCATCACGTGTTGCTTTCGGGGCATGTCATATAGTACCGGTACGTACTACCGGTATATCTCCTGCTTAGTCAGGAGGTCAGGAGATTACAAGATAATTACAAGATAATACCTGTTTCCTACTGGTACGGTATAAACTCATTTAACTGTCAAAGATCTGTAAATCTTAGGCTACGGTAATTTGGTGTGTGTTTCAGATGTGCTTAACTTATCTCAAACAGCCTGAGGATTTGTTTGTTTATGCACTCTTTTGATCTGAATACCGTTAATTGCCTTGCCTAAAGGCAATTAACACAGCCAAAAGGTGTTTACGGCCAGTTCAAATGGGTGCATTACAATATCCCCTAATAGCCATCCATGTCAACACAGTGGGAACTTTTAAAAAAGCATCCAAACAAGAAAGGGAGGGGGGGGATGACAGACATCAAGTTCCAAATCTGTGCCTGTGTGCAGGTGAGCTTTGGGGTGGGGGAGTGGGACGAGGCGAGAATAACAAGGACAATAATAATCTGTATAACTTCTGTGTTGACCATCTGCTGTTATAAAAGCTTATACCGTATAAGTGTTACCTGTAAGTGGGACATGTAAAACATATGGTACCGTAAAAGTGAATAAATTGAGGATGTAACCATTGTTACCGGTAAACTGCCACAGTAAACCTTTTTGTACCGGTATGTGATTTACCGGTATTCACCTTGTTTGATGTTAACCAAATAAAGAGGAAGCGACTGCTTCCATTCGACATTCGGCTTTCCTGACTGACGTACGGTATACCGGGATTGAAGCTGCCTGCGTAAGGTAAAGCATTAAGGGGAGGGAATTCCTACCGTATGGGAGGCTATGTGGGATACTGTATGGGGCTGTAACCCTATGGGAGACTGTGATACGGAACCACAAGCAGTGCTTATACCGGTACCATATGCTGAGGTAATTATTTTTGCCCCTAGACATGAGTGCTTCCGGTTCCAGTGGTAAAAGGAAGAGTTACACCGTGGAGTATAAAAAAGCGATTGTCGAAGAATCTTGGGGCAAAAATGTAGCGCAGTTCTGCAAGGAGAAAATGTTGGATCACCGACTGGTCCAAAAATGGCGTGCAGAATACACTAACCTGAGTGAAAAAGTGGAGAGCGGAATGGGTAAAAGGCGCAAGATTGGATGTGGTCGGCAACCAATGTATACAGAGCTGGAAAGCCTGGTGTTTGAGTGGATTGCAGACAGGAGAGCAAAGACATTGGTGGTAACCAGGGCTCAGATTAAGGAATATGCCCTTGCAGTCTCGCCACAGTTTGACATTTCCCATGAACAATTCAAGGCATCAAAGCACTGGGTGGATAACTTTCTTGAACGCAATGCCCTGTCTTTGAGAAGATCCACAACCCTCTTTAGGTTGGAAGATGCTGAGATTGTTAAACGCGCATTAGCCTACAAGAAGTTTGTGGATGACATTGACTTCTCTAAATACAGTCTTTGCAACATGATCGCCATGGATGAAACTGCCGTGTTCATGGGCCAAGGAGCTCAAACCACCATTGATCACCAAGGTGCCTCCTCAGTGTACGTTCCCTCCACCGCTTATGAAAGTGCACGTGTCACCTGCATTTTGACGATTCGTCTGGATGGCACTAAAGCAACACCGCTGCTCATTGCAAAGGGCAAGAAGGAGAAGATTGAGCGGGTTTCTGGCATTTATGTGCTGGAAACTGAAAAAGCCTGGGCCACACAAGATGTTATAAGAAAGTGGCTTGATTTAATGCTGCCGCTTGTAATGCGCGGGAAAAAAAGAGGAATGCTGATCTGGGATGCAGCCAGCACACACCGCGCCAAAACCATGAAAGACTTCCTTCGTGAGCGGAGAATCGACCAAATCATGATTCCTGCAGGGATGACGGCTTATCTTCAGACTCTCGATATCACCATTAACAAGCCGTTCAAGGACTATCTGCGTGTGGAAATCAATGACTACATTGAAAACCGAATGGAGAGAAATGTACGTGGGAACTTTGTGAAGCCCAGACTGCCAGAGATTGTTAACTGGGTGAAAAATTCTTGGAATAAGATCACTAACACCTGTGTTGCAAATGCACTGCGAGCTGGCTACCTGGACAAAGCCTACTCATTTCAGGACAGTGCCGTTGCTACCCATGAGAAATATGGGCCACTGATTCAGCAAGAAATGTCGTCCCAAGAGTCCCAAGAAAATCCACAGGAACCTAAGAGTGTGGATGTTTATGATGATATTCCTGAGGGTGATGACATGGTTGTCATGGAATAAATCTGTTTTATCTTCCAGTATTCCACTGTTCGTTCTTACCGTACCATTTTTCATTGTTTTACATGTTATGCAATGGCTGTGCAGGGAGAGCCGCCGCCGCCGCCCCAGCCGATGGACGCGCACACGCACACCCGGTGGAAACACCCGGTGGAAACACCCGGTGAGGCGATGGGGCTGGCTTTGCGCCGCTCTGCTCCCCGCCCCGACGCCGCTCACCCGCTTGGCGGCTTGCGCGGGGAGGTCCGGCTGCCCCCCTCGGCGTCTCTTCATCAACTGCATCAGGTAATCGGGGCTCGGCTTGGGCTTCTCCTTCGTTTCCATTTCCCCAACCATATTCCAAACAGAGCGAGCGAGCGCCCGCACCAGCACTCACCCAACCACCGCACTGGGTGCACGCCAGGCGGGGAAGAAATGGGGTGTGTGTTACCGGTATGTGGGCTGAGGGGGGGAGAGGCCTCTTCCCCCCCTAGGAAAACAGGAGAGCGGAAAAAAGGGTCTCGTCTCCCGCGCCGCCTTGCCTCCCTCCCCTGATGTTCGTCTGTCTCGAGTAGCGGCTGCGAAGGCAGAGAAAGCGCGGCTATTAAGCAAGGCGCCTTCTCCGCGGCGAACAGAACTGGGAGCGGAGAAGCCGAAGCGCTTCCCCGTGCAAAGTTTAGCTCACCCGTTCATTTAGGCGGCGTCTTCCGACCGCACGCGGGGTGCCCCCCCGTCCGAGCGCATACGGTGGGAAGTCAATGCGTTTACATTGGGTGGTGGTCCGGACCTCTGGCGATGCAGACACAGCCCGTTGCACTTCTTGAGAGACTGGCTGGGAAGTTGGGCAGCGTCGGCTCGCTTTCCTTTCCGTCTGCTTGGCAGCCCCCCTCCCTCTGCACGCCAGAGGCCTTGGGCGCGGCGGCCTGCGTGGGTTCCCTTTGGGGGTGGGGGAGGTCTCCGTGAAAAGCTGTCTACCTCTGCTGGCTCGTCTCTTAACCTAAGCTCATTTTCCTGCAAGAAGTTCTGTGGCTCTCCCTGCACAGCCTACCGTACTGCCGAGGGAGTAGCGAGCGAGCGCCCGCACCAGCACTCACCCAACCACCGCACTGGGTGCACGCCAGGCGGGGAAGAAACGGGGTGTGTGTTATGTGGGCTGAGGGGGGGAGAGGCCTCTTCCCCCCCTAGGAAAACAGGAGAGCGGAAAAAAGGGTCTCGTCTCCCACGCCGCCTTGCCTCCCTCCCCTGATGTTCGTCTGTCTCGAGTAGCGGCTGCGAAGGCAGAGAAAGCGCGGCTATTAAGCAAGGCGCCTTCTACGCGGTGAACAGAACTGGGAGTGGAGAAGCCGAAGCGCTTCCCCGTGCAAAGTTTAGCTCACCCGTTCATTTAGGCGGCGTCTTCCGACCGCACGCGGGGTGCCCCCCCCGTCCGAGCGCATACGGTGGGAAGTCAATGCGTTTACATTGGGTGGTGGTCCGGACCTCTGGCGATGCAGACACAGCCCGTTGCCCTTCTTGAGAGACTGGCTGGGAAGTTGGGCAGCGTCGGCTCGCTTTCCTTTCCGTCTGCTTGGCAGCCCCCCTCCCTCTGCACGCCAGAGGCCTTGGGCGCGGCGGCCTGCGTGGGTTCCCTTTGGGGGTGGGGGAGGTCTCCGTGAAAAGCTGTCTACCTCTGCTGGCTCGTCTCTTAACCTAAGCTCATTTTCCTGCAAGAAGTTCTGTGGCTCTCCCTGCACAGCCTACCGTACTGCCGAGGGAGTAGCGAGCGAGCGCCCGCACCAGCACTCACCCAACCACCGCACTGGGTGCACGCCAGGCGGGGAAGAAACGGGGTGTGTGTTATGTGGGCTGAGGGGGGGAGAGGCCTCTTCCCCCCCTAGGAAAACAGGAGAGCGGAAAAAAGGGTCTCGTCTCCCGCGCCGCCTTGCCTCCCTCCCCTGATGTTCGTCTGTCTCGAGTAGCGGCTGCGAAGGCAGAGAAAGCGCGGCTATTAAGCAAGGCGCCTTCTACGCGGTGAACAGAACTGGGAGTGGAGAAGCCGAAGCGCTTCCCCGTGCAAAGTTTAGCTCACCCGTTCATTTAGGCGGCGTCTTCCGACCGCACGCGGGGTGCCCCCCCCCCGTCCGAGCGCATACGGTGGGAAGTCAATGCGTTTACATTGGGTGGTGGTCCGGACCTCTGGCGATGCAGACACAGCCCGTTGCACTTCTTGAGAGACTGGCTGGGAAGTTGGGCAGCGTCGGCTCGCTTTCCTTTCCGTCTGCTTGGCAGCCCCCCTCCCTCTGCACGCCAGAGGCCTTGGGCGCGGCGGCCTGCGTGGGTTCCCTTTGGGGGTGGGGGAGGTCTCCGTGAAAAGCTGTCTACCTCTGCTGGCTCGTCTCTTAACCTAAGCTCATTTTCCTGCAAGAAGTTCTGTGGCTCTCCCTGCACAGCCTACTGCCGAGGGAGTAGCGAGCGAGCGCCCGCACCAGCACTCACCCAACCACCGCACTGGGTGCACGCCAGGCGGGGAAGAAACGGGGTGTGTGTTACGGTATGTGGGCTGAGGGGGGGAGAGGCCTCTTCCCCCCCTAGGAAAACAGGAGAGCGGAAAAAAGGGTCTCGTCAACGAAGAAGCCACAACCACGCCACGGCGGGTCTCGGGCGACGGAGGAAAATAAAAGGGGCGAACCGCCACCCCAAACCCTCCTCGGCCGCCGCCACCACGGAGGATTGCGCCCTAGTCGTCTTCCACCCCGACTGTACAGTGATCCTCCACCACCGCCGCTTCCTGTCGCCGCTCCCACTGGATGCCTTTCTCCAAAGCGGCGCAGTCTTCGGTAGTTCCCCCTCCTCTCCCTCGCCGCACACGCAGACGTTGGTCGCGGCTCCTTTTTCTCGGCGCTGCTGCCCCCTGGTCTGTCTCCGCGGCTGGGAGGCAGGCAAAGGGGCGGCGGACTTGGCCGTTTCCCGAGGAGTCCTCGCGGCTGCTCCCGCCGTGTATTGTAAGGCTGTTCCCGGCCACCGGCGATGCTTCCGTTGTTGTTGTTCCTACCGCTGCTGCTGGCAGTTCCGCCTCGTCTCCCGCGCCGCCTTGCCTCCCTCCCCTGATGTTCGTCTGTCTCGAGTAGCGGCTGCGAAGGCAGAGAAAGCGCGGCTACGGTATCTCCGCGGTGAACAGAACTGGGAGCGGAGAAGCCGAAGCGCTTCCCCGTGCAAAGTTTAGCTCACCCGTTCATTTAGGCGGCGTCTTCCGACCGCACGCGGGGTGCCCCCCCGTCCGAGCGCATACGGTGGGAAGTCAATGCTTTTACATTGGGTGGTGGTCCGGACCTCTGGCGATGCAGACACAGCCCGTTGCACTTCTTGAGAGACTGGCTGGGAAGTTGGGCAGCGTCGGCTCGCTTTCCTTTCCGTCTGTCTCTTCCCCACCCCCTTCCCTGCTCCCTCGGCAGTAGGCTGTGCAGGGAGAGCCGGCGCCGCACACGCACACGCACACGCACACGCACACCTGGTGTGCCTTTCGCTCCGTGCAGTCAGATTTCGGGCGAAGGGCTTCCCCGGATCGACCCCCGCCGCCCGCCGCCTCCTCCTCCTCTTCTCCGCCTCTCGCTGCTGCAGCTTCGGTTGCAACGGGCCGGCCACGAGGCCAGCAGCAGCAGCAGCAGCAGCGAGAGGCGGAGAAGAGGAGGAGGAGGCGGCGGGCGTCGATCCGGGGAAGCCCTTCGCCCGAAATCTGACTGCACGGAGCGAAAGGCACACCAGGTGTGCGTGTGCGTGTGCGGCGCCCGCTCTCCCTGCACAGCCTACTGCCGAGGGAGTAGGGAAGGGGGTGGGGAAGAGACGAGGGGGGCAGCCGGACCTCCCCTCAGCGTCTCTTTCCCACCCCCTTCCCTGCTCCCTCGGCAGTAGGCTGTGCAGAGAGAGCGGGCGCCGCACACGCACACGCACACGCACACCTGGTGTGCCTTTCGCTCCGTGCAGTCAGATTTCGGGCGAAGGGCTTCCCCGGATCGACCCCCGCCGCCCGCCGCCTCCTCCTCCTCTTCTCCGCCTCTCGCTGCTGCAGCTTCGGTTGCAACGGGCCGGCCACGAGGCCAGCAGCAGCAGCAGCAGCAGCGAGAGGCGGAGAAGAGGAGGAGGAGGCGGCGGGCGGCGGGGGTCGATCCGGGGAAGCCCTTCGCCCGAAATCTGACTGCACGGAGCGAAAGGCACACCAGGTGTGCGTGTGCGTGTGCGTGTGCGGCGCCCGCTCTCTCTGCACAGCCTACTGCCGAGGGAGCAGGGAAGGGGGTGGGAAAGAGACGCTGAGGGGAGGTCCGGCTGCCCCCCTCGTCTCTTCCCCACCCCCTTCCCTACTCCCTCGGCAGTAGGCTGTGCAGGGAGAGCGGGCGCCGCACACGCACACGCACACCTGGTGTGCCTTTCGCTCCGTGCAGTCAGATTTCGGGTGAAGGGCTTCCCCGGATCGACCCCCGCCGCCCGCCGCCTCCTCCTCCTCTTCTCCGCCTCTCGCTGCTGCTGCTGCTGCTACTGGCCTCGTGGCCGGCCCGTTGCAACCGAAGCTGCAGCAGCGAGAGGCGGAGAAGAGGAGGAGGAGGCGGCGGGCGGCGGGGGTCGATCCGGGGAAGCCCTTCGCCCGAAATCTGACTGCACGGAGCGAAAGGCACACCAGGTGTGCGTGTGCGTGTGCGTGTGCGGCGCCCGCTCTCTCTGCACAGCCTACTGCCGAGGGAGCAGGGAAGGGGGTGGGAAAGAGACGCTGAGGGGAGGTCCGGCTGCCCCCCTCGTCTCTTCCCCACCCCCTTCCCTACTCCCTCGGCAGTAGGCTGTGCAGGGAGAGCGGGCGCCGCACACGCACACGCACACCTGGTGTGCCTTTCGCTCCGTGCAGTCAGATTTCAGGCGAAGGGCTTCCCCGGATCGACCCCCGCCGCCCACCGCCTCCTCCTCCTCTTCTCCGCCTCTCGCTGCTGCTGCTGCTGCTGCTGCTGCTGGCCTCGTGGCCGGCTCGTTGCAACCGAAGCTGCAGCAGCGAGAGGCGGAGAAGAGGAGGAGGCGGCGGGCAGCGGGGGTCGATCCGGTGAAGCCCTTCGCCCGAAATCTGACTGCACGGAGCAAAAGGCACACCAGGTGTGCGTGTGCGTGTGCGTGTGCGGCGCCGGCTCTCCCTGCACAGCCTACTGCCGAGGGAGCAGGGAAGGGGGTGGGGAAGAGACGAGGGGGGCAGCCGGACCTCCCCTCAGCGTCTCTTTCCCACCCCCTTCCCTGCTCCCTCGGCAGTAGGCTGTGCAGAGAGAGCGGGCGCCGCACACGCACACGCACACGCACACGCACACCTGGTGTGCCTTTCGCTCCGTGCAGTCAGATTTCGGGCGAAGGGCTTCCCCGGAGTTGCGAGGGAGGAAGGGCGTCTGGGAGCGAGGTGGGGGGGCGGAGAAAGACGGGGGTGGGGGGGGAAGAGAGAGAGAGAGAAACTACGGTAGAGAGAAAAGAGAGAGAGCGAACTCCGTCCCTTCCCGGCTCCGGCTGGCCGCCTCCTTTGGCAGGGGCAGGAAAGGGCTCCGGGGGCGGCGGCGGGGGGAGCAATTGGCCTGCGCTTCGAATTGCGGTGAAGGGGAAGAAGGAAGAGGAGGAAGGGTGAAAGAGAGAGAGTAGGGAGAGAGAAGGGAAGGGAAGAAAGCCGGGCTTGCCAAGGTGCAGCGCTGGGTTCCAGGCGGGGCGGGGAAGGGAGGGGAGGGGAGCGACGCAAAGTTCTGGATTCCGCTCCCCCCCCCCGCCACGCTCCGCTCTTGCAGCGCGTCCATCTTCCCTCCCCTCCGCCCCCGTGTTTCTTACGTTCGGGGCATGGCTTACGTTAGCGGACCCCCCTAACACCCCGATACGTCTGACAATCGGGGGTGTCTTGCTTTCGGGGAAACACGGTAGCTGCTGTTTCTGGAGGGAGGGCTAGAATCCCCCTTCCCTCACCACAGGGGGGAAAGTACTTTAGCAGCTTATGCAGGTAATTAAGTAGTTAGGATGTAAGAGAGGCAAACCTCACCCAGTCCTGTCCACGCTGGTTTGAAGTTGCCAGATGGTAGTGTGACTTCGGCTGTTTGCAGCCTAGGGACAAGCCATATTTCTATGGCCGGTCCTTTCATTCGCCGGTTTGGAGGGATCGCCTGGTCTCACGGAAGAGTTGCTGCTCTCCCAGGATCCAGCAAAAGCCCCTCCTTGCTGGTTGCCTCTTCGGGGCGACTTTTGGCCCTTTTCAGGGCCCCCCAGTGATGCAAAACTGAACGGGGGAGAGAGAGCAAGTCTCCCAACCGTCCATGGCGGCTGTGTGACGAACCGGAAGTCCAAATCAGAGTTTTTGTTCTTTCTATCAATATGCTAATCAGGGACATCTGCAGGGGGTCAAAAATAGTCAAGATGACAGGCTTTTGACTGCACAGACATAGCCACCATCTTGACTGTTTTAATCCTCCTTCATGCCCTTGCTCTAAATCAGGGCTTTTCAGCCAGTGGTACCCATACCACTGGTGGTACATTAATGAGTAGCAGGTGGTATGCAGCCCTGCCTAGCCAAGTGTAGTGGGGGAGGGAAAGAGCCAGCACAGGCAAGGACTTACAGTGAGAGTCCTCTGGAGCTGCAAAGGCCCCAGGCTCACTTCTGGCTCACCCTCCCCCATGAGAAAGGAGGAGGAGCGGAGACAGGAGGGGCTATAAAAGGAGGCAGTTTGGGCAGGAGAGGGAGAGAGAGAAAAAGCAGCAGACTTGGGAGAAGGTGGAGTCAGCTGCACAGAAGAAGAAGGAGGAGGAGGAGGGGGAGGAGAAGGGGGAGGAGGAGGATCAAGCAGGCTGGCCATGAGCCGATCTACAACTGCTGTGGCAGCCACCTGTGCTGGCAGCAGCAAACAGGCAAGAAATGCAGTGGGGGAGGGGTCACCCTCCAAGAGGAATGAAAAAAGGCAGCAATGGCTAGAGGTGAGGCACGGAGGAGGGAGATGGAGAGTGGAAGGATTCTTATGTGCTTTTGTGACTTTGAAGTTCTGGGATTTGTGCAATGTGGGCTTTGTGTTCTTAAGGAGTGTTTAGCAATTTCTATTTGGCTGATGTCTCATGTTAGCTTCTATTGCTCTGCTGTTGTTTGCTGTAAGTTTTGCTGCAAGGGATTTTGAAGTATTTTTCTCCTGAATGGATTTTGCCTGTAGCATTCCTTTACTTATGAATGGAGCCATTTGGGGAGGCTGCCTTAGCCAGCAGCCAGTGCTTACATTTTTTTTGCCTTCCTTAAGTGCCGACTGTGCTCCTTACTTTCCTTTCTAGCCAGTAGTTAATTCTTAAAGGGGAATGTGCCTTTTTAAGCTAGTTCACTCAGCAGCTTGTCTTTTCTGTCTCTGGAGGCCTTTCCTTGTTTGATCAATATATGGAAGAGGGAAAATATGGGGGTGGTGGTTTCAAATTCTTCCTTCAGAAGGAGATGGGAATGAGAAAAAGGGAGGCAGGGAAGGGAGGGAGGAAAGGAAGTCCCGCCTTAGCACTTGGCCACCAGCAGCTCTGCCATTGACTTTGCTTGTCAAAAGGTTGCAGAAGGGGATCACATGACCCTGGAACACTGTGACCATTATAAATATGACTCAGTTGCCAAGCATCCAAATATAAATCACATGACCCTGGGCATGCTGCAATGGTCATAAGTGTGAAAAATGGTCATAAGTCATTTCAGTGCAACTGCAACTTTGAACAGGTTTTTTTTTTTGGCCATCAAGTTTTTGACACCTTGCTAGATGGTACTCGAATATTGCCATATCCTAAAAGTGGTACAATCGGTAAAAAGGTTGAAAAGCCCTGCTCTAAATCTTAATAGCTTTGCTCATATAATTTTATTCCTCAGCTATTTCAAGGAAGAACTGTGTATTTTAACGATTTGCTTCTGCCATTTTAAATACCAGTTTGACCCATAAAGATGTTTCATTTATAATTAGGTTTACATAGATGTAATGTATATATTCTGCCACAATAATATTTTTTAAAAAATCTTTGCAAGGCAAGCTGATTTCATTAATATACATAAAACTTTCAATGGGTTGAGATACTATAGGAAAATGTGGGAACCAGGAAGAGGAAAACTAAGATTTTCTTAGACTTTTGCACCAAGATGTTAAGATTTTTTAAAGATAACAGAATGACAGAATAACAGAGTTGGAAGGGACCTTGGAGGTCTTTTAGTCCAACCAAAACCCCAAACCAATTTTAATTCTGAAAAGGTATGTGAACAGCTTACTGTTATCCCTGAATTTGGAGAGATAACAACTCCCATGATTATTACACTGGAAATCAGATTCAAACTGCCACATAGCAATTAAATTAATTGAATTTACATATAGTGCTATTGCAGAAAATAACAGGACTCAGACCACAGAATCAAAAGAAGTTGGTTTATTTTGCGCAAAGGTTCAGAGCATTATATTTGTAGCCACATCTGAACAGCTTCTCATAACAAAACACAAGTTTTTATATTCTTGTCAGAAACAGCAAAACATGGAAATGTAACTGATAGCATGGATTGGTTGTTTTGAATCACAGCCACCTTACAGCATACAGCCCCCCCTTTCCGTAGCTAACATATCTTGCCTAAACTGTGAATTTTCCTACCTACAGCATCTAAACTTCTAAATTTCCAGTAACTTACTTGTGGTTAGCTACAAGTGAGACATAGAGACATATGTGGTTACTTGTAACAGAGCTTCAAACTTAACACCTCTGTGCGACCGACAAATGAACTTGCGTTTTTGACTTCTATTTCCTTTTGTTCTCCTTCTAACTAATACACGCATTTAAGACTCATGTCCTGTTTTATGACTTAAGTCCTGCTTTATGTCCTGTAATACACGTATTTAAGTCTCCTGTTCCGCTTTATGACTTTCATGTCTTGTTTCATGACGTATGTCCTGCCTTAGTGCTAAAGTTAAAAATGGAGCTGAAGTTTGGTTTTATAGGTGGTACGTTGTGTGAGGTTCCTCCCCTCCCCATGGCTAATAAATCATGGTTTATAATTTAATACAATATCTAAACCCAGTTATGGCTTCCTGAACAAACCTGATTTCCAATGGTACATGAACCCAATAATTGAATGTTTAGACTCATTTCCACAGGAATACTTTCAGTTCAATCTTGAGGGTCAAGGGGATTTTAAAGAGGGGGAAAGCACCATATATAATGGCAGGAATGTCTTGAAGAAAAAGCAGGAGTGGAACGCTAAAATAAATTATTCAGGGCATCCAACCTCGGCAACTTTAAGATGTGTGGATTTCAACTGGCTGGGGAATTCTGGGAGTTGAAGTCCGCACATCTTAAAGTTGCTGAGGTTGAGAAGTACTAATGTAGCCTGCAAGAAGCTCGATCACCCTCAAGCTGGTGCAACACAGAAACTAAGACTGAAGGTATGAACCTTCCCCTTTAAGAAACCTTCTCTGTGTCTCAATCCCACAGCAATTCTGCCCAACAGAGCCCAAGATAAATAAATGCATTTGGCTTCCTTCAAATACTGTTGTACTACCGTAGATGAGATGCAAGATCACTATAGCTACTGTAGCTGGGCTGTGCCTTCATCTGGTGGCTATTTGGATTTTTGCAGCCTAACTACCTTAGCTGTAAATTTATATTCGTTCCTGGAACTGAAATGAGGTATTTGTATTATTTACTCCTGATTCCCGTATTTACAGGAACGGCAAAGCAGTTGGGAACATTTGCTGAGAGGAAAATGGTACTTTTGATTACTGGTTAGGGATGGCGATCGGGGACGTTACTGTGGGAACACTCTTAAGAGAGAAAATAAATTATCAGGTGATGGTTGGGAGTAACGGACATGAAGAAAAAGGCGGCAAGATTCCCAAGTATTGTTCAGGAGGGAATTTGAGTATTGTATTCTCTGGCATCCCAGGCTGAATACTCTGTCCTGTAATACATGTGTACGAAGCTATGGTTGCAAAAATCCCTAAAAGAGTCTAATAGCTTATGCTTTTTAACCAGATTTGTTAATCAGAAAAGGTGCTACCAGACTCCTCTTATAATATATAGGAAATCTGGTTGTGTAACCCAGTTTTGTTTTAAATGCAAAAGCAAGCACTGGGGGAGTACAAGAAGAGAACCCCAAAAGTAGCCCATCTGCAGGATTGTGCAGATGCTTTTATTCCCAACTAACTACCCCTTCTGCCCCCCCAAAAAATAAAAAAAATCCCAGTGCTCACTGCTACCAGTAGGTTTTTCAGGAAGACAAAAGAGGAAGGCATAGAAGCGCCAAGAAAAGCTTAGCAGCCAGCCAAGCTTCGTGATGCTGGACAAATTGCCATTTAGTACTGCATCACTGACTCCCTGCATTGCTCTCCTGCAGTGCTGGGGGGGGAGGGAGAGAGAAGCGAGGAGAACAATGCTGCATTCACTGCAGTGGAATCTGGTTTGCTGCAGAGAAGCTGAAAAATGTAAGCTCTGGTGTCCCTTACTCTTCACTCATGGGGCAGGGGAAGGGTCCACAGTAATACATAACAAATTTGCAGAGACCAAGGTTTGCACTCTAGGTAGTAAAGGCACAGAATTGGGCTTCCCCATGGGACTGCAGACATCTCCCCCTCCCCTGGGCCACGAACACCCCTGAAATCAAGCCCCTAAGAGGATATCCCCTACACTTCATTCCCTAGCTAACACTTGTAACTTATACAATGAAAACCCACAAGATCAGTGCTTGTTGGCTTTTGAAGTATGAAAATGGGGAGAATCTATCTTATTACCATGCCACAAATGCCTGGCTCCTTCCTCTAGATCAGGGGTCCTCAACCCCCGGTTCCATGGACCGGTACCAGGCCACAGCATGCCAGCAACCGGTCCGCATAAACAAGCAAAGCCCCATCCATGGGATGCAGGCAGCACACAAAACCACACACTCTCCGGTCTGTGGAAAAACCTTTCTTCATGAAACCGGTCCCTGGTGGCCAAAAGGTTGGGGACCTCTGCTTTAGAACACTTTTCTGGAGCATTTGGCTTTCTGGCCAAGCTCTGTCTTGACCCACAGCTGTCCTCCCTCTGAGGGAGATGGATGGTTTAGAAACATGAAATAAAAATAAAATAGAACTTAGCAGTTAGGCGTACTAGAGACTGAGAATCTACGCATGATCTGACCTGGAATGTACTGGGATGGTAGACTACCTCACCCTCTCAAGAGCATAGACTAGAGAAGTTATTTAAAAATTCCCAGAAGTCAGCTGTGGCCTACTACATTCTGCACCATTGCCCAGTAGCTTCATGGGACACACTTTCAAAATTCAACATTGCTTCACTGAGCAAAGTTGAGAACTCCGAGAGTCTTCTATTAAATAATCAGAAAGCTGATTTTCCCGCAAGACCCATCTCATTACCTCACAAAGCCAGGAATCAAATTTTTCCTCCCTGTATCAATGCTGATATGGAATAAGCTTACTCAATGGTAGACACCAGTCCCAAATTCTAGGTAGAACCAGGGAAGGTCTTTTGAAATTTTGGAAATTACTGCTTAATGAAGGCTAAACCAAATCAACTGGTAGCCTGCTGTGAATTCTACCCAGATTGAGAATATTAGTAAGAATTGTAATCCGACATCTGGAGCATTATTTTGAATGTAAATAATGCTGTTTGATGAATCAATGATCTGACAAAACATAAGTCAATCACTGCTTTTTCTTTTGATGGCAGTTCATAGTGGACGCTGCCCTATTGAATCTATTACTTCTAAATATAGCAGTATAAAAATGATTTAATTATATAGGTAGTGGCTTCCTCATTGGGGGAAGAAAGCAACATTGAGCTAGAAGTCAGCAATGATGGAATTACATGTCAAGGTCATAGAGCCTCCTCTGCAAACACTCTTCAATTACAGATATATCTTAAATATAAGGTGGTCAAGCCACTATGGCTCCCATCAATGACTTTTGCTCCAAGAGGACAGAGTTAATGAAATGTGTCAACCCCCAGCCTTTGGACTGGTTTTGTGTTGAGAGAAAAATCTAGATACAAAATACAGTAATTGATTCTAAGCAATCATGTGATTTAAACATTGAGCTACTGTAGTTTTAAGATGTTGTTAATCCTTTTGTATTGTAGAAAAATATATCAATCTGATCACCCTTTTATCTGTTTACAATTTTATTCTCTGTTTGCTTTCCTTTGTATCTACGTCTGTTCCTAGTTTGTATTTACATTTCATGCAGTTTGGGTTGAATTGCTGACACATTGTGTTTACAAGATGTAAGGGAGTCGGTTGAAAATATTAAAAAGATGAGGCTGTGAGTCTCACAATCAGGGTGTTCCTTGCAGTAATCTACAATCACACTGGTTTAAAAAAGTGCAGCACACCAAGATAAAAAGGAATTCATGCATGCTCTGGAAAGGCTTTAGACCAGCGGTTGTCAACCTTTTTCAGGTTGAGACCCCACTTGCGCCGCCCATGCGCGGCGCGACCCCGACCCGCGGTGCGCACGCATGGCACGACGGGCTGATCCACGCATGCGTGGCGTGCGCGACGGGCCAAACCGTGCATGCGCGCGTGACGGGCCGTTCCGCGCATGCACGGCGCGCGCACGACGAGCCGAACCGTGCATGCACGGCACGCGCGCGACGGGCAAAAAAAAGGCGGACCGCGGTGTCCGGCGACCCCCGCGAAACGGTCGTTCGACCCCAAATGGGGTCGCGACCCATAGGTTGAGAACCGCTGCCTTAGACCATTCTGTGAAGAAGTAGCTTTTGAAGACTTCTTTTTTATCCCTCCCCTCTCCAGTCTCAGCCCACCCAGTAAAATAGCTCAGGCCAAGCAATGTTCACCTCCAACGAGCTGCACACTCAAAAGAATGACAGAATACTTTTAATGTATTTTATAAAGGGGGAGGGAAGCAAGATAAGGACCAAGAAAGATGCTGTTAGATGGGAAGGAGAATAGTCTGCGTATGCACACAAAGCTTCAGAGCCACGTGCCTGCTGGATTAGAGAGGCACTGAAGAACGAAGTCTGACATCCCTCCTCAATGTATTGCAGTTAATTTATAATCATGTTTTAAAAAGAAAACAGCAAGCAGGGCATGAGATGAACCTCCAGCCATGGGAAGGAAGCACAAGGCAGCATATCAACAGGAATTCCTTGGCAAAATACTAAATAACTTAGGAGTTGGGCCTTCTAGCCTCTAGTCCTGAAAGCTCTGATTCTATGTTTCTCCCAGAGAGAACATCTCTGCAATATTCAAGTTTTCCACTAAGGAACTTTCTAGTTAGCTTTCCTGCATTTTTGTTTAGCATATAGCTTGGGCATCTCCAACTAAATTCTGTAAGTCAAGGCAGAGGCTTCAACTGGCAGACGCAATAGCTGCTGCCCCAAAAATTGAATCTCAACATATAAAAGAAATGTTCCAAGACAGCAAAAACAGGATTTAGGAGGTTCGGAATATAAATCAGAAAACCAATGGGACGACAGCTACTAGCCTGCTCCTTTCTGTCTTTTTATAGTGTACAACCAGAAGTGAAAACCAACTTTGGGCCAAGACCTGGGGCTTTTCAAGGAAGCCTTATGTTACAGATAAAGGCACACTGTGCACAGTAAGCCCACTGGCTGTGATTGAGACTTGATATTCCTACAACTATTTGGACTCTAGGAAGAAAATAACTTTGCAAGGCCCCCTGACCTGCCTCCCTCCTAGCCCACCCCCTGCTATGATTAAAGTGCTTGTGTTAAGAAGATGGTTGTGGCGGTGTGAGCTTTTCACGGAGACAGGCTCTGAGAGGTGGAGGCATCCTCCGCAGGCAGGATTTCGATGCTGCTGTCCGGCTGGCTTGGGGAAATGCTGTCAGTCAAGTCCATTACCTGCACCTGACTGGGCGACAGTGGCTGTGGGGAACTGGCTGTGTCAGTGCTGGAGGTGGGGGACTTGCTCTCGGAAAGGCCCAGCAGTTCTTGCACATTACGTGGTAGATCCTGGCAGAAAGAAAACCCAAGACTTTTAATAGGCAGCTTTTCCCCACTCTGGTTCAAATCAGACATCCCCTAGTATGGTATGCTTAGGTCACACACAAATTCCATGGCATATAAATACCCAAACAATTTCAGTGGCAAAGCCCTGCTTGAAATGTATTAGTTTTAGGCTTCAAATCTTGAATCTCCAATAAAAGAGTTAAGTAGGTAGTCTTTTGTGTGCTTAAATTTTAGGCTGGGACATAACAAACTGATACAATGCTACATGAACTACCTATTCACGGTCACCAGATATGTGATCACCATTAGGTTTGACAGCATTAAAAAGGGATTAAAGTATATATTTATATATTACTTCACAATACTACAAGCAATTTGATATAGGGGTTAAGGGATCAGACTAGAGACTAGAAGCTGCAAGGACTTGTCCCTGAAGGTTCCAGGAACTAACAGGCTCAAAGGCACAAATGTGTGGGTGTGTAGATACACACACCAAACCTCATTAGGTTAAATATGTAATACCTTGTTGTAATGCATTAGGCCTGGAACAAAGGAACAGGCCATGTGGCTTGGAACAAAGGAACAGACCATGTGACTTGACCATGCTGTTTTGGAGCAACAGGAAATGGAGGAAGGGCCAAGAGGCTGGATGGACGTTGTACCAAGATTTGAATCCATTGGCCACAGGGTGGCTTTGCCAGTGTAGCCTTGTCATTGGCTGCTGAAATAACATTGTCATTGGCTGTTTGTAACCATGTGATGCATTGTGTAACCGCCCACTGTAACAGGTAATCAAAGGGGAAGGCAGCCTTTTGTCTGTTGCCTCACGCCCCAGAGAGAAACCTGACTGGAGTCATGCTTCCTTCTCTAATATTCGGCCCACGTGTGTAGGACCCACCATGAGAATTGAAGCTGCCTACGGAGGGCAAAGCTTCAACTGGTGACCCCGACGTGATTCAATGCAAAATCACGTCCTTCTGGCACCCCACCACTTGCTACGTCTGGAATAGACCATGTGCACGCTTTTGGTAAGTGTGGGACAGAGGCTATGCAAAAATTGGGCTGAGTACCTGAAAGAATTGCTTAGCTTAGTCAGGAGAGCAAATTATGTTCAGAAACGTAATAATCAGGCTGTTTTCCCTGTCACTCAGAAAGATTTATATCTTTTATTGGCTTTTTTGGAAAAAATTTATTCCTCCTACCTGGAGGAGGAGCAATTAGACCTCGCCACATGGCAATAGGCTCCTGGCTCCACACACCGCCCAGAGCTTCGCCAAGTGTCTTAGCCCCATGGAAGGCTGTAGTGTCCATGCTGGCATTACACTGTGCAAAACAGAGCAAGCTAAATTGGCTAATCCTCAGGCTTTAAACAAGCCCTGAGACAAAAAAAATGTTACAATCTGACTCAAAAATTTGCCCCACTGGAGGAACAACCCTCGTGGCGTTTCTTCAACAAGGATCACCCCCCCCGTGAGTATGTGGGTGGAATTCTCCAAGGATCAAAGGGGAGGGCTTGGTGCAATTGTCAGGACCTTAATTATGCAACTAACAAAGTTTTCACGTAAGGAGTTGAAAGTATTGTTAATGTTTGTTTGGCATAGTCCCTCATACATCTTAAAGGGACCATAAAAAATTGCTGATTGGATTAAAATTGGCTTATGTGAGGAGCTTTTCTGCTTCCTTCCCAAATTCTCTTTACGTGGAAGAATTGTTTGCAGGTCTATTTTAAAAGATCTGCCCTCTTTTTCTTCTCCTGTAGCTATTGGCTTAGAACATAGTCATTGTTGTCAGGATTCTGTTTCTGTTTCTCCTGCCCTGTCCTTTTAACTTGCTAAAAAATCTTAAGTCTTTTTCTCCTTCTGACTCAGAACATGCTTTCCTATGCTAATTCAGTCTTTTCTCTCTTACCTTTTAACTTGCCAAAAAATCTTAAACCTGTTGCTTCTATTCCTAATAATTGGAAAATGAGAAAATATTTCCTGGTAATCCATTGATTCAAAAATGCCTTGTTCGCTTGTTAACTCTTCTTAACTTGTGACAGACTCCCCTGACAAGAGCCTGCAGCTGAAAGCCATTTCCTCCTCTGCAGAAGAGCCATTCCCCCATCCCCCCTTTTTTCTCTCCCCCCCTCTTCTTTTGAAATTGCAGGTTTATTACCGTTGGTTGCCAGCTCTGAAGAAAACCAGTAAAACCAGCTAGCTCCCAGTTTCCAAGGAAACGGATGGCTGTAAATGGAGACTCAATTTACATTTGAATCTGTGTTACCTCATCTTTGAATCTGTGTTACCTTCTCTCTCTCACACACACCCCCCTCCCTGGTTGTTTTGTTTAATAAACCATGGCCCTTTCCTTTCTTATTTCTCTGCCAATTTTGCCTTTAACTTTTCCTTTCTTATTTCTCTGCCAATTTTGCTTTTCTTACTTCTCTTTGCCTATTTTGAATTTATGTCTTCTAGTCTTGTTAATGATTTTTATTTTTGTCCCTTTCTTATTTCTCTTTAATGATTTAATTTTTGTGACAATCTTTGCTGTTTTGCATTTTTTGTTTCTCACCATGCTATGTTGCTGAATGCATCCAATTGTTGGATCAGTGTGCCTATGAATGAAATCTCTCTCTCTTTTCACTTTGAATCCTTCCTTACTTTGTGTTATGCATTAATCACACAGCTTCATCAGTTAGTAACAAGACCTTTCTAGGTATTTGGCAATCTTGTAATAAAACAACTATCCCTTGCAGCTAGCTTATAAAGCTAGATAATGAAGCAATGACAACAAGAAAACATGTGCTGATTATGTTCCCTTGTTTGATTTTGGTGAAATCTTTGAAACTTTGTACACCTTTTCTAAAGACAATGTAGATCTTATGTGGAAAAAGAATGCATATTGGTCAATACCCCAGAATTGGTCTGGTACATATACATTTCTGACAACACACACAACATTACTGCCACAGTTCCTCACATGGAAAGTATGGTACAAAACAATCCCTTATCACAAGAAACTGATGCCTTGTTTGATTGACAGTTTACTTTCCTGGCTACCTAATGCTGGGTGACTCAAGAAATTGGTTTTCAGTATTATAATGTTTCTAGTATTCTGTGTAACAATCTGTTGCTGTGTGCAATGTATCCCCCCCTGTTGAACCTGTGTAAGCCTCCCTCTTCTAACCATCTTCTGGATAAGAGCCAAGAACCAACTGCTGCCTCTGATGACTGGACAGAGATGTTTCTATGATGGCAGCCTCTGAGGACTGGACAGAGATGATGGCCTATGCCCTAGGATCGTGTACAGAGCTGGACGGCGCATAGGTGGAACAAAGGACAGTTGCTTAAAAAATAATAAAAACAGTGGATATGTTGTAATGCATTAGGCCTGGAACAAAGGAACAGGCCATGTGGCTTGGAACAAAGGAACAGGCCATGTGACTTGACCATGCTGTTTTGGAGCAACAGGAAATGGAGGAGGGGCCAAGAGGCTGGATGGACGTTGTACCAAGATTTGAATCCATTGGCCACAGGGTGGCTTTGCCAGTGTAGCCTTGTCATTGGCTGCTGAAATAACATTGTCATTGGCTGTTTGTAACCATGTGATGCATTGTGTAACTGCCCACTGTAACAGGTAATAAAAGGGAAGGCAGCCTTTTGTCTGTTGCCTCACGCCCCAGAGAGAAACCTGACTGGAGTCATGCTTCCTTCTCTAATATTCGGCCCACGTGTGTAGGACCCACCATGAGAATTGAAGCTGCCTACGGAGGGCAAAGCTTCAATACCTTGATTTGTACTAAACATCTACCGATCCCAGATCCTTGGGAAGGACTCGATAGGTGGATAAAATGCCAAATTCAGCCTAAACATCTGGCTGACTGTGCAGTGAACCATAATAATAATATTGTGCCATTTGCACACAAAGCACATGATCTGCAACTTATAAGAACTTGGAAAAAACACTCAAGCAGCACAATGAAAACTGAGCATGCTCGGTGTCCACGTAATTCTGACAGCTGAACGGGAATTCTCCATCCTGCAACACTTTGCCATAGATCTTGTAAGCACTATCGTTAATAACCACACATATAACCACACAACAGGTGGAGCACTTCTTGTGTTTTGAGGAGGGCAACATTCTACCTAGCCATTTTAGTCTCCCAATAATGTCAGGTCTCAAAGCAACCAGGTTGCTCTTCATCTTGCTCAGCCTGAGTCTCAAACACAGGAAATGCTGAAGGTGAAAGCCAACAGCTATGCTAGCTAGAAATATTTAAGACATCTGGTTGGGAAATATTCTTTCAATACAGTGGAGGTTGGATCATTATTTGGGCACTATTTTATACCTCCCTCTTATTGTGGATGTCTGCCTATTGGCTCCAGAAAGGAGACTGCAGTAGGAAAGCTTCATGCCTCATTGGCAAAAACTCACTGGAGTAGAAACCAACTGCCTGTAGATTGCCTCAGCCTGGCATAAGATGTCTTCCACGCTCATCTTCATGGTCAGTTCATTAATGTGCTTTGGAAAGACACAAACAAAAAGAAGACACTCTGCTAATCATGAATGTAAAATTCAACTGGACAGAAAAGAATGGAATGGACTATATGAAAAATCCTTCAGAAAAAAGTATTTCCTGTAAACCAGAATGCATATTCCGAGACGTTTGGTGAACTGTTATAAAAGACATGTACAAATTATGAATGTAAAAGCCAAAGCGAAAGACTTCTAGAAAATGACTGAGATATAGTGAAATAAATACATTATTCCTTAACCAAGCAAAGCAGCAGAAACTTTGCATAACAGGAGGGGACATAACGACAGAAAATCTCAATGGAAAAATGCATTGTTTTCCAGCATATACCATTTATTTTTCAGAAGCAAGCTACTAGCATAATTCAGTATTTGTTCTTGTAAACTGAAACTGTGAATGGTACATGTCAATGCAAGGATAGAGTTCAAAGTCAAACCTATGCTATGATTTTATGTTCCATCCTTATGAGTGAGAGGTAAGAGAAAGCCTTCATCTGCTCGGCCCTCACCTTGAGGATTTCGTTAAAGCCAAAACCAGAGTTCATAAGAGCCTGTCTCTCTGCATCCAGAATGCCACAAGCCACCAGCAGATGGAAATTGGGGCAAGGTAATTCCGTCCATAATACCTGGAATGAGGGATATGAAGACAATTTAGACTGGGGAAGGGTATCAACTAGCAATATTATTTACCATATTGCCTAATTAAACACAATATTATGTGAGGGTGAAGGTTTGTTCTCCCAGATTGTGGTTTGGTTTCCGAACATTTCATTACCAGGCTAGGTAACAACTTCAGGAGAGTTTAAGGCAGGGGTGTCAAACTCGCAACATCACATGACGTGTCGCGACGTATTGGACTTTTTTGCCATTGCCGGCAAAGGGGTGGGCGCAGTTTTGCTATGATGCATCCGGCCAGTGGGCTGGCAGTTTGACACCCCTGGTTTAGGGGACCCACCGGCTTGGAGAACGAACCTTCACCCTCATCCTACACCCGAGCTGCAGATATTCGCCACTATTGCAAACAATATTCTATCTTTTCCCATCATCCATTGGACCATCTTATCCCTGAGATGAACCTTGTTCAGTGAAAAAAAATAGAAGATGTAGCTTGCCTGGTTCTATCTGTCATGGTTCCGAAAGAAGCAGCTTTTCAAAGAACTTTGAGGCTTTGTTTACCTTAAAGAATCCTTTTATTGCTACATAGCTTCGGCACGTACATAATGAAGCCAAAAACTGAATCTTCCCTCCCCCAATCACCCGTAACAAAGCATAACTCACTCCTTCATTTAACAGTCATCAATCACGTTCTCCAATTAGTTTGAAGTGCGAACTTTCCCTCCCGTAACTCCTGTAGTTACATCTGACCTTGGAAACACTGTACTGAGATATGGTTGAGGCTATCTATTCCCCATTACATACTTTCCCACCCGCTGTTCTAACATTGTTTGACTTTAACCCTAGAAGTGATATACAGGTTAAATAAAACAGGTTTGCTTCTTCATTTATGTCAAGCAAGAACATCCGACATTAGCAGTCTTGACATCATCATTTAATCTTCCCAAATCCCAAATCACTTTTTGAAGATCTTTCAATCCATGCATACTTATGAGACTTGCCTGATTTATCCACAGCAGGAAGGTGAGATGCAATAGTCGTACATGGGAATTAATTGTCCCCTTTTACTGAACTCCTCAGGAACTTTGCACAATTCTCCTCTCCTTGCTAAGTAATGTTATTGTATTGTTTACTAAACAAATTTATATGGTTGCCCAGAGTCACACACAGGTGACTCCGGATAGCTTACAAGATTAAAAATCCACAACATAAAAATCACAAAACTCCACCATCACCACCCACCCAGCAACACAATGAGGCCAATCAAGCAGTTGGACCTATCTAAGATCAATCTAAATGTGGATCTTTAGTATGGTCAGGTCACTGCCTGGTCAATATTCTGATCATTTTTTTCTGCAGGCCTCCAATTAGGATATTCCACCCTAGGAATCTTATGGATCAAGTGATTTCCTGCAGATGCTTGGGGATTTTTAGAGTGACCTACCAGTAGTACAGCAGGTTGTTTGAATAGACACCGATCCTTGGAACTCAGAAATAAAAGGGACACAAGATAGCTTCTGAGCATCAATTCCAAGGATGCTTTTAGCTTATGAAGGAGCTCTGGTAGAAAGTACAGGTAGTTCTTAGGTTACCACCCCTTGTTTGACAACTGTTCAATGCTACAATAGCACTGAATAGGGGGGATTTACGTCTGGTCCATGAAGTTGCAGCCATCACAGCATCCCTGCAGTCATGTGATCGCAAGCTAGGTGTATGGAATGGGATAACTCCCACAGCCAACTGACCATAGCCAACTCACCACGGGACAAGCTGCTATGGCCAACTCACTGCGAGACAACTCGCCGTCAGACAATTTTAACAATTCAATTTAATTTTTTAAAATAAATTTAAAAAAATATTTTATTTTTTGTCATTCACATTTCATTTTGTCTCTCCTACTGCATCCTTTCTTTAATAATTCTATTCCACCATTTAGAGCAGTGGTTCTCAACCTTCCTAATGCCGTGACCCTTTAATACAGTTCCTCATGTTGTGGTGACCCCTAACCCCCCCATCCAGTTGGCTGGGGGTTATCAAAAACGTGACCAAAAATGGGAAAGTATAGGTAGTCCTCGACTTACAACAATTCGCTTAGTGACTGTTTGCAGTTACAACAGCACTGAAAAAATGAATTATGATCATTTTTCACGCTTATGATTGTTGCAGCATCCCCAGGGTAATGTGATTTACATTTGGATGCTTGACAACTGATTCATACTTATGACATTCACAGTGTCCCAGGGTCATGTGATCAATGGCCAGGGGGCGTGGCCAGCTGATCACTCAAGTTGCAGAGTGCCTGTGGGGGGGGAAATCTGTGGGTCTCTAGGATGGGACTGGGGTGGGTGCCTGCCTTCCTTCCCTCCCCTTGTCCCTTCCTTCCTTCTTTCCTTCCTTTCCTTCACCTCCTTCTTAGTCTCTTCCTCCTTCCGTCCCTCTCTCCCATTGTCCCTTCCTTCCTTCTTTCCTTCCTTTCCTTCACCTCCTTCTTAGTCTCTTCCTCCTTCCCTCCCTCTCCCATTGTCCCTTCATTCCTTCTTTCCTTCCTTTCCTTCACCTCCATCTTAGTCTCTTCCTCCTTCCCTCCCTCTCCCATTGTCCCTTCATTCCTTCTTTCCTTCCTTTCCTTCCCCTCCCTTAGTCTCTTCCTCATTCCCTCCCTCTCTCCCATTGTCCTTTCCTTCACCTCCTACTTAGTCTCTTCCTCCTTCCCTCCCTCTCTCCCATTGTCCCTTCCTTCCTTCCTTCCTTTCCTTCCCCTCCCTTAGTCTCTTCCTCCTTCCTTCCCTCTCCCATTGTCCCTTCATTCCTTCTTTCCTTCCTTTCCTTTCCTTCCACTCCCTTAGTCTCTTCCCCCTTCCCTCCCTCTTTCCCATTGTCCCTTCCTTCTTTCCTTCACCTCCTTCTTAATCTCTTCCTCCTTCCCTCCCTCTCCCATTGTCCCTTCATTCCTTCTTTCCTTCCTTTCCTTTCCTTTCCTTCCCCTCCCTTAGTCTCTTCCTCCTTCCCTCCCTCTCCCATTGTCCCTTCATTCCTTCTTTGCTTCCTTTCCTTCACCTCCCTTAGTCTCTTCCTCATTCCCTCCCTCTCTCCCATTGTCCTTTCCTTCACCTCCTACTTAGTCTCTTCCTCCTTCCCTCCCTCTCTCCCATTGTCCCTTGCTTCCTTCCTTTCCTTCCCCTCCCTTAGTCTCTTCCTCCTTCCTTCCCTCTCCCATTGTCCCTTCATTCCTTCTTTCCTTCCTTTCCTTTCCTTCCCCTCCCTTAGTCTCTTCCCCCTTCCCTCCCTCTTTCCCATTGTCCCTTCCTTCTTTCCTTCACCTCCTTCTTAATCTCTTCCTCCTTCCCTCCCTCTCCCATTGTCCCTTCATTCCTTCTTTCCTTTCCTTTCCTTCCCCTCCCTTAGTCTCTTCCTCCTTCCCTCCCTCTCCCATTGTCCCTTCATTCCTTCTTTCCTTCCTTTCCTTCCCCTCCCTTAGTCTCTTCCTCCTTCCCTCCCTCTCTCACATTGTCCTTTACTTCCTTTCCTTCACCTCCTTCTTAATCTCTTCCTCCTTCCCTCCCTCTCCCATTGTCCCTTCATTCCTTCTTTCCTTCCCCTCCCTTAGTCTCTTCCTCCTTCCCTCCCTCTCTCCCATTGTCCCTTCCTTCCTTCTTTCCTTCCTTTCCTTCACCTCCTTCTTAGTCTCTTCCTCCTTCCCTCCCTCTCCCATTGTCCCTTCATTCCTTCTTTCCTTCCTTTCCTTCCCCTCCCTTAGTCTCTTCCTCCTTCCCTCCCTCTCTCCCCTTGTCCTTTCATTCACCTCCTACTTAGTCTCTTCCTCCTTCCCTCCCTCTCTCCCATTGTCCCTTCCTTCCTTCCTTCACCTCCTTCTTAATCTCTTCCTCCTTCCCTCCCTCTCCCATTGTCCCTTCATTCCTTCTTTCCTTCCTTTCCTTTCCTTTCCTTCCCCTCCCTTAGTCTCTTCCTCCTTCCCTCCCTCTCCCATTGTCCCTTCATTCCTTCTTTCCTTCCTTTCCTTCCCCTCCCTTAGTCTCTTCCTCCTTCCCTCCCTCTCTCACATTGTCCTTTCCTTCCTTCCTTTCCTTCACCTCCGTCTTAATCTCTTCCTCCTTCCCTCCCTCTCCCATTGTCCCTTCATTCCTTCTTTTCTTCCTTTCCTTCCCCTCCCTTAGTCTCTTCCTCCTTCCCTCCCTCTCTCCCCTTGTCCCTTCCTTCCTTCCTTCCTTCCTTGCTTTCCTTCCTTCCCTCTTTGTCCCTTCCTTCCTTCCCTCCCTTTCATTGTTCCTACCTTCCTTCCCTCTCTCATTGTCCCTTACTTCCCTCCCTCTTCTTCCCTTCCTTCCTCCCCCCCTTCATGCCCAGGAAGCGACAAGGGGAGGGGGATAGGCTGCCAGAGGCAGAGGAGAGCTCCGCCCAGCTCACTTGCTCAGCTTCGCCAAAAGACATGCCGCTTGCTAAGTTAGCAGAAGCTCCAGGATCAGCGCCGGGCTACAGCTGATTCACGCTTCTGCTAAATTAGCAAGCCTACGAGCAAGTTTGCTGGGCAGGAGCTGTTATGTCTGGCCCTTCTCAGCTTAGTAAAATCCACAGGAATATTTCTTTAAGAGTTTTATTTAACACATTTCAAGAGATTCATTGCAAAGCAAGCTGCTGGCATTTTGTTGGCCGGAATGGCCAAGTCTGATTTATTTACATTCAGCTTAATCATGCTCTCCCTCCCTTCCAATTAACTCACTCTTTATCTCTCAGGTTGTCCAAGAGCTCATTAATCTTCCGTAGAGTCCAAAAACACCAGAAAACTGAGTTCAAACGAACTGCGCAAGGCATCAAGCTACTCCTTGATATTAACGTTGCTCGTGACAAAGAATTAGTCCCTCCTTTATCTTCTAATATAGTTTCCGATACGTCACTTCCCCCATGGCTTCCTTTTTCCACGTAACTGAGACCTCCGCCTATCAAACCTTCGGAATCTCGGATCAAGCCATAAATTTTCCTGTTCCAAATCTGAGTCTCCGCTTTGAGAGTCTGACTCAGACTGCATGCAAATCTCCTCCCTCTCTGTCTCTCCTGTCGGGAGGGGAAAGCACCCAGAGGGGCCTGGTTGCTCCTCCTCATCCTCTGACATTTCCCCAGCTGGTCTAGAGACACCCACAACACCATCCCCCCCCCGCAGGCCCCTCCCCCCGGGTCCGTCGCAGGGGATGTGGTTTGTAGGGAAACGCAGCATGAAAATCCCAAATTAACCCAGGAGCCTCGATATCATGAGCATCTACCCAACAGCAAGCGTCTGGCCCACCCCCGGTCCAATCAACCAAATATTGGAAGCAATTGTTGAGCCATCGGGAATCTCGGATGCCGGACACCTCCAACCGGGAAACAGGAACTTGAGCACGGCGAGCTGGCGGGCCTGGATCAGGAGGTCGAAGGGGAGAATCAGGGTAGACAGGAACAAGCAAGGAGCGATGAAACACGGGATGTACACGAAGAGACCTAGGCAAAGTCAAACGATAGGTCACCGGATTGATGACCGTCTCCACAGGAAAAGGACCCAGGAAACGTTGGTCAAGCTTGCGGTGAATTCTCCCTGGAAACAAATACTTGGTGGAGAGCCAAACCCGATCTCCAACAGCTAACGGCGGCGTGTCGCGACGAGAGCGGTCTGCAACCCTCTTGTAGTCTTCCTTGGCCTTAGTCAAGTGCTGCTTAACCATCTCTTGGACTGACCGGAGCTCGGATAAATAGTCCTCTGCAACTGGAACTGGAGAATCAAGGAGCGTGAGCGGAAAAAATCTGGGATGATAACCGTAGTTGGCAAAAAACGGAGTGGTCTGAGTGGAAGTGTGCTGAGAGTTGTTGAAAGCGAATTCGGCCACGGAGAGATATTTGAACCAATCGTTCTGTTGGTCGTTGATGAAACAACGCAAATACTGCTCCAGGATGCCAATCACTTTCTCTGTACCCCCATCAGTCTCTGGGTGATGCGTGGAGGCTAGATTAACCTGGACTTGAAGCGCAGACATGAGTTCTCTCCAGAACGCCGAGGTGAACTGGGTGCCTCGGTCGGACACTATTTTGTCAGGCAAACCGTGTAGCCGGAAGATATGTTGAATGAACAGCTGAGCAGTGACCTTGGCTGTCGGTATTCTTCGGCAAGGAATGAAATGTGCCATCTTGGTCAGCATGTCCACCACTACAAAGACAACGGTGTAGCCGGCAGAAACAGGTAGACAAGTCAAGAAGTCCATGGAAATAGCCCCCCAGGGTCTCTCCGGCGTGGGCAACGGCTGTAACAATCCCGGAGGGGCTCCTGTGGCATGTTTTGCCTGACGGCACCGTACACAGGACTTCACATAAGAATGAACATCATGGCGAAGTCTGGGCCACCAAAAAGTCCGAGACACTAAGTGGAGAGTCTTAAAGAGACCAAAATGACCCGCCGCAGGGTTATCATGGCATTGAGTCAGAATGAGACCACGGAGTGGGCCTGCTGGAACATATAACAGGTCGCGGAAGCGTAATAGACCCTCGGACAATGTCCAAGGTGAGCCGGGACCCACCTCTTGCTTCCTCTGTGTCACAAAGTCATCTAGTTGTTGCGCTTCCTGAATCTGTCGTCGTAGATCTACCGGATCGTGCACGGCTGCGATCGATTCAACAGGCAGAATGGTTCGAAGCGGCAAGGGGTCCTTGATCTGTAGATACTCCGGTTTACGGGACAAGGCATCTGCTCTTTTGTTGTACCCTTTCGGAATGTAGGTGACTTTGAAGTTGAATCGAGCGAAGAACAAAGACCAACGGATCTGACGTTGATTCAATTTCCTGGCAGATTGCAGAAATTCCAAGTTTTTATGGTCAGTCCGAACTTCAACTTGGTAGCGGGCTCCTTCCAGGTGGTGTCTCCAGGTCTCAAAAGCAGTTTTGATGGCCAATAGCTCCTTCTCCCAAATGGTATAATGGCGTTCGGAGGGACTCAGTTTCCTGGAGTAATAAGCACACGGGAACAGGGGGCCGCCATCTTGGTGTGTTTGAAGAAGCACGGCCCCTACAGCAACATCTGAGGCGTCGGCCTCCACTACAAAGGGACGACAAGGATCTGGATACTTGAGAATGGGTTCCTGAACAAAAGCCTTTTTGAGGGTCTGAAATGCCTGTTGCTTGGCATCACCCCACTGGAACTTAATGCCTTTCCGTAAAAGTCGAGTAAGGGGCGCAGTCAAGGTAGAAAATCTCGGAATGAATGTCCGGTAATAGTTCGCAAATCCCAAAAGTCTTTGGACATCTTTTGCTTTACACGGTGGTTGCCAGGTTTGCAAGGCCTCAACCTTGCCAGGATCCATGGCGATGCCTTGTGGAGAAATCACATGTCCCAGAAACTCAATGGTGGTTTGATAGAATTGACATTTCTCTAACTTGGCGTAAAGGTGATGCTCTCTCAAGCGTTGCAGAACTTGCCTGAGATGCTGGAGATGAGTTGTTCGTGACGGGGAGTAGATCAGGATGTCATCGAGGTAAACCACCACGAATTGATCTAACAAATCCCGGAAGATGTCATTCATGAAATGTTGAAAGACGGCCGGAGCATTGGTGAGTCCAAAGGGCATGACTGTATACTCAAAATGACCATACCTGGTCCCAAACGCGGTCTTCCACTCGTCCCCCTCTCGGATGCGAACCAGGTTGTAAGCACCCCGTAGATCTATCTTGGTGAAGATGGCCGCTGATCGGAGACGGTCCATGAGATCAGGAATCAAAGGCAGAGGGTACCAGTTACGCACCGTGATGGCATTGAGCTTGCGATAGTCACAGCATAGGCGTAAATCTCCGGTTTTCTTCTTCACGAATAACACAGGAGCTGACAGAGGCGAGGAAGAGGGACGAATGAAACCCCTGGCCAAGTTTTTGTCCACAAAGTCTTTTAATGCGGCCAACTCGGGTTCTGACATGAAGTAAAGGCGTCCCCCTGGAAGCTTGGCATTTGGTAGCAAATCAATGGCACAGTCATATGGTCTATGCGGAGGCAATTGGTCTGACTCTTTCTCACTGAATATATCTGCAAAGTCCGCTAGGTCGGCCGGCAAGGTGATGTCAGGGTGGGATGGTAGCTGGGCTGCGCAAAATTGGCGTACGTGGTCTACGCATTGCAAACTGGGAAATGAAACAAAGTTCTGGGACCACACCACACAAGGATCATGGGTTCTCAACCAGGCTAGGCCGAGAACTAAGGGGAAATGAAGTCCCTTGGTAACATATAATTGGATGGCTTCTTCATGTTGTCCTATGACCAGGCGTATGGGCTGGGTCATGAACTTGATCGGTCCAGACAACAACTCACGACCATCGATTGTCTCAACCAACATAGGCGGCTTAACGGAGCACAAAGGTATGGCATGCTGACGAGCGAAAGCTTCATCCATGAAATTAGTGGTGGCTCCAGAATCCAACAAGGCGTGTGCCGGAATGCCCTGGGCATGATTTCCCAGAAATATATTGGTTGCTAGGATCAAATGTCTCGGAGGACCGGGGTCTTCGTCTGCGGAACTGGAACTGGGTTTGGCGCCTGCCCGACCCAACGTTTCCATTAGGCCGGGCTCTGGCCATTTCCCGGCCAGGTGGCTTGAAACTGCTGAGTGGGAGGCCGAGCTGGAACAGGAGTAGGACCTGCCATACCACGTCGTTTCTGAGGGCAGGCCATGACGAAGTGACCCATCTCTCCACAGTACAGGCACAATCCCTCAGCTCTCCGTCTTGCCTTCTCAGCCTCGGTCAAGCGAGATCTGGCTGCACCCAGATCCATGGGCTCATCTCTGGCCATGGGTACAGGACGCCTCTCAGTGTAAGCCGGCAATGGTTGGAAAATACGTCTGGGTGCCGGGATGGGTGGAGTGATAGGTAGGGTCTGAAATCCTCTGCGTGGTGCAGGAACTGGCTTGGCACTTCCGGTGACTGGAATCATCTGTTTGACCAGGCGGGCATCCGTGGCTTGCGTTTGCGCCTCAATAGCCAAACAATGTTGATATAAGGCATCCAGGGTCGTGGGCATTACAGTATGTCTAAATTCATTCAAGATCTGGGAAGACAGGCCATCTTGAAAGATTTCCATGAGAGCCTCTTCATTCCAATTAATTTCTTGAGCTAGGCGGCGAAAATCTGATATATATTCCGCTACGCAGCGCGATCCTTGACGTAGCTCTCGTATCCGCCTGGTGGCATTTTGTCTACGAAGGGGGTCAGCAAATTCTTTTTCCATCAGCTGGCAGAATTCTGCATAATTGCGCAGGACAGGATCTTGTCCGTCTATCAGAGGAGATGACCAATCAGCAGCTGGACCGGAGAGCAAACTTAAAATGAAAGCCACTTTAGTCTCATCCAGCTGGAAATCTGCTGGAGTTGAAGCAATGAATGTTCTGCATTGGTTTAAAAAAGCTGGAAATTTACTACGCTCTCCAGTAAACTTATCAGGCAATGCTAAATAACACCTGCTTCTTCTGGGAGGGGGGCTGGAGCTGCGGCTGGGGCTCCTGCAGCCTGCTGAATCTGCTGCTGCAAATTGCCAATTTGTAGCTGGAGACTTTGAACTAGTTGATACAGAGCAGGATTATCCGCGAGAAGCTGTTCCATGACGTCACTGGACTTGCGCAGTACTGAAAACTCGGACTAATTTTCGTCTGGGTCACGAGCAATCTGTTATGTCTGGCCCTTCTCAGCTTAGTAAAATCCACAGGAATATTTCTTTAAGAGTTTTATTTAACACATTTCAAGAGATTCATTGCAAAGCAAGCTGCTGGCATTTTGTTGGCCGGAATGGCCAAGTCTGATTTATTTACATTCAGCTTAATCATGCTCTCCCTCCCTTCCAATTAACTCACTCTTTATCTCTCAGGTTGTCCAAGAGCTCATTAATCTTCCGTAGAGTCCAAAAACACCAGAAAACTGAGTTCAAACGAACTGCGCAAGGCATCAAGCTACTCCTTGATATTAACGTTGCTCGTGACAAAGAATTAGTCCCTCCTTTATCTTCTAATATAGTTTCCGATACGTCACTTCCCCCATGGCTTCCTTTTTCCACGTAACTGAGACCTCCGCCTATCAAACCTTCGGAATCTCGGATCAAGCCATAAATTTTCCTGTTCCAAATCTGAGTCTCCGCTTTGAGAGTCTGACTCAGACTGCATGCAAATCTCCTCCCTCTCTGTCTCTCCTGCCGGGAGGGGAAAGCAACCCAGAGGGGCCTGGTTGCTCCTCCTCATCCTCTGACATTTCCCCAGCTGGTCTAGAGACACCCACAACAGGAGCCAAGGAGAGCAGCTACAGCTGCAGAAGCACGGATCAGCTGTAGAGGCTCACCCCAATCCTGGACAAGAGGGAAGGAAGGAAGGACGGAAGGGCCAAGGGGAAAGAGGGAGGGAAGGAGGGACAAAGAGGGAGGCGAAAGGAAGGAAGGAAGGAAGGGACAAGGAGGAGAGGGGGACGAAGGAAAGGAAGGAAGGAAGGGACAATGGGAGGGAGGGAAGGAGGAAGAGACCAAGAGGGAGGGAAGGAAAGGAAGTTCCACCAGGAGAGGCTTGCCAGCCCGGCTGCCGAGGAACAGAAGAGTGCAAAGCCAAGGAGAAGAAGGTGGCGGTTTCCTCCCAAAGGGGGCTCCTTTTCTCCACCCCTTCCCTGGGTTTGTGGGGAATGTCTCGTCACCAACGCTGACAGGTGCTCCTTCGAGCCCGCCGCGAGCTTACTCGCCCCCTTTGCTTCTCCCCCCCGCTTTCGTGAGGATTGTGGCACCCTTGGGAAGCTGATCGTGCTTTGAAGCTTAGGGGAGGAGGAGGAGTCCCTTCCTCCTTCCCTCCCTCTCTCGGCCTCCCCTTCGCTGACCTGCGTGCACGAGAAGAAGTCAATCCAGTTGCTGCACAATGAGTGTCTGGGGAGGGCGGGGCCTTGCTCTGCGCCTGCGTTCTTCATGCACCCCCTGCAGGGCACATTTGGTAGAGTTCATGCAGACTGCCGCCAAGCAGCATATTTTCCACAAACAAGTGAGGTGGAGCGGAGGGGGGGAGGGAGAGAAGGCGGTTGACAAGCCCTGCCTAAGACCATCAGAAATATGTGTTTTTCGATGGTCTTAGGCGACCCCTGTGAAAGGCTCGTGCGACCCCCAAAAGGGTCGCGACCCACAGGTTGAGAACCGCTGATTTAGAGCCTTGGTGGCACAGGGGTTAGAATGCAGTACTGCAGGCTACTTCTGCTGACTGCCAGCAGTTCGACAGTTTGCTTTTCACCGGCTCAACGTTGACTCGGCCTTCCATCCTTCTGAGGTCAGTAAAATGAGGACCCAGACTGTTAGGGGCAAAATACTGACTCTGTAAACTGCTTAGAGAGGGCTGTAAAGCACCGTGAAGAGGTATACAAGTCTAATTACTATTGCTATTGCTATTTACATAAGAACATAAGAACATAAGAAGAGCCATGCTGAATCAGGCCAAAGCCCATCGAGTCCAGCATTCTGTGTCACACAGTGGCCCACCAAATGTACATGGGGATCTTGAGCAGAAAGAGAAGGCAAAACCCTCCCTTTCCCTTGACCCCCAAACAAATGGTACTCAAAGGAATCCTGCCTGCCTCAACCAACATAGAGGCGGCACATGGACATCTGTTTTAATAACCACCAATACACTTTGCATCCATGAATCTATCTAGCCCTGCCTTGAAGCTGTCAAGGCTGACAGCTGTCACAACCCCTTCAGGAAGTGAATTCCATAAATCAACGACCCTCTGGGTGAAGAAATATTTCCCTTTATTTGTCCTCACTTTCTTAGCTATAAGCTTTAGGGAGTGCCCCCTTGTCCTGGTATTGTGTGATAGAGAAAAGAATTTTTCTCTATCCACATTTTCTATCCCATGCATGATTTTATACACTTCGATCAAGTCACCCCTTAAACGCCGTCTTTCAAGGCTGAAGAGACCAAGGCGTTGCAATCTGGTTTCATAAGGGAGGCGCTCCATTTCCTTGATCATTCTTGTTGCCCTTTTTTGCACCTTTTCCAGTTCCATTATATCCTTCTTGAGGTGCGGTGACCAGAACTGTACACAGTACTCCAAGTGTGGTCTCACCATCGATTTGTACAGAGGCAATACAACACTTGCTGACTTATTTTCGATTCCCTTCCTAATCATGCCAAACATGGAATTTGCTTTTTTTACTGATGCTGCGCATTGGGTTGACATCTTCATCGAGCTGTCCACCAAAACCCCAAGATCCCTTTCTTGGGTTGTCTCAGAAAGTTTGGTCCCCATCAGTTGGTAAGTATAATTGGGGTTCTTTGCCCCGATGTGCATAACTTTGCACTTGTTTAGGTTAAAATGCATTTGCCACTTTGTTGCCCACTCACACAATTTCGAGAGATCCTTCTGGAGCTCCCGACAATCAGTTTCACTTTTCACAACCCGGAACAATTTAGTGTCATCAGCAAACTTGGCTACCTCACTATTAACTTCTACATCCAGATCATTGATGAATAAATTAAAAAGTAAAGGCCCCAAAACTGAACCTTGGGGTACACCACTTCTCACTTCTTTCCATCTGGAGAATTGTCCATTTATTGCCACCCTTTGCTTCCTACAATTTAGCCAGTTACCAATCCAGGACAAGACCTGTCCTCTAATTCCTTGGCTGGAGAGCTTTTTAAGGAGCCTTTGGTGAGGGACTTTGTCAAAAGCCTTTTGAAAGTCAAGATATACAATATCAACTGGGGCCCCTTTATCTATGTATTTATTTACACCCTCAAAGAATTCTAACAAGTTAGTAAGACATGATTTGCCTTTGCAGAAACCATGTTGATTTTCTTTCAGCCCATCAGTTTGCCTGGAACTGAGGTTAGACTGACTGGTCTATAGTTTCCTGGATCACCTCTGGATCCTTTCTTGAAGATCGGGGTTATATTTGCTTCCCTCCAATCCTCCGGTACAGTGCCTGATCTTAGAGAAAGATTATATATTTTAGCTAGAAGTTCAGCAATTTCACACTTGAGTTCCTTGAGAATTCTAGGGTGGATGCCATCTGGACCCGGCGATTTGTTGACGTTTAGTTTAGAAAGGCATGCAAGAACATCTTCCTTGTTTATCTCTATCAGGTTTAATTCTTCTATTTCCCTCCCTGGGAAAACTAATTCAGTGGCAGGCAAATGTTCTCTATCCTCCTCGGTGAAAACGGAGGCAAAGAAGTCATTTAGCCTCTCAGCAATCTTCTTGTCTTCTCTGATTATCCCCTTCTGACCATTGTTATCAAGTGGCCCAACTGATTTTCTGGTTGGGTTCCTGCTTCTGATGTACTTAAAAAAGGTTTTGTTATTATTTTTAATATTCTTGGCTATATGCTCCTCAAAGTCTCTCTTGGCTTTCATGACTATCGCCTTGCATTTGGTCTGCCAGAGTTTGTGATCCCTCCTGTTCTCCTCGGTAGGAAGAGCCTTCCATTTCTTAAATGAGTTTTTCTTCTTTCCAATAACCTCCTTTACCTCATTCGTAAGCCATACTGGTATCCTCTTGGACTTTCCAATCCTCTTTCTTCTTTTAGGAATGCATTTTATTTGAGCCTGCTGTAACGTATTTTTAAACAGTTTCCAAGCATTTTGGAGGGATTTGACTTTTTTTACTGTTCCTTTTAGTTTCTTCTTTACTATTTTCCTCATTTTGTCAAAATTCCCTCTGTGAAAGTTTAAGGTCTCTGTGTTAGTTTTCACTGACAATTTGCTATCCATGGTTAAGTTGAAGGTTATTGTGTTGTGATCGCTGGTTCCTATGGGCTCGGTTACAAGGACATCATGAACCAAATCCTGTGCGTTAGTTAGAACCAAGTCCAGGAACCCCTTTCCCCTGGTAGGTTCCATGACCATCTGCTCAAGGGAATAATCGGCTAACATGTCGAGGAACCTTGTCTCTCTTTCATGTGTAGAACAAGAATTTACCCAATCTATTTGGGGATAGTTGAAGTCCCCCATTATGACTACCCTATTTCTTTTTGAGGCCTCCTTAAATTCATTTTCCAAATAGCAATCTGCCTCTGGAGTTTGGTTGGGAGGGCGATAGCAGATCCCTAACGTCAGATTAGTTTCCTGTCCTGGGATTTTTATCCAATGTTTCTGTGGGTGAGTTTGAATTTTCTTGAATTTCGAGTTCATGAGATTCTAACTCCTCATTTATGTACAAGGCCACGCCACCACCATTTCTCCCTCTCCTGTCCATCCTATACAATTTGTAACCTGGAATCCTTGTGTCCCATTGGTTTTCATCTGTCCACCAGGTTTCTGTTATGCCGATAATATCAATATTATTTTCCTTCACCAAGCATTCCAATTCCCCTATTTTTGCTCGAATGCTTCTAGCATTTGTGTACAGACCTTTATATGTAATTTTCTGGTGCACTTTCAACTTTGACTGTGGATTTTGACTGTAGAATTTGGTTGTAGAATTTGTAGATGGTCTACCATGTCCTTCTGCTTGACTATTACAATTTAGTTTTCCTGTTGACTCACCAATGTGTGCATAACTTCCACCCTCCATATTAGGCAGTGCGCCTTCTCGAACCGGAAGCTGCCCAGCTCCTGTCGACTTGCCCCTATGAATCAGTTTAAAAGCTGCTCTGAAACCTTTTTAATATCAATCGCCAACAGTCTGGTTCCATTATGGTTCAAATGTAACCCGTCCCTTCTGTACAGGTGTGGCTTGTCCCAAAATGTTTCCCAGTTCCTAATGAATCTAAACCCTTCCTCCCGGCACCACTGCCTCATCCACGCATTGAAGCTCCTGAGCTCTGCCTGTCTAGCTGGCCCTGCGCGTGGAACAGGTAGCATTTCTGAGAATGCAACCTTGGGGGTCCTGGACTTTAATCTTCTACCTAGCAACCTAAATTTGGCTTCCAGGACCTTCCGCTTAGCTTTTCCAATGTCATTGGTACCGACATGTACCACAACAGTTGGCTCCACCCCAGCACTGTCTATCAGCCTGTCTAGATGCCTCGTGATGTCCGCAACCTTTGCACCCGGCAGGCAGTTTACCATGCGGTCAACGCTTCCATCACAAACCCGTCTCACTATATTTCTAACAATTGAATCACCCACTACAAGAAGCCCCCCTCCCACCACCCGCGGAGAAGTATCCTCGGTGCAAGAGGATATGGGCACATCCTCCAGGGAAGGGGTCTCAACTAAGGGAGCCTGTCCCTCTTCCACAGATTGATGTCCTCCCTGCCCAAGATCTCCATTCTCCAAAGCAGCTGGAGAGCTGCTCAGCATGGAGTGGGACGCTCCTGCTGCATCCCTGAAGATCTTCTCCTGCCTCGCTATCTCTCTCTGCTTCTCCAGGTCTGCTACCTTGGCTTCAAGGGAAAGAACCTGTTCCCTGAGAGCCAGGAGCTCATTGCACTGATCACACACCCAAGACTTCTGTCCAGCAGACAGATAGTCATACATGTGACACTCAATACAAAACACTGGGAAGCTCCCCTCCATCTGCTGGCTATCTATCTCCATTTCTTGTTATTATATGTTTGCTGTTATTATTATACTAGTTATTATTTTAAAAAAAACACAGCTTTTTGGGTTGTTCAAATTTTTTGTTTTGGTCTCAGTTTACTTTTTGGATTTTTTTCTTACTTGTTTTGGGATTTTATCGCGCGCCGTTAGGGGCGCGATGGCTGCTAAAAAAAGGTGAAAAAGGTGAATTTGTAATTAAACAAGAAACCCCACAAACTTACCAGGGCTCAGCAGGTAATTCTTCCCAAGGTTCCTGCCAAGTTCCCTAGTCCCCTTTTATTTCCTGTTTTAATTTCTTATTTGAAAAAGCTCTGCCCAAGCAAAAGCAAAAGCAGCTGCCTTTCTGCCCCACAAGGAAGAGTGGGCTGCTTGCTCCCAGCTACCAGGGATTAGCCAGCAGGGGGACTGCAGCAGAAAGCTCCACCCCCTCCAAACCTGTGCTGAGGGCAAACTTTAGAAGAAAGGGGAAGGAGAAACCCCTTTTATGGCTGCTAAAAAAAGAAAAAAAAGGTGAATTTGTAATTAAACAAGAAACCCCACAAACTTACCACGGCTCAGCAGGTAATTCTTCCCAAGGTTCCTGCCAAGTTCCCTAGTCCCCTTTTATTTCCTGTTTTAATTTCTTATTTGAAAAAGCTCTGCCCAAGCAAAAGCAAAAGCAGCTGCCTTTCTGCCCCACAAGGAAGTTACGGTAACTCTTGCCCCACTGTGATGACCTAGGGCCCCGAATGGAGGCAAAGCAATTAGCTGGTCAGAATAATTGTCTTTGTAAGCACTGCTAACGTTCACCCAACAGCCCCCACATATGCTGACACAAGTTCAATAAAACAGTCAACGGAGTTAAACAGTTCTTTAAAGTAAAACAGATAACAAACAAAGTATGATCTTTTCAATGCCCAGCTTGCCTGTAACCTGCAAACTGCAAAACTGAAGACAGCAAGGAGAACTCAGCAGGAAACAAACTTGATCCAAAATACAAAGAGTCCAGGTACAAGAGCTCACATCACAAGAGTTCACGTTTGTTCCCGGCAAATGCCCCACCCCACAGCATCTCCTTAAATACCTACTCCCCAGGTGTGCCTTGTGGAGTGGGGTGTGACGCTCTCCTCCCGAGCAAGTGAGCCTGCCTCCATTGTTCCCTCCTCCTCTCTGCTCTCCTTGCTCTGGGATCTGGTGGGGAGGGGCCTTGCTCCTCGCCTGAGCTCTGCCTTCCCTGTTCCAAACTTGAAGGGCCCAGGCCTGCTTCAGCCTGTTCCTCCCCACAGTCCTCCGAAGCCACAGACACCCCCTCCTGGGCCTCAACAGGGAACTCCATGTCGTCCTCAGAGTCAGGCTCGGACGGAGGCATGACACTCACAGTGAATTGTCCCACAACAACTTGGCCGTGGTGAGTTGGCTGCAGTGAATTGTCACAGACCCATAGGAGGTGCAGTCACGGGATCATCATTAGGAATCTTCCCCACCAGCCTGCCCGTGCTGTAGCACCCACCTGTAGCCCCTGCCAGCCCACTCACATTTAGTAATGCTTACCCGCAGGACTCACCCGTCTGCAACTGTTATCTGCCAGCCGGCTTGCCTAGGATTCCAATCACATGAGGTCCAAGATTGCCATCACTAAGCGATGCAGTCACATGACATTGTACTTTCTGACCACATTGCTTAGCCATTCCAATCCCAGTTGCCATCATAACCTGAGGACTACCTGTACACTTAGGGAAGTGATGGAGAAAGACAAGGATTGAATCCAACCTAACCCAAGTACAGGTACATATCTGGGCTGATATCATGGTGATAAGAGGAGAAACAATGTTTCTATATTGGCAGAATGGTGCTGTGCAAGAATTATGTCCAGTGGGTCTAATTCAAAAGGGCCCATTTATCTTTGGAGAAGAATGGGCAGGAAACTGATAAGAAATCTGCCAATAAAACTGGCCATTATTCACTTAGATTTGGACTCCACAAAAGCAGATCCAGATGATGTAACTGCTTTTTTTTTGAAATTTTATTAATTTTATAATTGTAAATATAACAAATAAAAAAAATATTCAAATTAAAACAACTCAACTGAATACAAATATCTGCGACTTTTTCAAACACGAGAACAAAACATAAAATAACTATGGATATTGCTCGGCGGCACCCCCCCACCACATCCCCCTCCTCCTTTCTCCCTTCCTCTACCTCTATCCACCCACCATCTCTACCCCCACTCTCTCCACCCTCCTCTTACCACCTCCCTACTTCCCTCAACCTTCACTCCTCAGTCTCACCCCCTCCAGATGTGGTGCCGAGGAGCCGCCCTAGCAGCCCATCCTTTATCTATCTATATATCTATCTATCTATCTATCTATCTATCTATCTATCTATCTATCTATCTATATGTGTGTGTGTGTGTGTGTGTGTGTGTGTCAAGTGCTTATTTTTTAGATTGCACCCTGTAAACCCAAATATGGGAGGAAGAAATCATTCTTTCCTTTGCTTGTTTCAGCTCAACCCAGAGCCATCTGCAAGCACAAATATATATATATATATGTTTTTAAAATTGTTAACAAAGAAATAAGGGATTTCTGAGATAGCTATTTCGAGTTATTTAACTCTCTTCAGTCAGAACTCACCCTTTCCGGGATTCGAACCTGGGCAGTCTGCATGCTAGGCAGAAGCTTTAGCCTGAAGCCACAGCACATATTTGTGCTTGCAGATGGCTCTGGGTTGAGCTGAAACAAGCAAAGGAAAGAATGATTTCTTCCTCCCATATTTGGGTTTACAGGGTGCAATCTAAAAAATAACCACTTGACACACATATTCACTCCCTGACTGTTAACAAAGCGGGAGAGAGCCTGTGGCTTGAGGCTAAAGCTTCTGCCTAGCATGCAGACTGCCCAGGTTCGAATCCCGGAAAGGGTGAGTTCTGACTGAAGAGAGTTAAATAACTCGAAATAGCTATCTCAGAAATCCCTTATCTCTTTGTTAACAATTTTAAAAACATATATATATATATATTTGTGCTTGCAGATGGCTCTGGGTTGAGCTGAAACAAGCAAAGGAAAGAATGATTTCTTCCTCCCATATTTGGGTTTACAGGGTGCAATCTAAAAAATAACCACTTGACACACATATTCACTCCCTGACTGTTAACAAAGCGGGAGAGAGCCTGTGGCTTGAGGCTAAAGCTTCTGCCTAGCATGCAGACTGCCCAGGTTCGAATCCCGGAAAGGGTGAGTTCTGACTGAAGAGAGTTAAATAACTCGAAATAGCTATCTCAGAAATCCCTTATTTCTTTGTTAACAATTTTTAAAACATATATATATATTTGTGCTTGCAGATGGCTCTGGGTTGAGCTGAAACAAGCAAAGGAAAGAATGATTTCTTCCTCCCATATTTGGGTTTACAGGGTGCAATCTAAAAAATAACCACTTGACACACATATTCACTCCCTGACTGTTAACAAAGCGGGAGAGAGCCTGTGGCTTGAGGCTAAAGCTTCTGCCTAGCATGCAGACTGCCCAGGTTCGAATCCCGGAAAGGGTGAGTTCTGACTGAAGAGAGTTAAATAACTCGAAATAGCTATCTCAGAAATCCCTTATTTCTTTGTTAACAATTTTAAAAACATATATATATATATATATATATTTGTGATTGCAGATGGCTCTGGGTTGAGCTGAAACAAGCAAAGGAAAGAATGATTTCTTCCTCCCATATTTGGGTTTACAGGGTGCAATCTAAAAAATAACCACTTGACACACATATTCACTCCCTGACTGTTAACAAAGCGGGAGAGAGCCTGTGGCTTGAGGCTAAAGCTTCTGCCTAGCATGCAGACTGCCCAGGTTCGAATCCCGGAAAGGGTGAGTTCTGACTGAAGAGAGTTAAATAACTCGAAATAGCTATCTCAGAAATCCCTTATTTCTTTGTTAACAATTTTAAAAACATATATATATATATATATATATATACATAATCCCAGTATCATGTTACAGTTGAGAAGATTATAAGTTATAAATTATAACAACCCCCCCACCCCCCCGACTTCCCAAAGTGAATACAGGGTAAAAAAAAACACAAGAAAACCCACTAAACTACTCTAACATATTATATAAATCCTATTAAAAATTTAAAAATTTAACTACCTTATTCAATCCAACATATGAATATTTAACTATATGCTAAATACAATTTCTTAAATTGATATTTCCCTTGTATATAATCTATCCATTTTTTCCAATCCAACATATATTTTTCATTTGAATGATCCTTCAAATATGCGGATATTTTAGCCATTTCTGCCAAATTTATAACTTTTAAAGTCCATTCTTCAATAGATGGTAATTCTGATGTCTTCCAATATTGTCCCACCAACAGTCTTGCTGCTGTAATCAAGTTCAAAATCAAATTCGTCTCTATGGTGGTGCAGTCTTTTATAATACCTAACAGAAACAACTGTGGTAAAAATTCAATATGCTTTTTCAATATATTTTGAAGTATCCACCATATTTTTATCCAGAAAGCCTTGATTTTTCTACAAGTCCACCATACATGAAAATAAGTAGCATCCATAGATTCACATCTCCAACATTTCGGTTGTAAATCGAAGGAGTGGCAGAAAGGTATTAATAGATTTATTTGGAATGGCAAGAAACCAAGGGTTAAACTAAAAATTATTCAGGATACAAGGGAAAGAGGTGGTTTGAAAATGCCCAACTTTAAGTTATATTACTATGCTGCAGTTTTAGTAGCAGATGATGTAACTGCTGTGTGCTGTCTTGCAATGTGTATCTGGGATTCTTTCGGCTTATCGCCTCTCTCCAAGGAAGGGTTCTCTGCAGCATGAGGACTGACAGCTGCATGTTGAGATACCATCTGAGAATGGTATACATCAAAATCTAAACTTTTTGAAGAAATGGCTGGAAAACATTCCCACAAGTCTCTGCCTTTCTAACACTTTTTGCATCTGTAAATCTCCCTCAGACATTTCCCCACACCTCAACACTGTACCTGCAGCCCCACTGGTTTTCACCAGTCTGTTTTCTCTGTTCCCTCCACCAATCCCCAAAATGAAACAAATTATCACCTAGGTTTCCCCTAATCCTCCTGACTTGAGTAAGATTTTTTTTTCCCAGTCTCACCTCCCAAAGCTGAAGAATTTCAGAGAAGGGAAATTCTCTCTTGAACCAGATCAAGATCCATCGGAAACAGAAACATAAGGTGCCAGACTCCTTCGAGTCTATGGGAAGCAGGAAAAATAGGACAGAAACAAAAGCAAAAAATGGAATTATGCAGTTAGGTATTCATTAGTGTAAAATATGTTTTTTTAGTTTTTAAAAGAGTTGTAGGTCAAATTAAAGATGAAAAAGCCCCTGAATAATTAGATTTAACAATTTTTAACATTACATGCAATAAAGCAGGGCTTTTCAACCGGTGGTCCGTGTACCATTTGTGGTACATTAATGAGTGGCAGGTGGTACGCAGCCCGGCCTAGCCAAGTGTAGTGGGGGAGGGAAAGAGCCAGCACAGGCAAGGACTTGCAGTGAGAGTCCTCTGGAGCTGCAAAGGCCCCAGGCTCACTTCTGGCTCACCCTCCCCCATGAGAAAGGAGGAGGGGGTGGAGACAGGAGAACCTATAAAAGGAGGCAGTTTGGGCAGGAGAGGAGAGAGAAAAAAGCAGCAGCCTTGGGAGGAGGCGGAGTCAGTTGCACAGAAGGAGGAGGAGGAGGAGGAGGAGGAGGATCAAGATCAAGATCAAGATCAAGATCAAGCAGGCTGGCCATGAGCCGATCTACAATTGCTGTGGCAGCCACCTGTGCTGGCAGCAGCAAACAGGCAAGAAATGCAGTGGGGGAGGGGTCACCCTCCAAGAGGAATGAAAAAAGGCAGCAATGGCTAGAGGTGAGGCACTGAGGAGGGAGATGGAGAGTGGAAGGATTCTTATGTGCTTTTGTGACTTTGAAGTTCTGGGATTTGTGCAATGTGGGCTTTGTGTTCTTAAGGAGTGTTTAGCAATTTCTATTTGGCTGATGTCTCATGTTAGC
Source organism: Bothrops alternatus (assembly GCA_034064705.1). Classification (NCBI taxonomy): domain Eukaryota; kingdom Metazoa; phylum Chordata; class Lepidosauria; order Squamata; family Viperidae; genus Bothrops; species Bothrops alternatus. The sequence goes on along the minus strand of JARGCV010000148.1, from coordinate 543,631 downwards.
TTCTATTGCTCTGCTGTTGTTTGCTGTAAGTTTTGCTGCAAGGGATTTTGAAGTATTTTTCTCCTGAATGGATTTTGCCTGTAGCATTCCTTTACTTATGAATGGAGCCATTTGGGGAGGCTGCCTTAGCTGGCAGCCAGTACTTACATTTTTTTTCTTCCTTAAATGCTGGCTGCACTCCTTACTTTCCTTTCTAGCCAGTAGCTAATTCTTAAAGGGGAATGTTCTTTTTAAGCTAGTTCACTCAGCAGCTTGTCTTTTCTGTCTCTGGAGGCCTTTCCTTGTTTGATCAATATATGGAAGAGGGAAAATATGGGGGTGGTGGTTTCAAATTCTTCCTTCAGAAGGAGATGGGAATGAGAAAAAGGGAGGCAGGGAAGGAAGGAGGGAGGAAAGGAAGTCCCGCCTTAGCACTTGGCCACCAGCAGCCCTGCCATTGACTTTGCTTGTCAAAAGGTTGCACAAGGGGATCACATGACCCTGGAACACTGTGACCATTATAAATATGACTCAGTTGCCAAGCATCCAAATATAAATCACATGACCCTGGGCATGCTGCAATGGTCATACGTGTGAAAAATGGTCATATGTCATTTCAGTGCAATTGCAGCTTTGAACAGGGGTTTGTTTTTTTTTGGTCATCAAGTTTTTGACACCTTGCTAGGTGGTACTCGAATATTGCCATATCCTAAAAGTGGTACAATCAGTAAAAAGGTTGAAAAGCCCTGCAATAAAGAACAAAAGCATAAACATCTCCATAGAAACAGACTCCCTTAATTTTTAACTTTTCTACACCTGTAATACACCTGTACCTAGGAAGTCACAGAGTGGGGGATCCAGCACTCTAAGAAGCAAGGTGAGCTGGGAAAGCTGGCGTTTCATGGACTCCTGGCTTTCTTCAAAATTGTGATGCTGCAAGCAGAAAACAAGACCATGAAAAAACGAGTGGGGAGAAGTAATTATTGTTAAGTAAATGTATACAGGTAGTCCTCGGCTTAAAACGATTCTTTTAGTGACCGTTCAAAGTTACAGCAGCACTGAAAAAAGTGACTTATGACCATTTTTCACAATACAATCATTGCGGCATCCCCGCGGTCACATGATCAAAATTCAGACATTTGGCAACTGACTCATATTTATGATGGTTGCAGTGTCCCAGGGTCATGTGATCATCTTTTCTGACCTGACTAGCTAAATAAAGGAGAAAGCCAGATTATTCACCTAACTGTGTTACCAATTTAACAACTGCATTGATTCACTTAACAACTGTGGCAAGAAAGCTCATAAAATGGGCCAAAACTCACTTAACAAATATCTCACCTAGCAGCAGAAATTTTGGGCGATATTGTGGTCATAAGCCGAGGACTACCTATATACCAGCCTCTTTCCTAAAAGTAGTCCTCAAGGCTTAAAATACAAAACCAAGATTATAATCCAAACAGATTTTTTAAAAATGAAACTAGTAGCAAATCAAGTCAAAGACCCATAACTTTCCTGAATTTCATGCTGTAACTTTGAGAAATGTCTTAAAATGAGGATAAGGATATATTAATTAATTAATTATGGTTACAAGGAGTTTTTATTTTCCAACAAGTTGGGCTGACCCCGACAGTGTACTCACCACCAGTTCCATGAAACCACAGAAGCACCAGAAAGCGTCGACTTCATTCTGGGTGATGTAGAGAATGGGGGACAGGAGATCACTCATACCTTGTACGTACCCTGTTCAGGCAAGAAAAAGAAATAATGAGTTTTAATTTCTTCATTTGATGTGATTTTTCAAGCTTCAAATTAATGCTTATCTTTTCTGTGGATGACTCTTTAAAAGAAGCTACACCTTTTCCTGGGCTCACACAGTTCCAGGAAACATGCCGTTAAGAAGACAGTAATGAACACTCTCTCATTAATTCAAACGCATCTGGTGCTAGGCCACATGACTGCTAGCTCAGCCCCCCAAATTTGTGACTTCTTTATGGAAACACTGACAGGTATAATAAGATGCCCATATTCCCTCTGAAGCACCTTTTTCTTTTCAAATCCATGTAGCTGCACATGATTAAACTGTATCTATTCCTTACTACCCATACTTCTGCTTCCTTCAATCTTTGTCCATTAAGCTTCCAGAGGGCAATAGTTTCAATATTAAGCAAAAGTCAAGAACATGGAGGTATGACCTCAAAGAGACAGGAGGAAAGTGCAAAAGTAATGTTAGAAAATATTACTTCATAGAAAGAGTAATGGAAGCTTGGAACCAACTTTCAGTGGAGGTAGTGGGTCAATCATCACTAACTGAGTTTAAACATACTTGGGATAAACGCATGTCTATCATCTGACTAAAATAAATAAAAGTAAAAAAATAATGGCTACAAATAAAAATAAATTAATGATGGACCACTTGGTGTTTTTCTGCCATCGGTTTTCTGTTTCTATGCTTCTAAGAGCCCCCTCTTAAGCCATGATGACTTCAACTGATGCTCTTGCTTGGAACCCACCTAGATCAAAGTTGTACATGCAGTATGTCATCAGCACATCATTCAACAGTACCAGTCCTGGATTTTCATTGCCCTCATAGAATTTGTTGTTTCTATCTGTGCGGCTGACATCTCTTTCTGCAAAGGCACCATGACAAGTTTATAAAACTCACCTGTACTGCCCCTTACAAGGGACATTCAGAAAGATAACTTAGGAAAGGAATTCATTAAAAAAAGGCAAACTAAATCAGGAAAGCAAAGCAATAAAGAAAGATGGAGGCATTATACCCCAAGGAAAGAACAAATGGTCATATGCACAGCTTAGACGATTTAGATTAGAAAAAGGGTGTTCCAAAATATTAGGACAAGCACCAGTGGGATTTGATAGAAATTAAATTATGAATGAGGGTGCAGAAAAATCAGAAATGGAGAGATCAGACTCCTTGTCGTATAATGAGCTGTGGTGCAGTGGTTAGAATGCCGTATTGCAGGCCGACTCTACCCAATGCCAGGAGTTCGATCTTGACCAGCTTAAGGTTGACTCAGCCTTCCTTCCATCCTTCCAAGGTCAGTAAAATGAGGACCTAGATCAGGGGTCTTCAAACTTGGCCAGGCATGCTGGCTGAGGAATTCTGGGAGTTGAAGTCCACAAGTCATAAAAGGGCCAAGTTTGAAGACCCCTGACCTAGATTGTTGGGAGCAGTATGCTAGCTCTGTAAACCACTTAGAGAGGGCCATAAAGCAGTATGGAACAGTATATAAGTCTAAGTACTATTGTTATGATGTAACACAGTGGTTCTCAACCTTTCTAATGCTGCGACCCCATAATACAGTTCCTCATGTTGTGGTGACCCCCAACCATAAAATTATTTTAGTTTCTACATCGCCGGGTGCTGGGGGCGTGGCCAAGTGGGTATGGCCACCAAGTGGGTGTGGCAAGAAAGACAGCCCCGGCCACCATTAATGTTGTGCCGCCGCTGCATGTATTTTAATGCATGTTTACCTTGCCTTTAAATGTGGGACCAAAATTTACAGAAAGTTAGTAAATAATAAATAAGAACAGGCTGCTTTCATTTGAACCATAGATTATAGTGGGGACCTGGAGGGATTTTCTTTCAGTGAAGATAAAAGAAAGTATATGAAAGAGAGGGAATAAAAAGCAAAGCAGAAAGGAATAAGAAGAGTGAGAAATGGCATGGAGGTTATAGGTTTCGTGGATCAGAAATAAACAAAACAATTAAATCAGTTTTAAGAGAATAAATGGCAACAAATGGAAGATTCAAACTAGTTTTAAGGGAATAAAAGGAAATAAATGGAAGTATTAAACCACTTTAAACAATAAATGGAAGAAGCAAAGCAGTTTAAAGGAAATAAATATCAGCAAACACGAATGCTTTAACGCAGGGGTAGGCAACCCAAAACACTCAAAGAGCCACTTGGACCCGTTTCCCACTGAAAACAGAACACTGGGAGCCGCAAAACCCCCGAGTGACCCCCGAGCTCCTATGTTACTGTCCCTCTCTGCCCCCTTAGTGCTGGATGGATTTGACCTGGAGAAGCTCGCAAGTCTTCTCCATTGGAAGCAAGGAGGGAGGGAGGGCTGAGGGAAACGAGCCTTTTCTATCTGCACAAAACCAGCAATTGTAAATACTTTTCAAAAATGTAAAAAGAAAAAGAGAAAAATTACAAAAGAGCAAACACCATGAAGATGTATACTCCCATACACACAGACACACAGACACACACACACACACACAAACACACACAGAGACACATTCAAAATCTGAAATGTTTTGAAGATCAGAGAGTCAAAGCAGGAGAGAAGCTAATTGTGTCAGATATGCACTGAGAAATCTATTTGCAGATTGACAAAAAAGTAACAAGAACCTATTTATTGTATATAACAGCGGTTCTCAACCTGTGGGTCGCGACCCCTTTTGGGGTCGAATGACCATTTCACGGGAGTTGCCAAACAACGCAGTCCGCCATTTTTTTTCCCTTTTCCTTAGCTGTGCTACTCCCTCTTATTCTGTTGGCTTTTAAAAGCCAATAGAATAGACTCTCTTGAATAGAGTCTAATTCTATTGGCTTTCAAAGGCCAATAGGAATTGTCCAGGCTGTCTCTGCCCTGCTGAGCCCGCCAAAAGTCCCAGTCTTCAAACGGTGCTGCAAGTTGTCTGCAGTGAAGGCGAGCTGTCTGGAAGTTTCCACCCCTCCCTGCTGAGCAACTACTAAAAATGTAAGTAAAAGAGTGCCAGGGGTGAGAGGTGGGAGGCCGGCGGGCGCAGGGAGGGTTGCTGGTGCGCGTGGGGCCTGGCGGGTGCCTTACCTCCCTTGGGCTGGGCCAGCTGGTGGCCCAGCCGGTGGTCGCCCTGCGCCGTCGCTGCCATGGCCACCCAGGAGCGCCTGGGCCTGCCTGCCGCCGCCCCGAACAGGCGGTGGCCAAGGTAAGGCTAGCGGGGCAGCGGCGGGCGCAGGGAGGGTTGCTCGCGCGTGTGGGGCCCAGCGGGTGCCTTACCTCCCTTGGGCTGGGCCAGCTGGTGGCCCAGCCGGTGGTCGCCCTGCACCGTCGCTGCCCCTTACCAGCTACGCCTCGGCCGGCGCAGGGGGCGGCACCACGCATGCGCGGCACTCCTGGGCAGGGAAATAGTCCTCGACTTACGACCGGTTGGGTAGTCCTTGACTTACGACCGGTTGGGTAGTCCTCAACTTACGACCGCTTGGGTAGTCCTCGACTTATGACTGGTTGGGTAGTCCTCGACTTACAACCTGTTGGGGGTCGCGGCATTAAAAAGGTTGAGAACCACTGGTATATAATGTTTTATTATAAATCATGAATTGTATATTATTGCATCTGTACATCTGCTGTGGTTTTGTGATGTGCAAATTTCAGCATGGGTTTCATTGAGGTTTTCAGTTGCTTTTCTATTGTTTGGGGGGAGTTTTAAAAAAATTGTTTTGGGTTTGTTTGGGTTTTTTTTGACAGGACACACCCAAACTTGTATTAAAAAAAACTAGGGAAAAAATAGACAAGCTAATACACCCTTTCGCTGAAGAAGGGGAGAGGGAGGGGGGAAAGGGAGCGAAGTTTTCTGAGTTCTCATTGGCCACCTGTAAGCCCAAATGAGTACAGTATTCCCTCCTCCACGGGCACCCCTTTATGCCAGTGCTGAGCTCAGGGTGTGTGCATGCGCGTGTACGCATGTGTGCAACTCCCCATTCCCCCCCCCGCCCACCTTGTGTCCTGCTCTCTATTCCCTCCTTTTCCTGTTTTGGAAGCTTCCGTGCAGCTTTGCGGATCGTGCAGAAAACAAACAAAAAGGGAAAAAAACCACCCCATCCTGTGTTGTCCATTTATGCAAATATACCAGCCTTGGTAGTTGCTTGGAGACAAACAAACTCAAATCCTCCGGATTGGCACCATCTAAGCCACTGCTGCTTGCTTGATTCCTCTCCCTGGCCCAAAAAAATCGTCTTCGTCCAGCCCCCGAATCACCCCCCACTCTTTTTTTTCTTTTACTGCTCCCTCTCCTGCATCCCAATTGGTCTTTTTGTGTATTTAGGAAGGAATTTTTAATAGACACTTTTTATATTAAAAGAAACCGATATATTGAGTGATGAGGCTGCCTCGTGTGCTTCTGTTAGCTGTTTGGTTGGACGCTGCTTGGGGGACCTTGGGTGGGGCAAAGGGAGGAGACGGCTTCGCAGCGAAGGCTTGGCAGGGGCGCTGCTGGCAGGGTGGGACAGGTGAGGCGGATGCGGGGCTCGCTCTTGGCTGCGCCCCACAACAGCTCCAGGGGAATCGAGCCCAGCTTCCCGGTGCTGGCATCCAGGAAGCTGACATGGCTGAGTTCGCGCCGTGACAGAAAACTAACCAGCACCGTGGCAGCCTTCACATGTGGGGCGGCTGAACGCGGGGCCAAGATTTGGGCTGCTTGCAAGGCAGTGCCCCTGAAAAGCAGAGCCTCTCTTTCCTGCCAATGCTCCTGCTCCAAAGTTTTTGGAATAGGGCGGCATAGAAATTGAATTAAATAAATAAATAAATAAATAAATAAATAAATAAATAAATAAATAAATAAAGAAAGAAAGCCTCTGACCCCTCCATTCTAGCAAAGCACTGCCTGCTTTCCTTTTTTCTCCTCCTTTCCCTCGGTCCCAACTCAGTTCGGCGGCGGGATGGGCATGGGAAAATGGGCGGAGGTCCAGGGAAGGCCAAGTATTGGGGGGGAGGAAGAAGCAGAAGGCACCCAGGGCACCACGGACCGGACCGGGGAGATGCGTGGCCGGCTCGGCTGCCCGCCGCCCCAGCCAACACTGCCACCCAGCCCGGGGAAACACATGACTGGCTCGGCAGCCCGTGAAGCGATGCCTCCGCCGTCCAAGCCGAGACTGCTGCCCGGCCTGGGGAAATGCGTGGCTGGCTCGACGTCCCAGGAAGCGATGCCCTCGCTGGCCGCCGCCCCAGCCAACACTGCCACCCGGTCCGGGGAAACACATGGCCGGCTCGGCGGCCTGCGAAGCGATGCCTCCGCCGCCCCAGCCGACATTGCCGCCCGGCCTGGGGAAACACATGGCCGGCTCGGCGGCCCAGGAAGCGATGCCTCCGCTGCCCGAGCCGAGACTACCGCCCGGCCCAGGGAAACACGTGGCTGGCTCGGCGGCCTGGGAAGCAATGTCCCCGTCAGCTGCCGCCCCAGCCGACACTGCCGCCCAGCCCAGGGAAACACGTGGCCAGCTCGGGGATGGCCCAGGAAGTGATGCCCCCACCGGGACTGCCACCTGGTACAGGTAAGCCGGGGGGGTGCGCCACCTGCCCTGCGGTCGATTTGCAGCAGCGCTCTGCGGACTCGGAGCCCCCTCCCTCCCCCCCGCCACTGACCGTCCATATCCAGCTCTGCTGCTTCTTGGCCAACGGTTGCACTGGCTGGGCATCACAGAGGCTGCTCTTCCTTGGGGCTGCGGCTTGCAGGAGGGCTGGCCCGCTCAGCGGAGGCTCCAGCGGGCCGCTGCCAGCGGGGATCCCAGAGCTTCCCCGCACGGCTCCCCAGCCACATGAGCCTTGGAAGGGGCCAGCCCAGAAAAGGGACTTCCTGGCCACCCTTCTCCCAGGGGGCGGGGCACCCGGGCGCAGGGCCAATCAGGAGCCCTGCAAGGGGGCAAGTCCGCATGAGAGAGACAGAGAGGGGAAGCGCAAGTGCCTCTCTCTGTCTCTGTCTCTCTGTGCAAATGGCGGAGGAGGCTCCGGAGCCGCAGGAGATGGCTCAAAGAGCCGCATGCTAAGGAAAAGGGGGAAAAAATGGCGGACTGCATTGTTTGGCGACCCCCGTGAAATGGTCGTTCGACCCCAAAAGGGGTCGCGACCCACAGGTTGAGAACCGCTGATGTAGCATATAAGAACTTGGGAATCACTTACTGAAACTCATTGGCAACAGATTCAGGCCAGACCAAAGAAAGCACTTATTTATTTAATGTATAATTCATTCATACAATATATTGTTAGAAGTAGTGGTGGTGGCTGCTATCTTGGAAAGCTGTAAAAGATTCTGTCTTCTGTGCACTGATTACTAACCAGAGCACATAATGGGAGAAACCTCCACATTCAAGGGGAAACATAGTTTTGCAATATTAGATACTGGGAAACAATAAAGGAAGAAAGGATTGTATTTAGAAGCATCTGGCTGTAATATGAGGGTAGATAATATGAATAGGATGACCTTGCTTTAGGCCAGCAGTTCAGCATGGCTAAGAAAGTTGCGATTCTGGCCATTGGCAAAAAAGATGGGCGAAAACAAATCAGCCATGTGCTATTACTGAATGAGAGTAAACCTCAGACCAATCAAAACCAACAAGTGGAATTTATACCAACCGATAAGGCTGCGATAACCCCGCAGTAAAAAGTTCCGCAGCTCCTGTTCCTCGCTGACCGACTTCCATTGTAACTTCATGCGGAAGTATTCGTCTCTGAGGAGAAGGATGAAGAGTGGAATGGGAAAATGCTCAGACTCGGGTCACCCCTGCAGACTTAAAATTACTTGCCAAGCCCCAGGACTAGTTCTCCTTGAAACAGGTCACTCCCTGATGATGAATTTAGGCTTACATTTTCCGTCTCACTTGCGCCTTGTTCTCCTCGCTGGTGTTGCCCCAGGAATAATAGTTCAAAAGGTACTTCCACACTTCCTTATGTAATGACATGCTGAGACCCTGAAAGGGACAAAAAAAAAGTAATTCAAAGAAAGGAACCAACGAGCCAAGTTATTATAGAACAAAGCACCTATTTGCATCAATTCCAGGGCTTAAATCAGTGGTAGGAAACACAGTACAGGTGGTCCTCAACTTCCAAGTGTTTGACATTATGACAGACACACACACCCCAATTCAAAGTTCAGACAGCCCTTGCAGTCACATAATCACATTTTGGGCATTGGCAACCAGCCTGCATTTAGGGCTATTTGCAGTGTCCTGCAGTCACATGACCATGATTTGTGAGGTGGGTTTTTTTTTCTTTTTGCCAGAAACTGGCATTTTCTTCCAGTTTCCTGCAAAATAATGCCAAATGTGGACAATGGATTGACTATACAACAGTGCTCCCTTTACAACTGCCACATTCACTTTAAAACGTCCTAAGTTGAGGACTACCTGTATCGTACTACTCCCATCAATTTACCTGGACATTCCAATAAACAGCCACTATAATCTCCTATTGTTTACTATTCTAGAAACATAAGGCATGCTGGTCCAGCTGTCCGCCTTCCCACAAATCTCACCCCAGCAAAGATCCTCTTCCGCAACCCAATGGGATCCAGTACACGTCCATCAGGATCCAGATGCTGTTCCCATTCCTGTTCCGTAACAGGGGTCTCCCTTTGAACAGAGGGCCGTTCTCCTAGTTGTGCCTGCTGCTAGGAACAAAGTAAGCTAAAAAAAAAAACCAATTGTATCTGAAGAAGAAAAGGTCCTTAAGAGGGAAGGAGGGAGAAAGTATAATGATTAAAAGTTTCCTTTCGAATTAAAGGGGCATTGTAAAGCTGAAGAGCCCAACGGACTCTTTCTATATTCAAATGTGCCTACATATTGCAAATTCTTTTCACACTGAGAAGTTCTAGAAGCACTTCCCCAAAGTTTCATAGCAGTAGATCTAGCAAACAATGGAGAAATTGTGTTGTGGATCTGTTAACTACAGTGGCACCTTGGTATTCGTCAATAATTAGTTCTGGGAGGCGCAATGGATACTAAAAACAATGAGTTCCAAACAAAGCATGTAATTAATATGTGATCCTTTGTTTGGGCTGTAAAGAGTTGTGAGTCACAAGACAGCCGACACCAACAAGTTCTAGCATGAGTGCCAAACAAATGAGAAGTACTGGGACAAACTTTTCGTATCAAAATGCATTGAGTAAAGCAATCGAGTACCAAGGTACCACTGTATTTTCTTTTATTTAATAATTTTTTACTTTTAAGAGCATAATCTTTTGAAGGAAGCTTATAGAGTAAATATATTAGCAAAATATAACTATCTTAAATATAATCAGCTCTTCAAGCCAGTTCCAAGTATGACACATTTTAAAATACCCTCAACAAATATCAGAAATGTAAGGTTTTAAATCCTCTTAAGAGCAACCACAACTGTCATTTTTGCTGGAAGGAATCTATAATTTAAGGACTATCACCCAGAAGCTGCATCTTCTCAGTCCTACAAAATTTAGTGATCTTGGACGCTAGCTGCTACTACTACAGCAGCTTCACACTGGGTGTCAAGTTTTTTAGCCCTCATGAATCACTTGTGTAGTCACTCCACTGATGGTAAGACTAGATCAGGCAAAATCTGACACTCTGATACACAAAGATATGAAACTGACAGATGCATGTGTAAACATGACAAGGCAGCACAAGCCACTTTAGCAAACTAGCTGCCGTTCCTCCTACGCATTGTTTTGCAGATTTGCTCTAAGGTGGACACTGGTCCTTTTAAGTTTCTGTGTTTAAAGACAGTCTGGTTGACCTTTGATTAAGGGAAAGGGATTTCCTTCAAAGAGTTCATTTGTAATCTGCTACTTCTGCAGTGTCCCACTTGTTGCTTTTCTACAAGCTCTCCCCCCACAACATAGCCAAATCTTCTATGACAGTTGGAGGAAATGGGTGGCAGAAAGGATAAGCAACCATTCCTTGAGCCAGAAAAACACCTCTTCCCCTTTGACCTGTTGCCATTTCTCCTACTCTCTGCCAGCCCTCAAAAATTGCCTATTTCAACACTCACACAGGTGATGACTTCAAAGCCCGTCTCTTCCTCCACATTGGCAGCCGCTGAGTCACTATGGAAATGGTGGGCGAGTCCATCTTCCTGGTGCAGAGCTCCACGGAAGAAATTGGTAACTCTGGAGAAGCCACCAAAGGTGGCAGCATAAGGATCCTGCAGGAATCGCTAGGAGGAAAAACAACCATGTTTACAGCTACAGGCGGAGCTCATTTACTGTCTCATTTAGCAACCATTCAAAGTTACAAAGGTGTAAAAAACAGCTTCGCAACCAGCAAACACTGTAGCATTCCAGTCATGTGATCACCATTTGTGTGCTTCACAACTGGCTTGCAATAAGCAGAGTTCATAGAGAAGGTGGAAGTAAAATCCTTAAGCCACAGTCACATGATGTTTCGCTTAGCAATTGTAACACTTGGCAGTAGAGTTGCCAGTCCCAATTTTTGGTCACTAAGGGAGGACTACCTGTTAAACTTCACTGCATCAAATCCATGTTGCATATTATAATACCTAATTAATCTGTGATCTAGGAGTGTTCGGTGCTAATCATCTCAGTAGCACTCATGTATCTGAATCTCTGCAGTTAGTACTCAGGATATAATCACAACCCTCTCCAATGTAGTTTATGTTCTTCCAATGTAAATAGCTGCTGGTGGTGTGAAGAGCTACTGAAGTGGCTAAACCACTTTTTCAACTATCAGTCTATAATCCACTTCCTGGAACTTGAACTCAAATCATGTTTGCCCAGAACCTGATGGTGCAACTTTACACATTCAATCATTAACAGAGGGATAGAATCAAGATCACATGAAGTCTTAATACTGCCTTATAAAGCCTTGGTAAGACACACCTGGAATACTGCATCCAGTTTTGGTCATCATGATATAAAAAAGATGCTGAGAATCTGGAAAGAGTGCAGAGAAGAGCAACAAAGATGACTAGAGGACTGGAGGTTAAAACATGAAGAATGATTGCAAGAATTGGGTATGTCTAGTCTGGTGAAAAGGAGGACTAGGGGTGACATGATAGCAGTGTTCCAATATTTGAGGAGCTGCCATAAAGAAGAGGGGTTCAACTTATTTTCCAAAGCACCGGAAAGCAAGACAAGCAATGGATGGAAACAAACCAAGGAAAGAAGCAACCTAGGACTAAGGAGAAATTTTCTAACAGAACAATTAACCAATGGAACAACTTGCCTCCAGAAGTTGTTGGTGCTCCATCACTGGAGGCTTTTAAGAAGCGATTGGACAGCCATTTGTCTGAAATGGTATAGGGTCTCCTGCTTGAGCAGGGGTTTATTTATTTATTTATTTAATTTAATTTATATGCCGCCCTTCTCACAAGACTCAGGGCGGCTCACAACAACAACACAATTAAAAAACACAATTAAATTAAAAATTTAAAAAATTAATTTCATTCCCACAACATACAAACACATTCAGCTCACAGCCGCTGGTGGCGGGACACTCTTAGGGCCGAGGGGCAGAGCACAGCTCATATGCCCCAAGCCTGTCGGCATAGATGTGTCTTCAGCGCTTTCCGGAAAGCTAGGAGGGAGGAAACAGTACGAACCTCTGAGGGAAGCTGGTTCCAGAGGGCTGGGGCAGCAACGGAGAAGGCCCTTGCCCTAGGCCCCGCCAGACGACATTGTCTAACAGACGGGACCCGTAGGAGGCCAACCCTATGCACCCTAACCGGTCGCTGGGATTCATGAGGCAGAAGACGGTCCCGCAAGTATCCTGGCCCATTGCCATAAAGGGCTTTATAGGTCATAACCAACACTTTGAATTGTGTTCGGAGACCAATAGGTAGCCAGTGGGTTGGACTAGAAGACCTCCAAGGTCCCTTCCAACTCTGATGATGTTCTATGTTCTATATTTCTAGTTCTATGCAATCTTTGTAGATATTGTTTTGGATGCAGGAGTTGGAAAAACATAGTACAAATAAAAATATCCGGTCTGCTTGAGTTTTCAAAAAATCAAAGACACAGTTCTGGATTCTCACTTGCTGTCTTATCATCTAACTCAGTATTTCTCAACTTTGGCAACTTTAAAATATCTGGACTTCAACTCCAAGAATTCCCCAGATATCATGGCTGGCTGGGGAATTCTGGGAGTTAAAGTCCAGACGTCTTAAACTTGTCAAGGATGAGAAACATTGATCTCTTTAAACTAATTCCATCTCCCTGCTAAAGAGTGTGCACAACACCTTTATTGTGGATTTGATCCCTTTTGATTGAAAATCATGCACATAACTATTCCCAAAGCATTCCAGCATTTGTAAACTAAGGCTTCTGTCTCAAACAAACCCCATGTTAATAGCTTGTCCTTTTTCCCCCCACAAAGCCCCATTATTCTGTTTTTAGTTTTCCTTCCTTTCCTTTCCAGGGTATGTGACTCCAGATAAGTCCCTTCAGAAAACAGTCTTACCGATACTAGATTTGATGAACTGTCATCAAAGAGTTGAAGCTCATCAAAGGAATGAGAAAGGGCGTCTGAATCATGTGTATAAACCAGGTAGAGCCGAGAATCTTTGGGAGAGCTTCAAGAAAGAAAACAAAAGGAAATGATTTTTTTTTTTTAATCTGGAGGAGGGTTTCAACACTGGGATATATGATATTGTTGGGTCCATTATATTTTTTCATTGTTTACAAGAATTAAAATTATCATAGTATAAAATACAGATGAAAACAAAGATGACAGGAAAAATGGGGAAGAAAAGAGAAAGAAAGCTGTAGGGCAAAGGGGGAAAGAAAAATGAAAGCACCGACTTCCAACTTTTTACAAGTACAGGAAAGTACAGAATAGAATTGCAGCCTCAACTTTTTACTTTACCAACTTAACAAGTACTAGCCATTTCTATAAAAACAAACTATATTAACCAGCATCAACGTTCTTTTTTTTTCTGTCTCAAGCACAAAGTCTAGAAGCAGTTTCCAAGTAGAAACAATGCTGGATATGTTCTTTCTAACTAAAACAGTTTTGCCATTTCTGCTAGCACCATCACTTTTTCCATCCTTTCTTGTTATGGGATTGACGTAACTTTCCATTTCTGTGCATATAGAATTCTCACTGCTGTCAACACGTACAATAACGAAGTTCCAGATCTTCTTTTCTAACTCCTGTTGGGTCCATCATGTATTATAAAGCCCTTCTGGAACTATTCTACTTCTAACGACAGTTGGAGATTCCTATATTTTAACTGCTCTTTGCTACACAAAGAAAACTAGCACATTGGAGGAACTGCTTTTGCTTTACTGTTTCCCTTAAGTACTATAGAGCAAGGTTCCTTTACTTTACATGCAGGAGCAAAACTGTATGTAATTAGAATGCTTAGAAACTGCATTTCTCTTATAAAAATGTCCATAACCTGCATCGCATGCTATCTGCTCTACTAATCTGAAGCTACATAGAATAGTCTCTAAAATCTAAGACTGGTTCTTATTCAGTTGTGAAGAAAGCATTTGATTCATTTGAACAGGACGGGGGAAAGGGCACCCCATAGTCACTCAGCCCTTCAGATGACTACAAGAAATCCCAAATAAACCAGGATAACCAGATTTCACTTACTGTTGCTTTTCAGAATATCTGGGCTTTACCTGAAACTTAGCCAGCACTTTGCTCAAAGCATCCAAAAAAATAAAGAATGTCGACCTTGACTCCCAGACCTTGACTTCATGGACAAATTCAAATGGTTTCCTTGCTAACAATGTAAAAGTGGTTTGCTACTGCTTTCCTCCTGGATGTTTTTCCTCATTTCCTAACTTAATCTATAGCCTTGGGGATGTCCTGGTATCTAACAAAAAGGCTTTCAAAATTCACTTTCAGAAGCTGATATTAGAAAACATTCTCCCCTTCCATGCAGTAAGTTTAAACCAGATGGAGAATATAAACAGAGGTTGTGGTGTAATCTCACTCACGTGGCTAATATAACATATTTGCAAAGAGCTTTGAGAAGGGCCTTTGTGCCTCCACGGTGGAAATGCAGAGCTTGAATGGAAATGCCTTCTTTGGTGATGAAGATGAGATACGACCAACCGAGGCCTGGCTTACTCTTACGGATGGATTTCAGCTCAGACAAGCTGAGAGAGAAGGCCCACTGACCTCGAGGGACTGGAGATTTTGGCCCAGAAACTGGTAGAGGAAAACAACACAGGAAAAGCATAGTGATAAAGGACAGAAGAAACCATCCTCTGGAAACAAAATGTCTAGCTGCCATCTTTATCTCATCCCCATCTCCCATTCCTCATTGCAACTTCATCACTAAACCTAGATACACACAACTGAAATTCGTAAAAGGAAGCTAGTGCTTCTTCTTTCAATTTACCAGCTGTTTCCTCCTGGACCCGAGACCTCATCCCCACTGTACTGATTACAGCCCAGTCTGGTTCATATCCTGGATCAAAGTGTTCTTCCTCGGCTTGGGAGCCAATGGCATCCTAGTAAAGAGAAAACAAGTTAAAGGACATTTCTATGTTTTTAAATATGTCCCTCGCAGTGTCTTCAGGGCAATGCTCCTTTAGGTCCTGTTCTCACCAAGAAACATCTGAGCAAGAAAAGAGAAGTACAAACTTTTCTTGTAAAGTAGATACTGATTTGAATTTGAATCTACTAAAATAGAGGATCTGATTCCTAGGAATCGGAATAAAGGAACTGTACAAGGGGAATTGTGGCAAAAATCAATTGTCTGATACCATCTTTTCCAACTAACAAATTTTATTGAATTCTCACGCCCCTCACGAAAGCTTATTCCATTCAACCAAATTTGTTAGTCAGAAAAGGTGCTACAAGATTCTTTCAGAACAGAGGACAACAATGAGACAGAATTCCAGCAGTTCATTCAACATAATCTTTCTTATGAGGAAAAAAGGAGTGCATTTTGTCCATAAAGAACATAGAAACCATTAAAAAAATCTTCCTCCACCCTGAAGAAGCCACATAAGACTACCAAATGCTTTCTTAACTTTGATCAACCTTTCCTGAACGTTTCTTCTGGTTTATGTTATCATACGAGACAGTTTCTATTCAGTAAACTCCCACAATATCTCTATTTGGCAACTAGAAGAAGGACTACTGTCTGTCTGCAGAGCAGAAGAGAACCACTAAGCGTCTAGCCTAACTTCCCTAATTACCAATTTTATGTTGAAAAAAGCACAAAGTATACTTGCATTTGGGTTCTAAAAATATTAAAAGCATACAAATATTTATTCAATGTTTCAGATCCATCCAAACCTGCTGGGTAAGACACTACAAGAATATAGTTAGTAGTTCTCAACTTATGACCAGTCACTTAGCAACCATTCAAAGTTCCAACAGACCTACTTGGGGGGGGGGGTATTTATGATGCAGATTCAAATTTCTTACGGTCACTCCTACCTGCATCATGATTGCACTTTGGGTGCTCTGCAACCAGGCCACATTTACAACTGTTTGCAGCGCCCCACTGTCACATGATCACGTTTTACCAAAAATCCAGCATTTACTTGTTTTTTGGGCAAAATTGCACTCATAGCAAACCACTGATTTGTTTAATGACTGCTGCAAAAAAGGTTGTGAAATCATGTCTGTATTGTGACTGACCCATTTTACAACTGTCACAAGTTATAACCGTGATGGGCAGGCTCCGTTATGATACAGGACTATAATAATTCTGGTAGAATTTAAGGCATATATAATTGAAACCCAAGCATCGTTTTATATTCTTGTAACAATTTTCTTCAAGAGGTTAAGGGTCTTTTTTTTTTTTACTGTTACGGTAGAGAGACCGAAAAGATACCACAACATATTGCTCTGCAAAGAACAAACAACTCATACAGTGCTTGATAAAACAAAAAAAAAACTACTAATCTAAAGAAATGTATTTTTACTTCTGCCAACATATTGAGAGCAAATATATTGCAGAGTTTAATACATATAAGCAGAGGATTAAATCAGCAGAAAATCTTACCTTTTTGGTGTACATGATTTGAGCAGTATCTGAAGAGTCTTCCACAGGGGTCCATTGTAGTAAAGTATCTGAGCCCTGAATAAAAAGAAAAAAGCATAATAAAATATTCCCACAAAATCTCTCATTCCAAAACTTGAATTTCAAACTTTGAAATGTAAGGTATCAAAGGAGTGTTCAATTTCACATGTTTCCTCCTTGAAAAGCAATTGATGCATAAATACTGAAATGCTGCTCATGCCCCACTTTGTTTTCTAAAATATCATCACAACCTGCCTAATGCTTTTTGATACACACTGCTTATTATTATTATTATTTATTAAATTTCTATGCCGCCCTATTCCGAGAACTCAGGGCGGCTCACAGCATAAATAGAAATCCAATATTAAAATACTACATAATAAATATATAAAAATACATATATAAAAAGAAAACCCCTAAATTTAAGAAACCATTCATTCAACAAACGTACACACAAACATACACTGGCTAGGGGCAAGATGTCAACCGCCCCAGGCCTGTCGGCAAAGATGTGTCTTAAGGAGTTTACGAAAGGCGGAGAGGGTGGGGGCGATACGGATCTCCGGGGGGAGTTGATTCCAGAGGGCCGGGGCCGCAACAGAGAAGGCTCTTCCCCTAGGCCCCGCCAGGCGACACTGTCTGGCTGACAGGACCTGGAGAAGGCCGACTCTGTGGGCCCTAACCGGTCGCTGGGTTTCATGAGGCAGCAGACAGTCCCGTAAGTAACCTGGTCCGATGCCATGTAGGGCTTTATAGGTCATAACCAACACTTTGAATTGCGTTCGGAGACCAATAGGCAGCCAATGCAGCTTGCGGAGTGATGCCGAAATGTGGGCATTTCTGGGCAGGCCCAACACTGCTCGCGCGGCTGCATTCTGCATTATCTGAAGTCTCCGAACATTTTTCAAAGGTAGCCCCATGTAGAGAGCATTGCAGTAGTCGAGCCTCGAGGTGATAAGTGACTGTGAGAAGAGACTCCCGGTCCAAATAGGGCCGCAACTGGTGCACCAGGCGAACCTGGGCAAATGTCCTCCTCGCCACAGCCGAAAGATGATGTTCCAAATTAAGCTGTGGATTGAGGAGGACGCCCAAGTTGCGGACCTTCTCCGAGGGGGTCAAAAGCTCTCCCCCCAGGCTGATGGACAGATAGATTGAGTTATCTTTGGGAGGCAGAACCCATAGCCACTCCGTCTTGTCAGGGTTGAGTTTGAGCCTGTTGGCACCCATCCAAACCCTAACAGCCTCCAGACATCGGCACATCACTTCCGCTGCTTCACTGAAATGACACGGGGTGGAGATGTAAAGCTGGGTATCATCAGCATACTGATGATATCTCACCCCGTGTTGTCGGATGATCTCACCCAGCGGTTTCATGTAGATATTAAACAGCAGAGGGGAGAGGACCGATCCCTGAGGGACCCCACAAGGGAGGAACCTAGGGGTCGACCTCTGACCCCCCGCCAACACCGACTGCGACCGACCAGTGAGGTAGGAGGTGAACCACTGCAAAACAGTGCCCCCAACCCCCAACCCCTCCAGTCGGTGCAGAAGGATACCATGGTCAATGGTATCGAAAGCTGCTGAGAGGTCAAGTAGCACCAGGATAGTGGAAAATCCCCTATCCCGGGCCCGCCAGAGATCATCCGTCAGCGCGACCAAAGCAGTTTCCGTGGAGTAGCCGAGCCTGAATCCTGACTGTTGAGGGCCCAGATAATTGGCCTCATCCAAGGCTTAAATCACAAAGTGCTGGAAATTTAGAATTTATTGTGAAATAATTAAATCTTTTATGTGCAACATAATCTACTATTTGTGCACATGCATTAACATACCATACAGGTAGTCTTCATTTAACAATTGCCTCATTTAGCTGCCTTTTGCAGTTACGATAGTGATAAAAAAGTAACTTTGCAACCAGACCTCACATGTACAGCTTTCTCAGGTCTGCAAAACAAAGGAAAACTGAAGTAAGACCATAACATTGTGATCTTAAGTAACACATTTTTTAACGACTGAGTTGCCAGTCCCAATTGTGGTCACTAAATGAGGACAACTTGTAGTATGAACAAACTGTTAAACCCTTGGACTCAAATATGACGCCGCCACTCTTCTGACCAGTTTTGTTCAAATGAATCCTAACTACCTTTAACCACAATGTCGCAATGAGTCAATATGACAAAATTACAAAAGCCTCAGATTCTTCCTCAGGCATCAAAAAAAGGAAAAGAGAAAAGTCTTGAGCCTGCTTTGTCCATTCATTTAACGGTAAATAGGACTGAACACAATGCCCCAATATAACCAATATCCCAATGTAACCAATTTTCTCACCACGACCACATAGCCTCCTGCTTCAGTTTACAATCCAATCGGCAACCTGTCTCGACCCACCTTCTCAATGATGCGGATAACTCCCGGTATGAGGGAATCTTGGTCAGGATGCCGCTTTGCACTGGTGTGTAAATAGACCCCATCTTTCTCAAATGCAACCTGCAAAAAGTCAGAAGAAAAGGAATGGAAGGGGCAGGGAAAGAACCAGAATTCCACTCCTCCAGTTTTTTTCCCCCCAATGTGAGCTCAGGTAACCAGATCCAAGCTCCTTTAATGGTTTATTGTGAAAGCCTCAAAACAAATCCAAAACAAAAGGGGGGAAAACCACCATTTTATATAACCGTAACGCTGATAACCAACCTCTATATACTACCGGGGGGGAGGGGGGAGTCTCAATACATCTAGGAGGAATATCACGTCTCCCTGTAACTTCTAAGACGGATGAAAGCACATTTCCCCATTTCTAACAAACCAGAGTTTCCATACAGAGTGACACAGCCGGCCCTCGACTCCCGGGGAATCCTTTTCAGCTCATGCTGGGATTAAAAAAAAAAACCAATCCCCCTTTCCTTTGACAGCCCGTTTTTTGCTTCGTGGAGCCTAACGAGCACCCTCCTGGAAGATTAAAGCCCTCTCTTACCGTGCAGCCCTCTAACTCCATTCTGCCTAACAGCTACTTCCTGAAAAATAAACACGTCATTTCCTGCTCCGATTGACCCGATTGGGTTTGTTTTTTAAAAAAATATGTCTTGAAGCCGTCGTCATTGTTTCTGGCGCGGAAAAAGCTCAAGCTGGAACGGTTGAATGTCCCGTTTGGAAGCGCACATGAAGCTTTTGGCGCCATCTTTGAAAAGGTCAAAGTGGCTGGCTCTTTAAACATGACTTTATCTGTACGTTTTCTGCCAGTATGCAGGTAATATTAAATAATTATGCCCCCGGTTAAGGAATGCTTATACATTCAAAGAACTCAATAAGGTACGAAATAGAAAATATATTTTATGATTTAACTAGGGAGCCGGCACGTGGAAGCATCTGGGTGATTTTGGCCTCGGAAGTTAAGCCTGGGGTCCATGCAGGATGGATTGATTGGCAGCCTGTTAAGCAATATCAAGACTAGACATGGGGGGGGGGGACAGAAAAAACGCCAATAAATTTTACCAAGAAAATTGGGTCTATGAAATATTTAAAGCTCATCTAAAGTTTATCTTGCAATTATTACAAAGGGACGCACTCGAAGCGAAGGAATTGTATTGAATGAAATAATATATAAAATTAATCTTGCAGCAAAGAGAAAGTGAATCCTTCTCCTATCTTAATAGATGGGGGAAGAGTTTTCTATCAAATGACAAATAACTTACACACTTAGAGTTTCCAAGTGGGATGCTTTCTGAAACTTCAACTCCCAGAATTCTTAGCACCCCTGTTGGCTGGGGTGTTCTGGGAGTCGAGGTTCACATACTATACTTGGAACTTGAAAGGTGGTAAAAACTCTGCCTGATAAAATGGTATTGTAGAAACAGAAGTGTTTGATGCCGATGATTCAGTATATATCTCCTTTCTGCTAAGCACCCATCAAACAACACGTGCCTATCCTAGGTCCTTGGGAAGGGCTAGATAGGTGGATAAAAATGTCAAATAAACATTTGGCTGGCTGTGCGACGAACCCTAATAAATGCAGCCCAGCTCTCAGTGACTAGGGACAGCTTACACAACCAAGCAAATAAATCAGAATAGTATCAATACTGCATTAGAAAAACTCTGGCAAGCGAACGGTCTGCGCAGCTGCCAAGGAGAATGGCTGTACCCGGACGGCGCTCTGGATAAGAGTGCCTCTTTTACAGCCACTTCCCATCGCCCGGCGGGCTTTTTGAAGTCCTAGATCCCTCGGAGGGGGATTGGAAGGAAGAGGCGTCCTGCGGAGCGGTCCTAGACGGTGGTAGGGTCCGATAGAAACAGGGAAGCCTTGGAGAAGCCGGATGGGGGAAGGAGACAGCCCAGCATGGTGGCCGCGAAGAAATAACAGCAGCCAGCTGCGCAGAAAGCAACGGAGAACTAGCGGAGTGACGGTGTGACGGTCTGGTGGTGTGTATATCCAACGACCCCGCATGAGTGATCTGGGAAGGGAGAACTGCCCCACAGGATTTCCAAAGAGGGAGAAGAGAAAAGGAGCCCCAGAAAGAAAAGGGTGGAACTTTTCCCCGCATGGATTAGCGGCGATAGAAAAGTTGGGGCAAATGAAGTTTTTACCTTAACTAGCTGGACTTCGTGGGCTGAAAAGGATAAAGTCTAAGAGTAGCCCTTCTTTTTCGTGAGAAGCAAGTAAGAATTCAGAACAACTCAAAAACTGAGGGATAAAAAGTGCCGATGAAGCAGAGAAAGTGGACATTTTGAACTAGTGCTGAAGGCTGCACAGCATTGAAAGGGAGAAGGGAGACATCTACTGGCCGAGAAGAAAATAGACATAGAGATAAAAGAAAAACTGCAAGAGAGAAAAAAATTGGTGACTAAAATTAAGGAGAGATTTGCCATGTCACGTGCGAGGGACCTTGTTGGTTTGGTCTGAATTCCTCTGCCCTTACATTGAGGTGAGGGGACCTGACTTCTTGTGTGCTTACTTGTTGGAGGGTTTCTCGTCTTTCAGGTGGTGTGCTGCTGGCTCCCTGGTAGGCTGCCACAGCTGGTGGTCGAGATTCTTTTTTTAATATCTTTTTTATTAATTTTTATAATTATAAATATAACAAATTTAAAAAATCAAATTAAAACAACTCAACTGAGTACAATCATTTACAACTTTTTCCATCACAAAAACAAAACATAAAAACTTAGCTAAAATAGTTAAAATAATTATGGGTATTGCTCGTTGGCACCTCCCCACCACCACATCCCCCTCTTCCTTTCTCCCTACCTCTACTTCTATCCACCCACTCTCTACCTCCCTCTCTCTCCTCCCTCCTACTACCACCTCCCTACTTCCCTCTGACCTTCACTCCTCCATCTCCATCCCCTCCAGATGTGGTGCCAGGGTGCCGCCCGAGCAACCCATCTTTTATCAAAAAAATATATATACCATTCTTATATAATACCAATACAATATTACAGTTGAGAAAATTATAAGATTATAATTATAAGAATAAGAACCCGCCCCCCCCCCGACTTCCCAAAGTGAATACAGGGTAAAAAACACAAGAAAACCCACTAAACTACACCAAAATATTATATAAATCCTATTGAAGATTTAAATATATTTTTCAGTCCAACATATAAGTGTTTAACTATATGCTAAATACAATTTCTTAGATGATATTTCCCTTGTATATACTCTATCCATTTTTTCCAGTCCAACATATATTTTTCATTTGAGTGATCCTTCAAATATGCAGATATTTTAGCCATTTCTGCCAAATTTATAACTTTTAAAGTCCATTCTTCGATAGATGGTAATTCTGGCTTCTTCCAATATTGTCCCACCAACAATCTTGCTGCTGTAATCAAGTTCAAAATTAAGTTCGTCTCTATGGTGGTGCAGTCTTTTATAATACCTAACAAAAACAACTGTGGTAAAAATTCAATACGTTCAGAATATTTTGAAGTATCCACCATATTTTTATCCAAAAAGCCTTGATTTTTCTACAAGTCCACCATACATGAAAATAAGTAGCATCCATAGATTTACACCTCCAACACTTAGGTTGTAAATCAGGGTACATAGATGATAATTTTTTCGGATCTAAATGCCATCTATAAAACATTTTATAAAAATTTTCTCTTAAATGTTGCGCTTGTGTAAATCTTACATTTTTCACCCAGATCCTCTCCCATGTTTCCATCATGATTGGTTGTCCAAAATTTTGTCCCCACTTTATCATACAATCCTTAACTAATTCAGTTTCAGAATCAATTTCTATCAATACATTATATAGTCTTTTAATATGCATAGACCTTTGGTCTCTAACTTGTTTAATTAAATTTTCATCTATTAAAGATAAACCCGTCTTAAAGTCTTTTTGCCATCTAGTCTGCAGTTGTGCATATGGAAACCAAGTATGAACTATTCCTTCTTCCTTTAACATATTCAAGGACTTCAATAATAACAAATTCCCTTCTTTAATTAGGAGTTTCTCATAGGACACCACATCTTGAACTTGTTGTCTATTTATACTCTCTATTGCGTGTCTGGGAACTGTCCAAAGAGGAATCTTTTCATTCAACTTATACTGATACTTTTTCCAGACACGCAGCAGAGCACTTCTCAATAGGTGCTCTTTGAAACTCCTATCCACCTTTTTATCATAAACTAGATATGCATGCCAACCATATAATAAACCGTACTCTTCAATATTCAGTATTCTATCCTTGGTTAAATTAATCCAATCACTTATCGCTACTAAAACAGTAGCATAGTAATATAACTTAAAATTGGGCATTTTCAAACCACCTCTTTCCCTTGTATCTTGAAAAATTTTTAGTTTGACCCTTGGTTTCTTGCCATTCCAGATAAATCTATTAATACCTTTCTGCCACTCCTCCAATTTCGCATCTTTTTATAGTATAGGTAACATTTGAAAAAGAAATAAAAATTTTGGCAATACATTCATTTTAACTGCCGCTATCCTACCCAGCATAGATAATTGTAATTTTTTCCATTTATCCAGTTCTATTTGTGTCTTATTCCACAAAACTTCATAATTATTTTTATATAGCTTCCCGTTAGAAGCTTCAATTTCAATTCCTAAATATTTAACTTTCTTAACTATCTCACAACCCGTTATTCTTTCCAAATCTTGTTTTGAATTATTATCTAAATTTTTAACTAACATCTTTGTCTTAGATATATTTAATTTAAAACCTGATACCCTACCATAATTTTGGATTATCTCCATCAAACTCTGAGCTGACTGCGTTGGTTGAGTCAATGTCACAAGCAAATCATCAGCGAAAGCACATAATCTATAGTCATGTTGTCTAATCTGTATACCTTTTAAATCATCTGAAACTCTTATCCTATTCAATGAAACCTCTAAAGTTAAAACAAACAACAAAGGGGATAAAGGCATCCCTGTCTAGTACCTTTCTCTATATTAAATGAATCTGTTAAATGCCCATTCACAATAATCTGACCTGTTTGTTTCTGGTAAACTGCTAGTATAGAGTT
Source organism: Bothrops alternatus (assembly GCA_034064705.1). Taxonomy (NCBI): domain Eukaryota; kingdom Metazoa; phylum Chordata; class Lepidosauria; order Squamata; family Viperidae; genus Bothrops; species Bothrops alternatus. Next base: position 519,468 of record JARGCV010000148.1, on the reverse strand, counting down.
AATAAACTGATCCCCCATTCCCATCCTAACAATTAATTTTTTCAAAAACAACCAATTCAGTCTATCAAAAGCTTTTTCCGCGTCCAAAAACATAAGAACTGCAGGTACCTGGATATGCTTATCCAAATATTCTAATATGTTAATGAGTTGTCTGACATTAGTTTTCATCTGTCTCCCTTGTAAGAAACCAGTTTGGTCTGAATGAATAATTTGTCGTAAAACTGTCATTAATCTATTAGCCATAATTTTTGCAAAAATCTTATAATCCGTATTTAACAATGAAATAGGCCTAAAATTTTCTACTTGAACATTATCTCTTCCCTCTTTATTTATTTATTTTATTTATTAATCAAATTTCTATACCGCCCCTCTCCCGAAGGACTCGGGGCGGTGTACAGCCTAAAATTTAAAAAACATATAAATATACAAAATTTAAAATAATTAAAAATAAATTAAATAATTTGGCCAATTAAATAAATTAAATAATTTGGCCAATTTGGGAATTAAAGAAACATAGGCTGTTTTCCATGAAGGTGGAACCTGACCACCCTCTTGTATATTAATAAATAACTCTCTAAGAGGTTCCACCATTTCCATTTGAAGATGTTTATAATAAATTGCCGATAACCCATCAGTCCCAGGAGATTTTCCCATTTTCAATTGTTTAATCACTGAAATTATTTCTTCTGATGTAATCAATGCATTTAATCTATCTCTTTGTTCATTGGTGATTGTCAATACATTTTCATTTTGCAAAAAAATATCTATCTCATTCTCTTGGATCTTCTCTTCAGAGTACAACTTGGAGTAAAATTCTAAAAAAGCTTTTTTTAATAATTTCTTGTTGAAACACTTCCTTCCCTTTATATTCTATTTTCTCAATTATACGGGATTTTTGTTTTTTCCTTAATATATAAGTCAACCATCTGCCAGGTTTGTTAGAATTAAAAAATGTATTATGTTTTGCATATTGTATATTCCTGGCAACTTGGTCCGTCATCAACAAGTCAAATTGCTTCCATAAAATCTTAATCCCCTCTTTAATATTTTTGTCATCTGGTCTCTTTATTAATAATTGCTCTTTCTTCCTTATTTCCTCTTCTAACTCCTTCCTTTTTTCCTCTTGTTTACGTCTATGCCTTTTATTCATATCAGTTAAAATCCCACACATATAGACTTTACTAGCATCCCACACCATTTCTATTGTTGTATCCTTATGTAGATTTAACATAAAAAATTCCTTCATAACATTTTTACATTCATTGACATTTGTATCATATTTAAACAAATTTTCATTAAGTCTCCAAGATCTTTTAGGAGTCTGACCTACCATTAATTCCATCCAAACCGGATTATGGTCTGATAAAACTTTGGGTAGGATTTTCACCTTCTTTAATCTAAAGATAAAGTCACTTGTAGTTAATATAAAGTCAATTCTAGAAAATGACTGATCAGAGAAAAAGGTAAATTCTTGCTCTTTACCGTGTTGTTCTCTCCATGTATCTATCAAATCAAAATCATCCTTAATATCAAAAAAAGATTTAGGCAACAAGGCAACAAGGAACGTGTTTGAGGAATTGATGAAGTCTTCTTCTTCTTATCTAAACCAATATCTATAACACCATTCCAGTCTCCCATTAAAATACAAGACCTATAATCAAATTGTATTAATTTTTTATGTAACAACTTGTAAAATATTCCTTGTTGTTGATTTGGTGCATAAATACACATCAAAAGAACTTTCTTCCCATCTATTAAAATTTCAATAGCTAGAAATCTACCTTGAATATCTGATTCTATTAATTTAGCTCTTATATGATTTTTAACATAAATAACAATACCATTCTTCTTCTCAGCAGCCGCTGCCACAAAATGTGAACCTAATTTATTATTTATCAAAGATTTCTGATCAACACACAAAGGGAGCTGCATCCTCCCCAGCTCAGCTCTCTAATCCGCCAGGAAACACCACACCCATCCCCGCACCCCCCCATCCAACTACAGGCCCTCAGACCCATCTGCTAACCCATGCCTGCCCAACAGCACACATGATGCAAGAATTAAAAGAGACGATAGAGACGCTGGTAATAAGGATGGATGGAATGGATAGAAAATTAGATGAAATGGGCACAAGGATGGAGAAAAGGTGCTTAGAAGCAGAACAGAAGATTGAGGAAAGATGCAAAGACATAAAACAGATGCTGGCGGACCAAGGTAGAGACCTAGAGAGAAAGTGGGAAGAACAACGCAGAGCGATGGCCACAGACCTGGACCGAATGAAGGAGGCAATGCAAGCACACTACAAGAGAATAGGGGATGAAATGGGGAAGAACCTCCAGGAAATCAGGGAGAATACGGAAAAGAGGATGGAAGAAGTGGAGAACCGCATAGAGAGACAGATAGCAGAGATGAAAGGAGTGGCTCAAGACCAGTCCACCATGATGCAATACTGGCAAATGGCATCTGCAATCAGGTTTAGAGGTTGGAAAGAGACAACAAACAAAATCCAAGGGGGCCTGCTCGGAACCTTTGTAGGGGCCCTGGCAACATTTCTGGGTAAGAAAACCAAAGAGATTGCGTGGCAATTCGATAGAATCTACAGAGTTGGCTCATGGAAGTCAGCAAACAGGCATCAACCAAGAGACGTGGTCATCCATTTCGCAACACAGGGGTTCCGGAACCTCATCTCCGTCACTTCCTACAATAAGAGATTTTACATAGAGGAGCAGGAGGTGAAGGTACTGAAAGAGATCCCCCCGGCGATGCTGAGAGACAGAAAGGACTACAAATTCCTGGTCAACGAACTGAGACCACGCGCTCTGCAATATCAATGGGAAACCCCAACAGGGATGTCACTTCTCTATAGAAATAAAAGATACTACTTGAACTCGGTCCAGAAAGCCAAAGACTTCCTTGAAAAGGAACTGAGATCGGACGGTCCTCAACCCACTACGAGGGAAGACACAGAAGGACCACTGGAACGCGGAAGGGATCGAGATCAACGAGCAAACCACTCAGAAGCACAGACCAGCGCAGTAGCAGAAGAAAGGAATGGACCACCTCGAGATACGACGGCACAGAGAACAGAGGGCAACAAAAACAAGGAAACAGGGCAGTCTGCGGAGGGCAGGCTACTAAGATCCACTACCAAATGCACAGACCAGCAAGACAAGGCCCCACAACTCAATATGAGCACCAATCCAGATATCATGGGAACGAGACCAAAGAAGAAAGCGGGAGAAAGAACAGAAGCGGTCTTGCAAGAGTATCCTGAAACCGATAATGACAACTAAATATTTGACTTGGAATGTTAACGGATTAAACTCCCCCCAGAAAAGGAGAAAAATATTCCACTACCTGAACCAAGGTAAAAGCGAAATAATCTGCCTACAAGAAACACACATCAGAGCGGCAGACCAGAAATATCTAATCAACTACAAACTAGGCGCGCACTTTGTGGCAGCGGCACCAGGAAAAAAGAATGGGATTGTTATATATGTAAAGAAATAGCTAATAGAGTCAGACCCCCAAGGTAGATACCTGGCAATCGAAATATCACAAGAAGACAAGAAGATTCTGGTGATGGGCATATATGCACCAAATCAGCAACAAGGCAAATTCTACAAAAGGCTACACAAGAAGTTAACACAACTCAACTACAGATCTTGCATTATATTGGGCGACTGGAACAGGGTCATAGAGACTGCCCTGGACAAAAAAGGACTGCACCTAACCCGCAAAAGCACTCCAAGTTGCCTAAATCCTTCTTTGACATGACGGAGGACCTCGAACTGACAGACGTATGGAGGGAAAGGCACGGCAAAGAACAAGAATTCACTTTTTTCTCAGACAGACATCAATCCTTCTCCAGAATTGACTTTATATTAACATCTAGCGACTTGCTAGTTAGTCTAAACGCGGTGAAAATCCTACCCAAAGTACTAACAGATCACAACCCTGTGAGGATGGAATTAAGACATGGCTTGAAACAGAGGAGATCCTGGAGAATTAATGAAAACCTGTTTAGACATGAAGAAAAGGTGGCTGAATGCAAAAATGCTATGAAGGAATTCTTCAACATAAATATGAACAATGAAACACCTATAGAAATGATTTGGGACGCCAGCAAGGCGTATATGCGCGGGATTCTTATGGACATGAATAACAGGCACCGTCGCAAACAAGAAGAAAAAAGAAAAGAGTTAGAAGACGAGATAAGTAAGAAGGAGCGGCTATTAATAAAAAGACCAGAGGACAAAGTCACCAAAGAAGGAATCAAGATTCTAAGAAAGCAATTTGACATGTTGATGGCAGACCAAGTTGCAAGGAATATACAATATGCAAAACATAAGACATTCTGCAATGCCAACAAACCGGGTCGATGGCTGGCTTATACCATAAGAAAGAAGCAGAAATCCCGCATAATTGAAAGGATAGAGTACAAAGGCAAGGAAGAATTTCGACAGGAAACCATCAAGAAAGCCTTTACCGAGTTCTACTCAAAGCTATATGCCGAGGAGAAGACACAAGACAAAGAGATAGATAAGTTTCTACAAAACGAAAAGATACTGGCAATCACCGACGCACAAAGAGAGGCCCTGAATGCCTTAATCACAAAGGAGGAAATACACTCAGTGATCAAACAACTGAAAAAAGGAAAATCGCCCGGGACGGATGGGATAACAGCGACCTACTACAAGCATCTCCAGGAGGAGATGTTAGAACCCCTCAGGAAGCTATTTATCAACATACAAGAAGGAGGCCAAGTCCCACCGTCCTGGAAAACAGCCTACATTTCGTTAATCCCCAAGGAGGGGAAAGATAACGCACAACCTGCAAACTACAGACCCATCTCACTACTAAACACAGACTACAAAATCTTCGCAAAAATTTTGGCCAATAGATTAATGACTGTACTCCAAAAAACAATACACCCGGACCAAAGGGGATTTATACAAGGGCGCCAGATGAAAACCAACGTGAGACAGCTGTTGAACATAATAGAGTACTTGGAAAGGCACAACCAGGTACCCGCCACTCTTATGTTTGTGGATGCAGAAAAAGCCTTCGACAGACTGAATTGGCCGTTTCTGACGAACTTGGTCCGGAAGATGAAAATGGGAGCACAGTTTCTCAACTCCATACTGGCAATTTACCAGAAACAAACAGGCCAGATCATTGTTAATGGAGACTTAACGGACTCATTCAACATAGAGAGAGGCACGAGACAGGGCTGCCCGCTGTCACCCCTGCTATTTGTCCTAACGCTGGAGATTCTACTGAACAAGATAAGAGCGGCAGAGGACATAAAGGGCATACAGATTAGACAACAAGATTACAGACTATGTGTCTTTGCAGACGACTTGCTGGTGACAGTGTCGCAACCAGTACAGTCAGCAAGGAGATTGATGGAGATAATGGAAGACTATGGTAGGGTGTCAGGCTTCAAAGTAAATATATCAAAAACGAAGATGCTAGTTAAAAATCTAGACAACAAAGCAAAACAGGACTTGGAAAGAATAACGTGTTGTGAAATAGTCAAGAAAGTTAAATACTTAGGAGTGGAGATAGAAACAACAAACGCGACATTATACAAGAATAACTACGAGGTGCTGTGGAACAAGATACAAGCAGATCTGGAAAGGTGGAAAACACTAAGACTGTCCCTGCTGGGCAGGATAGCAGCAGTAAAGATGAACGTCTTGCCAAGATTTCTATTTCTCTTTCAAATGCTACCCATACTCAAAAAGGATGTGGACTTGGACAACTGGCAGAAGGGCATCAACAGATTTATTTGGGATGGCAAGAGACCGAGGGTAAAACTAAAAATCATCCAGGACACGAGGAAGAGAGGGGGACTAAAAATGCCTAACCTAAAGCTATACTACTACGCAGCGACATTGGTGGCGTTGAGTGACTGGATCAATATGACGAATGATAGAATATTGAATGTTGAAGGGCACGGTCTACTATTCGGCTGGCACGCATACTTGGTGTACGACAAAAAGGCAGACAAGAACTTCAAGGAGAGCCCACTACGAATCCCGTTGTTGTGGGTCTGGAGGAAATATAAATACCTTCTACACGATAAGATCCCCATCTGGACGATCCCCGGACACGCAATAGGGGATGTAAACATATCCCAAGGGCAGGAAGTGGTGCCCTACAGTAAACTTGTACTGGAAGAAGAAAATGGGTTCTCCTTGAAGCCCCAAACAACGCTAGCAGACGAAGGAATAGGAGGTACCTGGCTATCGTACCTACAACTGCAGACAAGGTGGCATAAAGACAAGAAGAAGGGTTTATCCCAGACTGATGAGAATTTAATTGAACAGATTAGAGAGCAGGGGATCATGCATATCAAACGAGTGTACAGTGTACTGATAGAAATTGACTCTGAAACGGTGCTAGTCAAGAACTGTATGGTTAAGTGGGAACAAGACTTTGGGCATCTGATCGCGATGGAAACGTGGGAGGAAATCTGGGTGAGAAATGTAGAATTTACGAAAGCGCAACAGCTAAGGGAAAACTTCTACAAGATGTTCTATAGGTGGCATCTAGACCCGAAAAAACTATCATACATCTATCTGGACACCCAGCCCAAATGCTGGAGGTGTGGTGATGGGGAGGCTACATACTTTCACGTATGGTGGACATGCAGAAAAATCAAAGCCTTCTGGAGGAAGATATGGTGGACACTCCAAACCATTTTCAAAAAGCGTATTGAATTTCTACCTCAGGTTTTTTTGTTAGGGATCATAAAAGATTGCACTACCTCAGAGACGAACTTATTTCTGAACTTGATCACAGCAGCCAGATTGTTGGTGGGACAATACTGGAAGAATCCAGAAATACCACCTATAGAAGAATGGACTTTGAAAGTAATAAACTTGGCGGAAATGGCGAAAATATCGGCATATTTGAAAGATCGCTCAAATGAACAATATTTGACTGACTGGAAACAGTGGATAGACTATATACAAGAGAAACACCAATCAAATAAAATGTATCTGGCGTATAGTTGAGGCTCGACGTGAAGAGTGAAGAATGTTTACCAAATCAGACGTTTACAAAGACTAATACCTAATGTTGTATTTTATGTTCTATGATGATTGCTTCTTAATATGATCTTATGCTTAATGTTGTTTGCTTTAATATTGGAAAAGCGGATTGAATTTCTACCTCAGGTTATTGAATTTCTACCTCAGGATCTTTTGTTAGGGATTATAAAAGACTGCACTATTACTGAGACGAAGTTAATTCTGAAGCGCGAATGAACAATATGTGATAGACTAGATACAGTAGATAGACCATATATAAGAGAAACACCAATCAAATAAAATGTATCAGGTGTATAGTTGAGGCTTGATGTGAGGAGCGAAGAATGTTTACCAAACCAGACGTTTACAAAGACTAATACCTCATGCTGTATTTTCATGTTTTATGAGGACTGCTTCTTAATATGATCCTATGTTTAATGTTGATTGCTTTAATATTGGAAAAGCGTACTGAATTTCTACCTCAGGTTATGGAATTTCTACCTCAGGATCTTTTGCTAGCTAGGGATCATAAAAGATTGCACTACTACTGAGACGAATTTACCCCTGAAGCTCGAATGAACAATATGTGATAGACTAGAAACAGTAGTTAGAACATATATAAGAGGAATGTTTACTAAACCAGACGTTTACAAAGACTAATCCATAGTGTTGTATTGCAGGTTATATGATGATTGCTTTTTAATACAATCTTATGTTTGATGTTGATTGTTTCAATAAAAGAATTTTTTACAAAAAAAAAGATTTCTGATCAGAAGTTCTAATATGTGTTTCTTGTAGGCAGATTAAATCATTTTTACATTGCTTCAAATAATGAAATATCTTCTTCCTTTTCTGTGGAGAATTTAAACCATTGACATTCCATGTCAAATATTTATTTGACATGACCAATTTGAGAAAGCTTTTGTAAGGCCAAATCAACTTTTTCAACCATTTTCTTCTTTGGTCTTGCTCCCATGGCTTCCAGACATGTAGGTACGGCTTGCTTTATACGAGCTTGTTGGTCTTTTTCTTGTTGTTCCATGCGTTTAGTAGTTGCTGTGGTTTGCCTTTGATCTTTAGACTTCTCTACCTCCAAAGGCTGAAAAATATCAATGCACTGCGTGGGCAGCTCCATCAAAACTCCTTTGTCAACTCCTGATGCTGCCAGGGATTGTGATTCCGAAGACTGTATTTGTTGTTTCAGCTCCATCTCTCTCTCTTTTGGTGAATCTGCCCTTTTTGGTATTGGAGATGGGGGTTTACCAGCCTTCAAAGTATTCTCAAAGAAATCTTTTGCTTTACCAACAGAAATCAAGCGGTATCTATTACCCTGGTAAAACAATGACAATCCAGCTGGAGCCTCCCATCTAAATTGTATAGCACGTTTTTTAAGTTCAGCCACCAAAAATGCATAATCTTTTCTTGCTCTTAACATCTTCGGGGGAATCTCCTTCAAAACCACAACCTCCTGACCAGCAACAATTAATTTCTTATTATAAGATGTAGTAAGAACGTAGTTTCTGAATCTCCTTGTAACAAAATAAATCACAATGTCTCTAGGTAAATTTCTTTGTCTTGCAATCCATGAATTAACTCTGTAGATCCGATCAATCTGCCAGGAGACATTTTGTACTCCATCTTCTAAAAATTGTGCCAAAGATTCTTCAAAAATTCTTCTCAAGTCTTCCTGATTCTCATTTGCAATCTCCTTCAGCCCTCTGATTCTGATAGCCAACATCATGTGATTATATTGAACCATAACTGCTTGATCTTGTATATCACTTTTAACTTCATCAAGTTTTTCCTCAAATTGCTGCTCAACACCTTCCACCATCTCTTCAACTCTCAAAGTATACTTTGGTGGTCGAGATTCTTGTCTGTGGTCAGGTCTGGGGGCGGTTCCTCGGGATACTGCTTCCTGTTGCCTCAATATTGACTCCTTTCTGGCGAGCTCATCCCGTAGCAGTTGCACTTCCTGCTGTGTAACTGTTGCCGCTGCAGGTGGACCCATCCGGTTACCATCTGTGGTTTGGTTGGTTGGGGTCAATGGTGTAGCCACGGTGGGAAGATCTCGTGAACCAGATATTGCGACGTCGACTGGCTGATCAGCACATCTGGCCGTTGAGCTTCTTCTCCTTGTCTACTTGGTCTTGGGGGGACTTGTGGATGGCCGCGGCGCTCGTACCTACTCAAGTTGAAACGCGCTCTGATTGTCCACATAGGCCTGCACATGGCTACGCTGGTCTTCATTCTCCAGTTGTTTCCAATTGGTCGAGAAGGTGGTGTGTTGGAGTGTTCTCTGAAGGCCTTTCGCTCTTGCCGTTTTATCTGCCACTTCTCATTGGCTTTGTATGAGCTCAAGCTCGTCTTGAGTAGCCTTTATTTTGGCCTTCATTTGAGCTGCTTCAGCTTCCTTTTGTGCTACTCCAGCCTTTCATTTTGCCTCCATTTGAGCTGCTTCAGCTTCCCATTGTGCTACTTCCGCCTTTCGTTTGGCCTCCAGTTCGGCTGCTTCAACTTCCATCGCCGCCAATTCCTTCTTTTTCCACTGCTCCGCTTCTAACACACAAAAGACTGTGTTGGCAGCTTCAGCTTCGATGTTTGCTTGCTCTGCCTTTGAAACTCGGGACACTTGGCTCTGATGAGAAGACACTTTTGAATGGTGGGAGATGCCTGTAACGTGAGATTGTTGTGACACGCTGGAATACGCCTGGGCTCGTGTTGAGTTGTGGCAAAAGGGTGAGGCTTTTCTAGAGGCATGAGATGGAGCCACTTGTGATTGTTAGGATGACGCATGCGAATGGTGGGAGACTTCGGACTCGGCCCTCTCGTCTGGTCTGTCTTTCAGGTGAGGCTCGGTCTCTGGGAGGCGTTTCAAGCTCTCTAGAAACTTCTTATGTTCCTTGTTTTTTAGCTTGAGGCTCTGCATTGTGCTATCTATAGTTGAGTCTCCTAGTTGCGCCTGTATCTTTTCGAGACGGTTTTCGAAGTCTGTCCATTGTTGGAAATCTTCTTCCTTGTCCATTTTTAATGAGATCGCACGCTCTGGGGAGAACTCCTTCACAGGCGCTTGGTAGAGTTTCTGTAATTTCTCCCAGTTTGTTTCGTGGTGTCCATAGCTCCACTCCCATCTTTCCATCAGATGTGAGCACATGGCTTCTGTAGGCTTTCTTTGTTGCCTCAGGTCATAGTGCACCTGGGATGTCGTTGGTCTCACTGAGGCTTGAGCATCAGCCTCTGTGTACAGGTCAAGGTTAGCTGGTTGCGGCATTTCTCCTTGGCCGGCTGGTTGGGGTGTCTCCTCTAGGCTGGTTGGTTGAACCCCTTTTTCTAAATCAAGGAGACACTCCGCCATGGCTAGGACAGGTTCAGTAAACTTCCTAGCTATTTTAAAGCAAATTCTATGAACTTCGCTTTTTGACCACTGGGGTCACTGCTTGCATCCGTGTGTACTTCAGCGAAGTTCACCCTTTGACCACTAGGGGTTACTGCTTGCGGGTCAGTCACCAGGGTGCTCTTCCTCGAGGTTCACCCTTTGTCCACTAGAGGTCTTTCTCTGTGCATGATTAAAGGCTTGCGTGGAGTTCCTTCTTTAACCACTAGGGGGCGCTTGGAGAAAGGCCAGCTAAATTCTTCCTTCTAAGAACCACGTTGCACGTTGTTGACCATCCAGAAAATACTGAGCTCAGGCTAGCTCCCGTAAATTTCCCCCTGGTCGTTACGTCTTTGTGATAATAAGCAAGGTTAATTTGCTGCCTTTTTTCTCCTTAATTTGCCCTCAGCAAAGACACCACTAGGGGTGACTGCTTGCGTGAATGATTACTTCGGGTGAAGTTCACTCTTTGCCCACTAGGGCACGGGTCAGCAACCCGCGACTCCAGAGCCGCATGCGGCTCTTTCAGCCGTCTCCTGTGGCTCCCTGTCCTCAGCCACCATGTGCAGTCTGAAAAAAAAAGTGGGGCTAAAAAAGTTCAACCAATCAATTCAAACTTCTCACGAAGTTTGAATTGATTGGTTGAACTTCTTTGGTTTGTGGGACTGCCCACAAACCTTTCCTTCTTCAGACTGCACGTGGTGGCAGCAGAGGAAGAGCCAGGAGGATTGCTGGAAAGGTGGTAGAACCTGGGTAAGGAGCCGTGGGTGGCCAGTTTCGGGATGCCTCTTTCCTACCCAGCGGGTCTCCCCTCGCCCTGCCACTGTCTCTGTTAGTCCGGGCGGGTTGCCGGGGGTCTCGGTAGCTTCCCCTCTTCGCCCACGCCTTTTGGCCATCTCGCAGGCAGCGGATCTCCGTAGCCTCTTTCGAGAGTTTCCCCTGCGGCACCTGCCTGGCTCTTTCCCCACCTGCTGTGTGGCGCCTCTTGGCCATCCTCCCGCTGCCGCCGCCTCTGCCCATTGCACTGGGCGAGGCCGGAGAGGCAGCGGCAACCGGGGAGCCACGCCCCTTCACCGTCCTCCTGCTGCCACTGCTGCGGCAGGGCTGTCCGCCATCTGGCCCCACCTCGGCCCCATCGGTGGCGCCTTCCTTGGCCACTTTCAGGGAGGCCACTGCCGCCGCCGCCACCCCTCACCATTCTCCCGCCGCCGCTGCTGCCGGTCATGCTGAGCAAGGCCGAAGCGGCGGCGACCGGGGAGCCATATCCCTTCACCGTCCTCCCACTGCCACTGCTGCCGCAGCTGCCGCAGCGCTCTCCACCACTCGGCCCCATCGGTGGCGCCTTCCTTGGCTGCTTTCGGGGACCCGCTGCCTCCGCCGCCCTTCACCACCGCTGCTGGTCGTGTGGGTGAGGCCGGAGAGGCAGCGGTGACCAGGCAGCCATGGCCCTTCGCCATCCTCCCCCCACTGCCGCCCCTGCCGGGAGTACTGAAGGTCCGGAGGGCTCCCTCCTGCTGTGGAGCCACAGTGCCTGGGCTGACAGGGGAGGGTGTATGGGGGTATCCGGGACCTAAAAAGTCCTCCAGGACAGGCTCAGGGCCGGCCCTCTTTCTCTGGCCGCAGGAGAAGGCAGTGCACGGTCTCCACCTGGGTGGGCAGGTGAGCGAAACCCCAAAACCTTTTGCGTTTGTTTGCAAAGAGAAGCACGCCGCATTAGCTGGCACCGCAGGGGGTGGTCCCACGGCAACGCTGACAGTCCGGGCCGTGCACCACCGGCGTCTTCTCTTTGCAAACAAACGAGAAAGGATTCAGGGTTTCGCTTGCCCGCCCGCCCTGGTGGAGACCGGAGTTGGTGGCTCTAATGTCCTACTATCGTTGGCTGCAATCCTATCCACCTGTTTTGCCCAACCGATCGCAAGCCAACCGCTGCCTGGTTGCTGGATTAATAGCCACCAGATGGCTCCGCAGTCGCCGCCGCCGCCGATGAGCAGGCTGTTGCTCCCACAGTCACCGTCCCACCGCTATGGAAGTTAGCCTGGTCCATGCCTTCGGGGGCCTCAGCCTCCAGCAGCTTCGCCGTGCCCATGGCAGGCCTCCTGCTCGCAGCTTCAGCAAAAGAGGGAGAGTGCGGGGTGGGGGGAGAGCAGTCTTTTCCGAGGGAAAGAGAAGCTGGATGGGGGCAGGGCCGGTGCATGTGTTGCCTTAGGCTCCACTCTTTAATCAAGCCCTGTTATGTGCGTGCACGCACATGCGTGCATTTTGCGGCTCCTAGTTTTTTCTTTTGTGAGGGAAACGGGTCCAAGTGGCTCTTTCACCATTTCAGGCTGCTGACCCCTGCACTAGGGGATGCTGGGTGCTTTGGATGAATTCAAGGAACTTTGCTCTTTGACTATCAGAGACAGACTCTGCATAGTTAGAACTTTCAGCGAAGTACCTTCTTTCACCTCTGGGGGAGTGCTATTAACTTGGGTTACTGCAAGCCTGCTATTTGCAGATCAGCTACTAAGGTGTGTTTGGGGGGGTGCTGTTCTTCCAGCAGGGCTGTGAGGCAGAAGACAGTAGTGTGTTTGCAAACATTAAAGTCGGACTTTGTTAGCAAGTAATAAAATGTGGGGTTGCTGTTTGCAGATTGCCACTAGAGGGTGTCACTGCATTTGCTATTTGCAGCAGTGGGCTTGGTTCTGTCTTTGAAACCAGAAGCCTTTTTTCTCCCCATTGAGATTCCTCGAATTCCAAGGGGAGGGGGAGGTAAGTCGGTATTCTCTCACCAGATGCTGCATTACTAAGGCAACAAATTAATTTATGATTCTGAGTTGGCTTGGCATTTGAGGCCAGCAAAGGGTGAATGCTTGGCTTTGCTGAACCCTTTTAAAATGGCTTTGCAAGAGGGAAATCAGCCTTCTCTGGCTGATTTCAAACACATTTGAGTTGCAGGCAAAGGGGAGGGGTGGCTGCCCCAATGCTTCTCTGATCTTTAGAAGCAGTCTTTACATGCAAGAAATTCTGGCAATGATGCAGTTCTTGAGTTAAGATATAGTCCCAATTAAGTCTCCTTGTTACGCAAAGAAGCTGACTGTAGTCTCTCACAAACAGACTGGTTTAGTAGCAAGCAAAGTAGTCAGAAGCCCACACAACTCCTCTTGCCTCTAGCAACACATTCAACTTTTCCCTTCTCTTTCAAATGCGAAGTGCCACAGAAAGGTAGGGGCTAGGTTGCATTCAAATCTCTCCCTTTGACTTTGTGTAAAGGCACAGCTTTAGTCTTTCACTCCATTTAAACAGGGCATAGAGAATAAACAACACTTTCTTTACTTTAACGAAGAGAGATGCATGCAGACGAAAAGGCAGTTAGAGGAAATTAGCCATGTCAATTTACTTCATCCAAGCAGGACATAAAGAACTATATTAACTTTTTACTGTCCTGGCCCACATAGATTGAATGCTTCCCTCTCCACATAAGACAGGCAGTATTAACTCAAATGAATAGATTAGAAGATTACTTTATTCACAGGTATTCTTAATCAGTAACTCACAGTTTACAGCTGAGATGCTTCCGGAATACTGTTGCAATCAGAATCCATTTCATTAGGTAAAAAGTTAATAGTTCTTTGTCATCCTGTGTACAATCACATGTTTGCAGAACAAAGCTTCCAATACATGTGTCTGGAAGCCATGGAAGAGAACGAGTCAAAAGGCTCCTTTAAGGGCTGGCACGTAGCCAGGATATCCTGTGATGAACTTAGTAGCTCCTCCTACTGACCTGTTGACATGATATTTACTGAATAGCTAAACTACATTACCCATAAGCCATCTCTTAAGGAGACAGTGCTTAACCCTATAAATGCCAGACATTCTAACATACAGTTCTCATCTAACTGGCTGATCCAGAACATGGCCCACAGACTAAAGAAACGAAAAGTCAAAAGATGGATTAGTAAATTATGTAACGAAGAGGGGGAGATGATCTATCAGAGTGAAGGGGAAAAAAAGTGGCATATGAATTTTACAGGAAACTTTATAAAGACAAAGAAAGTATTAGTGAAGATAAAATATCACAATGCCTCCAGAAAGCCGACCTTCCAAAGGTCCCGGAAGAAGTCCAAAATTTCCTAAATAAGGATATAACACTTCAAGAAATTACAGAGGCAATCAAACAGCAAAAAAGAAATAAGACGCCAGGCCCAGATGGACTACCATCTGAAATATATAAGAACCTTCACGAACTCTTAGGTCCAATCTTAATGAAGTGTTAAAAAAAGCAAAGATCCCGACCTCATTCATTTTTTTATTTATTTATTTTACGATTTTTATACCGCCCCCTCCCGAAGGACTCGGGGCAGTGTACAGCCCAGTTAAAAACATTAACATACAAAAGGTAAAAATTATTAAAAATAAATTAAATAATTTGGCCCAATCATTTAAAAACCCAATTACCTAAAAATAATTTAGTCCGATCATTTAAAACCAATGCTTAATCTTAAAACTCAATCCCCTAAAAACAATTATGGCCTTGTTGGAACCGGAGCTACTATCCCAGGCCGGCTTGTCGAAATAAATATGTCTTTAATTCTCGACGGAAGGAACACAATTCCGTCAACGTACGGAGTTCGGGGGGGAGCTCGTTCCAAAGCGTTGGAGCTCCCACAGAGAAAGCCCTCCCCCTGGGGGACGCCGACGGCACCCTGAGGAGACCGACTCTGTGGGAGCGTACTGGACGGCGGGAGGTATTTGCTGGCAGAAGGCGGTCCTGTAAATATCCGGGTCCGATGCCATGGAGCGTTTTAAAGATGGTCACTAACACCTTGAAACGCACCCGGAAGGCCACCGGCAACCAGTGCAGCTCGCGCAGGAGCGATGTTACATGGGCGCGCCATGGCGCTCCGGTCACTACCAGCGCGGCCGCATTCTGGGCCAGCTGAAGCCTCCGGGTGCACCTCAAGGGGAGCCCCATGTAGAGAGCATTACAATAGTCCAGCCTGGAAGTGACGAAGGCATGAGTAACTGTGCATAGCGAGTCCCGGTCTAGGAAGGGACGCAACTGGCGTACCAGGCGAACCTGATAGAACATCCTCCCGGCCACGGCCGCCAGATGGTCCTCTAAAGACAGCCGTGAGTCCAGGAGGACTCCCAAATTGCGAACCCTTTCTGAGGGGGCCACTGTTTCGCCCCCAACAGACAACAAAGGAGTCAATTGACTAAACCGGGACGACGGTAGCCACAGCCACTTGGTCTTGGAAGGGTTGAGCTTGAGTCCGTTCTTCCCCATCCAGACCCGCACAGCCTCCAGGCATTGGGTCAGCACGGCAAGAGCATCGTTGGGGTGGTTCGGCGTGGAAACGTACAGCTGAGTATGATCAGCGTACAGATGGTACTCCACAACAAAACCACGGATGATCTCACCCAGCGGTTTTACATAAATGTTGAACAGTAGGGGCGAGAGGACTGACCCCTGAGGTACCCCACATACAAGGGGTCTCGGGGTCGACCTCTGACCCCCTGTCAACACAGACTGCATCCGGCCGGAGAGGAAGGAGGAGAACCACCGCAAAACAGTGCCCCCTATACCTAACCCCTCCAACCGTTGCAGCATGATACCATGATCGATGGTATCAAAAGCCGCCGAGAGGTCCAATAGCACCAGAGCAGAGGAACAACCTCTGTCCCGGGCCCGCCAGAGGTCATCCACCAACGCGACCAATGCTGTTTCCGTGCTGTAGCCAGGCCTGAAGCTCGACTGGTGTGGATCCAAGTATAACGATTCCTCCAGGTGTCATGGGAACTGTCTGGAAACCATGCTCTCAACAACCTTCGCAACAAAGCGAAGGTTGGAGACAGGACGATAATTTGATAAAACAGCTGGATCCAGGGTAGGCTTCTTAAGGAGGGGCCTCACTACCGCCTCTTTCAAGGTGGCAGGGAAGACACCCTCGCTTAAAGAAGCATTAATAATTACCTGGAACCAGCCTCGTACCACCTCCCGGGATGCCAGCACCAACCAGGAGGGGCACGGGTCCAATGAACAAGTGGTCGCCCTAAGTCCCCCAAACAACCTGTCCACGTCCTCAGAAGTCACGGGGTCAAACTCAGCCCAGATAACAGTCTCAAGACCAGACTCCATCTCTCCCACCGGACACACCCAGTTGAAATCAAAGCCTTCCCGTATCTGAGCGATTTTATCATGCAGATATTTTCCGAAATCCTCAGCTCTATGGGAAGAGGCAATTATTACATTAATACCTAAGGAAAACTCTGGTTTGACACTTATCCAAAACTACAGGCCCATATCATTACTTAATTCGGAGTATAAAATTTTTATGGCAATAATGGCAGAAAGATTGAAAAGGTTTCTGGTTGAATTTATTCACCTTGATCAAAATGGTTTTTGACCTAGGAGGCAGATAAGACATGTCAGGATTGTACTAGACACGTTGGAATACTATGAGACCCATAATGAAAAACAGATGACACTTGTCTTTGTCGACGCGCAGAAAGCATTTGACAATGTTAAATGGGATTTTATGTTGAATCAGCTAAAATATATGGAATTTGGCAAAAAGTTTATAAATATGTTCAAAGCAATTTATGCGAAACACGAAGCGAAAGTAGTAGTAAACGGAGAACCCACTAAAAAAGACATGTCAAACACAAGGCCCGGGGCCCGGAAGCAGCCCGCGAAGTGGTTTCATGTGGCCCACGAAGCCATCCTGGAAACAGTGAGGGAACGGCCCCCACTGCCTTGGCCCTGGCCCAGGCCGGCAGGGAGCCAATGTACAATTTTTTGGTGGCCATCTATGCTGAAATGCATTCAGTCTTAGCTCCACAAGGCCATCTGGAAACAGCGAGGAACCAGCCCCTGCCGCATCAGCCCCACCCCCTGGGTGCATGCTGGAGAGGTGTCACCCTTTGTGAGGAATGAAGAAATGCACCATCGCCTGGAAGTGGCCAGCAAATGGCCCTCGCCTACTTCACATATCCGGCTTGATGGGCTCTGCCCTGGTCCCACCCCTTTCTGCCAGAGACCCTCAGATCTGTCCCACTCCTGCCCAGGCCCCCACAGGAACACTTGACGTGAATGATGTAGAGCTGGCCACGCCCACCCAGTAGGCCACACCCACTCCCTCCACGCCCAACCAGTAGGCCGTACCCTCCCTGGCCACACACCCCCGCCCCCCCAAGGGCAACCGCAATGCTGATGCGGCCCTCGAAATTGAGTTTGACACCCCTGCACTAAAAGTTTCCAAATACAAAAGGGTACAAGACAAGGCTGTCCATTATCACCACTACTATTTGTACTATCTCTAGAAGTCTTGACTAGAATAATGCGGAAAGAAGAACAAATTAAAGGCTTAGAAACTAAAAAGGAAATATTTAAGTTACAGGCCTATGCAGACGATTTGGTTTTTATCATGGAAGAGCCCTTGAAGTCCGGTGTAAGGTTGTTGGAAGTATTGGGAGAATACAGAGAAGTAGCAGGTTTAAAGATCAATAAAGAAAAAACTAAAATGTTAGTTAAAAATATGACGAAACTACAGGAAACTGAGCTAGTTGAGAAATTAAACATTCAGATAACAAAGAAGGTGAGATATCTAGGGATTCAATTGACGGCGAGATGTGCAACACTTAAAGGAGATAATTATGATAAATTAGTTGATCAAATTAAAATGGATTTAGATAGTTGGAAAAATTTGCAGCTCTCTTTCATGGGAAGAATCACAATAATAAAGATGAACGTACTACCTAAATTACTTTTTCCCCCCATGTATACCAATTAGATTAGGAAAGGAGTTTTTGGGAAACTTAAATAAAACTATGTCTAAATTTATTTGGCAAGGGAAAAAACCGAGAATCAAATTCAGACTTCTACAGGATTCGAAGGAAAGAGGTGGATTCGGCCTCCCAGATTGGGAAAAATATTATCAAGCAGCCACGCTTACTTGGGCGAAAGAGTGGATACATCTGAGAAATAGGAGACTATTAGCCTTCATACATCCAAATTTTATGAAATCAGGAAAGGCGATCACTTATAAAGACATCTTGGACGAAGGAGGAGAATTAAAATCGAGGAAAAAGTTATTAGAAGAAGGGATAGAACTTGAATGGTGGGTGTACCTTCAAATTCAATCACGATATATGAAGGATAAAAAAGAATGTGGAATAAAATTAGAGCATACAGAATTAGATAAAATTTTATTAGGAACGGAGGGGAAAAAAAAGGACTTCCGGTTCCGGGTCGCGGCGCTTCTAATCGTACGAAGAGACTCGTCTCCTCGTTGGCTAGCCTCCCTCCGTCGGTAGACCCTTATGCGGGTCTAAAGTTGCCCTGGAGGGTGCGACTTCTGTCGAAGAGGCTTTGCTTGGCCGCGGAGGAGCGACAGCTCCTCCAGCTGTCCGGGCTAGACTCTGAGGGCCGACGGTGAAGAAGATCGGCCAGTAAAATGGCCGATCACTTAGCCGCTAGAAACCGCAAGTCAAAGAACAGCTAAGCTTTAAACCCACCGTCGTGAATCCGGGTGAGATCTTTCTTTTTTCCCTCTCTTTATGCTTTTTTATCTTTTTTGCCTGTAAGAGCCCTGTTGGAACTATTTCCCTGGCTTGGAAAGGCAGCTTCTACATGTTTGGGAAGAAAGGCGAACAAAAGAATAGAATGTATAAGTATAAGTATGTATAAGTACATTTTGGGGTACTGGAAAAAAATTTTCTTCCTAAGAACTCTATTATCAGCCTATGTTGTTGTGTCTTTTTTTTAACACTTCTCTATTTTTCTCTGAAAAAATAGAAAAAAGGGATAAGGGAGAAAAAAAATGAATGACTTTTGAAAAAAGATTTTTTTAGCTTACTGAGGACATCTACTGGTTAAAAGTTAATATTGCAACTGGAGAGGAGATGATTTCTTTATGGGAAAGTTAATTTGATGAAGTTGAACAATTTTTTTAAAATGGAGCTGCACTCACATTTAAACTGTAAACTTATTCTGGAAAAGATCTATGAAACTAAAGTGGAAATATGTGTTACAATGAAAGAGCTTACTAGAGAATTAAGAGCCAGAATTTCTTCTTCAAACTTCAAAATTGACTTTCAGACTACACCTGATTCTTCTATAAAACAGACTACACAAGGAGAGGACTCAACTGAGAATAAAGAGAAGTTGATCTTGCCTTCTAAACAATTCACTTATGACGCTGAGAACCAGAAAAAGCAAAGACAGGGACTTCAAATCTTAAAGCAACAAGTCTTTATGGTTAAGAAAATCAGAGGGCCAATGCAAAGATCAAGATGGCTCTTACTGATCCAAATACTACTACAAGCAATAAAAAAAGACCTATCAGCTGGAAGGGAAGCTCTGCTATGGAAACCTACTTGGCATTTGAAAAAACCTAGAATAAGACTAAAAAAAAGAGTGAAAATTAAAGTGTTATGTAATGGACTAAAGGAAATCTAGAATTATGGACTGATTTAACGACTAAGATTATGAGTTAGATGTGCGATTAATGGAAGATATATAAAACTTATCTATATGAAAATTTCTGATGATTTATTTGTTTGATGACTAATGAATTGAAATAATCTAAAGTTTGATGCTATCTGGTCAGTTTAAAGAGATTGACTGATGGATTAGATCAGCGGTTCTCAACCTATGGGTCGCGACCCCATTTGGGGTCGAACGACCATTTCACGGGGGTCGCCAAATACCGCAGTCCGCCATTTCCCCCCCCCTTTTCCCCCCGGCCGGCGCAGGGGGCAGCACCGCGCATGCGCGATGTGGGCCGTCGCGCAGCGCATGCGCGATGCGGGCCATCGCACGCGTGCCGCACATGCGCGGTGCGGGCCGTTGCACCGCGCATGCGCGATGCGGGCCGTCGCACGCGTGTCGCGCACGCGCAATGCGGACCGTCGCGTCGCGCACGCACGGCGCAGGCCGGGGTCGCAACCTGAAATAGGTTGAGAACCGCTGGATTAGATAGCTTTAGAATAGATTATTATTCTAACTTAAAAAGGAGATATTTTTAGGTAATGGATTAAAGGTAATTTAGAATTATGGATTGATTTTAGGATTAAGATTGTGAGTTAGAAGTAAGAGAAAAAAGGGGTGATTAATGAAATATATATTAAACGGATTAAGAATATGGACAATAGTTTAGTTTAGTTTAGTTTAGTTTATTTAGATTTTTATGCCGATCCTCTCCAAAGGACTCGGAGCGGCTAACAACATGAACAAAAACAACATCACAGCTTTAAAAAAAACCAAAAACCAAATCTACAAAACATTTAAAAGACCCCCCAAACACATTCATCATACGCACACAATCACAGTCATCCCCAGGCCTGCCGGCATAGATAAGTTTTTAGATTCTTCCGGAAGGCCGGGAGACTGGGGGAAAACGCGGACTTCAAGGGGCAGTTGGTTCCAGAGAGTGGGCGCCACAACAGAGAAGGCCCTCCCCCTAGGACCCACCAGACGGCATTGTTTCGCTGACGGGACCCGGAGGAGGCCGACCCTGTGCACTCTCACCGGTCGAAGGGAAGTATGTGGCAGAAGACGGTCCCGTAAGTATCCTGGTCCAGTGCCATAAAGGGCTTTATAGGTAATAACCAACACTTTGAATTGCGCTCGGAGACCAATAGGCAGCCAATGCAGCATGCGGAGAGATGACGAAATGTGGGCACGACGAGGCAGGCCCACAACCGCTCGCGCAGCTGCATTTTGCACTAATTGTAGTCTCCGAACACTCTTCAAGGGTAGCCCCATGTAGAGAGCATTGCAGTAGTCAATCCTCGAGGTGACAAGGGCATGTGTGACTGTGAGTAGAGACTCCCGATCCAAATAAGGGCACAACTGGTGAACCAGGCGAACCTGGGCAAATGCCCCCCTCGCCAAAGCCGACAAATGATGTTCCAATGTCAGCCGTGGATCGAGGAGGACTCCCAAGTTGTGCACCTTCTCCGAGGGGTTTATAACTTTACCCCCCAGAGTAATGGAGGGACAGATTGAAATGTCCGTGGGAGGCATCACCCACAGCCACTCTGTCTTGTCAGGGTTGAGCCTCAATCTGTTAGCACCCATCCAGAGCCTCACAGCCTCCAGACACCAGCACATCACCTCAACCGCTTCACTGATTTGGCCAGGAGTGGAAATGTACAGCTGAGTATCATCAGCATACTGATGGTATCTCACTCCATGCCGATGAATGATCTCTCCCAGCGGTTTCATGTAGATGTTAAAAAGTAGGGGGGAGAGAACCGACCCCTGAGGCACCCCACAAGGGAGTGACCTAGAGGTGGACCTCTGACCCCCCACTAACACCGACTGCGACCGACCAGAGAGATAGGAGGAGAACCACCGTAACACGGTGCCCCCCACTCCTATTCCCCCCAGCCGTCGCAGAAGGATACCATGGTCGATGGTATTGAACGCCGCTGAGAGGTCAAGAAGCACCAGGACAGAGGACTGGCCTCCATCCCGGGCCCGCCAGAGATAATCCATCAGAGTGACCAAAGCAGTTTCGGTGCTGTAGCTGGGCCTGAACCCAGACTGCAGAGGCCCCAGATAATCGGCTTCCTCCAGAGACCGCTGGAGTTAAAGTGCCACCACCTTCTCAATAACCTTCCCCACAAAGGGGAGGTTAGAGACAGGACGATAGTTAGTGAGAATTGCTGGATCCAGGGAAGGCTTCTTGAGGAGGGAGCGCATGAGTGCCTCCTTCAAAGGAGCCAGGAAGGACCCCTCCCTCAAAGAAGCGTTGACAATCTCCTGGATCCAGGTACGTGTCACCTCCCTGCTAGCAGAAACCAGCCAGGAGGGACACGGGTCCAACAAACAGGTGGCGGAACTCACCGCTCCAATGGCCCTGTCCACTTCATCAGGAGTAACAGTCTCAAACTCGCCCCAGATGACCGGACAAGAGCATGCCCCTGACCCCTCGACTGAATCATTATCAGTCGACTCTGCTATACAATTGGAGTCTAGGTCGGCCCGGATCTGAGCTACTTTGTCTGTGAAACAGTTGTTAAAGTCCTCGGCACTACCCTGCAAGGGAGGCCCCGGACCCCTCGGGTTAAGGAGGGACCGGGTCACCCTAAACAGGGTGGCCGGGCGAGATTCCGCAGACGCGATCAAAGCGGAAAGATACAAAGATCTTGCCGCCTTAATCGCCTTCAAATAGGCTCTAATAAATGAGCTCAATCAGGTTCGATCAGATCCGGACCTACTTCGTCTCCATCGCTTCTCTAGACGTCTCTTATGGCGCTTCATCCCCCTGAGCTCCTCGGTAAACCAAGGAGACCTCCTGGGGCCAGCAGCACGGAGAGGTCGCAAAGGCGCAATCCGGTCAATAGCCCCCTTCGTGGCCGAGTTCCATGCCGCTACCAGGGACTCCGCCGAATTGTGGATGAACGAGCTCGGTAATTCCCCAAGCGCCGTCTGAAAACCAATCGGATCCATCAGGCGTCTGGGGCGGAACCACCTAATCGGTTCCGCCTACCTGCGGGAAAGGACTGGGGCCGTAAAATTCAGTCGTAGCAGAAAATGATCAGTCCATGACAAAGGCAAAATATCTAAGCCCCTTAAAACCAGATCATTACCCAACTGTTCCGAAAGGAAAACCATATCCGGGGCATGCCCACCCTCATGCGTCGGACCCTGCACTACTTGGGTCAGGTCCATGGTTGCCATGGTGACCATGAACTCCTGTGCCAACCCCGAGGACTCGCCGAGTGACGGCAGGTTAAAGTCCCCCAAGACCATAAGCCTGGGAAACTCCACCACCAATCCAGCAACCTCCTCGAGTAGCACAGGCAGGGCAGATGCCACGCAGCTGGGAGGCAGGTATGTAAGCAATATGCCCACCTGCACCCCGAGGTCCAGCGTCATAAAAATGGACTCGCAACTCGGAATATCGGAAACAGTGAGCCTGCGTAGGCTGAGGTTCTCCCAGGCCAAAAAAGCCACTCCTCCTCCCCTTCCCTGGGGTCACGGCTGGTGCCATACCTGATAACCTGGTGGGCACATATCCGAGAGGGGAACTCCCCCCTCAGGGCCCAACCAAGTCTCAGTTACACACGCCAGGTCGGTCTCCTCATCCATGAAAAGATCATGAATGAGGGAAGCCTTATTATTAACCGACCTGACGTTGAGCAGCAACAGTCTGAGCCCAGGGCCCGAGCTATGCTCATCACCAGGGACATGGGGTGAGCTAGGTTTTTCAGAAGGGCCAGAACAAGGAACTGCTACGAGACAGCAGGACTGAGTTCCCCGAGTGCGGCCTACCCTCCTGCTCCCACCATATCTGCCTCTTCCCTGAATGACCAGTATATTCCAACCCTCAGTGACCCCAGAGTCCGCATCTCCCCAGTCCCCGGCCTCCCTCAAGCTCGGCAGGCCTGTCCATTCATCGGGTCCACAACCACCCATCCATTCAACCCGATTCATTCCACAGTCAATCCCCCCCACATCATTCATAGTTTAAAAATAAAAACTAAACAATATTAAGATAAACAATAATTAAAATTAAATTAAACTAAACAGTCTTAAAATTTAACAATATTAAAACATTAATAATTAAAATTTACATAAAAATTAAAAAAAACCACATTCCTCCTAAACCAGTCCAGGTTCCCCTCAGAGAAGTCCTATGTATAACGTTATAGCTGGAGCCGTAGTGCCTCCCAAATATAAAAGCTGGAACAATTGGGTAGGCTAATCCAGCAGGGTTACTAAAACCCAAACTAAGGCCCGTAGTAGAAGAAATAATGCAAACAGGCGTGCCAAATGTTAATCCTGCCGAGATAGTTATAACTATCCCTGTATTAATCCCTCCTAAGATGGAACCTGTAGTAGGCTTTAAGCTAAAGAGGCCAAAACTAAAGCCCACAATGGGAGTAGTTTTAAAAACAGTAGTAGATGTAAAAACAGGAGTAGGTGTAAAAGCAGGAGTAATTGTAGAAGCAGTAGTTGTAAAAGCAGTAGCTGTAGCTGTTAAACCCCACACAGCAAAAGTCAACAAGCCGGCTCTAAAAGAGACGCCCACCGGCATAATGGTGGCAGCGACGGAGAAGAAACAACCCACCGACATAATGGAGGCAACAACGGGAAAAAACTCCCAAAAAACTTGCCGCTTCCACCGACTCTCAGCTGACGCGCACACGCCGACCTGACTCCCAGCCAGCCATCGGGGGCTCAGCGGTTCCCAGTGGTTCCCAGCAGCTCCCAGTAGACTCTCAGTGGCCTCGCCGGCCCTCCGCCGAACCCCAGACGCCGACCCGGACTCCGGACTCCAGACGCCGGGCCGACTCTCAGCTGGCTGTCGGGAGCCGGCCGGCTCAGACGCAAGCCGCCTGCCGCCAACGCCTCCCGCTGCTTGCTGCCTGCTGCCTGCCGACTTACTGTTGACAAACCTCTCAACGGGTGGAGGACAGCGGCAGCCTCCTCGGCGCGAAGAACAAAGCTCCAGCAGCCGAAACGGACAACAGCAAATAAAATGGCACCTGCACGAACAAGCTAGCGGTCCGAGGCTTCCACAGCTTTCCTCCCTCAAGATGGTTGGTAGCGAGGAGCGAAGAGCTTTGAAATGGTTTCTTCTTCAGCTTCTTCGGCTTCTTCTCCTCGGCCTCATGCTGACCAGCGCGGAGGTTTGCAAACCACTTCTGAAATCTTGCCAGCCCCTCCTCCGCAGCCGCCTCCTCCTCCTTACTTGCAAGAAATTTATTATGTAATTTTGAGTTAATCTAATAAAATGATTTGTTTGTTTGATAACATGGATGTTATTAGTTATCACAATTAATTGGATGTAATTTGGATTCTGTTTAATGGATCGAAAGGACTTAAGGTTTGATTTTCTTTTGTTAGTAAAAAGAAATTGATTAATTGATAGACTAGATACGTATAGGATAGACTAATACTTTATTTTAATTAAGGGATATTAGTGGAAGAATTAAATAAAATCTATGAAAAAATCAAGGAACTAGAATATATTTGGAAGGGATACCCGAATTGATAAGGTTTGTATTTAAAGTTAATTTGATTATGGTAGTGTAAATTTCTAAAAGTTTTAAAAACAGGTATAGGTTGATTAACTTTAAGCTAGACTGAACTACTTTAAATAAATTATGTTATCTAAGGGAATAAGAGAGGGAATACTAGAGGTATTGACTGAAATATGTATAAATGTTTTGGTTTTGGATGTTTGTTTACCCTAACACCACAGTGTGCCTTGAGCATTTTTTGTAAAAATTAAAAAAACCAATAAAATTTATTTAAAAAAAGGAACGGAGGAAAAAAAGATAAAAAGGATATATCAATATTTATTGGAATGGGATATGTTGGAAGAGCAAGTAAAAGACACAATGTTAAGTTGGAGTAAAAATTTCGGCTATGGTATTGACTTAGATAATTGGCAGGATTTATGGGAAAGGAATAGGAAGCTCACACTAGCTACTGCATACAAAGAAAATTTATACAAGATGTTTTATAGGTGGCACCTTCCCCCTGTGAGATTAGCCAAAATGGACAAAAAGACTTCACCGAAATGTTGGAAATGTAAAGACTTGCTAGGGACCTATTACCATATGTGGTGGGAATGTTCAAAAGCACAAAATTTTTGGCATTTAATAAAACAGTGTTAGAAGAAATACTAATGCAGAACATTGAGCTAAAACCAGAACTATTTTTGCTGGGTATCACTAAAGATAGATACAATAAAGGATCCTTATACCTATTATTACACATGCTAACAGCAGCAAGATTAATCTTTGCACAGAGATGGAAAGACAGTGAGACACCCTCAGAAGAAGAGGTGATAAATAAGATTTTATCTTGTGCTAAAATGGACAGGTTGACGTTAGAACTTAAGGATAAGAGTGAAACAGATTACTACGAAATCTGGAACAAATTGTATGATTGGTTGGGGAAAAATAGAGGGAAAAACGCTCCGATTCAGTGAAATACATTGATCAAGCATGATATTGATTAAAGGGAAAATATTTAAATATTAAAGTGAAAATTAAGAATATTGATGACAGGAACTATCTAAACCCATTTTAATTTGATCAACTAATTTATCATAATTATCTCCTTTAAGTGTAGCACATCTCGCCGTCAATTGAATCCCTAGATATCTCACCTTCTTTGTTATCTGAATGTTTAATTTCTCAACTAGCTCAGTTTCCTGTAGTTTCGTCATATTTTTAACTAACATTTTAGTTTTTTCTTTATTGATCTTTAAACCTGCTACTTCTCCGTATTCTCCCAATACTTCCAACAACCTTACACCGGACTTCAAGGGCTCTTCCATGATAAAAACCAAATCGTCTGCATAGGCCTGTAACTTAAATATTTCCGTTTTAGTTTCTAAGCCTTTAATTTGTTCTTCTTTCCAAATTATTCTAGTCAAGACTTCTAGAGATAGTACAAATAGTAGTGGTGATAATGGACAGCCTTGTCTTGTACCTTTTTGTATTTTTTTTTGGTCGGCCATTTTTTTTTGGTCCGCCATTTTTTTTCCCTTTGCGATGTGGGCCGTCGCGCCACGCATGCGCGATACGCCCGTCGTGCCGCGCATGCGCGATGTGCCCGTCACGCCGCGCATGCGCGATGCGGGCCCGCCATATTTTTTTTTGGTCCGCCTTTTTTTTATCGTCCGCCATTTTTTCCCCTTTGCGATGCGGGCCGCCGCGCATGCGCGATGCACCCGTTGCGCCGCACATGCGCGATGCGCCCGTTGTGCCGCACATGCGCGATGCGGGCCGGGGTCGAGCCCCGGAAAAGGTTGAGAACCGCTGTGGTAGAGGGATGAAAGCAACAACCAGAAAAGATGTCTTCCACCTTTTATACCTTTTCACAACAAAAAGATCAGGTCTTGGTACCAGGCATAAGATGGCACAAAAAAACAATTCTTAGATGATGACTCATACACAGAAACCCAGGCTCCACCCGTAACTCCTTTCCCCCCTCCCCTTACTGTGCTCTTTTCATATAAGCAATCACCTGTGCCTAAAGCATGACGCCCTTACTTTTCCAATATATATATAAAGCATCTAATCAAGCAATTAACTACAAAAATGATTACAAAATAACAAAACAATGATTACATGATAACACTATAAGTATCAATATAACATGGTTCCTATATATAAAATAAATGCTAATGTCAAACTTAAACATACTAAAATCATAAGCACAATAAAATCCCTTCACTCCTCCCTTTTTAATATAAAAGCTGAATAGGCTTAGGGACTCTTAAAGAGGGGAATATAGTCAGAAGGGAAAGGTTGCAAAATCATTGCTTTAGCTGGTCTATCGGTATAGATAGGAGTGGCAATAAAAGTTGGTCCGGATATAGTAGATCTAACAATTCTCTAAATAAACGGGATAAGGCATAATAAACACAACAACCCTCCTAAGGCCAAAACCACAATGAACAATATCCATTTCCAAGTATCAAACATTCCTAAAAACCATCCTCCAACATCCAGTGCTCCTGTCCTTGTCTGGACAGGGACATGAGCCAACTCATGTCCCTGTCAACTGAGCCAACTGAGTTCTCCGGAATAGGGCGGCATAGAAATTAAATTAATAATAATAATAACTCTCGCATGCTGTCAGTGACTTCTTTGACATATTCCTTATATGTAATGTCAGACTGGGGTCTAATAATACAATTTAGGGCCACAATGACAAAATAGAGGGCCCATTTGGTTGGACGGTCCTTTCCAAGTCAAATTAAAATAAGATGTTCTCTCAAGCTTCACATTTAAAAATGAAACAATTCTTTAGGGCCAGATTAATAATAATAATAATAATAATAATAATAATAATAATAATAATAATAATAATAATAATAATAATAATAATAATAATAATAATAATAATAATAATAATAATAATAATAAGAGTCTTTGATACTGAGGGCATCTCAGTTGTGGTTTCCAGTTCATGAAAATCAACTTGAACCCATATTTGTATCTGGTTCAATTGATAGCGAGTTCAAATGATGCTGAAAAATCCGTTGGTCTGATTATCGTGAAGCACACCAGGTTGCAGGAATCCTTCGAATGTGCCAGGTTGGGTAGGATGTGCAAACATATTTGGCGTTTAATGTGTAGGCCTGTCTCCATACTTAGTCCATTTAGCTTGATTATACTCAATAGCTTTACATGCATCAAAGTAGATTCTGGCGCTTGTCCATAAATCTCGTGTTATTCTTCCCCAAAAGGTAATGTCTGTATGTTCCTCCATATGTCCAGATTTAAAGTTGTGGGTAAAGCTGCACTGTATTGACATGAGCATAACAAGTGACCCTGTTGCCCCTTTGCAAGTGGAATACGTAGTCTTGTGATAAACAAGCGCCGACATACGAATCCCCGGGCGTGACGGGGGCTTCCGGGTGCCCCCAGGCTGGCTTCAGCTCCTCCGGCGCGAGTAGCTTCCAAAGGAGCAAGAAGCCAGGATTTGGAAGAACTTGCCCACCACCCTAACCGCCGCCCGCCGCCCTAACCGCCAAGCTGGAAGACCGGTGGAAAGGAGAGCCCCGGAGCTAAGGCTGGGATGGGTAAACCACTTCAGAACAAGAAGCCGGCCGAGCGTCTTAACATCTTTTTTCGCCTCGCCGCTGAGCTAGGCAGAGTCGGGTCGGCGTCTGGAGCTGGCGGAGAACTGGCGAGGCTGCTGTGGACCGCCGAGCTCCTGGCACCCAGCCGGGGAGTCTGGTCAGCGTGTGCAAGCCAGATGGGAGTCGGTGGAAGTGCATGCTGGCTACCAGGGGACAACAACCAAGATACTATTTACGATGAGGATGAGGTCTTATTTGCTCTGGTAGAACAGCTGGGAACTTTTACAGCCTTGGTTGGGGGGCCTGATTATGTCCACTGCTTGCTGCCCCCACTCGAGAGCCTTGCTACAGTGGAAGAGACGGTGGTGCGGGACATGGCTGTGGAGTTCTTGAGAGCAACCTCCAGTGAACATTCTTCAGCTGACCTTGAGGCTCACTTTGTGCCCCTGGTGAAGCACCTGGTAGGAGGCGACTGGTTTACCTCTCGCACCTCTGCTTGTGACCTCTTCAGTTAATATGTTTATATGTCTTGTTTTAAATTTTTTAATTCTAACTTATTTAAATTTTATATTCACAATTTTAACTAATTGGAATGTTTTTTTAATACTGTTGTAATCTTTAATTTTAATTATGGATAATATGAGAAATATGGATTGTGGAATGAATGGGGTTGAATGGATGAATGAATGTACAATTTGGATGGATGGAAGGGCCGACCTGTCTGCACCTACGGAAGCTAGAGAAGTGGAGGAGCTTTACTCTGAGGGACCAGAGGGCCAGTGTATACCGGTCTTATGGGGAACAGGCAGATATGACGGGAGGCCGGGGGTTGGCCACTCTCGGGGAACAAGACCTCGCTGCCTGAAAGCGATTTCTTGTTCCGGCCCCCTGAACCTCCCCCGGGGTACTGGTAATGAGCGAAATTCAGACCCTGGACTCAGGCTGCTGCTGCTTAATGCCAGGTCGGTGGTAAATAATGCTCTCCTCATCCGGGACTTAATTCTGGATGAGGAGGCCGACCTGGCATGTGTGACTGAGACCTGGTTGACCGCAGAGGGAGGAGTTCCCCTCTCTGAGATGTGTCCAGCTGGGTTTCAGGTATGGCATCAGTCGCGACTACAGGGAAGGGGGGGAGGAGTGGCGATTATAGCTAAGGAGACACTCGGGCTGCACAGACTCGCTGCTACTGAGATATCAGGTTGTGAGTCCCTCCTTATGAGGTTGGACCTAGGTGTACAGGTGGGCTTGTTGCTTACATACCTGCATCCCAGCTGCATTTCAACAGCCCTGCCCACGCTACTCGAGGAAGTAGCCGGGTTGGCAGTTGAGTTCCCCAGACTTATAGTCTTGGGGGACTTCAATGTGCCGTCACTCTGTGAATCCTCTGGGTTAGCACGGGAGTTCATGGCTACCATGGCAACCATGGACCTGACGCAAGTAATTGAGGGCCCAACCCATGAGGGGGGACACACACCTGACCTGGTTTTCCTCTCGGAGCAGTTGCGATATGATCTGGGTTTAAGGGGCTTAGAAGTGTTGCCTATGTCATGGATAGATCATTTTCTGCTGCGGCTTGAGTTTATGACACCTCTCCTCTCCCGCAGGAAGGTGGAACCGATTAAATGGTTCCGCCCCAGACGCCTGATGGACCCTATGGGTTTTCAAAGGGCGCTTGGGGAATTGCCGGATTCGCTCATATACAGTTCGGCAGAGTCCCTAGTGACGGCCTGGAATATGGCCGCTACGGGGGCTCTAGACTGGATTGCACCGTTGCGACCTCTCTGTGGTAGCAGACCCAGGAGATCTCCTTGGTTTACCGAGGAACTCAGGGGGATGAAGCGCCAGAAGAGACGTCTAGAGAAGCAATGGAGGGTAAGCAGATCTGAATCTGATCGAACAAAATTGAGAGCTTATATTAAGACCTATTTGGAAGCGATCACTGCGGCAAGATCTCAGTATCTTTCCGCATTGATCGCGTCTGTGGATTCTCACCCGGCTGCCCTGTTTAAGGTGACTCGTTCTCTCCTTGATACGGAGAGGAGGGAGGAACCTTTGCAGGGCAACGCTGAGGAATTTAACACCTTTTTCGCAGACAAGATCGCTCAGATCCGGGCTGACTTGGACTCCAATTGGAATGCAGTGTCGGCTGACAATGAGTTAGTCGAGACGACAGAGGCCCATCTTAGTCTTGTTGAATGGGATGAGTTTGACCTGGCAACTCCTGATGATGTGGACAAGGCCATTGGAGCTGTGAGTTCTGCCACCTGTTTATTGGACCCATGTCCCTCCTGGCTGGTTTCGGCTAGCAGGGAGGTGACACGAAGCTGGGTCCAGGCTGTTATTAATGCTTCGTTGAGGGAGGGGTCCTTTCCGGCTCCCTTAAAGGAGGCACTTGTGCGCCCCCTCCTCAAGAAGCCTTCCCTGGACCCGGCAGTTTTGAATAATTACTGGCCAGTCTCCAATCTCCCCTTTTTAGGGAAGGTTGTTGAGAAGGTGGTGGCACTCCAACTCCAACGGTCCTTGGAGGAAGCTGATTATCTGGACCCTTGGCAGTCTGGGTTCAGGTCCGGTTACAGCACGGAAACTGCTTTGGTCGCGCTGACCGATCTCTGGCGGGCCCGGGATGGAGGTTATTCCACTATCCTGGTGCTTCTTGACCTCTCAGCGGCATTCGATACCATCGACCATGGTATTCTTCTGCGCCGGTTGGAGGGGTGTGGAGTGCGGGGCACCGTTTTACGGTGGTTCACCTCCTACCTCTCTGGCCGGTCGCAGTTGGTGTTTGCAGGTCAGAGATCGGCTCCGAGGCCTCTTCCGTGTGGAGTCCCTCAGGGGTCTGTTCTCTCACCTCTGCTTTTTAACATCTACATGAAGCCGTTGGGTGAGATCATCCGTCGACATGGGGTGAGTTGTCATCAGTATGCTGATGATACTCAGCTTTATATCTCTACCCCGCGTCATTACAGCGAAGCAGTGGAAGTGATGAACCGGTGCCTGGAGGCTGCTAAGGTCTGGATGGGTGCCAACAGGCTCAGACTCAATCCCGACAAGACGGAGTGGCTATGGGTTTTTCCTCCCAAAGACGATTCTAACTATCCGTCCATCACCCTGGGGAGAGAAGTTTTGTCCCCCTCGGAGAGGGTTCGCAACTTGGGTGTTCTCCTCGATCCACAGCTAAGCTTAGAACATCATGTTTCGGCTGTGGCGAGGGGAGCATTCGCCCAGGTTCGCCTGGTGCACCAGTTGCGACCCTATTTGGATCAGGAGTCACTCCTAACAGTCACTCATGCCCTTGTCACCTCGAGATTCGACTACTGTAATGCTCTCTACATGGGGCAACCGTTGAAGAATGTCCGGAGACTGCAGGTTCTCCAGAATGCAGCCGTGCGAGCTGTCTTGGGTCTTCCAAGACATGCTCATATCACTCCAGCCCTTCGTGAGCTGCACTGGCTGCCAATTGGTCTCCAAACACAATTCAAAGTGTTGGTTATGACCTATAAAGCCCTTTATGGCAATGGACCAGGTTACTTGCGGGACCGTCTTCAGCCTCATGCATCCCAGCGACCGGTTAGGGTGCATAGGGCTGGCCTCCTACGGGTCCCATCCATCAGACAGTGTCATCTGACGGGTCCTAGGACAAGGGCCTTCTCCGTTGCTGCCCCAGCCCTCTGGAAACAGCTCCCCTCGGAGGTTCGTACTGCCTCCTCCCTCCTAGCTTTCCGGAAGCTTTTGAAGACCCATTTGTGCCGGCAGGCTTGTGGGGTATGAACTGTGTTCTACCCCCGGGCCGAGGAATGTGCTTCCATCCTTGATTGTGTGTTTGAATGTTGTATGTATGGATCCTTGGTTTGTATGTTGTTATTGTTATTAAAATTTTTATGTGTACCCATATTGTTGTTGTGAACTGCCCCGAGTCTCAGGAGAGGGGTGGCATACAAAATTGAAAATTAAATAAATAAATAAATAAACATGTTAGAGAATTTTAATTTCTCTGTTGGTAAAAAAATAAATCAGAAGCTCTCACAGTTGACTGCATTTAGCTGATTCAAAATAAATTTCTTTATATTCATATCAAAATATTTACAATACCATACATTCTTCTTTACAGCAAACATAGCTCAATGAAGACTTCTTACAGAGAGATACAGAGACAAACCTGAGACTGAAAATTCAGCTCCTAACTCAATACCTTTTGCACAGACTCAGTAGCATTTTCTTCACATTGGTTGACTGAGTTACCACATGACTCTTCCTGCTCATGAATATTACAACACTCCTCCCTTCATGACAGGAAGAGACATCAGACCTATTGACTTAATACATTCTCCATAGTGAACACCACCCAATGGTTTAGTCATCATGTCTGCCAAATTATCCTCAGAAGAACAATGATGTAAACTAATCAATTTTCCTTTTACAGCTTCCCTGACATTACAATACTTAATGTCTACATGTTTACTTCTGTTCTTCACCCTGTCACCAGTTGCCATTTTTATACAGGCAGCATTGTCTTCAAATACTTTTACAGATTCTTTTACATTAATATTTAAACCTTGCAACAACTGTACATACCATGTTACTTCAGAACACAATTCAGATAAAGCAATAAACTCTGCTTCCACTGTTGAAATAGCAACAATTGTTTGTTTTCTGGACTTCCATCCAGTCAGAGTCCCTCCAAAGAATATTATAATCCCAGAATTTGATTTCCTTGTGTACGATTCTAAGAGAAAGACGCAGGCATGTCTTGAGCAGAGGTTTGAAGCTGCAGGACACAGCTTGAAAAACTCTGAGTTTATTCCTTCTTATATACTTGTTACATACATAGGCTTTACCATTAGATGCTGACATAAAGTTTTCTAGTAACACATTACCTGATCAAGAGCAAACAGGAGAAGGAACTAATTAAAGGTAGGAAGAGATAGGAAGGAACTTAAGCATATTATCTACAGGAAGAGATAGTAACTTAATCATATTTAGGTAGGTGAGACATTAAGTCAAAAGTGGATGATCTTCTGTCTGCTTCATTAGGACAAAGGTATCAAAAGGTTATGAGGTTTGTGGAGGGGGGGAAGCATGGCAGTTTGCTGCGCGTGCATTTTTCCCCACATCTCACTCTTCTCTATTTTATTAGAGAGGACATTATCCTAAGCTGGAGTAGTTAGTGGGTCTTAGTCAGGGGACATATAACTTTGCATTTGTTTGTACAAAACATAACTTATTCCTGAGGTAAGTTAATGGTAGTTTAGTGTAGAAAATTGAAAGTAGAGAAAAAAAAGACATTGAATAACCATATATGTGCATAATTAAAGGATACCTCTTGAAAGGAAGTACAATTTAAAATTCTTTGACATGTATACAATGAAGTTTTTTAGATGAAGTAGTACAATTGACAATTTTTGCACAAGTAAGATTTGTAGGCACAGCTACAATTGGTGTATGTAAAACAATAGCATCAAGGGGTAACATGTAAGAAGCAGGAACCCAGTTTGACATAGTTGCATAATGAAATCCATTGTCTGATAGAAAATTGCTTAAACCAGTATAATTTTTTTAAACTGAAGCCGGAACACACAAAGGTATAAGACAGGTAGAGAGTAGATTTTCCATATCATATGATTCAAAAATACAAAAGTCTGTCACTTGTGTTACATTAGCTAATTGCACCCAAATATTATATTTCATCCGTGATTCTAAAGGATTAGGTGGGAAAGCTTGAGCCCCCACACAGCAATTAAGAAGGAAAGAGAGGCAAAGAATGACTAAGGAATTAGCAGTCCAAACCACAAATATGGCAGCACATAAATTCTCTGGTGTAGGTTCTTTTCCCTGTTGCCGCAAAACCATCTGTGCTTTGGATGTTAGGTTTTTCACATTGCCCCAGGTTGTTGGTCAACTGCGATGGCGAGAGCGAAAGGGATGTTGTGCTGTCTGAAGAGTCACCTGCTTCATTTCCAGTATTGGGTTCTGGACTTGATGCCATGACATCTTTGGCTGGTCGCACACACCGGGCTGGAATCCAGAGAGGGCCTGTAGGAGCAAGCACAACAGCATAGCCTCACCTCCAAGTTAGTAAGGGAATTGGACCTAACCAGGTTTTATCAGGCAATTGCCGATAACATACCAATGGATTAGGGAGCACAGTTTTCTGCTGAAAGTGATGCTGGTAGGCAGTAGTTTTTTGAAAAGAAATATTTAGCTGATTTAAAGTTATTAGGACTATTGACTTGATGAGTTATCCATGCCAAATTAGGTACCCTTGATCCCTCCTTTTTTATTTGTTTGTGAAGGCAGTCCTTAAAGGACCGATACATATGTGAGAAACAAAGGATAGCTGCTGTAAAGTTAAAAACAAAGCCATAAGATTGGGGTCGATCCTGGGCGTGATGTAAGCACCTGGAAAATTAAAAATAAGTTGGCACACATAATGAGAGTCAGAGATTAAGTTAAAAGTCTGTTGAGAAAAGGTGTGGAAAGCTAAAATAGCAGATAATTCTGAGCATTGTGGTGAGGATTGCACTGCAGTGTAGGCAGATGATATGAAATACAGCCTATATAGTCAGTTAAAGAGCATTGAAGAGATAAAATTGAAAATCAAATTTTGGGATAGGAAGAACAATATTAATTAAATCAGTCCCATCCATTTCAAGGACAAGCTCAATTGTGTCCTCAGGTTATTATTTCAGCAACAGCCTGGATAAAAGATAAAACATTTTGGGATGGGATAAGTAAAGCCATTCAATACAATATACTTTTTGTGCTTCTAACACAGATAATACTCCTGATAGTAGCTTACTAGTAAGAAATATCAACAGTGTTAAGTGACAATTTTTATGTGGAATTCTGTCCACAAATTGAGTACTCAAGTACTTAATTTGCTCAACTGTGATAAATGCTGCAAGTGGAACTACAAATGAGATTTCCAGGTTGTTTCCCTTTGGTCAATAAGTTAAATTCCAAGTTAATCAAATACCATTCAGATGGAAACAAATTTCTATTAAGTAGGTTAAACATTTACAAACCTTAAGCAAAACAATTCATAGTCATTTCTTTTGGTTGATAGATATATAGGTCTAACTCACAGGTTGGCAACCTGCAGCTCCGGAGCCGCATGCAGCTCTTTGAGCCTTCCCCTGTGACTCCCAGCCTCCTCTGCCATTTGCAGAGAGAGACAGAGACAGAGACAGAGAGAGGCAATTGCGCTTCCCTGCTTCTCTCTCTCTCTCTCTCTCTCTCTCTCTCTCTCTGTGTGTGTGTGTGTGTGTGTGTGTGTTTGTTTGTTTGTTTGTGTGTGTGTGTGTGTGTGTGTGTGTGTGTGTAAAAGAGAGTGCACTCACAGTGTTCTCTGAGGAGCTGAAAGGCTTATTGGGCGGAGCTTCTCCCTTTGCTGCGTCTCTGCAGGAAGCAGGAAGGGCAGGAGAGAGCTAGCTAGCCCAGCTATGCTGACTCAGGAATTGTGGGAGTTGAAGTCCATGAGTCATAAAAGTTGCCTACCCCTGAGCTTGTTGGAGAATAGCTTGAAGCCAGCTTGCCAGGTGAGCAGCAGATAGGAGAGAGAGAGAGAGAGAGAGAGAGAGAGAGAGAGAGAGAGAGAGAGAGAGAGAGAGAGAGAGAGAGAGAGAGAGAGAGAGAGAGAGAGAGAGAGAGAGAGAGAGAGACCCTTTTGACATCTAAAATGAAGATAACACTGCATATATCCTTTTTTACATACATACATACACACACATACACACAAACACAGACACACACACCCCCACACACACACCTATAATAAAGGTAAAAAAGGATATATGCAGTGTTATTTTCATTTTAGATATCAAAAGGGTTTTGCGGTTCCCAGTGTTTTGTTTTTGGTGGGAAACGGGTCCAAGTGGCTCTTTGAGTGTTTTGGGTTGCCTACCCCTGGTCTAACTAAACAATTTAAACTCAACAATTTTCTCCCCCCAAAAAGTGTCCAACAATTACTGTCTCCTCTTTCGAGTAAAAATTTTGCCAGCTGAAACTGCAAGAGTGGGTATTAAATTTCATCTCCATTCCCAAACCAGAATTCTAAGCAGAGAGGAAAAAAGGTTTAAAAGGAACAGTTCCCCCCCCTCTTCTTTCTGTCTCTCTTGCTCTTAAAGCAACACAGCCAGTTAAAAAACAAAAGAGACAGGAAATTTTTTTTTTACAAACTTCTCACCACTAAAAAATAGTTTTCTCTCATTCACATGCATTTTCCATAAATTCTCTCACATATTCTCCATGGGTACAAATATTTCATTTCATACTTTCTCCAGGCAAACTACCGTGTTTCCCCGATAGTAAGACACCCCCGATTGTAAGACGTATCGGGGTTTTCAGGGGGTCGGCTAATATAAGCCGTACCACGAAAGTAAGACATATTACTCCTGCCCACTTCCGCCTCCTGCTTAAAATACTTAAATACTTAAAATACTTAAAATACTTAATATACTTAAAATACTTAAAATAAAACTGACAATTGTTTTCCAATCAATATAAGCCGTACCCCGAAAGTAAGACATAGTGGGCTTTTGGGGATAAAAGGAAAGTGTGACCCTGTCTTGCTTTAGGGGAAACACGGGTATTTATTTTTAAATAAGGCCTTTTTGTGTGATGTTATCAGAGAGGGTTTTGACCCTCTTCCAAGTCTTGGAAATAACACAGAACAACACAGACAAACATATATACACAAATACTATTAAAACAACATTTATTTAGACATATGGCTTGTCCTGCAAGAAGCGAGAAAAATCATGAGATGATTCCAACCAAACATGTGGTTTTTAACCATCTCCTATTTTTCTCACCATTCCAAGCCCAAGGGTAATGTTCTGAGTGGCCACACATATACATAAACAAAACATACACACACATCAATTTGGGGTTTGAGGCTAAAACAGGCCTCCCCTTTTAACTAAAAAGGAGGGGAACATTTATGGTTACTTCCAATTTATCCCAGCAACTTCAAAAGATATTGGAGAAAGACTAAAAGGAATATTGAAGGTGTGAAGGGTGAGGGAAAAGTAGCAGCCTCCTCTCCTCACCTCTGACAAAGGGGAATTGAATAGAGCCAGATTAAAAGGGGGAAAAGGGAAGAAAAAAAAACTTGCTTTCAGTTCTTTGAATCTTCTTTTCTTTTCTTCTGTGGCTTTAGTTGTTATCAGATAAACTAGCCAACTGGAGGTTTACAAAGTTTTTCAATGTTGTCTTGTTAAATATTATTTATACTTCTACACATCAACACAAAGCACTACCAGACATTGTCTGACAGGGTTAAACTTAACAGCTACTTGAAGTTTCAAAACATCCCAATTGTTCAAAACACATTGCCAAGGAGTACATTTTGATTTAATTTGTTTCTTTAAATTCCTCTGACGATTCCCCATATATATTTTTTTCTACTTCAAGATTGTTCCTCTAATATTCCTTATGGGGGTGTATGATGGCCGTAAGGAGGCAAAAGAATTAGCCTCTTCAGAAGGAGCTAACAATCCAATTAAAGATGCTTTCAGAGGCACAGTTTTTACTTGATCCTAATCAGGTGTGGGGCTTGTAGTTAATTGTTGCCCTGCTGAAGCATCTGAGCCAAATTTTTCCACTGCTTGATGACACTGATGCCATTGATGTAATACTTGTACTGGAGCCCGAGATTCAAAATGTAAAGTATGCCCTATCTTTTCCCAATCTCATAACCTAAACGTCCAGTGCTTAGGATATCAAGGGGAATGTTTCCCTACCTCATCCACCAGCTTCCTTACATCTGCCTCAGGCTCTTTCATGCCTGATTTGTGTAACAGGAATCTGAGTTCCTGTACCTGTTTCTGCTGGTGCTGAGATAGATTGCAACCCTTACTTACCATTGAGGGGTCCCATAGGACGAAAGTGCACTTAGGGGTCTATTCCAGACGCTGGTAAGTAAGTTGGCTGTTGCTTCCTCGAAAGGCGGGGCTGTCCCAGTTGCTCCATGGGGGGCTGTCCCTGTTCAGGGGCCATATGTACGATTCTAAGAGAAAGATGCAGGCATGTCTTGAGCAGAGATTTGAAGCTGCAGGACACAGCTTGACAAACTCTGAGTTTATTCCTTCTTATATACTTGTTACATACATAGGCTTTACCATTAGATGCTGACATAAAGTTTTCTAGTAACACATTACCTGATCAAGAGCAAACAGGAGAAGGAACTAATTAAAGGCAGGAAGAGATAGGAAGGAACTTAAGCATATTATCTACAGGAAGAGATAGTAAGTAACTTAATCATATTTAGGTAGGTGAGACATTAAGTCAAAAGTGGATGGTCTTCTGTCTGCTTCATTAGGACAAAGGTATCAAAAGGTTATGAGGTTTGTGTGTGGGGGAAAGCATGGCAGTTTGCTGCGCATGCATTTTTCCCCACAACTTGTGTTTATGTCATTTGCATAGTCACTATTGACATAACACTTTAATTTCAATTCCTCAGTAATCTGTATTTGAAGACCCAAATTTATAGTTCCCTTTAAATATCTGAGAACCCTTTTTACACCCATCCAATGTAACTTTGTAGGTGCAGCAGTAAAACGACTCAAAATGCTTACTGCGCAAGCTATGTCTTGTCTGGACCACTGTGATAGATATAACAAACTCCCTATTGCTGAGTGATATATCTCTTGATCACAGGTTTCACTTTGTCCACTGCCAACACCAGTGCTAATCTTATACTCTCACTTTTCACAGTTGGCGCAAATACTTCATCGTAGTGCACATTCTTTAATTGTGAAAAACCTTGTGCCACTAACCTGGCCTTATACTGTACATCATTATTTGGCAATACCTTTTTCTTATATACCCACTTACAACCCACAGCTTTGGTTCCCTGTGGCAAAGTCACTGATTTAAATACTTCATTTTCTCTCATGGATTTCATCTCTTTATCCATGGCCTCCTTCCATCTTTCTTGTTCAGCTTTTGGTAATCCCAACACCTCTTTATAACTTCTTGGCTCATACCACACATTGCAAACCTTTACCTTGGTGGCAGAATACCTGTCAGGCAGAATTCCTTTGTTACATCGCTCTGACCTACGTGGTATTAACTGCTCCTGTGTCTCAAGTCTATCTGGCTTCATGTCTTGTTCAGCCTCTCCTCCCTGAACATTGACATCTTCAATAATCATTGTTTATCATTAGATGAGTTATTGTCATTAAATAGATCACTGTCATTAAGTGAGACATACCCAGAATTTGCATTAATTCTGTCCCAATTTTGTTCTGCAAAATTAGCAGACCTTGAAATTACAATTCTTTTACTTCCATCGCTAAAGTGATATCCTTTTGACCCTGGCTCATAGCCCACAAACCTGAGCTTTCTTGCCTTTTGCTGTCCCTTTCTTCTAATTGTCTTCGGAATATGTACCCATGCAATACTTCCAAAAATTCTCAAATGTGCCAGTGATGGCTTTCTCCCATATAGAATGGCATATGGAGTATTATTAATGGAGGAACTCCACAGCCTGTTAACTATATACTGTAATTGGCAGTCAATATGGCTTCTCCCCAATATGACCTGCTCATATCAGAATCCTCTAATAATGAATCTTTCATTGTTTGCAAAACACCATTCCTTCTTTCAGCTACACCGTTCTCTGCTGCTGTGTAAGGATTTGTACGTCTGTGTCTTATTTCCAACTGCCCCAACCATTGTTGGAATTTAGTTGACATAAATTCAGTACCTCTGTCAGTTTGCAACTGACACACTTGTTGTCTGTACTTTCTCTCTACAAAACTTACCCACTGTTTGAATTGTTGTAGCCCCTCTGTCTTTTCTCTAAGCAAGTAGCAAAACGAATACCTGCTATAATCATCAACAATTACCAGTGCATATTTTGCTCCTGCCAAGCAGGCTTGCATAGGTCCCACCAGATCTGCATGGACCAGCTCTAGAGCTCTTTTTGTTTGTCTTGTGCTATATTTACTAACTGGGAATGCCTTTGACTTCAATGTCAAAGGCATTCCCACTTGTTCATTGGACCCGTGCCCCTCCTGGCTGGTGCTGGCATCCAGGGAGGTGATACGAGGCTGGTTCCAGGTAATTATTAATGCTTCTTTAAGTGAGGGTGTCTTCCCTGCCGCCTTGAAAGAGGCGGTAGTGAGGCCCCTCCTTAAGAAGCCTACCCTGGATCCAGCTGTTTTATCAAATTATCGTCCTGTCTCCAACCTTCGCTTTCTTGCGAAGGTTGTCGAGAGCGTGGTTGCCAGACAGTTCCCACGACACCTGGAGGAATCGTTATACTTGGATCCACACCAGTCGGGCTTCAGGCCTGGCTACAGCACGGAAACAGCATTGGTCGCGTTGGTGGATGACCTCTGGCGGGCCCGGGACAGAGGTTGTTCCTCTGCTCTGGTGCTATTGGACCTCTCGGCGGCTTTTGATACCATCGATCATGGTATCATGCTGCAACGGTTGGAGGGGTTAGGTATAGGGGGCACTGTTTTGCGGTGGTTCGCCTCCTTCCTCTCCGGCCAGATGCAGTCTGTGTTGACAGGGGGTCAGAGGTCGACCCCGAGACCCCTTGTATGTGGGGTACCTCAGGGGTCGGTCCTCTCGCCCCTACTGTTCAACATTTATGTAAAACCGCTGGGTGAGATCATCCGTGGTTTTGGTGTGGAGTACCATCTGTACGCTGATGATACTCAGCTGTACATTTCCACGCCGAACCACCCCAACGATGCTCTTGCCGTGCTGACCCAATGCCTGGAGGCCGTGCGGGTCTGGATGGGGAAGAACGGGCTCAAGCTCAACCCTTCCAAGACCGAGTGGCTGTGGCTACCGTCGTCCCGGTTTAGTCAATTGACTCCTTTGTTGTCTGTTGGGGGCGAAACAGTGGCCCCCGCGGAAAGGGTTCGCAATTTGGGAGTCCTCCTGGATTCACGGCTATCTTTAGAGGACCATCTGGCGGCCGTGGCCGGGAGGATGTTCTATCAGGTTCGCCTGGTACGCCAGTTGCGTCCCTTCCTAGACCGGGACTCGCTATGCACAGTTACTCATGCCTTCGTCACTTCCAGGCTGGACTATTGTAATGCTCTCTACATGGGGCTCCCCTTGAGGTGCACCCGGAGGCTTCAGCTGGCCCAGAATGCGGCTGCGCGGGTAGTGACAGGAGCGTCGTGGCGCTCCCATGTAACACCGCTCCTGCGCGAGCTGCACTGGTTGCCGGTGGTCTTCCGGGTGCGGTTCAAGGTGTTAGTGACCACCTTTAAAGCGCTCCATGGCATCGGACCCGGATACTTACAGGACCGCTTACTGCTAGCAAATACCTCCCGCCGTCCGGTACGCTCCCACAGAGAGGGCCTCCTCAGGGTGCCGTCGGCCAGACAATGTCGACTGGCGACCCCCAGGGGGAGAGCCTTCTCTGTGGGAGCTCCAACGTTTTGGAACGAGCTCCCCCCCGAACTCCGTACGATGACGGACTTACGCACCTTCCGTCGGGAACTGAAAACTTTCCTTTTTCAACAGGCCGGCCTGGCATAGAAGCTCCGGCTCCAACCAGGTGAAAATGTTTTAGGGGGATTGTGCAATTTTTAGGATTTTTGTAATTTTTATGATTTTAGGATTTGTATATATTGGGTTTTATAGATTTTATGGCCTAATTTGTTTAATTTATTTTTAAATATTTTAATTTTGTACATTTATATGTTTTTTAAATTTTAAGGCTGTAAACCGCCCCGAGTCCTTCGGGAGAGGGGCGGTATAGAAATTTAATAAATAATAATAATAATAATAATAATGCTTTGCATACTGCACAGTCCAAATATGTTTTGCATCCCTTCAAATTTAGCCCTTCTGCAAACTCTTGCATTTGCTGCAAAACTTTAAAGCTTGCATGGCCAAGTCTTCTATGTAGAAGATGAACACATGAATCGTGCTCTGCAACATTCTTAAATATATGGGAACATTGAACCTTTTGTCCCTGCAATACATATAGATTATCTTCCTTTATGCCTTCTGCACAAATATTCCCATTCCTTTT
Source organism: Bothrops alternatus (assembly GCA_034064705.1). Taxonomy (NCBI): domain Eukaryota; kingdom Metazoa; phylum Chordata; class Lepidosauria; order Squamata; family Viperidae; genus Bothrops; species Bothrops alternatus. Next base: position 476,508 of record JARGCV010000148.1, on the reverse strand, counting down.
GATGAGACACTTCCCATTTAAAAAATGATCTCAAAACCTTGTTTGTCTAAATTAGACACACTTGACAAATTATGTTCCATCTCAGGTACACAAAGCACATTGGTAAACTTTGATTCCAAATATGAAATTTTTACATTGCCTCTTCCGATGACTTTTGCTTTCTGGCCATTTGCCAAAGCCACAGCTTCTTGTGCTACTGGAACAAAGCTGCAAAATAATTCAGAGTCATTAACAATTGTTTGACTTGCCCCACTATCTATTAGACACTTGTCTCTGTTGTTGCTGTAGCAACAAAATCTACACCAAAATCTTCCTTTTGCAAATAAGTCTTTTTTGCTTGCACAAATGTCCTTTGCTGCAAATTGTTCCTCTGCAAACAGTTCCTTTTCAGATGTGTCTTTGCTCCACAAATGTAGCAATTCTTTTCTTGCTTGTAAAATCTCTCTTTTGATGCAACTTGGTCCCATCTGCTTGTTTCTTCTCCGAAGACTTGCAGTCTGGACCCTCTCCTCAGGAATTTCACCTCCTCGTGGCTGTTCCTAAAATGTTGCTTTTCTTCTTCATTAAGCAAACATGCCTTTAAAGCTTCAAAATTTAAGTCTTGCTCTCCTTTACACTCAAATATCGCAGACACTGTGTCCCAGGTTTTATCCAAACTGTTCAACACCAATAAAACCTTCTGGGACTCAGGGAATTTAATCCCACGTTGTTCTAAGTCCAAAAATAAACTTTGCATTTTATTTAAATGCTGTTCTACAGATTCACCTGGTTGCAAATAGGCCCTGTAAAGTTTTCTTGACAATTGCACTATATTGCATGCAGAAATATTCACGTGCACAGCTCTCAATTTCAACCGAATCTCCTTTGCAGTCTTTAAATTTACAACATTTAGAAATTGTTCATCATCTAAATTCAAGATGAGATAAGCCATTGCTCGATCATGACTTTTCTGATCAGCAGCTGCAAACACTTGTGGTGGATTTTCTACAATATACCACAGCTCTTTTGCTTTGAGCAAACGTTCCATTTTTGCAGCCCACACAATGTAATTCTTCTGGCTTAAACGAGGCAAAGAGTTTTCCTTAAATTCCATTGCAGCCATTCTGTTAATTCTGCCTTGTTCTTATACTTTCTAAACACAGGTAATGTCTTCCAGCTTTAAATTACAATGCAGTCCTTAGTAAGCTCTGGGCCCATAACCTGTTAGAGAATTTTAATTTCTCTGTTGGTGAAAAAATAAATCAGAAGCTCTCACAGTTGACTGCATTTAGCTGATTCAAAATAAATTTCTTTATATTCATATCAAAATATTTAAAATACCATACATTCTTCTTTACAGCAAACATAGCTCAATGAAGACTTCTTACAGAGAGATACAGAGACAAACCTGAGACTGAAAATTCAGCTCCTAACTCAATACCTTTTGCACAGACTCAGTAGCACTTTCTTCACATTGGCTGACTGAGTTACCACATGACTCTTCCTGCTCATGAGTATTCCAACAAAACACAACTCCCATTTATTCCTTAAAGTATTGGGCCTATGGTCCTTCCTTCTACCAAAGAAGGTACAAGGGAAATAACAGTAGCAGAAGAAAAATATTGCAAGACATAGTCCAGGTTCTAGGAACACGATTTCCAGGGTAGTCCAATTCATTGAGGTTCTTCTCCTACTTAGATGGAAACAGTTCAACAGGTGAGGCAGGTTGAAATTTCATTTTCAGGCCATCCAGCTGCAGAGCTTGTCACTGGAGAGGATATGATGGGACTTTCCATGGACTCACGCCTTGATTCCTTAAATCAGGAGGACCTGGCATGGTTGAGACCACTGAGGACTGGTATTTCTAGGTGACAGTTCTTTTCACCTGAACCCATTCTCCAGGAACAACAATGGCCAGAGACAGGTGGTATGGCAGCCTGGGCCTGTACTGAGATAGAAGACAAAACCCGCGCCAGATTATGTAAATACTGAGTAACTTTCTTCTCTTCTTCATTGACATTCTTGAACCTTCATGTAACAAAAGCCTCCCATACATCATTTCAAAGGGACAAAGATAGCTTTCCAATTGAGGCCTATATTGAAATGGCCTCACCGGTAAATGTTGTAAAGCATTTTATTTACTTGTATTTATCACATATTTGTTTAGCTAAAGTATAAATACAACCATCCTCTTTTTTTAAAAAAAGTATCTATCATCCCTTGTGAACCCCCTTCAGTGGCTGCTTCTGTGTCCTAGCTATTGCTTTCTTTCTCTTCTTTCTTTCTTTCTTTCTTTCTTTTCAACATCCTCCAATTTTGGAACATCCACCTCCCACTTTCTTCTGTTTCTTCATTGTTCTCTCTTTTCATATTTCTATAGTACATTCTTGTTCCTTCAACATTCTAAAGCAGCAGTTCTCAACCTGTGGGTCGTGACCCCATTTGGGGTCGAACGACCATTTCACGGGGGTCGCCAAACACCGCAGTCCGCCATTTTTTTTGGGTTGGCCATTTTTTTTGGTCAGCCATTTTTTTTGTCAGCCATTTTTTCCCCTTTGCGATGCGGGCTGTCGCCCCGCGCATGCGTGCCGCGGGCCTGCCATTTTTTTTGGGTCGGCCATTTTTTTTTGGTCCACCATTTTTTCCCCTTTGCAATGCGGGCCGTCGCGCCGCACATGCGCGACGCAGGCCCGCCATTTTTTTGGGGTCGGCCATTTATTTTGGGTCCGCCATTTTTTTCCCCTTTGCGATGCGGGCCGTCGCGCCGTGCATGCGCGATGCGGGCCGGGGTCGAGCCCCGGAAAAGGTTGAGAACCGCTGTTCTAAAGCTTGTGTTAAGGCATACAATTCACATGTTTGGGCTGACCACATTAATGGCAGTCTCCCTGCTTAATGCATTCAATTCACAAATCTGTGCACACCCACTTAAAAACAACTTTCCTGCTTCTTCCTTCTATTATCCATTCCTTCACTTCCCTTCCACCACTTTGGTCTAACTTCTACTTTTTTGTTGTTGTTTTTTGCTTCCACAATTACATCTGCTACCTACAAGTGTATACCTCCTTTTGGCTTTCTGATTTAAAATTGCCCACACTTGATAAGAAATGCTAACCACCAAGACGTCCCCAAATGTCAATTTTAGGCAAAAATGCCACTGGCTGCCTCTTTGCCCCCAGTTCTGAGTCAAAACCTCCCCCAAGCCATTACTTTGCCCATATTTACAAAAAAATTACCTAGTGAAGAGCCAACAAAAGAACAGTCACCAAACTCTGTTTGTATTTGTTAACATAAACTCTTTTTCTAACAGTTTTGCATACAAATCTTTAGTCAAAACAACATAGCTATTGATAATTCCAAAATGTTCTCAACTTCTTTATTTTAACTTCACAAAAAAATAAACAAACTTAATAAGATATTCTGAGTTACTGAAATAGATTTATATCAAACTCTAGTATTGGTTTTAATATAAAGTTAGTCAAATTCCAATTTAATCAAATTCCATTCAGATGGAAACAAATTTCCATTAAGTAGGTTAAACATTTACAAATCTAATCAAAACAATTCAAAGTCATTTCTTTTGGTTGATGGATATATAGGTCTAATTAAACAATTTAAACTCAACAATTGTCCCCCCCCCAAAAAATTGTCCAACAATTACTGTCTCCTCTTTCGAGTAAAAAAATTGCAAGCTGAAACTGCAAGAGTGGGCATTAAATTTCACATCCACCCCACCACTCCCAAAGCAGAATTCCAAGCAGAGGAAAAAAAAGTTAAAACGAGCAGCCCCCCCTCTTTCTTCTGTCTCTCTCGTTCTTAAAGCAACACAGCCAGTGGAAAAATGAAAGAGACGGTGGGGGGTGGGGGAAGAAATTTTACAAAAATCTCACCACTAAAAAAATAGTTTTCTCTCCTTCACATGCATTTGCCATAAATTCTCTCACACATCCTCCATGGAACTCTTCTCATGCAAACACTTGCTATTGCTTTTCAATTTACTTTTACAACAATAAAATGTGCAGTTTACCATTTCTTTCACAGCCTGGGAGGGAGTGGGTGGGGGTGGGGTTTGAGGGCTAACACACACTCAGGTATCAACAAATTAACTCATTCACTTCCATGCTAACTGCTGGTATAAACAATTCCACATACAAATATTTCATTTCATACTTTCTCCAGGCAAACTATTTATTTTTAAATAAGGCCTTTTTGTGTTTTGTTATCAGAGAGGGTTTTGACCCTCTTCCAAGTCTTGGAAATAACACAGAGCAACACAGACAAATATATTATTATTATTTTTATTTATTATTATTTTAAACTTTTATACCGCCCCTCTCCCGTAGGACTCGGGGCGGTTTACAGCCCAATTTAAAACAGATAATAATAATAAATGTTTAAAAATTAATTAAATTAATACATGGCTGTTACTAAAATCTGTTGAAATCCTAATTCTAAAACCCAAACAACCTTGTTTAAAAATTTTACATAAAAATTTACATAAAACCCGAGGAGGTCTAGGCCAGGCCGGCTTGATTGAAGAGATGAGTCTTCAATTCTCTTCTGAAGGTGCGGAGATCATGACACGTCCGGAGTTCCGGGGGGAGCTCGTTCCACATCGTCGTTGCCCCCACAGAAAAGGCTCTCCCCCTGGGCGCCACCAGCCAACACTGCTTAGCCGATGACACCCTGAGGAGGCCCTCTCTGTGGGAGCAAACTGGTCGATGGGAGGTATTTACTGGCAGAAGGCGGTCTTGTAAATAACTGGGTCCTATGCCATGGAGCGCTTTAAAGGTGGTAACCAACACCTTGAAGCGCACCCGGAAAACCACCGGCAACCAGTGCAGCTCGTGCAGGATGGGGGCCATTTGTACCCGCCAGGGTGCCCCCACTACCACCCACGCGGCCGCATTCTGCGCCAGTTGGAGCCTCCGCGTGCACCTCAAGGGGAGCCCCATGTAGAGAGCATTACAATAGTCCAGTCTGGAAGTGGCGAAGGCATGAGTGACCGTGCATAGCGCGTCCTGATCTAGGAAGGGGCACAACTGGCGTACCAGACGAATCTGGTAAAACATCCTCCCGGCCACGGCCGTTAGATGGTCCTCAAGGGACATCCGTAATCTAGGAGGACTCCCAAGTTGTGAGCCCTTCCCGTGGGGGCCACTGACTCGCCCCCAATAGACAGCGATGGAATCAGCTGACTATACCGGGACGACGGTAACCACAGCCACTCGGTCTTGGAGGGGCTGAGCTTGAGACCATTCTTCCCCATCCAGATCCGCACGGCCTCCAGGCACTGGGTCAGCACGTCAAGGGCTTCATTTGGGTGGTTTGGGGTGGAAATGTACAGCTGAGTATCATCAGCGTACTGATGGAATTCCACCCCAAAACCTCGGATGATCTCACCCAGCGGCTTCACATAAATGTTGAACAACAAGGGCGAGAAGACCAACCCCTGAGGTACCCCACAGTCAAGGGGCCTCGGGGTTGACCTCTGACCTCCTGTCAACACAAACTGCGTCCGGCCAGAGAGGAAGGAGGAGAACCACCGAAGCACGGTGCCCCCTATACCCAACCCCTCCAACCGACGCAGTATGATACCATGGTCGATGGTATCAAAAGCCGCTGAGAGGTCCAATAGCACCAGGACTGAGGAACAACCCCTGTCCCGGGCCCGCCAGAGATCATCCACCAATGCGACCAAAGCTGTTTCCGTGCTGTAACCCGGCCTGAAGCCCGACTGGAGCGGGTCCAGATACGACGATTCCTCCAGGTGCTGAGGGAACTGTCGAGCAACCACACTCTCAACAGCCTTCGCAACAAAGCGAAGGTTGGAGACAGGACGGTAGTTAGATAAAACAGCCGGGTCTAGGGCAGGCTTCTTGAGGAGGGGTCGCACCACCGCCTCTTTCAGGGCAGCGGGGAAGACACCCTCACTCAGTGAAGCGTTGATAATCACCTGGAGCCAGCCTCGCGTCACCTCACTGGAGGCCAGTACCAACCAGGAGGGACATGGGTCCAGTAAACATGTGGTTGCTCTAAGACCTCCCAGCAACCTGTCCACATCATCAGGTGTCACGGAGTCAAACTCAGCCCAGATAACAGTCTCAAGACCGGCCTCAGCCACTCCTGCTGGACCTCTTTCGTCGAAGTTAAAGCCTTCCCGAATCTGAGCGATTTTGTCATGCAGGTATTGCACAAAATCCTCAGCTCTTCCCTCCAAGGGATCCCCCCTCGCCTCCTGATGAAGGAGGGAGCGGGTTACCCTAAACAGGGAGGCTGGGCGGTTATCTAATGACGCAATAAGGGCAGTGACGTAAGAACACTTTTCTGCCCTTATTGCCACTAAGTAAGTCCTAATATGGTCTCTTACTCGTGTTTGGTCAGACTCAGAGCGACTCGCCCTCCAACTGCTCTCTAGGCGTCTTTTCCGGCGCTTCATCTCCCTCAGCTCCCCGTTAAACCAGGGAGCCGATCGAGAACCATGCCGGTTCAGAGGCCGCAGAGGCACAACCCTATCCAAGGCATCAGCAGCTGCCCTATCCCAGGCAGCCACCAGCGCCCCGACCGAGTTGTGTGTTAGAGCCTCCGGTATTGGCCCAAGCTCCGTCTGGAACCTCTCGGGTTTCATCAGTCGCCTGGGGCGGTACCAAACAATTGGTTCCGCCTCCCTGCAGTGGGGTGTAGCGGTCTGAAAGTCCAAGCATAGGAGAGAGTGATCGGACCATGACAGAGGTGTAATAACTATATTTCTCGTATCCAGATCACTCAGACACTGACCAGAGACAAAAACCAGGTCAAGCGTGTTTCCCCCCGTGTGTGTGGGACCTTGAATTACCTGGGTCAGGTCCATGGCCATCATGGAAGCCATGAACTCCCGAACCTCCCCAGACGCCTCGCCCGCAGACGGCAGATTGAAGTCGCCCATGACTACCAGCCTGGGGACCTCAACCGCCACCGCCGCGATGACGCCCAAGAGCTCGGGCAGGGCGGTTGACACGTGGCAGGGAGCCAGGTACGTGAGCAACACAGCCCTCGGACCCCCAAGGTCCCACCTCACAAGGAGGGATTCACAGCCTGCCATCTGAGGAACAGTGACCTCCCTTGGCCTGAGACCTTCCCTAATCACAACCGCCACTCCCCTACCCCTGCCCTGAGTTCTCGGCTGGTGAAATGCAAGGAAGCCTGGAGGGCACATTTCCACCAGAGGGACACCTCCCTCTGGTCCCAACCAGGTCTCCGTACTACCCGCCAGGTCTGCGGCCCCCTCCGTAATTAAGTCTTGTATCAGGGGGGCCTTATTAACCACAGACCTGGCGTTGCACAGCATCAGCCTACAACCCGGGCCCTTTGGCTCTAAACAACCCAGATCACAAGTAGAGCCGCGGGGGTCGGAGCGCGGCACCGCTCGAAGATAGCGGGGGCGCGCTCCCGTAAATTGATATGGCCCCCTACTCCCGCCATATCTGCCCCTCCCACTTACAAAACCGATGGGAACTGAATCACCTCTGCCCCCTCCCTGGTCCGTACCCTCGTGGTTCCGGTCCCACCCGTTGCCTGGCCCATGTTTCTCCTCCTCCTTATTCCCACCCCCTAACCCTCCCCTATCCCGTAGACCTCCCCCCAGGCCTACACCATTACTATCATTAATCTTCCCACCCCCCACCCCGGAACCCCTTAAAAACATTTAAAACCCCTACTTAAAAACCTCCATAACCCCTTTTTTTGAGCATGCCACCTCTCGGGATTCCAAAATCCGTCATCAAGGTAGGCCTTCGAAAGACATACAGGCCATTTCCGCGAGAGGGAGGCATCTCGCAGTGAAAGAAGGCTCGCCTTATCCTGCATCCAATAATCATAGCTTGGGTAAAAACACAGAGATGAGGGTTTGTCCATAAATTCCATATGGTCTTGGGGTGGAGTGGAGCCGCGAGGCACCAGCATGTCCTCACCTCACCGCGTCCTCAGCTGTCATTGAGGCGGGGGGAGGAAGCTCATCATAGGAGGCTCCCCTCATCTCTCAGGATCCTGGGGTATCTATATTAATTTCCATGTGTGATGCCTCTTCTGCTGGCCTGGCAGGCTGGGAACATGATAGTTCTTGCTGGATTCTTGCTGGATTCCTCACAACTAGCAACACTGTCATTGAGCAACACGGGGGGAGGCTCCTCAGCTGTCATTGAGGGAAGGGGGAGGCCAGCCGGCTCTCCCCACGAGGCTCTCACCCTCCTCACCCTGTCGCTCCACTACTCCAAACTCTTCTCCTCTCAAGAGGGGGGAGGAAAGGGGCCAGCCGCGAGGCTCCAGCATGTCCTCACCTCGCCGCATCCTCAGCTGTCATTGAGGGGGGGAGGGGCCGGCTCTATCCCTGCGGGGCTCCTCAGCTATCATTAAAAAAGGGGGTGGGGGGTGCCAACGAGCAATACCCATAATTATTTCAACTATTTTAGCTAAGTTTTTATGTTTTGTTTTTGTGATGGAAAAAGTTGTAAATGATTGTACTCAGTTGAGTTGTTTTAATTTGATTTTTTTGTTATATTTATAATTATAAAAATTAATAAAAAAGATATTGAAAAAAAAGTGTAAAAAGGGGGGGAGGCCAGCCGGCTCTCCCCCCGGGGAGCTCTTAACCCACCGCAGGTCCGCTACTCCAGATCTTTACAGCTACGCCAACTCCCGGCTTCAATCCACATAATCCTCCGAGGCCTCAGCGTTTCCAGAGACGCCGCGCGTAGCTGCTGACGCCTTTGCTCGCCCCAGCTCAGTCCGGACTCCTGAAGCCCCGTTACACCGCCTGGTGGTCGGCAGAATTTTCCGGTAACCACCCAGGGGTGTTTGATGGAAATCTACCCCCTGGGTGGGCACCCCAAACCTCATCTCCTGGACCCAAGCATCGGACGCTCAGGCATAAGCGTCCATCTTGCGCATGCTCAAATACTATTAAAACAACATTTATTTAGACATATGGCTTGTCCTGCAAAAAGCGAGAAAATTCATGAGGTGATTCCAACCAAACATGTGGTTTTTATAGGGCCCTTTAACCATCTCCTATTTTTCTCACCATTCCAGGCCTCCCCTTTTAATTAAAAAGGAGGGGAACATTTGTTGTGATAAATGTCCATTTCTCCTTTAAGAAATCCTTCTCTGCCTGGATGGGCTTCTCTCTCCCTCCCTTACAGGCTGTCAGCTGATAGCTGTACTAAGGGGGTGGAGGAGAAAGCAGGGAAAAGTTTCGTTTCTTGAAAAAGACGTCATGCTTTCAAAGTGTATGTTTTAACTATCTGTGTAATGTAATTGGCTGTAAATCAGTAGGGTGACAATTTGTGGGTAGGAACCTTTGATGTGCAATAAAAGTTGAGGCCGGGCTTCGGCCGAGGCTTCCATCCCAGAGAGACAAGCAAGGTCTCTGTCATTAATCATGGTTGCCGGGACGCCACGAACACACAAGTTATGACAAACATTTATGGTTACTTCCAATTTATCCCAGCAACTTCAAAAGACATTGGGGAAAGACTAAAAGGAATATTGAAGGTGTGAAGGGGGAGGGGAAAGTAGCAGCCTCCTCTCCTCACCTCTAACAAAGGGGAATTGAATAGTCCAAAGAGCCAGATTAAAAGAAAAAAAGAGAAAGAAAAAAACTTGCTTTCACTTCTTTGAATCTTCTTTTCTTTTCTTTTCTTCTGTGGCTTTAGTTGTTATCAGATAAACTAGCCAACTGGAGGTTTACAAAATATATATAAAATAAATGCTAATGTCAAACTTAAACATACTAAAATCATAAGCACAATAAAATCCCTTCATGAAAATTTTCCTTTGTAAATGTAAGCCAGGCAAACACACTGTTAATCAACTATTATGTGATTTATGTTTTAAGTTTTAAAAACCAATAAAGTTTATTAAAAAAAAGAAAAGAAAAGAAAAACTCTGGCAAGCATGGTGAAACGAGGGATTTCAGTCTCTCTTTTTTTCACATAATTTTTATTGGTTTTTTTAAATTTACAAAAAAGACACATAATAATAACTCAACCGAAAACTAACATATACTACATTTTCCAAACAATTAAAATAACTGCTCGGCACCTCCACCACCACATCCCCCTATCCCTAACCACCCTTCCTTCCTCTTACCATCTACCTACTTTCCTCTCACTCCTACTCTACTTCTCCACCCACCATCTCTACCCCCACTCTTACCTCCTCATATCAACTTCCTACTTACCTCTACCTTCACTCCTCTTTCACTCCTCCTCTTACCCACCAGATGTGGTGCCAAGAGGCCACCCGAGCAACCCCTTAATATATATTCTTACATATTCGTACATATCGCCAACCCCGATTACAGTTGAGAAAACATAATATATAAATTATGAATACCCTCCCACCCCCCCTCCCCGACTTCCCAGAGTGAATACAGGGTAAAAACACAAGAAAACCCACTAAACTACTTATTATATAAATCCAATATATAAATATTTAACTATATGCTAAATATAATTTCTTCAATTGATATTTCCCTTGTATATAATCTATCCATTTTTTCCAATCCATCATAAATTTTTCATTTGAGTGATCCTTCAGATATGCGGATATCTTGGCCATTTCTGCCATATTTATAACTTTTAATGTCCATTCTTCAATAGATGGTAATTCAGACGTCTTCCAATATTGTCCCACCAGTAATCTTGCTGCAGTAATCAAGTTCAAAATCAACTTAGACTCTATGGTGGTACAGTCTTTTATGATACCAAGCAAAAACAACTGTGGTGAAAATTCAACACGCTTTTTCAATATATTTTGAAGAATCCACCATATTTTTATCCAAAAAGCTTTGATTTTTTTTACAAGTCCACCAAACATGAAAATAAGTAGCGTCCATAGATTCACATCTGCAACACTTGGGTTGCACATCTGGGTACATAAATGATAGTTTTTTCGGGTCTAAATGCCATCTATAAAACATTTTATAAAAATTTTCTCTTAAATGTTGTGCTTGCGTAAATTTTACATTTTTCACCCATATCTTCTCCCATGTTTCCATCGTAATTGATTGTCCAAAATTATGTTCCCACTTAATCATGCAATCCTTAACTAATTCAGTTTCAGAATCAATTTCAATTAATGCATTATATAATCTTTTAATATGCATAGGTCTTTGATCTCTAACTTGTTTAATTAAATTATCGTCCTTTGAGGAGAAACCCATCTTAAAATCTTTTTGCCATCTGGACTGTAATTGTACATGTGAATACCAATTATGAGCTATTCCTTCTTCCCTTAACCTATTTAATGGTTTCAATAATAAAGAATTCCCTTCTTTAATTAAGAGTTTCTCATAGGACACCACATCTTGGATTTGTTGTCTATTTATACTCTCTATTGCATGCCTGGGAACAGTCCAAAGTGGAATCTTTCCATTTAACTTGTAATAAAACTTTTTCCAGACACGCAACAGAGCATTTCTCAATAAATGCTCTTTAAAACTCCTGTCCACCTTTTTATCATAAACTAAATATGCATGCAGCCCATACAATAACCCGTACCCTTCTATATTCAATATCCTATCCTTAGTTAAATTAATCCAGTCACTTATTGCTACTAAAACTGCAGCATAATAATATAACTTAAAATTGGGCATTTTCAAACCACCTCTCTCCCTAGTATCTTGAATAATTTTTAATTTAACCCTTGGTTTCTTGCCATTCCAAATAAATCTATTGATACCTTTCTGCCACTCCTCTAAGTTCGCATCCTTTTTAAGTATTGGTAACATTTGAAATAAGAATAAAAATTTCGGCAATACATTCATTTTGATTGCAGCTATCCTACCCAACATAGATAATTGTAATTTTTCCATTTCTCCAATTCTATTTGTATCTTGTTCCATAAAGATTCATAGTTATTCTTATATAGTTTAATTTCTAAATTTTCTTGTACTAAAATATATCACAATGTCTCTAGGCAAATTTCTTTGTGCTGCTATACGTGAATTAATTCTGAATATCCGCTCAATCTGCCAGGCAACATTTTGAGCTCCATCTTCCAAAAATTTTGCCACAGCTTCGACAAAAATTCTTCTTAAATCTTCTTGGTTCTCCTTTGCAACCTCTTTCAGGCCCCTAATTCTAACAGCCAACTGCATCTGATTATATTGAATCATAACGGCTTGATCTTGAACATCACTTCTAACCTCCTCAATTTTCTCTTCCATCTGCTGCTCAATATCTTCCACCTTCTCTTCAACTCTCAAAGTATATTCCCAAACCCCTTTAATAGCCTCAACAATATCTTCTCTTATCACAATGTTCTGAGTCTCAATTGTTTCTTTTATTGTCTCTAGTTCATCAGTTAAACCTTTCATCTGTTCTTCAATCTTTCTCTCCAGCTTATCAGTCATTGTGGATAATGCACCCTGTAAATCTTTCATTGTAAGCATTTCTGGAGGAGATTGAATAGGCAGAGGGGCTTGGGATTCTATCGATATTAAAGATGCAGAGGCTGAGGAAACAGGCAAACTGCTTAGTTGTATTTTAGGAGGCTGACCCGGGGAAGGTAGAGCCGCCTTCGCCATAGCTGCCTTCTGTCTCGCAGTCATTTTAAATCCCTTTGTAAAGAAATTGTATTGCCAAGTTTTCCTCTCTTCTTATCTTCTTTTAAATTCCACTTTAAGTTATAATTTATAAGGTAAAATTCAAGTCAGAATAGTCTCTCTAGCTTTACTTCCGAAAGAGAAAAGAAGAAAAAAAGTTCACTTTCACTTTAAAACACTTTCCCTTAGCAGTGAAAGCTATCGCCATCTTGGATGCATTATGTTGATTGTAAAAGTTATAAGTATGTGGTCAGAAATAAAATAAAAATACTTGCGATACAAAAAAGACTCCTGTATTCACTCCGTCTGCAAGCAGTCTCTCTTATATTCTTTTTAAAAGCAGAGGCGGTCGCGGCGTCTTTCTCTGTCAGCCGACAGAAGCGTCTCTGGGCAGGAGCGTCTTCAAGTGCCTGGGGAGCTCGCACTCTTTATCCCTGGAGGCTTTTTCCAGGGATTTTAGAGGAGCTCAACCCTGCTCTTGATGCTCTTCACCTCTTCTTTGCCCGAAGGGGGGATTTTCCACCGCAAAAAACAGCTGGTGTTCGCTGTTTTTTGCGGCTTAACAAACCCAGAGAGCGGAGCCTCACCAAGGAGACTCTAACGACGTCAGTGGAGCCACCGGAAGCCCCGGATTTCAGTCTTCAGAATGAGCAATGAAGGACTCCCAGGTCTGACCAGGCAATGGCAGCAAGAAGCTTAGAGCACGGTTTATCAACCTTGAAAACTTTAAATTGTGTGGAATTCTGGGAGTTGAAGTCCACAAAGCCTCAAGTCGCCATGATTGATTAAATTGAAACACTGGCTTAGTGGCTTCTGCTTCTCTTTGCTGCCATCTGCTGGTCTTTAGAATATCTGCAGTATAACATTTTCCCGTAAGAACGGGCAGCGTTTTACTGTAGCAATTCGCTAGCAGCTCCTGGTGGATACGGTTTAAATCGTCTGCGGAAATTCTCAGTGAAGGTGCTATGTTTTAAATGAGTAGCCTTGAGATTCCTCAACTTTCACGTGGGTATCCTGAGTTCCTCTCTCGCCTCATCTTTACAGAGGTTTGGCTGGTTTCCTACTAAGTTCACAGTCACATTCTCCCTCTCTTCTAATATGCCATATCTAGAATTATCAGTATCTCTTGGCCGCCATTTGGATTTTGATAACCCTCAAAATGTAAAAATAAATGAATGAATTAATTTAATATTTAAGGTGAACCCCCATGTTTGATAAACAATAACACACATGTGCACGAGGAAAAGCTCCCCCTTTCCGATGCCATCTTTGGGCCGGGCATAAGGAGGCCAATCGATGTTCTCAACTCCTCCCTCTCCCTGATGCCCTCCTTTGTTCCCGCCCTCCATCTTTGAAAAGGGCAATGTGTGGGCGCTGGTGTCATGTATTGTGAGAGCGGTCGGAGGAGGCGGAGGCGGGGAGGGGGAGGTTGTTGTTTAGAGGAGGAGGAGGGGGCAGCATAAGTGTCCTGGGAAGGGTTAAAGGTGAGAGGTCAGGATTCCGGCTGCTGACCCCCCAGGGGGCTGGGAGGGAACGGGTCTCCAGTGCTTAAGCAAGGGAGGAAAAAAAGAAATAAGAGACAGGAGAAGGTAATATGTGTCCCCCGCCGCCGCCGTCACTTCCTTTTGGAGCCCTGCTTGTGCGGGGGGAGGGCTGGGGAGAGAAAGCGAAGACTTGTGCCTGGGGTGTCCCTTCTTCCTCACAGTGCTGTCTGTCTATCTATCTGTCGGTATGTGTCCTCCCACCCACTCCTTGCTTCTATTCCAGGGCTGTATCATTTGCTTTGGTGCCCCTTTTTTGCCTCTTTCCCTCTGGAAAAGGGGGATTTCCTCCCTGCACAGCCTTCTTTGCACCCCACTCCCCCACATCTGGTGCATGCTCTTTCCAAAGCAATCTTGATCATCTGAACCCCACTTTCTGCCCTGCACACCACCGTTGGTTGCTTGCCTCTTGCAAGCTCCTGCTCTGGCTGCTTCTCTCCATGAAAGAACCCCAGAGGTGTCCAGCTTCTTTGGCTCTTCCAGAAAATGTGCTGTGGCCTCTTGGTTTTCATACAAGGCTGTTCATCGTGGCTTCTTAACTTTTTTTTTTAAACTCCTGGTCAATGCCAGGTGTTCTGAATTCAGGCCCTGGTTACTCTACTAAGCTGAATTCCCTCTGTCCGAGGCAGACCAGGTTTCTTCGCCTTCTGTTCATTCCTGTTCTCTCATAAAAGTGCCCCAGGGTGAACCAGGGCGGTGACATTCAGATGATTAATTGGCTAGGCAAATTGACTAAAAATATTTTACTGTTTGACTGGGCAAAAACAACCATAGGCAGCAGAAGTTGTCTTTTAAAAAGGCATCATGTGAATTTGAATGCCTGTTGCAGTGTGGTATTTGTGATGCTTAGAAATGGGTGCTTGTTTCCTTCCTGTGAATATTTAATATTTTCATCAGCTCAGCTTTTTAACTATGGATGAGTTCTCTTCCACTGTGCAATGGTTTAACCTCGGGGTCCTTTTCATTTTGTTTGCCTGTAGGTTGACAGATATGGCAGATAATCATAAGGAAAATTGAGTAGCCCTGGTGGCTGCAGCGGAACAGTACCAGCATCAAACGGGCAATGAAATTGTTTTGCTCACAGCCTTCCGGGCACCACCCCCTGGCAACTACAGCTATGCGCAGCATGGAAGTGGGGCTCTAGCAGATGCCGTTCAACGCTACCTCAAAGATATTGCAGTGGTTCACAAAACCACTGCTTTCACCTATGCTGCCCGCCCTCCCTCAATCCCTCGTCCACCCCCCCCCACAAGGATCCTACTCCCAAAGTTACCCTCCTACTTATGCTCCAGATGAACTTGCCCCACACAGGACGCCTACCTTCCAGGGGGACTTGCCTCAGGCTTCAGGAGGCCAAGAACCTGAAGATGAAGATGATGAAGGGGACAGAAATACATTGAGTGAACTGGAACAATCCAGTGGGAGAGACCCTCCTAGTGACACTACTGGTATGTATCTGTGCAACAAGTTTGCATTTATAGCTTGTTTTTCTATAAATCGTTCAAGCAGCCTGCAATAAGTATATAATTGTCAAATATCAACCCAGTAGACTGCTCACTCCAAAGTTTTGCTTGAAAAGCCAGGCTTGGACAGCACTCTGGAAATTACAGGATGGAGGTAGAGACCTATGGCTTTTTTTTTTATAAAGTTCTATAACAAAGGTCAACCTTCCCCAGTCAAGTGTTCTCCAGATGTGTCAGACTTTAACTTCCAATACCTGCCAGCCAGCATCTGGATAGAAGGCCCAGGGGAGTTAAAATCCAACCACCAGATGCCTGAATGTAGAAGTCCACAATAAGTAAAGTCAAGAGTGTAATGGACTATATTTTAACTGGATCCATTAAGAAAAGCAACCTGATTCACACATTGTGCCAAACCTTGACTTGCTTAAACATAGTTTTAGAATTGTAGACTTGTGTAATAAGAAAAGTCACACTGAGTTAAGGCTTGGTGAGCTGCCTGAAGGCACTAGCTTCGCATCACATTTTTTAGCAAGAATAAACACTATGTACTAGTAGCACTTTTCCTTTCCTATTGTTACAGTTGTGACAAAATGCTCTGCTGAAGTGAGAAGGCACACTCCAAGGTATTAGGTTCAACAGAAGAGTGGGTAGCAGTTTGAGAATGAAGTGAACACACGATTATGCACAGTCCCTTGCATTCCTCTCTATCTCCCTTTTGGCCTTTATACTTTATTTTTCTGCCAAAAAGGACTTGCAAATCAGTAAGCAAAAAGAATTTAACAGGGTAACTTTATTATAGCTTAAAAGGCCAATGAAAAAGAAGCAGAATAACAAATCATTGGTGTGCCGGAGCCTGAAAGGAAAAAAAATGAATTCATATAATTTAAAGGTCCCCTTAAAAAGCAATAAAATAATTAATAAAAACAAAGAGCAATTTCATTTTGGGAACAAAATGGAACCCTGAGTGAATGAGTGTTTCAGAATTGGGATCCTTTGCCAAAAAGATCCCACGTATTTATCTGCTGCAGCTCAGAGCCAAATCTCAGCTGAAGATATTGTTCATAGGTTGATATATAGGAGTATAACATTTCAAATTGCTTTTGTTTTTTGAAAGATACAGAACAGCTATATTAAGGATGTGAATTTATCTAGTCACAATAATTCATATCAGATGTAGATGTAATAAGTTATCTTTAGATAACAATTTTTCAGGTGCTGAGAAGCATTTCATATAGCTTAATTTGAGAATCCTCAGAATTCTTAAAGGTACTTTGTTCATATTGTAGAAAGAGAAAGAAGTCACTTGTGAGCACATGCCTGAAAAAGGAGATTGGATACTTTCATGGCTTCTAGTCTTAGCTTCTGCATCTAGTGCAGCGGTTCTCAACCTGTGGGTCGCGACCCCTTTGGGGGTCGAACGACTGTTTCACAGGGGTCGCCTAACACCAGGGCTTTTTTTTCTCATAGAACACTCAAAACTGTGTTCCGGCACCTTTTTTTGATGGATTTTTTTCAACTTTTCCATGAGCTGTGCTACACCCTCTATTCTATTGGCTTTCGAAAGCCAATAGATTTTATTGAATAGACTCTTAATCTATTGAATAGATTAAGAGTCTATTCGATAGACTCTATTCTATTGGCTTTCGAAAGCCAATAGGAATTGTCCAGACCTGGTCGTTAACGGCTGTCTCTGCACTGCTGAGCGCGCCAAAAGACCCAGCCCGCAAACGTTGCACATGCAAGTTGTCTGCAGCAAAGGCAAGTTTGCAGGAACTTTTCACCTCTCCCTGCTGAGCAACTACGCCATCTCCTACTTGTAAGTAAAAGAGGACCAGGGGTGGGAGGTGGGGAGCAGCACTTAATTCTGCCCTGCCAAAAAAGCGGAGCCCATGTTCACTCCTGCCTCGTGCTCACCCGTGTCAGCCAGGCTGTCCAGGGTCGCGCTGCAGCATGGAGAGCCTGGCACTGAAGCACGGAAAACATGTGCTCGCCTGCCTCGTGCTCACCTCGTGCGCCATCGGTGTGCATTGCGGCAGCTGCTATGGGAGCTGTGGGGCCCGCTTGACAAGCGGGGCTGCACGGGAAAGGTGGTGGCGGAGGTGGTGCTGATGGGGCAGAGGCGGGCGCTGGGTGCGAAGGTGGCGCACGTGGCACGCGGCGGGTGGCTGATCTTCCTTGGGCAGGTCCAGCTGGTGGCTTAGCCGGTGCTGGACCTACGCCGCTGCTGCCTCACCCTGTGTGCCTAAATGGCCACCCTGGAGCGCCTGGCCCACGACGCTTGCCGCCACCTCGGCCTGCTCGCAGACCGCTCCCTCCCGCTGCCCTGCCCTGGCATCTGGCTCGGCAACCACAAGCTCTGCGCCCTCAGTGTGGTGTACAGCTGGTGCTGTGGGAGCTGCAGGGCCCACTCTACACGGAGGGGCTGCGCAATGTGAGCAGTGGGGCAGGCGAGGCACCTGCAGGCAGGGGCATGGGGGCGGGGGCGGCCAGTCCGAGCCAAGCCAGGTCTGGGCCACTGCTGGCACTGCCGCTGGGCTGCTCCGCCGCTGCCGCCGCTGCTGGCTAACCTGAGCTGTGGCGCCGAGCCGGTCCCCACGCCTCCTGGTTGCCCAGCTGTGCTCCTTCCCTGGCCGCCCTCCGCACCGGAGCTTCCCCCCGCGCCACCCGGCCCACCTCCCTCACCGTCGGAGGCCGTGTCGACTTTCTGGCAACCGGCGTGGAGCAGCTCCTTCCCGGCTTGCCGGGCTCCGGGCCTAAGAAGCAGCCAGGCGGCGGGTAGAGACCAATGCCCGCATGTGCGTCGGAGGCCAGCCAGACAGGCCGGGAGGGGGCAAGCGGCACCTTCTGAGTGGGAGCTGGCACTCCAGCTGCGCCCCTCTCGCGTGTGACGAGTCGGGGAAGGGTTTGGCTGTGAAGGGCTGCGCAGCATGGAAAAAGGCTCCAATGATCCCGCCGCTGCGGTGGCACTCAGGAGGCTGGAGGGGCGGGCAGGTCCCGGGGAGGTGGCCGGGAGAAGGCAAGAGGTGCCAGGATGAGGATGGGGGGTTCCAGACTACCATCCCCAGCAGCCCTAAAAAGCCCTGTGGAAGACTGGGGAATGCTGGGAGTTCCAGTTCATCACCATTTGGGAAAACATGACTCTCCAAAGATTTTTCCTTCCTTCCTTCCTTCCTTCCTTCCATCTCCTTCCATTCCCCTTCAATCGCTCCTTCCTTCCTTCCTTCCTTCTTTTCTTCCCCCTTCATTCTCCTTCCTTCTCCATCTTCTTCCTTTCCCCTTCAATCTTTCTTCCTTCCATCCATCTCCAACTCCATCCCTTCCCCTTCAATGTCCTCCTTCCTTCCTTCCTTCCTCCTTTCCTTCCCCCTTCAAACTCCTTCCTTCTCCATATCCTTCCTTTCCCCTTCAATCTTCCTTCCTTCCTTGCTTCCCCCTTCAATCTCCTTCCTTCTCCATATTCTTCCTTTCCCCTTCAATCTTCCTTCCTTCCATCCATCTCCATCTCCAACTCCATCACTTCCCCTTCAATCTCCCTCTCCTTCCTTCCTTCCTTCCTTCCTTCCTTCCCCCTTCAATCTCCTTCCTTCTCCATCTTCTTCCTTTCCCCTTCAATCTTTCTTCCTTCCATCCATCTCCAACTCCATCCCTTCCCCTTCAATGTCCTCCTTCCTTCCTTCCTTCCTCCTTTCCTTCCCCCTTCAAACTCCTTCCTTCTCCATATCCTTCCTTTCCCCTTCAATCTTCCTTCCTTGCTTGCTTCCCCCTTCAATCTCCTTCCTTCTCCATATTCTTCCTTTCCCCTTCAATCTTCCTTCCTTCCATCCATCTCCAACTCCATCCCTTCCCCTTCAATGTCCTCCTTCCTTCCTTCCTTCCTCCTTTCCTTCCCCCTTCAATCTCCTTCCTTCTCCATCTTCTTCCTTTCCCCTTCAATCTTTCTTCCTTCCATCTCCATCTCCATCCCTTCCCCTTCAATCTCTATCCTTACTTCCTTTCTTCCTTCCTTTCCACTTCAATCTCCCTCTCCTTCCTTCCTTCTATCTTCATCTCCATTCCTTCCCCTTCAATCTCTCTCCTTCCTTCCCCCTTCAATCTCCTTCCATCTCCATCTTCTTCCTTTCCCCTTCAATCTACCTTCCTTCCATCCATCTCCGACTCCATCACTTCCCCTTCAATCTCCTTCCTTCCTTCCTTCTTTCCTTCCCCCTTCAATTTCCTTCCTTCTCCATCTTCTTCCTTTCCCCTTCAATCTCCCTCTCCTTCCTTCCGCCCTTCCTTCCTTCTTTCCTTCCCCTCCAATCTCCTTCCTTCTCCGTCTCCTTCCTTTCCCCTTCAATCTTCCTTCCTTCCTTCCATCTCCAACTCCATCGCTTCCCCTTCAATGTCTCTCTCCTTCCTTCCTTCCTTCCATCTCCATCCCCATCTCCATCTCTTCCCCTCCAATCTCTCTCCTTTCTTCCTTCCTTCTTTCCTTCCCCCTTCAATCTCCTTCCTTTCCCCTTCAATCATCCTTCCTACCATCTCCAATTCCCTACCTTCCCCTTCAATCTCCCTCTCCTTCCTTCCTTCCCGCTTCAATCTCCTTCCTTCTCCATCTCTTTCCTTTCCCCTTCAATCTTCCTTCCTTCCTTCCTTCCTCCTTCAATCTCCTTCCTTCTCCTTCTCCATCTCCTTCCTTTCCCCTTCAATCTCCCTCTCCTTCCTTCCTTCCTTCCATCTCCATCTCCTTCCTTTCCCCTTCAATTTCCCCTTCCTTCCTTCCTTACATCTCCATCCCTTCCCCTTCAATCTCTCTCCTTCCTCTCCTTTCTTCCTTCCTTCTTTCCTTCCCCCTTCAATCTCCTTCCTTCTCCATCTTCTTCCTTTCCCCTTCAATCTTCCTTCCTTCCATCTTCATCTCCATCCCTTCCCCTTCAATCTCTCTCTCTCTTTCCTTCCTTCCTTCCTTCCTCCTTCAATCTCCTTCCTTCTCCATCTTCTTCCTTTCCCCTTCAATCTTCCTTCCTTCTTTCCTTACCCCTTCAATCTCCTTCCTTCCTTCCTTCCTTTCCCCTTCAATCTTCCTTCCTTCCTTCCTTTCCCCTTCAATCTCCTTCCTTCTCCATCTCCTTCCTTTCCCCTTCAATCTCCCTCTCCTTCCTTCCTTCCATCTCCATCTCCTTCCTTTCCCCTTCAATTTCCCCTTCCTTCCTTCCTTCCATCTCCATCCCTTCCCCTTCAATCTCTCTCCTTCCTTCCTTCCTTCCTTCCTTCCTTCCTTCTTTCCTTCCCCTTCAATCTCCTTCCTTCTCCATCTCCTTCCTTTCCCCTTCAATATTCCTTCCTTCCTTCCATCTCCGTCTCCATCCCTTCCCCTTCAATCTCTCTCCTTCCTTCATTCCTTCTTTCCTTCCCCATTCAATCTCCTTCCTTCTCCATCTCCTTCCTTTCCCCTTCAATCTTTCTTCCTTCCTCCTTTCCTTCCTTCCTTCCTTCCATCTCCATCCCTTCCCCTTCAATCTCTCTCCTTCCTTCCTTCCTTCCTTCCCTTCCTTTTCAATCTCCTTCCTTCTCCATCTCCTTCCTTTCCCCTTCCCCTTCAATCTCCCTCTCCTTCCTTACTTCCTTCCTTCTCCTTCAATCTCCTTCCTTCTCCATCTCCATCCCTTCCCCTTCAATCTCTCTCTCTCCTTCCTTCCTTCCTTCCTTCCTTCCTTCCTTCCCCCTTCAATCTCCTTCCTTCTCCATCTCTTTCCTTTCCCCTTCAATCTTCCTTCCTTCCTTCCTTCTCCATCTCCAACGCTTCCCCTTCCATCTCCCTCTCCTTCCTTCCTTCCTTCCTTCCTTCCTTCCATATCCATCTCCATCCCTTGCCCTTCAATCTCTCTCCTTCCTTCCTTCCTTCCTTCCCCCTTCAGTCTCCTTCCTTCTCCATCTTCTTCCTTTCCCCTTCAATCTTCTTTCCTTCATTCCATCTCCAACTCCATCCCTTCCCCTTCAATCTCCCTTTCCTTCCGTCCTTCCATCTTTCCGTCTTTCCTTCCCCCTTCAATCTCCTTCCTTCTCCATCTCCTTCCTTTCCCCTTCAATCTCCCTTTCCTTCCTTCCTTCCTTCTTTCCTTCCACTTCAATCTCCTTCCTTTTCCATCTCCTTCCTTTCCCCTTCAATCTTCCTTCCTTCCATCTCCATCTCCAACTCCATCGCTTCCCCTTCAATCTCTGTCTCCTTCCTTCCTTCCATCTCCATCTCCATACCTTCCCCTTCAATCTCCCTCTCCTTCCTTCCTTCCTTCCTGCCTTCCTTCCTTCCCACTTCAATCTCCTTCCTTCTCCATCTCTTTCCTTTCCCCTTCAATCTTCCTTCCTTCCTTCCTTCCTCCTTCAATCTCCTTCGTTCTCCTTCTTTTTCCTTTCCCCTTCAATCTCCCTCTCCTTCCTTCCTTCCATCCATCTCCATCTCCTACCTTTCCCCTTCAATCTCCCCTTCCTTCCTTCCTTCCATCTCCATCTCTTCCCCTTCAATCTCTCTCCTTCCTCTCCTTCCTTACTTCCTTTTTTCCTTCCTTCTTTCCTTCCCCCTTCAATCTCCTTCCTTCTCCATCTTCTTCCTTTCCCCTTCAATCTTCCTTCCTTCCTTCCATCTCCATCCCTTCCCCTTCAATCTCTCTCCTTACTTCCTTCCTTCCTTCCTTCCTTCCTTCCATCTCCATCTCCATCCCTTCCCCTTCAATCTCTCTCCTTCCTTCCTTCCTTCCTTCCTTCCCCCTTCAATCTTTGGCATTCCCACTTGTTCATTGGACCCGTGCCCCTCCTGGCTGGTGCTGGCATCCAGGGAGGTGATACGAGGCTGGTTCCAGGTAATTATTAATGCTTCTTTAAGTGAGGGTGTCTTCCCTGCCGCCTTGAAAGAGGCGGTAGTGAGGCCCCTCCTTAAGAAGCCTACCCTGGATCCAGCTGTTTTATCAAATTATCGTCCTGTCTCCAACCTTCGCTTTCTTGCGAAGGTTGTCGAGAGCGTGGTTGCCAGACAGTTCCCACGACACCTGGAGGAATCGTTATACTTGGATCCACACCAGTCGGGCTTCAGGCCTGGCTACAGCACGGAAACAGCATTGGTCGCGTTGGTGGATGACCTCTGGCGGGCCCGGGACAGAGGTTGTTCCTCTGCTCTGGTGCTATTGGACCTCTCGGCGGCTTTTGATACCATCGATCATGGTATCATGCTGCAACGGTTGGAGGGGTTAGGTATAGGGGGCACTGTTTTGCGGTGGTTCGCCTCCTTCCTCTCCGGCCGGATGCAGTCTGTGTTGACAGGGGGTCAGAGGTCGACCCCGAGACCCCTTGTATGTGGGGTACCTCAGGGGTCGGTCCTCTCGCCCCTACTGTTCAACATTTATGTAAAACCGCTGGGTGAGATCATCCGTGGTTTTGGTGTGGAGTACCATCTGTACGCTGATGATACTCAGCTGTACATTTCCACGCCGAACCACCCCAACGATGCTCTTGCCGTGCTGACCCAATGCCTGGAGGCCGTGCGGGTCTGGATGGGGAAGAACGGGCTCAAGCTCAACCCTTCCAAGACCGAGTGGCTGTGGCTACCGTCGTCCCGGTTTAGTCAATTGACTCCTTTGTTGTCTGTTGGGGGCGAAACAGTGGCCCCCGCGGAAAGGGTTCGCAATTTGGGAGTCCTCCTGGATTCACGGCTATCTTTAGAGGACCATCTGGCGGCCGTGGCCGGGAGGATGTTCTATCAGGTTCGCCTGGTACGCCAGTTGCGTCCCTTCCTAGACCGGGACTCGCTATGCACAGTTACTCATGCCTTCGTCACTTCCAGGCTGGACTATTGTAATGCTCTCTACATGGGGCTCCCCTTGAGGTGCACCCGGAGGCTTCAGCTGGCCCAGAATGCGGCTGCGCGGGTAGTGACAGGAGCGTCGTGGCGCTCCCATGTAACACCGCTCCTGCGCGAGCTGCACTGGTTGCCGGTGGTCTTCCGGGTGCGGTTCAAGGTGTTAGTGACCACCTTTAAAGCGCTCCATGGCATCGGACCCGGATACTTACAGGACCGCTTACTGCTAGCAAATACCTCCCGCCGTCCGGTACGCTCCCACAGAGAGGGCCTCCTCAGGGTGCCGTCGGCCAGACAATGTCGACTGGCGACCCCCAGGGGGAGAGCCTTCTCTGTGGGAGCTCCAACGTTTTGGAACGAGCTCCCCCCCGAACTCCGTACGATGACGGACTTACGCACCTTCCGTCGGGAACTGAAAACTTTCCTTTTTCAACAGGCCGGCCTGGCATAGAAGCTCCGGCTCCAACCGGGTGAAAATGTTTTAGGGGGATTGTGCAATTTTTAGGATTTTTGTAATTTTTATGATTTTAGGATTTGTATATATTGGGTTTTATAGATTTTATGGCCTAATTTGTTTAATTTATTTTTAAATATTTTAATTTTGTACATTTATATGTTTTTTAAATTTTAAGGCTGTAAACCGCCCCGAGTCCTTCGGGAGAGGGGCGGTATAGAAATTTAATAAATAATAATAATAATAATAATAATGCTTTGCATACTGCACAGTCCAAATATGTTTTGCATCCCTTCAAATTTAGCCCTTCTGCAAACTCTTGCATTTGCTGCAAAACTTTAAAGCTTGCATGGCCAAGTCTTCTATGTAGAAGATGAACACATGAATCGTGCTCTGCAACATTCTTAAATATATGGGAACATTGAACCTTTTGTCCCTGCAATACATATAGATTATCTTCCTTTATGCCTTCTGCACAAATATTCCCATTCCTTTTGATGAGACACTTCCCATTTAAAAAATGATCTCAAAACCTTGTTTGTCTAAATTAGACACACTTGACAAATTATGTTCCATCTCAGGTACACAAAGCACATTGGTAAACTTTGATTCCAAATATGAAATTTTTACATTGCCTCTTCCGATGACTTTTGCTTTCTGGCCATTTGCCAAAGCCACAGCTTCTTGTGCTACTGGAACAAAGCTGCAAAATAATTCAGAGTCATTAACAATTGTTTGACTTGCCCCACTATCTATTAGACACTTGTCTCTGTTGTTGCTGTAGCAACAAAATCTACACCAAAATCTTCCTTTTGCAAATAAGTCTTTTTTGCTTGCACAAATGTCCTTTGCTGCAAATTGTTCCTCTGCAAACAGTTCCTTTTCAGATGTGTCTTTGCTCCACAAATGTAGCAATTCTTTTCTTGCTTGTAAAATCTCTCTTTTGATGCAACTTGGTCCCATCTGCTTGTTTCTTCTCCGAAGACTTGCAGTCTGGACCCTCTCCTCAGGAATTTCACCTCCTCGTGGCTGTTCCTAAAATGTTGCTTTTCTTCTTCATTAAGCAAACATGCCTTTAAAGCTTCAAAATTTAAGTCTTGCTCTCCTTTACACTCAAATATCGCAGACACTGTGTCCCAGGTTTTATCCAAACTGTTCAACACCAATAAAACCTTCTGGGACTCAGGGAATTTAATCCCACGTTGTTCTAAGTCCAAAAATAAACTTTGCATTTTATTTAAATGCTGTTCTACAGATTCACCTGGTTGCAAATAGGCCCTGTAAAGTTTTCTTGACAATTGCACTATATTGCATGCAGAAATATTCACGTGCACAGCTCTCAATTTCAACCGAATCTCCTTTGCAGTCTTTAAATTTACAACATTTAGAAATTGTTCATCATCTAAATTCAAGATGAGATAAGCCATTGCTCGATCATGACTTTTCTGATCAGCAGCTGCAAACACTTGTGGTGGATTTTCTACAATATACCACAGCTCTTTTGCTTTGAGCAAACGTTCCATTTTTGCAGCCCACACAATGTAATTCTTCTGGCTTAAACGAGGCAAAGAGTTTTCCTTAAATTCCATTGCAGCCATTCTGTTAATTCTGCCTTGTTCTTATACTTTCTAAACACAGGTAATGTCTTCCAGCTTTAAATTACAATGCAGTCCTTAGTAAGCTCTGGGCCCATAACCTGTTAGAGAATTTTAATTTCTCTGTTGGTGAAAAAATAAATCAGAAGCTCTCACAGTTGACTGCATTTAGCTGATTCAAAATAAATTTCTTTATATTCATATCAAAATATTTAAAATACCATACATTCTTCTTTACAGCAAACATAGCTCAATGAAGACTTCTTACAGAGAGATACAGAGACAAACCTGAGACTGAAAATTCAGCTCCTAACTCAATACCTTTTGCACAGACTCAGTAGCACTTTCTTCACATTGGCTGACTGAGTTACCACATGACTCTTCCTGCTCATGAGTATTCCAACAAAACACAACTCCCATTTATTCCTTAAAGTATTGGGCCTATGGTCCTTCCTTCTACCAAAGAAGGTACAAGGGAAATAACAGTAGCAGAAGAAAAATATTGCAAGACATAGTCCAGGTTCTAGGAACACGATTTCCAGGGTAGTCCAATTCATTGAGGTTCTTCTCCTACTTAGATGGAAACAGTTCAACAGGTGAGGCAGGTTGAAATTTCATTTTCAGGCCATCCAGCTGCAGAGCTTGTCACTGGAGAGGATATGATGGGACTTTCCATGGACTCACGCCTTGATTCCTTAAATCAGGAGGACCTGGCATGGTTGAGACCACTGAGGACTGGTATTTCTAGGTGACAGTTCTTTTCACCTGAACCCATTCTCCAGGAACAACAATGGCCAGAGACAGGTGGTATGGCAGCCTGGGCCTGTACTGAGATAGAAGACAAAACCCGCGCCAGATTATGTAAATACTGAGTAACTTTCTTCTCTTCTTCATTGACATTCTTGAACCTTCATGTAACAAAAGCCTCCCATACATCATTTCAAAGGGACAAAGATAGCTTTCCAATTGAGGCCTATATTGAAATGGCCTCACCGGTAAATGTTGTAAAGCATTTTATTTACTTGTATTTATCACATATTTGTTTAGCTAAAGTATAAATACAACCATCCTCTTTTTTTAAAAAAAGTATCTATCATCCCTTGTGAACCCCCTTCAGTGGCTGCTTCTGTGTCCTAGCTATTGCTTTCTTTCTCTTCTTTCTTCTTTCTTTCTTTCTTTCTTTCTTTTCAACATCCTCCAATTTTGGAACATCCACCTCCCACTTTCTTCTGTTTCTTCATTGTTCTCTCTTTTCATATTTCTATAGTACATTCTTGTTCCTTCAACATTCTAAAGCAGCAGTTCTCAACCTGTGGATCGTGACCCCATTTGGGGTCGAACGACCATTTCACGGGGGTCGCCAAACACCGCAGTCCGCCATTTTTTTTGGGTTGGCCATTTTTTTTGGTCAGCCATTTTTTTTGTCAGCCATTTTTTCCCCTTTGCGATGCGGGCTGTCGCCCCGCGCATGCGCGCCGCGGGCCTGCCATTTTTTTTGGGTCGGCCATTTTTTTTTGGTCCACCATTTTTTCCCCTTTGCAATGCGGGCCGTCGCGCCGCACATGCGCGACGCGGGCCCGCCATTTTTTTGGGGTCGGCCATTTATTTTGGGTCTGCCATTTTTTTCCCCTTTGCGATGCGGGCCGTCGCGCCGTGCATGCGCGATGCGGGCCGGGGTCGAGCCCCGGAAAAGGTTGAGAACCGCTGTTCTAAAGCTTGTGTTAAGGCATACAATTCACATGTTTGGGCTGACCACATTAATGGCAGTCTCCCTGCTTAATGCATTCAATTCACAAATCTGTGCACACCCACTTAAAAACAACTTTCCTGCTTCTTCCTTCTATTATCCATTCCTTCACTTCCCTTCCACCACTTTGGTCTAACTTCTACTTTTTTGTTGTTGTTTTTTGCTTCCACAATTACATCTGCTACCTACAAGTGTATACCTCCTTTTGGCTTTCTGATTTAAAATTGCCCACACTTGATAAGAAATGCTAACCACCAAGACGTCCCCAAATGTCAATTTTAGGCAAAAATGCCACTGGCTGCCTCTTTGCCCCCAGTTCTGAGTCGAAACCTCCCCCAAGCCATTACTTTGCCCATATTTACAAAAAAATTACCTAGTGAAGAGCCAACAAAAGAACAGTCACCAAACTCTGTTTGTATTTGTTAACATAAACTCTTTTTCTAACAGTTTTGCATACAAATCTTTAGTCAAAACAACATAGCTATTGATAATTCCAAAATGTTCTCAACTTCTTTATTTTAACTTCACAAAAAAATAAACAAACTTAATAAGATATTCTGAGTTACTGAAATAGATTTATATCAAACTCTAGTATTGGTTTTAATATAAAGTTAGTCAAATTCCAATTTAATCAAATTCCATTCAGATGGAAACAAATTTCCATTAAGTAGGTTAAACATTTACAAATCTAATCAAAACAATTCAAAGTCATTTCTTTTGGTTGATGGATATATAGGTCTAATTAAACAATTTAAACTCAACAATTGTCCCCCCCAAAAAAAATTGTCCAACAATTACTGTCTCCTCTTTCGAGTAAAAAAATTGCAAGCTGAAACTGCAAGAGTGGGCATTAAATTTCACATCCACCCCACCACTCCCAAAGCAGAATTCCAAGCAGAGGAAAAAAAAGTTAAAACGAGCAGCCCCCCCCTCTTTCTTCTGTCTCTCTCGTTCTTAAAGCAACACAGCCAGTGGAAAAATGAAAGAGACGGTGGGGGGTGGGGGAAGAAATTTTACAAAAATCTCACCACTAAAAAAATAGTTTTCTCTCCTTCACATGCATTTGCCATAAATTCTCTCACACATCCTCCATGGAACTCTTCTCATGCAAACACTTGCTATTGCTTTTCAATTTACTTTTACAACAATAAAATGTGCAGTTTACCATTTCTTTCACAGCCTGGGAGGGAGTGGGTGGGGGTGGGGTTTGAGGGCTAACACACACTCAGGTATCAACAAATTAACTCATTCACTTCCATGCTAACTGCTGGTATAAACAATTCCACATACAAATATTTCATTTCATACTTTCTCCAGGCAAACTATTTATTTTTAAATAAGGCCTTTTTGTGTTTTGTTATCAGAGAGGGTTTTGACCCTCTTCCAAGTCTTGGAAATAACACAGAGCAACACAGACAAATATATTATTATTATTTTTATTTATTATTATTTTAAACTTTTATACCGCCCCTCTCCCGTAGGACTCGGGGCGGTTTACAGCCCAATTTAAAACAGATAATAATAATAAATATTTAAAAATTAATTAAATTAATACATGGCTGTTACTAAAATCTGTTGAAATCCTAATTCTAAAACCCAAACAACCTTGTTTAAAAATTTTACATAAAAATTTACATAAAACCTGAGGAGGTCTAGGCCAGGCCGGCTTGATTGAAGAGATGAGTCTTCAATTCTCTTCTGAAGGTGCGGAGATCATGACACGTCCGGAGTTCCGGGGGGAGCTCGTTCCACATCGTCGTTGCCCCCACAGAAAAGGCTCTCCCCCTGGGCGCCACCAGCCAACACTGCTTAGCCGATGACACCCTGAGGAGGCCCTCTCTGTGGGAGCAAACTGGTCGATGGGAGGTATTTACTGGCAGAAGGCGGTCTTGTAAATAACTGGGTCCTATGCCATGGAGCGCTTTAAAGGTGGTAACCAACACCTTGAAGCGCACCCGGAAAACCACCGGCAACCAGTGCAGCTCGTGCAGGATGGGGGCCATTTGTACCCGCCAGGGTGCCCCCACTACCACCCACGCGGCCGCATTCTGCGCCAGTTGGAGCCTCCGCGTGCACCTCAAGGGGAGCCCCATGTAGAGAGCATTACAATAGTCCAGTCTGGAAGTGGCGAAGGCATGAGTGACCGTGCATAGCGCGTCCTGATCTAGGAAGGGGCACAACTGGCGTACCAGACGAATCTGGTAAAACATCCTCCCGGCCACGGCCGTTAGATGGTCCTCAAGGGACATCCGTAATCTAGGAGGACTCCCAAGTTGTGAGCCCTTCCCGTGGGGGCCACTGACTCGCCCCCAATAGACAGCGATGGAATCAGCTGACTATACCGGGACGACGGTAACCACAGCCACTCGGTCTTGGAGGGGCTGAGCTTGAGACCATTCTTCCCCATCCAGATCCGCACGGCCTCCAGGCACTGGGTCAGCACGTCAAGGGCTTCATTTGGGTGGTTTGGGGTGGAAATGTACAGCTGAGTATCATCAGCGTACTGATGGAATTCCACCCCAAAACCTCGGATGATCTCACCCAGCGGCTTCACATAAATGTTGAACAACAAGGGCGAGAAGACCAACCCCTGAGGTACCCCACAGTCAAGGGGCCTCGGGGTTGACCTCTGACCTCCTGTCAACACAAACTGCGTCCGGCCAGAGAGGAAGGAGGAGAACCACCGAAGCACGGTGCCCCCTATACCCAACCCCTCCAACCGACGCAGTATGATACCATGGTCGATGGTATCAAAAGCCGCTGAGAGGTCCAATAGCACCAGGACTGAGGAACAACCCCTGTCCCGGGCCCGCCAGAGATCATCCACCAATGCGACCAAAGCTGTTTCCGTGCTGTAACCCGGCCTGAAGCCCGACTGGAGCGGGTCCAGATACGACGATTCCTCCAGGTGCTGAGGGAACTGTCGAGCAACCACACTCTCAACAGCCTTCGCAACAAAGCGAAGGTTGGAGACAGGACGGTAGTTAGATAAAACAGCCGGGTCTAGGGCGGGCTTCTTGAGGAGGGGTCGCACCACCGCCTCTTTCAGGGCAGCGGGGAAGACACCCTCACTCAGTGAAGCGTTGATAATCACCTGGAGCCAGCCTCGCGTCACCTCACTGGAGGCCAGTACCAACCAGGAGGGACATGGGTCCAGTAAACATGTGGTTGCTCTAAGACCTCCCAGCAACCTGTCCACATCATCAGGTGTCACGGAGTCAAACTCAGCCCAGATAACAGTCTCAAGACCGGCCTCAGCCACTCCTGCTGGACCTCTTTCGTCGAAGTTAAAGCCTTCCCGAATCTGAGCGATTTTGTCATGCAGGTATTGCACAAAATCCTCAGCTCTTCCCTCCAAGGGATCCCCCCTCGCCTCCTGATGAAGGAGGGAGCGGGTTACCCTAAACAGGGAGGCTGGGAGGTTATCTAATGACGCAATAAGGGCAGTGACGTAAGAACACTTTTCTGCCCTTATTGCCACTAAGTAAGTCCTAATATGGTCTCTTACTCGTGTTTGGTCAGACTCAGAGCGACTCGCCCTCCAACTGCTCTCTAGGCGTCTTTTCCGGCGCTTCATCTCCCTCAGCTCCCCGTTAAACCAGGGAGCCGATCGAGAACCATGCCGGTTCAGAGGCCGCAGAGGCACAACCCTATCCAAGGCATCAGCAGCTGCCCTATCCCAGGCAGCCACCAGCGCCCCGACCGAGTTGTGTGTTAGAGCCTCCGGTATTGGCCCAAGCTCCGTCTGGAACCTCTCGGGTTTCATCAGTCGCCTGGGGCGGTACCAAACAATTGGTTCCGCCTCCCTGCAGTGGGGTGTAGCGGTCTGAAAGTCCAAGCATAGGAGAGAGTGATCGGACCATGACAGAGGTGTAATAACTATATTTCTCGTATCCAGATCACTCAGACACTGACCAGAGACAAAAACCAGGTCAAGCGTGTTTCCCCCCGTGTGTGTGGGACCTTGAATTACCTGGGTCAGGTCCATGGCCATCATGGAAGCCATGAACTCCCGAACCTCCCCAGACGCCTCGCCCGCAGACGGCAGATTGAAGTCGCCCATGACTACCAGCCTGGGGACCTCAACCGCCACCGCCGCGATGACGCCCAAGAGCTCGGGCAGGGCGGTTGACACGTGGCAGGGAGCCAGGTACGTGAGCAACACAGCCCTCGGACCCCCAAGGTCCCACCTCACAAGGAGGGATTCACAGCCTGCCATCTGAGGAACAGTGACCTCCCTTGGCCTGAGACCTTCCCTAATCACAACCGCCACTCCCCTACCCCTGCCCTGAGTTCTCGGCTGGTGAAATGCAAGGAAGCCTGGAGGGCACATTTCCACCAGAGGGACACCTCCCTCTGGTCCCAACCAGGTCTCCGTACTACCCGCCAGGTCTGCGGCCCCCTCCGTAATTAAGTCTTGTATCAGGGGGGCCTTATTAACCACAGACCTGGCGTTGCACAGCATCAGCCTACAACCCGGGCCCTTTGGCTCTAAACAACCCAGATCACAAGTAGAGCCGCGGGGGTCGGAGCGCGGCACCGCTCGAAGATAGCGGGGGCGCGCTCCCGTAAATTGATATGGCCCCCTACTCCCGCCATATCTGCCCCTCCCACTTAC
Organism: Bothrops alternatus; assembly: GCA_034064705.1. Taxonomy (NCBI): domain Eukaryota; kingdom Metazoa; phylum Chordata; class Lepidosauria; order Squamata; family Viperidae; genus Bothrops; species Bothrops alternatus. Next base: position 444,703 of record JARGCV010000148.1, on the reverse strand, counting down.
AAAACCGATGGGAACTGAATCACCTCTGCCCCCTCCCTGGTCCGTACCCTCGTGGTTCCGGTCCCACCCGTTGCCTGGCCCATGTTTCTCCTCCTCCTTATTCCCACCCCCTAACCCTCCCCTATCCCGTAGACCTCCCCCCAGGCCTACACCATTACTATCATTAATCTTCCCACCCCCCACCCCGGAACCCCTTAAAAACATTTAAAACCCCTACTTAAAAACCTCCATAACCCCTTTTTTTGAGCATGCCACCTCTCGGGATTCCAAAATCCGTCATCAAGGTAGGCCTTCGAAAGACATACAGGCCATTTCCGCGAGAGGGAGGCATCTCGCAGTGAAAGAAGGCTCGCCTTATCCTGCATCCAATAATCATAGCTTGGGTAAAAACACAGAGATGAGGGTTTGTCCATAAATTCCATATGGTCTTGGGGTGGAGTGGAGCCGCGAGGCACCAGCATGTCCTCACCTCACCGCGTCCTCAGCTGTCATTGAGGCGGGGGGAGGAAGCTCATCATAGGAGGCTCCCCTCATCTCTCAGGATCCTGGGGTATCTATATTAATTTCCATGTGTGATGCCTCTTCTGCTGGCCTGGCAGGCTGGGAACATGATAGTTCTTGCTGGATTCTTGCTGGATTCCTCACAACTAGCAACACTGTCATTGAGCAACACGGGGGGAGGCTCCTCAGCTGTCATTGAGGGAAGGGGGAGGCCAGCCGGCTCTCCCCACGAGGCTCTCACCCTCCTCACCCTGTCGCTCCACTACTCCAAACTCTTCTCCTCTCAAGAGGGGGGAGGAAAGGGGCCAGCCGCGAGGCTCCAGCATGTCCTCACCTCGCCGCATCCTCAGCTGTCATTGAGGGGGGGAGGGGCCGGCTCTATCCCTGCGGGGCTCCTCAGCTATCATTAAAAAAGGGGGTGGGGGGTGCCAACGAGCAATACCCATAATTATTTCAACTATTTTAGCTAAGTTTTTATGTTTTGTTTTTGTGATGGAAAAAGTTGTAAATGATTGTACTCAGTTGAGTTGTTTTAATTTGATTTTTTTGTTATATTTATAATTATAAAAATTAATAAAAAAGATATTGAAAAAAAAGTGTAAAAAGGGGGGGAGGCCAGCCGGCTCTCCCCCCGGGGAGCTCTTAACCCACCGCAGGTCCGCTACTCCAGATCTTTACAGCTACGCCAACTCCCGGCTTCAATCCACATAATCCTCCGAGGCCTCAGCGTTTCCAGAGACGCCGCGCGTAGCTGCTGACGCCTTTGCTCGCCCCAGCTCAGTCCGGACTCCTGAAGCCCCATTACACCGCCTGGTGGTCGGCAGAATTTTCCGGTAACCACCCAGGGGTGTTTGATGGAAATCTACCCCCTGGGTGGGCACCCCAAACCTCATCTCCTGGACCCAAGCATCGGACGCTCAGGCATAAGCGTCCATCTTGCGCATGCTCAAATACTATTAAAACAACATTTATTTAGACATATGGCTTGTCCTGCAAAAAGCGAGAAAATTCATGAGGTGATTCCAACCAAACATGTGGTTTTTATAGGGCCCTTTAACCATCTCCTATTTTTCTCACCATTCCAGGCCTCCCCTTTTAATTAAAAAGGAGGGGAACATTTGTTGTGATAAATGTCCATTTCTCCTTTAAGAAATCCTTCTCTGCCTGGATGGGCTTCTCTCTCCCTCCCTTACAGGCTGTCAGCTGATAGCTGTACTAAGGGGGTGGAGGAGAAAGCAGGGAAAAGTTTCGTTTCTTGAAAAAGACGTCATGCTTTCAAAGTGTATGTTTAACTATCTGTGTAATGTAATTGGCTGTAAATCAGTAGGGTGACAATTTGTGGGTAGGAACCTTTGATGTGCAATAAAAGTTGAGGCCGGGCTTCGGCCGAGGCTTCCATCCCAGAGAGACAAGCAAGGTCTCTGTCATTAATCATGGTTGCCGGGACGCCACGAACACACAAGTTATGACAAACATTTATGGTTACTTCCAATTTATCCCAGCAACTTCAAAAGACATTGGGGAAAGACTAAAAGGAATATTGAAGGTGTGAAGGGGGAGGGGAAAGTAGCAGCCTCCTCTCCTCACCTCTAACAAAGGGGAATTGAATAGTCCAAAGAGCCAGATTAAAAGAAAAAAAGAGAAAGAAAAAAACTTGCTTTCACTTCTTTGAATCTTCTTTTCTTTTCTTTTCTTCTGTGGCTTTAGTTGTTATCAGATAAACTAGCCAACTGGAGGTTTACAAAATATATATAAAATAAATGCTAATGTCAAACTTAAACATACTAAAATCATAAGCACAATAAAATCCCTTCATGAAAATTTTCCTTTGTAAATGTAAGCCAGGCAAACACACTGTTAATCAACTATTATGTGATTTATGTTTTAAGTTTTAAAAACCAATAAAGTTTATTAAAAAAAAGAAAAGAAAAGAAAAACTCTGGCAAGCATGGTGAAACGAGGGATTTCAGTCTCTCTTTTTTTCACATAATTTTTATTGGTTTTTTTAAATTTACAAAAAAGACACATAATAATAACTCAACCGAAAACTAACATATACTACATTTTCCAAACAATTAAAATAACTGCTCGGCACCTCCACCACCACATCCCCCTATCCCTAACCACCCTTCCTTCCTCTTACCATCTACCTACTTTCCTCTCACTCCTACTCTACTTCTCCACCCACCATCTCTACCCCCACTCTTACCTCCTCATACCAACTTCCTACTTACCTCTACCTTCACTCCTCTTTCACTCCTCCTCTTACCCACCAGATGTGGTGCCAAGAGGCCACCCGAGCAACCCCTTAATATATATTCTTACATATTCGTACATATCGCCAACCCCGATTACAGTTGAGAAAACATAATATATAAATTATGAATACCCTCCCACCCCCCCCCTCCCCGACTTCCCAGAGTGAATACAGGGTAAAAACACAAGAAAACCCACTAAACTACTTATTATATAAATCCAATATATAAATATTTAACTATATGCTAAATATAATTTCTTCAATTGATATTTCCCTTGTATATAATCTATCCTGTGGTGAAAATTCAACACGCTTTTTCAATATATTTTGAAGAATCCACCATATTTTTATCCAAAAAGCTTTGATTTTTTTTACAAGTCCACCAAACATGAAAATAAGTAGCGTCCATAGATTCACATCTGCAACACTTGGGTTGCACATCTGGGTACATAAATGATAGTTTTTTCGGGTCTAAATGCCATCTATAAAACATTTTATAAAAATTTTCTCTTAAATGTTGTGCTTGCGTAAATTTTACATTTTTCACCCATATCTTCTCCCATGTTTCCATCGTAATTGATTGTCCAAAATTATGTTCCCACTTAATCATGCAATCCTTAACTAATTCAGTTTCAGAATCAATTTCAATTAATGCATTATATAATCTTTTAATATGCATAGGTCTTTGATCTCTAACTTGTTTAATTAAATTATCGTCCTTTGAGGAGAAACCCATCTTAAAATCTTTTTGCCATCTGGACTGTAATTGTACATGTGAATACCAATTATGAGCTATTCCTTCTTCCCTTAACCTATTTAATGGTTTCAATAATAAAGAATTCCCTTCTTTAATTAAGAGTTTCTCATAGGACACCACATCTTGGATTTGTTGTCTATTTATACTCTCTATTGCATGCCTGGGAACAGTCCAAAGTGGAATCTTTCCATTTAACTTGTAATAAAACTTTTTCCAGACACGCAACAGAGCATTTCTCAATAAATGCTCTTTAAAACTCCTGTCCACCTTTTTATCATAAACTAAATATGCATGCAGCCCATACAATAACCCATACCCTTCTATATTCAATATCCTATCCTTAGTTAAATTAATCCAGTCACTTATTGCTACTAAAACTGCAGCATAATAATATAACTTAAAATTGGGCATTTTCAAACCACCTCTCTCCCTTGTATCTTGAATAATTTTTAATTTAACCCTTGGTTTCTTGCCATTCCAAATAAATCTATTGATACCTTTCTGCCACTCCTCTAAGTTCGCATCCTTTTTAAGTATTGGTAACATTTGAAATAAGAATAAAAATTTCGGCAATACATTCATTTTGATTGCAGCTATCCTACCCAACATAGATAATTGTAATTTTTCCATTTCTCCAATTCTATTTGTATCTTGTTCCATAAAGATTCATAGTTATTCTTATATAGTTTAATTTCTAAATTTTCTTGTACTAAAATATATCACAATGTCTCTAGGCAAATTTCTTTGTGCTGCTATACGTGAATTAATTCTGAATATCCGCTCAATCTGCCAGGCAACATTTTGAGCTCCATCTTCCAAAAATTTTGCCACAGCTTCGACAAAAATTCTTCTTAAATCTTCTTGGTTCTCCTTTGCAACCTCTTTCAGGCCCCTAATTCTAACAGCCAACTGCATCTGATTATATTGAATCATAACGGCTTGATCTTGAACATCACTTCTAACCTCCTCAATTTTCTCTTCCATCTGCTGCTCAATATCTTCCACCTTCTCTTCAACTCTCAAAGTATATTCCCAAACCCCTTTAATAGCCTCAACAATATCTTCTCTTATCACAATGTTCTGAGTCTCAATTGTTTCTTTTATTGTCTCTAGTTCATCAGTTAAACCTTTCATCTGTTCTTCAATCTTTCTCTCCAGCTTATCAGTCATTGTGGATAATGCACCCTGTAAATCTTTCATTGTAAGCATTTCTGGAGGAGATTGAATAGGCAGAGGGGCTTGGGATTCTATCGATATTAAAGATGCAGAGGCTGAGGAAACAGGCAAACTGCTTAGTTGTATTTTAGGAGGCTGACCCGGGGAAGGTAGAGCCGCCTTCGCCATAGCTGCCTTCTGTCTCGCAGTCATTTTAAATCCCTTTGTAAAGAAATTGTATTGCCAAGTTTTCCTCTCTTCTTATCTTCTTTTAAATTCCACTTTAAGTTATAATTTATAAGGTAAAATTCAAGTCAGAATAGTCTCTCTAGCTTTACTTCCGAAAGAGAAAAGAAGAAAAAAAGTTCACTTTCACTTTAAAACACTTTCCCTTAGCAGTGAAAGCTATCGCCATCTTGGATGCATTATGTTGATTGTAAAAGTTATAAGTATGTGGTCAGAAATAAAATAAAAATACTTGCGATACAAAAAAGACTCCTGTATTCACTCCGTCTGCAAGCAGTCTCTCTTATATTCTTTTTAAAAGCAGAGGCGGTCGCGGCGTCTTTCTCTGTCAGCCGACAGAAGCGTCTCTGGGCAGGAGCGTCTTCAAGTGCCTGGGGAGCTCGCACTCTTTATCCCTGGAGGCTTTTTCCAGGGATTTTAGAGGAGCTCAACCCTGCTCTTGATGCTCTTCACCTCTTCTTTGCCCGAAGGGGGGATTTTCCACCGCAAAAAACAGCTGGTGTTCGCTGTTTTTTGCGGCTTAACAAACCCAGAGAGCGGAGCCTCACCAAGGAGACTCTAACGACGTCAGTGGAGCCACCGGAAGCCCCGGATTTCAGTCTTCAGAATGAGCAATGAAGGACTCCCAGGTCTGACCAGGCAATGGCAGCAAGAAGCTTAGAGCACGGTTTATCAACCTTGAAAACTTTAAATTGTGTGGAATTCTGGGAGTTGAAGTCCACAAAGCCTCAAGTCGCCATGATTGATTAAATTGAAACACTGGCTTAGTGGCTTCTGATTCTCTTTGCTGCCATCTGCTGGTCTTTAGAATATCTGCAGTATAACATTTTCCCGTAAGAACGGGCAGCGTTTTACTGTAGCAATTCGCTAGCAGCTCCTGGTGGATACGGTTTAAATCGTCTGCGGAAATTCTCAGTGAAGGTGCTATGTTTTAAATGAGTAGCCTTGAGATTCCTCAACTTTCACGTGGGTATCCTGAGTTCCTCTCTCGCCTCATCTTTACAGAGGTTTGGCTGGTTTCCTACTAAGTTCACAGTCACATTCTCCCTCTCTTCTAATATGCCATATCTAGAATTATCAGTATCTCTTGGCCGCCATTTGGATTTTGATAACCCTCAAAATGTAAAAATAAATGAATGAATTAATTTAATATTTAAGGTGAACCCCCATGTTTGATAAACAATAACACACATGTGCACGAGGAAAAGCTCCCCCTTTCCGATGCCATCTTTGGGCCGGGCATAAGGAGGCCAATCGATGTTCTCAACTCCTCCCTCTCCCTGATGCCCTCCTTTGTTCCCCGCCCTCCATCTTTGAAAAGGGCAATGTGTGGGCGCTGGTGTCATGTATTGTGAGAGCGGTCGGAGGAGGCGGAGGCGGGGAGGGGGAGGTTGTTGTTTAGAGGAGGAGGAGGGGGCAGCATAAGTGTCCTGGGAAGGGTTAAAGGTGAGAGGTCAGGATTCCGGCTGCTGACCCCCCAGGGGGCTGGGAGGGAACGGGTCTCCAGTGCTTAAGCAAGGGAGGAAAAAAAGAAATAAGAGACAGGAGAAGGTAATATGTGTCCCCCGCCGCCGCCGTCACTTCCTTTTGGAGCCCTGCTTGTGCGGGGGGAGGGCTGGGGAGAGAAAGCGAAGACTTGTGCCTGGGGTGTCCCTTCTTCCTCACAGTGCTGTCTGTCTATCTATCTGTCGGTATGTGTCCTCCCACCCACTCCTTGCTTCTATTCCAGGGCTGTATCATTTGCTTTGGTGCCCCTTTTTTGCCTCTTTCCCTCTGGAAAAGGGGGATTTCCTCCCTGCACAGCCTTCTTTGCACCCCGCTCCCCCACATCTGGTGCATGCTCTTTCCAAAGCAATCTTGATCATCTGAACCCCACTTTCTGCCCTGCACACCACCGTTGGTTGCTTGCCTCTTGCAAGCTCCTGCTCTGGCTGCTTCTCTCCATGAAAGAACCCCAGAGGTGTCCAGCTTCTTTGGCTCTTCCAGAAAATGTGCTGTGGCCTCTTGGTTTTCATACAAGGCTGTTCATCGTGGCTTCTTAACTTTTTTTTTTAAACTCCTGGTCAATGCCAGGTGTTCTGAATTCAGGCCCTGGTTACTCTACTAAGCTGAATTCCCTCTGTCCGAGGCAGACCAGGTTTCTTCGCCTTCTGTTCATTCCTGTTCTCTCTTAAAAGTGCCCCAGGGTGAACCAGGGCGGTGACATTCAGATGATTAATTGGCTAGGCAAATTGACTAAAAATATTTTACTGTTTGACTGGGCAAAAACAACCATAGGCAGCAGAAGTTGTCTTTTAAAAAGGCATCATGTGAATTTGAATGCCTGTTGCAGTGTGGTATTTGTGATGCTTAGAAATGGGTGCTTGTTTCCTTCCTGTGAATATTTAATATTTTCATCAGCTCAGCTTTTTAACTATGGATGAGTTCTCTTCCACTGTGCAATGGTTTAACCTCGGGGTCCTTTTCATTTTGTTTGCCTGTAGGTTGACAGATATGGCAGATAATCATAAGGAAAATTGAGTAGCCCTGGTGGCTGCAGCGGAACAGTACCAGCATCAAACGGGCAATGAAATTGTTTTGCTCACAGCCTTCCGGGCACCACCCCCTGGCAACTACAGCTATGCGCAGCATGGAAGTGGGGCTCTAGCAGATGCCGTTCAACGCTACCTCAAAGATATTGCAGTGGTTCACAAAACCACTGCTTTCACCTATGCTGCCCGCCCTCCCTCAATCCCTCGTCCACCCCCCCCCACAAGGATCCTACTCCCAAAGTTACCCTCCTACTTATGCTCCAGATGAACTTGCCCCACACAGGACGCCTACCTTCCAGGGGGACTTGCCTCAGGCTTCAGGAGGCCAAGAACCTGAAGATGAAGATGATGAAGGGGACAGAAATACATTGAGTGAACTGGAACAATCCAGTGGGAGAGACCCTCCTAGTGACACTACTGGTATGTATCTGTGCAACAAGTTTGCATTTATAGCTTGTTTTTCTATAAATCGTTCAAGCAGCCTGCAATAAGTATATAATTGTCAAATATCAACCCAGTAGACTGCTCACTCCAAAGTTTTGCTTGAAAAGCCAGGCTTGGACAGCACTCTGGAAATTACAGGATGGAGGTAGAGACCTATGGCTTTTTTTTTTATAAAGTTCTATAACAAAGGTCAACCTTCCCCAGTCAAGTGTTCTCCAGATGTGTCAGACTTTAACTTCCAATACCTGCCAGCCAGCATCTGGATAGAAGGCCCAGGGGAGTTAAAATCCAACCACCAGATGCCTGAATGTAGAAGTCCACAATAAGTAAAGTCAAGAGTGTAATGGACTATATTTTAACTGGATCCATTAAGAAAAGCAACCTGATTCACACATTGTGCCAAACCTTGACTTGCTTAAACATAGTTTTAGAATTGTAGACTTGTGTAATAAGAAAAGTCACACTGAGTTAAGGCTTGGTGAGCTGCCTGAAGGCACTAGCTTCGCATCACATTTTTTAGCAAGAATAAACACTATGTACTAGTAGCACTTTTCCTTTCCTATTGTTACAGTTGTGACAAAATGCTCTGCTGAAGTGAGAAGGCACACTCCAAGGTATTAGGTTCAACAGAAGAGTGGGTAGCAGTTTGAGAATGAAGTGAACACACGATTATGCACAGTCCCTTGCATTCCTCTCTATCTCCCTTTTGGCCTTTATACTTTATTTTTCTGCCAAAAAGGACTTGCAAATCAGTAAGCAAAAAGAATTTAACAGGGTAACTTTATTATAGCTTAAAAGGCCAATGAAAAAGAAGCAGAATAACAAATCATTGGTGTGCCGGAGCCTGAAAGGAAAAAAAATGAATTCATATAATTTAAAGGTCCCCTAAAAAAGCAATAAAATAATTAATAAAAACAAAGAGCAATTTCATTTTGGGAACAAAATGGAACCCTGAGTGAATGAGTGTTTCAGAATTGGGATCCTTTGCCAAAAAGATCCCACGTATTTATCTGCTGCAGCTCAGAGCCAAATCTCAGCTGAAGATATTGTTCATAGGTTGATATATAGGAGTATAACATTTCAAATTGCTTTTGTTTTTTGAAAGATACAGAACAGCTATATTAAGGATGTGAATTTATCTAGTCACAATAATTCATATCAGATGTAGATGTAATAAGTTATCTTTAGATAACAATTTTTCAGGTGCTGAGAAGCATTTCATATAGCTTAATTTGAGAATCCTCAGAATTCTTAAAGGTACTTTGTTCATATTGTAGAAAGAGAAAGAAGTCACTTGTGAGCACATGCCTGAAAAAGGAGATTGGATACTTTCATGGCTTCTAGTCTTAGCTTCTGCATCTAGTGCAGCGGTTCTCAACCTGTGGGTCGCGACCCCTTTGGGGGTCGAACGACTGTTTCACAGGGGTCGCCTAACACCAGGGCTTTTTTTTCTCATAGAACACTCAAAACTGTGTTCCGGCACCTTTTTTTGATGGATTTTTTTCAACTTTTCCATGAGCTGTGCTACACCCTCTATTCTATTGGCTTTCGAAAGCCAATAGATTTTATTGAATAGACTCTTAATCTATTGAATAGATTAAGAGTCTATTCGATAGACTCTATTCTATTGGCTTTCGAAAGCCAATAGGAATTGTCCAGACCTGGTCGTTAACGGCTGTCTCTGCACTGCTGAGCGCGCCAAAAGACCCAGCCCGCAAACGTTGCACATGCAAGTTGTCTGCAGCAAAGGCAAGTTTGCAGGAACTTTTCACCTCTCCCTGCTGAGCAACTACGCCATCTCCTACTTGTAAGTAAAAGAGGACCAGGGGTGGGAGGTGGGGAGCAGCACTTAATTCTGCCCTGCCAAAAAAGCAGAGTCCATGTTCACTCCTGCCTCGTGCTCACCCGTGTCAGCCAGGCTGTCCAGGGTCGCGCTGCAGCATGGAGAGCCTGGCACTGAAGCACGGAAAACATGTGCTCGCCTGCCTCGTGCTCACCTCGTGCGCCATCGGTGTGCATTGCGGCAGCTGCTATGGGAGCTGTGGGGCCCGCTTGACAAGCGGGGCTGCACGGGAAAGGTGGTGGCGGAGGTGGTGCTGATGGGGCAGAGGCGGGCGCTGGGTGCGAAGGTGGCGCACGTGGCACGCGGCGGGTGGCTGATCTTCCTTGGGCAGGTCCAGCTGGTGGCTTAGCCGGTGCTGGACCTGCGCCGCTGCTGCCTCACCCTGTGTGCCTAAATGGCCACCCTGGAGCGCCTGGCCCACGACGCTTGCCGCCACCTCGGCCTGCTCGCAGACCGCTCCCTCCCGCTGCCCTGCCCTGGCATCTGGCTCGGCAACCACAAGCTCTGCGCCCTCAGTGTGGTATACAGCTGGTGCTGTGGGAGCTGCGGGGCCCACTCTACACGGAGGGGCTGCGCAATGTGAGCAGTGGGGCAGGCGAGGCACCTGCAGGCAGGGGCATGGGGGCGGGGGCGGCCAGTCCGAGCCAAGCCAGGTCTGGGCCACTGCTGGCACTGCCGCTGGGCTGCTCCGCCGCTGCCGCCGCTGCTGGCTAACCTGAGCTGTGGCGCCGAGCCGGTCCCCACGCCTCCTGGTTGCCCAGCTGTGCTCCTCCCCTGGCCGCCCTCCGCACCGGAGCTTCCCCCCGCGCCACCCGGCCCACCTCCCTCACCGTCGGAGGCCGTGTCGACTTTCTGGCAACCGGCGTGGAGCAGCTCCTTCCCGGCTTGCCGGGCTTCGGGCCTAAGAAGCAGCCAGGCGGCGGGTAGAGACCAATGCCCGCATGTGCGTCGGAGGCCAGCCAGACAGGCCGGGAGGGGGCAAGCGGCACCTTCTGAGTGGGAGCTGGCACTCCAGCTGCGCCCCTCTCGCGTGTGACGAGTCGGGGAAGGGTTTGGCTGTGAAGGGCTGCGCAGCATGGAAAAAGGCTCCAATGATCCCGCCGCTGCGGTGGCACTCAGGAGGCTGGAGGGGCGGGCAGGTCCCGGGGAGGTGGCCGGGAGAAGGCAAGAGGTGCCAGGATGAGGATGGGGGGTTCCAGACTACCATCCCCAGCAGCCCTAAAAAGCCCTGTGGAAGACTGGGGAATGCTGGGAGTTCCAGTTCATCACCATTTGGGAAAACATGACTCTCCAAAGATTTTTCCTTCCTTCCTTCCTTCCTTCCATCTCCTTCCATTCCCCTTCAATCGCTCCTTCCTTCCTTCCTTCCTTCCTTCTTTTCTTCCCCCTTCATTCTCCTTCCTTCTCCATCTTCTTCCTTTCCCCTTCAATCTTTCTTCCTTCCATCCATCTCCAACTCCATCCCTTCCCCTTCAATGTCCTCCTTCCTTCCTTCCTTCCTCCTTTCCTTCCCCCTTCAAACTCCTTCCTTCTCCATATCCTTCCTTTCCCCTTCAATCTTCCTTCCTTCCTTGCTTCCCCCTTCAATCTCCTTCCTTCTCCATATTCTTCCTTTCCCCTTCAATCTTCCTTCCTTCCATCCATCTCCATCTCCAACTCCATCACTTCCCCTTCAATCTCCCTCTCCTTCCTTCCTTCCTTCCTTCCTTCCTTCCCCCTTCAATCTCCTTCCTTCTCCATCTTCTTCCTTTCCCCTTCAATCTTTCTTCCTTCCATCCATCTCCAACTCCATCCCTTCCCCTTCAATGTCCTCCTTCCTTCCTTCCTTCCTCCTTTCCTTCCCCCTTCAAACTCCTTCCTTCTCCATATCCTTCCTTTCCCCTTCAATCTTCCTTCCTTGCTTGCTTCCCCCTTCAATCTCCTTCCTTCTCCATATTCTTCCTTTCCCCTTCAATCTTCCTTCCTTCCATCCATCTCCAACTCCATCCCTTCCCCTTCAATGTCCTCCTTCCTTCCTTCCTTCCTTCCTCCTTTCCTTCCCCCTTCAATCTCCTTCCTTCTCCATCTTCTTCCTTTCCACTTCAATCTTTCTTCCTTCCATCTCCATCTCCATCCCTTCCCCTTCAATCTCTATCCTTACTTCCTTTCTTCCTTCCTTTCCACTTCAATCTCCCTCTCCTTCCTTCCTTCTATCTTCATCTCCATTCCTTCCCCTTCAATCTCTCTCCTTCCTTCCCCCTTCAATCTCCTTCCATCTCCATCTTCTTCCTTTCCCCTTCAATCTACCTTCCTTCCTTCCATCTCCGACTCCATCACTTCCCCTTCAATCTCCTTCCTTCCTTCCTTCCTTCTTTCCTTCCCCCTTCAATTTCCTTCCTTCTCCATCTTCTTCCTTTCCCCTTCAATCTCCCTCTCCTTCCTTCCGCCCTTCCTTCCTTCTTTCCTTCCCCTCCAATCTCCTTCCTTCTCCGTCTCCTTCCTTTCCCCTTCAATCTTCCTTCCTTCCTTCCATCTCCAACTCCATCGCTTCCCCTTCAATGTCTCTCTCCTTCCTTCCTTCCTTCCATCTCCATCCCCATCTCCATCTCTTCCCCTCCAATCTCTCTCCTTTCTTCCTTCCTTCTTTCCTTCCCCCTTCAATCTCCTTCCTTTCCCCTTCAATCATCCTTCCTACCATCTCCAACTCCCTACCTTCCCCTTCAATCTCCCTCTCCTTCCTTCCTTCCCGCTTCAATCTCCTTCCTTCTCCATCTCTTTCCTTTCCCCTTCAATCTTCCTTCCTTCCTCCTTCAATCTCCTTCCTTCTCCTTCTCCATCTCCTTCCTTTCCCCTTCAATCTCCCTCTCCTTCCTTCCTTCCTTCCATCTCCATCTCCTTCCTTTCCCCTTCAATTTCCCCTTCCTTCCTTCCTTACATCTCCATCCCTTCCCCTTCAATCTCTCTCCTTCCTCTCCTTTCTTCCTTCCTTCTTTCCTTCCCCCTTCAATCTCCTTCCTTCTCCATCTTCTTCCTTTCCCCTTCAATCTTCCTTCCTTCCATCTTCATCTCCATCCCTTCCCCTTCAATCTCTCTCTCTCTTTCCTTCCTTCCTTCCTTCCTCCTTCAATCTCCTTCCTTCTCCATCTTCTTCCTTTCCCCTTCAATCTTCCTTCCTTCTTTCCTTACCCCTTCAATCTCCTTCCTTCCTTCCTTCCTTTCCCCTTCAATCTTCCTTCCTTCCTTCCTTTCCCCTTCAATCTCCTTCCTTCTCCATCTCCTTCCTTTCCCCTTCAATCTCCCTCTCCTTCCTTCCTTCCATCTCCATCTCCTTCCTTTCCCCTTCAATTTCCCCTTCCTTCCTTCCTTCCATCTCCATCCCTTCCCCTTCAATCTCTCTCCTTCCTTCCTTCCTTCCTTCCTTCCTTCCTTCCTTCCTTCTTTCCTTCCCCTTCAATCTCCTTCCTTCTCCATCTCCTTCCTTTCCCCTTCAATATTCCTTCCTTCCTTCCATCTCCGTCTCCATCCCTTCCCCTTCAATCTCTCTCCTTCCTTCATTCCTTCCTTCCTTCCCCCGTCAATCTCCTTCCTTCTCCATCTTCTTCCTTTCCCCTTCAATCTTCCTTCCTTCTTTCCTTCCCCATTCAATCTCCTTCCTTCTCCATCTCCTTCCTTTCCCCTTCAATCTTTCTTCCTTCCTCCTTTCCTTCCTTCCTTCCTTCCATCTCCATCCCTTCCCCTTCAATCTCTCTCCTTCCTTCCTTCCTTCCTTCCCTTCCTTTTCAATCTCCTTCCTTCTCCATCTCCTTCCTTTCCCCTTCCCCTTCAATCTCCCTCTCCTTCCTTACTTCCTTCCTTCTCCTTCAATCTCCTTCCTTCTCCATCTCCATCCCTTCCCCTTCAATCTCTCTCCTTCCTTCCTTCCTTCCTTCCTTCCTTCCCCCTTCAATCTCCTTCCTTCTCCATCTCTTTCCTTTCCCCTTCAATCTTCCTTCCTTCCTTCCTTCTCCATCTCCATCGCTTCCCCTTCCATCTCCCTCTCCTTCCTTCCTTCCTTCCTTCCATATCCATCTCCATCCCTTGCCCTTCAATCTCTCTCCTTCCTTCCTTCCTTCCTTCCCCCTTCAGTCTCCTTCCTTCTCCATCTTCTTCCTTTCCCCTTCAATCTTCTTTCCTTCATTCCATCTCCAACTCCATCCCTTCCCCTTCAATCTCCCTTTCCTTCCGTCCTTCCATCTTTCCGTCTTTCCTTCCCCCTTCAATCTCCTTCCTTCTCCATCTCCTTCCTTTCCCCTTCAATCTCCCTTTCCTTCCTTCCTTCCTTCTTTCCTTCCACTTCAATCTCCTTCCTTTTCCATCTCCTTCCTTTCCCCTTCAATCTTCCTTCCTTCCTTCCATCTCCATCTCCAACTCCATCGCTTCCCCTTCAATCTCTGTCTCCTTCCTTCCTTCCATCTCCATCTCCATACCTTCCCCTTCAATCTCCCTCTCCTTCCTTCCTTCCTTCCTTCCTTCCTTCCCACTTCAATCTCCTTCCTTCTCCATCTCTTTCCTTTCCCCTTCAATCTTCCTTCCTTCCTTCCTTCCTCCTTCAATCTCCTTCCTTCTCCTTCTTTTTCCTTTCCCCTTCAATCTCCCTCTCCTTCCTTCCTTCCATCTCCATCTCCTACCTTTCCCCTTCAATCTCCCCTTCCTTCCTTCCTTCCATCTCCATCTCTTCCCCTTCAATCTCTCTCCTTCCTCTCCTTCCTTACTTCCTTTTTTCCTTCCTTCTTTCCTTCCCCCTTCAATCTCCTTCCTTCTCCATCTTCTTCCTTTCCCCTTCAATCTTCCTTCCTTCCTTCCATCTCCATCCCTTCCCCTTCAATCTCTCTCCTTACTTCCTTTCTTCCTTCCTTCCTTCCTTCCATCTCCATCTCCATCCCTTCCCCTTCAATCTCTCTCCTTCCTTCCTTCCTTCCTTCCTTCCCCCTTCAATCTCCATTCTTCTCCATCTCCTTCCTTTCCCCTTCAATCTTCCTTCCTTCCTTCCATCTCCACCTCCTTCCTTTCCCCTTCAATTTCCCCTTCCTTCCTTCCTTCCATCTCCATCCCTTCCCCTTCAATCTCTCTCCTTCCTTCCTTCCTTCCTTCCTTCCTTCTTTTCTTCCTTCCTTCTTTCCTTCCCCTTCAATCTCCTTCCTTCTCCATCTCCTTCCTTTCCCCTTCAATATTCCTTCCTTCCTTCCATCTCCGTATCCATCCCTTCCCCTTCAATCTCTCTCCTTCCTTCATTCCTTCCTTCCTTCCCCCGTCAATCTCCTTCCTTCTCCATCTTCTTCCTTTCCCCTTCAATCTTCCTTCCTTCTTTCCTTCCCCATTCAATCTCCTTCCTTCTCCATCTCCTTCCTTTCCCCTTCAATCTTTCTTCCTTCCTCCTTTCCTTCCTTCCTTCCTTCCATCTCCATCTCTATCCCTTCCCCTTCAATCTCTCTCCTTCCTTCCTTCCTTCCTTCCCTTCCTTTTCAATCTCCTTCCTTCTCCATCTCCTTCCTTTCCCCTTCCCCTTCAATCTCCCTCTCCTTCCTTACTTCCTTCCTTCCTTCCTTCTTTCCTTCTCCTTCAATCTCCTTCCTTCTCCATCTCCATCCCTTCCCCTTCAATCTCTCTCCTTCCTTCCTTCCTTCCTTCCTTCCCCCTTCAATCTCCTTCCTTCTCCATCTCTTTCCTTTCCCCTTCAATCTTCCTTCCTTCCTTCCTTCTCCATCTCCATCTCCATCGCTTCCCCTTCCATCTCCCTCTCCTTCCTTCCTTCCATATCCATCTCCATCCCTTGCCCTTCAATCTCTCTCCTTCCTTCCTTCCTTCCTTCCCCCTTCAGTCTCCTTCCTTCTCCATCTTCTTCCTTTCCCCTTCAATCTTCTTTCCTTCATTCCATCTCCAACTCCATCCCTTCCCCTTCAATCTCCCTTTCCTTCCGTCCTTCCATCTTTCCGTCTTTCCTTCCCCCTTCAATCTCCTTCCTTCTCCATCTCCTTCCTTTCCCCTTCAATCTCCCTTTCCTTCCTTCCTTCCTTCTTTCCTTCCACTTCAATCTCCTTCCTTTTCCATCTCCTTCCTTTCCCCTTCAATCTTCCTTCCTTCCTTCCATCTCCATCTCCAACTCCATCGCTTCCCCTTCAATCTCTGTCTCCTTCCTTCCTTCCATCTCCATCCCCATACCTTCCCCTTCAATCTCCCTCTCCTTCCTTCCTTCCTTCCTTCCTTCCTTCCTTCCTTCCTTCCCACTTCAATCTCCTTCCTTCTCCATCTCTTTCCTTTCCCCTTCAATCTTCCTTCCTTCCTTCCTTCCTCCTTCAATCTCCTTCGTTCTCCTTCTTTTTCCTTTCCCCTTCAATCTCCCTCTCCTTCCTTCCTTCCATCTCCATCTCCTACCTTTCCCCTTCAATCTCCCCTTCCTTCCTTCCTTCCATCTCCATCTCTTCCCCTTCAATCTCTCTCCTTCCTCTCCTTCCTTACTTCCTTTTTTCCTTCCTTCTTTCCTTCCCCCTTCAATCTCCTTCCTTCTCCATCTTCTTCCTTTCCCCTTCAATCTTCCTTCCTTCCTTCCATCTCCATCCCTTCCCCTTCAATCTCTCTCCTTACTTCCTTTCTAACTTCCTTCCATCTCCATTCTTCTCCATCTCCTTCCTTTCCCCTTCAATCTTCCTTCCTTCCTTCCTTCCTCCTTCAATCTCCTTCGTTCTCCTTCTTTTTCCTTTCCCCTTCAATCTCCCTCTCCTTCCTTCCTTCCATCTCCATCTCCTACCTTTCCCCTTCAATCTTCCTTCCTTCCTTCCATCTCCACCTCCATCTCTTCCCCTTCAATCTCCCTCTACGTCCTTCCTTCCTTCCTTCCTTCTTTCCTTCCCCTTCAATCTCCTTCCTTCTCCATCTCCTTCATTTCCCCTTCAATATTCCTTCCTTCCTTCCATCTCCGTCTCCCTCCCTTCCCCTTCAATCTCTCTCCTTCCTTCATTCCTTCCTTCCTTCCCCCGTCAATCTCCTTCCTTCTCCATCTTCTTCCTTTCCCCTTCAATCTTCCTTTCTTCTTTCCTTCCCCCTTCAATCTCCTTCCTTCTCCATCTCCTTCCTTTCCCCTTCAATCTTTCTTCCTTCCTCCTTTCTTTCCTTCCTTCCTTCCATCTCCATATCCATCCCTTCCCCTTCAATCTCTCTCCTTCCTTCCTTCCTTCCCTTCCTTTTCAATCTCCTTCCTTCTCCATCTCCTTCCTTTCCCCTTCCCCTTCAATCTCCCTCTCCTTCCTTCCTTCCTTCCTTCCTTCCTTCCTTCCTTCTCCTTCAATCTCCTTCCTTCTCCATCTCCATCCCTTCCCCTTCAATCTCTCTCCTTCCTTCCTTCCTTCCTTCCTTCCCCCTTCAATCTCCTTCCTTCTCCATCTCTTTCCTTTCCCCTTCAATCTTCCTTCCTTCCTTCCTTCTCCATCTCCATCTCCATTTCCATCGCTTCCCCTTCCATCTCCCTCTCCTTCCTTCCTTCCTTCCTTCCATATCCATCTCCATCCCTTGCCCTTCGATCTCTCTCCTTCCTTCCTTCCTTCCCCCTTCAGTCTCCTTCCTTCTCCATATTCTTCCTTTCCCCTTCAATCTTCTTTCCTTCATTCCATCTCCAACTCCATCCCTTCCCCTTCAATCTCCCTTTCCTTCCTTCCTTCCATCTTTCCGTCTTTCCTTCCCCCTTCAATCTCCTTCCTTTCCCCACAAATATATATATGTTGTTTAAAATTGTTGACAAAGAAATAAGGGATTTCTGAGATAGCTATTTCGAGTTATTTAACTCTCTTCAGTCAGAACTCACCCTTCCGGGATTCGAACCTGGGCAGTCTGCATGCTAAGCAGATGCTTTAACCTATTGAGCCACAAGTTCTCTCCCGCTTTGTCAGTAGTCAGGGAGTAAGGATATGTGTCAAGTGTTTATTTTTTAGATTGCACCCTGTAAACCCAAATATGGGAGGAAGGAATCATTCTTTCCTTTTGCTTGTTTCAGCTCAACCCAGAGCCATCCTGCAAGCACAAATATATATATATGTTGTTTAAAATTGTTGACAAAGAAATAAGGGATTTCTGAGATAGCTATTTCGAGTTATTTAACTCTCTTCAGTCAGAACTCACCCTTCCGGGATTCGAACCTGGGCAGTCTGCATGCTAAGCAGATGCTTTAACCTATTGAGCCACAAGTTCTCTCCCGCTTTGTCAGTAGTCAGGGAGTAAGGATATGTGTCAAGTGTTTATTTTTTAGATTGCACCCTGTAAACCCAAATATGGGAGGAAGGAATCATTCTTTCCTTTTGCTTGTTTCAGCTCAACCCAGAGCCATCCTGCAAGCACAAATATATATATGTTGTTTAAAATTGTTGACAAAGAAATAAGGGATTTCTGAGATAGCTATTTCGAGTTATTTAACTCTCTTCAGTCAGAACTCACCCTTCCGGGATTCGAACCTGGGCAGTCTGCATGCTAAGCAGATGCTTTAACCTATTGAGCCACAAGTTCTCTCCCGCTTTGTCAGTAGTCAGGGAGTAAGGATATGTGTCAAGTGTTTATTTTTTAGATTGCACCCTGTAAACCCAAATATGGGAGGAAGGAATCATTCTTTCCTTTTGCTTGTTTCAGCTCAACCCAGAGCCATCCTGCAAGCACAAATATATATATGTTGTTTAAAATTGTTGACAAAGAAATAAGGGATTTCTGAGATAGCTATTTCGAGTTATTTAACTCTCTTCAGTCAGAACTCACCCTTCCGGGATTCGAACCTGGGCAGTCTGCATGCTAAGCAGATGCTTTAACCTATTGAGCCACAAGTTCTCTCCCGCTTTGTCAGTAGTCAGGGAGTAAGGATATGTGTCAAGTGTTTATTTTTTAGATTGCACCCTGTAAACCCAAATATGGGAGGAAGGAATCATTCTTTCCTTTTGCTTGTTTCAGCTCAACCCAGAGCCATCCTGCAAGCACAAATATATATATGTTGTTTAAAATTGTTGACAAAGAAATAAGGGATTTCTGAGATAGCTATTTCGAGTTATTTAACTCTCTTCAGTCAGAACTCACCCTTCCGGGATTCGAACCTGGGCAGTCTGCATGCTAAGCAGATGCTTTAACCTATTGAGCCACAAGTTCTCTCCCGCTTTGTCAGTAGTCAGGGAGTAAGGATATGTGTCAAGTGTTTATTTTTTAGATTGCACCCTGTAAACCCAAATATGGGAGGAAGGAATCATTCTTTCCTTTTGCTTGTTTCAGCTCAACCCAGAGCCATCCTGCAAGCACAAATATATATATATGTTGTTTAAAATTGTTGACAAAGAAATAAGGGATTTCTGAGATAGCTATTTCGAGTTATTTAACTCTCTTCAGTCAGAACTCACCCTTCCGGGATTCGAACCTGGGCAGTCTGCATGCTAAGCAGATGCTTTAACCTATTGAGCCACAAGTTCTCTCCCGCTTTGTCAGTAGTCAGGGAGTAAGGATATGTGTCAAGTGTTTATTTTTTAGATTGCACCCTGTAAACCCAAATATGGGAGGAAGGAATCATTCTTTCCTTTTGCTTGTTTCAGCTCAACCCAGAGCCATCCTGCAAGCACAAATATATATATGTTGTTTAAAATTGTTGACAAAGAAATAAGGGATTTCTGAGATAGCTATTTCGAGTTATTTAACTCTCTTCAGTCAGAACTCACCCTTCCGGGATTCGAACCTGGGCAGTCTGCATGCTAAGCAGATGCTTTAACCTATTGAGCCACAAGTTCTCTCCCGCTTTGTCAGTAGTCAGGGAGTAAGGATATGTGTCAAGTGTTTATTTTTTAGATTGCACCCTGTAAACCCAAATATGGGAGGAAGGAATCATTCTTTCCTTTTGCTTGTTTCAGCTCAACCCAGAGCCATCCTGCAAGCACAAATATATATATGTTGTTTAAAATTGTTGACAAAGAAATAAGGGATTTCTGAGATAGCTATTTCGAGTTATTTAACTCTCTTCAGTCAGAACTCACCCTTCCGGGATTCGAACCTGGGCAGTCTGCATGCTAAGCAGATGCTTTAACCTATTGAGCCACAAGTTCTCTCCCGCTTTGTCAGTAGTCAGGGAGTAAGGATATGTGTCAAGTGTTTATTTTTTAGATTGCACCCTGTAAACCCAAATATGGGAGGAAGGAATCATTCTTTCCTTTTGCTTGTTTCAGCTCAACCCAGAGCCATCCTGCAAGCACAAATATATATATATGTTGTTTAAAATTGTTGACAAAGAAATAAGGGATTTCTGAGATAGCTATTTCGAGTTATTTAACTCTCTTCAGTCAGAACTCACCCTTCCGGGATTCGAACCTGGGCAGTCTGCATGCTAAGCAGATGCTTTAACCTATTGAGCCACAAGTTCTCTCCCGCTTTGTCAGTAGTCAGGGAGTAAGGATATGTGTCAAGTGTTTATTTTTTAGATTGCACCCTGTAAACCCAAATATGGGAGGAAGGAATCATTCTTTCCTTTTGCTTGTTTCAGCTCAACCCAGAGCCATCCTGCAAGCACAAATATATATATGTTGTTTAAAATTGTTGACAAAGAAATAAGGGATTTCTGAGATAGCTATTTCGAGTTATTTAACTCTCTTCAGTCAGAACTCACCCTTCCGGGATTCGAACCTGGGCAGTCTGCATGCTAAGCAGATGCTTTAACCTATTGAGCCACAAGTTCTCTCCCGCTTTGTCAGTAGTCAGGGAGTAAGGATATGTGTCAAGTGTTTATTTTTTAGATTGCACCCTGTAAACCCAAATATGGGAGGAAGGAATCATTCTTTCCTTTTGCTTGTTTCAGCTCAACCCAGAGCCATCCTGCAAGCACAAATATATATATGTTGTTTAAAATTGTTGACAAAGAAATAAGGGATTTCTGAGATAGCTATTTTGAGTTATTTAACTCTCTTCAGTCAGAACTCACCCTTCCGGGATTCGAACCTGGGCAGTCTGCATGCTAAGCAGATGCTTTAACCTATTGAGCCACAAGTTCTCTCCCGCTTTGTCAGTAGTCAGGGAGTAAGGATATGTGTCAAGTGTTTATTTTTTAGATTGCACCCTGTAAACCCAAATATGGGAGGAAGGAATCATTCTTTCCTTTTGCTTGTTTCAGCTCAACCCAGAGCCATCCTGCAAGCACAAATATATATATGTTGTTTAAAATTGTTGACAAAGAAATAAGGGATTTCTGAGATAGCTATTTCGAGTTATTTAACTCTCTTCAGTCAGAACTCACCCTTCCGGGATTCGAACCTGGGCAGTCTGCATGCTAAGCAGATGCTTTAACCTATTGAGCCACAAGTTCTCTCCCGCTTTGTCAGTAGTCAGGGAGTAAGGATATGTGTCAAGTGTTTATTTTTTAGATTGCACCCTGTAAACCCAAATATGGGAGGAAGGAATCATTCTTTCCTTTTGCTTGTTTCAGCTCAACCCAGAGCCATCCTGCAAGCACAAATATATATATGTTGTTTAAAATTGTTGACAAAGAAATAAGGGATTTCTGAGATAGCTATTTCGAGTTATTTAACTCTCTTCAGTCAGAACTCACCCTTCCGGGATTCGAACCTGGGCAGTCTGCATGCTAAGCAGATGCTTTAACCTATTGAGCCACAAGTTCTCTCCCGCTTTGTCAGTAGTCAGGGAGTAAGGATATGTGTCAAGTGTTTATTTTTTAGATTGCACCCTGTAAACCCAAATATGGGAGGAAGGAATCATTCTTTCCTTTTGCTTGTTTCAGCTCAACCCAGAGCCATCCTGCAAGCACAAATATATATATGTTGTTTAAAATTGTTGACAAAGAAATAAGGGATTTCTGAGATAGCTATTTCGAGTTATTTAACTCTCTTCAGTCAGAACTCACCCTTCCGGGATTCGAACCTGGGCAGTCTGCATGCTAAGCAGATGCTTTAACCTATTGAGCCACAAGTTCTCTCCCGCTTTGTCAGTAGTCAGGGAGTAAGGATATGTGTCAAGTGTTTATTTTTTAGATTGCACCCTGTAAACCCAAATATGGGAGGAAGGAATCATTCTTTCCTTTTGCTTGTTTCAGCTCAACCCAGAGCCATCCTGCAAGCACAAATATATATATGTTGTTTAAAATTGTTGACAAAGAAATAAGGGATTTCTGAGATAGCTATTTCGAGTTATTTAACTCTCTTCAGTCAGAACTCACCCTTCCGGGATTCGAACCTGGGCAGTCTGCATGCTAAGCAGATGCTTTAACCTATTGAGCCACAAGTTCTCTCCCGCTTTGTCAGTAGTCAGGGAGTAAGGATATGTGTCAAGTGTTTATTTTTTAGATTGCACCCTGTAAACCCAAATATGGGAGGAAGGAATCATTCTTTCCTTTTGCTTGTTTCAGCTCAACCCAGAGCCATCCTGCAAGCACAAATATATATATGTTGTTTAAAATTGTTGACAAAGAAATAAGGGATTTCTGAGATAGCTATTTCGAGTTATTTAACTCTCTTCAGTCAGAACTCACCCTTCCGGGATTCGAACCTGGGCAGTCTGGATGCTAAGCAGATGCTTTAACCTATTGAGCCACAAGTTCTCTCCCGCTTTGTCAGTAGTCAGGGAGTAAGGATATGTGTCAAGTGTTTATTTTTTAGATTGCACCCTGTAAACCCAAATATGGGAGGAAGGAATCATTCTTTCCTTTTGCTTGTTTCAGCTCAACCCAGAGCCATCCTGCAAGCACAAATATATATATGTTGTTTAAAATTGTTGACAAAGAAATAAGGGATTTCTGAGATAGCTATTTCGAGTTATTTAACTCTCTTCAGTCAGAACTCACCCTTCCGGGATTCGAACCTGGGCAGTCTGCATGCTAAGCAGATGCTTTAACCTATTGAGCCACAAGTTCTCTCCCGCTTTGTCAGTAGTCAGGGAGTAAGGATATGTGTCAAGTGTTTATTTTTTAGATTGCACCCTGTAAACCCAAATATGGGAGGAAGGAATCATTCTTTCCTTTTGCTTGTTTCAGCTCAACCCAGAGCCATCCTGCAAGCACAAATATATATATGTTGTTTAAAATTGTTGACAAAGAAATAAGGGATTTCTGAGATAGCTATTTCGAGTTATTTAACTCTCTTCAGTCAGAACTCACCCTTCCGGGATTCGAACCTGGGCAGTCTGCATGCTAAGCAGATGCTTTAACCTATTGAGCCACAAGTTCTCTCCCGCTTTGTCAGTAGTCAGGGAGTAAGGATATGTGTCAAGTGTTTATTTTATAGATTGCACCCTGTAAACCCAAATATGGGAGGAAGGAATCATTCTTTCCTTTTGCTTGTTTCAGCTCAACCCAGAGCCATCCTGCAAGCACAAATATATATATGTTGTTTAAAATTGTTGACAAAGAAATAAGGGATTTCTGAGATAGCTATTTCGAGTTATTTAACTCTCTTCAGTCAGAACTCACCCTTCCGGGATTCGAACCTGGGCAGTCTGCATGCTAAGCAGATGCTTTAACCTATTGAGCCACAAGTTCTCTCCCGCTTTGTCAGTAGTCAGGGAGTAAGGATATGTGTCAAGTGTTTATTTTTTAGATTGCACCCTGTAAACCCAAATATGGGAGGAAGGAATCATTCTTTCCTTTTGCTTGTTTCAGCTCAACCCAGAGCCATCCTGCAAGCACAAATATATATATGTTGTTTAAAATTGTTGACAAAGAAATAAGGGATTTCTGAGATAGCTATTTTGAGTTATTTAACTCTCTTCAGTCAGAACTCACCCTTCCGGGATTCGAACCTGGGCAGTCTGCATGCTAAGCAGATGCTTTAACCTATTGAGCCACAAGTTCTCTCCCGCTTTGTCAGTAGTCAGGGAGTAAGGATATGTGTCAAGTGTTTATTTTTTAGATTGCACCCTGTAAACCCAAATATGGGTGGAAGGAATCATTCTTTCCTTTTGCTTGTTTCAGCTCAACCCAGAGCCATCCTGCAAGCACAAATATATATATGTTGTTTAAAATTGTTGACAAAGAAATAAGGGATTTCTGAGATAGCTATTTCGAGTTATTTAACTCTCTTCAGTCAGAACTCACCCTTCCGGGATTCCAACCTGGGCAGTCTGCATGCTAAGCAGATGCTTTAACCTATTGAGCCACAAGTTCTCTCCCGCTTTGTCAGTAGTCAGGGAGTAAGGATATGTGTCAAGTGTTTATTTTTTAGATTGCACCCTGTAAACCCAAATATGGGAGGAAGGAATCATTCTTTCCTTTTGCTTGTTTCAGCTCAACCCAGAGCCATCCTGCAAGCACAAATATATATATGTTGTTTAAAATTGTTGACAAAGAAATAAGGGATTTCTGAGATAGCTATTTCGAGTTATTTAACTCTCTTCAGTCAGAACTCACCCTTCCGGGATTCCAACCTGGGCAGTCTGCATGCTAAGCAGATGCTTTAACCTATTGAGCCACAAGTTCTCTCCCGCTTTGTCAGTAGTCAGGGAGTAAGGATATGTGTCAAGTGTTTATTTTTTAGATTGCACCCTGTAAACCCAAATATGGGAGGAAGGAATCATTCTTTCCTTTTGCTTGTTTCAGCTCAACCCAGAGCCATCCTGCAAGCACAAATATATATATGTTGTTTAAAATTGTTGACAAAGAAATAAGGGATTTCTGAGATAGCTATTTCGAGTTATTTAACTCTCTTCAGTCAGAACTCACCCTTCCGGGATTCGAACCTGGGCAGTCTGCATGCTAAGCAGATGCTTTAACCTATTGAGCCACAAGTTCTCTCCCGCTTTGTCAGTAGTCAGGGAGTAAGGATATGTGTCAAGTGTTTATTTTTTAGATTGCACCCTGTAAACCCAAATATGGGAGGAAGGAATCATTCTTTCCTTTTGCTTGTTTCAGCTCAACCCAGAGCCATCCTGCAAGCACAAATATATATATGTTGTTTAAAATTGTTGACAAAGAAATAAGGGATTTCTGAGATAGCTATTTCGAGTTATTTAACTCTCTTCAGTCAGAACTCACCCTTCCGGGATTCGAACCTGGGCAGTCTGCATGCTAAGCAGATGCTTTAACCTATTGAGCCACAAGTTCTCTCCCGCTTTGTCAGTAGTCAGGGAGTAAGGATATGTGTCAAGTGTTTATTTTTTAGATTGCACCCTGTAAACCCAAATATGGGAGGAAGGAATCATTCTTTCCTTTTGCTTGTTTCAGCTCAACCCAGAGCCATCCTGCAAGCACAAATATATATATGTTGTTTAAAATTGTTGACAAAGAAATAAGGGATTTCTGAGATAGCTATTTCGAGTTATTTAACTCTCTTCAGTCAGAACTCACCCTTCCGGGATTCGAACCTGGGCAGTCTGCATGCTAAGCAGATGCTTTAACCTATTGAGCCACAAGTTCTCTCCCGCTTTGTCAGTAGTCAGGGAGTAAGGATATGTGTCAAGTGTTTATTTTTTAGATTGCACCCTGTAAACCCAAATATGGGAGGAAGGAATCATTCTTTCCTTTTGCTTGTTTCAGCTCAACCCAGAGCCATCCTGCAAGCACAAATATATATATGTTGTTTAAAATTGTTGACAAAGAAATAAGGGATTTCTGAGATAGCTATTTCGAGTTATTTAACTCTCTTCAGTCAGAACTCACCCTTCCGGGATTCGAACCTGGGCAGTCTGCATGCTAAGCAGATGCTTTAACCTATTGAGCCACAAGTTCTCTCCCGCTTTGTCAGTAGTCAGGGAGTAAGGATATGTGTCAAGTGTTTATTTTTTAGATTGCACCCTGTAAACCCAAATATGGGAGGAAGGAATCATTCTTTCCTTTTGCTTGTTTCAGCTCAACCCAGAGCCATCCTGCAAGCACAAATATATATATGTTGTTTAAAATTGTTGACAAAGAAATAAGGGATTTCTGAGATAGCTATTTCGAGTTATTTAACTCTCTTCAGTCAGAACTCACCCTTCCGGGATTCGAACCTGGGCAGTCTGCATGCTAAGCAGATGCTTTAACCTATTGAGCCACAAGTTCTCTCCCGCTTTGTCAGTAGTCAGGGAGTAAGGATATGTGTCAAGTGTTTATTTTTTAGATTGCACCCTGTAAACCCAAATATGGGAGGAAGGAATCATTCTTTCCTTTTGCTTGTTTCAGCTCAACCCAGAGCCATCCTGCAAGCACAAATATATATATGTTGTTTAAAATTGTTGACAAAGAAATAAGGGATTTCTGAGATAGCTATTTCGAGTTATTTAACTCTCTTCAGTCAGAACTCACCCTTCCGGGATTCGAACCTGGGCAGTCTGCATGCTAAGCAGATGCTTTAACCTATTGAGCCACAAGTTCTCTCCCGCTTTGTCAGTAGTCAGGGAGTAAGGATATGTGTCAAGTGTTTATTTTTTAGATTGCACCCTGTAAACCCAAATATGGGAGGAAGGAATCATTCTTTCCTTTTGCTTGTTTCAGCTCAACCCAGAGCCATCCTGCAAGCACAAATATATATATGTTGTTTAAAATTGTTGACAAAGAAATAAGGGATTTCTGAGATAGCTATTTCGAGTTATTTAACTCTCTTCAGTCAGAACTCACCCTTCCGGGATTCGAACCTGGGCAGTCTGCATGCTAAGCAGATGCTTTAACCTATTGAGCCACAAGTTCTCTCCCGCTTTGTCAGTAGTCAGGGAGTAAGGATATGTGTCAAGTGTTTATTTTTTAGATTGCACCCTGTAAACCCAAATATGGGAGGAAGGAATCATTCTTTCCTTTTGCTTGTTTCAGCTCAACCCAGAGCCATCCTGCAAGCACAAATATATATATGTTGTTTAAAATTGTTGACAAAGAAATAAGGGATTTCTGAGATAGCTATTTCGAGTTATTTAACTCTCTTCAGTCAGAACTCACCCTTCCGGGATTCGAACCTGGGCAGTCTGCATGCTAAGCAGATGCTTTAACCTATTGAGCCACAAGTTCTCTCCCGCTTTGTCAGTAGTCAGGGAGTAAGGATATGTGTCAAGTGTTTATTTTTTAGATTGCACCCTGTAAACCCAAATATGGGAGGAAGGAATCATTCTTTCCTTTTGCTTGTTTCAGCTCAACCCAGAGCCATCCTGCAAGCACAAATATATATATGTTGTTTAAAATTGTTGACAAAGAAATAAGGGATTTCTGAGATAGCTATTTCGAGTTATTTAACTCTCTTCAGTCAGAACTCACCCTTCCGGGATTCGAACCTGGGCAGTCTGCATGCTAAGCAGATGCTTTAACCTATTGAGCCACAAGTTCTCTCCCGCTTTGTCAGTAGTCAGGGAGTAAGGATATGTGTCAAGTGTTTATTTTTTAGATTGCACCCTGTAAACCCAAATATGGGAGGAAGGAATCATTCTTTCCTTTTGCTTGTTTCAGCTCAACCCAGAGCCATCCTGCAAGCACAAATATATATATGTTGTTTAAAATTGTTGACAAAGAAATAAGGGATTTCTGAGATAGCTATTTCGAGTTATTTAACTCTCTTCAGTCAGAACTCACCCTTCCGGGATTCGAACCTGGGCAGTCTGCATGCTAAGCAGATGCTTTAACCTATTGAGCCACAAGTTCTCTCCCGCTTTGTCAGTAGTCAGGGAGTAAGGATATGTGTCAAGTGTTTATTTTTTAGATTGCACCCTGTAAACCCAAATATGGGAGGAAGGAATCATTCTTTCCTTTTGCTTGTTTCAGCTCAACCCAGAGCCATCCTGCAAGCACAAATATATATATGTTGTTTAAAATTGTTGACAAAGAAATAAGGGATTTCTGAGATAGCTATTTCGAGTTATTTAACTCTCTTCAGTCAGAACTCACCCTTCCGGGATTCGAACCTGGGCAGTCTGCATGCTAAGCAGATGCTTTAACCTATTGAGCCACAAGTTCTCTCCCGCTTTGTCAGTAGTCAGGGAGTAAGGATATGTGTCAAGTGTTTATTTTTTAGATTGCACCCTGTAAACCCAAATATGGGAGGAAGGAATCATTCTTTCCTTTTGCTTGTTTCAGCTCAACCCAGAGCCATCCTGCAAGCACAAATATATATATGTTGTTTAAAATTGTTGACAAAGAAATAAGGGATTTCTGAGATAGCTATTTCGAGTTATTTAACTCTCTTCAGTCAGAACTCACCCTTCCGGGATTCGAACCTGGGCAGTCTGCATGCTAAGCAGATGCTTTAACCTATTGAGCCACAAGTTCTCTCCCGCTTTGTCAGTAGTCAGGGAGTAAGGATATGTGTCAAGTGTTTATTTTTTAGATTGCACCCTGTAAACCCAAATATGGGAGGAAGGAATCATTCTTTCCTTTTGCTTGTTTCAGCTCAACCCAGAGCCATCCTGCAAGCACAAATATATATATGTTGTTTAAAATTGTTGACAAAGAAATAAGGGATTTCTGAGATAGCTATTTCGAGTTATTTAACTCTCTTCAGTCAGAACTCACCCTTCCGGGATTCGAACCTGGGCAGTCTGCATGCTAAGCAGATGCTTTAACCTATTGAGCCACAAGTTCTCTCCCGCTTTGTCAGTAGTCAGGGAGTAAGGATATGTGTCAAGTGTTTATTTTTTAGATTGCACCCTGTAAACCCAAATATGGGAGGAAGGAATCATTCTTTCCTTTTGCTTGTTTCAGCTCAACCCAGAGCCATCCTGCAAGCACAAATATATATATGTTGTTTAAAATTGTTGACAAAGAAATAAGGGATTTCTGAGATAGCTATTTCGAGTTATTTAACTCTCTTCAGTCAGAACTCACCCTTCCGGGATTCCAACCTGGGCAGTCTGCATGCTAAGCAGATGCTTTAACCTATTGAGCCACAAGTTCTCTCCCGCTTTGTCAGTAGTCAGGGAGTAAGGATATGTGTCAAGTGTTTATTTTTTAGATTGCACCCTGTAAACCCAAATATGGGAGGAAGGAATCATTCTTTCCTTTTGCTTGTTTCAGCTCAACCCAGAGCCATCCTGCAAGCACAAATATATATATGTTGTTTAAAATTGTTGACAAAGAAATAAGGGATTTCTGAGATAGCTATTTCGAGTTATTTAACTCTCTTCAGTCAGAACTCACCCTTCCGGGATTCGAACCTGGGCAGTCTGCATGCTAAGCAGATGCTTTAACCTATTGAGCCACAAGTTCTCTCCCGCTTTGTCAGTAGTCAGGGAGTAAGGATATGTGTCAAGTGTTTATTTTTTAGATTGCACCCTGTAAACCCAAATATGGGAGGAAGGAATCATTCTTTCCTTTTGCTTGTTTCAGCTCAACCCAGAGCCATCCTGCAAGCACAAATATATATATGTTGTTTAAAATTGTTGACAAAGAAATAAGGGATTTCTGAGATAGCTATTTCGAGTTATTTAACTCTCTTCAGTCAGAACTCACCCTTCCGCGATTCGAACCTGGGCAGTCTGCATGCTAAGCAGATGCTTTAACCTATTGAGCCACAAGTTCTCTCCCGCTTTGTCAGTAGTCAGGGAGTAAGGATATGTGTCAAGTGTTTATTTTTTAGATTGCACCCTGTAAACCCAAATATGGGAGGAAGGAATCATTCTTTCCTTTTGCTTGTTTCAGCTCAACCCAGAGCCATCCTGCAAGCACAAATATATATATGTTGTTTAAAATTGTTGACAAAGAAATAAGGGATTTCTGAGATAGCTATTTCGAGTTATTTAACTCTCTTCAGTCAGAACTCACCCTTCCGGGATTCCAACCTGGGCAGTCTGCATGCTAAGCAGATGCTTTAACCTATTGAGCCACAAGTTCTCTCCCGCTTTGTCAGTAGTCAGGGAGTAAGGATATGTGTCAAGTGTTTATTTTATAGATTGCACCCTGTAAACCCAAATATGGGAGGAAGGAATCATTCTTTCCTTTTGCTTGTTTCAGCTCAACCCAGAGCCATCCTGCAAGCACAAATATATATATGTTGTTTAAAATTGTTGACAAAGAAATAAGGGATTTCTGAGATAGCTATTTCGAGTTATTTAACTCTCTTCAGTCAGAACTCACCCTTCCGGGATTCCAACCTGGGCAGTCTGCATGCTAAGCAGATGCTTTAACCTATTGAGCCACAAGTTCTCTCCCGCTTTGTCAGTAGTCAGGGAGTAAGGATATGTGTCAAGTGTTTATTTTTTAGATTGCACCCTGTAAACCCAAATATGGGAGGAAGGAATCATTCTTTCCTTTTACTTGTTTCAGCTCAACCCAGAGCCATCCTGCAAGCACAAATATATATATGTTGTTTAAAATTGTTGACAAAGAAATAAGGGATTTCTGAGATAGCTATTTCGAGTTATTTAACTCTCTTCAGTCAGAACTCACCCTTCCGGGATTCCAACCTGGGCAGTCTGCATGCTAAGCAGATGCTTTAACCTATTGAGCCACAAGTTCTCTCCCGCTTTGTCAGTAGTCAGGGAGTAAGGATATATGTCAAGTGTTTATTTTTTAGATTGCACCCTGTAAACCCAAATATGGGAGGAAGGAATCATTCTTTCCTTTTGCTTGTTTCAGCTCAACCCAGAGCCATCCTGCAAGCACAAATATATATATGTTGTTTAAAATTGTTGACAAAGAAATAAGGGATTTCTGAGATAGCTATTTCGAGTTATTTAACTCTCTTCAGTCAGAACTCACCCTTCCGGGATTCGAACCTGGGCAGTCTGCATGCTAAGCAGATGCTTTAACCTATTGAGCCACAAGTTCTCTCCCGCTTTGTCAGTAGTCAGGGAGTAAGGATATGTGTCAAGTGTTTATTTTTTAGATTGCACCCTGTAAACCCAAATATGGGAGGAAGGAATCATTCTTTCCTTTTGCTTGTTTCAGCTCAACCCAGAGCCATCCTGCAAGCACAAATATATATATGTTGTTTAAAATTGTTGACAAAGAAATAAGGGATTTCTGAGATAGCTATTTCGAGTTATTTAACTCTCTTCAGTCAGAACTCACCCTTCCGGGATTCGAACCTGGGCAGTCTGCATGCTAAGCAGATGCTTTAACCTATTGAGCCACAAGTTCTCTCCCGCTTTGTCAGTAGTCAGGGAGTAAGGATATGTGTCAAGTGTTTATTTTTTAGATTGCACCCTGTAAACCCAAATATGGGAGGAAGGAATCATTCTTTCCTTTTGCTTGTTTCAGCTCAACCCAGAGCCATCCTGCAAGCACAAATATATATATGTTGTTTAAAATTGTTGACAAAGAAATAAGGGATTTCTGAGATAGCTATTTCGAGTTATTTAACTCTCTTCAGTCAGAACTCACCCTTCCGGGATTCCAACCTGGGCAGTCTGCATGCTAAGCAGATGCTTTAACCTATTGAGCCACAAGTTCTCTCCCGCTTTGTCAGTAGTCAGGGAGTAAGGATATGTGTCAAGTGTTTATTTTTTAGATTGCACCCTGTAAACCCAAATATGGGAGGAAGGAATCATTCTTTCCTTTTGCTTGTTTCAGCTCAACCCAGAGCCATCCTGCAAGCACAAATATATATATGTTGTTTAAAATTGTTGACAAAGAAATAAGGGATTTCTGAGATAGCTATTTCGAGTTATTTAACTCTCTTCAGTCAGAACTCACCCTTCCGGGATTCGAACCTGGGCAGTCTGCATGCTAAGCAGATGCTTTAACCTATTGAGCCACAAGTTCTCTCCCGCTTTGTCAGTAGTCAGGGAGTAAGGATATGTGTCAAGTGTTTATTTTTTAGATTGCACCCTGTAAACCCAAATATGGGAGGAAGGAATCATTCTTTCCTTTTGCTTGTTTCAGCTCAACCCAGAGCCATCCTGCAAGCACAAATATATATATGTTGTTTAAAATTGTTGACAAAGAAATAAGGGATTTCTGAGATAGCTATTTCGAGTTATTTAACTCTCTTCAGTCAGAACTCACCCTTCCGGGATTCCAACCTGGGCAGTCTGCATGCTAAGCAGATGCTTTAACCTATTGAGCCACAAGTTCTCTCCCGCTTTGTCAGTAGTCAGGGAGTAAGGATATATGTCAAGTGTTTATTTTTTAGATTGCACCCTGTAAACCCAAATATGGGAGGAAGGAATCATTCTTTCCTTTTGCTTGTTTCAGCTCAACCCAGAGCCATCCTGCAAGCACAAATATATATATGTTGTTTAAAATTGTTGACAAAGAAATAAGGGATTTCTGAGATAGCTATTTCGAGTTATTTAACTCTCTTCAGTCAGAACTCACCCTTCCGGGATTCGAACCTGGGCAGTCTGCATGCTAAGCAGATGCTTTAACCTATTGAGCCACAAGTTCTCTCCCGCTTTGTCAGTAGTCAGGGAGTAAGGATATGTGTCAAGTGTTTATTTTTTAGATTGCACCCTGTAAACCCAAATATGGGAGGAAGGAATCATTCTTTCCTTTTGCTTGTTTCAGCTCAACCCAGAGCCATCCTGCAAGCACAAATATATATATGTTGTTTAAAATTGTTGACAAAGAAATAAGGGATTTCTGAGATAGCTATTTCGAGTTATTTAACTCTCTTCAGTCAGAACTCACCCTTCCGCGATTCGAACCTGGGCAGTCTGCATGCTAAGCAGATGCTTTAACCTATTGAGCCACAAGTTCTCTCCCGCTTTGTCAGTAGTCAGGGAGTAAGGATATGTGTCAAGTGTTTATTTTTTAGATTGCACCCTGTAAACCCAAATATGGGAGGAAGGAATCATTCTTTCCTTTTGCTTGTTTCAGCTCAACCCAGAGCCATCCTGCAAGCACAAATATATATATGTTGTTTAAAATTGTTGACAAAGAAATAAGGGATTTCTGAGATAGCTATTTCGAGTTATTTAACTCTCTTCAGTCAGAACTCACCCTTCCGGGATTCCAACCTGGGCAGTCTGCATGCTAAGCAGATGCTTTAACCTATTGAGCCACAAGTTCTCTCCCGCTTTGTCAGTAGTCAGGGAGTAAGGATATGTGTCAAGTGTTTATTTTTTAGATTGCACCCTGTAAACCCAAATATGGGAGGAAGGAATCATTCTTTCCTTTTGCTTGTTTCAGCTCAACCCAGAGCCATCCTGCAAGCACAAATATATATATATGTTGTTTAAAATTGTTGACAAAGAAATAAGGGATTTCTGAGATAGCTATTTCGAGTTATTTAACTCTCTTCAGTCAGAACTCACCCTTCCGGGATTCGAACCTGGGCAGTCTGCATGCTAAGCAGATGCTTTAACCTATTGAGCCACAAGTTCTCTCCCGCTTTGTCAGTAGTCAGGGAGTAAGGATATGTGTCAAGTGTTTATTTTTTAGATTGCACCCTGTAAACCCAAATATGGGAGGAAGGAATCATTCTTTCCTTTTGCTTGTTTCAGCTCAACCCAGAGCCATCCTGCAAGCACAAATATATATATGTTGTTTAAAATTGTTGACAAAGAAATAAGGGATTTCTGAGATAGCTATTTCGAGTTATTTAACTCTCTTCAGTCAGAACTCACCCTTCCGCGATTCGAACCTGGGCAGTCTGCATGCTAAGCAGATGCTTTAACCTATTGAGCCACAAGTTCTCTCCCGCTTTGTCAGTAGTCAGGGAGTAAGGATATGTGTCAAGTGTTTATTTTTTAGATTGCACCCTGTAAACCCAAATATGGGAGGAAGGAATCATTCTTTCCTTTTGCTTGTTTCAGCTCAACCCAGAGCCATCCTGCAAGCACAAATATATATATGTTGTTTAAAATTGTTGACAAAGAAATAAGGGATTTCTGAGATAGCTATTTCGAGTTATTTAACTCTCTTCAGTCAGAACTCACCCTTCCGGGATTCCAACCTGGGCAGTCTGCATGCTAAGCAGATGCTTTAACCTATTGAGCCACAAGTTCTCTCCCGCTTTGTCAGTAGTCAGGGAGTAAGGATATGTGTCAAGTGTTTATTTTTTAGATTGCACCCTGTAAACCCAAATATGGGAGGAAGGAATCATTCTTTCCTTTTGCTTGTTTCAGCTCAACCCAGAGCCATCCTGCAAGCACAAATATATATATGTTGTTTAAAATTGTTGACAAAGAAATAAGGGATTTCTGAGATAGCTATTTCGAGTTATTTAACTCTCTTCAGTCAGAACTCACCCTTCCGGGATTCCAACCTGGGCAGTCTGCATGCTAAGCAGATGCTTTAACCTATTGAGCCACAAGTTCTCTCCCGCTTTGTCAGTAGTCAGGGAGTAAGGATATGTGTCAAGTGTTTATTTTTTAGATTGCACCCTGTAAACCCAAATATGGGAGGAAGGAATCATTCTTTCCTTTTGCTTGTTTCAGCTCAACCCAGAGCCATCCTGCAAGCACAAATATATATATGTTGTTTAAAATTGTTGACAAAGAAATAAGGGATTTCTGAGATAGCTATTTCGAGTTATTTAACTCTCTTCAGTCAGAACTCACCCTTCCGGGATTCCAACCTGGGCAGTCTGCATGCTAAGCAGATGCTTTAACCTATTGAGCCACAAGTTCTCTCCCGCTTTGTCAGTAGTCAGGGAGTAAGGATATGTGTCAAGTGTTTATTTTTTAGATTGCACCCTGTAAACCCAAATATGGGAGGAAGGAATCATTCTTTCCTTTTGCTTGTTTCAGCTCAACCCAGAGCCATCCTGCAAGCACAAATATATATATGTTGTTTAAAATTGTTGACAAAGAAATAAGGGATTTCTGAGATAGCTATTTCGAGTTATTTAACTCTCTTCAGTCAGAACTCACCCTTCCGGGATTCGAACCTGGGCAGTCTGCATGCTAAGCAGATGCTTTAACCTATTGAGCCACAAGTTCTCTCCCGCTTTGTCAGTAGTCAGGGAGTAAGGATATGTGTCAAGTGTTTATTTTTTAGATTGCACCCTGTAAACCCAAATATGGGAGGAAGGAATCATTCTTTCCTTTTGCTTGTTTCAGCTCAACCCAGAGCCATCCTGCAAGCACAAATATATATATGTTGTTTAAAATTGTTGACAAAGAAATAAGGGATTTCTGAGATAGCTATTTCGAGTTATTTAACTCTCTTCAGTCAGAACTCACCCTTCCGGGATTCGAACCTGGGCAGTCTGCATGCTAAGCAGATGCTTTAACCTATTGAGCCACAAGTTCTCTCCCGCTTTGTCAGTAGTCAGGGAGTAAGGATATGTGTCAAGTGTTTATTTTTTAGATTGCACCCTGTAAACCCAAATATGGGAGGAAGGAATCATTCTTTCCTTTTGCTTGTTTCAGCTCAACCCAGAGCCATCCTGCAAGCACAAATATATATATGTTGTTTAAAATTGTTGACAAAGAAATAAGGGATTTCTGAGATAGCTATTTCGAGTTATTTAACTCTCTTCAGTCAGAACTCACCCTTCCGGGATTCGAACCTGGGCAGTCTGCATGCTAAGCAGATGCTTTAACCTATTGAGCCACAAGTTCTCTCCCGCTTTGTCAGTAGTCAGGGAGTAAGGATATGTGTCAAGTGTTTATTTTTTAGATTGCACCCTGTAAACCCAAATATGGGAGGAAGGAATCATTCTTTCCTTTTGCTTGTTTCAGCTCAACCCAGAGCCATCCTGCAAGCACAAATATATATATGTTGTTTAAAATTGTTGACAAAGAAATAAGGGATTTCTGAGATAGCTATTTCGAGTTATTTAACTCTCTTCAGTCAGAACTCACCCTTCCGGGATTCCAACCTGGGCAGTCTGCATGCTAAGCAGATGCTTTAACCTATTGAGCCACAGGTTCTCTCCCGCTTTGTCAGTAGTCAGGGAGTAAGGATATGTGTCAAGTGTTTATTTTTTAGATTGCACCCTGTAAACCCAAATATGGGAGGAAGGAATCATTCTTTCCTTTTGCTTGTTTCAGCTCAACCCAGAGCCATCTTGCAAGCACAAATATATATATGTTGTTTAAAATTGTTGACAAAGAAATAAGGGATTTCTGATATAGCTATTTCGAGTTTCTTAACTCTCTTCAGTCAGAACTCACCCTTCTGGGATTCGAACCTGGGCAGTCTGCATGCTAAGCAGATGCTTTAACCTATTGAGCCACAGGTTCTCTCCCGCTTTGTCAGTAGTCAGGGAGTAAGGATATGTGTCAAGTGTTTATTTTTTAGATTGCACCCTGTAAACCCAAATATGGGAGGAAGGAATCATTCTTTCCTTTTGCTTGTTTCAGCTCAACCCAGAGCCATCTTGCAAGCACAAATATATATATGTTGTTTAAAATTGTTGACAAAGAAATAAGGGATTTCTGATATAGCTATTTCGAGTTTCTTAACTCTCTTCAGTCAGAACTCACCCTTCTGGGATTCGAACCTGGGCAGTCTGCATGCTAAGCAGATGCTTTAACCTATTGAGCCACAGGTTCTCTCCCGCTTTGTCAGTAGTCAGGGAGTAAGGATATGTGTCAAGTGTTTATTTTTTAGATTGCACCCTGTAAACCCAAATATGGGAGGAAGGAATCATTCTTTCCTTTTGCTTGTTTCAGCTCAACCCAGAGCCATCTTGCAAGCACAAATATATATATGTTGTTTAAAATTGTTGACAAAGAAATAAGGGATTTCTGATATAGCTATTTCGAGTTTCTTAACTCTCTTCAGTCAGAACTCACCCTTCTGGGATTCGAACCTGGGCAGTCTGCATGCTAAGCAGATGCTTTAACCTATTGAGCCACAGGTTCTCTCCCGCTTTGTCAGTAGTCAGGGAGTAAGGATATGTGTCAAGTGTTTATTTTTTAGATTGCACCCTGTAAACCCAAATATGGGAGGAAGGAATCATTCTTTCCTTTTGCTTGTTTCAGCTCAACCCAGAGCCATCTTGCAAGCACAAATATATATATGTTGTTTAAAATTGTTGACAAAGAAACTCGAAATAGCTACCGGTATATCAGAAATCCCTTATTTCTTTGTCAACAATTTTAAACAACATATATATATTTGTGCTTGCAAGATGGCTCTGGGTTGAGCTGAAACAAGCAAAAGGAAAGAATGATTCCTTCCTCCCATATTTGGGTTTACAGGGTGCAATCTAAAAAATAAACACTTGACACATATCCTTACTCCCTGACTACTGACAAAGCGGGAGAGAACTTGTGGCTCAATAGGTTAAAGCATCTGCTTAGCATGCAGACTGCCCAGGTTCGAATCCCAGAAGGGTGAGTTCTGACTGAAGAGAGTTAAGAAACTCGAAATAGCTACCGGTATATCAGAAATCCCTTATTTCTTTGTCAACAATTTTAAACAACATATATATATTTGTGCTTGCAAGATGGCTCTGGGTTGAGCTGAAACAAGCAAAAGGAAAGAATGATTCCTTCCTCCCATATTTGGGTTTACAGGGTGCAATCTAAAAAATAAACACTTGACACATATCCTTACTCCCTGACTACTGACAAAGCGGGAGAGAACTTGTGGCTGAATAGCTTAAAGCATCTGCTTAGCATGCAGACTGCCCAGGTTCGAATCCCAGAAGGGTGAGTTCTGACTGAAGAGAGTTAAGAAACTCGAAATAGCTATATCAGAAATCCCTTATTTCTTTGTCAACAATTTTAAACAACATATATATATTTGTGCTTGCAAGATGGCTCTGGGTTGAGCTGAAACAAGCAAAAGGAAAGAATGATTCCTTCCTCCCATATTTGGGTTTACAGGGTGCAATCTAAAAAATAAACACTTGACACATATCCTTACTCCCTGACTACTGACAAAGCGGGAGAGAACTTGTGGCTCAATAGGTTAAAGCATCTGCTTAGCATGCAGACTGCCCAGGTTCGAATCCCAGAAGGGTGAGTTCTGACTGAAGAGAGTTAAGAAACTCGAAATAGCTATATCAGAAATCCCTTATTTCTTTGTCAACAATTTTAAACAACATATATATATATTTGTGCTTGCAAGATGGCTCTGGGTTGAGCTGAAACAAGCAAAAGGAAAGAATGATTCCTTCCTCCCATATTTGGGTTTACAGGGTGCAATCTAAAAAATAAACACTTGACACATATCCTTACTCCCTGACTACTGACAAAGCGGGAGAGAACTTGTGGCTCAATAGGTTAAAGCATCTGCTTAGCATGCAGACTGCCCAGGTTCGAATCCCAGAAGGGTGAGTTCTGACTGAAGAGAGTTAAGAAACTCGAAATAGCTATATCAGAAATCCCTTATTTCTTTGTCAACAATTTTAAACAACATATATATATATTTGTGCTTGCAAGATGGCTCTGGGTTGAGCTGAAACAAGCAAAAGGAAAGAATGATTCCTTCCTCCCATATTTGGGTTTACAGGGTGCAATCTAAAAAATAAACACTTGACACATATCCTTACTCCCTGACTACTGACAAAGCGGGAGAGAACTTGTGGCTCAATAGGTTAAAGCATCTGCTTAGCATGCAGACTGCCCAGGTTCGAATCCCAGAAGGGTGAGTTCTGACTGAAGAGAGTTAAG
Organism: Bothrops alternatus; assembly: GCA_034064705.1. Classification (NCBI taxonomy): domain Eukaryota; kingdom Metazoa; phylum Chordata; class Lepidosauria; order Squamata; family Viperidae; genus Bothrops; species Bothrops alternatus. The sequence continues at coordinate 406,601 of JARGCV010000148.1, read as the reverse complement.
AAACTCGAAATAGCTATATCAGAAATCCCTTATTTCTTTGTCAACAATTTTAAACAACATATATATATATATATTTGTGCTTGCAAGATGGCTCTGGGTTGAGCTGAAACAAGCAAAAGGAAAGAATGATTCCTTCCTCCCATATTTGGGTTTACAGGGTGCAATCTAAAAAATAAACACTTGACACATATCCTTACTCCCTGACTACTGACAAAGCGGGAGAGAACTTGTGGCTCAATAGGTTAAAGCATCTGCTTAGCATGCAGACTGCCCAGGTTCGAATCCCAGAAGGGTGAGTTCTGACTGAAGAGAGTTAAGAAACTCGAAATAGCTATATCAGAAATCCCTTATTTCTTTGTCAACAATTTTAAACAACATATATATATTTGTGCTTGCAAGATGGCTCTGGGTTGAGCTGAAACAAGCAAAAGGAAAGAATGATTCCTTCCTCCCATATTTGGGTTTACAGGGTGCAATCTAAAAAATAAACACTTGACACATATCCTTACTCCCTGACTACTGACAAAGCGGGAGAGAACTTGTGGCTCAATAGGTTAAAGCATCTGCTTAGCATGCAGACTGCCCAGGTTCGAATCCCAGAAGGGTGAGTTCTGACTGAAGAGAGTTAAGAAACTCGAAATAGCTATATCAGAAATCCCTTATTTCTTTGTCAACAATTTTAAACAACATATATATATATTTGTGCTTGCAAGATGGCTCTGGGTTGAGCTGAAACAAGCAAAAGGAAAGAATGATTCCTTCCTCCCATATTTGGGTTTACAGGGTGCAATCTAAAAAATAAACACTTGACACATATCCTTACTCCCTGACTACTGACAAAGCGGGAGAGAACTTGTGGCTCAATAGGTTAAAGCATCTGCTTAGCATGCAGACTGCCCAGGTTCGAATCCCAGAAGGGTGAGTTCTGACTGAAGAGAGTTAAGAAACTCGAAATAGCTATATCAGAAATCCCTTATTTCTTTGTCAACAATTTTAAACAACATATATATATATATATTTGTGCTTGCAAGATGGCTCTGGGTTGAGCTGAAACAAGCAAAAGGAAAGAATGATTCCTTCCTCCCATATTTGGGTTTACAGGGTGCAATCTAAAAAATAAACACTTGACACATATCCTTACTCCCTGACTACTGACAAAGCGGGAGAGAACTTGTGGCTCAATAGGTTAAAGCATCTGCTTAGCATGCAGACTGCCCAGGTTCGAATCCCAGAAGGGTGAGTTCTGACTGAAGAGAGTTAAGAAACTCGAAATAGCTATATCAGAAATCCCTTATTTCTTTGTCAACAATTTTAAACAACATATATATATTTGTGCTTGCAAGATGGCTCTGGGTTGAGCTGAAACAAGCAAAAGGAAAGAATGATTCCTTCCTCCCATATTTGGGTTTACAGGGTGCAATCTAAAAAATAAACACTTGACACATATCCTTACTCCCTGACTACTGACAAAGCGGGAGAGAACTTGTGGCTCAATAGGTTAAAGCATCTGCTTAGCATGCAGACTGCCCAGGTTCGAATCCCAGAAGGGTGAGTTCTGACTGAAGAGAGTTAAGAAACTCGAAATAGCTATATCAGAAATCCCTTATTTCTTTGTCAACAATTTTAAACAACATATATATATTTGTGCTTGCAAGATGGCTCTGGGTTGAGCTGAAACAAGCAAAAGGAAAGAATGATTCCTTCCTCCCATATTTGGGTTTACAGGGTGCAATCTAAAAAATAAACACTTGACACATATCCTTACTCCCTGACTACTGACAAAGCGGGAGAGAACTTGTGGCTCAATAGGTTAAAGCATCTGCTTAGCATGCAGACTGCCCAGGTTCGAATCCCAGAAGGGTGAGTTCTGACTGAAGAGAGTTAAGAAACTCGAAATAGCTATATCAGAAATCCCTTATTTCTTTGTCAACAATTTTAAACAACATATATATATATATTTGTGCTTGCAAGATGGCTCTGGGTTGAGCTGAAACAAGCAAAAGGAAAGAATGATTCCTTCCTCCCATATTTGGGTTTACAGGGTGCAATCTAAAAAATAAACACTTGACACATATCCTTACTCCCTGACTACTGACAAAGCGGGAGAGAACTTGTGGCTCAATAGGTTAAAGCATCTGCTTAGCATGCAGACTGCCCAGGTTCGAATCCCAGAAGGGTGAGTTCTGACTGAAGAGAGTTAAGAAACTCGAAATAGCTATATCAGAAATCCCTTATTTCTTTGTCAACAATTTTAAACAACATATATATATTTGTGCTTGCAAGATGGCTCTGGGTTGAGCTGAAACAAGCAAAAGGAAAGAATGATTCCTTCCTCCCATATTTGGGTTTACAGGGTGCAATCTAAAAAATAAACACTTGACACATATCCTTACTCCCTGACTACTGACAAAGCGGGAGAGAACTTGTGGCTCAATAGGTTAAAGCATCTGCTTAGCATGCAGACTGCCCAGGTTCGAATCCCAGAAGGGTGAGTTCTGACTGAAGAGAGTTAAGAAACTCGAAATAGCTATATCAGAAATCCCTTATTTCTTTGTCAACAATTTTAAACAACATATATATATTTGTGCTTGCACGATGGCTCTGGGTTGAGCTGAAACAAGCAAAAGGAAAGAATGATTCCTTCCTCCCATATTTGGGTTTACAGGGTGCAATCTAAAAAATAAACACTTGACACATATCCTTACTCCCTGACTACTGACAAAGCGGGAGAGAACTTGTGGCTCAATAGGTTAAAGCATCTGCTTAGCATGCAGACTGCCCAGGTTCGAATCCCAGAAGGGTGAGTTCTGACTGAAGAGAGTTAAGAAACTCGAAATAGCTATATCAGAAATCCCTTATTTCTTTGTCAACAATTTTAAACAACATATATATATTTGTGCTTGCAAGATGGCTCTGGGTTGAGCTGAAACAAGCAAAAGGAAAGAATGATTCCTTCCTCCCATATTTGGGTTTACAGGATGCAATCTAAAAAATAAACACTTGACACATATCCTTACTCCGACTACTGACAAAGCGGGAGAGAACTTGTGGCTCAGTAGGTTAAAGCATCTGCTTAGCATGCAGACTGCCCAGGTTCGAATCCCAGAAGGGTGAGTTCTGACTGAAGAGAGTTAAGAAACTCGAAATAGCTATATCAGAAATCCCTTATTTCTTTGTCAACAATTTTAAACAACATATATATATGTGTGTGCTTGCAAGATGGCTCTGGGTTGAGCTGAAACAAGCAAAAGGAAAGAATGATTCCTTCCTCCCATATTTGGGTTTACAGGGTGCAATCTAAAAAATAAACACTTGACACATATCCTTACTCCCTCACTACTGACAAAGCGGGAGAGAACTTGTGGCTCAGTAGGTTAAAGCATCTGCTTAGCATGCAGACTGCCCAGGTTCGAATCCCAGAAGGGTGAGTTCTGACTGAAGAGAGTTAAGAAACTCGAAATAGCTATATCAGAAATCCCTTATTTCTTTGTCAACAATTTTAAACAACATATATATATTTGTGCTTGCAAGATGGCTCTGGGTTGAGCTGAAACAAGCAAAAGGAAAGAATGATTCCTTCCTCCCATATTTGGGTTTACAGGGTGCAATCTAAAAAATAAACACTTGACACATATCCTTACTCCCTCACTACTGACAAAGCGGGAGAGAACTTGTGGCTCAATAGGTTAAAGCATCTGCTTAGCATGCAGACTGCCCAGGTTCGAATCCCAGAAGGGTGAGTTCTGACTGAAGAGAGTTAAGAAACTCGAAATAGCTATATCAGAAATCCCTTATTTCTTTGTCAACAATTTTAAACAACATATATATATATTTGTGCTTGCAAGATGGCTCTGGGTTGAGCTGAAACAAGCAAAAGGAAAGAATGATTCCTTCCTCCCATATTTGGGTTTACAGGGTGCAATCTAAAAAATAAACACTTGACACATATCCTTACTCCCTGACTACTGACAAAGCGGGAGAGAACTTGTGGCTCAATAGGTTAAAGCATCTGCTTAGCATGCAGACTGCCCAGGTTCGAATCCCAGAAGGGTGAGTTCTGACTGAAGAGAGTTAAGAAACTCGAAATAGCTATATCAGAAATCCCTTATTTCTTTGTCAACAATTTTAAACAACATATATATATATTTGTGCTTGCAAGATGGCTCTGGGTTGAGCTGAAACAAGCAAAAGGAAAGAATGATTCCTTCCTCCCATATTTGGGTTTACAGGGTGCAATCTAAAAAATAAACACTTGACACATATCCTTACTCCCTGACTACTGACAAAGCGGGAGAGAACTTGTGGCTCAATAGGTTAAAGCATCTGCTTAGCATGCAGACTGCCCAGGTTCGAATCCCAGAAGGGTGAGTTCTGACTGAAGAGAGTTAAGAAACTCGAAATAGCTATATCAGAAATCCCTTATTTCTTTGTCAACAATTTTAAACAACATATATATATATATATATTTGTTCTTGCAAGATGGCTCTGGGTTGAGCTGAAACAAGCAAAAGGAAAGAATGATTCCTTCCTCCCATATTTGGGTTTACAGGGTGCAATCTAAAAAATAAACACTTGACACATATCCTTACTCCCTGACTACTGACAAAGCGGGAGAGAACTTGTGGCTCAATAGGTTAAAGCATCTGCTTAGCATGCAGACTGCCCAGGTTCGAATCCCAGAAGGGTGAGTTCTGACTGAAGAGAGTTAAGAAACTCGAAATAGCTATATCAGAAATCCCTTATTTCTTTGTCAACAATTTTAAACAACATATATATATTTGTGCTTGCAAGATGGCTCTGGGTTGAGCTGAAACAAGCAAAAGGAAAGAATGATTCCTTCCTCCCATATTTGGGTTTACAGGGTGCAATCTAAAAAATAAACACTTGACACATATCCTTACTCCCTGACTACTGACAAAGCGGGAGAGAACTTGTGGCTCAATAGGTTAAAGCATCTGCTTAGCATGCAGACTGCCCAGGTTCGAATCCCAGAAGGGTGAGTTCTGACTGAAGAGAGTTAAGAAACTCGAAATAGCTATATCAGAAATCCCTTATTTCTTTGTCAACAATTTTAAACAACATATATATATATATATATTTGTTCTTGCAAGATGGCTCTGGGTTGAGCTGAAACAAGCAAAAGGAAAGAATGATTCCTTCCTCCCATATTTGGGTTTACAGGGTGCAATCTAAAAAATAAACACTTGACACATATCCTTACTCCCTGACTACTGACAAAGCGGGAGAGAACTTGTGGCTCAATAGGTTAAAGCATCTGCTTAGCATGCAGACTGCCCAGGTTCGAATCCCAGAAGGGTGAGTTCTGACTGAAGAGAGTTAAGAAACTCGAAATAGCTATATCAGAAATCCCTTATTTCTTTGTCAACAATTTTAAACAACATATATATATATATATATTTGTTCTTGCAAGATGGCTCTGGGTTGAGCTGAAACAAGCAAAAGGAAAGAATGATTCCTTCCTCCCATATTTGGGTTTACAGGGTGCAATCTAAAAAATAAACACTTGACACATATCCTTACTCCCTGACTACTGACAAAGCGGGAGAGAACTTGTGGCTCAATAGGTTAAAGCATCTGCTTAGCATGCAGACTGCCCAGGTTCGAATCCCAGAAGGGTGAGTTCTGACTGAAGAGAGTTAAGAAACTCGAAATAGCTATATCAGAAATCCCTTATTTCTTTGTCAACAATTTTAAACAACATATATATATATTTGTGCTTGCAAGATGGCTCTGGGTTGAGCTGAAACAAGCAAAAGGAAAGAATGATTCCTTCCTCCCATATTTGGGTTTACAGGGTGCAATCTAAAAAATAAACACTTGACACATATCCTTACTCCCTGACTACTGACAAAGCGGGAGAGAACTTGTGGCTCAATAGGTTAAAGCATCTGCTTAGCATGCAGACTGCCCAGGTTCGAATCCCAGAAGGGTGAGTTCTGACTGAAGAGAGTTAAGAAACTCGAAATAGCTATATCAGAAATCCCTTATTTCTTTGTCAACAATTTTAAACAACATATATATATTTGTGCTTGCAAGATGGCTCTGGGTTGAGCTGAAACAAGCAAAAGGAAAGAATGATTCCTTCCTCCCATATTTGGGTTTACAGGGTGCAATCTAAAAAATAAACACTTGACACATATCCTTACTCCCTGACTACTGACAAAGCGGGAGAGAACTTGTGGCTCAATAGGTTAAAGCATCTGCTTAGCATGCAGACTGCCCAGGTTCGAATCCCAGAAGGGTGAGTTCTGACTGAAGAGAGTTAAGAAACTCGAAATAGCTATATCAGAAATCCCTTATTTCTTTGTCAACAATTTTAAACAACATATATATATTTGTGCTTGCAAGATGGCTCTGGGTTGAGCTGAAACAAGCAAAAGGAAAGAATGATTCCTTCCTCCCATATTTGGGTTTACAGGGTGCAATCTAAAAAATAAACACTTGACACATATCCTTACTCCGACTACTGACAAAGCGGGAGAGAACTTGTGGCTCAGTAGGTTAAAGCATCTGCTTAGCATGCAGACTGCCCAGGTTCGAATCCCAGAAGGGTGAGTTCTGACTGAAGAGAGTTAAGAAACTCGAAATAGCTATATCAGAAATCCCTTATTTCTTTGTCAACAATTTTAAACAACATATATATATTTGTGCTTGCAAGATGGCTCTGGGTTGAGCTGAAACAAGCAAAAGGAAAGAATGATTCCTTCCTCCCATATTTGGGTTTACAGGGTGCAATCTAAAAAATAAACACTTGACACATATCCTTACTCCCTGACTACTGACAAAGCGGGAGAGAACTTGTGGCTCAATAGGTTAAAGCATCTGCTTAGCATGCAGACTGCCCAGGTTCGAATCCCAGAAGGGTGAGTTCTGACTGAAGAGAGTTAAGAAACTCGAAATAGCTATATCAGAAATCCCTTATTTCTTTGTCAACAATTTTAAACAACATATATATATTTGTGCTTGCAAGATGGCTCTGGGTTGAGCTGAAACAAGCAAAAGGAAAGAATGATTCCTTCCTCCCATATTTGGGTTTACAGGGTGCAATCTAAAAAATAAACACTTGACACATATCCTTACTCCGACTACTGACAAAGCGGGAGAGAACTTGTGGCTCAGTAGGTTAAAGCATCTGCTTAGCATGCAGACTGCCCAGGTTCGAATCCCAGAAGGGTGAGTTCTGACTGAAGAGAGTTAAGAAACTCGAAATAGCTATATCAGAAATCCCTTATTTCTTTGTCAACAATTTTAAACAACATATATATATATATATATATATATATATATTTGTGCTTGCAAGATGGCTCTGGGTTGAGCTGAAACAAGCAAAAGAAAGAATGATTCCTTCCTCCCATATTTGGGTTTACAGGGTGCAATCTAAAAAATAAACACTTGACACATATCCTTACTCCCTGACTACTGACAAAGCGGGAGAGAACTTGTGGCTCAATAGGTTAAAGCATCTGCTTAGCATGCAGACTGCCCAGGTTCGAATCCCAGAAGGGTGAGTTCTGACTGAAGAGAGTTAAGAAACTCGAAATAGCTATATCAGAAATCCCTTATTTCTTTGTCAACAATTTTAAACAACATATATATATTTGTGCTTGCAAGATGGCTCTGGGTTGAGCTGAAACAAGCAAAAGGAAAGAATGATTCCTTCCTCCCATATTTGGGTTTACAGGGTGCAATCTAAAAAATAAACACTTGACACATATCCTTACTCCCTGACTACTGACAAAGCGGGAGAGAACTTGTGGCTCAATAGGTTAAAGCATCTGCTTAGCATGCAGACTGCCCAGGTTCGAATCCCAGAAGGGTGAGTTCTGACTGAAGAGAGTTAAGAAACTCGAAATAGCTATATCAGAAATCCCTTATTTCTTTGTCAACAATTTTAAACAACATATATATATTTGTGCTTGCAAGATGGCTCTGGGTTGAGCTGAAACAAGCAAAAGGAAAGAATGATTCCTTCCTCCCATATTTGGGTTTACAGGGTGCAATCTAAAAAATAAACACTTGACACATATCCTTACTCCCTGACTACTGACAAAGCGGGAGAGAACTTGTGGCTCAATAGGTTAAAGCATCTGCTTAGCATGCAGACTGCCCAGGTTCGAATCCCAGAAGGGTGAGTTCTGACTGAAGAGAGTTAAGAAACTCGAAATAGCTATATCAGAAATCCCTTATTTCTTTGTCAACAATTTTAAACAACATATATATATATATATTTGTTCTTGCAAGATGGCTCTGGGTTGAGCTGAAACAAGCAAAAGGAAAGAATGATTCCTTCCTCCCATATTTGGGTTTACAGGGTGCAATCTAAAAAATAAACACTTGACACATATCCTTACTCCCTGACTACTGACAAAGCGGGAGAGAACTTGTGGCTCAATAGGTTAAAGCATCTGCTTAGCATGCAGACTGCCCAGGTTCGAATCCCAGAAGGGTGAGTTCTGACTGAAGAGAGTTAAGAAACTCGAAATAGCTATATCAGAAATCCCTTATTTCTTTGTCAACAATTTTAAACAACATATATATATTTGTGCTTGCAAGATGGCTCTGGGTTGAGCTGAAACAAGCAAAAGGAAAGAATGATTCCTTCCTCCCATATTTGGGTTTACAGGGTGCAATCTAAAAAATAAACACTTGACACATATCCTTACTCCCTGACTACTGACAAAGCGGGAGAGAACTTGTGGCTCAATAGGTTAAAGCATCTGCTTAGCATGCAGACTGCCCAGGTTCGAATCCCAGAAGGGTGAGTTCTGACTGAAGAGAGTTAAGAAACTCGAAATAGCTATATCAGAAATCCCTTATTTCTTTGTCAACAATTTTAAACAACATATATATATATATATATTTGTTCTTGCAAGATGGCTCTGGGTTGAGCTGAAACAAGCAAAAGGAAAGAATGATTCCTTCCTCCCATATTTGGGTTTACAGGGTGCAATCTAAAAAATAAACACTTGACACATATCCTTACTCCCTGACTACTGACAAAGCGGGAGAGAACTTGTGGCTCAATAGGTTAAAGCATCTGCTTAGCATGCAGACTGCCCAGGTTCGAATCCCAGAAGGGTGAGTTCTGACTGAAGAGAGTTAAGAAACTCGAAATAGCTATATCAGAAATCCCTTATTTCTTTGTCAACAATTTTAAACAACATATATATATTTGTGCTTGCAAGATGGCTCTGGGTTGAGCTGAAACAAGCAAAAGGAAAGAATGATTCCTTCCTCCCATATTTGGGTTTACAGGGTGCAATCTAAAAAATAAACACTTGACACATATCCTTACTCCCTGACTACTGACAAAGCGGGAGAGAACTTGTGGCTCAATAGGTTAAAGCATCTGCTTAGCATGCAGACTGCCCAGGTTCGAATCCCAGAAGGGTGAGTTCTGACTGAAGAGAGTTAAGAAACTCGAAATAGCTATATCAGAAATCCCTTATTTCTTTGTCAACAATTTTAAACAACATATATATATATATATATTTGTTCTTGCAAGATGGCTCTGGGTTGAGCTGAAACAAGCAAAAGGAAAGAATGATTCCTTCCTCCCATATTTGGGTTTACAGGGTGCAATCTAAAAAATAAACACTTGACACATATCCTTACTCCCTGACTACTGACAAAGCGGGAGAGAACTTGTGGCTCAATAGGTTAAAGCATCTGCTTAGCATGCAGACTGCCCAGGTTCGAATCCCAGAAGGGTGAGTTCTGACTGAAGAGAGTTAAGAAACTCGAAATAGCTATATCAGAAATCCCTTATTTCTTTGTCAACAATTTTAAACAACATATATATATATATATATTTGTTCTTGCAAGATGGCTCTGGGTTGAGCTGAAACAAGCAAAAGGAAAGAATGATTCCTTCCTCCCATATTTGGGTTTACAGGGTGCAATCTAAAAAATAAACACTTGACACATATCCTTACTCCCTGACTACTGACAAAGCGGGAGAGAACTTGTGGCTCAATAGGTTAAAGCATCTGCTTAGCATGCAGACTGCCCAGGTTCGAATCCCAGAAGGGTGAGTTCTGACTGAAGAGAGTTAAGAAACTCGAAATAGCTATATCAGAAATCCCTTATTTCTTTGTCAACAATTTTAAACAACATATATATATTTGTGCTTGCAAGATGGCTCTGGGTTGAGCTGAAACAAGCAAAAGGAAAGAATGATTCCTTCCTCCCATATTTGGGTTTACAGGGTGCAATCTAAAAAATAAACACTTGACACATATCCTTACTCCCTGACTACTGACAAAGCGGGAGAGAACTTGTGGCTCAATAGGTTAAAGCATCTGCTTAGCATGCAGACTGCCCAGGTTCGAATCCCAGAAGGGTGAGTTCTGACTGAAGAGAGTTAAGAAACTCGAAATAGCTATATCAGAAATCCCTTATTTCTTTGTCAACAATTTTAAACAACATATATATATTTGTGCTTGCAAGATGGCTCTGGGTTGAGCTGAAACAAGCAAAAGGAAAGAATGATTCCTTCCTCCCATATTTGGGTTTACAGGGTGCAATCTAAAAAATAAACACTTGACACATATCCTTACTCCCTGACTACTGACAAAGCGGGAGAGAACTTGTGGCTCAATAGGTTAAAGCATCTGCTTAGCATGCAGACTGCCCAGGTTCGAATCCCAGAAGGGTGAGTTCTGACTGAAGAGAGTTAAGAAACTCGAAATAGCTATATCAGAAATCCCTTATTTCTTTGTCAACAATTTTAAACAACATATATATATATATATATTTGTTCTTGCAAGATGGCTCTGGGTTGAGCTGAAACAAGCAAAAGGAAAGAATGATTCCTTCCTCCCATATTTGGGTTTACAGGGTGCAATCTAAAAAATAAACACTTGACACATATCCTTACTCCCTGACTACTGACAAAGCGGGAGAGAACTTGTGGCTCAATAGGTTAAAGCATCTGCTTAGCATGCAGACTGCCCAGGTTCGAATCCCAGAAGGGTGAGTTCTGACTGAAGAGAGTTAAGAAACTCGAAATAGCTATATCAGAAATCCCTTATTTCTTTGTCAACAATTTTAAACAACATATATATATTTGTGCTTGCAAGATGGCTCTGGGTTGAGCTGAAACAAGCAAAAGGAAAGAATGATTCCTTCCTCCCATATTTGGGTTTACAGGGTGCAATCTAAAAAATAAACACTTGACACATATCCTTACTCCCTGACTACTGACAAAGCGGGAGAGAACTTGTGGCTCAATAGGTTAAAGCATCTGCTTAGCATGCAGACTGCCCAGGTTCGAATCCCAGAAGGGTGAGTTCTGACTGAAGAGAGTTAAGAAACTCGAAATAGCTATATCAGAAATCCCTTATTTCTTTGTCAACAATTTTAAACAACATATATATATATATATATTTGTTCTTGCAAGATGGCTCTGGGTTGAGCTGAAACAAGCAAAAGGAAAGAATGATTCCTTCCTCCCATATTTGGGTTTACAGGGTGCAATCTAAAAAATAAACACTTGACACATATCCTTACTCCCTGACTACTGACAAAGCGGGAGAGAACTTGTGGCTCAATAGGTTAAAGCATCTGCTTAGCATGCAGACTGCCCAGGTTCGAATCCCAGAAGGGTGAGTTCTGACTGAAGAGAGTTAAGAAACTCGAAATAGCTATATCAGAAATCCCTTATTTCTTTGTCAACAATTTTAAACAACATATATATATTTGTGCTTGCAAGATGGCTCTGGGTTGAGCTGAAACAAGCAAAAGGAAAGAATGATTCCTTCCTCCCATATTTGGGTTTACAGGGTGCAATCTAAAAAATAAACACTTGACACATATCCTTACTCCCTGACTACTGACAAAGCGGGAGAGAACTTGTGGCTCAATAGGTTAAAGCATCTGCTTAGCATGCAGACTGCCCAGGTTCGAATCCCAGAAGGGTGAGTTCTGACTGAAGAGAGTTAAGAAACTCGAAATAGCTATATCAGAAATCCCTTATTTCTTTGTCAACAATTTTAAACAACATATATATATTTGTGCTTGCAAGATGGCTCTGGGTTGAGCTGAAACAAGCAAAAGGAAAGAATGATTCCTTCCTCCCATATTTGGGTTTACAGGGTGCAATCTAAAAAATAAACACTTGACACATATCCTTACTCCCTGACTACTGACAAAGCGGGAGAGAACTTGTGGCTCAATAGGTTAAAGCATCTGCTTAGCATGCAGACTGCCCAGGTTCGAATCCCAGAAGGGTGAGTTCTGACTGAAGAGAGTTAAGAAACTCGAAATAGCTATATCAGAAATCCCTTATTTCTTTGTCAACAATTTTAAACAACATATATATATTTGTGCTTGCAAGATGGCTCTGGGTTGAGCTGAAACAAGCAAAAGGAAAGAATGATTCCTTCCTCCCATATTTGGGTTTACAGGGTGCAATCTAAAAAATAAACACTTGACACATATCCTTACTCCCTGACTACTGACAAAGCGGGAGAGAACTTGTGGCTCAATAGGTTAAAGCATCTGCTTAGCATGCAGACTGCCCAGGTTCGAATCCCAGAAGGGTGAGTTCTGACTGAAGAGAGTTAAGAAACTCGAAATAGCTATATCAGAAATCCCTTATTTCTTTGTCAACAATTTTAAACAACATATATATATATATGTGCTTGCAAGATGGCTCTGGGTTGAGCTGAAACAAGCAAAAGGAAAGAATGATTCCTTCCTCCCATATTTGGGTTTACAGGGTGCAATCTAAAAAATAAACACTTGACACATATCCTTACTCCCTGACTACTGACAAAGCGGGAGAGAACTTGTGGCTCAATAGGTTAAAGCATCTGCTTAGCATGCAGACTGCCCAGGTTCGAATCCCAGAAGGGTGAGTTCTGACTGAAGAGAGTTAAGAAACTCGAAATAGCTATATCAGAAATCCCTTATTTCTTTGTCAACAATTTTAAACAACATATATATATATATATTTGTGCTTGCAAGATGGCTCTGGGTTGAGCTGAAACAAGCAAAAGGAAAGAATGATTCCTTCCTCCCATATTTGGGTTTACAGGGTGCAATCTAAAAAATAAACACTTGACACATATCCTTACTCCCTGACTACTGACAAAGCGGGAGAGAACTTGTGGCTCAATAGGTTAAAGCATCTGCTTAGCATGCAGACTGCCCAGGTTCGAATCCCAGAAGGGTGAGTTCTGACTGAAGAGAGTTAAGAAACTCGAAATAGCTATATCAGAAATCCCTTATTTCTTTGTCAACAATTTTAAACAACATATATATATTTGTGCTTGAAAGATGGCTCTGGGTTGAGCTGAAACAAGCAAAAGGAAAGAATGATTCCTTCCTCCCATATTTGGGTTTACAGGGTGCAATCTAAAAAATAAACACTTGACACATATCCTTACTCCGACTACTGACAAAGCGGGAGAGAACTTGTGGCTCAGTAGGTTAAAGCATCTGCTTAGCATGCAGACTGCCCAGGTTCGAATCCCAGAAGGGTGAGTTCTGACTGAAGAGAGTTAAGAAACTCGAAATAGCTATATCAGAAATCCCTTATTTCTTTGTCAACAATTTTAAACAACATATATATATATATTTGTGCTTGCAAGATGGCTCTGGGTTGAGCTGAAACAAGCAAAAGAAAGAATGATTCCTTCCTCCCATATTTGGGTTTACAGGGTGCAATCTAAAAAATAAACACTTGACACATATCCTTACTCCCTGACTACTGACAAAGCGGGAGAGAACTTGTGGCTCAATAGGTTAAAGCATCTGCTTAGCATGCAGACTGCCCAGGTTCGAATCCCAGAAGGGTGAGTTCTGACTGAAGAGAGTTAAGAAACTCGAAATAGCTATATCAGAAATCCCTTATTTCTTTGTCAACAATTTTAAACAACATATGTATATATATATATATTTGTGCTTGCAAGATGGCTCTGGGTTGAGCTGAAACAAGCAAAAGGAAAGAATGATTCCTTCCTCCCATATTTGGGTTTACAGGGTGCAATCTAAAAAATAAACACTTGACACATATCCTTACTCCCTGACTACTGACAAAGCGGGAGAGAACTTGTGGCTCAATAGGTTAAAGCATCTGCTTAGCATGCAGACTGCCCAGGTTCGAATCCCAGAAGGGTGAGTTCTGACTGAAGAGAGTTAAGAAACTCGAAATAGCTATATCAGAAATCCCTTATTTCTTTGTCAACAATTTTAAACAACATATATATATATTTGTGCTTGCAAGATGGCTCTGGGTTGAGCTGAAACAAGCAAAAGGAAAGAATGATTCCTTCCTCCCATATTTGGGTTTACAGGGTGCAATCTAAAAAATAAACACTTGACACATATCCTTACTCCCTGACTACTGACAAAGCGGGAGAGAACTTGTGGCTGAATAGGTTAAAGCATCTGCTTAGCATGCAGACTGCCCAGGTTCGAATCCCAGAAGGGTGAGTTCTGACTGAAGAGAGTTAAGAAACTCGAAATAGCTATATCAGAAATCCCTTATTTCTTTGTCAACAATTTTAAACAACATATATATATTTGTGCTTGCAAGATGGCTCTGGGTTGAGCTGAAACAAGCAAAAGGAAAGAATGATTCCTTCCTCCCATATTTGGGTTTACAGGGTGCAATCTAAAAAATAAACACTTGACACATATCCTTACTCCCTGACTACTGACAAAGCGGGAGAGAACTTGTGGCTCAATAGGTTAAAGCATCTGCTTAGCATGCAGACTGCCCAGGTTCGAATCCCAGAAGGGTGAGTTCTGACTGAAGAGAGTTAAGAAACTCGAAATAGCTATATCAGAAAACCCTTATTTCTTTGTCAACAATTTTTAACAACATATATATATATTTGTGCTTGCAAGATGGCTCTGGGTTGAGCTGAAACAAGCAAAAGGAAAGAATGATTCCTTCCTCCCATATTTGGGTTTACAGGGTGCAATCTAAAAAATAAACACTTGACACATATCCTTACTCCCTGACTACTGACAAAGCGGGAGAGAACTTGTGGCTCAATAGGTTAAAGCATCTGCTTAGCATGCAGACTGCCCAGGTTCGAATCCCAGAAGGGTGAGTTCTGACTGAAGAGAGTTAAGAAACTCGAAATAGCTATATCAGAAATCCCTTATTTCTTTGTCAACAATTTTAAACAACATATATATATTTGTGCTTGCAAGATGGCTCTGGGTTGAGCTGAAACAAGCAAAAGGAAAGAATGATTCCTTCCTCCCATATTTGGGTTTACAGGGTGCAATCTAAAAAATAAACACTTGACACATATCCTTACTCCCTGACTACTGACAAAGCGGGAGAGAACTTGTGGCTCAATAGGATAAAGCATCTGCTTAGCATGCAGACTGCCCAGGTTCGAATCCCAGAAGGGTGAGTTCTGACTGAAGAGAGTTAAGAAACTCGAAATAGCTATATCAGAAATCCCTTATTTCTTTGTCAACAATTTTAAACAACATATATATATTTGTGCTTGCAAGATGGCTCTGGGTTGAGCTGAAACAAGCAAAAGGAAAGAATGATTCCTTCCTCCCATATTTGGGTTTACAGGGTGCAATCTAAAAAATAAACACTTGACACATATCCTTACTCCCTGACTACTGACAAAGCGGGAGAGAACTTGTGGCTCAATAGGATAAAGCATCTGCTTAGCATGCAGACTGCCCAGGTTCGAATCCCAGAAGGGTGAGTTCTGACTGAAGAGAGTTAAGAAACTCGAAATAGCTATATCAGAAATCCCTTATTTCTTTGTCAACAATTTTAAACAACATATATATATATTTGTGCTTGCAAGATGGCTCTGGGTTGAGCTGAAACAAGCAAAAGGAAAGAATGATTCCTTCCTCCCATATTTGGGTTTACAGGGTGCAATCTAAAAAATAAACACTTGACACATATCCTTACTCCCTGACTACTGACAAAGCGGGAGAGAACTTGTGGCTCAATAGGTTAAAGCATCTGCTTAGCATGCAGACTGCCCAGGTTCGAATCCCAGAAGGGTGAGTTCTGACTGAAGAGAGTTAAGAAACTCGAAATAGCTATATCAGAAATCCCTTATTTCTTTGTCAACAATTTTAAACAACATATATATATATTTGTGCTTGCAAGATGGCTCTGGGTTGAGCTGAAACAAGCAAAAGGAAAGAATGATTCCTTCCTCCCATATTTGGGTTTACAGGGTGCAATCTAAAAAATAAACACTTGACACATATCCTTACTCCCTGACTACTGACAAAGCGGGAGAGAACTTGTGGCTCAATAGGTTAAAGCATCTGCTTAGCATGCAGACTGCCCAGGTTCGAATCCCAGAAGGGTGAGTTCTGACTGAAGAGAGTTAAGAAACTCGAAATAGCTATATCAGAAATCCCTTATTTCTTTGTCAACAATTTTAAACAACATATATATATTTGTGCTTGCAAGATGGCTCTGGGTTGAGCTGAAACAAGCAAAAGGAAAGAATGATTCCTTCCTCCCATATTTGGGTTTACAGGGTGCAATCTAAAAAATAAACACTTGACACATATCCTTACTCCCTGACTACTGACAAAGCGGGAGAGAACTTGTGGCTGAATAGGTTAAAGCATCTGCTTAGCATGCAGACTGCCCAGGTTCGAATCCCAGAAGGGTGAGTTCTGACTGAAGAGAGTTAAGAAACTCGAAATAGCTATATCAGAAATCCCTTATTTCTTTGTCAACAATTTTAAACAACATATATATATTTGTGCTTGCAAGATGGCTCTGGGTTGAGCTGAAACAAGCAAAAGGAAAGAATGATTCCTTCCTCCCATATTTGGGTTTACAGGGTGCAATCTAAAAAATAAACACTTGACACATATCCTTACTCCCTGACTACTGACAAAGCGGGAGAGAACTTGTGGCTCAATAGGTTAAAGCATCTGCTTAGCATGCAGACTGCCCAGGTTCGAATCCCAGAAGGGTGAGTTCTGACTGAAGAGAGTTAAGAAACTCGAAATAGCTATATCAGAAATCCCTTATTTCTTTGTCAACAATTTTAAACAACATATATATATATATTTGTGCTTGCAAGATGGCTCTGGGTTGAGCTGAAACAAGCAAAAGGAAAGAATGATTCCTTCCTCCCATATTTGGGTTTACAGGGTGCAATCTAAAAAATAAACACTTGACACATATCCTTACTCCCTGACTACTGACAAAGCGGGAGAGAACTTGTGGCTCAATAGGTTAAAGCATCTGCTTAGCATGCAGACTGCCCAGGTTCGAATCCCAGAAGGGTGAGTTCTGACTGAAGAGAGTTAAGAAACTCGAAATAGCTATATCAGAAATCCCTTATTTCTTTGTCAACAATTTTAAACAACATATATATATTTGTGCTTGCAAGATGGCTCTGGGTTGAGCTGAAACAAGCAAAAGGAAAGAATGATTCCTTCCTCCCATATTTGGGTTTACAGGGTGCAATCTAAAAAATAAACACTTGACACATATCCTTACTCCCTGACTACTGACAAAGCGGGAGAGAACTTGTGGCTGAATAGGTTAAAGCATCTGCTTAGCATGCAGACTGCCCAGGTTCGAATCCCAGAAGGGTGAGTTCTGACTGAAGAGAGTTAAGAAACTCGAAATAGCTATATCAGAAATCCCTTATTTCTTTGTCAACAATTTTAAACAACATATATATATTTGTGCTTGCAAGATGGCTCTGGGTTGAGCTGAAACAAGCAAAAGGAAAGAATGATTCCTTCCTCCCATATTTGGGTTTACAGGGTGCAATCTAAAAAATAAACACTTGACACATATCCTTACTCCCTGACTACTGACAAAGCGGGAGAGAACTTGTGGCTCAATAGGTTAAAGCATCTGCTTAGCATGCAGACTGCCCAGGTTCGAATCCCAGAAGGGTGAGTTCTGACTGAAGAGAGTTAAGAAACTCGAAATAGCTATATCAGAAATCCCTTATTTCTTTGTCAACAATTTTAAACAACATATATATATATATATATATATATATATATATATATATATATATATATATATATATATATATATATATATATATATATATATATATATATATATATATATATATATATATATAAAATATTTGTGCTTGCAAGATGGCTCTGGGTTGAGCTGAAACAAGCAAAAGGAAAGAATGATTCCTTCCTCCCATATTTGGGTTTACAGGGTGCAATCTAAAAAATAAACACTTGACACATATCCTTACTCCCTGACTACTGACAAAGCGGGAGAGAACTTGTGGCTCAATAGGTTAAAGCATCTGCTTAGCATGCAGACTGCCCAGGTTCGAATCCCAGAAGGGTGAGTTCTGACTGAAGAGAGTTAAGAAACTCGAAATAGCTATATCAGAAATCCCTTATTTCTTTGTCAACAATTTTAAACAACATATATATATTTGTGCTTGCAAGATGGCTCTGGGTTGAGCTGAAACAAGCAAAAGGAAAGAATGATTCCTTCCTCCCATATTTGGGTTTACAGGGTGCAATCTAAAAAATAAACACTTGACACATATCCTTACTCCCTGACTACTGACAAAGCGGGAGAGAACTTGTGGCTCAATAGGTTAAAGCATCTGCTTAGCATGCAGACTGCCCAGGTTCGAATCCCAGAAGGGTGAGTTCTGACTGAAGAGAGTTAAGAAACTCGAAATAGCTATATCAGAAATCCCTTATTTCTTTGTCAACAATTTTAAACAACATATATATATTTGTGCTTGCAAGATGGCTCTGGGTTGAGCTGAAACAAGCAAAAGGAAAGAATGATTCCTTCCTCCCATATTTGGGTTTACAGGGTGCAATCTAAAAAATAAACACTTGACACATATCCTTACTCCCTGACTACTGACAAAGCGGGAGAGAACTTGTGGCTCAATAGTTAAAGCATCTGCTTAGCATGCAGACTGCCCAGGTTCGAATCCCAGAAGGGTGAGTTCTGACTGAAGAGAGTTAAGAAACTCGAAATAGCTATATCAGAAATCCCTTATTTCTTTGTCAACAATTTTAAACAACATATATATATTTGTGCTTGCAAGATGGCTCTGGGTTGAGCTGAAACAAGCAAAAGGAAAGAATGATTCCTTCCTCCCATATTTGGGTTTACAGGGTGCAATCTAAAAAATAAACACTTGACACATATCCTTACTCCCTCACTACTGACAAAGCGGGAGAGAACTTGTGGCTCAATAGGTTAAAGCATCTGCTTAGCATGCAGACTGCCCAGGTTCGAATCCCAGAAGGGTGAGTTCTGACTGAAGAGAGTTAAGAAACTCGAAATAGCTATATCAGAAATCCCTTATTTCTTTGTCAACAATTTTAAACAACATATATATATTTGTGCTTGCAAGATGGCTCTGGGTTGAGCTGAAACAAGCAAAAGGAAAGAATGATTCCTTCCTCCCATATTTGGGTTTACAGGGTGCAATCTAAAAAATAAACACTTGACACATATCCTTACTCCCTGACTACTGACAAAGCGGGAGAGAACTTGTGGCTCAATAGGTTAAAGCATCTGCTTAGCATGCAGACTGCCCAGGTTCGAATCCCAGAAGGGTGAGTTCTGACTGAAGAGAGTTAAGAAACTCGAAATAGCTATATCAGAAATCCCTTATTTCTTTGTCAACAATTTTAAACAACATATATATATATATTTGTGCTTGCAAGATGGCTCTGGGTTGAGCTGAAACAAGCAAAAGGAAAGAATGATTCCTTCCTCCCATATTTGGGTTTACAGGGTGCAATCTAAAAAATAAACACTTGACACATATCCTTACTCCCTGACTACTGACAAAGCGGGAGAGAACTTGTGGCTCAATAGGTTAAAGCATCTGCTTAGCATGCAGACTGCCCAGGTTCGAATCCCAGAAGGGTGAGTTCTGACTGAAGAGAGTTAAGAAACTCGAAATAGCTATATCAGAAATCCCTTATTTCTTTGTCAACAATTTTAAACAACATATATATATTTGTGCTTGCAAGATGGCTCTGGGTTGAGCTGAAACAAGCAAAAGGAAAGAATGATTCCTTCCTCCCATATTTGGGTTTACAGGGTGCAATCTAAAAAATAAACACTTGACACATATCCTTACTCCCTGACTACTGACAAAGCGGGAGAGAACTTGTGGCTCAATAGGTTAAAGCATCTGCTTAGCATGCAGACTGCCCAGGTTCGAATCCCAGAAGGGTGAGTTCTGACTGAAGAGAGTTAAGAAACTCGAAATAGCTATATCAGAAATCCCTTATTTCTTTGTCAACAATTTTAAACAACATATATATATTTGTGCTTGCAAGATGGCTCTGGGTTGAGCTGAAACAAGCAAAAGGAAAGAATGATTCCTTCCTCCCATATTTGGGTTTACAGGGTGCAATCTAAAAAATAAACACTTGACACATATCCTTACTCCCTGACTACTGACAAAGCGGGAGAGAACTTGTGGCTCAATAGGTTAAAGCATCTGCTTAGCATGCAGACTGCCCAGGTTCGAATCCCAGAAGGGTGAGTTCTGACTGAAGAGAGTTAAGAAACTCGAAATAGCTATATCAGAAATCCCTTATTTCTTTGTCAACAATTTTAAACAACATATATATATTTGTGCTTGCAAGATGGCTCTGGGTTGAGCTGAAACAAGCAAAAGGAAAGAATGATTCCTTCCTCCCATATTTGGGTTTACAGGATGCAATCTAAAAAATAAACACTTGACACATATCCTTACTCCGACTACTGACAAAGCGGGAGAGAACTTGTGGCTCAGTAGGTTAAAGCATCTGCTTAGCATGCAGACTGCCCAGGTTCGAATCCCAGAAGGGTGAGTTCTGACTGAAGAGAGTTAAGAAACTCGAAATAGCTATATCAGAAATCCCTTATTTCTTTGTCAACAATTTTAAACAACATATATATATGTGTGTGCTTGCAAGATGGCTCTGGGTTGAGCTGAAACAAGCAAAAGGAAAGAATGATTCCTTCCTCCCATATTTGGGTTTACAGGGTGCAATCTAAAAAATAAACACTTGACACATATCCTTACTCCCTGACTACTGACAAAGCGGGAGAGAACTTGTGGCTCAATAGGTTAAAGCATCTGCTTAGCATGCAGACTGCCCAGGTTCGAATCCCAGAAGGGTGAGTTCTGACTGAAGAGAGTTAAGAAACTCGAAATAGCTATATCAGAAATCCCTTATTTCTTTGTCAACAATTTTAAACAACATATATATATATATTTGTGCTTGCAAGATGGCTCTGGGTTGAGCTGAAACAAGCAAAAGGAAAGAATGATTCCTTCCTCCCATATTTGGGTTTACAGGGTGCAATCTAAAAAATAAACACTTGACACATATCCTTACTCCCTGACTACTGACAAAGCGGGAGAGAACTTGTGGCTCAATAGGTTAAAGCATCTGCTTAGCATGCAGACTGCCCAGGTTCGAATCCCAGAAGGGTGAGTTCTGACTGAAGAGAGTTAAGAAACTCGAAATAGCTATATCAGAAATCCCTTATTTCTTTGTCAACAATTTTAAACAACATATATATATTTGTGCTTGCAAGATGGCTCTGGGTTGAGCTGAAACAAGCAAAAGGAAAGAATGATTCCTTCCTCCCATATTTGGGTTTACAGGGTGCAATCTAAAAAATAAACACTTGACACATATCCTTACTCCCTGACTACTGACAAAGCGGGAGAGAACTTGTGGCTCAATAGGTTAAAGCATCTGCTTAGCATGCAGACTGCCCAGGTTCGAATCCCAGAAGGGTGAGTTCTGACTGAAGAGAGTTAAGAAACTCGAAATAGCTATATCAGAAATCCCTTATTTCTTTGTCAACAATTTTAAACAACATATATATATTTGTGCTTGCAAGATGGCTCTGGGTTGAGCTGAAACAAGCAAAAGGAAAGAATGATTCCTTCCTCCCATATTTGGGTTTACAGGGTGCAATCTAAAAAATAAACACTTGACACATATCCTTACTCCCTGACTACTGACAAAGCGGGAGAGAACTTGTGGCTCAATAGGTTAAAGCATCTGCTTAGCATGCAGACTGCCCAGGTTCGAATCCCAGAAGGGTGAGTTCTGACTGAAGAGAGTTAAGAAACTCGAAATAGCTATATCAGAAATCCCTTATTTCTTTGTCAACAATTTTAAACAACATATATATATTTGTGCTTGCAAGATGGCTCTGGGTTGAGCTGAAACAAGCAAAAGGAAAGAATGATTCCTTCCTCCCATATTTGGGTTTACAGGATGCAATCTAAAAAATAAACACTTGACACATATCCTTACTCCGACTACTGACAAAGCGGGAGAGAACTTGTGGCTCAGTAGGTTAAAGCATCTGCTTAGCATGCAGACTGCCCAGGTTCGAATCCCAGAAGGGTGAGTTCTGACTGAAGAGAGTTAAGAAACTCGAAATAGCTATATCAGAAATCCCTTATTTCTTTGTCAACAATTTTAAACAACATATATATATGTGTGTGCTTGCAAGATGGCTCTGGGTTGAGCTGAAACAAGCAAAAGGAAAGAATGATTCCTTCCTCCCATATTTGGGTTTACAGGGTGCAATCTAAAAAATAAACACTTGACACATATCCTTACTCCCTGACTACTGACAAAGCGGGAGAGAACTTGTGGCTCAATAGGTTAAAGCATCTGCTTAGCATGCAGACTGCCCAGGTTCGAATCCCAGAAGGGTGAGTTCTGACTGAAGAGAGTTAAGAAACTCGAAATAGCTATATCAGAAATCCCTTATTTCTTTGTCAACAATTTTAAACAACATATATATATATTTGTGCTTGCAAGATGGCTCTGGGTTGAGCTGAAACAAGCAAAAGGAAAGAATGATTCCTTCCTCCCATATTTGGGTTTACAGGGTGCAATCTAAAAAATAAACACTTGACACATATCCTTACTCCGACTACTGACAAAGCGGGAGAGAACTTGTGGCTCAGTAGGTTAAAGCATCTGCTTAGCATGCAGACTGCCCAGGTTCGAATCCCAGAAGGGTGAGTTCTGACTGAAGAGAGTTAAGAAACTCGAAATAGCTATATCAGAAATCCCTTATTTCTTTGTCAACAATTTTAAACAACATATATATATTTGTGCTTGCAAGATGGCTCTGGGTTGAGCTGAAACAAGCAAAAGGAAAGAATGATTCCTTCCTCCCATATTTGGGTTTACAGGGTGCAATCTAAAAAATAAACACTTGACACATATCCTTACTCCCTGACTACTGACAAAGCGGGAGAGAACTTGTGGCTCAATAGGTTAAAGCATCTGCTTAGCATGCAGACTGCCCAGGTTCGAATCCCAGAAGGGTGAGTTCTGACTGAAGAGAGTTAAGAAACTCGAAATAGCTATATCAGAAATCCCTTATTTCTTTGTCAACAATTTTAAACAACATATATATATTTGTGCTTGCAAGATGGCTCTGGGTTGAGCTGAAACAAGCAAAAGGAAAGAATGATTCCTTCCTCCCATATTTGGGTTTACAGGGTGCAATCTAAAAAATAAACACTTGACACATATCCTTACTCCCTCACTACTGACAAAGCGGGAGAGAACTTGTGGCTCAATAGGTTAAAGCATCTGCTTAGCATGCAGACTGCCCAGGTTCGAATCCCAGAAGGGTGAGTTCTGACTGAAGAGAGTTAAGAAACTCGAAATAGCTATATCAGAAATCCCTTATTTCTTTGTCAACAATTTTAAACAACATATATATATTTGTGCTTGCAAGATGGCTCTGGGTTGAGCTGAAACAAGCAAAAGGAAAGAATGATTCCTTCCTCCCATATTTGGGTTTACAGGGTGCAATCTAAAAAATAAACACTTGACACATATCCTTACTCCCTGACTACTGACAAAGCGGGAGAGAACTTGTGGCTCAATAGGTTAAAGCATCTGCTTAGCATGCAGACTGCCCAGGTTCGAATCCCAGAAGGGTGAGTTCTGACTGAAGAGAGTTAAGAAACTCGAAATAGCTATATCAGAAATCCCTTATTTCTTTGTCAACAATTTTAAACAACATATATATATTTGTGCTTGCAAGATGGCTCTGGGTTGAGCTGAAACAAGCAAAAGGAAAGAATGATTCCTTCCTCCCATATTTGGGTTTACAGGGTGCAATCTAAAAAATAAACACTTGACACATATCCTTACTCCCTGACTACTGACAAAGCGGGAGAGAACTTGTGGCTCAATAGGTTAAAGCATCTGCTTAGCATGCAGACTGCCCAGGTTCGAATCCCAGAAGGGTGAGTTCTGACTGAAGAGAGTTAAGAAACTCGAAATAGCTATATCAGAAATCCCTTATTTCTTTGTCAACAATTTTAAACAACATATATATATTTGTGCTTGCAAGATGGCTCTGGGTTGAGCTGAAACAAGCAAAAGGAAAGAATGATTCCTTCCTCCCATATTTGGGTTTACAGGGTGCAATCTAAAAAATAAACACTTGACACATATCCTTACTCCCTGACTACTGACAAAGCGGGAGAGAACTTGTGGCTCAATAGGTTAAAGCATCTGCTTAGCATGCAGACTGCCCAGGTTCGAATCCCAGAAGGGTGAGTTCTGACTGAAGAGAGTTAAGAAACTCGAAATAGCTATATCAGAAATCCCTTATTTCTTTGTCAACAATTTTAAACAACATATATATATTTGTGCTTGCAAGATGGCTCTGGGTTGAGCTGAAACAAGCAAAAGGAAAGAATGATTCCTTCCTCCCATATTTGGGTTTACAGGATGCAATCTAAAAAATAAACACTTGACACATATCCTTACTCCGACTACTGACAAAGCGGGAGAGAACTTGTGGCTCAGTAGGTTAAAGCATCTGCTTAGCATGCAGACTGCCCAGGTTCGAATCCCAGAAGGGTGAGTTCTGACTGAAGAGAGTTAAGAAACTCGAAATAGCTATATCAGAAATCCCTTATTTCTTTGTCAACAATTTTAAACAACATATATATATGTGTGTGCTTGCAAGATGGCTCTGGGTTGAGCTGAAACAAGCAAAAGGAAAGAATGATTCCTTCCTCCCATATTTGGGTTTACAGGGTGCAATCTAAAAAATAAACACTTGACACATATCCTTACTCCCTGACTACTGACAAAGCGGGAGAGAACTTGTGGCTCAATAGGTTAAAGCATCTGCTTAGCATGCAGACTGCCCAGGTTCGAATCCCAGAAGGGTGAGTTCTGACTGAAGAGAGTTAAGAAACTCGAAATAGCTATATCAGAAATCCCTTATTTCTTTGTCAACAATTTTAAACAACATATATATATTTGTGCTTGCAAGATGGCTCTGGGTTGAGCTGAAACAAGCAAAAGGAAAGAATGATTCCTTCCTCCCATATTTGGGTTTACAGGGTGCAATCTAAAAAATAAACACTTGACACATATCCTTACTCCCTGACTACTGACAAAGCGGGAGAGAACTTGTGGCTCAATAGGTTAAAGCATCTGCTTAGCATGCAGACTGCCCAGGTTCGAATCCCAGAAGGGTGAGTTCTGACTGAAGAGAGTTAAGAAACTCGAAATAGCTATATCAGAAATCCCTTATTTCTTTGTCAACAATTTTAAACAACATATATATATATTTGTGCTTGCAAGATGGCTCTGGGTTGAGCTGAAACAAGCAAAAGGAAAGAATGATTCCTTCCTCCCATATTTGGGTTTACAGGGTGCAATCTAAAAAATAAACACTTGACACATATCCTTACTCCGACTACTGACAAAGCGGGAGAGAACTTGTGGCTCAGTAGGTTAAAGCATCTGCTTAGCATGCAGACTGCCCAGGTTCGAATCCCAGAAGGGTGAGTTCTGACTGAAGAGAGTTAAGAAACTCGAAATAGCTATATCAGAAATCCCTTATTTCTTTGTCAACAATTTTAAACAACATATATATATTTGTGCTTGCAAGATGGCTCTGGGTTGAGCTGAAACAAGCAAAAGGAAAGAATGATTCCTTCCTCCCATATTTGGGTTTACAGGGTGCAATCTAAAAAATAAACACTTGACACATATCCTTACTCCCTGACTACTGACAAAGCGGGAGAGAACTTGTGGCTCAATAGGTTAAAGCATCTGCTTAGCATGCAGACTGCCCAGGTTCGAATCCCAGAAGGGTGAGTTCTGACTGAAGAGAGTTAAGAAACTCGAAATAGCTATATCAGAAATCCCTTATTTCTTTGTCAACAATTTTAAACAACATATATATATATTTGTGCTTGCAAGATGGCTCTGGGTTGAGCTGAAACAAGCAAAAGGAAAGAATGATTCCTTCCTCCCATATTTGGGTTTACAGGGTGCAATCTAAAAAATAAACACTTGACACATATCCTTACTCCGACTACTGACAAAGCGGGAGAGAACTTGTGGCTCAGTAGGTTAAAGCATCTGCTTAGCATGCAGACTGCCCAGGTTCGAATCCCAGAAGGGTGAGTTCTGACTGAAGAGAGTTAAGAAACTCGAAATAGCTATATCAGAAATCCCTTATTTCTTTGTCAACAATTTTAAACAACATATATATATTTGTGCTTGCAAGATGGCTCTGGGTTGAGCTGAAACAAGCAAAAGGAAAGAATGATTCCTTCCTCCCATATTTGGGTTTACAGGATGCAATCTAAAAAATAAACACTTGACACATATCCTTACTCCGACTACTGACAAAGCGGGAGAGAACTTGTGGCTCAGTAGGTTAAAGCATCTGCTTAGCATGCAGACTGCCCAGGTTCGAATCCCAGAAGGGTGAGTTCTGACTGAAGAGAGTTAAGAAACTCGAAATAGCTATATCAGAAATCCCTTATTTCTTTGTCAACAATTTTAAACAACATATATATATTTGTGCTTGCAAGATGGCTCTGGGTTGAGCTGAAACAAGCAAAAGGAAAGAATGATTCCTTCCTCCCATATTTGGGTTTACAGGGTGCAATCTAAAAAATAAACACTTGACACATATCCTTACTCCCTGACTACTGACAAAGCGGGAGAGAACTTGTGGCTCAATAGGTTAAAGCATCTGCTTAGCATGCAGACTGCCCAGGTTCGAATCCCAGAAGGGTGAGTTCTGACTGAAGAGAGTTAAGAAACTCGAAATAGCTATATCAGAAATCCCTTATTTCTTTGTCAACAATTTTAAACAACATATATATATTTGTGCTTGCAAGATGGCTCTGGGTTGAGCTGAAACAAGCAAAAGGAAAGAATGATTCCTTCCTCCCATATTTGGGTTTACAGGATGCAATCTAAAAAATAAACACTTGACACATATCCTTACTCCGACTACTGACAAAGCGGGAGAGAACTTGTGGCTCAGTAGGTTAAAGCATCTGCTTAGCATGCAGACTGCCCAGGTTCGAATCCCAGAAGGGTGAGTTCTGACTGAAGAGAGTTAAGAAACTCGAAATAGCTATATCAGAAATCCCTTATTTCTTTGTCAACAATTTTAAACAATATATATATATATATATATATATATATATATATATATATATATATATATATATATATATATATATATATATATATATATATATATATATATATATATATATATATATATATATATATAAATATTTGTGCTTGCAAGATGGCTCTGGGTTGAGCTGAAACAAGCAAAAGGAAAGAATGATTCCTTCCTCCCATATTTGGGTTTACAGGGTGCAATCTAAAAAATAAACACTTGACACATATCCTTACTCCCTGACTACTGACAAAGCGGGAGAGAACTTGTGGCTCAATAGGTTAAAGCATCTGCTTAGCATGCAGACTGCCCAGGTTCGAATCCCAGAAGGGTGAGTTCTGACTGAAGAGAGTTAAGAAACTCGAAATAGCTATATCAGAAATCCCTTATTTCTTTGTCAACAATTTTAAACAACATATATATATTTGTGCTTGCAAGATGGCTCTGGGTTGAGCTGAAACAAGCAAAAGGAAAGAATGATTCCTTCCTCCCATATTTGGGTTTACAGGATGCAATCTAAAAAATAAACACTTGACACATATCCTTACTCCGACTACTGACAAAGCGGGAGAGAACTTGTGGCTCAGTAGGTTAAAGCATCTGCTTAGCATGCAGACTGCCCAGGTTCGAATCCCAGAAGGGTGAGTTCTGACTGAAGAGAGTTAAGAAACTCGAAATAGCTATATCAGAAATCCCTTATTTCTTTGTCAACAATTTTAAACAACATATATATATTTGTGCTTGCAAGATGGCTCTGGGTTGAGCTGAAACAAGCAAAAGGAAAGAATGATTCCTTCCTCCCATATTTGGGTTTACAGGGTGCAATCTAAAAAATAAACACTTGACACATATCCTTACTCCCTCACTACTGACAAAGCGGGAGAGAACTTGTGGCTCAATAGGTTAAAGCATCTGCTTAGCATGCAGACTGCCCAGGTTCGAATCCCAGAAGGGTGAGTTCTGACTGAAGAGAGTTAAGAAACTCGAAATAGCTATATCAGAAATCCCTTATTTCTTTGTCAACAATTTTAAACAACATATATATATTTGTGCTTGCAAGATGGCTCTGGGTTGAGCTGAAACAAGCAAAAGGAAAGAATGATTCCTTCCTCCCATATTTGGGTTTACAGGGTGCAATCTAAAAAATAAACACTTGACACATATCCTTACTCCCTGACTACTGACAAAGCGGGAGAGAACTTGTGGCTCAATAGGTTAAAGCATCTGCTTAGCATGCAGACTGCCCAGGTTCGAATCCCAGAAGGGTGATTTCTGACTGAAGAGAGTTAAGAAACTCGAAATAGCTATATCAGAAATCCCTTATTTCTTTGTCAACAATTTTAAACAACATATATATATATATTTGTGCTTGCAAGATGGCTCTGGGTTGAGCTGAAACAAGCAAAAGGAAAGAATGATTCCTTCCTCCCATATTTGGGTTTACAGGGTGCAATCTAAAAAATAAACACTTGACACATATCCTTACTCCCTGACTACTGACAAAGCGGGAGAGAACTTGTGGCTCAATAGGTTAAAGCATCTGCTTAGCATGCAGACTGCCCAGGTTCGAATCCCAGAAGGGTGAGTTCTGACTGAAGAGAGTTAAGAAACTCGAAATAGCTATATCAGAAATCCCTTATTTCTTTGTCAACAATTTTAAACAACATATATATATTTGTGCTTGCAAGATGGCTCTGGGTTGAGCTGAAACAAGCAAAAGGAAAGAATGATTCCTTCCTCCCATATTTGGGTTTACAGGGTGCAATCTAAAAAATAAACACTTGACACATATCCTTACTCCCTGACTACTGACAAAGCGGGAGAGAACTTGTGGCTCAATAGGTTAAAGCATCTGCTTAGCATGCAGACTGCCCAGGTTCGAATCCCAGAAGGGTGAGTTCTGACTGAAGAGAGTTAAGAAACTCGAAATAGCTATATCAGAAATCCCTTATTTCTTTGTCAACAATTTTAAACAACATATATATATTTGTGCTTGCAAGATGGCTCTGGGTTGAGCTGAAACAAGCAAAAGGAAAGAATGATTCCTTCCTCCCATATTTGGGTTTACAGGGTGCAATCTAAAAAATAAACACTTGACACATATCCTTACTCCCTGACTACTGACAAAGCGGGAGAGAACTTGTGGCTCAATAGGTTAAAGCATCTGCTTAGCATGCAGACTGCCCAGGTTCGAATCCCAGAAGGGTGAGTTCTGACTGAAGAGAGTTAAGAAACTCGAAATAGCTATATCAGAAATCCCTTATTTCTTTGTCAACAATTTTAAACAACATATATATATTTGTGCTTGCAAGATGGCTCTGGGTTGAGCTGAAACAAGCAAAAGGAAAGAATGATTCCTTCCTCCCATATTTGGGTTTACAGGATGCAATCTAAAAAATAAACACTTGACACATATCCTTACTCCGACTACTGACAAAGCGGGAGAGAACTTGTGGCTCAGTAGGTTAAAGCATCTGCTTAGCATGCAGACTGCCCAGGTTCGAATCCCAGAAGGGTGAGTTCTGACTGAAGAGAGTTAAGAAACTCGAAATAGCTATATCAGAAATCCCTTATTTCTTTGTCAACAATTTTAAACAACATATATATATGTGTGTGCTTGCAAGATGGCTCTGGGTTGAGCTGAAACAAGCAAAAGGAAAGAATGATTCCTTCCTCCCATATTTGGGTTTACAGGGTGCAATCTAAAAAATAAACACTTGACACATATCCTTACTCCCTGACTACTGACAAAGCGGGAGAGAACTTGTGGCTCAATAGGTTAAAGCATCTGCTTAGCATGCAGACTGCCCAGGTTCGAATCCCAGAAGGGTGAGTTCTGACTGAAGAGAGTTAAGAAACTCGAAATAGCTATATCAGAAATCCCTTATTTCTTTGTCAACAATTTTAAACAACATATATATATTTGTGCTTGCAAGATGGCTCTGGGTTGAGCTGAAACAAGCAAAAGGAAAGAATGATTCCTTCCTCCCATATTTGGGTTTACAGGGTGCAATCTAAAAAATAAACACTTGACACATATCCTTACTCCCTGACTACTGACAAAGCGGGAGAGAACTTGTGGCTCAATAGGTTAAAGCATCTGCTTAGCATGCAGACTGCCCAGGTTCGAATCCCAGAAGGGTGAGTTCTGACTGAAGAGAGTTAAGAAACTCGAAATAGCTATATCAGAAATCCCTTATTTCTTTGTCAACAATTTTAAACAACATATATATATATTTGTGCTTGCAAGATGGCTCTGGGTTGAGCTGAAACAAGCAAAAGGAAAGAATGATTCCTTCCTCCCATATTTGGGTTTACAGGGTGCAATCTAAAAAATAAACACTTGACACATATCCTTACTCCGACTACTGACAAAGCGGGAGAGAACTTGTGGCTCAGTAGGTTAAAGCATCTGCTTAGCATGCAGACTGCCCAGGTTCGAATCCCAGAAGGGTGAGTTCTGACTGAAGAGAGTTAAGAAACTCGAAATAGCTATATCAGAAATCCCTTATTTCTTTGTCAACAATTTTAAACAACATATATATATTTGTGCTTGCAAGATGGCTCTGGGTTGAGCTGAAACAAGCAAAAGGAAAGAATGATTCCTTCCTCCCATATTTGGGTTTACAGGGTGCAATCTAAAAAATAAACACTTGACACATATCCTTACTCCCTGACTACTGACAAAGCGGGAGAGAACTTGTGGCTCAATAGGTTAAAGCATCTGCTTAGCATGCAGACTGCCCAGGTTCGAATCCCAGAAGGGTGAGTTCTGACTGAAGAGAGTTAAGAAACTCGAAATAGCTATATCAGAAATCCCTTATTTCTTTGTCAACAATTTTAAACAACATATATATATTTGTGCTTGCAAGATGGCTCTGGGTTGAGCTGAAACAAGCAAAAGGAAAGAATGATTCCTTCCTCCCATATTTGGGTTTACAGGGTGCAATCTAAAAAATAAACACTTGACACATATCCTTACTCCGACTACTGACAAAGCGGGAGAGAACTTGTGGCTCAGTAGGTTAAAGCATCTGCTTAGCATGCAGACTGCCCAGGTTCGAATCCCAGAAGGGTGAGTTCTGACTGAAGAGAGTTAAGAAACTCGAAATAGCTATATCAGAAATCCCTTATTTCTTTGTCAACAATTTTAAACAACATATATATATTTGTGCTTGCAAGATGGCTCTGGGTTGAGCTGAAACAAGCAAAAGGAAAGAATGATTCCTTCCTCCCATATTTGGGTTTACAGGATGCAATCTAAAAAATAAACACTTGACACATATCCTTACTCCGACTACTGACAAAGCGGGAGAGAACTTGTGGCTCAGTAGGTTAAAGCATCTGCTTAGCATGCAGACTGCCCAGGTTCGAATCCCAGAAGGGTGAGTTCTGACTGAAGAGAGTTAAGAAACTCGAAATAGCTATATCAGAAATCCCTTATTTCTTTGTCAACAATTTTAAACAACATATATATATTTGTGCTTGCAAGATGGCTCTGGGTTGAGCTGAAACAAGCAAAAGGAAAGAATGATTCCTTCCTCCCATATTTGGGTTTACAGGGTGCAATCTAAAAAATAAACACTTGACACATATCCTTACTCCCTGACTACTGACAAAGCGGGAGAGAACTTGTGGCTCAATAGGTTAAAGCATCTGCTTAGCATGCAGACTGCCCAGGTTCGAATCCCAGAAGGGTGAGTTCTGACTGAAGAGAGTTAAGAAACTCGAAATAGCTATATCAGAAATCCCTTATTTCTTTGTCAACAATTTTAAACAACATATATATATTTGTGCTTGCAAGATGGCTCTGGGTTGAGCTGAAACAAGCAAAAGGAAAGAATGATTCCTTCCTCCCATATTTGGGTTTACAGGGTGCAATCTAAAAAATAAACACTTGACACATATCCTTACTCCCTGACTACTGACAAAGCGGGAGAGAACTTGTGGCTCAATAGGTTAAAGCATCTGCTTAGCATGCAGACTGCCCAGGTTCGAATCCCAGAAGGGTGAGTTCTGACTGAAGAGAGTTAAGAAACTCGAAATAGCTATATCAGAAATCCCTTATTTCTTTGTCAACAATTTTAAACAACATATATATATTTGTGCTTGCAAGATGGCTCTGGGTTGAGCTGAAACAAGCAAAAGGAAAGAATGATTCCTTCCTCCCATATTTGGGTTTACAGGATGCAATCTAAAAAATAAACACTTGACACATATCCTTACTCCGACTACTGACAAAGCGGGAGAGAACTTGTGGCTCAGTAGGTTAAAGCATCTGCTTAGCATGCAGACTGCCCAGGTTCGAATCCCAGAAGGGTGAGTTCTGACTGAAGAGAGTTAAGAAACTCGAAATAGCTATATCAGAAATCCCTTATTTCTTTGTCAACAATTTTAAACAACATATATATATGTGTGTGCTTGCAAGATGGCTCTGGGTTGAGCTGAAACAAGCAAAAGGAAAGAATGATTCCTTCCTCCCATATTTGGGTTTACAGGGTGCAATCTAAAAAATAAACACTTGACACATATCCTTACTCCCTGACTACTGACAAAGCGGGAGAGAACTTGTGGCTCAATAGGTTAAAGCATCTGCTTAGCATGCAGACTGCCCAGGTTCGAATCCCAGAAGGGTGAGTTCTGACTGAAGAGAGTTAAGAAACTCGAAATAGCTATATCAGAAATCCCTTATTTCTTTGTCAACAATTTTAAACAACATATATATATTTGTGCTTGCAAGATGGCTCTGGGTTGAGCTGAAACAAGCAAAAGGAAAGAATGATTCCTTCCTCCCATATTTGGGTTTACAGGGTGCAATCTAAAAAATAAACACTTGACACATATCCTTACTCCCTGACTACTGACAAAGCGGGAGAGAACTTGTGGCTCAATAGGTTAAAGCATCTGCTTAGCATGCAGACTGCCCAGGTTCGAATCCCAGAAGGGTGAGTTCTGACTGAAGAGAGTTAAGAAACTCGAAATAGCTATATCAGAAATCCCTTATTTCTTTGTCAACAATTTTAAACAACATATATATATATTTGTGCTTGCAAGATGGCTCTGGGTTGAGCTGAAACAAGCAAAAGGAAAGAATGATTCCTTCCTCCCATATTTGGGTTTACAGGGTGCAATCTAAAAAATAAACACTTGACACATATCCTTACTCCGACTACTGACAAAGCGGGAGAGAACTTGTGGCTCAGTAGGTTAAAGCATCTGCTTAGCATGCAGACTGCCCAGGTTCGAATCCCAGAAGGGTGAGTTCTGACTGAAGAGAGTTAAGAAACTCGAAATAGCTATATCAGAAATCCCTTATTTCTTTGTCAACAATTTTAAACAACATATATATATTTGTGCTTGCAAGATGGCTCTGGGTTGAGCTGAAACAAGCAAAAGGAAAGAATGATTCCTTCCTCCCATATTTGGGTTTACAGGGTGCAATCTAAAAAATAAACACTTGACACATATCCTTACTCCCTGACTACTGACAAAGCGGGAGAGAACTTGTGGCTCAATAGGTTAAAGCATCTGCTTAGCATGCAGACTGCCCAGGTTCGAATCCCAGAAGGGTGAGTTCTGACTGAAGAGAGTTAAGAAACTCGAAATAGCTATATCAGAAATCCCTTATTTCTTTGTCAACAATTTTAAACAACATATATATATTTGTGCTTGCAAGATGGCTCTGGGTTGAGCTGAAACAAGCAAAAGGAAAGAATGATTCCTTCCTCCCATATTTGGGTTTACAGGGTGCAATCTAAAAAATAAACACTTGACACATATCCTTACTCCGACTACTGACAAAGCGGGAGAGAACTTGTGGCTCAGTAGGTTAAAGCATCTGCTTAGCATGCAGACTGCCCAGGTTCGAATCCCAGAAGGGTGAGTTCTGACTGAAGAGAGTTAAGAAACTCGAAATAGCTATATCAGAAATCCCTTATTTCTTTGTCAACAATTTTAAACAACATATATATATTTGTGCTTGCAAGATGGCTCTGGGTTGAGCTGAAACAAGCAAAAGGAAAGAATGATTCCTTCCTCCCATATTTGGGTTTACAGGATGCAATCTAAAAAATAAACACTTGACACATATCCTTACTCCGACTACTGACAAAGCGGGAGAGAACTTGTGGCTCAGTAGGTTAAAGCATCTGCTTAGCATGCAGACTGCCCAGGTTCGAATCCCAGAAGGGTGAGTTCTGACTGAAGAGAGTTAAGAAACTCGAAATAGCTATATCAGAAATCCCTTATTTCTTTGTCAACAATTTTAAACAACATATATATATTTGTGCTTGCAAGATGGCTCTGGGTTGAGCTGAAACAAGCAAAAGGAAAGAATGATTCCTTCCTCCCATATTTGGGTTTACAGGGTGCAATCTAAAAAATAAACACTTGACACATATCCTTACTCCCTGACTACTGACAAAGCGGGAGAGAACTTGTGGCTCAATAGGTTAAAGCATCTGCTTAGCATGCAGACTGCCCAGGTTCGAATCCCAGAAGGGTGAGTTCTGACTGAAGAGAGTTAAGAAACTCGAAATAGCTATATCAGAAATCCCTTATTTCTTTGTCAACAATTTTAAACAACATATATATATTTGTGCTTGCAAGATGGCTCTGGGTTGAGCTGAAACAAGCAAAAGGAAAGAATGATTCCTTCCTCCCATATTTGGGTTTACAGGATGCAATCTAAAAAATAAACACTTGACACATATCCTTACTCCGACTACTGACAAAGCGGGAGAGAACTTGTGGCTCAGTAGGTTAAAGCATCTGCTTAGCATGCAGACTGCCCAGGTTCGAATCCCAGAAGGGTGAGTTCTGACTGAAGAGAGTTAAGAAACTCGAAATAGCTATATCAGAAATCCCTTATTTCTTTGTCAACAATTTTAAACAATATATATATATATATATATATATATATATATATATATATATATATATATATATATATATATATATATATATATATATATATATATATATATATATATATATATATATATATATATATATATATATATATATATATATAAAATATTTGTGCTTGCAAGATGGCTCTGGGTTGAGCTGAAACAAGCAAAAGGAAAGAATGATTCCTTCCTCCCATATTTGGGTTTACAGGGTGCAATCTAAAAAATAAACACTTGACACATATCCTTACTCCCTGACTACTGACAAAGCGGGAGAGAACTTGTGGCTCAATAGGTTAAAGCATCTGCTTAGCATGCAAACTGCCCAGGTTCGAATCCCAGAAGGGTGAGTTCTGACTGAAGAGAGTTAAGAAACTCGAAATAGCTATATCAGAAATCCCTTATTTCTTTGTCAACAATTTTAAACAACATATATATATTTGTGCTTGCAAGATGGCTCTGGGTTGAGCTGAAACAAGCAAAAGGAAAGAATGATTCCTTCCTCCCATATTTGGGTTTACAGGATGCAATCTAAAAAATAAACACTTGACACATATCCTTACTCCGACTACTGACAAAGCGGGAGAGAACTTGTGGCTCAGTAGGTTAAAGCATCTGCTTAGCATGCAGACTGCCCAGGTTCGAATCCCAGAAGGGTGAGTTCTGACTGAAGAGAGTTAAGAAACTCGAAATAGCTATATCAGAAATCCCTTATTTCTTTGTCAACAATTTTAAACAACATATATATATTTGTGCTTGCAAGATGGCTCTGGGTTGAGCTGAAACAAGCAAAAGGAAAGAATGATTCCTTCCTCCCATATTTGGGTTTACAGGGTGCAATCTAAAAAATAAACACTTGACACATATCCTTACTCCCTCACTACTGACAAAGCGGGAGAGAACTTGTGGCTCAATAGGTTAAAGCATCTGCTTAGCATGCAGACTGCCCAGGTTCGAATCCCAGAAGGGTGAGTTCTGACTGAAGAGAGTTAAGAAACTCGAAATAGCTATATCAGAAATCCCTTATTTCTTTGTCAACAATTTTAAACAACATATATATATTTGTGCTTGCAAGATGGCTCTGGGTTGAGCTGAAACAAGCAAAAGGAAAGAATGATTCCTTCCTCCCATATTTGGGTTTACAGGGTGCAATCTAAAAAATAAACACTTGACACATATCCTTACTCCCTGACTACTGACAAAGCGGGAGAGAACTTGTGGCTCAATAGGTTAAAGCATCTGCTTAGCATGCAGACTGCCCAGGTTCGAATCCCAGAAGGGTGATTTCTGACTGAAGAGAGTTAAGAAACTCGAAATAGCTATATCAGAAATCCCTTATTTCTTTGTCAACAATTTTAAACAACATATATATATATATTTGTGCTTGCAAGATGGCTCTGGGTTGAGCTGAAACAAGCAAAAGGAAAGAATGATTCCTTCCTCCCATATTTGGGTTTACAGGGTGCAATCTAAAAAATAAACACTTGACACATATCCTTACTCCCTGACTACTGACAAAGCGGGAGAGAACTTGTGGCTCAATAGGTTAAAGCATCTGCTTAGCATGCAGACTGCCCAGGTTCGAATCCCAGAAGGGTGAGTTCTGACTGAAGAGAGTTAAGAAACTCGAAATAGCTATATCAGAAATCCCTTATTTCTTTGTCAACAATTTTAAACAACATATATATATTTGTGCTTGCAAGATGGCTCTGGGTTGAGCTGAAACAAGCAAAAGGAAAGAATGATTCCTTCCTCCCATATTTGGGTTTACAGGGTGCAATCTAAAAAATAAACACTTGACACATATCCTTACTCCCTGACTACTGACAAAGCGGGAGAGAACTTGTGGCTCAATAGGTTAAAGCATCTGCTTAGCATGCAGACTGCCCAGGTTCGAATCCCAGAAGGGTGAGTTCTGACTGAAGAGAGTTAAGAAACTCGAAATAGCTATATCAGAAATCCCTTATTTCTTTGTCAACAATTTTAAACAACATATATATATTTGTGCTTGCAAGATGGCTCTGGGTTGAGCTGAAACAAGCAAAAGGAAAGAATGATTCCTTCCTCCCATATTTGGGTTTACAGGGTGCAATCTAAAAAATAAACACTTGACACATATCCTTACTCCCTGACTACTGACAAAGCGGGAGAGAACTTGTGGCTCAATAGGTTAAAGCATCTGCTTAGCATGCAGACTGCCCAGGTTCGAATCCCAGAAGGGTGAGTTCTGACTGAAGAGAGTTAAGAAACTCGAAATAGCTATATCAGAAATCCCTTATTTCTTTGTCAACAATTTTAAACAACATATATATATTTGTGCTTGCAAGATGGCTCTGGGTTGAGCTGAAACAAGCAAAAGGAAAGAATGATTCCTTCCTCCCATATTTGGGTTTACAGGATGCAATCTAAAAAATAAACACTTGACACATATCCTTACTCCGACTACTGACAAAGCGGGAGAGAACTTGTGGCTCAGTAGGTTAAAGCATCTGCTTAGCATGCAGACTGCCCAGGTTCGAATCCCAGAAGGGTGAGTTCTGACTGAAGAGAGTTAAGAAACTCGAAATAGCTATATCAGAAATCCCTTATTTCTTTGTCAACAATTTTAAACAACATATATATATGTGTGTGCTTGCAAGATGGCTCTGGGTTGAGCTGAAACAAGCAAAAGGAAAGAATGATTCCTTCCTCCCATATTTGGGTTTACAGGGTGCAATCTAAAAAATAAACACTTGACACATATCCTTACTCCCTGACTACTGACAAAGCGGGAGAGAACTTGTGGCTCAATAGGTTAAAGCATCTGCTTAGCATGCAGACTGCCCAGGTTCGAATCCCAGAAGGGTGAGTTCTGACTGAAGAGAGTTAAGAAACTCGAAATAGCTATATCAGAAATCCCTTATTTCTTTGTCAACAATTTTAAACAACATATATATATTTGTGCTTGCAAGATGGCTCTGGGTTGAGCTGAAACAAGCAAAAGGAAAGAATGATTCCTTCCTCCCATATTTGGGTTTACAGGGTGCAATCTAAAAAATAAACACTTGACACATATCCTTACTCCCTGACTACTGACAAAGCGGGAGAGAACTTGTGGCTCAATAGGTTAAAGCATCTGCTTAGCATGCAGACTGCCCAGGTTCGAATCCCAGAAGGGTGAGTTCTGACTGAAGAGAGTTAAGAAACTCGAAATAGCTATATCAGAAATCCCTTATTTCTTTGTCAACAATTTTAAACAACATATATATATATTTGTGCTTGCAAGATGGCTCTGGGTTGAGCTGAAACAAGCAAAAGGAAAGAATGATTCCTTCCTCCCATATTTGGGTTTACAGGGTGCAATCTAAAAAATAAACACTTGACACATATCCTTACTCCGACTACTGACAAAGCGGGAGAGAACTTGTGGCTCAGTAGGTTAAAGCATCTGCTTAGCATGCAGACTGCCCAGGTTCGAATCCCAGAAGGGTGAGTTCTGACTGAAGAGAGTTAAGAAACTCGAAATAGCTATATCAGAAATCCCTTATTTCTTTGTCAACAATTTTAAACAACATATATATATTTGTGCTTGCAAGATGGCTCTGGGTTGAGCTGAAACAAGCAAAAGGAAAGAATGATTCCTTCCTCCCATATTTGGGTTTACAGGGTGCAATCTAAAAAATAAACACTTGACACATATCCTTACTCCCTGACTACTGACAAAGCGGGAGAGAACTTGTGGCTCAATAGGTTAAAGCATCTGCTTAGCATGCAGACTGCCCAGGTTCGAATCCCAGAAGGGTGAGTTCTGACTGAAGAGAGTTAAGAAACTCGAAATAGCTATATCAGAAATCCCTTATTTCTTTGTCAACAATTTTAAACAACATATATATATTTGTGCTTGCAAGATGGCTCTGGGTTGAGCTGAAACAAGCAAAAGGAAAGAATGATTCCTTCCTCCCATATTTGGGTTTACAGGGTGCAATCTAAAAAATAAACACTTGACACATATCCTTACTCCGACTACTGACAAAGCGGGAGAGAACTTGTGGCTCAGTAGGTTAAAGCATCTGCTTAGCATGCAGACTGCCCAGGTTCGAATCCCAGAAGGGTGAGTTCTGACTGAAGAGAGTTAAGAAACTCGAAATAGCTATATCAGAAATCCCTTATTTCTTTGTCAACAATTTTAAACAACATATATATATTTGTGCTTGCAAGATGGCTCTGGGTTGAGCTGAAACAAGCAAAAGGAAAGAATGATTCCTTCCTCCCATATTTGGGTTTACAGGGTGCAATCTAAAAAATAAACACTTGACACATATCCTTACTCCCTGACTACTGACAAAGCGGGAGAGAACTTGTGGCTCAATAGGTTAAAGCATCTGCTTAGCATGCAGACTGCCCAGGTTCGAATCCCAGAAGGGTGAGTTCTGACTGAAGAGAGTTAAGAAACTCGAAATAGCTATATCAGAAATCCCTTATTTCTTTGTCAACAATTTTAAACAACATATATATATTTGTGCTTGCAAGATGGCTCTGGGTTGAGCTGAAACAAGCAAAAGGAAAGAATGATTCCTTCCTCCCATATTTGGGTTTACAGGGTGCAATCTAAAAAATAAACACTTGACACATATCCTTACTCCCTGACTACTGACAAAGCGGGAGAGAACTTGTGGCTCAATAGGTTAAAGCATCTGCTTAGCATGCAGACTGCCCAGGTTCGAATCCCAGAAGGGTGAGTTCTGACTGAAGAGAGTTAAGAAACTCGAAATAGCTATATCAGAAATCCCTTATTTCTTTGTCAACAATTTTAAACAACATATATATATTTGTGCTTGCAAGATGGCTCTGGGTTGAGCTGAAACAAGCAAAAGGAAAGAATGATTCCTTCCTCCCATATTTGGGTTTACAGGGTGCAATCTAAAAAATAAACACTTGACACATATCCTT
Source organism: Bothrops alternatus (assembly GCA_034064705.1). Taxonomy (NCBI): domain Eukaryota; kingdom Metazoa; phylum Chordata; class Lepidosauria; order Squamata; family Viperidae; genus Bothrops; species Bothrops alternatus. The sequence goes on along the minus strand of JARGCV010000148.1, from coordinate 366,299 downwards.
ACTCCCTGACTACTGACAAAGCGGGAGAGAACTTGTGGCTCAATAGGTTAAAGCATCTGCTTAGCATGCAGACTGCCCAGGTTCGAATCCCAGAAGGGTGAGTTCTGACTGAAGAGAGTTAAGAAACTCGAAATAGCTATATCAGAAATCCCTTATTTCTTTGTCAACAATTTTAAACAACATATATATATATATATTTGTGCTTGCAAGATGGCTCTGGGTTGAGCTGAAACAAGCAAAAGGAAAGAATGATTCCTTCCTCCCATATTTGGGTTTACAGGGTGCAATCTAAAAAATAAACACTTGACACATATCCTTACTCCCTGACTACTGACAAAGCGGGAGAGAACTTGTGGCTCAATAGGTTAAAGCATCTGCTTAGCATGCAGACTGCCCAGGTTCGAATCCCAGAAGGGTGAGTTCTGACTGAAGAGAGTTAAGAAACTCGAAATAGCTATATCAGAAATCCCTTATTTCTTTGTCAACAATTTTAAACAACATATATATATTTGTGCTTGCAAGATGGCTCTGGGTTGAGCTGAAACAAGCAAAAGGAAAGAATGATTCCTTCCTCCCATATTTGGGTTTACAGGGTGCAATCTAAAAAATAAACACTTGACACATATCCTTACTCCCTGACTACTGACAAAGCGGGAGAGAACTTGTGGCTCAATAGGTTAAAGCATCTGCTTAGCATGCAGACTGCCCAGGTTCGAATCCCAGAAGGGTGAGTTCTGACTGAAGAGAGTTAAGAAACTCGAAATAGCTATATCAGAAATCCCTTATTTCTTTGTCAACAATTTTAAACAACATATATATATTTGTGCTTGCAAGATGGCTCTGGGTTGAGCTGAAACAAGCAAAAGGAAAGAATGATTCCTTCCTCCCATATTTGGGTTTACAGGGTGCAATCTAAAAAATAAACACTTGACACATATCCTTACTCCCTGACTACTGACAAAGCGGGAGAGAACTTGTGGCTCAATAGGTTAAAGCATCTGCTTAGCATGCAGACTGCCCAGGTTCGAATCCCAGAAGGGTGAGTTCTGACTGAAGAGAGTTAAGAAACTCGAAATAGCTATATCAGAAATCCCTTATTTCTTTGTCAACAATTTTAAACAACATATATATATTTGTGCTTGCAAGATGGCTCTGGGTTGAGCTGAAACAAGCAAAAGGAAAGAATGATTCCTTCCCATATTTGGGTTTACAGGGTGCAATCTAAAAAATAAACACTTGACACATATCCTTACTCCCTCACTACTGACAAAGCGGGAGAGAACTTGTGGCTCAATAGGTTAAAGCATCTGCTTAGCATGCAGACTGCCCAGGTTCGAATCCCAGAAGGGTGAGTTCTGACTGAAGAGAGTTAAGAAACTCGAAATAGCTATATCAGAAATCCCTTATTTCTTTGTCAACAATTTTAAACAACATATATATATTTGTGCTTGCAAGATGGCTCTGGGTTGAGCTGAAACAAGCAAAAGGAAAGAATGATTCCTTCCTCCCATATTTGGGTTTACAGGGTGCAATCTAAAAAATAAACACTTGACACATATCCTTACTCCCTGACTACTGACAAAGCGGGAGAGAACTTGTGGCTCAATAGGTTAAAGCATCTGCTTAGCATGCAGACTGCCCAGGTTCGAATCCCAGAAGGGTGAGTTCTGACTGAAGAGAGTTAAGAAACTCGAAATAGCTATATCAGAAATCCCTTATTTCTTTGTCAACAATTTTAAACAACATATATATATATATTTGTGCTTGCAAGATGGCTCTGGGTTGAGCTGAAACAAGCAAAAGGAAAGAATGATTCCTTCCTCCCATATTTGGGTTTACAGGGTGCAATCTAAAAAATAAACACTTGACACATATCCTTACTCCCTGACTACTGACAAAGCGGGAGAGAACTTGTGGCTCAATAGGTTAAAGCATCTGCTTAGCATGCAGACTGCCCAGGTTCGAATCCCAGAAGGGTGAGTTCTGACTGAAGAGAGTTAAGAAACTCGAAATAGCTATATCAGAAATCCCTTATTTCTTTGTCAACAATTTTAAACAACATATATATATTTGTGCTTGCAAGATGGCTCTGGGTTGAGCTGAAACAAGCAAAAGGAAAGAATGATTCCTTCCTCCCATATTTGGGTTTACAGGGTGCAATCTAAAAAATAAACACTTGACACATATCCTTACTCCCTGACTACTGACAAAGCGGGAGAGAACTTGTGGCTCAATAGGTTAAAGCATCTGCTTAGCATGCAGACTGCCCAGGTTCGAATCCCAGAAGGGTGAGTTCTGACTGAAGAGAGTTAAGAAACTCGAAATAGCTATATCAGAAATCCCTTATTTCTTTGTCAACAATTTTAAACAACATATATATATTTGTGCTTGCAAGATGGCTCTGGGTTGAGCTGAAACAAGCAAAAGGAAAGAATGATTCCTTCCTCCCATATTTGGGTTTACAGGGTGCAATCTAAAAAATAAACACTTGACACATATCCTTACTCCCTGACTACTGACAAAGCGGGAGAGAACTTGTGGCTCAATAGGTTAAAGCATCTGCTTAGCATGCAGACTGCCCAGGTTCGAATCCCAGAAGGGTGAGTTCTGACTGAAGAGAGTTAAGAAACTCGAAATAGCTATATCAGAAATCCCTTATTTCTTTGTCAACAATTTTAAACAACATATATATATTTGTGCTTGCAAGATGGCTCTGGGTTGAGCTGAAACAAGCAAAAGGAAAGAATGATTCCTTCCTCCCATATTTGGGTTTACAGGGTGCAATCTAAAAAATAAACACTTGACACATATCCTTACTCCCTGACTACTGACAAAGCGGGAGAGAACTTGTGGCTCAATAGGTTAAAGCATCTGCTTAGCATGCAGACTGCCCAGGTTCGAATCCCAGAAGGGTGAGTTCTGACTGAAGAGAGTTAAGAAACTCGAAATAGCTATATCAGAAATCCCTTATTTCTTTGTCAACAATTTTAAACAACATATATATATTTGTGCTTGCAAGATGGCTCTGGGTTGAGCTGAAACAAGCAAAAGGAAAGAATGATTCCTTCCTCCCATATTTGGGTTTACAGGGTGCAATCTAAAAAATAAACACTTGACACATATCCTTACTCCCTGACTACTGACAAAGCGGGAGAGAACTTGTGGCTCAATAGGTTAAAGCATCTGCTTAGCATGCAGACTGCCCAGGTTCGAATCCCAGAAGGGTGAGTTCTGACTGAAGAGAGTTAAGAAACTCGAAATAGCTATATCAGAAATCCCTTATTTCTTTGTCAACAATTTTAAACAACATATATATATTTGTGCTTGCAAGATGGCTCTGGGTTGAGCTGAAACAAGCAAAAGGAAAGAATGATTCCTTCCTCCCATATTTGGGTTTACAGGGTGCAATCTAAAAAATAAACACTTGACACATATCCTTACTCCCTGACTACTGACAAAGCGGGAGAGAACTTGTGGCTCAATAGGTTAAAGCATCTGCTTAGCATGCAGACTGCCCAGGTTCGAATCCCAGAAGGGTGAGTTCTGACTGAAGAGAGTTAAGAAACTCGAAATAGCTATATCAGAAATCCCTTATTTCTTTGTCAACAATTTTAAACAACATATATATATTTGTGCTTGCAAGATGGCTCTGGGTTGAGCTGAAACAAGCAAAAGGAAAGAATGATTCCTTCCTCCCATATTTGGGTTTACAGGGTGCAATCTAAAAAATAAACACTTGACACATATCCTTACTCCCTGACTACTGACAAAGCGGGAGAGAACTTGTGCCTCAATAGGTTAAAGCATCTGCTTAGCATGCAGACTGCCCAGGTTCGAATCCCAGAAGGGTGAGTTCTGACTGAAGAGAGTTAAGAAACTCGAAATAGCTATATCAGAAATCCCTTATTTCTTTGTCAACAATTTTAAACAACATATATATATTTGTGCTTGCAAGATGGCTCTGGGTTGAGCTGAAACAAGCAAAAGGAAAGAATGATTCCTTCCTCCCATATTTGGGTTTACAGGGTGCAATCTAAAAAATAAACACTTGACACATATCCTTACTCCCTGACTACTGACAAAGCGGGAGAGAACTTGTGGCTCAATAGGTTAAAGCATCTGCTTAGCATGCAGACTGCCCAGGTTCGAATCCCAGAAGGGTGAGTTCTGACTGAAGAGAGTTAAGAAACTCGAAATAGCTATATCAGAAATCCCTTATTTCTTTGTCAACAATTTTAAACAACATATATATATATATTTGTGCTTGCAAGATGGCTCTGGGTTGAGCTGAAACAAGCAAAAGGAAAGAATGATTCCTTCCTCCCATATTTGGGTTTACAGGGTGCAATCTAAAAAATAAACACTTGACACATATCCTTACTCCCTGACTACTGACAAAGCGGGAGAGAACTTGTGGCTCAATAGGTTAAAGCATCTGCTTAGCATGCAGACTGCCCAGGTTCGAATCCCAGAAGGGTGAGTTCTGACTGAAGAGAGTTAAGAAACTCGAAATAGCTATATCAGAAATCCCTTATTTCTTTGTCAACAATTTTAAACAACATATATATATTTGTGCTTGCAAGATGGCTCTGGGTTGAGCTGAAACAAGCAAAAGGAAAGAATGATTCCTTCCTCCCATATTTGGGTTTACAGGGTGCAATCTAAAAAATAAACACTTGACACATATCCTTACTCCCTGACTACTGACAAAGCGGGAGAGAACTTGTGGCTCAATAGGTTAAAGCATCTGCTTAGCATGCAGACTGCCCAGGTTCGAATCCCAGAAGGGTGAGTTCTGACTGAAGAGAGTTAAGAAACTCGAAATAGCTATATCAGAAATCCCTTATTTCTTTGTCAACAATTTTAAACAACATATATATATTTGTGCTTGCAAGATGGCTCTGGGTTGAGCGGAAACAAGCAAAAGGAAAGAATGATTCCTTCCTCCCATATTTGGGTTTACAGGGTGCAATCTAAAAAATAAACACTTGACACATATCCTTACTCCCTGACTACTGACAAAGCGGGAGAGAACTTGTGGCTCAATAGGTTAAAGCATCTGCTTAGCATGCAGACTGCCCAGGTTCGAATCCCAGAAGGGTGAGTTCTGACTGAAGAGAGTTAAGAAACTCGAAATAGCTATATCAGAAATCCCTTATTTCTTTGTCAACAATTTTAAACAACATATATATATATATTTGTGCTTGCAAGATGGCTCTGGGTTGAGCTGAAACAAGCAAAAGGAAAGAATGATTCCTTCCTCCCATATTTGGGTTTACAGGGTGCAATCTAAAAAATAAACACTTGACACATATCCTTACTCCCTGACTACTGACAAAGCGGGAGAGAACTTGTGGCTCAATAGGTTAAAGCATCTGCTTAGCATGCAGACTGCCCAGGTTCGAATCCCAGAAGGGTGAGTTCTGACTGAAGAGAGTTAAGAAACTCGAAATAGCTATATCAGAAATCCCTTATTTCTTTGTCAACAATTTTAAACAACATATATATATTTGTGCTTGCAAGATGGCTCTGGGTTGAGCTGAAACAAGCAAAAGGAAAGAATGATTCCTTCCTCCCATATTTGGGTTTACAGGGTGCAATCTAAAAAATAAACACTTGACACATATCCTTACTCCCTGACTACTGACAAAGCGGGAGAGAACTTGTGGCTCAATAGGTTAAAGCATCTGCTTAGCATGCAGACTGCCCAGGTTCGAATCCCAGAAGGGTGAGTTCTGACTGAAGAGAGTTAAGAAACTCGAAATAGCTATATCAGAAATCCCTTATTTCTTTGTCAACAATTTTAAACAACATATATATATATATATGTGCTTGCAAGATGGCTCTGGGTTGAGCTGAAACAAGCAAAAGGAAAGAATGATTCCTTCCTCCCATATTTGGGTTTACAGGGTGCAATCTAAAAAATAAACACTTGACACATATCCTTACTCCCTGACTACTGACAAAGCGGGAGAGAACTTGTGGCTCAATAGGTTAAAGCATCTGCTTAGCATGCAGACTGCCCAGGTTCGAATCCCAGAAGGGTGAGTTCTGACTGAAGAGAGTTAAGAAACTCGAAATAGCTATATCAGAAATCCCTTATTTCTTTGTCAACAATTTTAAACAACATATATATATTTGTGCTTGCAAGATGGCTCTGGGTTGAGCTGAAACAAGCAAAAGGAAAGAATGATTCCTTCCTCCCATATTTGGGTTTACAGGGTGCAATCTAAAAAATAAACACTTGACACATATCCTTACTCCCTGACTACTGACAAAGCGGGAGAGAACTTGTGGCTCAATAGGTTAAAGCATCTGCTTAGCATGCAGACTGCCCAGGTTCGAATCCCAGAAGGGTGAGTTCTGACTGAAGAGAGTTAAGAAACTCGAAATAGCTATATCAGAAATCCCTTATTTCTTTGTCAACAATTTTAAACAACATATATATATTTGTGCTTGCAAGATGGCTCTGGGTTGAGCGGAAACAAGCAAAAGGAAAGAATGATTCCTTCCTCCCATATTTGGGTTTACAGGGTGCAATCTAAAAAATAAACACTTGACACATATCCTTACTCCCTGACTACTGACAAAGCGGGAGAGAACTTGTGGCTCAATAGGTTAAAGCATCTGCTTAGCATGCAGACTGCCCAGGTTCGAATCCCAGAAGGGTGAGTTCTGACTGAAGAGAGTTAAGAAACTCGAAATAGCTATATCAGAAATCCCTTATTTCTTTGTCAACAATTTTAAACAACATATATATATTTGTGCTTGCAAGATGGCTCTGGGTTGAGCTGAAACAAGCAAAAGGAAAGAATGATTCCTTCCTCCCATATTTGGGTTTACAGGATGCAATCTAAAAAATAAACACTTGACACATATCCTTACTCCGACTACTGACAAAGCGGGAGAGAACTTGTGGCTCAGTAGGTTAAAGCATCTGCTTAGCATGCAGACTGCCCAGGTTCGAATCCCAGAAGGGTGAGTTCTGACTGAAGAGAGTTAAGAAACTCGAAATAGCTATATCAGAAATCCCTTATTTCTTTGTCAACAATTTTAAACAACATATATATATATATATATATATATATATATATATATATATATATATATATATATATATATATATATATATATATATATATATATATATATATATATAAAATATTTGTGCTTGCAAGATGGCTCTGGGTTGAGCTGAAACAAGCAAAAGGAAAGAATGATTCCTTCCTCCCATATTTGGGTTTACAGGGTGCAATCTAAAAAATAAACACTTGACACATATCCTTACTCCCTGACTACTGACAAAGCGGGAGAGAACTTGTGGCTCAATAGGTTAAAGCATCTGCTTAGCATGCAGACTGCCCAGGTTCGAATCCCAGAAGGGTGAGTTCTGACTGAAGAGAGTTAAGAAACTCGAAATAGCTATATCAGAAATCCCTTATTTCTTTGTCAACAATTTTAAACAACATATATATATTTGTGCTTGCAAGATGGCTCTGGGTTGAGCTGAAACAAGCAAAAGGAAAGAATGATTCCTTCCTCCCATATTTGGGTTTACAGGGTGCAATCTAAAAAATAAACACTTGACACATATCCTTACTCCCTGACTACTGACAAAGCGGGAGAGAACTTGTGGCTCAATAGGTTAAAGCATCTGCTTAGCATGCAGACTGCCCAGGTTCGAATCCCAGAAGGGTGAGTTCTGACTGAAGAGAGTTAAGAAACTCGAAATAGCTATATCAGAAATCCCTTATTTCTTTGTCAACAATTTTAAACAACATATATATATTTGTGCTTGCAAGATGGCTCTGGGTTGAGCTGAAACAAGCAAAAGGAAAGAATGATTCCTTCCTCCCATATTTGGGTTTACAGGGTGCAATCTAAAAAATAAACACTTGACACATATCCTTACTCCCTCACTACTGACAAAGCGGGAGAGAACTTGTGGCTCAATAGGTTAAAGCATCTGCTTAGCATGCAGACTGCCCAGGTTCGAATCCCAGAAGGGTGAGTTCTGACTGAAGAGAGTTAAGAAACTCGAAATAGCTATATCAGAAATCCCTTATTTCTTTGTCAACAATTTTAAACAACATATATATATTTGTGCTTGCAAGATGGCTCTGGGTTGAGCTGAAACAAGCAAAAGGAAAGAATGATTCCTTCCTCCCATATTTGGGTTTACAGGGTGCAATCTAAAAAATAAACACTTGACACATATCCTTACTCCCTGACTACTGACAAAGCGGGAGAGAACTTGTGGCTCAATAGGTTAAAGCATCTGCTTAGCATGCAGACTGCCCAGGTTCGAATCCCAGAAGGGTGAGTTCTGACTGAAGAGAGTTAAGAAACTCGAAATAGCTATATCAGAAATCCCTTATTTCTTTGTCAACAATTTTAAACAACATATATATATATATTTGTGCTTGCAAGATGGCTCTGGGTTGAGCTGAAACAAGCAAAAGGAAAGAATGATTCCTTCCTCCCATATTTGGGTTTACAGGGTGCAATCTAAAAAATAAACACTTGACACATATCCTTACTCCCTGACTACTGACAAAGCGGGAGAGAACTTGTGGCTCAATAGGTTAAAGCATCTGCTTAGCATGCAGACTGCCCAGGTTCGAATCCCAGAAGGGTGAGTTCTGACTGAAGAGAGTTAAGAAACTCGAAATAGCTATATCAGAAATCCCTTATTTCTTTGTCAACAATTTTAAACAACATATATATATATATTTGTGCTTGCAAGATGGCTCTGGGTTGAGCTGAAACAAGCAAAAGGAAAGAATGATTCCTTCCTCCCATATTTGGGTTTACAGGGTGCAATCTAAAAAATAAACACTTGACACATATCCTTACTCCCTGACTACTGACAAAGCGGGAGAGAACTTGTGGCTCAATAGGTTAAAGCATCTGCTTAGCATGCAGACTGCCCAGGTTCGAATCCCAGAAGGGTGAGTTCTGACTGAAGAGAGTTAAGAAACTCGAAATAGCTATATCAGAAATCCCTTATTTCTTTGTCAACAATTTTAAACAACATATATATATTTGTGCTTGCAAGATGGCTCTGGGTTGAGCTGAAACAAGCAAAAGGAAAGAATGATTCCTTCCTCCCATATTTGGGTTTACAGGGTGCAATCTAAAAAATAAACACTTGACACATATCCTTACTCCCTGACTACTGACAAAGCGGGAGAGAACTTGTGGCTCAATAGGTTAAAGCATCTGCTTAGCATGCAGACTGCCCAGGTTCGAATCCCAGAAGGGTGAGTTCTGACTGAAGAGAGTTAAGAAACTCGAAATAGCTATATCAGAAATCCCTTATTTCTTTGTCAACAATTTTAAACAACATATATATATTTGTGCTTGCAAGATGGCTCTGGGTTGAGCTGAAACAAGCAAAAGGAAAGAATGATTCCTTCCTCCCATATTTGGGTTTACAGGATGCAATCTAAAAAATAAACACTTGACACATATCCTTACTCCGACTACTGACAAAGCGGGAGAGAACTTGTGGCTCAGTAGGTTAAAGCATCTGCTTAGCATGCAGACTGCCCAGGTTCGAATCCCAGAAGGGTGAGTTCTGACTGAAGAGAGTTAAGAAACTCGAAATAGCTATATCAGAAATCCCTTATTTCTTTGTCAACAATTTTAAACAACATATATATATGTGTGTGCTTGCAAGATGGCTCTGGGTTGAGCTGAAACAAGCAAAAGGAAAGAATGATTCCTTCCTCCCATATTTGGGTTTACAGGGTGCAATCTAAAAAATAAACACTTGACACATATCCTTACTCCCTGACTACTGACAAAGCGGGAGAGAACTTGTGGCTCAATAGGTTAAAGCATCTGCTTAGCATGCAGACTGCCCAGGTTCGAATCCCAGAAGGGTGAGTTCTGACTGAAGAGAGTTAAGAAACTCGAAATAGCTATATCAGAAATCCCTTATTTCTTTGTCAACAATTTTAAACAACATATATATATATTTGTGCTTGCAAGATGGCTCTGGGTTGAGCTGAAACAAGCAAAAGGAAAGAATGATTCCTTCCTCCCATATTTGGGTTTACAGGGTGCAATCTAAAAAATAAACACTTGACACATATCCTTACTCCGACTACTGACAAAGCGGGAGAGAACTTGTGGCTCAGTAGGTTAAAGCATCTGCTTAGCATGCAGACTGCCCAGGTTCGAATCCCAGAAGGGTGAGTTCTGACTGAAGAGAGTTAAGAAACTCGAAATAGCTATATCAGAAATCCCTTATTTCTTTGTCAACAATTTTAAACAACATATATATATTTGTGCTTGCAAGATGGCTCTGGGTTGAGCTGAAACAAGCAAAAGGAAAGAATGATTCCTTCCTCCCATATTTGGGTTTACAGGGTGCAATCTAAAAAATAAACACTTGACACATATCCTTACTCCCTGACTACTGACAAAGCGGGAGAGAACTTGTGGCTCAATAGGTTAAAGCATCTGCTTAGCATGCAGACTGCCCAGGTTCGAATCCCAGAAGGGTGAGTTCTGACTGAAGAGAGTTAAGAAACTCGAAATAGCTATATCAGAAATCCCTTATTTCTTTGTCAACAATTTTAAACAACATATATATATTTGTGCTTGCAAGATGGCTCTGGGTTGAGCTGAAACAAGCAAAAGGAAAGAATGATTCCTTCCTCCCATATTTGGGTTTACAGGGTGCAATCTAAAAAATAAACACTTGACACATATCCTTACTCCGACTACTGACAAAGCGGGAGAGAACTTGTGGCTCAGTAGGTTAAAGCATCTGCTTAGCATGCAGACTGCCCAGGTTCGAATCCCAGAAGGGTGAGTTCTGACTGAAGAGAGTTAAGAAACTCGAAATAGCTATATCAGAAATCCCTTATTTCTTTGTCAACAATTTTAAACAACATATATATATTTGTGCTTGCAAGATGGCTCTGGGTTGAGCTGAAACAAGCAAAAGGAAAGAATGATTCCTTCCTCCCATATTTGGGTTTACAGGATGCAATCTAAAAAATAAACACTTGACACATATCCTTACTCCGACTACTGACAAAGCGGGAGAGAACTTGTGGCTCAGTAGGTTAAAGCATCTGCTTAGCATGCAGACTGCCCAGGTTCGAATCCCAGAAGGGTGAGTTCTGACTGAAGAGAGTTAAGAAACTCGAAATAGCTATATCAGAAATCCCTTATTTCTTTGTCAACAATTTTAAACAACATATATATATTTGTGCTTGCAAGATGGCTCTGGGTTGAGCTGAAACAAGCAAAAGGAAAGAATGATTCCTTCCTCCCATATTTGGGTTTACAGGGTGCAATCTAAAAAATAAACACTTGACACATATCCTTACTCCCTGACTACTGACAAAGCGGGAGAGAACTTGTGGCTCAATAGGTTAAAGCATCTGCTTAGCATGCAGACTGCCCAGGTTCGAATCCCAGAAGGGTGAGTTCTGACTGAAGAGAGTTAAGAAACTCGAAATAGCTATATCAGAAATCCCTTATTTCTTTGTCAACAATTTTAAACAACATATATATATTTGTGCTTGCAAGATGGCTCTGGGTTGAGCTGAAACAAGCAAAAGGAAAGAATGATTCCTTCCTCCCATATTTGGGTTTACAGGATGCAATCTAAAAAATAAACACTTGACACATATCCTTACTCCGACTACTGACAAAGCGGGAGAGAACTTGTGGCTCAGTAGGTTAAAGCATCTGCTTAGCATGCAGACTGCCCAGGTTCGAATCCCAGAAGGGTGAGTTCTGACTGAAGAGAGTTAAGAAACTCGAAATAGCTATATCAGAAATCCCTTATTTCTTTGTCAACAATTTTAAACAACATATATATATATATATATATATATATATATATATATATATATATATATATATATATATATATATATATATATATATATATAAAATATTTGTGCTTGCAAGATGGCTCTGGGTTGAGCTGAAACAAGCAAAAGGAAAGAATGATTCCTTCCTCCCATATTTGGGTTTACAGGGTGCAATCTAAAAAATAAACACTTGACACATATCCTTACTCCCTGACTACTGACAAAGCGGGAGAGAACTTGTGGCTCAATAGGTTAAAGCATCTGCTTAGCATGCAGACTGCCCAGGTTCGAATCCCAGAAGGGTGAGTTCTGACTGAAGAGAGTTAAGAAACTCGAAATAGCTATATCAGAAATCCCTTATTTCTTTGTCAACAATTTTAAACAACATATATATATTTGTGCTTGCAAGATGGCTCTGGGTTGAGCTGAAACAAGCAAAAGGAAAGAATGATTCCTTCCTCCCATATTTGGGTTTACAGGGTGCAATCTAAAAAATAAACACTTGACACATATCCTTACTCCCTGACTACTGACAAAGCGGGAGAGAACTTGTGGCTCAATAGGTTAAAGCATCTGCTTAGCATGCAGACTGCCCAGGTTCGAATCCCAGAAGGGTGAGTTCTGACTGAAGAGAGTTAAGAAACTCGAAATAGCTATATCAGAAATCCCTTATTTCTTTGTCAACAATTTTAAACAACATATATATATTTGTGCTTGCAAGATGGCTCTGGGTTGAGCTGAAACAAGCAAAAGGAAAGAATGATTCCTTCCTCCCATATTTGGGTTTACAGGGTGCAATCTAAAAAATAAACACTTGACACATATCCTTACTCCCTCACTACTGACAAAGCGGGAGAGAACTTGTGGCTCAATAGGTTAAAGCATCTGCTTAGCATGCAGACTGCCCAGGTTCGAATCCCAGAAGGGTGAGTTCTGACTGAAGAGAGTTAAGAAACTCGAAATAGCTATATCAGAAATCCCTTATTTCTTTGTCAACAATTTTAAACAACATATATATATTTGTGCTTGCAAGATGGCTCTGGGTTGAGCTGAAACAAGCAAAAGGAAAGAATGATTCCTTCCTCCCATATTTGGGTTTACAGGGTGCAATCTAAAAAATAAACACTTGACACATATCCTTACTCCCTGACTACTGACAAAGCGGGAGAGAACTTGTGGCTCAATAGGTTAAAGCATCTGCTTAGCATGCAGACTGCCCAGGTTCGAATCCCAGAAGGGTGAGTTCTGACTGAAGAGAGTTAAGAAACTCGAAATAGCTATATCAGAAATCCCTTATTTCTTTGTCAACAATTTTAAACAACATATATATATATATTTGTGCTTGCAAGATGGCTCTGGGTTGAGCTGAAACAAGCAAAAGGAAAGAATGATTCCTTCCTCCCATATTTGGGTTTACAGGGTGCAATCTAAAAAATAAACACTTGACACATATCCTTACTCCCTGACTACTGACAAAGCGGGAGAGAACTTGTGGCTCAATAGGTTAAAGCATCTGCTTAGCATGCAGACTGCCCAGGTTCGAATCCCAGAAGGGTGAGTTCTGACTGAAGAGAGTTAAGAAACTCGAAATAGCTATATCAGAAATCCCTTATTTCTTTGTCAACAATTTTAAACAACATATATATATTTGTGCTTGCAAGATGGCTCTGGGTTGAGCTGAAACAAGCAAAAGGAAAGAATGATTCCTTCCTCCCATATTTGGGTTTACAGGGTGCAATCTAAAAAATAAACACTTGACACATATCCTTACTCCCTGACTACTGACAAAGCGGGAGAGAACTTGTGGCTCAATAGGTTAAAGCATCTGCTTAGCATGCAGACTGCCCAGGTTCGAATCCCAGAAGGGTGAGTTCTGACTGAAGAGAGTTAAGAAACTCGAAATAGCTATATCAGAAATCCCTTATTTCTTTGTCAACAATTTTAAACAACATATATATATTTGTGCTTGCAAGATGGCTCTGGGTTGAGCTGAAACAAGCAAAAGGAAAGAATGATTCCTTCCTCCCATATTTGGGTTTACAGGGTGCAATCTAAAAAATAAACACTTGACACATATCCTTACTCCCTGACTACTGACAAAGCGGGAGAGAACTTGTGGCTCAATAGGTTAAAGCATCTGCTTAGCATGCAGACTGCCCAGGTTCGAATCCCAGAAGGGTGAGTTCTGACTGAAGAGAGTTAAGAAACTCGAAATAGCTATATCAGAAATCCCTTATTTCTTTGTCAACAATTTTAAACAACATATATATATATTTGTGCTTGCAAGATGGCTCTGGGTTGAGCTGAAACAAGCAAAAGGAAAGAATGATTCCTTCCTCCCATATTTGGGTTTACAGGGTGCAATCTAAAAAATAAACACTTGACACATATCCTTACTCCGACTACTGACAAAGCGGGAGAGAACTTGTGGCTCAGTAGGTTAAAGCATCTGCTTAGCATGCAGACTGCCCAGGTTCGAATCCCAGAAGGGTGAGTTCTGACTGAAGAGAGTTAAGAAACTCGAAATAGCTATATCAGAAATCCCTTATTTCTTTGTCAACAATTTTAAACAACATATATATATTTGTGCTTGCAAGATGGCTCTGGGTTGAGCTGAAACAAGCAAAAGGAAAGAATGATTCCTTCCTCCCATATTTGGGTTTACAGGGTGCAATCTAAAAAATAAACACTTGACACATATCCTTACTCCCTGACTACTGACAAAGCGGGAGAGAACTTGTGGCTCAATAGGTTAAAGCATCTGCTTAGCATGCAGACTGCCCAGGTTCGAATCCCAGAAGGGTGAGTTCTGACTGAAGAGAGTTAAGAAACTCGAAATAGCTATATCAGAAATCCCTTATTTCTTTGTCAACAATTTTAAACAACATATATATATTTGTGCTTGCAAGATGGCTCTGGGTTGAGCTGAAACAAGCAAAAGGAAAGAATGATTCCTTCCTCCCATATTTGGGTTTACAGGGTGCAATCTAAAAAATAAACACTTGACACATATCCTTACTCCGACTACTGACAAAGCGGGAGAGAACTTGTGGCTCAGTAGGTTAAAGCATCTGCTTAGCATGCAGACTGCCCAGGTTCGAATCCCAGAAGGGTGAGTTCTGACTGAAGAGAGTTAAGAAACTCGAAATAGCTATATCAGAAATCCCTTATTTCTTTGTCAACAATTTTAAACAACATATATATATTTGTGCTTGCAAGATGGCTCTGGGTTGAGCTGAAACAAGCAAAAGGAAAGAATGATTCCTTCCTCCCATATTTGGGTTTACAGGGTGCAATCTAAAAAATAAACACTTGACACATATCCTTACTCCCTGACTACTGACAAAGCGGGAGAGAACTTGTGGCTCAATAGGTTAAAGCATCTGCTTAGCATGCAGACTGCCCAGGTTCGAATCCCAGAAGGGTGAGTTCTGACTGAAGAGAGTTAAGAAACTCGAAATAGCTATATCAGAAATCCCTTATTTCTTTGTCAACAATTTTAAACAACATATATATATTTGTGCTTGCAAGATGGCTCTGGGTTGAGCTGAAACAAGCAAAAGGAAAGAATGATTCCTTCCTCCCATATTTGGGTTTACAGGGTGCAATCTAAAAAATAAACACTTGACACATATCCTTACTCCCTGACTACTGACAAAGCGGGAGAGAACTTGTGGCTCAATAGGTTAAAGCATCTGCTTAGCATGCAGACTGCCCAGGTTCGAATCCCAGAAGGGTGAGTTCTGACTGAAGAGAGTTAAGAAACTCGAAATAGCTATATCAGAAATCCCTTATTTCTTTGTCAACAATTTTAAACAACATATATATATTTGTGCTTGCAAGATGGCTCTGGGTTGAGCTGAAACAAGCAAAAGGAAAGAATGATTCCTTCCTCCCATATTTGGGTTTACAGGGTGCAATCTAAAAAATAAACACTTGACACATATCCTTACTCCCTGACTACTGACAAAGCGGGAGAGAACTTGTGGCTCAATAGGTTAAAGCATCTGCTTAGCATGCAGACTGCCCAGGTTCGAATCCCAGAAGGGTGAGTTCTGACTGAAGAGAGTTAAGAAACTCGAAATAGCTATATCAGAAATCCCTTATTTCTTTGTCAACAATTTTAAACAACATATATATATATATTTGTGCTTGCAAGATGGCTCTGGGTTGAGCTGAAACAAGCAAAAGGAAAGAATGATTCCTTCCTCCCATATTTGGGTTTACAGGGTGCAATCTAAAAAATAAACACTTGACACATATCCTTACTCCCTGACTACTGACAAAGCGGGAGAGAACTTGTGGCTCAATAGGTTAAAGCATCTGCTTAGCATGCAGACTGCCCAGGTTCGAATCCCAGAAGGGTGAGTTCTGACTGAAGAGAGTTAAGAAACTCGAAATAGCTATATCAGAAATCCCTTATTTCTTTGTCAACAATTTTAAACAACATATATATATTTGTGCTTGCAAGATGGCTCTGGGTTGAGCTGAAACAAGCAAAAGGAAAGAATGATTCCTTCCTCCCATATTTGGGTTTACAGGGTGCAATCTAAAAAATAAACACTTGACACATATCCTTACTCCCTGACTACTGACAAAGCGGGAGAGAACTTGTGGCTCAATAGGTTAAAGCATCTGCTTAGCATGCAGACTGCCCAGATTCGAATCCCAGAAGGGTGAGTTCTGACTGAAGAGAGTTAAGAAACTCGAAATAGCTATATCAGAAATCCCTTATTTCTTTGTCAACAATTTTAAACAACATATATATATTTGTGCTTGCAAGATGGCTCTGGGTTGAGCTGAAACAAGCAAAAGGAAAGAATGATTCCTTCCTCCCATATTTGGGTTTACAGGGTGCAATCTAAAAAATAAACACTTGACACATATCCTTACTCCCTGACTACTGACAAAGCGGGAGAGAACTTGTGGCTCAATAGGTTAAAGCATCTGCTTAGCATGCAGACTGCCCAGGTTCGAATCCCAGAAGGGTGAGTTCTGACTGAAGAGAGTTAAGAAACTCGAAATAGCTATATCAGAAATCCCTTATTTCTTTGTCAACAATTTTAAACAACATATATATATTTGTGCTTGCAAGATGGCTCTGGGTTGAGCTGAAACAAGCAAAAGGAAAGAATGATTCCTTCCTCCCATATTTGGGTTTACAGGATGCAATCTAAAAAATAAACACTTGACACATATCCTTACTCCGACTACTGACAAAGCGGGAGAGAACTTGTGGCTCAGTAGGTTAAAGCATCTGCTTAGCATGCAGACTGCCCAGGTTCGAATCCCAGAAGGGTGAGTTCTGACTGAAGAGAGTTAAGAAACTCGAAATAGCTATATCAGAAATCCCTTATTTCTTTGTCAACAATTTTAAACAACATATATATATATATATATATATATATATATATATATATATATATATATATATATATATATATATATATATATAAAATATTTGTGCTTGCAAGATGGCTCTGGGTTGAGCTGAAACAAGCAAAAGGAAAGAATGATTCCTTCCTCCCATATTTGGGTTTACAGGGTGCAATCTAAAAAATAAACACTTGACACATATCCTTACTCCCTGACTACTGACAAAGCGGGAGAGAACTTGTGGCTCAATAGGTTAAAGCATCTGCTTAGCATGCAGACTGCCCAGGTTCGAATCCCAGAAGGGTGAGTTCTGACTGAAGAGAGTTAAGAAACTCGAAATAGCTATATCAGAAATCCCTTATTTCTTTGTCAACAATTTTAAACAACATATATATATTTGTGCTTGCAAGATGGCTCTGGGTTGAGCTGAAACAAGCAAAAGGAAAGAATGATTCCTTCCTCCCATATTTGGGTTTACAGGGTGCAATCTAAAAAATAAACACTTGACACATATCCTTACTCCCTGACTACTGACAAAGCGGGAGAGAACTTGTGGCTCAATAGGTTAAAGCATCTGCTTAGCATGCAGACTGCCCAGGTTCGAATCCCAGAAGGGTGAGTTCTGACTGAAGAGAGTTAAGAAACTCGAAATAGCTATATCAGAAATCCCTTATTTCTTTGTCAACAATTTTAAACAACATATATATATTTGTGCTTGCAAGATGGCTCTGGGTTGAGCTGAAACAAGCAAAAGGAAAGAATGATTCCTTCCCATATTTGGGTTTACAGGGTGCAATCTAAAAAATAAACACTTGACACATATCCTTACTCCCTCACTACTGACAAAGCGGGAGAGAACTTGTGGCTCAATAGGTTAAAGCATCTGCTTAGCATGCAGACTGCCCAGGTTCGAATCCCAGAAGGGTGAGTTCTGACTGAAGAGAGTTAAGAAACTCGAAATAGCTATATCAGAAATCCCTTATTTCTTTGTCAACAATTTTAAACAACATATATATATTTGTGCTTGCAAGATGGCTCTGGGTTGAGCTGAAACAAGCAAAAGGAAAGAATGATTCCTTCCTCCCATATTTGGGTTTACAGGGTGCAATCTAAAAAATAAACACTTGACACATATCCTTACTCCCTGACTACTGACAAAGCGGGAGAGAACTTGTGGCTCAATAGGTTAAAGCATCTGCTTAGCATGCAGACTGCCCAGGTTCGAATCCCAGAAGGGTGAGTTCTGACTGAAGAGAGTTAAGAAACTCGAAATAGCTATATCAGAAATCCCTTATTTCTTTGTCAACAATTTTAAACAACATATATATATATATATTTGTGCTTGCAAGATGGCTCTGGGTTGAGCTGAAACAAGCAAAAGGAAAGAATGATTCCTTCCTCCCATATTTGGGTTTACAGGGTGCAATCTAAAAAATAAACACTTGACACATATCCTTACTCCCTGACTACTGACAAAGCGGGAGAGAACTTGTGGCTCAATAGGTTAAAGCATCTGCTTAGCATGCAGACTGCCCAGGTTCGAATCCCAGAAGGGTGAGTTCTGACTGAAGAGAGTTAAGAAACTCGAAATAGCTATATCAGAAATCCCTTATTTCTTTGTCAACAATTTTAAACAACATATATATATTTGTGCTTGCAAGATGGCTCTGGGTTGAGCTGAAACAAGCAAAAGGAAAGAATGATTCCTTCCTCCCATATTTGGGTTTACAGGGTGCAATCTAAAAAATAAACACTTGACACATATCCTTACTCCCTGACTACTGACAAAGCGGGAGAGAACTTGTGGCTCAATAGGTTAAAGCATCTGCTTAGCATGCAGACTGCCCAGGTTCGAATCCCAGAAGGGTGAGTTCTGACTGAAGAGAGTTAAGAAACTCGAAATAGCTATATCAGAAATCCCTTATTTCTTTGTCAACAATTTTAAACAACATATATATATTTGTGCTTGCAAGATGGCTCTGGGTTGAGCTGAAACAAGCAAAAGGAAAGAATGATTCCTTCCTCCCATATTTGGGTTTACAGGGTGCAATCTAAAAAATAAACACTTGACACATATCCTTACTCCCTGACTACTGACAAAGCGGGAGAGAACTTGTGGCTCAATAGGTTAAAGCATCTGCTTAGCATGCAGACTGCCCAGGTTCGAATCCCAGAAGGGTGAGTTCTGACTGAAGAGAGTTAAGAAACTCGAAATAGCTATATCAGAAATCCCTTATTTCTTTGTCAACAATTTTAAACAACATATATATATTTGTGCTTGCAAGATGGCTCTGGGTTGAGCTGAAACAAGCAAAAGGAAAGAATGATTCCTTCCTCCCATATTTGGGTTTACAGGATGCAATCTAAAAAATAAACACTTGACACATATCCTTACTCCGACTACTGACAAAGCGGGAGAGAACTTGTGGCTCAGTAGGTTAAAGCATCTGCTTAGCATGCAGACTGCCCAGGTTCGAATCCCAGAAGGGTGAGTTCTGACTGAAGAGAGTTAAGAAACTCGAAATAGCTATATCAGAAATCCCTTATTTCTTTGTCAACAATTTTAAACAACATATATATATGTGTGTGCTTGCAAGATGGCTCTGGGTTGAGCTGAAACAAGCAAAAGGAAAGAATGATTCCTTCCTCCCATATTTGGGTTTACAGGGTGCAATCTAAAAAATAAACACTTGACACATATCCTTACTCCCTGACTACTGACAAAGCGGGAGAGAACTTGTGGCTCAATAGGTTAAAGCATCTGCTTAGCATGCAGACTGCCCAGGTTCGAATCCCAGAAGGGTGAGTTCTGACTGAAGAGAGTTAAGAAACTCGAAATAGCTATATCAGAAATCCCTTATTTCTTTGTCAACAATTTTAAACAACATATATATATATATTTGTGCTTGCAAGATGGCTCTGGGTTGAGCTGAAACAAGCAAAAGGAAAGAATGATTCCTTCCTCCCATATTTGGGTTTACAGGGTGCAATCTAAAAAATAAACACTTGACACATATCCTTACTCCCTGACTACTGACAAAGCGGGAGAGAACTTGTGGCTCAATAGGTTAAAGCATCTGCTTAGCATGCAGACTGCCCAGGTTCGAATCCCAGAAGGGTGAGTTCTGACTGAAGAGAGTTAAGAAACTCGAAATAGCTATATCAGAAATCCCTTATTTCTTTGTCAACAATTTTAAACAACATATATATATATTTGTGCTTGCAAGATGGCTCTGGGTTGAGCTGAAACAAGCAAAAGGAAAGAATGATTCCTTCCTCCCATATTTGGGTTTACAGGGTGCAATCTAAAAAATAAACACTTGACACATATCCTTACTCCGACTACTGACAAAGCGGGAGAGAACTTGTGGCTCAGTAGGTTAAAGCATCTGCTTAGCATGCAGACTGCCCAGGTTCGAATCCCAGAAGGGTGAGTTCTGACTGAAGAGAGTTAAGAAACTCGAAATAGCTATATCAGAAATCCCTTATTTCTTTGTCAACAATTTTAAACAACATATATATATTTGTGCTTGCAAGATGGCTCTGGGTTGAGCTGAAACAAGCAAAAGGAAAGAATGATTCCTTCCTCCCATATTTGGGTTTACAGGGTGCAATCTAAAAAATAAACACTTGACACATATCCTTACTCCCTGACTACTGACAAAGCGGGAGAGAACTTGTGGCTCAATAGGTTAAAGCATCTGCTTAGCATGCAGACTGCCCAGGTTCGAATCCCAGAAGGGTGAGTTCTGACTGAAGAGAGTTAAGAAACTCGAAATAGCTATATCAGAAATCCCTTATTTCTTTGTCAACAATTTTAAACAACATATATATATTTGTGCTTGCAAGATGGCTCTGGGTTGAGCTGAAACAAGCAAAAGGAAAGAATGATTCCTTCCTCCCATATTTGGGTTTACAGGGTGCAATCTAAAAAATAAACACTTGACACATATCCTTACTCCGACTACTGACAAAGCGGGAGAGAACTTGTGGCTCAGTAGGTTAAAGCATCTGCTTAGCATGCAGACTGCCCAGGTTCGAATCCCAGAAGGGTGAGTTCTGACTGAAGAGAGTTAAGAAACTCGAAATAGCTATATCAGAAATCCCTTATTTCTTTGTCAACAATTTTAAACAACATATATATATATATATATTTGTGCTTGCAAGATGGCTCTGGGTTGAGCTGAAACAAGCAAAAGAAAGAATGATTCCTTCCTCCCATATTTGGGTTTACAGGGTGCAATCTAAAAAATAAACACTTGACACATATCCTTACTCCCTGACTACTGACAAAGCGGGAGAGAACTTGTGGCTCAATAGGTTAAAGCATCTGCTTAGCATGCAGACTGCCCAGGTTCGAATCCCAGAAGGGTGAGTTCTGACTGAAGAGAGTTAAGAAACTCGAAATAGCTATATCAGAAATCCCTTATTTCTTTGTCAACAATTTTAAACAACATATATATATTTGTGCTTGCAAGATGGCTGTGGGTTGAGCTGAAACAAGCAAAAGGAAAGAATGATTCCTTCCTCCCATATTTGGGTTTACAGGGTGCAATCTAAAAAATAAACACTTGACACATATCCTTACTCCCTGACTACTGACAAAGCGGGAGAGAACTTGTGGCTCAATAGGTTAAAGCATCTGCTTAGCATGCAGACTGCCCAGGTTCGAATCCCAGAAGGGTGAGTTCTGACTGAAGAGAGTTAAGAAACTCGAAATAGCTATATCAGAAATCCCTTATTTCTTTGTCAACAATTTTAAACAACATATATATATTTGTGCTTGCAAGATGGCTCTGGGTTGAGCTGAAACAAGCAAAAGGAAAGAATGATTCCTTCCTCCCATATTTGGGTTTACAGGGTGCAATCTAAAAAATAAACACTTGACACATATCCTTACTCCCTGACTACTGACAAAGCGAGAGAGAACTTGTGGCTCAATAGGTTAAAGCATCTGCTTAGCATGCAGACTGCCCAGGTTCGAATCCCAGAAGGGTGAGTTCTGACTGAAGAGAGTTAAGAAACTCGAAATAGCTATATCAGAAATCCCTTATTTCTTTGTCAACAATTTTAAACAACATATATATATATATATTTGTTCTTGCAAGATGGCTCTGGGTTGAGCTGAAACAAGCAAAAGGAAAGAATGATTCCTTCCTCCCATATTTGGGTTTACAGGGTGCAATCTAAAAAATAAACACTTGACACATATCCTTACTCCCTGACTACTGACAAAGCGGGAGAGAACTTGTGGCTCAATAGGTTAAAGCATCTGCTTAGCATGCAGACTGCCCAGGTTCGAATCCCAGAAGGGTGAGTTCTGACTGAAGAGAGTTAAGAAACTCGAAATAGCTATATCAGAAATCCCTTATTTCTTTGTCAACAATTTTAAACAACATATATATATTTGTGCTTGCAAGATGGCTCTGGGTTGAGCTGAAACAAGCAAAAGGAAAGAATGATTCCTTCCTCCCATATTTGGGTTTACAGGGTGCAATCTAAAAAATAAACACTTGACACATATCCTTACTCCCTGACTACTGACAAAGCGGGAGAGAACTTGTGGCTCAATAGGTTAAAGCATCTGCTTAGCATGCAGACTGCCCAGGTTCGAATCCCAGAAGGGTGAGTTCTGACTGAAGAGAGTTAAGAAACTCGAAATAGCTATATCAGAAATCCCTTATTTCTTTGTCAACAATTTTAAACAACATATATATATTTGTGCTTGCAAGATGGCTCTGGGTTGAGCTGAAACAAGCAAAAGGAAAGAATGATTCCTTCCTCCCATATTTGGGTTTACAGGGTGCAATCTAAAAAATAAACACTTGACACATATCCTTACTCCGACTACTGACAAAGCGGGAGAGAACTTGTGGCTCAGTAGGTTAAAGCATCTGCTTAGCATGCAGACTGCCCAGGTTCGAATCCCAGAAGGGTGAGTTCTGACTGAAGAGAGTTAAGAAACTCGAAATAGCTATATCAGAAATCCCTTATTTCTTTGTCAACAATTTTAAACAACATATATATATATATATATTTGTGCTTGCAAGATGGCTCTGGGTTGAGCTGAAACAAGCAAAAGAAAGAATGATTCCTTCCTCCCATATTTGGGTTTACAGGGTGCAATCTAAAAAATAAACACTTGACACATATCCTTACTCCCTGACTACTGACAAAGCGGGAGAGAACTTGTGGCTCAATAGGTTAAAGCATCTGCTTAGCATGCAGACTGCCCAGGTTCGAATCCCAGAAGGGTGAGTTCTGACTGAAGAGAGTTAAGAAACTCGAAATAGCTATATCAGAAATCCCTTATTTCTTTGTCAACAATTTTAAACAACATATATATATTTGTGCTTGCAAGATGGCTGTGGGTTGAGCTGAAACAAGCAAAAGGAAAGAATGATTCCTTCCTCCCATATTTGGGTTTACAGGGTGCAATCTAAAAAATAAACACTTGACACATATCCTTACTCCCTGACTACTGACAAAGCGGGAGAGAACTTGTGGCTCAATAGGTTAAAGCATCTGCTTAGCATGCAGACTGCCCAGGTTCGAATCCCAGAAGGGTGAGTTCTGACTGAAGAGAGTTAAGAAACTCGAAATAGCTATATCAGAAATCCCTTATTTCTTTGTCAACAATTTTAAACAACATATATATATTTGTGCTTGCAAGATGGCTCTGGGTTGAGCTGAAACAAGCAAAAGGAAAGAATGATTCCTTCCTCCCATATTTGGGTTTACAGGGTGCAATCTAAAAAATAAACACTTGACACATATCCTTACTCCCTGACTACTGACAAAGCGAGAGAGAACTTGTGGCTCAATAGGTTAAAGCATCTGCTTAGCATGCAGACTGCCCAGGTTCGAATCCCAGAAGGGTGAGTTCTGACTGAAGAGAGTTAAGAAACTCGAAATAGCTATATCAGAAATCCCTTATTTCTTTGTCAACAATTTTAAACAACATATATATATATATATTTGTTCTTGCAAGATGGCTCTGGGTTGAGCTGAAACAAGCAAAAGGAAAGAATGATTCCTTCCTCCCATATTTGGGTTTACAGGGTGCAATCTAAAAAATAAACACTTGACACATATCCTTACTCCCTGACTACTGACAAAGCGGGAGAGAACTTGTGGCTCAATAGGTTAAAGCATCTGCTTAGCATGCAGACTGCCCAGGTTCGAATCCCAGAAGGGTGAGTTCTGACTGAAGAGAGTTAAGAAACTCGAAATAGCTATATCAGAAATCCCTTATTTCTTTGTCAACAATTTTAAACAACATATATATATTTGTGCTTGCAAGATGGCTCTGGGTTGAGCTGAAACAAGCAAAAGGAAAGAATGATTCCTTCCTCCCATATTTGGGTTTACAGGGTGCAATCTAAAAAATAAACACTTGACACATATCCTTACTCCCTGACTACTGACAAAGCGGGAGAGAACTTGTGGCTCAATAGGTTAAAGCATCTGCTTAGCATGCAGACTGCCCAGGTTCGAATCCCAGAAGGGTGAGTTCTGACTGAAGAGAGTTAAGAAACTCGAAATAGCTATATCAGAAATCCCTTATTTCTTTGTCAACAATTTTAAACAACATATATATATTTGTGCTTGCAAGATGGCTCTGGGTTGAGCTGAAACAAGCAAAAGGAAAGAATGATTCCTTCCTCCCATATTTGGGTTTACAGGGTGCAATCTAAAAAATAAACACTTGACACATATCCTTACTCCCTGACTACTGACAAAGCGGGAGAGAACTTGTGGCTCAATAGGTTAAAGCATCTGCTTAGCATGCAGACTGCCCAGGTTCGAATCCCAGAAGGGTGAGTTCTGACTGAAGAGAGTTAAGAAACTCGAAATAGCTATATCAGAAATCCCTTATTTCTTTGTCAACAATTTTAAACAACATATATATATATATATATTTGTTCTTGCAAGATGGCTCTGGGTTGAGCTGAAACAAGCAAAAGGAAAGAATGATTCCTTCCTCCCATATTTGGGTTTACAGGGTGCAATCTAAAAAATAAACACTTGACACATATCCTTACTCCCTGACTACTGACAAAGCGGGAGAGAACTTGTGGCTCAATAGGTTAAAGCATCTGCTTAGCATGCAGACTGCCCAGGTTCGAATCCCAGAAGGGTGAGTTCTGACTGAAGAGAGTTAAGAAACTCGAAATAGCTATATCAGAAATCCCTTATTTCTTTGTCAACAATTTTAAACAACATATATATATTTGTGCTTGCAAGATGGCTCTGGGTTGAGCTGAAACAAGCAAAAGGAAAGAATGATTCCTTCCTCCCATATTTGGGTTTACAGGGTGCAATCTAAAAAATAAACACTTGACACATATCCTTACTCCCTGACTACTGACAAAGCGGGAGAGAACTTGTGGCTCAATAGGTTAAAGCATCTGCTTAGCATGCAGACTGCCCAGGTTCGAATCCCAGAAGGGTGAGTTCTGACTGAAGAGAGTTAAGAAACTCGAAATAGCTATATCAGAAATCCCTTATTTCTTTGTCAACAATTTTAAACAACATATATATATATGTGCTTGCAAGATGGCTCTGGGTTGAGCTGAAACAAGCAAAAGGAAAGAATGATTCCTTCCTCCCATATTTGGGTTTACAGGGTGCAATCTAAAAAATAAACACTTGACACATATCCTTACTCCCTGACTACTGACAAAGCGGGAGAGAACTTGTGGCTCAATAGGTTAAAGCATCTGCTTAGCATGCAGACTGCCCAGGTTCGAATCCCAGAAGGGTGAGTTCTGACTGAAGAGAGTTAAGAAACTCGAAATAGCTATATCAGAAATCCCTTATTTCTTTGTCAACAATTTTAAACAACATATATATATATTTGTGCTTGCAAGATGGCTCTGGGTTGAGCTGAAACAAGCAAAAGGAAAGAATGATTCCTTCCTCCCATATTTGGGTTTACAGGGTGCAATCTAAAAAATAAACACTTGACACATATCCTTACTCCCTGACTACTGACAAAGCGGGAGAGAACTTGTGGCTCAATAGGTTAAAGCATCTGCTTAGCATGCAGACTGCCCAGGTTCGAATCCCAGAAGGGTGAGTTCTGACTGAAGAGAGTTAAGAAACTCGAAATAGCTATATCAGAAATCCCTTATTTCTTTGTCAACAATTTTAAACAACATATATATATTTGTGCTTGAAAGATGGCTCTGGGTTGAGCTGAAACAAGCAAAAGGAAAGAATGATTCCTTCCTCCCATATTTGGGTTTACAGGGTGCAATCTAAAAAATAAACACTTGACACATATCCTTACTCCGACTACTGACAAAGCGGGAGAGAACTTGTGGCTCAGTAGGTTAAAGCATCTGCTTAGCATGCAGACTGCCCAGGTTCGAATCCCAGAAGGGTGAGTTCTGACTGAAGAGAGTTAAGAAACTCGAAATAGCTATATCAGAAATCCCTTATTTCTTTGTCAACAATTTTAAACAACATATATATATATATTTGTGCTTGCAAGATGGCTCTGGGTTGAGCTGAAACAAGCAAAAGAAAGAATGATTCCTTCCTCCCATATTTGGGTTTACAGGGTGCAATCTAAAAAATAAACACTTGACACATATCCTTACTCCCTGACTACTGACAAAGCGGGAGAGAACTTGTGGCTCAATAGGTTAAAGCATCTGCTTAGCATGCAGACTGCCCAGGTTCGAATCCCAGAAGGGTGAGTTCTGACTGAAGAGAGTTAAGAAACTCGAAATAGCTATATCAGAAATCCCTTATTTCTTTGTCAACAATTTTAAACAACATATATATATATATATATATATATATATATTTGTGCTTGCAAGATGGCTCTGGGTTGAGCTGAAACAAGCAAAAGGAAAGAATGATTCCTTCCTCCCATATTTGGGTTTACAGGGTGCAATCTAAAAAATAAACACTTGACACATATCCTTACTCCCTGACTACTGACAAAGCGGGAGAGAACTTGTGGCTCAATAGGTTAAAGCATCTGCTTAGCATGCAGACTGCCCAGGTTCGAATCCCAGAAGGATGAGTTCTGACTGAAGAGAGTTAAGAAACTCGAAATAGCTATATCAGAAATCCCTTATTTCTTTGTCAACAATTTTAAGCAACATATATATATATTTGTGCTTGCAAGATGGCTCTGGGTTGAGCTGAAACAAGCAAAAGCAAAGAATGATTCCTTCCTCCCATATTTGGGTTTACAGGGTGCAATCTAAAAAATAAACACTTGACACATATCCTTACTCCCTGACTACTGACAAAGCGGGAGAGAACTTGTGGCTCAATAGGTTAAAGCATCTGCTTAGCATGCAGACTGCCCAGGTTCGAATCCCAGAAGGGTGAGTTCTGACTGAAGAGAGTTAAGAAACTCGAAATAGCTATATCAGAAATCCCTTATTTCTTTGTCAACAACATTTTAAACAACATATATATATATTTGTGCTTGCAAGATGGCTCTGGGTTGAGCTGAAACAAGCAAAAGGAAAGAATGATTCCTTCCTCCCATATTTGGGTTTACAGGGTGCAATCTAAAAAATAAACACTTGACACATATCCTTACTCCCTGACTACTGACAAAGCGGGAGAGAACTTGTGGCTCAATAGGTTAAAGCATCTGCTTAGCATGCAGACTGCCCAGGTTCGAATCCCAGAAGGGTGAGTTCTGACTGAAGAGAGTTAAGAAACTCGAAATAGCTATATCAGAAATCCCTTATTTCTTTGTCAACAATTTTAAACAACATATATATATATTTGTGCTTGCAAGATGGCTCTGGGTTGAGCTGAAACAAGCAAAAGGAAAGAATGATTCCTTCCTCCCATATTTGGGTTTACAGGGTGCAATCTAAAAAATAAACACTTAACACATATCCTTACTCCCTGACTACTGACAAAGCGGGAGAGAACTTGTGGCTCAATAGGTTAAAGCATCTGCTTAGCATGCAGACTGCCCAGGTTCGAATCCCAGAAGGGTGAGTTCTGACTGAAGAGAGTTAAGAAACTCGAAATAGCTATATCAGAAATCCCTTATTTCTTTGTCAACAATTTTAAACAACATATATATATTTGTGCTTGAAAGATGGCTCTGGGTTGAGCTGAAACAAGCAAAAGGAAAGAATGATTCCTTCCTCCCATATTTGGGTTTACAGGGTGCAATCTAAAAAATAAACACTTGACACATATCCTTACTCCGACTACTGACAAAGCGGGAGAGAACTTGTGGCTCAGTAGGTTAAAGCATCTGCTTAGCATGCAGACTGCCCAGGTTCGAATCCCAGAAGGGTGAGTTCTGACTGAAGAGAGTTAAGAAACTCGAAATAGCTATATCAGAAATCCCTTATTTCTTTGTCAACAATTTTAAACAACATATATATATATATATTTGTGCTTGCAAGATGGCTCTGGGTTGAGCTGAAACAAGCAAAAGAAAGAATGATTCCTTCCTCCCATATTTGGGTTTACAGGGTGCAATCTAAAAAATAAACACTTGACACATATCCTTACTCCCTGACTACTGACAAAGCGGGAGAGAACTTGTGGCTCAATAGGTTAAAGCATCTGCTTAGCATGCAGACTGCCCAGGTTCGAATCCCAGAAGGGTGAGTTCTGACTGAAGAGAGTTAAGAAACTCGAAATAGCTATATCAGAAATCCCTTATTTCTTTGTCAACAATTTTAAACAACATATATATATATATATATATATATATATATTTGTGCTTGCAAGATGGCTCTGGGTTGAGCTGAAACAAGCAAAAGGAAAGAATGATTCCTTCCTCCCATATTTGGGTTTACAGGGTGCAATCTAAAAAATAAACACTTGACACATATCCTTACTCCCTGACTACTGACAAAGCGGGAGAGAACTTGTGGCTCAATAGGTTAAAGCATCTGCTTAGCATGCAGACTGCCCAGGTTCGAATCCCAGAAGGGTGAGTTCTGACTGAAGAGAGTTAAGAAACTCGAAATAGCTATATCAGAAATCCCTTATTTCTTTGTCAACAATTTTAAACAACATATATATATATGTGCTTGCAAGATGGCTCTGGGTTGAGCTGAAACAAGCAAAAGGAAAGAATGATTCCTTCCTCCCATATTTGGGTTTACAGGGTGCAATCTAAAAAATAAACACTTGACACATATCCTTACTCCCTGACTACTGACAAAGCGGGAGAGAACTTGTGGCTCAATAGGTTAAAGCATCTGCTTAGCATGCAGACTGCCCAGGTTCGAATCCCAGAAGGGTGAGTTCTGACTGAAGAGAGTTAAGAAACTCGAAATAGCTATATCAGAAATCCCTTATTTCTTTGTCAACAATTTTAAACAACATATATATATATTTGTGCTTGCAAGATGGCTCTGGGTTGAGCTGAAACAAGCAAAAGCAAAGAATGATTCCTTCCTCCCATATTTGGGTTTACAGGGTGCAATCTAAAAAATAAACACTTGACACATATCCTTACTCCCTGACTACTGACAAAGCGGGAGAGAACTTGTGGCTCAATAGGTTAAAGCATCTGCTTAGCATGCAGACTGCCCAGGTTCGAATCCCAGAAGGGTGAGTTCTGACTGAAGAGAGTTAAGAAACTCGAAATAGCTATATCAGAAATCCCTTATTTCTTTGTCAACAACATTTTAAACAACATATATATATATTTGTGCTTGCAAGATGGCTCTGGGTTGAGCTGAAACAAGCAAAAGGAAAGAATGATTCCTTCCTCCCATATTTGGGTTTACAGGGTGCAATCTAAAAAATAAACACTTGACACATATCCTTACTCCCTGACTACTGACAAAGCGGGAGAGAACTTGTGGCTCAATAGGTTAAAGCATCTGCTTAGCATGCAGACTGCCCAGGTTCGAATCCCAGAAGGGTGAGTTCTGACTGAAGAGAGTTAAGAAACTCGAAATAGCTATATCAGAAATCCCTTATTTCTTTGTCAACAATTTTAAACAACATATATATATATTTGTGCTTGCAAGATGGCTCTGGGTTGAGCTGAAACAAGCAAAAGGAAAGAATGATTCCTTCCTCCCATATTTGGGTTTACAGGGTGCAATCTAAAAAATAAACACTTAACACATATCCTTACTCCCTGACTACTGACAAAGCGGGAGAGAACTTGTGGCTCAATAGGTTAAAGCATCTGCTTAGCATGCAGACTGCCCAGGTTCGAATCCCAGAAGGGTGAGTTCTGACTGAAGAGAGTTAAGAAACTCGAAATAGCTATATCAGAAATCCCTTATTTCTTTGTCAACAATTTTAAACAACATATATATATTTGTGCTTGAAAGATGGCTCTGGGTTGAGCTGAAACAAGCAAAAGGAAAGAATGATTCCTTCCTCCCATATTTGGGTTTACAGGGTGCAATCTAAAAAATAAACACTTGACACATATCCTTACTCCGACTACTGACAAAGCGGGAGAGAACTTGTGGCTCAGTAGGTTAAAGCATCTGCTTAGCATGCAGACTGCCCAGGTTCGAATCCCAGAAGGGTGAGTTCTGACTGAAGAGAGTTAAGAAACTCGAAATAGCTATATCAGAAATCCCTTATTTCTTTGTCAACAATTTTAAACAACATATATATATATATATTTGTGCTTGCAAGATGGCTCTGGGTTGAGCTGAAACAAGCAAAAGAAAGAATGATTCCTTCCTCCCATATTTGGGTTTACAGGGTGCAATCTAAAAAATAAACACTTGACACATATCCTTACTCCCTGACTACTGACAAAGCGGGAGAGAACTTGTGGCTCAATAGGTTAAAGCATCTGCTTAGCATGCAGACTGCCCAGGTTCGAATCCCAGAAGGGTGAGTTCTGACTGAAGAGAGTTAAGAAACTCGAAATAGCTATATCAGAAATCCCTTATTTCTTTGTCAACAATTTTAAACAACATATATATATATATATATATATATATATATATATATATTTGTGCTTGCAAGATGGCTCTGGGTTGAGCTGAAACAAGCAAAAGGAAAGAATGATTCCTTCCTCCCATATTTGGGTTTACAGGGTGCAATCTAAAAAATAAACACTTGACACATATCCTTACTCCCTGACTACTGACAAAGCGGGAGAGAACTTGTGGCTCAATAGGTTAAAGCATCTGCTTAGCATGCAGACTGCCCAGGTTCGAATCCCAGAAGGGTGAGTTCTGACTGAAGAGAGTTAAGAAACTCGAAATAGCTATATCAGAAATCCCTTATTTCTTTGTCAACAATTTTAAACAACATATATATATATATATTTGTGCTTGCAAGATGGCTCTGGGTTGAGCTGAAACAAGCAAAAGAAAGAATGATTCCTTCCTCCCATATTTGGGTTTACAGGGTGCAATCTAAAAAATAAACACTTGACACATATCCTTACTCCCTGACTACTGACAAAGCGGGAGAGAACTTGTGGCTCAATAGGTTAAAGCATCTGCTTAGCATGCAGACTGCCCAGGTTCGAATCCCAGAAGGGTGAGTTCTGACTGAAGAGAGTTAAGAAACTCGAAATAGCTATATCAGAAATCCCTTATTTCTTTGTCAACAATTTTAAACAACATATATATATATTTGTGCTTGCAAGATGGCTCTGGGTTGAGCTGAAACAAGCAAAAGGAAAGAATGATTCCTTCCTCCCATATTTGGGTTTACAGGGTGCAATCTAAAAAATAAACACTTGACACATATCCTTACTCCCTGACTACTGACAAACCGGGAGAGAACTTGTGGCTCAATAGGTTAAAGCATCTGCTTAGCATGCAGACTGCCCAGGTTCGAATCCCAGAAGGGTGAGTTCTGACTGAAGAGAGTTAAGAAACTCGAAATAGCTATATCAGAAATCCCTTATTTCTTTGTCAACAATTTTAAACAACATATATATATTTGTGCTTGAAAGATGGCTCTGGGTTGAGCTGAAACAAGCAAAAGGAAAGAATGATTCCTTCCTCCCATATTTGGGTTTACAGGGTGCAATCTAAAAAATAAACACTTGACACATATCCTTACTCCGACTACTGACAAAGCGGGAGAGAACTTGTGGCTCAGTAGGTTAAAGCATCTGCTTAGCATGCAGACTGCCCAGGTTCGAATCCCAGAAGGGTGAGTTCTGACTGAAGAGAGTTAAGAAACTCGAAATAGCTATATCAGAAATCCCTTATTTCTTTGTCAACAATTTTAAACAACATATATATATATATTTGTGCTTGCAAGATGGCTCTGGGTTGAGCTGAAACAAGCAAAAGAAAGAATGATTCCTTCCTCCCATATTTGGGTTTACAGGGTGCAATCTAAAAAATAAACACTTGACACATATCCTTACTCCCTGACTACTGACAAAGCGGGAGAGAACTTGTGGCTCAATAGGTTAAAGCATCTGCTTAGCATGCAGACTGCCCAGGTTCGAATCCCAGAAGGGTGAGTTCTGACTGAAGAGAGTTAAGAAACTCGAAATAGCTATATCAGAAATCCCTTATTTCTTTGTCAACAATTTTAAACAACATATATATATATATATATATATTTGTGCTTGCAAGATGGCTCTGGGTTGAGCTGAAACAAGCAAAAGGAAAGAATGATTCCTTCCTCCCATATTTGGGTTTACAGGGTGCAATCTAAAAAATAAACACTTGACACATATCCTTACTCCCTGACTACTGACAAAGCGGGAGAGAACTTGTGGCTCAATAGGTTAAAGCATCTGCTTAGCATGCAGACTGCCCAGGTTCGAATCCCAGAAGGGTGAGTTCTGACTGAAGAGAGTTAAGAAACTCGAAATAGCTATATCAGAAATCCCTTATTTCTTTGTCAACAATTTTAAGCAACATATATATATATTTGTGCTTGCAAGATGGCTCTGGGTTGAGCTGAAACAAGCAAAAGCAAAGAATGATTCCTTCCTCCCATATTTGGGTTTACAGGGTGCAATCTAAAAAATAAACACTTGACACATATCCTTACTCCCTGACTACTGACAAAGCGGGAGAGAACTTGTGGCTCAATAGGTTAAAGCATCTGCTTAGCATGCAGACTGCCCAGGTTCGAATCCCAGAAGGGTGAGTTCTGACTGAAGAGAGTTAAGAAACTCGAAATAGCTATATCAGAAATCCCTTATTTCTTTGTCAACAACATTTTAAACAACATATATATATATATTTGTGCTTGCAAGATGGCTCTGGGTTGAGCTGAAACAAGCAAAAGGAAAGAATGATTCCTTCCTCCCATATTTGGGTTTACAGGGTGCAATCTAAAAAATAAACACTTGACACATATCCTTACTCCCTGACTACTGACAAAGCGGGAGAGAACTTGTGGCTCAATAGGTTAAAGCATCTGCTTAGCATGCAGACTGCCCAGGTTCGAATCCCAGAAGGGTGAGTTCTGACTGAAGAGAGTTAAGAAACTCGAAATAGCTATATCAGAAATCCCTTATTTCTTTGTCAACAATTTTAAACAACATATATATATATTTGTGCTTGCAAGATGGCTCTGGGTTGAGCTGAAACAAGCAAAAGGAAAGAATGATTCCTTCCTCCCATATTTGGGTTTACAGGGTGCAATCTAAAAAATAAACACTTAACACATATCCTTACTCCCTGACTACTGACAAAGCGGGAGAGAACTTGTGGCTCAATAGGTTAAAGCATCTGCTTAGCATGCAGACTGCCCAGGTTCGAATCCCAGAAGGGTGAGTTCTGACTGAAGAGAGTTAAGAAACTCGAAATAGCTATATCAGAAATCCCTTATTTCTTTGTCAACAATTTTAAACAACATATATATATTTGTGCTTGAAAGATGGCTCTGGGTTGAGCTGAAACAAGCAAAAGGAAAGAATGATTCCTTCCTCCCATATTTGGGTTTACAGGGTGCAATCTAAAAAATAAACACTTGACACATATCCCTACTCCGACTACTGACAAAGCGGGAGAGAACTTGTGGCTCAGTAGGTTAAAGCATCTGCTTAGCATGCAGACTGCCCAGGTTCGAATCCCAGAAGGGTGAGTTCTGACTGAAGAGAGTTAAGAAACTCGAAATAGCTATATCAGAAATCCCTTATTTCTTTGTCAACAATTTTAAACAACATATATATATATATATATTTGTGCTTGCAAGATGGCTCTGGGTTGAGCTGAAACAAGCAAAAGAAAGAATGATTCCTTCCTCCCATATTTGGGTTTACAGGGTGCAATCTAAAAAATAAACACTTGACACATATCCTTACTCCCTGACTACTGACAAAGCGGGAGAGAACTTGTGGCTCAATAGGTTAAAGCATCTGCTTAGCATGCAGACTGCCCAGGTTCGAATCCCAGAAGGGTGAGTTCTGACTGAAGAGAGTTAAGAAACTCGAAATAGCTATATCAGAAATCCCTTATTTCTTTGTCAACAATTTTAAACAACATATATATATATATATTTGTGCTTGCAAGATGGCTCTGGGTTGAGCTGAAACAAGCAAAAGAAAGAATGATTCCTTCCTCCCATATTTGGGTTTACAGGGTGCAATCTAAAAAATAAACACTTGACACATATCCTTACTCCCTGACTACTGACAAAGCGGGAGAGAACTTGTGGCTCAATAGGTTAAAGCATCTGCTTAGCATGCAGACTGCCCAGGTTCGAATCCCAGAAGGGTGAGTTCTGACTGAAGAGAGTTAAGAAACTCGAAATAGCTATATCAGAAATCCCTTATTTCTTTGTCAACAATTTTAAACAACATATATATATATTTGTGCTTGCAAGATGGCTCTGGGTTGAGCTGAAACAAGCAAAAGGAAAGAATGATTCCTTCCTCCCATATTTGGGTTTACAGGGTGCAATCTAAAAAATAAACACTTGACACATATCCTTACTCCCTGACTACTGACAAACCGGGAGAGAACTTGTGGCTCAATAGGTTAAAGCATCTGCTTAGCATGCAGACTGCCCAGGTTCGAATCCCAGAAGGGTGAGTTCTGACTGAAGAGAGTTAAGAAACTCGAAATAGCTATATCAGAAATCCCTTATTTCTTTGTCAACAATTTTAAACAACATATATATATTTGTGCTTGAAAGATGGCTCTGGGTTGAGCTGAAACAAGCAAAAGGAAAGAATGATTCCTTCCTCCCATATTTGGGTTTACAGGGTGCAATCTAAAAAATAAACACTTGACACATATCCTTACTCCGACTACTGACAAAGCGGGAGAGAACTTGTGGCTCAGTAGGTTAAAGCATCTGCTTAGCATGCAGACTGCCCAGGTTCGAATCCCAGAAGGGTGAGTTCTGACTGAAGAGAGTTAAGAAACTCGAAATAGCTATATCAGAAATCCCTTATTTCTTTGTCAACAATTTTAAACAACATATATATATATATTTGTGCTTGCAAGATGGCTCTGGGTTGAGCTGAAACAAGCAAAAGAAAGAATGATTCCTTCCTCCCATATTTGGGTTTACAGGGTGCAATCTAAAAAATAAACACTTGACACATATCCTTACTCCCTGACTACTGACAAAGCGGGAGAGAACTTGTGGCTCAATAGGTTAAAGCATCTGCTTAGCATGCAGACTGCCCAGGTTCGAATCCCAGAAGGGTGAGTTCTGACTGAAGAGAGTTAAGAAACTCGAAATAGCTATATCAGAAATCCCTTATTTCTTTGTCAACAATTTTAAACAACATATATATATATATATATATATATATATTTGTGCTTGCAAGATGGCTCTGGGTTGAGCTGAAACAAGCAAAAGGAAAGAATGATTCCTTCCTCCCATATTTGGGTTTACAGGGTGCAATCTAAAAAATAAACACTTGACACATATCCTTACTCCCTGACTACTGACAAAGCGGGAGAGAACTTGTGGCTCAATAGGTTAAAGCATCTGCTTAGCATGCAGACTGCCCAGGTTCGAATCCCAGAAGGGTGAGTTCTGACTGAAGAGAGTTAAGAAACTCGAAATAGCTATATCAGAAATCCCTTATTTCTTTGTCAACAATTTTAAGCAACATATATATATATTTGTGCTTGCAAGATGGCTCTGGGTTGAGCTGAAACAAGCAAAAGCAAAGAATGATTCCTTCCTCCCATATTTGGGTTTACAGGGTGCAATCTAAAAAATAAACACTTGACACATATCCTTACTCCCTGACTACTGACAAAGCGGGAGAGAACTTGTGGCTCAATAGGTTAAAGCATCTGCTTAGCATGCAGACTGCCCAGGTTCGAATCCCAGAAGGGTGAGTTCTGACTGAAGAGAGTTAAGAAACTCGAAATAGCTATATCAGAAATCCCTTATTTCTTTGTCAACAACATTTTAAACAACATATATATATATATTTGTGCTTGCAAGATGGCTCTGGGTTGAGCTGAAACAAGCAAAAGGAAAGAATGATTCCTTCCTCCCATATTTGGGTTTACAGGGTGCAATCTAAAAAATAAACACTTGACACATATCCTTACTCCCTGACTACTGACAAAGCGGGAGAGAACTTGTGGCTCAATAGGTTAAAGCATCTGCTTAGCATGCAGACTGCCCAGGTTCGAATCCCAGAAGGGTGAGTTCTGACTGAAGAGAGTTAAGAAACTCGAAATAGCTATATCAGAAATCCCTTATTTCTTTGTCAACAATTTTAAACAACATATATATATATTTGTGCTTGCAAGATGGCTCTGGGTTGAGCTGAAACAAGCAAAAGGAAAGAATGATTCCTTCCTCCCATATTTGGGTTTACAGGGTGCAATCTAAAAAATAAACACTTAACACATATCCTTACTCCCTGACTACTGACAAAGCGGGAGAGAACTTGTGGCTCAATAGGTTAAAGCATCTGCTTAGCATGCAGACTGCCCAGGTTCGAATCCCAGAAGGGTGAGTTCTGACTGAAGAGAGTTAAGAAACTCGAAATAGCTATATCAGAAATCCCTTATTTCTTTGTCAACAATTTTAAACAACATATATATATTTGTGCTTGAAAGATGGCTCTGGGTTGAGCTGAAACAAGCAAAAGGAAAGAATGATTCCTTCCTCCCATATTTGGGTTTACAGGGTGCAATCTAAAAAATAAACACTTGACACATATCCCTACTCCGACTACTGACAAAGCGGGAGAGAACTTGTGGCTCAGTAGGTTAAAGCATCTGCTTAGCATGCAGACTGCCCAGGTTCGAATCCCAGAAGGGTGAGTTCTGACTGAAGAGAGTTAAGAAACTCGAAATAGCTATATCAGAAATCCCTTATTTCTTTGTCAACAATTTTAAACAACATATATATATATATATTTGTGCTTGCAAGATGGCTCTGGGTTGAGCTGAAACAAGCAAAAGAAAGAATGATTCCTTCCTCCCATATTTGGGTTTACAGGGTGCAATCTAAAAAATAAACACTTGACACATATCCTTACTCCCTGACTACTGACAAAGCGGGAGAGAACTTGTGGCTCAATAGGTTAAAGCATCTGCTTAGCATGCAGACTGCCCAGGTTCGAATCCCAGAAGGGTGAGTTCTGACTGAAGAGAGTTAAGAAACTCGAAATAGCTATATCAGAAATCCCTTATTTCTTTGTCAACAATTTTAAACAACATATATATATATATATATATATATATATATATATATATATATATATATATATATATATATATATATATATATATATATATATATATATATATATATATATTTGTGCTTGCAAGATGGCTCTGGGTTGAGCTGAAACAAGCAAAAGGAAAGAATGATTCCTTCCTCCCATATTTGGGTTTACAGGGTGCAATCTAAAAAATAAACACTTGACACATATCCTTACTCCCTGACTACTGACAAAGCGGGAGAGAACTTGTGGCTCAATAGGTTAAAGCATCTGCTTAGCATGCAGACTGCCCAGGTTCGAATCCCAGAAGGGTGAGTTCTGACTGAAGAGAGTTAAGAAACTCGAAATAGCTATATCAGAAATCCCTTATTTCTTTGTCAACAATTTTAAACAACATATATATATATTTGTGCTTGCAAGATGGCTCTGGGTTGAGCTGAAACAAGCAAAAGGAAAGAATGATTCCTTCCTCCCATATTTGGGTTTACAGGGTGCAATCTAAAAAATAAACACTTGACACATATCCTTACTCCCTGACTACTGACAAAGCGGGAGAGAACTTGTGGCTCAATAGGTTAAAGCATCTGCTTAGCATGCAGACTGCCCAGGTTCGAATCCCAGAAGGGTGAGTTCTGACTGAAGAGAGTTAAGAAACTCGAAATAGCTATATCAGAAATCCCTTATTTCTTTGTCAACAATTTTAAACAACATATATATATTTGTGCTTGAAAGATGGCTCTGGGTTGAGCTGAAACAAGCAAAAGGAAAGAATGATTCCTTCCTCCCATATTTGGGTTTACAGGGTGCAATCTAAAAAATAAACACTTGACACATATCCTTACTCCGACTACTGACAAAGCGGGAGAGAACTTGTGGCTCAGTAGGTTAAAGCATCTGCTTAGCATGCAGACTGCCCAGGTTCGAATCCCAGAAGGGTGAGTTCTGACTGAAGAGAGTTAAGAAACTCGAAATAGCTATATCAGAAATCCCTTATTTCTTTGTCAACAATTTTAAACAACATATATATATATATTTGTGCTTGCAAGATGGCTCTGGGTTGAGCTGAAACAAGCAAAAGAAAGAATGATTCCTTCCTCCCATATTTGGGTTTACAGGGTGCAATCTAAAAAATAAACACTTGACACATATCCTTACTCCCTGACTACTGACAAAGCGGGAGAGAACTTGTGGCTCAATAGGTTAAAGCATCTGCTTAGCATGCAGACTGCCCAGGTTCGAATCCCAGAAGGGTGAGTTCTGACTGAAGAGAGTTAAGAAACTCGAAATAGCTATATCAGAAATCCCTTATTTCTTTGTCAACAATTTTAAACAACATATATATATATATATATATTTGTGCTTGCAAGATGGCTCTGGGTTGAGCTGAAACAAGCAAAAGGAAAGAATGATTCCTTCCTCCCATATTTGGGTTTACAGGGTGCAATCTAAAAAATAAACACTTGACACATATCCTTACTCCCTGACTACTGACAAAGCGGGAGAGAACTTGTGGCTCAATAGGTTAAAGCATCTGCTTAGCATGCAGACTGCCCAGGTTCGAATCCCAGAAGGGTGAGTTCTGACTGAAGAGAGTTAAGAAACTCGAAATAGCTATATCAGAAATCCCTTATTTCTTTGTCAACAATTTTAAGCAACATATATATATATTTGTGCTTGCAAGATGGCTCTGGGTTGAGCTGAAACAAGCAAAAGCAAAGAATGATTCCTTCCTCCCATATTTGGGTTTACAGGGTGCAATCTAAAAAATAAACACTTGACACATATCCTTACTCCCTGACTACTGACAAAGCGGGAGAGAACTTGTGGCTCAATAGGTTAAAGCATCTGCTTAGCATGCAGACTGCCCAGGTTCGAATCCCAGAAGGGTGAGTTCTGACTGAAGAGAGTTAAGAAACTCGAAATAGCTATATCAGAAATCCCTTATTTCTTTGTCAACAACATTTTAAACAACATATATATATATTTGTGCTTGCAAGATGGCTCTGGGTTGAGCTGAAACAAGCAAAAGGAAAGAATGATTCCTTCCTCCCATATTTGGGTTTACAGGGTGCAATCTAAAAAATAAACACTTGACACATATCCTTACTCCCTGACTACTGACAAAGCGGGAGAGAACTTGTGGCTCAATAGGTTAAAGCATCTGCTTAGCATGCAGACTGCCCAGGTTCGAATCCCAGAAGGGTGAGTTCTGACTGAAGAGAGTTAAGAAACTCGAAATAGCTATATCAGAAATCCCTTATTTCTTTGTCAACAATTTTAAACAACATATATATATATTTGTGCTTGCAAGATGGCTCTGGGTTGAGCTGAAACAAGCAAAAGGAAAGAATGATTCCTTCCTCCCATATTTGGGTTTACAGGGTGCAATCTAAAAAATAAACACTTAACACATATCCTTACTCCCTGACTACTGACAAAGCGGGAGAGAACTTGTGGCTCAATAGGTTAAAGCATCTGCTTAGCATGCAGACTGCCCAGGTTCGAATCCCAGAAGGGTGAGTTCTGACTGAAGAGAGTTAAGAAACTCGAAATAGCTATATCAGAAATCCCTTATTTCTTTGTCAACAATTTTAAACAACATATATATATTTGTGCTTGAAAGATGGCTCTGGGTTGAGCTGAAACAAGCAAAAGGAAAGAATGATTCCTTCCTCCCATATTTGGGTTTACAGGGTGCAATCTAAAAAATAAACACTTGACACATATCCTTACTCCGACTACTGACAAAGCGGGAGAGAACTTGTGGCTCAGTAGGTTAAAGCATCTGCTTAG
Organism: Bothrops alternatus; assembly: GCA_034064705.1. Classification (NCBI taxonomy): domain Eukaryota; kingdom Metazoa; phylum Chordata; class Lepidosauria; order Squamata; family Viperidae; genus Bothrops; species Bothrops alternatus. Next base: position 325,724 of record JARGCV010000148.1, on the reverse strand, counting down.
CATGCAGACTGCCCAGGTTCGAATCCCAGAAGGGTGAGTTCTGACTGAAGAGAGTTAAGAAACTCGAAATAGCTATATCAGAAATCCCTTATTTCTTTGTCAACAATTTTAAACAACATATATATATATATATTTGTGCTTGCAAGATGGCTCTGGGTTGAGCTGAAACAAGCAAAAGAAAGAATGATTCCTTCCTCCCATATTTGGGTTTACAGGGTGCAATCTAAAAAATAAACACTTGACACATATCCTTACTCCCTGACTACTGACAAAGCGGGAGAGAACTTGTGGCTCAATAGGTTAAAGCATCTGCTTAGCATGCAGACTGCCCAGGTTCGAATCCCAGAAGGGTGAGTTCTGACTGAAGAGAGTTAAGAAACTCGAAATAGCTATATCAGAAATCCCTTATTTCTTTGTCAACAATTTTAAACAACATATATATATATATATATATATATATATATATATATATATATATATATATATATATATATATATATATATTTGTGCTTGCAAGATGGCTCTGGGTTGAGCTGAAACAAGCAAAAGGAAAGAATGATTCCTTCCTCCCATATTTGGGTTTACAGGGTGCAATCTAAAAAATAAACACTTGACACATATCCTTACTCCCTGACTACTGACAAAGCGGGAGAGAACTTGTGGCTCAATACGTTAAAGCATCTGCTTAGCATGCAGACTGCCCAGGTTCGAATCCCAGAAGGGTGAGTTCTGACTGAAGAGAGTTAAGAAACTCGAAATAGCTATATCAGAAATCCCTTATTTCTTTGTCAACAATTTTAAACAACATATATATATATTTGTGCTTGCAAGATGGCTCTGGGTTGAGCTGAAACAAGCAAAAGCAAAGAATGATTCCTTCCTCCCATATTTGGGTTTACAGGGTGCAATCTAAAAAATAAACACTTGACACATATCCTTACTCCCTGACTACTGACAAAGCGGGAGAGAACTTGTGGCTCAATAGGTTAAAGCATCTGCTTAGCATGCAGACTGCCCAGGTTCGAATCCCAGAAGGGTGAGTTCTGACTGAAGAGAGTTAAGAAACTCGAAATAGCTATATCAGAAATCCCTTATTTCTTTGTCAACAACATTTTAAACAACATATATATATATTTGTGCTTGCAAGATGGCTCTGGGTTGAGCTGAAACAAGCAAAAGGAAAGAATGATTCCTTCCTCCCATATTTGGGTTTACAGGGTGCAATCTAAAAAATAAAAACTTGACACATATCCTTACTCCCTGACTACTGACAAAGCGGGAGAGAACTTGTGGCTCAATAGGTTAAAGCATCTGCTTAGCATGCAGACTGCCCAGGTTCGAATCCCAGAAGGGTGAGTTCTGACTGAAGAGAGTTAAGAAACTCGAAATAGCTATATCAGAAATCCCTTATTTCTTTGTCAACAATTTTAAACAACATATATATATATATATTTGTGCTTGCAAGATGGCTCTGGGTTGAGCTGAAACAAGCAAAAGAAAGAATGATTCCTTCCTCCCATATTTGGGTTTACAGGGTGCAATCTAAAAAATAAACACTTGACACATATCCTTACTCCCTGACTACTGACAAAGCGGGAGAGAACTTGTGGCTCAATAGGTTAAAGCATCTGCTTAGCATGCAGACTGCCCAGGTTCGAATCCCAGAAGGGTGAGTTCTGACTGAAGAGAGTTAAGAAACTCGAAATAGCTATATCAGAAATCCCTTATTTCTTTGTCAACAATTTTAAACAACATATATATATATTTGTGCTTGCAAGATGGCTCTGGGTTGAGCTGAAACAAGCAAAAGGAAAGAATGATTCCTTCCTCCCATATTTGGGTTTACAGGGTGCAATCTAAAAAATAAACACTTGACACATATCCTTACTCCCTGACTACTGACAAAGCGGGAGAGAACTTGTGGCTCAATAGGTTAAAGCATCTGCTTAGCATGCAGACTGCCCAGGTTCGAATCCCAGAAGGGTGAGTTCTGACTGAAGAGAGTTAAGAAACTCGAAATAGCTATATCAGAAATCCCTTATTTCTTTGTCAATAATTTTAAACAACATATATATATATATATATATTTGTGCTTGCAAGATGGCTCTGGGTTGAGCTGAAACAAGCAAAAGGAAAGAATGATTCCTTCCTCCCATATTTGGGTTTACAGGGTGCAATCTAAAAAATAAACACTTGACACATATCCTTACTCCCTGACTACTGACAAAGCGGGAGAGAACTTGTGGCTCAATAGGTTAAAGCATCTGCTTAGCATGCAGACTGCCCAGGTTCGAATCCCAGAAGGGTGAGTTCTGACTGAAGAGAGTTAAGAAACTCGAAATAGCTATATCAGAAATCCCTTATTTCTTTGTCAACAATTTTAAACAACATATATATATATTTGTGCTTGCAAGATGGCTCTGGGTTGAGCTGAAACAAGCAAAAGCAAAGAATGATTCCTTCCTCCCATATTTGGGTTTACAGGGTGCAATCTAAAAAATAAACACTTGACACATATCCTTACTCCCTGACTACTGACAAAGCGGGAGAGAACTTGTGGCTCAATAGGTTAAAGCATCTGCTTAGCATGCAGACTGCCCAGGTTCGAATCCCAGAAGGGTGAGTTCTGACTGAAGAGAGTTAAGAAACTCGAAATAGCTATATCAGAAATCCCTTATTTCTTTGTCAACAACATTTTAAACAACATATATATATATTTGTGCTTGCAAGATGGCTCTGGGTTGAGCTGAAACAAGCAAAAGGAAAGAATGATTCCTTCCTCCCATATTTGGGTTTACAGGGTGCAATCTAAAAAATAAACACTTGACACATATCCTTACTCCCTGACTACTGACAAAGCGGGAGAGAACTTGTGGCTCAATAGGTTAAAGCATCTGCTTAGCATGCAGACTGCCCAGGTTCGAATCCCAGAAGGGTGAGTTCTGACTGAAGAGAGTTAAGAAACTCGAAATAGCTATATCAGAAATCCCTTATTTCTTTGTCAACAATTTTAAACAACATATATATATATATATTTGTGCTTGCAAGATGGCTCTGGGTTGAGCTGAAACAAGCAAAAGAAAGAATGATTCCTTCCTCCCATATTTGGGTTTACAGGGTGCAATCTAAAAAATAAACACTTGACACATATCCTTACTCCCTGACTACTGACAAAGCGGGAGAGAACTTGTGGCTCAATAGGTTAAAGCATCTGCTTAGCATGCAGACTGCCCAGGTTCGAATCCCAGAAGGGTGAGTTCTGACTGAAGAGAGTTAAGAAACTCGAAATAGCTATATCAGAAATCCCTTATTTCTTTGTCAACAATTTTAAACAACATATATATATATTTCTGCTTGCAAGATGGCTCTGGGTTGAGCTGAAACAAGCAAAAGGAAAGAATGATTCCTTCCTCCCATATTTGGGTTTACAGGGTGCAATCTAAAAAATAAACACTTGACACATATCCTTACTCCCTGACTACTGACAAAGCGGGAGAGAACTTGTGGCTCAATAGGTTAAAGCATCTGCTTAGCATGCAGACTGCCCAGGTTCGAATCCCAGAAGGGTGAGTTCTGACTGAAGAGAGTTAAGAAACTCGAAATAGCTATATCAGAAATCCCTTATTTCTTTGTCAATAATTTTAAACAACATATATATATATATATATATTTGTGCTTGCAAGATGGCTCTGGGTTGAGCTGAAACAAGCAAAAGGAAAGAATGATTCCTTCCTCCCATATTTGGGTTTACAGGGTGCAATCTAAAAAATAAACACTTGACACATATCCTTACTCCCTGACTACTGACAAAGCGGGAGAGAACTTGTGGCTCAATAGGTTAAAGCATCTGCTTAGCATGCAGACTGCCCAGGTTCGAATCCCAGAAGGGTGAGTTCTGACTGAAGAGAGTTAAGAAACTCGAAATAGCTATATCAGAAATCCCTTATTTCTTTGTCAACAATTTTAAACAACATATATATATATATATTTGTGCTTGCAAGATGGCTCTGGGTTGAGCTGAAACAAGCAAAAGAAAGAATGATTCCTTCCTCCCATATTTGGGTTTACAGGGTGCAATCTAAAAAATAAACACTTGACACATATCCTTACTCCCTGACTACTGACAAAGCGGGAGAGAACTTGTGGCTCAATAGGTTAAAGCATCTGCTTAGCATGCAGACTGCCCAGGTTCGAATCCCAGAAGGGTGAGTTCTGACTGAAGAGAGTTAAGAAACTCGAAATAGCTATATCAGAAATCCCTTATTTCTTTGTCAATAATTTTAAACAACATATATATATATATATATATATTTGTGCTTGCAAGATGGCTCTGGGTTGAGCTGAAACAAGCAAAAGGAAAGAATGATTCCTTCCTCCCATATTTGGGTTTACAGGGTGCAATCTAAAAAATAAACACTTGACACATATCCTTACTCCCTGACTACTGACAAAGCGGGAGAGAACTTGTGGCTCAATAGGTTAAAGCATCTGCTTAGCATGCAGACTGCCCAGGTTCGAATCCCAGAAGGGTGAGTTCTGACTGAAGAGAGTTAAGAAACTCGAAATAGCTATATCAGAAATCCCTTATTTCTTTGTCAACAATTTTAAACAACATATATATATATATATATATATATATATATATATATATATATATATATATATATATATATATATATATATATATATATATATATATATATATATATATATATATATATATATATATATATATATATATATATATATATATATATATATATATATATATATATATATATTTGTGCTTGCAAGATGGCTCTGGGTTGAGCTGAAACAAGCAAAAGGAAAGAATGATTCCTTCCTCCCATATTTGGGTTTACAGGGTGCAATCTAAAAAATAAACACTTGACACATATCCTTACTCCCTGACTACTGACAAAGCGGGAGAGAACTTGTGGCTCAATAGGTTAAAGCATCTGCTTAGCATGCAGACTGCCCAGGTTCGAATCCCAGAAGGGTGAGTTCTGACTGAAGAGAGTTAAGAAACTCGAAATAGCTATATCAGAAATCCCTTATTTCTTTGTCAACAATTTTAAACAACATATATATATATTTGTGCTTGCAAGATGGCTCTGGGTTGAGCTGAAACAAGCAAAAGCAAAGAATGATTCCTTCCTCCCATATTTGGGTTTACAGGGTGCAATCTAAAAAATAAACACTTGACACATATCCTTACTCCCTGACTACTGACAAAGCGGGAGAGAACTTGTGGCTCAATAGGTTAAAGCATCTGCTTAGCATGCAGACTGCCCAGGTTCGAATCCCAGAAGGGTGAGTTCTGACTGAAGAGAGTTAAGAAACTCGAAATAGCTATATCAGAAATCCCTTATTTCTTTGTCAACAACATTTTAAACAACATATATATATATTTGTGCTTGCAAGATGGCTCTGGGTTGAGCTGAAACAAGCAAAAGGAAAGAATGATTCCTTCCTCCCATATTTGGGTTTACAGGGTGCAATCTAAAAAATAAAAACTTGACACATATCCTTACTCCCTGACTACTGACAAAGCGGGAGAGAACTTGTGGCTCAATAGGTTAAAGCATCTGCTTAGCATGCAGACTGCCCAGGTTCGAATCCCAGAAGGGTGAGTTCTGACTGAAGAGAGTTAAGAAACTCGAAATAGCTATATCAGAAATCCCTTATTTCTTTGTCAACAATTTTAAACAACATATATATATATATATTTGTGCTTGCAAGATGGCTCTGGGTTGAGCTGAAACAAGCAAAAGAAAGAATGATTCCTTCCTCCCATATTTGGGTTTACAGGGTGCAATCTAAAAAATAAACACTTGACACATATCCTTACTCCCTGACTACTGACAAAGCGGGAGAGAACTTGTGGCTCAATAGGTTAAAGCATCTGCTTAGCATGCAGACTGCCCAGGTTCGAATCCCAGAAGGGTGAGTTCTGACTGAAGAGAGTTAAGAAACTCGAAATAGCTATATCAGAAATCCCTTATTTCTTTGTCAACAATTTTAAACAACATATATATATATTTGTGCTTGCAAGATGGCTCTGGGTTGAGCTGAAACAAGCAAAAGGAAAGAATGATTCCTTCCTCCCATATTTGGGTTTACAGGGTGCAATCTAAAAAATAAACACTTGACACATATCCTTACTCCCTGACTACTGACAAAGCGGGAGAGAACTTGTGGCTCAATAGGTTAAAGCATCTGCTTAGCATGCAGACTGCCCAGGTTCGAATCCCAGAAGGGTGAGTTCTGACTGAAGAGAGTTAAGAAACTCGAAATAGCTATATCAGAAATCCCTTATTTCTTTGTCAATAATTTTAAACAACATATATATATATATATATTTGTGCTTGCAAGATGGCTCTGGGTTGAGCTGAAACAAGCAAAAGGAAAGAATGATTCCTTCCTCCCATATTTGGGTTTACAGGGTGCAATCTAAAAAATAAACACTTGACACATATCCTTACTCCCTGACTACTGACAAAGCGGGAGAGAACTTGTGGCTCAATAGGTTAAAGCATCTGCTTAGCATGCAGACTGCCCAGGTTCGAATCCCAGAAGGGTGAGTTCTGACTGAAGAGAGTTAAGAAACTCGAAATAGCTATATCAGAAATCCCTTATTTCTTTGTCAACAATTTTAAACAACATATATATATATTTGTGCTTGCAAGATGGCTCTGGGTTGAGCTGAAACAAGCAAAAGCAAAGAATGATTCCTTCCTCCCATATTTGGGTTTACAGGGTGCAATCTAAAAAATAAACACTTGACACATATCCTTACTCCCTGACTACTGACAAAGCGGGAGAGAACTTGTGGCTCAATAGGTTAAAGCATCTGCTTAGCATGCAGACTGCCCAGGTTCGAATCCCAGAAGGGTGAGTTCTGACTGAAGAGAGTTAAGAAACTCGAAATAGCTATATCAGAAATCCCTTATTTCTTTGTCAACAACATTTTAAACAACATATATATATATTTGTGCTTGCAAGATGGCTCTGGGTTGAGCTGAAACAAGCAAAAGGAAAGAATGATTCCTTCCTCCCATATTTGGGTTTACAGGGTGCAATCTAAAAAATAAACACTTGACACATATCCTTACTCCCTGACTACTGACAAAGCGGGAGAGAACTTGTGGCTCAATAGGTTAAAGCATCTGCTTAGCATGCAGACTGCCCAGGTTCGAATCCCAGAAGGGTGAGTTCTGACTGAAGAGAGTTAAGAAACTCGAAATAGCTATATCAGAAATCCCTTATTTCTTTGTCAACAATTTTAAACAACATATATATATATATATTTGTGCTTGCAAGATGGCTCTGGGTTGAGCTGAAACAAGCAAAAGAAAGAATGATTCCTTCCTCCCATATTTGGGTTTACAGGGTGCAATCTAAAAAATAAACACTTGACACATATCCTTACTCCCTGACTACTGACAAAGCGGGAGAGAACTTGTGGCTCAATAGGTTAAAGCATCTGCTTAGCATGCAGACTGCCCAGGTTCGAATCCCAGAAGGGTGAGTTCTGACTGAAGAGAGTTAAGAAACTCGAAATAGCTATATCAGAAATCCCTTATTTCTTTGTCAACAATTTTAAACAACATATATATATATTTCTGCTTGCAAGATGGCTCTGGGTTGAGCTGAAACAAGCAAAAGGAAAGAATGATTCCTTCCTCCCATATTTGGGTTTACAGGGTGCAATCTAAAAAATAAACACTTGACACATATCCTTACTCCCTGACTACTGACAAAGCGGGAGAGAACTTGTGGCTCAATAGGTTAAAGCATCTGCTTAGCATGCAGACTGCCCAGGTTCGAATCCCAGAAGGGTGAGTTCTGACTGAAGAGAGTTAAGAAACTCGAAATAGCTATATCAGAAATCCCTTATTTCTTTGTCAATAATTTTAAACAACATATATATATATATATATATTTGTGCTTGCAAGATGGCTCTGGGTTGAGCTGAAACAAGCAAAAGGAAAGAATGATTCCTTCCTCCCATATTTGGGTTTACAGGGTGCAATCTAAAAAATAAACACTTGACACATATCCTTACTCCCTGACTACTGACAAAGCGGGAGAGAACTTGTGGCTCAATAGGTTAAAGCATCTGCTTAGCATGCAGACTGCCCAGGTTCGAATCCCAGAAGGGTGAGTTCTGACTGAAGAGAGTTAAGAAACTCGAAATAGCTATATCAGAAATCCCTTATTTCTTTGTCAACAATTTTAAACAACATATATATATATATATTTGTGCTTGCAAGATGGCTCTGGGTTGAGCTGAAACAAGCAAAAGAAAGAATGATTCCTTCCTCCCATATTTGGGTTTACAGGGTGCAATCTAAAAAATAAACACTTGACACATATCCTTACTCCCTGACTACTGACAAAGCGGGAGAGAACTTGTGGCTCAATAGGTTAAAGCATCTGCTTAGCATGCAGACTGCCCAGGTTCGAATCCCAGAAGGGTGAGTTCTGACTGAAGAGAGTTAAGAAACTCGAAATAGCTATATCAGAAATCCCTTATTTCTTTGTCAATAATTTTAAACAACATATATATATATATATATATTTGTGCTTGCAAGATGGCTCTGGGTTGAGCTGAAACAAGCAAAAGGAAAGAATGATTCCTTCCTCCCATATTTGGGTTTACAGGGTGCAATCTAAAAAATAAACACTTGACACATATCCTTACTCCCTGACTACTGACAAAGCGGGAGAGAACTTGTGGCTCAATAGGTTAAAGCATCTGCTTAGCATGCAGACTGCCCAGGTTCGAATCCCAGAAGGGTGAGTTCTGACTGAAGAGAGTTAAGAAACTCGAAATAGCTATATCAGAAATCCCTTATTTCTTTGTCAACAATTTTAAACAACATATATATATATATATATATATATATATATATATATATATATATATATATATATATATATATATATATATATATATATATATATATATATATATATATATATATATATATATATATATATATATATATATATATATATATATATTTTTGTGCTTGCAAGATGGCTCTGGGTTGAGCTGAAACAAGCAAAAGGAAAGAATGATTCCTTCCTCCCATATTTGGGTTTACAGGGTGCAATCTAAAAAATAAACACTTGACACATATCCTTACTCCCTGACTACTGACAAAGCGGGAGAGAACTTGTGGCTCAATAGGTTAAAGCATCTGCTTAGCATGCAGACTGCCCAGGTTCGAATCCCAGAAGGGTGAGTTCTGACTGAAGAGAGTTAAGAAACTCGAAATAGCTATATCAGAAATCTCTTATTTCTTTGTCAACAATTTTAAACAACATATATATATATATTTGTGCTTGCAAGATGGCTCTGGGTTGAGCTGAAACAAGCAAAAGGAAAGAATGATTCCTTCCTCCCATATTTGGGTTTACAGGGTGCAATCTAAAAAATAAACACTTGACACATATCCTTACTCCCTGACTACTGACAAAGCGGGAGAGAACTTGTGGCTCAATAGGTTAAAGCATCTGCTTAGCATGCAGACTGCCCAGGTTCGAATCCCAGAAGGGTGAGTTCTGACTGAAGAGAGTTAAGAAACTCGAAATAGCTATATCAGAAATCCCTTATTTCTTTGTCAACAATTTTAAACAACATATATATATTTGTGCTTGCAAGATGGCTCTGGGTTGAGCTGAAACAAGCAAAAGGAAAGAATGATTCCTTCCTCCCATATTTGGTTTTACAGGGTGCAATCTAAAAAATAAACACTTGACACATATCCTTACTCCCTGACTACTGACAAAGCGGGAGAGAACTTGTGGCTCAATAGGTTAAAGCATCTGCTTAGCATGCAGACTGCCCAGGTTCGAATCCCAGAAGGGTGAGTTCTGACTGAAGAGAGTTAAGAAACTCGAAATAGCTATATCAGAAATCCCTTATTTCTTTGTCAACAATTTTAAACAACATATATATATTTGTGCTTGCAAGATGGCTCTGGGTTGAGCTGAAACAAGCAAAAGGAAAGAATGATTCCTTCCTCCCATATTTGGTTTTACAGGGTGAAATCTAAAAAATAAACACTTGACACATATCCTTACTCCCTGACTACTGACAAAGCGGGAGAGAACTTGTGGCTCAATAGGTTAAAGCATCTGCTTAGCATGCAGACTGCCCAGGTTCGAATCCCAGAAGGGTGAGTTCTGACTGAAGAGAGTTAAGAAACTCGAAATAGCTATATCAGAAATCCCTTATTTCTTTGTCAACAATTTTAAACAACATATATATATTTGTGCTTGCAAGATGGCTCTGGGTTGAGCTGAAACAAGCAAAAGGAAAGAATGATTCCTTCCTCCCATATTTGGGTTTACAGGGTGCAATCTAAAAAATAAACACTTGACACATATCCTTACTCCCTGACTACTGACAAAGCGGGAGAGAACTTGTGGCTCAATAGGTTAAAGCATCTGCTTAGCATGCAGACTGCCCAGGTTCGAATCCCAGAAGGGTGAGTTCTGACTGAAGAGAGTTAAGAAACTCGAAATAGCTATATCAGAAATCCCTTATTTCTTTGTCAACAATTTTAAACAACATATATATATTTGTGCTTGCAAGATGGCTCTGGGTTGAGCTGAAACAAGCAAAAGGAAAGAATGATTCCTTCCTCCCATATTTGGGTTTACAGGGTGCAATCTAAAAAATAAACACTTGACACATATCCTTACTCCCTGACTACTGACAAAGCGGGAGAGAACTTGTGGCTCAATAGGTTAAAGCATCTGCTTAGCATGCAGACTGCCCAGGTTCGAATCCCAGAAGGGTGAGTTCTGACTGAAGAGAGTTAAGAAACTCGAAATAGCTATATCAGAAATCCCTTATTTCTTTGTCAACAATTTTAAACAACATATATATATTTGTGCTTGCAAGATGGCTCTGGGTTGAGCTGAAACAAGCAAAAGGAAAGAATGATTCCTTCCTCCCATATTTGTGTTTACAGGGTGCAATCTAAAAAATAAACACTTGACACATATCCTTACTCCCTGACTACTGACAAAGCGGGAGAGAACTTGTGGCTCAATAGGTTAAAGCATCTGCTTAGCATGCAGACTGCCCAGGTTCGAATCCCAGAAGGGTGAGTTCTGACTGAAGAGAGTTAAGAAACTCGAAATAGCTATATCAGAAATCCCTTATTTCTTTGTCAACAATTTTAAACAACATATATATATATATATTTGTGCTTGCAAGATGGCTCTGGGTTGAGCTGAAACAAGCAAAAGAAAGAATGATTCCTTCCTCCCATATTTGGGTTTACAGGGTGCAATCTAAAAAATAAACACTTGACACATATCCTTACTCCCTGACTACTGACAAAGCGGGAGAGAACTTGTGGCTCAATAGGTTAAAGCATCTGCTTAGCATGCAGACTGCCCAGGTTCGAATCCCAGAAGGGTGAGTTCTGACTGAAGAGAGTTAAGAAACTCGAAATAGCTATATCAGAAATCCCTTATTTCTTTGTCAACAATTTTAAACAACATATATATATTTGTGCTTGCAAGATGGCTCTGGGTTGAGCTGAAACAAGCAAAAGGAAAGAATGATTCCTTCCTCCCATATTTGGGTTTACAGGGTGCAATCTAAAAAATAAACACTTGACACATATCCTTACTCCCTGACTACTGACAAAGCGGGAGAGAACTTGTGGCTCAATAGGTTAAAGCATCTGCTTAGCATGCAGACTGCCCAGGTTCGAATCCCAGAAGGGTGAGTTCTGACTGAAGAGAGTTAAGAAACTCGAAATAGCTATATCAGAAATCCCTTATTTCTTTGTCAACAATTTTAAACAACATATATATATATATATATATTTGTGCTTGCAAGATGGCTCTGGGTTGAGCTGAAACAAGCAAAAGAAAGAATGATTCCTTCCTCCCATATTTGGGTTTACAGGGTGCAATCTAAAAAATAAACACTTGACACATATCCTTACTCCCTGACTACTGACAAAGCGGGAGAGAACTTGTGGCTCAATAGGTTAAAGCATCTGCTTAGCATGCAGACTGCCCAGGTTCGAATCCCAGAAGGGTGAGTTCTGACTGAAGAGAGTTAAGAAACTCGAAATAGCTATATCAGAAATCCCTTATTTCTTTGTCAACAATTTTAAACAACATATATATATATTTGTGCTTGCAAGATGGCTCTGGGTTGAGCTGAAACAAGCAAAAGGAAAGAATGATTCCTTCCTCCCATATTTGGGTTTACAGGGTGCAATCTAAAAAATAAACACTTGACACATATCCTTACTCCCTGACTACTGACAAAGCGGGAGAGAACTTGTGGCTCAATAGGTTAAAGCATCTGCTTAGCATGCAGACTGCCCAGGTTCGAATCCCAGAAGGGTGAGTTCTGACTGAAGAGAGTTAAGAAACTCGAAATAGCTATATCAGAAATCCCTTATTTCTTTGTCAACAATTTTAAACAACATATATATATATATTTGTGCTTGCAAGATGGCTCTGGGTTGAGCTGAAACAAGCAAAAGGAAAGAATGATTCCTTCCTCCCATATTTGGGTTTACAGGGTGCAATCTAAAAAATAAACACTTGACACATATCCTTACTCCCTGACTACTGACAAAGCGGGAGAGAACTTGTGGCTCAATAGGTTAAAGCATCTGCTTAGCATGCAGACTGCCCAGGTTCGAATCCCAGAAGGGTGAGTTCTGACTGAAGAGAGTTAAGAAACTCGAAATAGCTATATCAGAAATCCCTTATTTCTTTGTCAACAATTTTAAACAACATATATATATTTGTGCTTGCAAGATGGCTCTGGGTTGAGCTGAAACAAGCAAAAGGAAAGAATGATTCCTTCCTCCCATATTTGGTTTTACAGGGTGCAATCTAAAAAATAAACACTTGACACATATCCTTACTCCCTGACTACTGACAAAGCGGGAGAGAACTTGTGGCTCAATAGGTTAAAGCATCTGCTTAGCATGCAGACTGCCCAGGTTCGAATCCCAGAAGGGTGAGTTCTGACTGAAGAGAGTTAAGAAACTCGAAATAGCTATATCAGAAATCCCTTATTTCTTTGTCAACAATTTTAAACAACATATATATATTTGTGCTTGCAAGATGGCTCTGGGTTGAGCTGAAACAAGCAAAAGGAAAGAATGATTCCTTCCTCCCATATTTGGTTTTACAGGGTGAAATCTAAAAAATAAACACTTGACACATATCCTTACTCCCTGACTACTGACAAAGCGGGAGAGAACTTGTGGCTCAATAGGTTAAAGCATCTGCTTAGCATGCAGACTGCCCAGGTTCGAATCCCAGAAGGGTGAGTTCTGACTGAAGAGAGTTAAGAAACTCGAAATAGCTATATCAGAAATCCCTTATTTCTTTGTCAACAATTTTAAACAACATATATATATTTGTGCTTGCAAGATGGCTCTGGGTTGAGCTGAAACAAGCAAAAGGAAAGAATGATTCCTTCCTCCCATATTTGGGTTTACAGGGTGCAATCTAAAAAATAAACACTTGACACATATCCTTACTCCCTGACTACTGACAAAGCGGGAGAGAACTTGTGGCTCAATAGGTTAAAGCATCTGCTTAGCATGCAGACTGCCCAGGTTCGAATCCCAGAAGGGTGAGTTCTGACTGAAGAGAGTTAAGAAACTCGAAATAGCTATATCAGAAATCCCTTATTTCTTTGTCAACAATTTTAAACAACATATATATATTTGTGCTTGCAAGATGGCTCTGGGTTGAGCTGAAACAAGCAAAAGGAAAGAATGATTCCTTCCTCCCATATTTGGGTTTACAGGGTGCAATCTAAAAAATAAACACTTGACACATATCCTTACTCCGACTACTGACAAAGCGGGAGAGAACTTGTGGCTCAGTAGGTTAAAGCATCTGCTTAGCATGCAGACTGCCCAGGTTCGAATCCCAGAAGGGTGAGTTCTGACTGAAGAGAGTTAAGAAACTCGAAATAGCTATATCAGAAATCCCTTATTTCTTTGTCAACAATTTTAAACAACATATATATATATATATATTTGTGCTTGCAAGATGGCTCTGGGTTGAGCTGAAACAAGCAAAAGGAAAGAATGATTCCTTCCTCCCATATTTGGGTTTACAGGGTGCAATCTAAAAAATAAACACTTGACACATATCCTTACTCCCTGACTACTGACAAAGCGGGAGAGAACTTGTGGCTCAATAGGTTAAAGCATCTGCTTAGCATGCAGACTGCCCAGGTTCGAATCCCAGAAGGGTGAGTTCTGACTGAAGAGAGTTAAGAAACTCGAAATAGCTATATCAGAAATCCCTTATTTCTTTGTCAACAATTTTAAACAACATATATATATATATATTTGTGCTTGCAAGATGGCTCTGGGTTGAGCTGAAACAAGCAAAAGGAAAGAATGATTCCTTCCTCCCATATTTGGGTTTACAGGGTGCAATCTAAAAAATAAACACTTGACACATATCCTTACTCCCTGACTACTGACAAAGCGGGAGAGAACTTGTGGCTCAATAGGTTAAAGCATCTGCTTAGCATGCAGACTGCCCAGGTTCGAATCCCAGAAGGGTGAGTTCTGACTGAAGAGAGTTAAGAAACTCGAAATAGCTATATCAGAAATCCCTTATTTCTTTGTCAACAATTTTAAACAACATATATATATTTGTGCTTGCAAGATGGCTCTGGGTTGAGCTGAAACAAGCAAAAGGAAAGAATGATTCCTTCCTCCCATATTTGGGTTTACAGGGTGCAATCTAAAAAATAAACACTTGACACATATCCTTACTCCCTGACTACTGACAAAGCGGGAGAGAACTTGTGGCTCAATAGGTTAAAGCATCTGCTTAGCATGCAGACTGCCCAGGTTCGAATCCCAGAAGGGTGAGTTCTGACTGAAGAGAGTTAAGAAACTCGAAATAGCTATATCAGAAATCCCTTATTTCTTTGTCAACAATTTTAAACAACATATATATATATATATTTGTGCTTGCAAGATGGCTCTGGGTTGAGCTGAAACAAGCAAAAGGAAAGAATGATTCCTTCCTCCCATATTTGGGTTTACAGGGTGCAATCTAAAAAATAAACACTTGACACATATCCTTACTCCCTGACTACTGACAAAGCGGGAGAGAACTTGTGGCTCAATAGGTTAAAGCATCTGCTTAGCATGCAGACTGCCCAGGTTCGAATCCCAGAAGGGTGAGTTCTGACTGAAGAGAGTTAAGAAACTCGAAATAGCTATATCAGAAATCCCTTATTTCTTTGTCAACAATTTTAAACAACATATATATATTTGTGCTTGCAAGATGGCTCTGGGTTGAGCTGAAACAAGCAAAAGGAAAGAATGATTCCTTCCTCCCATATTTGGGTTTACAGGGTGCAATCTAAAAAATAAACACTTGACACATATCCTTACTCCGACTACTGACAAAGCGGGAGAGAACTTGTGGCTCAGTAGGTTAAAGCATCTGCTTAGCATGCAGACTGCCCAGGTTCGAATCCCAGAAGGGTGAGTTCTGACTGAAGAGAGTTAAGAAACTCGAAATAGCTATATCAGAAATCCCTTATTTCTTTGTCAACAATTTTAAACAACATATATATATATATATATATATATATATTTGTGCTTGCAAGATGGCTCTGGGTTGAGCTGAAACAAGCAAAAGGAAAGAATGATTCCTTCCTCCCATATTTGGGTTTACAGGGTGCAATCTAAAAAATAAACACTTGACACATATCCTTACTCCCTGACTACTGACAAAGCAGGAGAGAACTTGTGGCTCAATAGGTTAAAGCATCTGCTTAGCATGCAGACTGCCCAGGTTCGAATCCCAGAAGGGTGAGTTCTGACTGAAGAGAGTTAAGAAACTCAAAATAGCTATATCAGAAATCCCTTATTTCTTTGTCAACAATTTTAAACAACATATATATATATATTTGTGCTTGCAAGATGGCTCTGGGTTGAGCTGAAACAAGCAAAAGGAAAGAATGATTCCTTCCTCCCATATTTGGGTTTACAGGGTGCAATCTAAAAAATAAACACTTGACACATATCCTTACTCCCTGACTACTGACAAAGCGGGAGAGAACTTGTGGCTCAATAGGTTAAAGCATCTGCTTAGCATGCAGACTGCCCAGGTTCGAATCCCAGAAGGGTGAGTTCTGACTGAAGAGAGTTAAGAAACTCGAAATAGCTATATCAGAAATCCCTTATTTCTTTGTCAACAATTTTAAACAACATATATATATTTGTGCTTGCAAGATGGCTCTGGGTTGAGCTGAAACAAGCAAAAGGAAAGAATGATTCCTTCCTCCCATATTTGGGTTTACAGGGTGCAATCTAAAAAATAAACACTTGACACATATCCTTACTCCCTGACTACTGACAAAGCAGGAGAGAACTTGTGGCTCAATAGGTTAAAGCATCTGCTTAGCATGCAGACTGCCCAGGTTCGAATCCCAGAAGGGTGAGTTCTGACTGAAGAGAGTTAAGAAACTCAAAATAGCTATATCAGAAATCCCTTATTTCTTTGTCAACAATTTTAAACAACATATATATATATATTTGTGCTTGCAAGATGGCTCTGGGTTGAGCTGAAACAAGCAAAAGGAAAGAATGATTCCTTCCTCCCATATTTGGGTTTACAGGGTGCAATCTAAAAAATAAACACTTGACACATATCCTTACTCCCTGACTACTGACAAAGCGGGAGAGAACTTGTGGCTCAATAGGTTAAAGCATCTGCTTAGCATGCAGACTGCCCAGGTTCGAATCCCAGAAGGGTGAGTTCTGACTGAAGAGAGTTAAGAAACTCGAAATAGCTATATCAGAAATCCCTTATTTCTTTGTCAACAATTTTAAACAACATATATATATTTGTGCTTGCAAGATGGCTCTGGGTTGAGCTGAAACAAGCAAAAGGAAAGAATGATTCCTTCCTCCCATATTTGGGTTTACAGGGTGCAATCTAAAAAATAAACACTTGACACATATCCTTACTCCCTGACTACTGACAAAGCGGGAGAGAACTTGTGGCTCAATAGGTTAAAGCATCTGCTTAGCATGCAGACTGCCCAGGTTCGAATCCCAGAAGGGTGAGTTCTGACTGAAGAGAGTTAAGAAACTCAAAATAGCTATATCAGAAATCCCTTATTTCTTTGTCAACAATTTTAAACAACATATATATATTTGTGCTTGCAAGATGGCTCTGGGTTGAGCTGAAACAAGCAAAAGGAAAGAATGATTCCTTCCTCCCATATTTGGTTTTACAGGGTGCAATCTAAAAAATAAACACTTGACACATATCCTTACTCCCTGACTACTGACAAAGCGGGAGAGAACTTGTGGCTCAATAGGTTAAAGCATCTGCTTAGCATGCAGACTGCCCAGGTTCGAATCCCAGAAGGGTGAGTTCTGACTGAAGAGAGTTAAGAAACTCGAAATAGCTATATCAGAAATCCCTTATTTCTTTGTCAACAATTTTAAACAACATATATATATTTGTGCTTGCAAGATGGCTCTGGGTTGAGCTGAAACAAGCAAAAGGAAAGAATGATTCCTTCCTCCCATATTTGGGTTTACAGGGTGCAATCTAAAAAATAAACACTTGACACATATCCTTACTCCCTGACTACTGACAAAGCGGGAGAGAACTTGTGGCTCAATAGGTTAAAGCATCTGCTTAGCATGCAGACTGCCCAGGTTCGAATCCCAGAAGGGTGAGTTCTGACTGAAGAGAGTTAAGAAACTCGAAATAGCTATATCAGAAATCCCTTATTTCTTTGTCAACAATTTTAAACAACATATATATATTTGTGCTTGCAAGATGGCTCTGGGTTGAGCTGAAACAAGCAAAAGGAAAGAATGATTCCTTCCTCCCATATTTGGGTTTACAGGGTGCAATCTAAAAAATAAACACTTGACACATATCCTTACTCCGACTACTGACAAAGCGGGAGAGAACTTGTGGCTCAGTAGGTTAAAGCATCTGCTTAGCATGCAGACTGCCCAGGTTCGAATCCCAGAAGGGTGAGTTCTGACTGAAGTGAGTTAAGAAACTCGAAATAGCTATATCAGAAATCCCTTATTTCTTTGTCAACAATTTTAAACAACATATATATATATATATATATATATATATATATATATATATATATATATATATATATATATATATATATATATATATATATATATATATATATATATATATATATATATTTGTGCTTGCAAGATGGCTCTGGGTTGAGCTGAAACAAGCAAAAGGAAAGAATGATTCCTTCCTCCCATATTTGGGTTTACAGGGTGCAATCTAAAAAATAAACACTTGACACATATCCTTACTCCCTGACTACTGACAAAGCGGGAGAGAACTTGTGGCTCAATAGGTTAAAGCATCTGCTTAGCATGCAGACTGCCCAGGTTCGAATCCCAGAAGGGTGAGTTCTGACTGAAGAGAGTTAAGAAACTCGAAATAGCTATATCAGAAATCCCTTATTTCTTTGTCAACAATTTTAAACAACATATATTTATTTGTGCTTGCAAGATGGCTCTGGGTTGAGCTGAAACAAGCAAAAGGAAAGAATGATTCCTTCCTCCCATATATGGGTTTACAGGGTGCAATCTAAAAAATAAACACTTGACACATATCCTTACTCCCTGACTACTGACAAAGCGGGAGAGAACTTGTGGCTCAATAGGTTAAAGCATCTGCTTAGCATGCAGACTGCCCAGGTTCGAATCCCAGAAGGGTGAGTTCTGACTGAAGAGAGTTAAGAAACTCGAAATAGCTATATCAGAAATCCCTTATTTCTTTGTCAACAATTTTAAACAACATATATATATTTGTGCTTGCAAGATGGCTCTGGGTTGAGCTGAAACAAGCAAAAGGAAAGAATGATTCCTTCCTCCCATATTTGGGTTTACAGGGTGCAATCTAAAAAATAAACACTTGACACATATCCTTACTCCCTGACTACTGACAAAGCGGGAGAGAACTTGTGGCTCAATAGGTTAAAGCATCTGCTTAGCATGCAGACTGCCCAGGTTCGAATCCCAGAAGGGTGAGTTCTGACTGAAGAGAGTTAAGAAACTCGAAATAGCTATATCAGAAATCCCTTATTTCTTTGTCAACAATTTTAAACAACATATATATATATATATATATTTGTGCTTGCAAGATGGCTCTGGGTTGAGCTGAAACAAGCAAAAGGAAAGAATGATTCCTTCCTCCCATATTTGGGTTTACAGGGTGCAATCTAAAAAATAAACACTTGACACATATCCTTACTCCCTGACTACTGACAAAGCGGGAGAGAACTTGTGGCTCAATAGGTTAAAGCATCTGCTTAGCATGCAGACTGCCCAGGTTCGAATCCCAGAAGGGTGAGTTCTGACTGAAGAGAGTTAAGAAACTCGAAATAGCTATATCAGAAATCCCTTATTTCTTTGTCAACAATTTTAAACAACATATATATATTTGTGCTTGCAAGATGGCTCTGGGTTGAGCTGAAACAAGCAAAAGGAAAGAATGATTCCTTCCTCCCATATTTGGGTTTACAGGGTGCAATCTAAAAAATAAACACTTGACACATATCCTTACTCCGACTACTGACAAAGCGGGAGAGAACTTGTGGCTCAGTAGGTTAAAGCATCTGCTTAGCATGCAGACTGCCCAGGTTCGAATCCCAGAAGGGTGAGTTCTGACTGAAGAGAGTTAAGAAACTCGAAATAGCTATATCAGAAATCCCTTATTTCTTTGTCAACAATTTTAAACAACATATATATATTTGTGCTTGCAAGATGGCTCTGGGTTGAGCTGAAACAAGCAAAAGGAAAGAATGATTCCTTCCTCCCATATTTGGGTTTACAGGGTGCAATCTAAAAAATAAACACTTGACACATATCCTTACTCCCTGACTACTGACAAAGCGGGAGAGAACTTGTGGCTCAATAGGTTAAAGCATCTGCTTAGCATGCAGACTGCCCAGGTTCGAATCCCAGAAGGGTGAGTTCTGACTGAAGAGAGTTAAGAAACTCGAAATAGCTATATCAGAAATCCCTTATTTCTTTGTCAACAATTTTAAACAACATATATATATTTGTGCTTGCAAGATGGCTCTGGGTTGAGCTGAAACAAGCAAAAGGAAAGAATGATTCCTTCCTCCCATATTTGGGTTTACAGGATGCAATCTAAAAAATAAACACTTGACACATATCCTTACTCCGACTACTGACAAAGCGGGAGAGAACTTGTGGCTCAGTAGGTTAAAGCATCTGCTTAGCATGCAGACTGCCCAGGTTCGAATCCCAGAAGGGTGAGTTCTGACTGAAGAGAGTTAAGAAACTCGAAATAGCTATATCAGAAATCCCTTATTTCTTTGTCAACAATTTTAAACAACATATATATATGTGTGTGCTTGCAAGATGGCTCTGGGTTGAGCTGAAACAAGCAAAAGGAAAGAATGATTCCTTCCTCCCATATTTGGGTTTACAGGGTGCAATCTAAAAAATAAACACTTGACACATATCCTTACTCCCTGACTACTGACAAAGCGGGAGAGAACTTGTGGCTCAATAGGTTAAAGCATCTGCTTAGCATGCAGACTGCCCAGGTTCGAATCCCAGAAGGGTGAGTTCTGACTGAAGAGAGTTAAGAAACTCGAAATAGCTATATCAGAAATCCCTTATTTCTTTGTCAACAATTTTAAACAACATATATATATTTGTGCTTGCAAGATGGCTCTGGGTTGAGCTGAAACAAGCAAAAGGAAAGAATGATTCCTTCCTCCCATATTTGGGTTTACAGGGTGCAATCTAAAAAATAAACACTTGACACATATCCTTACTCCCTGACTACTGACAAAGCGGGAGAGAACTTGTGGCTCAATAGGTTAAAGCATCTGCTTAGCATGCAGACTGCCCAGGTTCGAATCCCAGAAGGGTGAGTTCTGACTGAAGAGAGTTAAGAAACTCGAAATAGCTATATCAGAAATCCCTTATTTCTTTGTCAACAATTTTAAACAACATATATATATATTTGTGCTTGCAAGATGGCTCTGGGTTGAGCTGAAACAAGCAAAAGGAAAGAATGATTCCTTCCTCCCATATTTGGGTTTACAGGGTGCAATCTAAAAAATAAACACTTGACACATATCCTTACTCCGACTACTGACAAAGCGGGAGAGAACTTGTGGCTCAGTAGGTTAAAGCATCTGCTTAGCATGCAGACTGCCCAGGTTCGAATCCCAGAAGGGTGAGTTCTGACTGAAGAGAGTTAAGAAACTCGAAATAGCTATATCAGAAATCCCTTATTTCTTTGTCAACAATTTTAAACAACATATATATATTTGTGCTTGCAAGATGGCTCTGGGTTGAGCTGAAACAAGCAAAAGGAAAGAATGATTCCTTCCTCCCATATTTGGGTTTACAGGGTGCAATCTAAAAAATAAACACTTGACACATATCCTTACTCCCTGACTACTGACAAAGCGGGAGAGAACTTGTGGCTCAATAGGTTAAAGCATCTGCTTAGCATGCAGACTGCCCAGGTTCGAATCCCAGAAGGGTGAGTTCTGACTGAAGAGAGTTAAGAAACTCGAAATAGCTATATCAGAAATCCCTTATTTCTTTGTCAACAATTTTAAACAACATATATATATTTGTGCTTGCAAGATGGCTCTGGGTTGAGCTGAAACAAGCAAAAGGAAAGAATGATTCCTTCCTCCCATATTTGGGTTTACAGGGTGCAATCTAAAAAATAAACACTTGACACATATCCTTACTCCGACTACTGACAAAGCGGGAGAGAACTTCTGGCTTAGTAGGTTAAAGCATCTGCTTAGCATGCAGACTGCCCAGGTTCGAATCCCAGAAGGGTGAGTTCTGACTGAAGAGAGTTAAGAAACTCGAAATAGCTATATCAGAAATCCCTTATTTCTTTGTCAACAATTTTAAACAACATATATATATTTGTGCTTGCAAGATGGCTCTGGGTTGAGCTGAAACAAGCAAAAGGAAAGAATGATTCCTTCCTCCCATATTTGGGTTTACAGGGTGCAATCTAAAAAATAAACACTTGACACATATCCTTACTCCCTGACTACTGACAAAGCGGGAGAGAACTTGTGGCTCAATAGGTTAAAGCATCTGCTTAGCATGCAGACTGCCCAGGTTCGAATCCCAGAAGGGTGAGTTCTGACTGAAGAGAGTTAAGAAACTCGAAATAGCTATATCAGAAATCCCTTATTTCTTTGTCAACAATTTTAAACAACATATATATATTTGTGCTTGCAAGATGGCTCTGGGTTGAGCTGAAACAAGCAAAAGGAAAGAATGATTCCTTCCTCCCATATTTGGGTTTACAGGGTGCAATCTAAAAAATAAACACTTGACACATATCCTTACTCCCTGACTACTGACAAAGCGGGAGAGAACTTGTGGCTCAATAGGTTAAAGCATCTGCTTAGCATGCAGACTGCCCAGGTTCGAATCCCAGAAGGGTGAGTTCTGACTGAAGAGAGTTAAGAAACTCGAAATAGCTATATCAGAAATCCCTTATTTCTTTGTCAACAATTTTAAACAACATATATATATTTGTGCTTGCAAGATGGCTCTGGGTTGAGCTGAAACAAGCAAAAGGAAAGAATGATTCCTTCCTCCCATATTTGGGTTTACAGGGTGCAATCTAAAAAATAAACACTTGACACATATCCTTACTCCCTGACTACTGACAAAGCGGGAGAGAACTTGTGGCTCAATAGGTTAAAGCATCTGCTTAGCATGCAGACTGCCCAGGTTCGAATCCCAGAAGGGTGAGTTCTGACTGAAGAGAGTTAAGAAACTCGAAATAGCTATATCAGAAATCCCTTATTTCTTTGTCAACAATTTTAAACAACATATATATATATATTTGTGCTTGCAAGATGGCTCTGGGTTGAGCTGAAACAAGCAAAAGGAAAGAATGATTCCTTCCTCCCATATTTGGGTTTACAGGGTGCAATCTAAAAAATAAACACTTGACACATATCCTTACTCCCTGACTACTGACAAAGCGGGAGAGAACTTGTGGCTCAATAGGTTAAAGCATCTGCTTAGCATGCAGACTGCCCAGGTTCGAATCCCAGAAGGGTGAGTTCTGACTGAAGAGAGTTAAGAAACTCGAAATAGCTATATCAGAAATCCCTTATTTCTTTGTCAACAATTTTAAACAACATATATATATTTGTGCTTGCAAGATGGCTCTGGGTTGAGCTGAAACAAGCAAAAGGAAAGAATGATTCCTTCCTCCCATATTTGGGTTTACAGGGTGCAATCTAAAAAATAAACACTTGACACATATCCTTACTCCCTGACTACTGACAAAGCGGGAGAGAACTTGTGGCTCAATAGGTTAAAGCATCTGCTTAGCATGCAGACTGCCCAGATTCGAATCCCAGAAGGGTGAGTTCTGACTGAAGAGAGTTAAGAAACTCGAAATAGCTATATCAGAAATCCCTTATTTCTTTGTCAACAATTTTAAACAACATATATATATTTGTGCTTGCAAGATGGCTCTGGGTTGAGCTGAAACAAGCAAAAGGAAAGAATGATTCCTTCCTCCCATATTTGGGTTTACAGGGTGCAATCTAAAAAATAAACACTTGACACATATCCTTACTCCCTGACTACTGACAAAGCGGGAGAGAACTTGTGGCTCAATAGGTTAAAGCATCTGCTTAGCATGCAGACTGCCCAGGTTCGAATCCCAGAAGGGTGAGTTCTGACTGAAGAGAGTTAAGAAACTCGAAATAGCTATATCAGAAATCCCTTATTTCTTTGTCAACAATTTTAAACAACATATATATATTTGTGCTTGCAAGATGGCTCTGGGTTGAGCTGAAACAAGCAAAAGGAAAGAATGATTCCTTCCTCCCATATTTGGGTTTACAGGATGCAATCTAAAAAATAAACACTTGACACATATCCTTACTCCGACTACTGACAAAGCGGGAGAGAACTTGTGGCTCAGTAGGTTAAAGCATCTGCTTAGCATGCAGACTGCCCAGGTTCGAATCCCAGAAGGGTGAGTTCTGACTGAAGAGAGTTAAGAAACTCGAAATAGCTATATCAGAAATCCCTTATTTCTTTGTCAACAATTTTAAACAACATATATATATATATATATATATATATATATATATATATATATATATATATATATATATATATATATATATATATATATATATATATATATATATATATATATATATATATATATATATATATATATATATATATATATATATATATATATATATATATATATATATATATATATAAAATATTTGTGCTTGCAAGATGGCTCTGGGTTGAGCTGAAACAAGCAAAAGGAAAGAATGATTCCTTCCTCCCATATTTGGGTTTACAGGGTGCAATCTAAAAAATAAACACTTGACACATATCCTTACTCCCTGACTACTGACAAAGCGGGAGAGAACTTGTGGCTCAATAGGTTAAAGCATCTGCTTAGCATGCAGACTGCCCAGGTTCGAATCCCAGAAGGGTGAGTTCTGACTGAAGAGAGTTAAGAAACTCGAAATAGCTATATCAGAAATCCCTTATTTCTTTGTCAACAATTTTAAACAACATATATATATTTGTGCTTGCAAGATGGCTCTGGGTTGAGCTGAAACAAGCAAAAGGAAAGAATGATTCCTTCCCATATTTGGGTTTACAGGGTGCAATCTAAAAAATAAACACTTGACACATATCCTTACTCCCTCACTACTGACAAAGCGGGAGAGAACTTGTGGCTCAATAGGTTAAAGCATCTGCTTAGCATGCAGACTGCCCAGGTTCGAATCCCAGAAGGGTGAGTTCTGACTGAAGAGAGTTAAGAAACTCGAAATAGCTATATCAGAAATCCCTTATTTCTTTGTCAACAATTTTAAACAACATATATATATTTGTGCTTGCAAGATGGCTCTGGGTTGAGCTGAAACAAGCAAAAGGAAAGAATGATTCCTTCCTCCCATATTTGGGTTTACAGGGTGCAATCTAAAAAATAAACACTTGACACATATCCTTACTCCCTGACTACTGACAAAGCGGGAGAGAACTTGTGGCTCAATAGGTTAAAGCATCTGCTTAGCATGCAGACTGCCCAGGTTCGAATCCCAGAAGGGTGAGTTCTGACTGAAGAGAGTTAAGAAACTCGAAATAGCTATATCAGAAATCCCTTATTTCTTTGTCAACAATTTTAAACAACATATATATATATATATTTGTGCTTGCAAGATGGCTCTGGGTTGAGCTGAAACAAGCAAAATGAAAGAATGATTCCTTCCTCCCATATTTGGGTTTACAGGGTGCAATCTAAAAAATAAACACTTGACACATATCCTTACTCCCTGACTACTGACAAAGCGGGAGAGAACTTGTGGCTCAATAGGTTAAAGCATCTGCTTAGCATGCAGACTGCCCAGGTTCGAATCCCAGAAGGGTGAGTTCTGACTGAAGAGAGTTAAGAAACTCGAAATAGCTATATCAGAAATCCCTTATTTCTTTGTCAACAATTTTAAACAACATATATATATTTGTGCTTGCAAGATGGCTCTGGGTTGAGCTGAAACAAGCAAAAGGAAAGAATGATTCCTTCCTCCCATATTTGGGTTTACAGGGTGCAATCTAAAAAATAAACACTTGACACATATCCTTACTCCCTGACTACTGACAAAGCGGGAGAGAACTTGTGGCTCAATAGGTTAAAGCATCTGCTTAGCATGCAGACTGCCCAGGTTCGAATCCCAGAAGGGTGAGTTCTGACTGAAGAGAGTTAAGAAACTCGAAATAGCTATATCAGAAATCCCTTATTTCTTTGTCAACAATTTTAAACAACATATATATATTTGTGCTTGCAAGATGGCTCTGGGTTGAGCTGAAACAAGCAAAAGGAAAGAATGATTCCTTCCTCCCATATTTGGGTTTACAGGGTGCAATCTAAAAAATAAACACTTGACACATATCCTTACTCCCTGACTACTGACAAAGCGGGAGAGAACTTGTGGCTCAATAGGTTAAAGCATCTGCTTAGCATGCAGACTGCCCAGGTTCGAATCCCAGAAGGGTGAGTTCTGACTGAAGAGAGTTAAGAAACTCGAAATAGCTATATCAGAAATCCCTTATTTCTTTGTCAACAATTTTAAACAACATATATATATTTGTGCTTGCAAGATGGCTCTGGGTTGAGCTGAAACAAGCAAAAGGAAAGAATGATTCCTTCCTCCCATATTTGGGTTTACAGGGTGCAATCTAAAAAATAAACACTTGACACATATCCTTACTCCGACTACTGACAAAGCGGGAGAGAACTTCTGGCTCAGTAGGTTAAAGCATCTGCTTAGCATGCAGACTGCCCAGGTTCGAATCCCAGAAGGGTGAGTTCTGACTGAAGAGAGTTAAGAAACTCGAAATAGCTATATCAGAAATCCCTTATTTCTTTGTCAACAATTTTAAACAACATATATATATTTGTGCTTGCAAGATGGCTCTGGGTTGAGCTGAAACAAGCAAAAGGAAAGAATGATTCCTTCCTCCCATATTTGGGTTTACAGGGTGCAATCTAAAAAATAAACACTTGACACATATCCTTACTCCCTGACTACTGACAAAGCGGGAGAGAACTTGTGGCTCAATAGGTTAAAG
Organism: Bothrops alternatus; assembly: GCA_034064705.1. Classification (NCBI taxonomy): domain Eukaryota; kingdom Metazoa; phylum Chordata; class Lepidosauria; order Squamata; family Viperidae; genus Bothrops; species Bothrops alternatus. Next base: position 299,016 of record JARGCV010000148.1, on the reverse strand, counting down.
CATCTGCTTAGCATGCAGACTGCCCAGGTTCGAATCCCAGAAGGGTGAGTTCTGACTGAAGAGAGTTAAGAAACTCGAAATAGCTATATCAGAAATCCCTTATTTCTTTGTCAACAATTTTAAACAACATATATATATTTGTGCTTGCAAGATGGCTCTGGGTTGAGCTGAAACAAGCAAAAGGAAAGAATGATTCCTTCCTCCCATATTTGGGTTTACAGGGTGCAATCTAAAAAATAAACACTTGACACATATCCTTACTCCCTGACTACTGACAAAGCGGGAGAGAACTTGTGGCTCAATAGGTTAAAGCATCTGCTTAGCATGCAGACTGCCCAGGTTCGAATCCCAGAAGGGTGAGTTCTGACTGAAGAGAGTTAAGAAACTCGAAATAGCTATATCAGAAATCCCTTATTTCTTTGTCAACAATTTTAAACAACATATATATATTTGTGCTTGCAAGATGGCTCTGGGTTGAGCTGAAACAAGCAAAAGGAAAGAATGATTCCTTCCTCCCATATTTGGGTTTACAGGGTGCAATCTAAAAAATAAACACTTGACACATATCCTTACTCCCTGACTACTGACAAAGCGGGAGAGAACTTGTGGCTCAATAGGTTAAAGCATCTGCTTAGCATGCAGACTGCCCAGGTTCGAATCCCAGAAGGGTGAGTTCTGACTGAAGAGAGTTAAGAAACTCGAAATAGCTATATCAGAAATCCCTTATTTCTTTGTCAACAATTTTAAACAACATATATATATATATTTGTGCTTGCAAGATGGCTCTGGGTTGAGCTGAAACAAGCAAAAGGAAAGAATGATTCCTTCCTCCCATATTTGGGTTTACAGGGTGCAATCTAAAAAATAAACACTTGACACATATCCTTACTCCCTGACTACTGACAAAGCGGGAGAGAACTTGTGGCTCAATAGGTTAAAGCATCTGCTTAGCATGCAGACTGCCCAGGTTCGAATCCCAGAAGGGTGAGTTCTGACTGAAGAGAGTTAAGAAACTCGAAATAGCTATATCAGAAATCCCTTATTTCTTTGTCAACAATTTTAAACAACATATATATATTTGTGCTTGCAAGATGGCTCTGGGTTGAGCTGAAACAAGCAAAAGGAAAGAATGATTCCTTCCTCCCATATTTGGGTTTACAGGGTGCAATCTAAAAAATAAACACTTGACACATATCCTTACTCCCTGACTACTGACAAAGCGGGAGAGAACTTGTGGCTCAATAGGTTAAAGCATCTGCTTAGCATGCAGACTGCCCAGATTCGAATCCCAGAAGGGTGAGTTCTGACTGAAGAGAGTTAAGAAACTCGAAATAGCTATATCAGAAATCCCTTATTTCTTTGTCAACAATTTTAAACAACATATATATATTTGTGCTTGCAAGATGGCTCTGGGTTGAGCTGAAACAAGCAAAAGGAAAGAATGATTCCTTCCTCCCATATTTGGGTTTACAGGGTGCAATCTAAAAAATAAACACTTGACACATATCCTTACTCCCTGACTACTGACAAAGCGGGAGAGAACTTGTGGCTCAATAGGTTAAAGCATCTGCTTAGCATGCAGACTGCCCAGGTTCGAATCCCAGAAGGGTGAGTTCTGACTGAAGAGAGTTAAGAAACTCGAAATAGCTATATCAGAAATCCCTTATTTCTTTGTCAACAATTTTAAACAACATATATATATTTGTGCTTGCAAGATGGCTCTGGGTTGAGCTGAAACAAGCAAAAGGAAAGAATGATTCCTTCCTCCCATATTTGGGTTTACAGGATGCAATCTAAAAAATAAACACTTGACACATATCCTTACTCCGACTACTGACAAAGCGGGAGAGAACTTGTGGCTCAGTAGGTTAAAGCATCTGCTTAGCATGCAGACTGCCCAGGTTCGAATCCCAGAAGGGTGAGTTCTGACTGAAGAGAGTTAAGAAACTCGAAATAGCTATATCAGAAATCCCTTATTTCTTTGTCAACAATTTTAAACAACATATATATATATATATATATATATATATATATATATATATATATATATATATATATATATATATATATATATATATATATATATATATATATATATATATATATATATATATATATATATATATATATAAAATATTTGTGCTTGCAAGATGGCTCTGGGTTGAGCTGAAACAAGCAAAAGGAAAGAATGATTCCTTCCTCCCATATTTGGGTTTACAGGGTGCAATCTAAAAAATAAACACTTGACACATATCCTTACTCCCTGACTACTGACAAAGCGGGAGAGAACTTGTGGCTCAATAGGTTAAAGCATCTGCTTAGCATGCAGACTGCCCAGGTTCGAATCCCAGAAGGGTGAGTTCTGACTGAAGAGAGTTAAGAAACTCGAAATAGCTATATCAGAAATCCCTTATTTCTTTGTCAACAATTTTAAACAACATATATATATTTGTGCTTGCAAGATGGCTCTGGGTTGAGCTGAAACAAGCAAAAGGAAAGAATGATTCCTTCCTCCCATATTTGGGTTTACAGGGTGCAATCTAAAAAATAAACACTTGACACATATCCTTACTCCCTGACTACTGACAAAGCGGGAGAGAACTTGTGGCTCAATAGGTTAAAGCATCTGCTTAGCATGCAGACTGCCCAGGTTCGAATCCCAGAAGGGTGAGTTCTGACTGAAGAGAGTTAAGAAACTCGAAATAGCTATATCAGAAATCCCTTATTTCTTTGTCAACAATTTTAAACAACATATATATATTTGTGCTTGCAAGATGGCTCTGGGTTGAGCTGAAACAAGCAAAAGGAAAGAATGATTCCTTCCCATATTTGGGTTTACAGGGTGCAATCTAAAAAATAAACACTTGACACATATCCTTACTCCCTCACTACTGACAAAGCGGGAGAGAACTTGTGGCTCAATAGGTTAAAGCATCTGCTTAGCATGCAGACTGCCCAGGTTCGAATCCCAGAAGGGTGAGTTCTGACTGAAGAGAGTTAAGAAACTCGAAATAGCTATATCAGAAATCCCTTATTTCTTTGTCAACAATTTTAAACAACATATATATATTTGTGCTTGCAAGATGGCTCTGGGTTGAGCTGAAACAAGCAAAAGGAAAGAATGATTCCTTCCTCCCATATTTGGGTTTACAGGGTGCAATCTAAAAAATAAACACTTGACACATATCCTTACTCCCTGACTACTGACAAAGCGGGAGAGAACTTGTGGCTCAATAGGTTAAAGCATCTGCTTAGCATGCAGACTGCCCAGGTTCGAATCCCAGAAGGGTGAGTTCTGACTGAAGAGAGTTAAGAAACTCGAAATAGCTATATCAGAAATCCCTTATTTCTTTGTCAACAATTTTAAACAACATATATATATATATATTTGTGCTTGCAAGATGGCTCTGGGTTGAGCTGAAACAAGCAAAATGAAAGAATGATTCCTTCCTCCCATATTTGGGTTTACAGGGTGCAATCTAAAAAATAAACACTTGACACATATCCTTACTCCCTGACTACTGACAAAGCGGGAGAGAACTTGTGGCTCAATAGGTTAAAGCATCTGCTTAGCATGCAGACTGCCCAGGTTCGAATCCCAGAAGGGTGAGTTCTGACTGAAGAGAGTTAAGAAACTCGAAATAGCTATATCAGAAATCCCTTATTTCTTTGTCAACAATTTTAAACAACATATATATATTTGTGCTTGCAAGATGGCTCTGGGTTGAGCTGAAACAAGCAAAAGGAAAGAATGATTCCTTCCTCCCATATTTGGGTTTACAGGGTGCAATCTAAAAAATAAACACTTGACACATATCCTTACTCCCTGACTACTGACAAAGCGGGAGAGAACTTGTGGCTCAATAGGTTAAAGCATCTGCTTAGCATGCAGACTGCCCAGGTTCGAATCCCAGAAGGGTGAGTTCTGACTGAAGAGAGTTAAGAAACTCGAAATAGCTATATCAGAAATCCCTTATTTCTTTGTCAACAATTTTAAACAACATATATATATTTGTGCTTGCAAGATGGCTCTGGGTTGAGCTGAAACAAGCAAAAGGAAAGAATGATTCCTTCCTCCCATATTTGGGTTTACAGGGTGCAATCTAAAAAATAAACACTTGACACATATCCTTACTCCCTGACTACTGACAAAGCGGGAGAGAACTTGTGGCTCAATAGGTTAAAGCATCTGCTTAGCATGCAGACTGCCCAGGTTCGAATCCCAGAAGGGTGAGTTCTGACTGAAGAGAGTTAAGAAACTCGAAATAGCTATATCAGAAATCCCTTATTTCTTTGTCAACAATTTTAAACAACATATATATATTTGTGCTTGCAAGATGGCTCTGGGTTGAGCTGAAACAAGCAAAAGGAAAGAATGATTCCTTCCTCCCATATTTGGGTTTACAGGATGCAATCTAAAAAATAAACACTTGACACATATCCTTACTCCGACTACTGACAAAGCGGGAGAGAACTTGTGGCTCAGTAGGTTAAAGCATCTGCTTAGCATGCAGACTGCCCAGGTTCGAATCCCAGAAGGGTGAGTTCTGACTGAAGAGAGTTAAGAAACTCGAAATAGCTATATCAGAAATCCCTTATTTCTTTGTCAACAATTTTAAACAACATATATATATGTGTGTGCTTGCAAGATGGCTCTGGGTTGAGCTGAAACAAGCAAAAGGAAAGAATGATTCCTTCCTCCCATATTTGGGTTTACAGGGTGCAATCTAAAAAATAAACACTTGACACATATCCTTACTCCCTGACTACTGACAAAGCGGGAGAGAACTTGTGGCTCAATAGGTTAAAGCATCTGCTTAGCATGCAGACTGCCCAGGTTCGAATCCCAGAAGGGTGAGTTCTGACTGAAGAGAGTTAAGAAACTCGAAATAGCTATATCAGAAATCCCTTATTTCTTTGTCAACAATTTTAAACAACATATATATATTTGTGCTTGCAAGATGGCTCTGGGTTGAGCTGAAACAAGCAAAAGGAAAGAATGATTCCTTCCTCCCATATTTGGGTTTACAGGGTGCAATCTAAAAAATAAACACTTGACACATATCCTTACTCCCTGACTACTGACAAAGCGGGAGAGAACTTGTGGCTCAATAGGTTAAAGCATCTGCTTAGCATGCAGACTGCCCAGGTTCGAATCCCAGAAGGGTGAGTTCTGACTGAAGAGAGTTAAGAAACTCGAAATAGCTATATCAGAAATCCCTTATTTCTTTGTCAACAATTTTAAACAACATATATATATTTGTGCTTGCAAGATGGCTCTGGGTTGAGCTGAAACAAGCAAAAGGAAAGAATGATTCCTTCCTCCCATATTTGGGTTTACAGGGTGCAATCTAAAAAATAAACACTTGACACATATCCTTACTCCGACTACTGACAAAGCGGGAGAGAACTTGTGGCTCAGTAGGTTAAAGCATCTGCTTAGCATGCAGACTGCCCAGGTTCGAATCCCAGAAGGGTGAGTTCTGACTGAAGAGAGTTAAGAAACTCGAAATAGCTATATCAGAAATCCCTTATTTCTTTGTCAACAATTTTAAACAACATATATATATATATATATTTGTGCTTGCAAGATGGCTCTGGGTTGAGCTGAAACAAGCAAAAGAAAGAATGATTCCTTCCTCCCATATTTGGGTTTACAGGGTGCAATCTAAAAAATAAACACTTGACACATATCCTTACTCCCTGACTACTGACAAAGCGGGAGAGAACTTGTGGCTCAATAGGTTAAAGCATCTGCTTAGCATGCAGACTGCCCAGGTTCGAATCCCAGAAGGGTGAGTTCTGACTGAAGAGAGTTAAGAAACTCGAAATAGCTATATCAGAAATCCCTTATTTCTTTGTCAACAATTTTAAACAACATATATATATTTGTGCTTGCAAGATGGCTCTGGGTTGAGCTGAAACAAGCAAAAGGAAAGAATGATTCCTTCCTCCCATATTTGGGTTTACAGGGTGCAATCTAAAAAATAAACACTTGACACATATCCTTACTCCCTGACTACTGACAAAGCGGGAGAGAACTTGTGGCTCAATAGGTTAAAGCATCTGCTTAGCATGCAGACTGCCCAGGTTCGAATCCCAGAAGGGTGAGTTCTGACTGAAGAGAGTTAAGAAACTCGAAATAGCTATATCAGAAATCCCTTATTTCTTTGTCAACAATTTTAAACAACATATATATATTTGTGCTTGCAAGATGGCTCTGGGTTGAGCTGAAACAAGCAAAAGGAAAGAATGATTCCTTCCTCCCATATTTGGGTTTACAGGGTGCAATCTAAAAAATAAACACTTGACACATATCCTTACTCCCTGACTACTGACAAAGCGAGAGAGAACTTGTGGCTCAATAGGTTAAAGCATCTGCTTAGCATGCAGACTGCCCAGGTTCGAATCCCAGAAGGGTGAGTTCTGACTGAAGAGAGTTAAGAAACTCGAAATAGCTATATCAGAAATCCCTTATTTCTTTGTCAACAATTTTAAACAACATATATATATATATATTTGTTCTTGCAAGATGGCTCTGGGTTGAGCTGAAACAAGCAAAAGGAAAGAATGATTCCTTCCTCCCATATTTGGGTTTACAGGGTGCAATCTAAAAAATAAACACTTGACACATATCCTTACTCCCTGACTACTGACAAAGCGGGAGAGAACTTGTGGCTCAATAGGTTAAAGCATCTGCTTAGCATGCAGACTGCCCAGGTTCGAATCCCAGAAGGGTGAGTTCTGACTGAAGAGAGTTAAGAAACTCGAAATAGCTATATCAGAAATCCCTTATTTCTTTGTCAACAATTTTAAACAACATATATATATTTGTGCTTGCAAGATGGCTCTGGGTTGAGCTGAAACAAGCAAAAGGAAAGAATGATTCCTTCCTCCCATATTTGGGTTTACAGGGTGCAATCTAAAAAATAAACACTTGACACATATCCTTACTCCCTGACTACTGACAAAGCGGGAGAGAACTTGTGGCTCAATAGGTTAAAGCATCTGCTTAGCATGCAGACTGCCCAGGTTCGAATCCCAGAAGGGTGAGTTCTGACTGAAGAGAGTTAAGAAACTCGAAATAGCTATATCAGAAATCCCTTATTTCTTTGTCAACAATTTTAAACAACATATATATATTTGTGCTTGCAAGATGGCTCTGGGTTGAGCTGAAACAAGCAAAAGGAAAGAATGATTCCTTCCTCCCATATTTGGGTTTACAGGGTGCAATCTAAAAAATAAACACTTGACACATATCCTTACTCCCTGACTACTGACAAAGCGGGAGAGAACTTGTGGCTCAATAGGTTAAAGCATCTGCTTAGCATGCAGACTGCCCAGGTTCGAATCCCAGAAGGGTGAGTTCTGACTGAAGAGAGTTAAGAAACTCGAAATAGCTATATCAGAAATCCCTTATTTCTTTGTCAACAATTTTAAACAACATATATATATATATATTTGTTCTTGCAAGATGGCTCTGGGTTGAGCTGAAACAAGCAAAAGGAAAGAATGATTCCTTCCTCCCATATTTGGGTTTACAGGGTGCAATCTAAAAAATAAACACTTGACACATATCCTTACTCCCTGACTACTGACAAAGCGGGAGAGAACTTGTGGCTCAATAGGTTAAAGCATCTGCTTAGCATGCAGACTGCCCAGGTTCGAATCCCAGAAGGGTGAGTTCTGACTGAAGAGAGTTAAGAAACTCGAAATAGCTATATCAGAAATCCCTTATTTCTTTGTCAACAATTTTAAACAACATATATATATATATATTTGTTCTTGCAAGATGGCTCTGGGTTGAGCTGAAACAAGCAAAAGGAAAGAATGATTCCTTCCTCCCATATTTGGGTTTACAGGGTGCAATCTAAAAAATAAACACTTGACACATATCCTTACTCCCTGACTACTGACAAAGCGGGAGAGAACTTGTGGCTCAATAGGTTAAAGCATCTGCTTAGCATGCAGACTGCCCAGGTTCGAATCCCAGAAGGGTGAGTTCTGACTGAAGAGAGTTAAGAAACTCGAAATAGCTATATCAGAAATCCCTTATTTCTTTGTCAACAATTTTAAACAACATATATATATTTGTGCTTGCAAGATGGCTCTGGGTTGAGCTGAAACAAGCAAAAGGAAAGAATGATTCCTTCCTCCCATATTTGGGTTTACAGGGTGCAATCTAAAAAATAAACACTTGACACATATCCCTACTCCGACTACTGACAAAGCGGGAGAGAACTTGTGGCTCAGTAGGTTAAAGCATCTGCTTAGCATGCAGACTGCCCAGGTTCGAATCCCAGAAGGGTGAGTTCTGACTGAAGAGAGTTAAGAAACTCGAAATAGCTATATCAGAAATCCCTTATTTCTTTGTCAACAATTTTAAACAACATATATATATTTGTGCTTGCAAGATGGCTCTGGGTTGAGCTGAAACAAGCAAAAGGAAAGAATGATTCCTTCCTCCCATATTTGGGTTTACAGGGTGCAATCTAAAAAATAAACACTTGACACATATCCTTACTCCCTGACTACTGACAAAGCGAGAGAGAACTTGTGGCTCAATAGGTTAAAGCATCTGCTTAGCATGCAGACTGCCCAGGTTCGAATCCCAGAAGGGTGAGTTCTGACTGAAGAGAGTTAAGAAACTCGAAATAGCTATATCAGAAATCCCTTATTTCTTTGTCAACAATTTTAAACAACATATATATATATATATTTGTTCTTGCAAGATGGCTCTGGGTTGAGCTGAAACAAGCAAAAGGAAAGAATGATTCCTTCCTCCCATATTTGGGTTTACAGGGTGCAATCTAAAAAATAAACACTTGACACATATCCTTACTCCCTGACTACTGACAAAGCGGGAGAGAACTTGTGGCTCAATAGGTTAAAGCATCTGCTTAGCATGCAGACTGCCCAGGTTCGAATCCCAGAAGGGTGAGTTCTGACTGAAGAGAGTTAAGAAACTCGAAATAGCTATATCAGAAATCCCTTATTTCTTTGTCAACAATTTTAAACAACATATATATATTTGTGCTTGCAAGATGGCTCTGGGTTGAGCTGAAACAAGCAAAAGGAAAGAATGATTCCTTCCTCCCATATTTGGGTTTACAGGGTGCAATCTAAAAAATAAACACTTGACACATATCCTTACTCCCTGACTACTGACAAAGCGGGAGAGAACTTGTGGCTCAATAGGTTAAAGCATCTGCTTAGCATGCAGACTGCCCAGGTTCGAATCCCAGAAGGGTGAGTTCTGACTGAAGAGAGTTAAGAAACTCGAAATAGCTATATCAGAAATCCCTTATTTCTTTGTCAACAATTTTAAACAACATATATATATTTGTGCTTGCAAGATGGCTCTGGGTTGAGCTGAAACAAGCAAAAGGAAAGAATGATTCCTTCCTCCCATATTTGGGTTTACAGGGTGCAATCTAAAAAATAAACACTTGACACATATCCTTACTCCCTGACTACTGACAAAGCGGGAGAGAACTTGTGGCTCAATAGGTTAAAGCATCTGCTTAGCATGCAGACTGCCCAGGTTCGAATCCCAGAAGGGTGAGTTCTGACTGAAGAGAGTTAAGAAACTCGAAATAGCTATATCAGAAATCCCTTATTTCTTTGTCAACAATTTTAAACAACATATATATATATATATTTGTTCTTGCAAGATGGCTCTGGGTTGAGCTGAAACAAGCAAAAGGAAAGAATGATTCCTTCCTCCCATATTTGGGTTTACAGGGTGCAATCTAAAAAATAAACACTTGACACATATCCTTACTCCCTGACTACTGACAAAGCGGGAGAGAACTTGTGGCTCAATAGGTTAAAGCATCTGCTTAGCATGCAGACTGCCCAGGTTCGAATCCCAGAAGGGTGAGTTCTGACTGAAGAGAGTTAAGAAACTCGAAATAGCTATATCAGAAATCCCTTATTTCTTTGTCAACAATTTTAAACAACATATATATATTTGTGCTTGCAAGATGGCTCTGGGTTGAGCTGAAACAAGCAAAAGGAAAGAATGATTCCTTCCTCCCATATTTGGGTTTACAGGGTGCAATCTAAAAAATAAACACTTGACACATATCCTTACTCCCTGACTACTGACAAAGCGGGAGAGAACTTGTGGCTCAATAGGTTAAAGCATCTGCTTAGCATGCAGACTGCCCAGGTTCGAATCCCAGAAGGGTGAGTTCTGACTGAAGAGAGTTAAGAAACTCGAAATAGCTATATCAGAAATCCCTTATTTCTTTGTCAACAATTTTAAACAACATATATATATTTGTGCTTGCAAGATGGCTCTGGGTTGAGCTGAAACAAGCAAAAGGAAAGAATGATTCCTTCCTCCCATATTTGGGTTTACAGGGTGCAATCTAAAAAATAAACACTTGACACATATCCTTACTCCCTGACTACTGACAAAGCGAGAGAGAACTTGTGGCTCAATAGGTTAAAGCATCTGCTTAGCATGCAGACTGCCCAGGTTCGAATCCCAGAAGGGTGAGTTCTGACTGAAGAGAGTTAAGAAACTCGAAATAGCTATATCAGAAATCCCTTATTTCTTTGTCAACAATTTTAAACAACATATATATATATATATTTGTTCTTGCAAGATGGCTCTGGGTTGAGCTGAAACAAGCAAAAGGAAAGAATGATTCCTTCCTCCCATATTTGGGTTTACAGGGTGCAATCTAAAAAATAAACACTTGACACATATCCTTACTCCCTGACTACTGACAAAGCGGGAGAGAACTTGTGGCTCAATAGGTTAAAGCATCTGCTTAGCATGCAGACTGCCCAGGTTCGAATCCCAGAAGGGTGAGTTCTGACTGAAGAGAGTTAAGAAACTCGAAATAGCTATATCAGAAATCCCTTATTTCTTTGTCAACAATTTTAAACAACATATATATATTTGTGCTTGCAAGATGGCTCTGGGTTGAGCTGAAACAAGCAAAAGGAAAGAATGATTCCTTCCTCCCATATTTGGGTTTACAGGGTGCAATCTAAAAAATAAACACTTGACACATATCCTTACTCCCTGACTACTGACAAAGCGGGAGAGAACTTGTGGCTCAATAGGTTAAAGCATCTGCTTAGCATGCAGACTGCCCAGGTTCGAATCCCAGAAGGGTGAGTTCTGACTGAAGAGAGTTAAGAAACTCGAAATAGCTATATCAGAAATCCCTTATTTCTTTGTCAACAATTTTAAACAACATATATATATTTGTGCTTGCAAGATGGCTCTGGGTTGAGCTGAAACAAGCAAAAGGAAAGAATGATTCCTTCCTCCCATATTTGGGTTTACAGGGTGCAATCTAAAAAATAAACACTTGACACATATCCTTACTCCCTGACTACTGACAAAGCGGGAGAGAACTTGTGGCTCAATAGGTTAAAGCATCTGCTTAGCATGCAGACTGCCCAGGTTCGAATCCCAGAAGGGTGAGTTCTGACTGAAGAGAGTTAAGAAACTCGAAATAGCTATATCAGAAATCCCTTATTTCTTTGTCAACAATTTTAAACAACATATATATATATATATTTGTTCTTGCAAGATGGCTCTGGGTTGAGCTGAAACAAGCAAAAGGAAAGAATGATTCCTTCCTCCCATATTTGGGTTTACAGGGTGCAATCTAAAAAATAAACACTTGACACATATCCTTACTCCCTGACTACTGACAAAGCGGGAGAGAACTTGTGGCTCAATAGGTTAAAGCATCTGCTTAGCATGCAGACTGCCCAGGTTCGAATCCCAGAAGGGTGAGTTCTGACTGAAGAGAGTTAAGAAACTCGAAATAGCTATATCAGAAATCCCTTATTTCTTTGTCAACAATTTTAAACAACATATATATATTTGTGCTTGCAAGATGGCTCTGGGTTGAGCTGAAACAAGCAAAAGGAAAGAATGATTCCTTCCTCCCATATTTGGGTTTACAGGGTGCAATCTAAAAAATAAACACTTGACACATATCCTTACTCCCTGACTACTGACAAAGCGGGAGAGAACTTGTGGCTCAATAGGTTAAAGCATCTGCTTAGCATGCAGACTGCCCAGGTTCGAATCCCAGAAGGGTGAGTTCTGACTGAAGAGAGTTAAGAAACTCGAAATAGCTATATCAGAAATCCCTTATTTCTTTGTCAACAATTTTAAACAACATATATATATTTGTGCTTGCAAGATGGCTCTGGGTTGAGCTGAAACAAGCAAAAGGAAAGAATGATTCCTTCCTCCCATATTTGGGTTTACAGGGTGCAATCTAAAAAATAAACACTTGACACATATCCTTACTCCCTGACTACTGACAAAGCGGGAGAGAACTTGTGGCTCAATAGGTTAAAGCATCTGCTTAGCATGCAGACTGCCCAGGTTCGAATCCCAGAAGGGTGAGTTCTGACTGAAGAGAGTTAAGAAACTCGAAATAGCTATATCAGAAATCCCTTATTTCTTTGTCAACAATTTTAAACAACATATATATATTTGTGCTTGCAAGATGGCTCTGGGTTGAGCTGAAACAAGCAAAAGGAAAGAATGATTCCTTCCTCCCATATTTGGGTTTACAGGGTGCAATCTAAAAAATAAACACTTGACACATATCCTTACTCCCTGACTACTGACAAAGCGGGAGAGAACTTGTGGCTCAATAGGTTAAAGCATCTGCTTAGCATGCAGACTGCCCAGGTTCGAATCCCAGAAGGGTGAGTTCTGACTGAAGAGAGTTAAGAAACTCGAAATAGCTATATCAGAAATCCCTTATTTCTTTGTCAACAATTTTAAACAACATATATATATATGTGCTTGCAAGATGGCTCTGGGTTGAGCTGAAACAAGCAAAAGGAAAGAATGATTCCTTCCTCCCATATTTGGGTTTACAGGGTGCAATCTAAAAAATAAACACTTGACACATATCCTTACTCCCTGACTACTGACAAAGCGGGAGAGAACTTGTGGCTCAATAGGTTAAAGCATCTGCTTAGCATGCAGACTGCCCAGGTTCGAATCCCAGAAGGGTGAGTTCTGACTGAAGAGAGTTAAGAAACTCGAAATAGCTATATCAGAAATCCCTTATTTCTTTGTCAACAATTTTAAACAACATATATATATATTTGTGCTTGCAAGATGGCTCTGGGTTGAGCTGAAACAAGCAAAAGGAAAGAATGATTCCTTCCTCCCATATTTGGGTTTACAGGGTGCAATCTAAAAAATAAACACTTGACACATATCCTTACTCCGACTACTGACAAAGCGGGAGAGAACTTGTGGCTCAGTAGGTTAAAGCATCTGCTTAGCATGCAGACTGCCCAGGTTCGAATCCCAGAAGGGTGAGTTCTGACTGAAGAGAGTTAAGAAACTCGAAATAGCTATATCAGAAATCCCTTATTTCTTTGTCAACAATTTTAAACAACATATATATATATATTTGTGCTTGCAAGATGGCTCTGGGTTGAGCTGAAACAAGCAAAAGAAAGAATGATTCCTTCCTCCCATATTTGGGTTTACAGGGTGCAATCTAAAAAATAAACACTTGACACATATCCTTACTCCCTGACTACTGACAAAGCGGGAGAGAACTTGTGGCTCAATAGGTTAAAGCATCTGCTTAGCATGCAGACTGCCCAGGTTCGAATCCCAGAAGGGTGAGTTCTGACTGAAGAGAGTTAAGAAACTCGAAATAGCTATATCAGAAATCCCTTATTTCTTTGTCAACAATTTTAAACAACATATATATATATATATATATATATATATATTTGTGCTTGCAAGATGGCTCTGGGTTGAGCTGAAACAAGCAAAAGGAAAGAATGATTCCTTCCTCCCATATTTGGGTTTACAGGGTGCAATCTAAAAAATAAACACTTGACACATATCCTTACTCCCTGACTACAGACAAAGCGGGAGAGAACTTGTGGCTCAATAGGTTAAAGCATCTGCTTAGCATGCAGACTGCCCAGGTTCGAATCCCAGAAGGATGAGTTCTGACTGAAGAGAGTTAAGAAACTCGAAATAGCTATATCAGAAATCCCTTATTTCTTTGTCAACAATTTTAAGCAACATATATATATATTTGTGCTTGCAAGATGGCTCTGGGTTGAGCTGAAACAAGCAAAAGCAAAGAATGATTCCTTCCTCCCATATTTGGGTTTACAGGGTGCAATCTAAAAAATAAACACTTGACACATATCCTTACTCCCTGACTACTGACAAAGCGGGAGAGAACTTGTGGCTCAATAGGTTAAAGCATCTGCTTAGCATGCAGACTGCCCAGGTTCGAATCCCAGAAGGGTGAGTTCTGACTGAAGAGAGTTAAGAAACTCGAAATAGCTATATCAGAAATCCCTTATTTCTTTGTCAACAACATTTTAAACAACATATATATATATTTGTGCTTGCAAGATGGCTCTGGGTTGAGCTGAAACAAGCAAAAGGAAAGAATGATTCCTTCCTCCCATATTTGGGTTTACAGGGTGCAATCTAAAAAATAAACACTTGACACATATCCTTACTCCCTGACTACTGACAAAGCGGGAGAGAACTTGTGGCTCAATAGGTTAAAGCATCTGCTTAGCATGCAGACTGCCCAGGTTCGAATCCCAGAAGGGTGAGTTCTGACTGAAGAGAGTTAAGAAACTCGAAATAGCTATATCAGAAATCCCTTATTTCTTTGTCAACAATTTTAAACAACATATATATATATTTGTGCTTGCAAGATGGCTCTGGGTTGAGCTGAAACAAGCAAAAGGAAAGAATGATTCCTTCCTCCCATATTTGGGTTTACAGGGTGCAATCTAAAAAATAAACACTTAACACATATCCTTACTCCCTGACTACTGACAAAGCGGGAGAGAACTTGTGGCTCAATAGGTTAAAGCATCTGCTTAGCATGCAGACTGCCCAGGTTCGAATCCCAGAAGGGTGAGTTCTGACTGAAGAGAGTTAAGAAACTCGAAATAGCTATATCAGAAATCCCTTATTTCTTTGTCAACAATTTTAAACAACATATATATATTTGTGCTTGAAAGATGGCTCTGGGTTGAGCTGAAACAAGCAAAAGGAAAGAATGATTCCTTCCTCCCATATTTGGGTTTACAGGGTGCAATCTAAAAAATAAACACTTGACACATATCCTTACTCCGACTACTGACAAAGCGGGAGAGAACTTGTGGCTCAGTAGGTTAAAGCATCTGCTTAGCATGCAGACTGCCCAGGTTCGAATCCCAGAAGGGTGAGTTCTGACTGAAGAGAGTTAAGAAACTCGAAATAGCTATATCAGAAATCCCTTATTTCTTTGTCAACAATTTTAAACAACATATATATATATATATTTGTGCTTGCAAGATGGCTCTGGGTTGAGCTGAAACAAGCAAAAGAAAGAATGATTCCTTCCTCCCATATTTGGGTTTACAGGGTGCAATCTAAAAAATAAACACTTGACACATATCCTTACTCCCTGACTACTGACAAAGCGGGAGAGAACTTGTGGCTCAATAGGTTAAAGCATCTGCTTAGCATGCAGACTGCCCAGGTTCGAATCCCAGAAGGGTGAGTTCTGACTGAAGAGAGTTAAGAAACTCGAAATAGCTATATCAGAAATCCCTTATTTCTTTGTCAACAATTTTAAACAACATATATATATATATATATATATATATATTGTGCTTGCAAGATGGCTCTGGGTTGAGCTGAAACAAGCAAAAGGAAAGAATGATTCCTTCCTCCCATATTTGGGTTTACAGGGTGCAATCTAAAAAATAAACACTTGACACATATCCTTACTCCCTGACTACTGACAAAGCGGGAGAGAACTTGTGGCTCAATAGGTTAAAGCATCTGCTTAGCATGCAGACTGCCCAGGTTCGAATCCCAGAAGGGTGAGTTCTGACTGAAGAGAGTTAAGAAACTCGAAATAGCTATATCAGAAATCCCTTATTTCTTTGTCAACAATTTTAAACAACATATATATATATGTGCTTGCAAGATGGCTCTGGGTTGAGCTGAAACAAGCAAAAGGAAAGAATGATTCCTTCCTCCCATATTTGGGTTTACAGGGTGCAATCTAAAAAATAAACACTTGACACATATCCTTACTCCCTGACTACTGACAAAGCGGGAGAGAACTTTTGGCTCAATAGGTTAAAGCATCTGCTTAGCATGCAGACTGCCCAGGTTCGAATCCCAGAAGGGTGAGTTCTGACTGAAGAGAGTTAAGAAACTCGAAATAGCTATATCAGAAATCCCTTATTTCTTTGTCAACAATTTTAAACAACATATATATATATTTGTGCTTGCAAGATGGCTCTGGGTTGAGCTGAAACAAGCAAAAGCAAAGAATGATTCCTTCCTCCCATATTTGGGTTTACAGGGTGCAATCTAAAAAATAAACACTTGACACATATCCTTACTCCCTGACTACTGACAAAGCGGGAGAGAACTTGTGGCTCAATAGGTTAAAGCATCTGCTTAGCATGCAGACTGCCCAGGTTCGAATCCCAGAAGGGTGAGTTCTGACTGAAGAGAGTTAAGAAACTCGAAATAGCTATATCAGAAATCCCTTATTTCTTTGTCAACAACATTTTAAACAACATATATATATATTTGTGCTTGCAAGATGGCTCTGGGTTGAGCTGAAACAAGCAAAAGGAAAGAATGATTCCTTCCTCCCATATTTGGGTTTACAGGGTGCAATCTAAAAAATAAACACTTGACACATATCCTTACTCCCTGACTACTGACAAAGCGGGAGAGAACTTGTGGCTCAATAGGTTAAAGCATCTGCTTAGCATGCAGACTGCCCAGGTTCGAATCCCAGAAGGGTGAGTTCTGACTGAAGAGAGTTAAGAAACTCGAAATAGCTATATCAGAAATCCCTTATTTCTTTGTCAACAATTTTAAACAACATATATATATATTTGTGCTTGCAAGATGGCTCTGGGTTGAGCTGAAACAAGCAAAAGGAAAGAATGATTCCTTCCTCCCATATTTGGGTTTACAGGGTGCAATCTAAAAAATAAACACTTAACACATATCCTTACTCCCTGACTACTGACAAAGCGGGAGAGAACTTGTGGCTCAATAGGTTAAAGCATCTGCTTAGCATGCAGACTGCCCAGGTTCGAATCCCAGAAGGGTGAGTTCTGACTGAAGAGAGTTAAGAAACTCGAAATAGCTATATCAGAAATCCCTTATTTCTTTGTCAACAATTTTAAACAACATATATATATTTGTGCTTGAAAGATGGCTCTGGGTTGAGCTGAAACAAGCAAAAGGAAAGAATGATTCCTTCCTCCCATATTTGGGTTTACAGGGTGCAATCTAAAAAATAAACACTTGACACATATCCTTACTCCGACTACTGACAAAGCGGGAGAGAACTTGTGGCTCAGTAGGTTAAAGCATCTGCTTAGCATGCAGACTGCCCAGGTTCGAATCCCAGAAGGGTGAGTTCTGACTGAAGAGAGTTAAGAAACTCGAAATAGCTATATCAGAAATCCCTTATTTCTTTGTCAACAATTTTAAACAACATATATATATATATATTTGTGCTTGCAAGATGGCTCTGGGTTGAGCTGAAACAAGCAAAAGAAAGAATGATTCCTTCCTCCCATATTTGGGTTTACAGGGTGCAATCTAAAAAATAAACACTTGACACATATCCTTACTCCCTGACTACTGACAAAGCGGGAGAGAACTTGTGGCTCAATAGGTTAAAGCATCTGCTTAGCATGCAGACTGCCCAGGTTCGAATCCCAGAAGGGTGAGTTCTGACTGAAGAGAGTTAAGAAACTCGAAATAGCTATATCAGAAATCCCTTATTTCTTTGTCAACAATTTTAAACAACATATATATATATATATATATATATATTTGTGCTTGCAAGATGGCTCTGGGTTGAGCTGAAACAAGCAAAAGGAAAGAATGATTCCTTCCTCCCATATTTGGGTTTACAGGGTGCAATCTAAAAAATAAACACTTGACACATATCCTTACTCCCTGACTACTGACAAAGCGGGAGAGAACTTGTGGCTCAATAGGTTAAAGCATCTGCTTAGCATGCAGACTGCCCAGGTTCGAATCCCAGAAGGGTGAGTTCTGACTGAAGAGAGTTAAGAAACTCGAAATAGCTATATCAGAAATCCCTTATTTCTTTGTCAACAATTTTAAACAACATATATATATATATGTGCTTGCAAGATGGCTCTGGGTTGAGCTGAAACAAGCAAAAGGAAAGAATGATTCCTTCCTCCCATATTTGGGTTTACAGGGTGCAATCTAAAAAATAAACACTTGACACATATCCTTACTCCCTGACTACTGACAAAGCGGGAGAGAACTTGTGGCTCAATAGGTTAAAGCATCTGCTTAGCATGCAGACTGCCCAGGTTCGAATCCCAGAAGGGTGAGTTCTGACTGAAGAGAGTTAAGAAACTCGAAATAGCTATATCAGAAATCCCTTATTTCTTTGTCAACAATTTTAAACAACATATATATATATTTGTGCTTGCAAGATGGCTCTGGGTTGAGCTGAAACAAGCAAAAGGAAAGAATGATTCCTTCCTCCCATATTTGGGTTTACAGGGTGCAATCTAAAAAATAAACACTTGACACATATCCTTACTCCCTGACTACTGACAAACCGGGAGAGAACTTGTGGCTCAATAGGTTAAAGCATCTGCTTAGCATGCAGACTGCCCAGGTTCGAATCCCAGAAGGGTGAGTTCTGACTGAAGAGAGTTAAGAAACTCGAAATAGCTATATCAGAAATCCCTTATTTCTTTGTCAACAATTTTAAACAACATATATATATATTTGTGCTTGAAAGATGGCTCTGGGTTGAGCTGAAACAAGCAAAAGGAAAGAATGATTCCTTCCTCCCATATTTGGGTTTACAGGGTGCAATCTAAAAAATAAACACTTGACACATATCCTTACTCCGACTACTGACAAAGCGGGAGAGAACTTGTGGCTCAGTAGGTTAAAGCATCTGCTTAGCATGCAGACTGCCCAGGTTCGAATCCCAGAAGGGTGAGTTCTGACTGAAGAGAGTTAAGAAACTCGAAATAGCTATATCAGAAATCCCTTATTTCTTTGTCAACAATTTTAAACAACATATATATATATATTTGTGCTTGCAAGATGGCTCTGGGTTGAGCTGAAACAAGCAAAAGAAAGAATGATTCCTTCCTCCCATATTTGGGTTTACAGGGTGCAATCTAAAAAATAAACACTTGACACATATCCTTACTCCCTGACTACTGACAAAGCGGGAGAGAACTTGTGGCTCAATAGGTTAAAGCATCTGCTTAGCATGCAGACTGCCCAGGTTCGAATCCCAGAAGGGTGAGTTCTGACTGAAGAGAGTTAAGAAACTCGAAATAGCTATATCAGAAATCCCTTATTTCTTTGTCAACAATTTTAAACAACATATATATATATATATATATTTGTGCTTGCAAGATGGCTCTGGGTTGAGCTGAAACAAGCAAAAGGAAAGAATGATTCCTTCCTCCCATATTTGGGTTTACAGGGTGCAATCTAAAAAATAAACACTTGACACATATCCTTACTCCCTGACTACTGACAAAGCGGGAGAGAACTTGTGGCTCAATAGGTTAAAGCATCTGCTTAGCATGCAGACTGCCCAGGTTCGAATCCCAGAAGGGTGAGTTCTGACTGAAGAGAGTTAAGAAACTCGAAATAGCTATATCAGAAATCCCTTATTTCTTTGTCAACAATTTTAAACAACATATATATATTTGTGCTTGCAAGATGGCTCTGGGTTGAGCTGAAACAAGCAAAAGGAAAGAATGATTCCTTCCTCCCATATTTGGGTTTACAGGGTGCAATCTAAAAAATAAACACTTGACACATATCCTTACTCCGACTACTGACAAAGCGGGAGAGAACTTGTGGCTCAGTAGGTTAAAGCATCTGCTTAGCATGCAGACTGCCCAGGTTCGAATCCCAGAAGGGTGAGTTCTGACTGAAGAGAGTTAAGAAACTCGAAATAGCTATATCAGAAATCCCTTATTTCTTTGTCAACAATTTTAAACAACATATATATATTTGTGCTTGCAAGATGGCTCTGGGTTGAGCTGAAACAAGCAAAAGGAAAGAATGATTCCTTCCTCCCATATTTGGGTTTACAGGGTGCAATCTAAAAAATAAACACTTGACACATATCCTTACTCCCTGACTACTGACAAAGCGGGAGAGAACTTGTGGCTCAATAGGTTAAAGCATCTGCTTAGCATGCAGACTGCCCAGGTTCGAATCCCAGAAGGGTGAGTTCTGACTGAAGAGAGTTAAGAAACTCGAAATAGCTATATCAGAAATCCCTTATTTCTTTGTCAACAATTTTAAACAACATATATATATTTGTGCTTGCAAGATGGCTCTGGGTTGAGCTGAAACAAGCAAAAGGAAAGAATGATTCCTTCCTCCCATATTTGGGTTTACAGGATGCAATCTAAAAAATAAACACTTGACACATATCCTTACTCCGACTACTGACAAAGCGGGAGAGAACTTGTGGCTCAGTAGGTTAAAGCATCTGCTTAGCATGCAGACTGCCCAGGTTCGAATCCCAGAAGGGTGAGTTCTGACTGAAGAGAGTTAAGAAACTCGAAATAGCTATATCAGAAATCCCTTATTTCTTTGTCAACAATTTTAAACAACATATATATATGTGTGTGCTTGCAAGATGGCTCTGGGTTGAGCTGAAACAAGCAAAAGGAAAGAATGATTCCTTCCTCCCATATTTGGGTTTACAGGGTGCAATCTAAAAAATAAACACTTGACACATATCCTTACTCCCTGACTACTGACAAAGCGGGAGAGAACTTGTGGCTCAATAGGTTAAAGCATCTGCTTAGCATGCAGACTGCCCAGGTTCGAATCCCAGAAGGGTGAGTTCTGACTGAAGAGAGTTAAGAAACTCGAAATAGCTATATCAGAAATCCCTTATTTCTTTGTCAACAATTTTAAACAACATATATATATTTGTGCTTGCAAGATGGCTCTGGGTTGAGCTGAAACAAGCAAAAGGAAAGAATGATTCCTTCCTCCCATATTTGGGTTTACAGGGTGCAATCTAAAAAATAAACACTTGACACATATCCTTACTCCCTGACTACTGACAAAGCGGGAGAGAACTTGTGGCTCAATAGGTTAAAGCATCTGCTTAGCATGCAGACTGCCCAGGTTCGAATCCCAGAAGGGTGAGTTCTGACTGAAGAGAGTTAAGAAACTCGAAATAGCTATATCAGAAATCCCTTATTTCTTTGTCAACAATTTTAAACAACATATATATATATTTGTGCTTGCAAGATGGCTCTGGGTTGAGCTGAAACAAGCAAAAGGAAAGAATGATTCCTTCCTCCCATATTTGGGTTTACAGGGTGCAATCTAAAAAATAAACACTTGACACATATCCTTACTCCGACTACTGACAAAGCGGGAGAGAACTTGTGGCTCAGTAGGTTAAAGCATCTGCTTAGCATGCAGACTGCCCAGGTTCGAATCCCAGAAGGGTGAGTTCTGACTGAAGAGAGTTAAGAAACTCGAAATAGCTATATCAGAAATCCCTTATTTCTTTGTCAACAATTTTAAACAACATATATATATTTGTGCTTGCAAGATGGCTCTGGGTTGAGCTGAAACAAGCAAAAGGAAAGAATGATTCCTTCCTCCCATATTTGGGTTTACAGGGTGCAATCTAAAAAATAAACACTTGACACATATCCTTACTCCCTGACTACTGACAAAGCGGGAGAGAACTTGTGGCTCAATAGGTTAAAGCATCTGCTTAGCATGCAGACTGCCCAGGTTCGAATCCCAGAAGGGTGAGTTCTGACTGAAGAGAGTTAAGAAACTCGAAATAGCTATATCAGAAATCCCTTATTTCTTTGTCAACAATTTTAAACAACATATATATATTTGTGCTTGCAAGATGGCTCTGGGTTGAGCTGAAACAAGCAAAAGGAAAGAATGATTCCTTCCTCCCATATTTGGGTTTACAGGGTGCAATCTAAAAAATAAACACTTGACACATATCCTTACTCCGACTACTGACAAAGCGGGAGAGAACTTCTGGCTCAGTAGGTTAAAGCATCTGCTTAGCATGCAGACTGCCCAGGTTCGAATCCCAGAAGGGTGAGTTCTGACTGAAGAGAGTTAAGAAACTCGAAATAGCTATATCAGAAATCCCTTATTTCTTTGTCAACAATTTTAAACAACATATATATATTTGTGCTTGCAAGATGGCTCTGGGTTGAGCTGAAACAAGCAAAAGGAAAGAATGATTCCTTCCTCCCATATTTGGGTTTACAGGGTGCAATCTAAAAAATAAACACTTGACACATATCCTTACTCCCTGACTACTGACAAAGCGGGAGAGAACTTGTGGCTCAATAGGTTAAAGCATCTGCTTAGCATGCAGACTGCCCAGGTTCGAATCCCAGAAGGGTGAGTTCTGACTGAAGAGAGTTAAGAAACTCGAAATAGCTATATCAGAAATCCCTTATTTCTTTGTCAACAATTTTAAACAACATATATATATTTGTGCTTGCAAGATGGCTCTGGGTTGAGCTGAAACAAGCAAAAGGAAAGAATGATTCCTTCCTCCCATATTTGGGTTTACAGGGTGCAATCTAAAAAATAAACACTTGACACATATCCTTACTCCCTGACTACTGACAAAGCGGGAGAGAACTTGTGGCTCAATAGGTTAAAGCATCTGCTTAGCATGCAGACTGCCCAGGTTCGAATCCCAGAAGGGTGAGTTCTGACTGAAGAGAGTTAAGAAACTCGAAATAGCTATATCAGAAATCCCTTATTTCTTTGTCAACAATTTTAAACAACATATATATATTTGTGCTTGCAAGATGGCTCTGGGTTGAGCTGAAACAAGCAAAAGGAAAGAATGATTCCTTCCTCCCATATTTGGGTTTACAGGGTGCAATCTAAAAAATAAACACTTGACACATATCCTTACTCCCTGACTACTGACAAAGCGGGAGAGAACTTGTGGCTCAATAGGTTAAAGCATCTGCTTAGCATGCAGACTGCCCAGGTTCGAATCCCAGAAGGGTGAGTTCTGACTGAAGAGAGTTAAGAAACTCGAAATAGCTATATCAGAAATCCCTTATTTCTTTGTCAACAATTTTAAACAACATATATATATATATTTGTGCTTGCAAGATGGCTCTGGGTTGAGCTGAAACAAGCAAAAGGAAAGAATGATTCCTTCCTCCCATATTTGGGTTTACAGGGTGCAATCTAAAAAATAAACACTTGACACATATCCTTACTCCCTGACTACTGACAAAGCGGGAGAGAACTTGTGGCTCAATAGGTTAAAGCATCTGCTTAGCATGCAGACTGCCCAGGTTCGAATCCCAGAAGGGTGAGTTCTGACTGAAGAGAGTTAAGAAACTCGAAATAGCTATATCAGAAATCCCTTATTTCTTTGTCAACAATTTTAAACAACATATATATATTTGTGCTTGCAAGATGGCTCTGGGTTGAGCTGAAACAAGCAAAAGGAAAGAATGATTCCTTCCTCCCATATTTGGGTTTACAGGGTGCAATCTAAAAAATAAACACTTGACACATATCCTTACTCCCTGACTACTGACAAAGCGGGAGAGAACTTGTGGCTCAATAGGTTAAAGCATCTGCTTAGCATGCAGACTGCCCAGATTCGAATCCCAGAAGGGTGAGTTCTGACTGAAGAGAGTTAAGAAACTCGAAATAGCTATATCAGAAATCCCTTATTTCTTTGTCAACAATTTTAAACAACATATATATATTTGTGCTTGCAAGATGGCTCTGGGTTGAGCTGAAACAAGCAAAAGGAAAGAATGATTCCTTCCTCCCATATTTGGGTTTACAGGGTGCAATCTAAAAAATAAACACTTGACACATATCCTTACTCCCTGACTACTGACAAAGCGGGAGAGAACTTGTGGCTCAATAGGTTAAAGCATCTGCTTAGCATGCAGACTGCCCAGGTTCGAATCCCAGAAGGGTGAGTTCTGACTGAAGAGAGTTAAGAAACTCGAAATAGCTATATCAGAAATCCCTTATTTCTTTGTCAACAATTTTAAACAACATATATATATTTGTGCTTGCAAGATGGCTCTGGGTTGAGCTGAAACAAGCAAAAGGAAAGAATGATTCCTTCCTCCCATATTTGGGTTTACAGGATGCAATCTAAAAAATAAACACTTGACACATATCCTTACTCCGACTACTGACAAAGCGGGAGAGAACTTGTGGCTCAGTAGGTTAAAGCATCTGCTTAGCATGCAGACTGCCCAGGTTCGAATCCCAGAAGGGTGAGTTCTGACTGAAGAGAGTTAAGAAACTCGAAATAGCTATATCAGAAATCCCTTATTTCTTTGTCAACAATTTTAAACAACATATATATATATATATATATATATATATATATATATATATATATATATATATATATATATATATATATATATATATATATATATATATATATATATATATATATATATATATATATATATATATATATATATATATATATATATATATATATATATATAAAATATTTGTGCTTGCAAGATGGCTCTGGGTTGAGCTGAAACAAGCAAAAGGAAAGAATGATTCCTTCCTCCCATATTTGGGTTTACAGGGTGCAATCTAAAAAATAAACACTTGACACATATCCTTACTCCCTGACTACTGACAAAGCGGGAGAGAACTTGTGGCTCAATAGGTTAAAGCATCTGCTTAGCATGCAGACTGCCCAGGTTCGAATCCCAGAAGGGTGAGTTCTGACTGAAGAGAGTTAAGAAACTCGAAATAGCTATATCAGAAATCCCTTATTTCTTTGTCAACAATTTTAAACAACATATATATATTTGTGCTTGCAAGATGGCTCTGGGTTGAGCTGAAACAAGCAAAAGGAAAGAATGATTCCTTCCTCCCATATTTGGGTTTACAGGGTGCAATCTAAAAAATAAACACTTGACACATATCCTTACTCCCTGACTACTGACAAAGCGGGAGAGAACTTGTGGCTCAATAGGTTAAAGCATCTGCTTAGCATGCAGACTGCCCAGGTTCGAATCCCAGAAGGGTGAGTTCTGACTGAAGAGAGTTAAGAAACTCGAAATAGCTATATCAGAAATCCCTTATTTCTTTGTCAACAATTTTAAACAACATATATATATTTGTGCTTGCAAGATGGCTCTGGGTTGAGCTGAAACAAGCAAAAGGAAAGAATGATTCCTTCCCATATTTGGGTTTACAGGGTGCAATCTAAAAAATAAACACTTGACACATATCCTTACTCCCTCACTACTGACAAAGCGGGAGAGAACTTGTGGCTCA
Source organism: Bothrops alternatus (assembly GCA_034064705.1). NCBI lineage: Eukaryota > Metazoa > Chordata > Lepidosauria > Squamata > Viperidae > Bothrops > Bothrops alternatus. The sequence goes on along the minus strand of JARGCV010000148.1, from coordinate 273,647 downwards.
ATAGGTTAAAGCATCTGCTTAGCATGCAGACTGCCCAGGTTCGAATCCCAGAAGGGTGAGTTCTGACTGAAGAGAGTTAAGAAACTCGAAATAGCTATATCAGAAATCCCTTATTTCTTTGTCAACAATTTTAAACAACATATATATATTTGTGCTTGCAAGATGGCTCTGGGTTGAGCTGAAACAAGCAAAAGGAAAGAATGATTCCTTCCTCCCATATTTGGGTTTACAGGGTGCAATCTAAAAAATAAACACTTGACACATATCCTTACTCCCTGACTACTGACAAAGCGGGAGAGAACTTGTGGCTCAATAGGTTAAAGCATCTGCTTAGCATGCAGACTGCCCAGGTTCGAATCCCAGAAGGGTGAGTTCTGACTGAAGAGAGTTAAGAAACTCGAAATAGCTATATCAGAAATCCCTTATTTCTTTGTCAACAATTTTAAACAACATATATATATATATATTTGTGCTTGCAAGATGGCTCTGGGTTGAGCTGAAACAAGCAAAAGGAAAGAATGATTCCTTCCTCCCATATTTGGGTTTACAGGGTGCAATCTAAAAAATAAACACTTGACACATATCCTTACTCCCTGACTACTGACAAAGCGGGAGAGAACTTGTGGCTCAATAGGTTAAAGCATCTGCTTAGCATGCAGACTGCCCAGGTTCGAATCCCAGAAGGGTGAGTTCTGACTGAAGAGAGTTAAGAAACTCGAAATAGCTATATCAGAAATCCCTTATTTCTTTGTCAACAATTTTAAACAACATATATATATTTGTGCTTGCAAGATGGCTCTGGGTTGAGCTGAAACAAGCAAAAGGAAAGAATGATTCCTTCCTCCCATATTTGGGTTTACAGGGTGCAATCTAAAAAATAAACACTTGACACATATCCTTACTCCCTGACTACTGACAAAGCGGGAGAGAACTTGTGGCTCAATAGGTTAAAGCATCTGCTTAGCATGCAGACTGCCCAGGTTCGAATCCCAGAAGGGTGAGTTCTGACTGAAGAGAGTTAAGAAACTCGAAATAGCTATATCAGAAATCCCTTATTTCTTTGTCAACAATTTTAAACAACATATATATATTTGTGCTTGCAAGATGGCTCTGGGTTGAGCTGAAACAAGCAAAAGGAAAGAATGATTCCTTCCTCCCATATTTGGGTTTACAGGGTGCAATCTAAAAAATAAACACTTGACACATATCCTTACTCCCTGACTACTGACAAAGCGGGAGAGAACTTGTGGCTCAATAGGTTAAAGCATCTGCTTAGCATGCAGACTGCCCAGGTTCGAATCCCAGAAGGGTGAGTTCTGACTGAAGAGAGTTAAGAAACTCGAAATAGCTATATCAGAAATCCCTTATTTCTTTGTCAACAATTTTAAACAACATATATATATTTGTGCTTGCAAGATGGCTCTGGGTTGAGCTGAAACAAGCAAAAGGAAAGAATGATTCCTTCCTCCCATATTTGGGTTTACAGGATGCAATCTAAAAAATAAACACTTGACACATATCCTTACTCCGACTACTGACAAAGCGGGAGAGAACTTGTGGCTCAGTAGGTTAAAGCATCTGCTTAGCATGCAGACTGCCCAGGTTCGAATCCCAGAAGGGTGAGTTCTGACTGAAGAGAGTTAAGAAACTCGAAATAGCTATATCAGAAATCCCTTATTTCTTTGTCAACAATTTTAAACAACATATATATATGTGTGTGCTTGCAAGATGGCTCTGGGTTGAGCTGAAACAAGCAAAAGGAAAGAATGATTCCTTCCTCCCATATTTGGGTTTACAGGGTGCAATCTAAAAAATAAACACTTGACACATATCCTTACTCCCTGACTACTGACAAAGCGGGAGAGAACTTGTGGCTCAATAGGTTAAAGCATCTGCTTAGCATGCAGACTGCCCAGGTTCGAATCCCAGAAGGGTGAGTTCTGACTGAAGAGAGTTAAGAAACTCGAAATAGCTATATCAGAAATCCCTTATTTCTTTGTCAACAATTTTAAACAACATATATATATTTGTGCTTGCAAGATGGCTCTGGGTTGAGCTGAAACAAGCAAAAGGAAAGAATGATTCCTTCCTCCCATATTTGGGTTTACAGGGTGCAATCTAAAAAATAAACACTTGACACATATCCTTACTCCCTGACTACTGACAAAGCGGGAGAGAACTTGTGGCTCAATAGGTTAAAGCATCTGCTTAGCATGCAGACTGCCCAGGTTCGAATCCCAGAAGGGTGAGTTCTGACTGAAGAGAGTTAAGAAACTCGAAATAGCTATATCAGAAATCCCTTATTTCTTTGTCAACAATTTTAAACAACATATATATATTTGTGCTTGCAAGATGGCTCTGGGTTGAGCTGAAACAAGCAAAAGGAAAGAATGATTCCTTCCTCCCATATTTGGGTTTACAGGGTGCAATCTAAAAAATAAACACTTGACACATATCCTTACTCCGACTACTGACAAAGCGGGAGAGAACTTGTGGCTCAGTAGGTTAAAGCATCTGCTTAGCATGCAGACTGCCCAGGTTCGAATCCCAGAAGGGTGAGTTCTGACTGAAGAGAGTTAAGAAACTCGAAATAGCTATATCAGAAATCCCTTATTTCTTTGTCAACAATTTTAAACAACATATATATATATATATATTTGTGCTTGCAAGATGGCTCTGGGTTGAGCTGAAACAAGCAAAAGAAAGAATGATTCCTTCCTCCCATATTTGGGTTTACAGGGTGCAATCTAAAAAATAAACACTTGACACATATCCTTACTCCCTGACTACTGACAAAGCGGGAGAGAACTTGTGGCTCAATAGGTTAAAGCATCTGCTTAGCATGCAGACTGCCCAGGTTCGAATCCCAGAAGGGTGAGTTCTGACTGAAGAGAGTTAAGAAACTCGAAATAGCTATATCAGAAATCCCTTATTTCTTTGTCAACAATTTTAAACAACATATATATATTTGTGCTTGCAAGATGGCTCTGGGTTGAGCTGAAACAAGCAAAAGGAAAGAATGATTCCTTCCTCCCATATTTGGGTTTACAGGGTGCAATCTAAAAAATAAACACTTGACACATATCCTTACTCCCTGACTACTGACAAAGCGGGAGAGAACTTGTGGCTCAATAGGTTAAAGCATCTGCTTAGCATGCAGACTGCCCAGGTTCGAATCCCAGAAGGGTGAGTTCTGACTGAAGAGAGTTAAGAAACTCGAAATAGCTATATCAGAAATCCCTTATTTCTTTGTCAACAATTTTAAACAACATATATATATATATATTTGTGCTTGCAAGATGGCTCTGGGTTGAGCTGAAACAAGCAAAAGGAAAGAATGATTCCTTCCTCCCATATTTGGGTTTACAGGGTGCAATCTAAAAAATAAACACTTGACACATATCCTTACTCCCTGACTACTGACAAAGCGGGAGAGAACTTGTGGCTCAATAGGTTAAAGCATCTGCTTAGCATGCAGACTGCCCAGGTTCGAATCCCAGAAGGGTGAGTTCTGACTGAAGAGAGTTAAGAAACTCGAAATAGCTATATCAGAAATCCCTTATTTCTTTGTCAACAATTTTAAACAACATATATATATTTGTGCTTGCAAGATGGCTCTGGGTTGAGCTGAAACAAGCAAAAGGAAAGAATGATTCCTTCCTCCCATATTTGGGTTTACAGGGTGCAATCTAAAAAATAAACACTTGACACATATCCTTACTCCCTGACTACTGACAAAGCGGGAGAGAACTTGTGGCTCAATAGGTTAAAGCATCTGCTTAGCATGCAGACTGCCCAGGTTCGAATCCCAGAAGGGTGAGTTCTGACTGAAGAGAGTTAAGAAACTCGAAATAGCTATATCAGAAATCCCTTATTTCTTTGTCAACAATTTTAAACAACATATATATATTTGTGCTTGCAAGATGGCTCTGGGTTGAGCTGAAACAAGCAAAAGGAAAGAATGATTCCTTCCTCCCATATTTGGGTTTACAGGGTGCAATCTAAAAAATAAACACTTGACACATATCCTTACTCCCTGACTACTGACAAAGCGGGAGAGAACTTGTGGCTCAATAGGTTAAAGCATCTGCTTAGCATGCAGACTGCCCAGGTTCGAATCCCAGAAGGGTGAGTTCTGACTGAAGAGAGTTAAGAAACTCGAAATAGCTATATCAGAAATCCCTTATTTCTTTGTCAACAATTTTAAACAACATATATATATATATATTTGTTCTTGCAAGATGGCTCTGGGTTGAGCTGAAACAAGCAAAAGGAAAGAATGATTCCTTCCTCCCATATTTGGGTTTACAGGGTGCAATCTAAAAAATAAACACTTGACACATATCCTTACTCCCTGACTACTGACAAAGCGGGAGAGAACTTGTGGCTCAATAGGTTAAAGCATCTGCTTAGCATGCAGACTGCCCAGGTTCGAATCCCAGAAGGGTGAGTTCTGACTGAAGAGAGTTAAGAAACTCGAAATAGCTATATCAGAAATCCCTTATTTCTTTGTCAACAATTTTAAACAACATATATATATTTGTGCTTGCAAGATGGCTCTGGGTTGAGCTGAAACAAGCAAAAGGAAAGAATGATTCCTTCCTCCCATATTTGGGTTTACAGGGTGCAATCTAAAAAATAAACACTTGACACATATCCTTACTCCCTGACTACTGACAAAGCGGGAGAGAACTTGTGGCTCAATAGGTTAAAGCATCTGCTTAGCATGCAGACTGCCCAGGTTCGAATCCCAGAAGGGTGAGTTCTGACTGAAGAGAGTTAAGAAACTCGAAATAGCTATATCAGAAATCCCTTATTTCTTTGTCAACAATTTTAAACAACATATATATATTTGTGCTTGCAAGATGGCTCTGGGTTGAGCTGAAACAAGCAAAAGGAAAGAATGATTCCTTCCTCCCATATTTGGGTTTACAGGGTGCAATCTAAAAAATAAACACTTGACACATATCCTTACTCCCTGACTACTGACAAAGCGGGAGAGAACTTGTGGCTCAATAGGTTAAAGCATCTGCTTAGCATGCAGACTGCCCAGGTTCGAATCCCAGAAGGGTGAGTTCTGACTGAAGAGAGTTAAGAAACTCGAAATAGCTATATCAGAAATCCCTTATTTCTTTGTCAACAATTTTAAACAACATATATATATTTGTGCTTGCAAGATGGCTCTGGGTTGAGCTGAAACAAGCAAAAGGAAAGAATGATTCCTTCCTCCCATATTTGGGTTTACAGGGTGCAATCTAAAAAATAAACACTTGACACATATCCTTACTCCCTGACTACTGACAAAGCGGGAGAGAACTTGTGGCTCAATAGGTTAAAGCATCTGCTTAGCATGCAGACTGCCCAGGTTCGAATCCCAGAAGGGTGAGTTCTGACTGAAGAGAGTTAAGAAACTCGAAATAGCTATATCAGAAATCCCTTATTTCTTTGTCAACAATTTTAAACAACATATATATATATGTGCTTGCAAGATGGCTCTGGGTTGAGCTGAAACAAGCAAAAGGAAAGAATGATTCCTTCCTCCCATATTTGGGTTTACAGGGTGCAATCTAAAAAATAAACACTTGACACATATCCTTACTCCCTGACTACTGACAAAGCGGGAGAGAACTTGTGGCTCAATAGGTTAAAGCATCTGCTTAGCATGCAGACTGCCCAGGTTCGAATCCCAGAAGGGTGAGTTCTGACTGAAGAGAGTTAAGAAACTCGAAATAGCTATATCAGAAATCCCTTATTTCTTTGTCAACAATTTTAAACAACATATATATATATTTGTGCTTGCAAGATGGCTCTGGGTTGAGCTGAAACAAGCAAAAGGAAAGAATGATTCCTTCCTCCCATATTTGGGTTTACAGGGTGCAATCTAAAAAATAAACACTTGACACATATCCTTACTCCGACTACTGACAAAGCGGGAGAGAACTTGTGGCTCAGTAGGTTAAAGCATCTGCTTAGCATGCAGACTGCCCAGGTTCGAATCCCAGAAGGGTGAGTTCTGACTGAAGAGAGTTAAGAAACTCGAAATAGCTATATCAGAAATCCCTTATTTCTTTGTCAACAATTTTAAACAACATATATATATATATTTGTGCTTGCAAGATGGCTCTGGGTTGAGCTGAAACAAGCAAAAGAAAGAATGATTCCTTCCTCCCATATTTGGGTTTACAGGGTGCAATCTAAAAAATAAACACTTGACACATATCCTTACTCCCTGACTACTGACAAAGCGGGAGAGAACTTGTGGCTCAATAGGTTAAAGCATCTGCTTAGCATGCAGACTGCCCAGGTTCGAATCCCAGAAGGGTGAGTTCTGACTGAAGAGAGTTAAGAAACTCGAAATAGCTATATCAGAAATCCCTTATTTCTTTGTCAACAATTTTAAACAACATATATATATATATATATATATATATATATATATTTGTGCTTGCAAGATGGCTCTGGGTTGAGCTGAAACAAGCAAAAGGAAAGAATGATTCCTTCCTCCCATATTTGGGTTTACAGGGTGCAATCTAAAAAATAAACACTTGACACATATCCTTACTCCCTGACTACAGACAAAGCGGGAGAGAACTTGTGGCTCAATAGGTTAAAGCATCTGCTTAGCATGCAGACTGCCCAGGTTCGAATCCCAGAAGGATGAGTTCTGACTGAAGAGAGTTAAGAAACTCGAAATAGCTATATCAGAAATCCCTTATTTCTTTGTCAACAATTTTAAGCAACATATATATATATTTGTGCTTGCAAGATGGCTCTGGGTTGAGCTGAAACAAGCAAAAGCAAAGAATGATTCCTTCCTCCCATATTTGGGTTTACAGGGTGCAATCTAAAAAATAAACACTTGACACATATCCTTACTCCCTGACTACTGACAAAGCGGGAGAGAACTTGTGGCTCAATAGGTTAAAGCATCTGCTTAGCATGCAGACTGCCCAGGTTCGAATCCCAGAAGGGTGAGTTCTGACTGAAGAGAGTTAAGAAACTCGAAATAGCTATATCAGAAATCCCTTATTTCTTTGTCAACAACATTTTAAACAACATATATATATATTTGTGCTTGCAAGATGGCTCTGGGTTGAGCTGAAACAAGCAAAAGGAAAGAATGATTCCTTCCTCCCATATTTGGGTTTACAGGGTGCAATCTAAAAAATAAACACTTGACACATATCCTTACTCCCTGACTACTGACAAAGCGGGAGAGAACTTGTGGCTCAATAGGTTAAAGCATCTGCTTAGCATGCAGACTGCCCAGGTTCGAATCCCAGAAGGGTGAGTTCTGACTGAAGAGAGTTAAGAAACTCGAAATAGCTATATCAGAAATCCCTTATTTCTTTGTCAACAATTTTAAACAACATATATATATATTTGTGCTTGCAAGATGGCTCTGGGTTGAGCTGAAACAAGCAAAAGGAAAGAATGATTCCTTCCTCCCATATTTGGGTTTACAGGGTGCAATCTAAAAAATAAACACTTAACACATATCCTTACTCCCTGACTACTGACAAAGCGGGAGAGAACTTGTGGCTCAATAGGTTAAAGCATCTGCTTAGCATGCAGACTGCCCAGGTTCGAATCCCAGAAGGGTGAGTTCTGACTGAAGAGAGTTAAGAAACTCGAAATAGCTATATCAGAAATCCCTTATTTCTTTGTCAACAATTTTAAACAACATATATATATTTGTGCTTGAAAGATGGCTCTGGGTTGAGCTGAAACAAGCAAAAGGAAAGAATGATTCCTTCCTCCCATATTTGGGTTTACAGGGTGCAATCTAAAAAATAAACACTTGACACATATCCTTACTCCGACTACTGACAAAGCGGGAGAGAACTTGTGGCTCAGTAGGTTAAAGCATCTGCTTAGCATGCAGACTGCCCAGGTTCGAATCCCAGAAGGGTGAGTTCTGACTGAAGAGAGTTAAGAAACTCGAAATAGCTATATCAGAAATCCCTTATTTCTTTGTCAACAATTTTAAACAACATATATATATATATATTTGTGCTTGCAAGATGGCTCTGGGTTGAGCTGAAACAAGCAAAAGAAAGAATGATTCCTTCCTCCCATATTTGGGTTTACAGGGTGCAATCTAAAAAATAAACACTTGACACATATCCTTACTCCCTGACTACTGACAAAGCGGGAGAGAACTTGTGGCTCAATAGGTTAAAGCATCTGCTTAGCATGCAGACTGCCCAGGTTCGAATCCCAGAAGGGTGAGTTCTGACTGAAGAGAGTTAAGAAACTCGAAATAGCTATATCAGAAATCCCTTATTTCTTTGTCAACAATTTTAAACAACATATATATATATATATATATATATATATTTGTGCTTGCAAGATGGCTCTGGGTTGAGCTGAAACAAGCAAAAGGAAAGAATGATTCCTTCCTCCCATATTTGGGTTTACAGGGTGCAATCTAAAAAATAAACACTTGACACATATCCTTACTCCCTGACTACTGACAAAGCGGGAGAGAACTTGTGGCTCAATAGGTTAAAGCATCTGCTTAGCATGCAGACTGCCCAGGTTCGAATCCCAGAAGGGTGAGTTCTGACTGAAGAGAGTTAAGAAACTCGAAATAGCTATATCAGAAATCCCTTATTTCTTTGTCAACAATTTTAAACAACATATATATATATGTGCTTGCAAGATGGCTCTGGGTTGAGCTGAAACAAGCAAAAGGAAAGAATGATTCCTTCCTCCCATATTTGGGTTTACAGGGTGCAATCTAAAAAATAAACACTTGACACATATCCTTACTCCCTGACTACTGACAAAGCGGGAGAGAACTTTTGGCTCAATAGGTTAAAGCATCTGCTTAGCATGCAGACTGCCCAGGTTCGAATCCCAGAAGGGTGAGTTCTGACTGAAGAGAGTTAAGAAACTCGAAATAGCTATATCAGAAATCCCTTATTTCTTTGTCAACAATTTTAAACAACATATATATATATTTGTGCTTGCAAGATGGCTCTGGGTTGAGCTGAAACAAGCAAAAGCAAAGAATGATTCCTTCCTCCCATATTTGGGTTTACAGGGTGCAATCTAAAAAATAAACACTTGACACATATCCTTACTCCCTGACTACTGACAAAGCGGGAGAGAACTTGTGGCTCAATAGGTTAAAGCATCTGCTTAGCATGCAGACTGCCCAGGTTCGAATCCCAGAAGGGTGAGTTCTGACTGAAGAGAGTTAAGAAACTCGAAATAGCTATATCAGAAATCCCTTATTTCTTTGTCAACAACATTTTAAACAACATATATATATATTTGTGCTTGCAAGATGGCTCTGGGTTGAGCTGAAACAAGCAAAAGGAAAGAATGATTCCTTCCTCCCATATTTGGGTTTACAGGGTGCAATCTAAAAAATAAACACTTGACACATATCCTTACTCCCTGACTACTGACAAAGCGGGAGAGAACTTGTGGCTCAATAGGTTAAAGCATCTGCTTAGCATGCAGACTGCCCAGGTTCGAATCCCAGAAGGGTGAGTTCTGACTGAAGAGAGTTAAGAAACTCGAAATAGCTATATCAGAAATCCCTTATTTCTTTGTCAACAACATTTTAAACAACATATATATATATTTGTGCTTGCAAGATGGCTCTGGGTTGAGCTGAAACAAGCAAAAGGAAAGAATGATTCCTTCCTCCCATATTTGGGTTTACAGGGTGCAATCTAAAAAATAAACACTTGACACATATCCTTACTCCCTGACTACTGACAAAGCGGGAGAGAACTTGTGGCTCAATAGGTTAAAGCATCTGCTTAGCATGCAGACTGCCCAGGTTCGAATCCCAGAAGGGTGAGTTCTGACTGAAGAGAGTTAAGAAACTCGAAATAGCTATATCAGAAATCCCTTATTTCTTTGTCAACAATTTTAAACAACATATATATATATTTGTGCTTGCAAGATGGCTCTGGGTTGAGCTGAAACAAGCAAAAGGAAAGAATGATTCCTTCCTCCCATATTTGGGTTTACAGGGTGCAATCTAAAAAATAAACACTTAACACATATCCTTACTCCCTGACTACTGACAAAGCGGGAGAGAACTTGTGGCTCAATAGGTTAAAGCATCTGCTTAGCATGCAGACTGCCCAGGTTCGAATCCCAGAAGGGTGAGTTCTGACTGAAGAGAGTTAAGAAACTCGAAATAGCTATATCAGAAATCCCTTATTTCTTTGTCAACAATTTTAAACAACATATATATATTTGTGCTTGAAAGATGGCTCTGGGTTGAGCTGAAACAAGCAAAAGGAAAGAATGATTCCTTCCTCCCATATTTGGGTTTACAGGGTGCAATCTAAAAAATAAACACTTGACACATATCCTTACTCCGACTACTGACAAAGCGGGAGAGAACTTGTGGCTCAGTAGGTTAAAGCATCTGCTTAGCATGCAGACTGCCCAGGTTCGAATCCCAGAAGGGTGAGTTCTGACTGAAGAGAGTTAAGAAACTCGAAATAGCTATATCAGAAATCCCTTATTTCTTTGTCAACAATTTTAAACAACATATATATATATATATTTGTGCTTGCAAGATGGCTCTGGGTTGAGCTGAAACAAGCAAAAGAAAGAATGATTCCTTCCTCCCATATTTGGGTTTACAGGGTGCAATCTAAAAAATAAACACTTGACACATATCCTTACTCCCTGACTACTGACAAAGCGGGAGAGAACTTGTGGCTCAATAGGTTAAAGCATCTGCTTAGCATGCAGACTGCCCAGGTTCGAATCCCAGAAGGGTGAGTTCTGACTGAAGAGAGTTAAGAAACTCGAAATAGCTATATCAGAAATCCCTTATTTCTTTGTCAACAATTTTAAACAACATATATATATATATATATATATATATTTGTGCTTGCAAGATGGCTCTGGGTTGAGCTGAAACAAGCAAAAGGAAAGAATGATTCCTTCCTCCCATATTTGGGTTTACAGGGTGCAATCTAAAAAATAAACACTTGACACATATCCTTACTCCCTGACTACTGACAAAGCGGGAGAGAACTTGTGGCTCAATAGGTTAAAGCATCTGCTTAGCATGCAGACTGCCCAGGTTCGAATCCCAGAAGGGTGAGTTCTGACTGAAGAGAGTTAAGAAACTCGAAATAGCTATATCAGAAATCCCTTATTTCTTTGTCAACAATTTTAAACAACATATATATATATGTGCTTGCAAGATGGCTCTGGGTTGAGCTGAAACAAGCAAAAGGAAAGAATGATTCCTTCCTCCCATATTTGGGTTTACAGGGTGCAATCTAAAAAATAAACACTTGACACATATCCTTACTCCCTGACTACTGACAAAGCGGGAGAGAACTTTTGGCTCAATAGGTTAAAGCATCTGCTTAGCATGCAGACTGCCCAGGTTCGAATCCCAGAAGGGTGAGTTCTGACTGAAGAGAGTTAAGAAACTCGAAATAGCTATATCAGAAATCCCTTATTTCTTTGTCAACAATTTTAAACAACATATATATATATTTGTGCTTGCAAGATGGCTCTGGGTTGAGCTGAAACAAGCAAAAGCAAAGAATGATTCCTTCCTCCCATATTTGGGTTTACAGGGTGCAATCTAAAAAATAAACACTTGACACATATCCTTACTCCCTGACTACTGACAAAGCGGGAGAGAACTTGTGGCTCAATAGGTTAAAGCATCTGCTTAGCATGCAGACTGCCCAGGTTCGAATCCCAGAAGGGTGAGTTCTGACTGAAGAGAGTTAAGAAACTCGAAATAGCTATATCAGAAATCCCTTATTTCTTTGTCAACAACATTTTAAACAACATATATATATATTTGTGCTTGCAAGATGGCTCTGGGTTGAGCTGAAACAAGCAAAAGGAAAGAATGATTCCTTCCTCCCATATTTGGGTTTACAGGGTGCAATCTAAAAAATAAACACTTGACACATATCCTTACTCCCTGACTACTGACAAAGCGGGAGAGAACTTGTGGCTCAATAGGTTAAAGCATCTGCTTAGCATGCAGACTGCCCAGGTTCGAATCCCAGAAGGGTGAGTTCTGACTGAAGAGAGTTAAGAAACTCGAAATAGCTATATCAGAAATCCCTTATTTCTTTGTCAACAATTTTAAACAACATATATATATATTTGTGCTTGCAAGATGGCTCTGGGTTGAGCTGAAACAAGCAAAAGGAAAGAATGATTCCTTCCTCCCATATTTGGGTTTACAGGGTGCAATCTAAAAAATAAACACTTAACACATATCCTTACTCCCTGACTACTGACAAAGCGGGAGAGAACTTGTGGCTCAATAGGTTAAAGCATCTGCTTAGCATGCAGACTGCCCAGGTTCGAATCCCAGAAGGGTGAGTTCTGACTGAAGAGAGTTAAGAAACTCGAAATAGCTATATCAGAAATCCCTTATTTCTTTGTCAACAATTTTAAACAACATATATATATTTGTGCTTGAAAGATGGCTCTGGGTTGAGCTGAAACAAGCAAAAGGAAAGAATGATTCCTTCCTCCCATATTTGGGTTTACAGGGTGCAATCTAAAAAATAAACACTTGACACATATCCTTACTCCGACTACTGACAAAGCGGGAGAGAACTTGTGGCTCAGTAGGTTAAAGCATCTGCTTAGCATGCAGACTGCCCAGGTTCGAATCCCAGAAGGGTGAGTTCTGACTGAAGAGAGTTAAGAAACTCGAAATAGCTATATCAGAAATCCCTTATTTCTTTGTCAACAATTTTAAACAACATATATATATATATATTTGTGCTTGCAAGATGGCTCTGGGTTGAGCTGAAACAAGCAAAAGAAAGAATGATTCCTTCCTCCCATATTTGGGTTTACAGGGTGCAATCTAAAAAATAAACACTTGACACATATCCTTACTCCCTGACTACTGACAAAGCGGGAGAGAACTTGTGGCTCAATAGGTTAAAGCATCTGCTTAGCATGCAGACTGCCCAGGTTCGAATCCCAGAAGGGTGAGTTCTGACTGAAGAGAGTTAAGAAACTCGAAATAGCTATATCAGAAATCCCTTATTTCTTTGTCAACAATTTTAAACAACATATATATATATATATATATATATATATATATATTTGTGCTTGCAAGATGGCTCTGGGTTGAGCTGAAACAAGCAAAAGGAAAGAATGATTCCTTCCTCCCATATTTGGGTTTACAGGGTGCAATCTAAAAAATAAACACTTGACACATATCCTTACTCCCTGACTACTGACAAAGCGGGAGAGAACTTGTGGCTCAATAGGTTAAAGCATCTGCTTAGCATGCAGACTGCCCAGGTTCGAATCCCAGAAGGGTGAGTTCTGACTGAAGAGAGTTAAGAAACTCGAAATAGCTATATCAGAAATCCCTTATTTCTTTGTCAACAATTTTAAACAACATATATATATATGTGCTTGCAAGATGGCTCTGGGTTGAGCTGAAACAAGCAAAAGGAAAGAATGATTCCTTCCTCCCATATTTGGGTTTACAGGGTGCAATCTAAAAAATAAACACTTGACACATATCCTTACTCCCTGACTACTGACAAAGCGGGAGAGAACTTGTGGCTCAATAGGTTAAAGCATCTGCTTAGCATGCAGACTGCCCAGGTTCGAATCCCAGAAGGGTGAGTTCTGACTGAAGAGAGTTAAGAAACTCGAAATAGCTATATCAGAAATCCCTTATTTCTTTGTCAACAATTTTAAACAACATATATATATATTTGTGCTTGCAAGATGGCTCTGGGTTGAGCTGAAACAAGCAAAAGGAAAGAATGATTCCTTCCTCCCATATTTGGGTTTACAGGGTGCAATCTAAAAAATAAACACTTGACACATATCCTTACTCCCTGACTACTGACAAACCGGGAGAGAACTTGTGGCTCAATAGGTTAAAGCATCTGCTTAGCATGCAGACTGCCCAGGTTCGAATCCCAGAAGGGTGAGTTCTGACTGAAGAGAGTTAAGAAACTCGAAATAGCTATATCAGAAATCCCTTATTTCTTTGTCAACAATTTTAAACAACATATATATATTTGTGCTTGAAAGATGGCTCTGGGTTGAGCTGAAACAAGCAAAAGGAAAGAATGATTCCTTCCTCCCATATTTGGGTTTACAGGGTGCAATCTAAAAAATAAACACTTGACACATATCCTTACTCCGACTACTGACAAAGCGGGAGAGAACTTGTGGCTCAGTAGGTTAAAGCATCTGCTTAGCATGCAGACTGCCCAGGTTCGAATCCCAGAAGGGTGAGTTCTGACTGAAGAGAGTTAAGAAACTCGAAATAGCTATATCAGAAATCCCTTATTTCTTTGTCAACAATTTTAAACAACATATATATATATATTTGTGCTTGCAAGATGGCTCTGGGTTGAGCTGAAACAAGCAAAAGAAAGAATGATTCCTTCCTCCCATATTTGGGTTTACAGGGTGCAATCTAAAAAATAAACACTTGACACATATCCTTACTCCCTGACTACTGACAAAGCGGGAGAGAACTTGTGGCTCAATAGGTTAAAGCATCTGCTTAGCATGCAGACTGCCCAGGTTCGAATCCCAGAAGGGTGAGTTCTGACTGAAGAGAGTTAAGAAACTCGAAATAGCTATATCAGAAATCCCTTATTTCTTTGTCAACAATTTTAAACAACATATATATATATATATATATATTTGTGCTTGCAAGATGGCTCTGGGTTGAGCTGAAACAAGCAAAAGGAAAGAATGATTCCTTCCTCCCATATTTGGGTTTACAGGGTGCAATCTAAAAAATAAACACTTGACACATATCCTTACTCCCTGACTACTGACAAAGCGGGAGAGAACTTGTGGCTCAATAGGTTAAAGCATCTGCTTAGCATGCAGACTGCCCAGGTTCGAATCCCAGAAGGGTGAGTTCTGACTGAAGAGAGTTAAGAAACTCGAAATAGCTATATCAGAAATCCCTTATTTCTTTGTCAACAATTTTAAGCAACATATATATATATTTGTGCTTGCAAGATGGCTCTGGGTTGAGCTGAAACAAGCAAAAGCAAAGAATGATTCCTTCCTCCCATATTTGGGTTTACAGGGTGCAATCTAAAAAATAAACACTTGACACATATCCTTACTCCCTGACTACTGACAAAGCGGGAGAGAACTTGTGGCTCAATAGGTTAAAGCATCTGCTTAGCATGCAGACTGCCCAGGTTCGAATCCCAGAAGGGTGAGTTCTGACTGAAGAGAGTTAAGAAACTCGAAATAGCTATATCAGAAATCCCTTATTTCTTTGTCAACAACATTTTAAACAACATATATATATATATTTGTGCTTGCAAGATGGCTCTGGGTTGAGCTGAAACAAGCAAAAGGAAAGAATGATTCCTTCCTCCCATATTTGGGTTTACAGGGTGCAATCTAAAAAATAAACACTTGACACATATCCTTACTCCCTGACTACTGACAAAGCGGGAGAGAACTTGTGGCTCAATAGGTTAAAGCATCTGCTTAGCATGCAGACTGCCCAGGTTCGAATCCCAGAAGGGTGAGTTCTGACTGAAGAGAGTTAAGAAACTCGAAATAGCTATATCAGAAATCCCTTATTTCTTTGTCAACAATTTTAAACAACATATATATATATTTGTGCTTGCAAGATGGCTCTGGGTTGAGCTGAAACAAGCAAAAGGAAAGAATGATTCCTTCCTCCCATATTTGGGTTTACAGGGTGCAATCTAAAAAATAAACACTTAACACATATCCTTACTCCCTGACTACTGACAAAGCGGGAGAGAACTTGTGGCTCAATAGGTTAAAGCATCTGCTTAGCATGCAGACTGCCCAGGTTCGAATCCCAGAAGGGTGAGTTCTGACTGAAGAGAGTTAAGAAACTCGAAATAGCTATATCAGAAATCCCTTATTTCTTTGTCAACAATTTTAAACAACATATATATATTTGTGCTTGAAAGATGGCTCTGGGTTGAGCTGAAACAAGCAAAAGGAAAGAATGATTCCTTCCTCCCATATTTGGGTTTACAGGGTGCAATCTAAAAAATAAACACTTGACACATATCCCTACTCCGACTACTGACAAAGCGGGAGAGAACTTGTGGCTCAGTAGGTTAAAGCATCTGCTTAGCATGCAGACTGCCCAGGTTCGAATCCCAGAAGGGTGAGTTCTGACTGAAGAGAGTTAAGAAACTCGAAATAGCTATATCAGAAATCCCTTATTTCTTTGTCAACAATTTTAAACAACATATATATATATATATTTGTGCTTGCAAGATGGCTCTGGGTTGAGCTGAAACAAGCAAAAGAAAGAATGATTCCTTCCTCCCATATTTGGGTTTACAGGGTGCAATCTAAAAAATAAACACTTGACACATATCCTTACTCCCTGACTACTGACAAAGCGGGAGAGAACTTGTGGCTCAGTAGGTTAAAGCATCTGCTTAGCATGCAGACTGCCCAGGTTCGAATCCCAGAAGGGTGAGTTCTGACTGAAGAGAGTTAAGAAACTCGAAATAGCTATATCAGAAATCCCTTATTTCTTTGTCAACAATTTTAAACAACATATATATATATATATTTGTGCTTGCAAGATGGCTCTGGGTTGAGCTGAAACAAGCAAAAGAAAGAATGATTCCTTCCTCCCATATTTGGGTTTACAGGGTGCAATCTAAAAAATAAACACTTGACACATATCCTTACTCCCTGACTACTGACAAAGCGGGAGAGAACTTGTGGCTCAATAGGTTAAAGCATCTGCTTAGCATGCAGACTGCCCAGGTTCGAATCCCAGAAGGGTGAGTTCTGACTGAAGAGAGTTAAGAAACTCGAAATAGCTATATCAGAAATCCCTTATTTCTTTGTCAACAATTTTAAACAACATATATATATATATATATATATATATATATATTTGTGCTTGCAAGATGGCTCTGGGTTGAGCTGAAACAAGCAAAAGGAAAGAATGATTCCTTCCTCCCATATTTGGGTTTACAGGGTGCAATCTAAAAAATAAACACTTGACACATATCCTTACTCCCTGACTACTGACAAAGCGGGAGAGAACTTGTGGCTCAATAGGTTAAAGCATCTGCTTAGCATGCAGACTGCCCAGGTTCGAATCCCAGAAGGGTGAGTTCTGACTGAAGAGAGTTAAGAAACTCGAAATAGCTATATCAGAAATCCCTTATTTCTTTGTCAACAATTTTAAACAACATATATATATATGTGCTTGCAAGATGGCTCTGGGTTGAGCTGAAACAAGCAAAAGGAAAGAATGATTCCTTCCTCCCATATTTGGGTTTACAGGGTGCAATCTAAAAAATAAACACTTGACACATATCCTTACTCCCTGACTACTGACAAAGCGGGAGAGAACTTGTGGCTCAATAGGTTAAAGCATCTGCTTAGCATGCAGACTGCCCAGGTTCGAATCCCAGAAGGGTGAGTTCTGACTGAAGAGAGTTAAGAAACTCGAAATAGCTATATCAGAAATCCCTTATTTCTTTGTCAACAATTTTAAACAACATATATATATATTTGTGCTTGCAAGATGGCTCTGGGTTGAGCTGAAACAAGCAAAAGGAAAGAATGATTCCTTCCTCCCATATTTGGGTTTACAGGGTGCAATCTAAAAAATAAACACTTGACACATATCCTTACTCCCTGACTACTGACAAACCGGGAGAGAACTTGTGGCTCAATAGGTTAAAGCATCTGCTTAGCATGCAGACTGCCCAGGTTCGAATCCCAGAAGGGTGAGTTCTGACTGAAGAGAGTTAAGAAACTCGAAATAGCTATATCAGAAATCCCTTATTTCTTTGTCAACAATTTTAAACAACATATATATATTTGTGCTTGAAAGATGGCTCTGGGTTGAGCTGAAACAAGCAAAAGGAAAGAATGATTCCTTCCTCCCATATTTGGGTTTACAGGGTGCAATCTAAAAAATAAACACTTGACACATATCCTTACTCCGACTACTGACAAAGCGGGAGAGAACTTGTGGCTCAGTAGGTTAAAGCATCTGCTTAGCATGCAGACTGCCCAGGTTCGAATCCCAGAAGGGTGAGTTCTGACTGAAGAGAGTTAAGAAACTCGAAATAGCTATATCAGAAATCCCTTATTTCTTTGTCAACAATTTTAAACAACATATATATATATATTTGTGCTTGCAAGATGGCTCTGGGTTGAGCTGAAACAAGCAAAAGAAAGAATGATTCCTTCCTCCCATATTTGGGTTTACAGGGTGCAATCTAAAAAATAAACACTTGACACATATCCTTACTCCCTGACTACTGACAAAGCGGGAGAGAACTTGTGGCTCAATAGGTTAAAGCATCTGCTTAGCATGCAGACTGCCCAGGTTCGAATCCCAGAAGGGTGAGTTCTGACTGAAGAGAGTTAAGAAACTCGAAATAGCTATATCAGAAATCCCTTATTTCTTTGTCAACAATTTTAAACAACATATATATATATATATATATATTTGTGCTTGCAAGATGGCTCTGGGTTGAGCTGAAACAAGCAAAAGGAAAGAATGATTCCTTCCTCCCATATTTGGGTTTACAGGGTGCAATCTAAAAAATAAACACTTGACACATATCCTTACTCCCTGACTACTGACAAAGCGGGAGAGAACTTGTGGCTCAATAGGTTAAAGCATCTGCTTAGCATGCAGACTGCCCAGGTTCGAATCCCAGAAGGGTGAGTTCTGACTGAAGAGAGTTAAGAAACTCGAAATAGCTATATCAGAAATCCCTTATTTCTTTGTCAACAATTTTAAGCAACATATATATATATTTGTGCTTGCAAGATGGCTCTGGGTTGAGCTGAAACAAGCAAAAGCAAAGAATGATTCCTTCCTCCCATATTTGGGTTTACAGGGTGCAATCTAAAAAATAAACACTTGACACATATCCTTACTCCCTGACTACTGACAAAGCGGGAGAGAACTTGTGGCTCAATAGGTTAAAGCATCTGCTTAGCATGCAGACTGCCCAGGTTCGAATCCCAGAAGGGTGAGTTCTGACTGAAGAGAGTTAAGAAACTCGAAATAGCTATATCAGAAATCCCTTATTTCTTTGTCAACAACATTTTAAACAACATATATATATATATTTGTGCTTGCAAGATGGCTCTGGGTTGAGCTGAAACAAGCAAAAGGAAAGAATGATTCCTTCCTCCCATATTTGGGTTTACAGGGTGCAATCTAAAAAATAAACACTTGACACATATCCTTACTCCCTGACTACTGACAAAGCGGGAGAGAACTTGTGGCTCAATAGGTTAAAGCATCTGCTTAGCATGCAGACTGCCCAGGTTCGAATCCCAGAAGGGTGAGTTCTGACTGAAGAGAGTTAAGAAACTCGAAATAGCTATATCAGAAATCCCTTATTTCTTTGTCAACAATTTTAAACAACATATATATATATTTGTGCTTGCAAGATGGCTCTGGGTTGAGCTGAAACAAGCAAAAGGAAAGAATGATTCCTTCCTCCCATATTTGGGTTTACAGGGTGCAATCTAAAAAATAAACACTTAACACATATCCTTACTCCCTGACTACTGACAAAGCGGGAGAGAACTTGTGGCTCAATAGGTTAAAGCATCTGCTTAGCATGCAGACTGCCCAGGTTCGAATCCCAGAAGGGTGAGTTCTGACTGAAGAGAGTTAAGAAACTCGAAATAGCTATATCAGAAATCCCTTATTTCTTTGTCAACAATTTTAAACAACATATATATATTTGTGCTTGAAAGATGGCTCTGGGTTGAGCTGAAACAAGCAAAAGGAAAGAATGATTCCTTCCTCCCATATTTGGGTTTACAGGGTGCAATCTAAAAAATAAACACTTGACACATATCCCTACTCCGACTACTGACAAAGCGGGAGAGAACTTGTGGCTCAGTAGGTTAAAGCATCTGCTTAGCATGCAGACTGCCCAGGTTCGAATCCCAGAAGGGTGAGTTCTGACTGAAGAGAGTTAAGAAACTCGAAATAGCTATATCAGAAATCCCTTATTTCTTTGTCAACAATTTTAAACAACATATATATATATATATTTGTGCTTGCAAGATGGCTCTGGGTTGAGCTGAAACAAGCAAAAGAAAGAATGATTCCTTCCTCCCATATTTGGGTTTACAGGGTGCAATCTAAAAAATAAACACTTGACACATATCCTTACTCCCTGACTACTGACAAAGCGGGAGAGAACTTGTGGCTCAATAGGTTAAAGCATCTGCTTAGCATGCAGACTGCCCAGGTTCGAATCCCAGAAGGGTGAGTTCTGACTGAAGAGAGTTAAGAAACTCGAAATAGCTATATCAGAAATCCCTTATTTCTTTGTCAACAATTTTAAACAACATATATATATATATATATATATATATATATATATATATATATATATATATATATATATATATATATATATATATATATATATATATATATATATATATATATATATTGTGCTTGCAAGATGGCTCTGGGTTGAGCTGAAACAAGCAAAAGGAAAGAATGATTCCTTCCTCCCATATTTGGGTTTACAGGGTGCAATCTAAAAAATAAACACTTGACACATATCCTTACTCCCTGACTACTGACAAAGCGGGAGAGAACTTGTGGCTCAATAGGTTAAAGCATCTGCTTAGCATGCAGACTGCCCAGGTTCGAATCCCAGAAGGGTGAGTTCTGACTGAAGAGAGTTAAGAAACTCGAAATAGCTATATCAGAAATCCCTTATTTCTTTGTCAACAATTTTAAACAACATATATATATATTTGTGCTTGCAAGATGGCTCTGGGTTGAGCTGAAACAAGCAAAAGGAAAGAATGATTCCTTCCTCCCATATTTGGGTTTACAGGGTGCAATCTAAAAAATAAACACTTGACACATATCCTTACTCCCTGACTACTGACAAAGCGGGAGAGAACTTGTGGCTCAATAGGTTAAAGCATCTGCTTAGCATGCAGACTGCCCAGGTTCGAATCCCAGAAGGGTGAGTTCTGACTGAAGAGAGTTAAGAAACTCGAAATAGCTATATCAGAAATCCCTTATTTCTTTGTCAACAATTTTAAACAACATATATATATTTGTGCTTGAAAGATGGCTCTGGGTTGAGCTGAAACAAGCAAAAGGAAAGAATGATTCCTTCCTCCCATATTTGGGTTTACAGGGTGCAATCTAAAAAATAAACACTTGACACATATCCTTACTCCGACTACTGACAAAGCGGGAGAGAACTTGTGGCTCAGTAGGTTAAAGCATCTGCTTAGCATGCAGACTGCCCAGGTTCGAATCCCAGAAGGGTGAGTTCTGACTGAAGAGAGTTAAGAAACTCGAAATAGCTATATCAGAAATCCCTTATTTCTTTGTCAACAATTTTAAACAACATATATATATATATTTGTGCTTGCAAGATGGCTCTGGGTTGAGCTGAAACAAGCAAAAGAAAGAATGATTCCTTCCTCCCATATTTGGGTTTACAGGGTGCAATCTAAAAAATAAACACTTGACACATATCCTTACTCCCTGACTACTGACAAAGCGGGAGAGAACTTGTGGCTCAATAGGTTAAAGCATCTGCTTAGCATGCAGACTGCCCAGGTTCGAATCCCAGAAGGGTGAGTTCTGACTGAAGAGAGTTAAGAAACTCGAAATAGCTATATCAGAAATCCCTTATTTCTTTGTCAACAATTTTAAACAACATATATATATATATATATATTTGTGCTTGCAAGATGGCTCTGGGTTGAGCTGAAACAAGCAAAAGGAAAGAATGATTCCTTCCTCCCATATTTGGGTTTACAGGGTGCAATCTAAAAAATAAACACTTGACACATATCCTTACTCCCTGACTACTGACAAAGCGGGAGAGAACTTGTGGCTCAATAGGTTAAAGCATCTGCTTAGCATGCAGACTGCCCAGGTTCGAATCCCAGAAGGGTGAGTTCTGACTGAAGAGAGTTAAGAAACTCGAAATAGCTATATCAGAAATCCCTTATTTCTTTGTCAACAATTTTAAGCAACATATATATATATTTGTGCTTGCAAGATGGCTCTGGGTTGAGCTGAAACAAGCAAAAGCAAAGAATGATTCCTTCCTCCCATATTTGGGTTTACAGGGTGCAATCTAAAAAATAAACACTTGACACATATCCTTACTCCCTGACTACTGACAAAGCGGGAGAGAACTTGTGGCTCAATAGGTTAAAGCATCTGCTTAGCATGCAGACTGCCCAGGTTCGAATCCCAGAAGGGTGAGTTCTGACTGAAGAGAGTTAAGAAACTCGAAATAGCTATATCAGAAATCCCTTATTTCTTTGTCAACAACATTTTAAACAACATATATATATATTTGTGCTTGCAAGATGGCTCTGGGTTGAGCTGAAACAAGCAAAAGGAAAGAATGATTCCTTCCTCCCATATTTGGGTTTACAGGGTGCAATCTAAAAAATAAACACTTGACACATATCCTTACTCCCTGACTACTGACAAAGCGGGAGAGAACTTGTGGCTCAATAGGTTAAAGCATCTGCTTAGCATGCAGACTGCCCAGGTTCGAATCCCAGAAGGGTGAGTTCTGACTGAAGAGAGTTAAGAAACTCGAAATAGCTATATCAGAAATCCCTTATTTCTTTGTCAACAATTTTAAACAACATATATATATATTTGTGCTTGCAAGATGGCTCTGGGTTGAGCTGAAACAAGCAAAAGGAAAGAATGATTCCTTCCTCCCATATTTGGGTTTACAGGGTGCAATCTAAAAAATAAACACTTAACACATATCCTTACTCCCTGACTACTGACAAAGCGGGAGAGAACTTGTGGCTCAATAGGTTAAAGCATCTGCTTAGCATGCAGACTGCCCAGGTTCGAATCCCAGAAGGGTGAGTTCTGACTGAAGAGAGTTAAGAAACTCGAAATAGCTATATCAGAAATCCCTTATTTCTTTGTCAACAATTTTAAACAACATATATATATTTGTGCTTGAAAGATGGCTCTGGGTTGAGCTGAAACAAGCAAAAGGAAAGAATGATTCCTTCCTCCCATATTTGGGTTTACAGGGTGCAATCTAAAAAATAAACACTTGACACATATCCTTACTCCGACTACTGACAAAGCGGGAGAGAACTTGTGGCTCAGTAGGTTAAAGCATCTGCTTAGCATGCAGACTGCCCAGGTTCGAATCCCAGAAGGGTGAGTTCTGACTGAAGAGAGTTAAGAAACTCGAAATAGCTATATCAGAAATCCCTTATTTCTTTGTCAACAATTTTAAACAACATATATATATATATATATTTGTGCTTGCAAGATGGCTCTGGGTTGAGCTGAAACAAGCAAAAGAAAGAATGATTCCTTCCTCCCATATTTGGGTTTACAGGGTGCAATCTAAAAAATAAACACTTGACACATATCCTTACTCCCTGACTACTGACAAAGCGGGAGAGAACTTGTGGCTCAATAGGTTAAAGCATCTGCTTAGCATGCAGACTGCCCAGGTTCGAATCCCAGAAGGGTGAGTTCTGACTGAAGAGAGTTAAGAAACTCGAAATAGCTATATCAGAAATCCCTTATTTCTTTGTCAACAATTTTAAACAACATATATATATATATATATATATATATATATATATATATATATATATATATATATATATATATATATATATATTTGTGCTTGCAAGATGGCTCTGGGTTGAGCTGAAACAAGCAAAAGGAAAGAATGATTCCTTCCTCCCATATTTGGGTTTACAGGGTGCAATCTAAAAAATAAACACTTGACACATATCCTTACTCCCTGACTACTGACAAAGCGGGAGAGAACTTGTGGCTCAATAGGTTAAAGCATCTGCTTAGCATGCAGACTGCCCAGGTTCGAATCCCAGAAGGGTGAGTTCTGACTGAAGAGAGTTAAGAAACTCGAAATAGCTATATCAGAAATCCCTTATTTCTTTGTCAACAATTTTAAACAACATATATATATATTTGTGCTTGCAAGATGGCTCTGGGTTGAGCTGAAACAAGCAAAAGCAAAGAATGATTCCTTCCTCCCATATTTGGGTTTACAGGGTGCAATCTAAAAAATAAACACTTGACACATATCCTTACTCCCTGACTACTGACAAAGCGGGAGAGAACTTGTGGCTCAATAGGTTAAAGCATCTGCTTAGCATGCAGACTGCCCAGGTTCGAATCCCAGAAGGGTGAGTTCTGACTGAAGAGAGTTAAGAAACTCGAAATAGCTATATCAGAAATCCCTTATTTCTTTGTCAACAACATTTTAAACAACATATATATATATTTGTGCTTGCAAGATGGCTCTGGGTTGAGCTGAAACAAGCAAAAGGAAAGAATGATTCCTTCCTCCCATATTTGGGTTTACAGGGTGCAATCTAAAAAATAAAAACTTGACACATATCCTTACTCCCTGACTACTGACAAAGCGGGAGAGAACTTGTGGCTCAATAGGTTAAAGCATCTGCTTAGCATGCAGACTGCCCAGGTTCGAATCCCAGAAGGGTGAGTTCTGACTGAAGAGAGTTAAGAAACTCGAAATAGCTATATCAGAAATCCCTTATTTCTTTGTCAACAATTTTAAACAACATATATATATATATATTTGTGCTTGCAAGATGGCTCTGGGTTGAGCTGAAACAAGCAAAAGAAAGAATGATTCCTTCCTCCCATATTTGGGTTTACAGGGTGCAATCTAAAAAATAAACACTTGACACATATCCTTA
This sequence comes from Bothrops alternatus, assembly GCA_034064705.1. Classification (NCBI taxonomy): domain Eukaryota; kingdom Metazoa; phylum Chordata; class Lepidosauria; order Squamata; family Viperidae; genus Bothrops; species Bothrops alternatus. The sequence continues at coordinate 248,930 of JARGCV010000148.1, read as the reverse complement.
CTCCCTGACTACTGACAAAGCGGGAGAGAACTTGTGGCTCAATAGGTTAAAGCATCTGCTTAGCATGCAGACTGCCCAGGTTCGAATCCCAGAAGGGTGAGTTCTGACTGAAGAGAGTTAAGAAACTCGAAATAGCTATATCAGAAATCCCTTATTTCTTTGTCAACAATTTTAAACAACATATATATATATTTGTGCTTGCAAGATGGCTCTGGGTTGAGCTGAAACAAGCAAAAGGAAAGAATGATTCCTTCCTCCCATATTTGGGTTTACAGGGTGCAATCTAAAAAATAAACACTTGACACATATCCTTACTCCCTGACTACTGACAAAGCGGGAGAGAACTTGTGGCTCAATAGGTTAAAGCATCTGCTTAGCATGCAGACTGCCCAGGTTCGAATCCCAGAAGGGTGAGTTCTGACTGAAGAGAGTTAAGAAACTCGAAATAGCTATATCAGAAATCCCTTATTTCTTTGTCAATAATTTTAAACAACATATATATATATATATATTTGTGCTTGCAAGATGGCTCTGGGTTGAGCTGAAACAAGCAAAAGGAAAGAATGATTCCTTCCTCCCATATTTGGGTTTACAGGGTGCAATCTAAAAAATAAACACTTGACACATATCCTTACTCCCTGACTACTGACAAAGCGGGAGAGAACTTGTGGCTCAATAGGTTAAAGCATCTGCTTAGCATGCAGACTGCCCAGGTTCGAATCCCAGAAGGGTGAGTTCTGACTGAAGAGAGTTAAGAAACTCGAAATAGCTATATCAGAAATCCCTTATTTCTTTGTCAACAATTTTAAACAACATATATATATATTTGTGCTTGCAAGATGGCTCTGGGTTGAGCTGAAACAAGCAAAAGCAAAGAATGATTCCTTCCTCCCATATTTGGGTTTACAGGGTGCAATCTAAAAAATAAACACTTGACACATATCCTTACTCCCTGACTACTGACAAAGCGGGAGAGAACTTGTGGCTCAATAGGTTAAAGCATCTGCTTAGCATGCAGACTGCCCAGGTTCGAATCCCAGAAGGGTGAGTTCTGACTGAAGAGAGTTAAGAAACTCGAAATAGCTATATCAGAAATCCCTTATTTCTTTGTCAACAACATTTTAAACAACATATATATATATTTGTGCTTGCAAGATGGCTCTGGGTTGAGCTGAAACAAGCAAAAGGAAAGAATGATTCCTTCCTCCCATATTTGGGTTTACAGGGTGCAATCTAAAAAATAAACACTTGACACATATCCTTACTCCCTGACTACTGACAAAGCGGGAGAGAACTTGTGGCTCAATAGGTTAAAGCATCTGCTTAGCATGCAGACTGCCCAGGTTCGAATCCCAGAAGGGTGAGTTCTGACTGAAGAGAGTTAAGAAACTCGAAATAGCTATATCAGAAATCCCTTATTCCTTTGTCAACAATTTTAAACAACATATATATATATATATTTGTGCTTGCAAGATGGCTCTGGGTTGAGCTGAAACAAGCAAAAGAAAGAATGATTCCTTCCTCCCATATTTGGGTTTACAGGGTGCAATCTAAAAAATAAACACTTGACACATATCCTTACTCCCTGACTACTGACAAAGCGGGAGAGAACTTGTGGCTCAATAGGTTAAAGCATCTGCTTAGCATGCAGACTGCCCAGGTTCGAATCCCAGAAGGGTGAGTTCTGACTGAAGAGAGTTAAGAAACTCGAAATAGCTATATCAGAAATCCCTTATTTCTTTGTCAACAATTTTAAACAACATATATATATATTTCTGCTTGCAAGATGGCTCTGGGTTGAGCTGAAACAAGCAAAAGGAAAGAATGATTCCTTCCTCCCATATTTGGGTTTACAGGGTGCAATCTAAAAAATAAACACTTGACACATATCCTTACTCCCTGACTACTGACAAAGCGGGAGAGAACTTGTGGCTCAATAGGTTAAAGCATCTGCTTAGCATGCAGACTGCCCAGGTTCGAATCCCAGAAGGGTGAGTTCTGACTGAAGAGAGTTAAGAAACTCGAAATAGCTATATCAGAAATCCCTTATTTCTTTGTCAATAATTTTAAACAACATATATATATATATATATATTTGTGCTTGCAAGATGGCTCTGGGTTGAGCTGAAACAAGCAAAAGGAAAGAATGATTCCTTCCTCCCATATTTGGGTTTACAGGGTGCAATCTAAAAAATAAACACTTGACACATATCCTTACTCCCTGACTACTGACAAAGCGGGAGAGAACTTGTGGCTCAATAGGTTAAAGCATCTGCTTAGCATGCAGACTGCCCAGGTTCGAATCCCAGAAGGGTGAGTTCTGACTGAAGAGAGTTAAGAAACTCGAAATAGCTATATCAGAAATCCCTTATTTCTTTGTCAACAATTTTAAACAACATATATATATATATATTTGTGCTTGCAAGATGGCTCTGGGTTGAGCTGAAACAAGCAAAAGAAAGAATGATTCCTTCCTCCCATATTTGGGTTTACAGGGTGCAATCTAAAAAATAAACACTTGACACATATCCTTACTCCCTGACTACTGACAAAGCGGGAGAGAACTTGTGGCTCAATAGGTTAAAGCATCTGCTTAGCATGCAGACTGCCCAGGTTCGAATCCCAGAAGGGTGAGTTCTGACTGAAGAGAGTTAAGAAACTCGAAATAGCTATATCAGAAATCCCTTATTTCTTTGTCAATAATTTTAAACAACATATATATATATATATATATATTTGTGCTTGCAAGATGGCTCTGGGTTGAGCTGAAACAAGCAAAAGGAAAGAATGATTCCTTCCTCCCATATTTGGGTTTACAGGGTGCAATCTAAAAAATAAACACTTGACACATATCCTTACTCCCTGACTACTGACAAAGCGGGAGAGAACTTGTGGCTCAATAGGTTAAAGCATCTGCTTAGCATGCAGACTGCCCAGGTTCGAATCCCAGAAGGGTGAGTTCTGACTGAAGAGAGTTAAGAAACTCGAAATAGCTATATCAGAAATCCCTTATTTCTTTGTCAACAATTTTAAACAACATATATATATATATATATATATATATATATATATATATATATATATATATATATATATATATATATATATATATATATATATATATATATATATATATATATATATATATATATATATATATATATATATATATATATATATATATATTTGTGCTTGCAAGATGGCTCTGGGTTGAGCTGAAACAAGCAAAAGGAAAGAATGATTCCTTCCTCCCATATTTGGGTTTACAGGGTGCAATCTAAAAAATAAACACTTGACACATATCCTTACTCCCTGACTACTGACAAAGCGGGAGAGAACTTGTGGCTCAATAGGTTAAAGCATCTGCTTAGCATGCAGACTGCCCAGGTTCGAATCCCAGAAGGGTGAGTTCTGACTGAAGAGAGTTAAGAAACTCGAAATAGCTATATCAGAAATCTCTTATTTCTTTGTCAACAATTTTAAACAACATATATATATATATTTGTGCTTGCAAGATGGCTCTGGGTTGAGCTGAAACAAGCAAAAGGAAAGAATGATTCCTTCCTCCCATATTTGGGTTTACAGGGTGCAATCTAAAAAATAAACACTTGACACATATCCTTACTCCCTGACTACTGACAAAGCGGGAGAGAACTTGTGGCTCAATAGGTTAAAGCATCTGCTTAGCATGCAGACTGCCCAGGTTCGAATCCCAGAAGGGTGAGTTCTGACTGAAGAGAGTTAAGAAACTCGAAATAGCTATATCAGAAATCCCTTATTTCTTTGTCAACAATTTTAAACAACATATATATATTTGTGCTTGCAAGATGGCTCTGGGTTGAGCTGAAACAAGCAAAAGGAAAGAATGATTCCTTCCTCCCATATTTGGTTTTACAGGGTGCAATCTAAAAAATAAACACTTGACACATATCCTTACTCCCTGACTACTGACAAAGCGGGAGAGAACTTGTGGCTCAATAGGTTAAAGCATCTGCTTAGCATGCAGACTGCCCAGGTTCGAATCCCAGAAGGGTGAGTTCTGACTGAAGAGAGTTAAGAAACTCGAAATAGCTATATCAGAAATCCCTTATTTCTTTGTCAACAATTTTAAACAACATATATATATTTGTGCTTGCAAGATGGCTCTGGGTTGAGCTGAAACAAGCAAAAGGAAAGAATGATTCCTTCCTCCCATATTTGGTTTTACAGGGTGAAATCTAAAAAATAAACACTTGACACATATCCTTACTCCCTGACTACTGACAAAGCGGGAGAGAACTTGTGGCTCAATAGGTTAAAGCATCTGCTTAGCATGCAGACTGCCCAGGTTCGAATCCCAGAAGGGTGAGTTCTGACTGAAGAGAGTTAAGAAACTCGAAATAGCTATATCAGAAATCCCTTATTTCTTTGTCAACAATTTTAAACAACATATATATATTTGTGCTTGCAAGATGGCTCTGGGTTGAGCTGAAACAAGCAAAAGGAAAGAATGATTCCTTCCTCCCATATTTGGGTTTACAGGGTGCAATCTAAAAAATAAACACTTGACACATATCCTTACTCCCTGACTACTGACAAAGCGGGAGAGAACTTGTGGCTCAATAGGTTAAAGCATCTGCTTAGCATGCAGACTGCCCAGGTTCGAATCCCAGAAGGGTGAGTTCTGACTGAAGAGAGTTAAGAAACTCGAAATAGCTATATCAGAAATCCCTTATTTCTTTGTCAACAATTTTAAACAACATATATATATTTGTGCTTGCAAGATGGCTCTGGGTTGAGTTGAAACAAGCAAAAGGAAAGAATGATTCCTTCCTCCCATATTTGGGTTTACAGGGTGCAATCTAAAAAATAAACACTTGACACATATCCTTACTCCGACTACTGACAAAGCGGGAGAGAACTTGTGGCTCAGTAGGTTAAAGCATCTGCTTAGCATGCAGACTGCCCAGGTTCGAATCCCAGAAGGGTGAGTTCTGACTGAAGAGAGTTAAGAAACTCGAAATAGCTATATCAGAAATCCCTTATTTCTTTGTCAACAATTTTAAACAACATATATATATTTGTGCTTGCAAGATGGCTCTGGGTTGAGCTGAAACAAGCAAAAGGAAAGAATGATTCCTTCCTCCCATATTTGTGTTTACAGGGTGCAATCTAAAAAATAAACACTTGACACATATCCTTACTCCCTGACTACTGACAAAGCGGGAGAGAACTTGTGGCTCAATAGGTTAAAGCATCTGCTTAGCATGCAGACTGCCCAGGTTCGAATCCCAGAAGGGTGAGTTCTGACTGAAGAGAGTTAAGAAACTCGAAATAGCTATATCAGAAATCCCTTATTTCTTTGTCAACAATTTTAAACAACATATATATATATATATTTGTGCTTGCAAGATGGCTCTGGGTTGAGCTGAAACAAGCAAAAGAAAGAATGATTCCTTCCTCCCATATTTGGGTTTACAGGGTGCAATCTAAAAAATAAACACTTGACACATATCCTTACTCCCTGACTACTGACAAAGCGGGAGAGAACTTGTGGCTCAATAGGTTAAAGCATCTGCTTAGCATGCAGACTGCCCAGGTTCGAATCCCAGAAGGGTGAGTTCTGACTGAAGAGAGTTAAGAAACTCGAAATAGCTATATCAGAAATCCCTTATTTCTTTGTCAACAATTTTAAACAACATATATATATTTGTGCTTGCAAGATGGCTCTGGGTTGAGCTGAAACAAGCAAAAGGAAAGAATGATTCCTTCCTCCCATATTTGGGTTTACAGGGTGCAATCTAAAAAATAAACACTTGACACATATCCTTACTCCCTGACTACTGACAAAGCGGGAGAGAACTTGTGGCTCAATAGGTTAAAGCATCTGCTTAGCATGCAGACTGCCCAGGTTCGAATCCCAGAAGGGTGAGTTCTGACTGAAGAGAGTTAAGAAACTCGAAATAGCTATATCAGAAATCCCTTATTTCTTTGTCAACAATTTTAAACAACATATATATATATATATATTTGTGCTTGCAAGATGGCTCTGGGTTGAGCTGAAACAAGCAAAAGAAAGAATGATTCCTTCCTCCCATATTTGGGTTTACAGGGTGCAATCTAAAAAATAAACACTTGACACATATCCTTACTCCCTGACTACTGACAAAGCGGGAGAGAACTTGTGGCTCAATAGGTTAAAGCATCTGCTTAGCATGCAGACTGCCCAGGTTCGAATCCCAGAAGGGTGAGTTCTGACTGAAGAGAGTTAAGAAACTCGAAATAGCTATATCAGAAATCCCTTATTTCTTTGTCAACAATTTTAAACAACATATATATATATTTGTGCTTGCAAGATGGCTCTGGGTTGAGCTGAAACAAGCAAAAGGAAAGAATGATTCCTTCCTCCCATATTTGGGTTTACAGGGTGCAATCTAAAAAATAAACACTTGACACATATCCTTACTCCCTGACTACTGACAAAGCGGGAGAGAACTTGTGGCTCAATAGGTTAAAGCATCTGCTTAGCATGCAGACTGCCCAGGTTCGAATCCCAGAAGGGTGAGTTCTGACTGAAGAGAGTTAAGAAACTCGAAATAGCTATATCAGAAATCCCTTATTTCTTTGTCAACAATTTTAAACAACATATATATATATATATTTGTGCTTGCAAGATGGCTCTGGGTTGAGCTGAAACAAGCAAAAGGAAAGAATGATTCCTTCCTCCCATATTTGGGTTTACAGGGTGCAATCTAAAAAATAAACACTTGACACATATCCTTACTCCCTGACTACTGACAAAGCGGGAGAGAACTTGTGGCTCAATAGGTTAAAGCATCTGCTTAGCATGCAGACTGCCCAGGTTCGAATCCCAGAAGGGTGAGTTCTGACTGAAGAGAGTTAAGAAACTCGAAATAGCTATATCAGAAATCCCTTATTTCTTTGTCAACAATTTTAAACAACATATATATATTTGTGCTTGCAAGATGGCTCTGGGTTGAGCTGAAACAAGCAAAAGGAAAGAATGATTCCTTCCTCCCATATTTGGTTTTACAGGGTGCAATCTAAAAAATAAACACTTGACACATATCCTTACTCCCTGACTACTGACAAAGCGGGAGAGAACTTGTGGCTCAATAGGTTAAAGCATCTGCTTAGCATGCAGACTGCCCAGGTTCGAATCCCAGAAGGGTGAGTTCTGACTGAAGAGAGTTAAGAAACTCGAAATAGCTATATCAGAAATCCCTTATTTCTTTGTCAACAATTTTAAACAACATATATATATTTGTGCTTGCAAGATGGCTCTGGGTTGAGCTGAAACAAGCAAAAGGAAAGAATGATTCCTTCCTCCCATATTTGGTTTTACAGGGTGAAATCTAAAAAATAAACACTTGACACATATCCTTACTCCCTGACTACTGACAAAGCGGGAGAGAACTTGTGGCTCAATAGGTTAAAGCATCTGCTTAGCATGCAGACTGCCCAGGTTCGAATCCCAGAAGGGTGAGTTCTGACTGAAGAGAGTTAAGAAACTCGAAATAGCTATATCAGAAATCCCTTATTTCTTTGTCAACAATTTTAAACAACATATATATATTTGTGCTTGCAAGATGGCTCTGGGTTGAGCTGAAACAAGCAAAAGGAAAGAATGATTCCTTCCTCCCATATTTGGGTTTACAGGGTGCAATCTAAAAAATAAACACTTGACACATATCCTTACTCCCTGACTACTGACAAAGCGGGAGAGAACTTGTGGCTCAATAGGTTAAAGCATCTGCTTAGCATGCAGACTGCCCAGGTTCGAATCCCAGAAGGGTGAGTTCTGACTGAAGAGAGTTAAGAAACTCGAAATAGCTATATCAGAAATCCCTTATTTCTTTGTCAACAATTTTAAACAACATATATATATTTGTGCTTGCAAGATGGCTCTGGGTTGAGCTGAAACAAGCAAAAGGAAAGAATGATTCCTTCCTCCCATATTTGGGTTTACAGGGTGCAATCTAAAAAATAAACACTTGACACATATCCTTACTCCGACTACTGACAAAGCGGGAGAGAACTTGTGGCTCAGTAGGTTAAAGCATCTGCTTAGCATGCAGACTGCCCAGGTTCGAATCCCAGAAGGGTGAGTTCTGACTGAAGAGAGTTAAGAAACTCGAAATAGCTATATCAGAAATCCCTTATTTCTTTGTCAACAATTTTAAACAACATATATATATATATATATTTGTGCTTGCAAGATGGCTCTGGGTTGAGCTGAAACAAGCAAAAGGAAAGAATGATTCCTTCCTCCCATATTTGGGTTTACAGGGTGCAATCTAAAAAATAAACACTTGACACATATCCTTACTCCCTGACTACTGACAAAGCGGGAGAGAACTTGTGGCTCAATAGGTTAAAGCATCTGCTTAGCATGCAGACTGCCCAGGTTCGAATCCCAGAAGGGTGAGTTCTGACTGAAGAGAGTTAAGAAACTCGAAATAGCTATATCAGAAATCCCTTATTTCTTTGTCAACAATTTTAAACAACATATATATATATATATTTGTGCTTGCAAGATGGGTCTGGGTTGAGCTGAAACAAGCAAAAGGAAAGAATGATTCCTTCCTCCCATATTTGGGTTTACAGGGTGCAATCTAAAAAATAAACACTTGACACATATCCTTACTCCCTGACTACTGACAAAGCGGGAGAGAACTTGTGGCTCAATAGGTTAAAGCATCTGCTTAGCATGCAGACTGCCCAGGTTCGAATCCCAGAAGGGTGAGTTCTGACTGAAGAGAGTTAAGAAACTCGAAATAGCTATATCAGAAATCCCTTATTTCTTTGTCAACAATTTTAAACAACATATATATATTTGTGCTTGCAAGATGGCTCTGGGTTGAGCTGAAACAAGCAAAAGGAAAGAATGATTCCTTCCTCCCATATTTGGGTTTACAGGGTGCAATCTAAAAAATAAACACTTGACACATATCCTTACTCCCTGACTACTGACAAAGCGGGAGAGAACTTGTGGCTCAATAGGTTAAAGCATCTGCTTAGCATGCAGACTGCCCAGGTTCGAATCCCAGAAGGGTGAGTTCTGACTGAAGAGAGTTAAGAAACTCGAAATAGCTATATCAGAAATCCCTTATTTCTTTGTCAACAATTTTAAACAACATATATATATATATTTGTGCTTGCAAGATGGCTCTGGGTTGAGCTGAAACAAGCAAAAGGAAAGAATGATTCCTTCCTCCCATATTTGGGTTTACAGGGTGCAATCTAAAAAATAAACACTTGACACATATCCTTACTCCCTGACTACTGACAAAGCGGGAGAGAACTTGTGGCTCAATAGGTTAAAGCATCTGCTTAGCATGCAGACTGCCCAGGTTCGAATCCCAGAAGGGTGAGTTCTGACTGAAGAGAGTTAAGAAACTCGAAATAGCTATATCAGAAATCCCTTATTTCTTTGTCAACAATTTTAAACAACATATATATATTTGTGCTTGCAAGATGGCTCTGGGTTGAGCTGAAACAAGCAAAAGGAAAGAATGATTCCTTCCTCCCATATTTGGGTTTACAGGGTGCAATCTAAAAAATAAACACTTGACACATATCCTTACTCCGACTACTGACAAAGCGGGAGAGAACTTGTGGCTCAGTAGGTTAAAGCATCTGCTTAGCATGCAGACTGCCCAGGTTCGAATCCCAGAAGGGTGAGTTCTGACTGAAGAGAGTTAAGAAACTCGAAATAGCTATATCAGAAATCCCTTATTTCTTTGTCAACAATTTTAAACAACATATATATATATATATATATATATTTGTGCTTGCAAGATGGCTCTGGGTTGAGCTGAAACAAGCAAAAGGAAAGAATGATTCCTTCCTCCCATATTTGGGTTTACAGGGTGCAATCTAAAAAATAAACACTTGACACATATCCTTACTCCCTGACTACTGACAAAGCAGGAGAGAACTTGTGGCTCAATAGGTTAAAGCATCTGCTTAGCATGCAGACTGCCCAGGTTCGAATCCCAGAAGGGTGAGTTCTGACTGAAGAGAGTTAAGAAACTCAAAATAGCTATATCAGAAATCCCTTATTTCTTTGTCAACAATTTTAAACAACATATATATATATATTTGTGCTTGCAAGATGGCTCTGGGTTGAGCTGAAACAAGCAAAAGGAAAGAATGATTCCTTCCTCCCATATTTGGGTTTACAGGGTGCAATCTAAAAAATAAACACTTGACACATATCCTTACTCCCTGACTACTGACAAAGCGGGAGAGAACTTGTGGCTCAATAGGTTAAAGCATCTGCTTAGCATGCAGACTGCCCAGGTTCGAATCCCAGAAGGGTGAGTTCTGACTGAAGAGAGTTAAGAAACTCGAAATAGCTATATCAGAAATCCCTTATTTCTTTGTCAACAATTTTAAACAACATATATATATTTGTGCTTGCAAGATGGCTCTGGGTTGAGCTGAAACAAGCAAAAGGAAAGAATGATTCCTTCCTCCCATATTTGGGTTTACAGGGTGCAATCTAAAAAATAAACACTTGACACATATCCTTACTCCCTGACTACTGACAAAGCGGGAGAGAACTTGTGGCTCAATAGGTTAAAGCATCTGCTTAGCATGCAGACTGCCCAGGTTCGAATCCCAGAAGGGTGAGTTCTGACTGAAGAGAGTTAAGAAACTCGAAATAGCTATATCAGAAATCCCTTATTTCTTTGTCAACAATTTTAAACAACATATATATATATATATATATATATATATATATATATATATATATATATATATATATATATATATATATATATATATATATATATATATATATATATATTTGTGCTTGCAAGATGGCTCTGGGTTGAGCTGAAACAAGCAAAAGGAAAGAATGATTCCTTCCTCCCATATTTGGGTTTACAGGGTGCAATCTAAAAAATAAACACTTGACACATATCCTTACTCCCTGACTACTGACAAAGCGGGAGAGAACTTGTGGCTCAATAGGTTAAAGCATCTGCTTAGCATGCAGACTGCCCAGGTTCGAATCCCAGAAGGGTGAGTTCTGACTGAAGAGAGTTAAGAAACTCGAAATAGCTATATCAGAAATCCCTTATTTCTTTGTCAACAATTTTAAACAACATATATATATTTGTGCTTGCAAGATGGCTCTGGGTTGAGCTGAAACAAGCAAAAGGAAAGAATGATTCCTTCCTCCCATATTTGGGTTTACAGGGTGCAATCTAAAAAATAAACACTTGACACATATCCTTACTCCGACTACTGACAAAGCGGGAGAGAACTTGTGGCTCAGTAGGTTAAAGCATCTGCTTAGCATGCAGACTGCCCAGGTTCGAATCCCAGAAGGGTGAGTTCTGACTGAAGAGAGTTAAGAAACTCGAAATAGCTATATCAGAAATCCCTTATTTCTTTGTCAACAATTTTAAACAACATATATATATATATATATATTTGTGCTTGCAAGATGGCTCTGGGTTGAGCTGAAACAAGCAAAAGGAAAGAATGATTCCTTCCTCCCATATTTGGGTTTACAGGGTGCAATCTAAAAAATAAACACTTGACACATATCCTTACTCCCTGACTACTGACAAAGCAGGAGAGAACTTGTGGCTCAATAGGTTAAAGCATCTGCTTAGCATGCAGACTGCCCAGGTTCGAATCCCAGAAGGGTGAGTTCTGACTGAAGAGAGTTAAGAAACTCAAAATAGCTATATCAGAAATCCCTTATTTCTTTGTCAACAATTTTAAACAACATATATATATATATTTGTGCTTGCAAGATGGCTCTGGGTTGAGCTGAAACAAGCAAAAGGAAAGAATGATTCCTTCCTCCCATATTTGGGTTTACAGGGTGCAATCTAAAAAATAAACACTTGACACATATCCTTACTCCCTGACTACTGACAAAGCGGGAGAGAACTTGTGGCTCAATAGGTTAAAGCATCTGCTTAGCATGCAGACTGCCCAGGTTCGAATCCCAGAAGGGTGAGTTCTGACTGAAGAGAGTTAAGAAACTCGAAATAGCTATATCAGAAATCCCTTATTTCTTTGTCAACAATTTTAAACAACATATATATATTTGTGCTTGCAAGATGGCTCTGGGTTGAGCTGAAACAAGCAAAAGGAAAGAATGATTCCTTCCTCCCATATTTGGGTTTACAGGGTGCAATCTAAAAAATAAACACTTGACACATATCCTTACTCCCTGACTACTGACAAAGCGGGAGAGAACTTGTGGCTCAATAGGTTAAAGCATCTGCTTAGCATGCAGACTGCCCAGGTTCGAATCCCAGAAGGGTGAGTTCTGACTGAAGAGAGTTAAGAAACTCAAAATAGCTATATCAGAAATCCCTTATTTCTTTGTCAACAATTTTAAACAACATATATATATTTGTGCTTGCAAGATGGCTCTGGGTTGAGCTGAAACAAGCAAAAGGAAAGAATGATTCCTTCCTCCCATATTTGGTTTTACAGGGTGCAATCTAAAAAATAAACACTTGACACATATCCTTACTCCCTGACTACTGACAAAGCGGGAGAGAACTTGTGGCTCAATAGGTTAAAGCATCTGCTTAGCATGCAGACTGCCCAGGTTCGAATCCCAGAAGGGTGAGTTCTGACTGAAGAGAGTTAAGAAACTCGAAATAGCTATATCAGAAATCCCTTATTTCTTTGTCAACAATTTTAAACAACATATATATATTTGTGCTTGCAAGATGGCTCTGGGTTGAGCTGAAACAAGCAAAAGGAAAGAATGATTCCTTCCTCCCATATTTGGGTTTACAGGGTGCAATCTAAAAAATAAACACTTGACACATATCCTTACTCCCTGACTACTGACAAAGCGGGAGAGAACTTGTGGCTCAATAGGTTAAAGCATCTGCTTAGCATGCAGACTGCCCAGGTTCGAATCCCAGAAGGGTGAGTTCTGACTGAAGAGAGTTAAGAAACTCGAAATAGCTATATCAGAAATCCCTTATTTCTTTGTCAACAATTTTAAACAACATATATATATTTGTGCTTGCAAGATGGCTCTGGGTTGAGCTGAAACAAGCAAAAGGAAAGAATGATTCCTTCCTCCCATATTTGGGTTTACAGGGTGCAATCTAAAAAATAAACACTTGACACATATCCTTACTCCGACTACTGACAAAGCGGGAGAGAACTTGTGGCTCAGTAGGTTAAAGCATCTGCTTAGCATGCAGACTGCCCAGGTTCGAATCCCAGAAGGGTGAGTTCTGACTGAAGAGAGTTAAGAAACTCGAAATAGCTATATCAGAAATCCCTTATTTCTTTGTCAACAATTTTAAACAACATATATATATATATATATATATATATATATATATTTGTGCTTGCAAGATGGCTCTGGGTTGAGCTGAAACAAGCAAAAGGAAAGAATGATTCCTTCCTCCCATATTTGGGTTTACAGGGTGCAATCTAAAAAATAAACACTTGACACATATCCTTACTCCCTGACTACTGACAAAGCGGGAGAGAACTTGTGGCTCAATAGGTTAAAGCATCTGCTTAGCATGCAGACTGCCCAGGTTCGAATCCCAGAAGGGTGAGTTCTGACTGAAGAGAGTTAAGAAACTCGAAATAGCTATATCAGAAATCCCTTATTTCTTTGTCAACAATTTTAAACAACATATATTTATTTGTGCTTGCAAGATGGCTCTGGGTTGAGCTGAAACAAGCAAAAGGAAAGAATGATTCCTTCCTCCCATATATGGGTTTACAGGGTGCAATCTAAAAAATAAACACTTGACACATATCCTTACTCCCTGACTACTGACAAAGCGGGAGAGAACTTGTGGCTCAATAGGTTAAAGCATCTGCTTAGCATGCAGACTGCCCAGGTTCGAATCCCAGAAGGGTGAGTTCTGACTGAAGAGAGTTAAGAAACTCGAAATAGCTATATCAGAAATCCCTTATTTCTTTGTCAACAATTTTAAACAACATATATATATTTGTGCTTGCAAGATGGCTCTGGGTTGAGCTGAAACAAGCAAAAGGAAAGAATGATTCCTTCCTCCCATATTTGGGTTTACAGGGTGCAATCTAAAAAATAAACACTTGACACATATCCTTACTCCCTGACTACTGACAAAGCGGGAGAGAACTTGTGGCTCAATAGGTTAAAGCATCTGCTTAGCATGCAGACTGCCCAGGTTCGAATCCCAGAAGGGTGAGTTCTGACTGAAGAGAGTTAAGAAACTCGAAATAGCTATATCAGAAATCCCTTATTTCTTTGTCAACAATTTTAAACAACATATATATATATATATATATATTTGTGCTTGCAAGATGGCTCTGGGTTGAGCTGAAACAAGCAAAAGGAAAGAATGATTCCTTCCTCCCATATTTGGGTTTACAGGGTGCAATCTAAAAAATAAACACTTGACACATATCCTTACTCCCTGACTACTGACAAAGCGGGAGAGAACTTGTGGCTCAATAGGTTAAAGCATCTGCTTAGCATGCAGACTGCCCAGGTTCGAATCCCAGAAGGGTGAGTTCTGACTGAAGAGAGTTAAGAAACTCGAAATAGCTATATCAGAAATCCCTTATTTCTTTGTCAACAATTTTAAACAACATATATATATTTGTGCTTGCAAGATGGCTCTGGGTTGAGCTGAAACAAGCAAAAGGAAAGAATGATTCCTTCCTCCCATATTTGGGTTTACAGGGTGCAATCTAAAAAATAAACACTTGACACATATCCTTACTCCGACTACTGACAAAGCGGGAGAGAACTTGTGGCTCAGTAGGTTAAAGCATCTGCTTAGCATGCAGACTGCCCAGGTTCGAATCCCAGAAGGGTGAGTTCTGACTGAAGAGAGTTAAGAAACTCGAAATAGCTATATCAGAAATCCCTTATTTCTTTGTCAACAATTTTAAACAACATATATATATATTTCTGCTTGCAAGATGGCTCTGGGTTGAGCTGAAACAAGCAAAAGGAAAGAATGATTCCTTCCTCCCATATTTGGGTTTACAGGGTGCAATCTAAAAAATAAACACTTGACACATATCCTTACTCCCTGACTACTGACAAAGCGGGAGAGAACTTGTGGCTCAATAGGTTAAAGCATCTGCTTAGCATGCAGACTGCCCAGGTTCGAATCCCAGAAGGGTGAGTTCTGACTGAAGAGAGTTAAGAAACTCGAAATAGCTATATCAGAAATCCCTTATTTCTTTGTCAATAATTTTAAACAACATATATATATATATATATATTTGTGCTTGCAAGATGGCTCTGGGTTGAGCTGAAACAAGCAAAAGGAAAGAATGATTCCTTCCTCCCATATTTGGGTTTACAGGGTGCAATCTAAAAAATAAACACTTGACACATATCCTTACTCCCTGACTACTGACAAAGCGGGAGAGAACTTGTGGCTCAATAGGTTAAAGCATCTGCTTAGCATGCAGACTGCCCAGGTTCGAATCCCAGAAGGGTGAGTTCTGACTGAAGAGAGTTAAGAAACTCGAAATAGCTATATCAGAAATCCCTTATTTCTTTGTCAACAATTTTAAACAACATATATATATATATATTTGTGCTTGCAAGATGGCTCTGGGTTGAGCTGAAACAAGCAAAAGAAAGAATGATTCCTTCCTCCCATATTTGGGTTTACAGGGTGCAATCTAAAAAATAAACACTTGACACATATCCTTACTCCCTGACTACTGACAAAGCGGGAGAGAACTTGTGGCTCAATAGGTTAAAGCATCTGCTTAGCATGCAGACTGCCCAGGTTCGAATCCCAGAAGGGTGAGTTCTGACTGAAGAGAGTTAAGAAACTCGAAATAGCTATATCAGAAATCCCTTATTTCTTTGTCAATAATTTTAAACAACATATATATATATATATATATTTGTGCTTGCAAGATGGCTCTGGGTTGAGCTGAAACAAGCAAAAGGAAAGAATGATTCCTTCCTCCCATATTTGGGTTTACAGGGTGCAATCTAAAAAATAAACACTTGACACATATCCTTACTCCCTGACTACTGACAAAGCGGGAGAGAACTTGTGGCTCAATAGGTTAAAGCATCTGCTTAGCATGCAGACTGCCCAGGTTCGAATCCCAGAAGGGTGAGTTCTGACTGAAGAGAGTTAAGAAACTCGAAATAGCTATATCAGAAATCCCTTATTTCTTTGTCAACAATTTTAAACAACATATATATATATATATATATATATATATATATATATATATATATATATATATATATATATATATATATATATATATATATATATATATATATATATATATATATATATATATATATATTTTTGTGCTTGCAAGATGGCTCTGGGTTGAGCTGAAACAAGCAAAAGGAAAGAATGATTCCTTCCTCCCATATTTGGGTTTACAGGGTGCAATCTAAAAAATAAACACTTGACACATATCCTTACTCCCTGACTACTGACAAAGCGGGAGAGAACTTGTGGCTCAATAGGTTAAAGCATCTGCTTAGCATGCAGACTGCCCAGGTTCGAATCCCAGAAGGGTGAGTTCTGACTGAAGAGAGTTAAGAAACTCGAAATAGCTATATCAGAAATCTCTTATTTCTTTGTCAACAATTTTAAACAACATATATATATATATTTGTGCTTGCAAGATGGCTCTGGGTTGAGCTGAAACAAGCAAAAGGAAAGAATGATTCCTTCCTCCCATATTTGGGTTTACAGGGTGCAATCTAAAAAATAAACACTTGACACATATCCTTACTCCCTGACTACTGACAAAGCGGGAGAGAACTTGTGGCTCAATAGGTTAAAGCATCTGCTTAGCATGCAGACTGCCCAGGTTCGAATCCCAGAAGGGTGAGTTCTGACTGAAGAGAGTTAAGAAACTCGAAATAGCTATATCAGAAATCCCTTATTTCTTTGTCAATAATTTTAAACAACATATATATATATATATATATTTGTGCTTGCAAGATGGCTCTGGGTTGAGCTGAAACAAGCAAAAGGAAAGAATGATTCCTTCCTCCCATATTTGGGTTTACAGGGTGCAATCTAAAAAATAAACACTTGACACATATCCTTACTCCCTGACTACTGACAAAGCGGGAGAGAACTTGTGGCTCAATAGGTTAAAGCATCTGCTTAGCATGCAGACTGCCCAGGTTCGAATCCCAGAAGGGTGAGTTCTGACTGAAGAGAGTTAAGAAACTCGAAATAGCTATATCAGAAATCCCTTATTTCTTTGTCAACAATTTTAAACAACATATATATATATATATTTGTGCTTGCAAGATGGCTCTGGGTTGAGCTGAAACAAGCAAAAGAAAGAATGATTCCTTCCTCCCATATTTGGGTTTACAGGGTGCAATCTAAAAAATAAACACTTGACACATATCCTTACTCCCTGACTACTGACAAAGCGGGAGAGAACTTGTGGCTCAATAGGTTAAAGCATCTGCTTAGCATGCAGACTGCCCAGGTTCGAATCCCAGAAGGGTGAGTTCTGACTGAAGAGAGTTAAGAAACTCGAAATAGCTATATCAGAAATCCCTTATTTCTTTGTCAATAATTTTAAACAACATATATATATATATATATATTTGTGCTTGCAAGATGGCTCTGGGTTGAGCTGAAACAAGCAAAAGGAAAGAATGATTCCTTCCTCCCATATTTGGGTTTACAGGGTGCAATCTAAAAAATAAACACTTGACACATATCCTTACTCCCTGACTACTGACAAAGCGGGAGAGAACTTGTGGCTCAATAGGTTAAAGCATCTGCTTAGCATGCAGACTGCCCAGGTTCGAATCCCAGAAGGGTGAGTTCTGACTGAAGAGAGTTAAGAAACTCGAAATAGCTATATCAGAAATCCCTTATTTCTTTGTCAACAATTTTAAACAACATATATATATATATATATATATATATATATATATATATATATATATATATATATATATATATATATATATATATATATATATATATATATATATATATATATATATATATATATATATATATATTTTTGTGCTTGCAAGATGGCTCTGGGTTGAGCTGAAACAAGCAAAAGGAAAGAATGATTCCTTCCTCCCATATTTGGGTTTACAGGGTGCAATCTAAAAAATAAACACTTGACACATATCCTTACTCCCTGACTACTGACAAAGCGGGAGAGAACTTGTGGCTCAATAGGTTAAAGCATCTGCTTAGCATGCAGACTGCCCAGGTTCGAATCCCAGAAGGGTGAGTTCTGACTGAAGAGAGTTAAGAAACTCGAAATAGCTATATCAGAAATCTCTTATTTCTTTGTCAACAATTTTAAACAACATATATATATATATTTGTGCTTGCAAGATGGCTCTGGGTTGAGCTGAAACAAGCAAAAGGAAAGAATGATTCCTTCCTCCCATATTTGGGTTTACAGGGTGCAATCTAAAAAATAAACACTTGACACATATCCTTACTCCCTGACTACTGACAAAGCGGGAGAGAACTTGTGGCTCAATAGGTTAAAGCATCTGCTTAGCATGCAGACTGCCCAGGTTCGAATCCCAGAAGGGTGAGTTCTGACTGAAGAGAGTTAAGAAACTCGAAATAGCTATATCAGAAATCCCTTATTTCTTTGTCAACAATTTTAAACAACATATATATATTTGTGCTTGCAAGATGGCTCTGGGTTGAGCTGAAACAAGCAAAAGGAAAGAATGATTCCTTCCTCCCATATTTGGTTTTACAGGGTGCAATCTAAAAAATAAACACTTGACACATATCCTTACTCCCTGACTACTGACAAAGCGGGAGAGAACTTGTGGCTCAATAGGTTAAAGCATCTGCTTAGCATGCAGACTGCCCAGGTTCGAATCCCAGAAGGGTGAGTTCTGACTGAAGAGAGTTAAGAAACTCGAAATAGCTATATCAGAAATCCCTTATTTCTTTGTCAACAATTTTAAACAACATATATATATTTGTGCTTGCAAGATGGCTCTGGGTTGAGCTGAAACAAGCAAAAGGAAAGAATGATTCCTTCCTCCCATATTTGGTTTTACAGGGTGAAATCTAAAAAATAAACACTTGACACATATCCTTACTCCCTGACTACTGACAAAGCGGGAGAGAACTTGTGGCTCAATAGGTTAAAGCATCTGCTTAGCATGCAGACTGCCCAGGTTCGAATCCCAGAAGGGTGAGTTCTGACTGAAGAGAGTTAAGAAACTCGAAATAGCTATATCAGAAATCCCTTATTTCTTTGTCAACAATTTTAAACAACATATATATATTTGTGCTTGCAAGATGGCTCTGGGTTGAGCTGAAACAAGCAAAAGGAAAGAATGATTCCTTCCTCCCATATTTGGGTTTACAGGGTGCAATCTAAAAAATAAACACTTGACACATATCCTTACTCCCTGACTACTGACAAAGCGGGAGAGAACTTGTGGCTCAATAGGTTAAAGCATCTGCTTAGCATGCAGACTGCCCAGGTTCGAATCCCAGAAGGGTGAGTTCTGACTGAAGAGAGTTAAGAAACTCGAAATAGCTATATCAGAAATCCCTTATTTCTTTGTCAACAATTTTAAACAACATATATATATTTGTGCTTGCAAGATGGCTCTGGGTTGAGTTGAAACAAGCAAAAGGAAAGAATGATTCCTTCCTCCCATATTTGGGTTTACAGGGTGCAATCTAAAAAATAAACACTTGACACATATCCTTACTCCGACTACTGACAAAGCGGGAGAGAACTTGTGGCTCAGTAGGTTAAAGCATCTGCTTAGCATGCAGACTGCCCAGGTTCGAATCCCAGAAGGGTGAGTTCTGACTGAAGAGAGTTAAGAAACTCGAAATAGCTATATCAGAAATCCCTTATTTCTTTGTCAACAATTTTAAACAACATATATATATATATATATATATATATATATATATATATATATATATATATATATATATATATATATATATATATATATATATATATATATATATATATATATATTTGTGCTTGCAAGATGGCTCTGGGTTGAGCTGAAACAAGCAAAAGGAAAGAATGATTCCTTCCTCCCATATTTGGGTTTACAGGGTGCAATCTAAAAAATAAACACTTGACACATATCCTTACTCCCTGACTACTGACAAAGCGGGAGAGAACTTGTGGCTCAATAGGTTAAAGCATCTGCTTAGCATGCAGACTGCCCAGGTTCGAATCCCAGAAGGGTGAGTTCTGACTGAAGAGAGTTAAGAAACTCGAAATAGCTATATCAGAAATCCCTTATTTCTTTGTCAACAATTTTAAACAACATATATATATTTGTGCTTGCAAGATGGCTCTGGGTTGAGCTGAAACAAGCAAAAGGAAAGAATGATTCCTTCCTCCCATATTTGTGTTTACAGGGTGCAATCTAAAAAATAAACACTTGACACATATCCTTACTCCCTGACTACTGACAAAGCGGGAGAGAACTTGTGGCTCAATAGGTTAAAGCATCTGCTTAGCATGCAGACTGCCCAGGTTCGAATCCCAGAAGGGTGAGTTCTGACTGAAGAGAGTTAAGAAACTCGAAATAGCTATATCAGAAATCCCTTATTTCTTTGTCAACAATTTTAAACAACATATATATATATATATTTGTGCTTGCAAGATGGCTCTGGGTTGAGCTGAAACAAGCAAAAGAAAGAATGATTCCTTCCTCCCATATTTGGGTTTACAGGGTGCAATCTAAAAAATAAACACTTGACACATATCCTTACTCCCTGACTACTGACAAAGCGGGAGAGAACTTGTGGCTCAATAGGTTAAAGCATCTGCTTAGCATGCAGACTGCCCAGGTTCGAATCCCAGAAGGGTGAGTTCTGACTGAAGAGAGTTAAGAAACTCGAAATAGCTATATCAGAAATCCCTTATTTCTTTGTCAACAATTTTAAACAACATATATATATTTGTGCTTGCAAGATGGCTCTGGGTTGAGCTGAAACAAGCAAAAGGAAATAATGATTCCTTCCTCCCATATTTGGGTTTACAGGGTGCAATCTAAAAAATAAACACTTGACACATATCCTTACTCCCTGACTACTGACAAAGCGGGAGAGAACTTGTGGCTCAATAGGTTAAAGCATCTGCTTAGCATGCAGACTGCCCAGGTTCGAATCCCAGAAGGGTGAGTTCTGACTGAAGAGAGTTAAGAAACTCGAAATAGCTATATCAGAAATCCCTTATTTCTTTGTCAACAATTTTAAACAACATATATATATATATATATTTGTGCTTGCAAGATGGCTCTGGGTTGAGCTGAAACAAGCAAAAGAAAGAATGATTCCTTCCTCCCATATTTGGGTTTACAGGGTGCAATCTAAAAAATAAACACTTGACACATATCCTTACTCCCTGACTACTGACAAAGCGGGAGAGAACTTGTGGCTCAATAGGTTAAAGCATCTGCTTAGCATGCAGACTGCCCAGGTTCGAATCCCAGAAGGGTGAGTTCTGACTGAAGAGAGTTAAGAAACTCGAAATAGCTATATCAGAAATCCCTTATTTCTTTGTCAACAATTTTAAACAACATATATATATATTTGTGCTTGCAAGATGGCTCTGGGTTGAGCTGAAACAAGCAAAAGGAAAGAATGATTCCTTCCTCCCATATTTGGGTTTACAGGGTGCAATCTAAAAAATAAACACTTGACACATATCCTTACTCCCTGACTACTGACAAAGCGGGAGAGAACTTGTGGCTCAATAGGTTAAAGCATCTGCTTAGCATGCAGACTGCCCAGGTTCGAATCCCAGAAGGGTGAGTTCTGACTGAAGAGAGTTAAGAAACTCGAAATAGCTATATCAGAAATCCCTTATTTCTTTGTCAACAATTTTAAACAACATATATATATATATATTTGTGCTTGCAAGATGGCTCTGGGTTGAGCTGAAACAAGCAAAAGGAAAGAATGATTCCTTCCTCCCATATTTGGGTTTACAGGGTGCAATCTAAAAAATAAACACTTGACACATATCCTTACTCCCTGACTACTGACAAAGCGGGAGAGAACTTGTGGCTCAATAGGTTAAAGCATCTGCTTAGCATGCAGACTGCCCAGGTTCGAATCCCAGAAGGGTGAGTTCTGACTGAAGAGAGTTAAGAAACTCGAAATAGCTATATCAGAAATCCCTTATTTCTTTGTCAACAATTTTAAACAACATATATATATTTGTGCTTGCAAGATGGCTCTGGGTTGAGCTGAAACAAGCAAAAGGAAAGAATGATTCCTTCCTCCCATATTTGGTTTTACAGGGTGCAATCTAAAAAATAAACACTTGACACATATCCTTACTCCCTGACTACTGACAAAGCGGGAGAGAACTTGTGGCTCAATAGGTTAAAGCATCTGCTTAGCATGCAGACTGCCCAGGTTCGAATCCCAGAAGGGTGAGTTCTGACTGAAGAGAGTTAAGAAACTCGAAATAGCTATATCAGAAATCCCTTATTTCTTTGTCAACAATTTTAAACAACATATATATATTTGTGCTTGCAAGATGGCTCTGGGTTGAGCTGAAACAAGCAAAAGGAAAGAATGATTCCTTCCTCCCATATTTGGTTTTACAGGGTGAAATCTAAAAAATAAACACTTGACACATATCCTTACTCCCTGACTACTGACAAAGCGGGAGAGAACTTGTGGCTCAATAGGTTAAAGCATCTGCTTAGCATGCAGACTGCCCAGGTTCGAATCCCAGAAGGGTGAGTTCTGACTGAAGAGAGTTAAGAAACTCGAAATAGCTATATCAGAAATCCCTTATTTCTTTGTCAACAATTTTAAACAACATATATATATTTGTGCTTGCAAGATGGCTCTGGGTTGAGCTGAAACAAGCAAAAGGAAAGAATGATTCCTTCCTCCCATATTTGGGTTTACAGGGTGCAATCTAAAAAATAAACACTTGACACATATCCTTACTCCCTGACTACTGACAAAGCGGGAGAGAACTTGTGGCTCAATAGGTTAAAGCATCTGCTTAGCATGCAGACTGCCCAGGTTCGAATCCCAGAAGGGTGAGTTCTGACTGAAGAGAGTTAAGAAACTCGAAATAGCTATATCAGAAATCCCTTATTTCTTTGTCAACAATTTTAAACAACATATATATATTTGTGCTTGCAAGATGGCTCTGGGTTGAGCTGAAACAAGCAAAAGGAAAGAATGATTCCTTCCTCCCATATTTGGGTTTACAGGGTGCAATCTAAAAAATAAACACTTGACACATATCCTTACTCCGACTACTGACAAAGCGGGAGAGAACTTGTGGCTCAGTAGGTTAAAGCATCTGCTTAGCATGCAGACTGCCCAGGTTCGAATCCCAGAAGGGTGAGTTCTGACTGAAGAGAGTTAAGAAACTCGAAATAGCTATATCAGAAATCCCTTATTTCTTTGTCAACAATTTTAAACAACATATATATATATATATATTTGTGCTTGCAAGATGGCTCTGGGTTGAGCTGAAACAAGCAAAAGGAAAGAATGATTCCTTCCTCCCATATTTGGGTTTACAGGGTGCAATCTAAAAAATAAACACTTGACACATATCCTTACTCCCTGACTACTGACAAAGCGGGAGAGAACTTGTGGCTCAATAGGTTAAAGCATCTGCTTAGCATGCAGACTGCCCAGGTTCGAATCCCAGAAGGGTGAGTTCTGACTGAAGAGAGTTAAGAAACTCGAAATAGCTATATCAGAAATCCCTTATTTCTTTGTCAACAATTTTAAACAACATATATATATATATATTTGTGCTTGCAAGATGGGTCTGGGTTGAGCTGAAACAAGCAAAAGGAAAGAATGATTCCTTCCTCCCATATTTGGGTTTACAGGGTGCAATCTAAAAAATAAACACTTGACACATATCCTTACTCCCTGACTACTGACAAAGCGGGAGAGAACTTGTGGCTCAATAGGTTAAAGCATCTGCTTAGCATGCAGACTGCCCAGGTTCGAATCCCAGAAGGGTGAGTTCTGACTGAAGAGAGTTAAGAAACTCGAAATAGCTATATCAGAAATCCCTTATTTCTTTGTCAACAATTTTAAACAACATATATATATTTGTGCTTGCAAGATGGCTCTGGGTTGAGCTGAAACAAGCAAAAGGAAAGAATGATTCCTTCCTCCCATATTTGGGTTTACAGGGTGCAATCTAAAAAATAAACACTTGACACATATCCTTACTCCCTGACTACTGACAAAGCGGGAGAGAACTTGTGGCTCAATAGGTTAAAGCATCTGCTTAGCATGCAGACTGCCCAGGTTCGAATCCCAGAAGGGTGAGTTCTGACTGAAGAGAGTTAAGAAACTCGAAATAGCTATATCAGAAATCCCTTATTTCTTTGTCAACAATTTTAAACAACATATATATATATATTTGTGCTTGCAAGATGGCTCTGGGTTGAGCTGAAACAAGCAAAAGGAAAGAATGATTCCTTCCTCCCATATTTGGGTTTACAGGGTGCAATCTAAAAAATAAACACTTGACACATATCCTTACTCCCTGACTACTGACAAAGCGGGAGAGAACTTGTGGCTCAATAGGTTAAAGCATCTGCTTAGCATGCAGACTGCCCAGGTTCGAATCCCAGAAGGGTGAGTTCTGACTGAAGAGAGTTAAGAAACTCGAAATAGCTATATCAGAAATCCCTTATTTCTTTGTCAACAATTTTAAACAACATATATATATTTGTGCTTGCAAGATGGCTCTGGGTTGAGCTGAAACAAGCAAAAGGAAAGAATGATTCCTTCCTCCCATATTTGGGTTTACAGGGTGCAATCTAAAAAATAAACACTTGACACATATCCTTACTCCGACTACTGACAAAGCGGGAGAGAACTTGTGGCTCAGTAGGTTAAAGCATCTGCTTAGCATGCAGACTGCCCAGGTTCGAATCCCAGAAGGGTGAGTTCTGACTGAAGAGAGTTAAGAAACTCGAAATAGCTATATCAGAAATCCCTTATTTCTTTGTCAACAATTTTAAACAACATATATATATATATATATATATATATTTGTGCTTGCAAGATGGCTCTGGGTTGAGCTGAAACAAGCAAAAGGAAAGAATGATTCCTTCCTCCCATATTTGGGTTTACAGGGTGCAATC
The DNA here is from genome assembly GCA_034064705.1 of Bothrops alternatus. Lineage (NCBI taxonomy): Eukaryota > Metazoa > Chordata > Lepidosauria > Squamata > Viperidae > Bothrops > Bothrops alternatus. The sequence continues at coordinate 223,822 of JARGCV010000148.1, read as the reverse complement.
TAAAAAATAAACACTTGACACATATCCTTACTCCCTGACTACTGACAAAGCAGGAGAGAACTTGTGGCTCAATAGGTTAAAGCATCTGCTTAGCATGCAGACTGCCCAGGTTCGAATCCCAGAAGGGTGAGTTCTGACTGAAGAGAGTTAAGAAACTCAAAATAGCTATATCAGAAATCCCTTATTTCTTTGTCAACAATTTTAAACAACATATATATATATATTTGTGCTTGCAAGATGGCTCTGGGTTGAGCTGAAACAAGCAAAAGGAAAGAATGATTCCTTCCTCCCATATTTGGGTTTACAGGGTGCAATCTAAAAAATAAACACTTGACACATATCCTTACTCCCTGACTACTGACAAAGCGGGAGAGAACTTGTGGCTCAATAGGTTAAAGCATCTGCTTAGCATGCAGACTGCCCAGGTTCGAATCCCAGAAGGGTGAGTTCTGACTGAAGAGAGTTAAGAAACTCGAAATAGCTATATCAGAAATCCCTTATTTCTTTGTCAACAATTTTAAACAACATATATATATTTGTGCTTGCAAGATGGCTCTGGGTTGAGCTGAAACAAGCAAAAGGAAAGAATGATTCCTTCCTCCCATATTTGGGTTTACAGGGTGCAATCTAAAAAATAAACACTTGACACATATCCTTACTCCCTGACTACTGACAAAGCGGGAGAGAACTTGTGGCTCAATAGGTTAAAGCATCTGCTTAGCATGCAGACTGCCCAGGTTCGAATCCCAGAAGGGTGAGTTCTGACTGAAGAGAGTTAAGAAACTCGAAATAGCTATATCAGAAATCCCTTATTTCTTTGTCAACAATTTTAAACAACATATATATATATATATATATATATATATATATATATATATATATATATATATATATATATATATATATATATATATATATATATATATATATATATATATATATATATATATATATATATATATATATATATATATATATATATATTTGTGCTTGCAAGATGGCTCTGGGTTGAGCTGAAACAAGCAAAAGGAAAGAATGATTCCTTCCTCCCATATTTGGGTTTACAGGGTGCAATCTAAAAAATAAACACTTGACACATATCCTTACTCCCTGACTACTGACAAAGCGGGAGAGAACTTGTGGCTCAATAGGTTAAAGCATCTGCTTAGCATGCAGACTGCCCAGGTTCGAATCCCAGAAGGGTGAGTTCTGACTGAAGAGAGTTAAGAAACTCGAAATAGCTATATCAGAAATCCCTTATTTCTTTGTCAACAATTTTAAACAACATATATATATTTGTGCTTGCAAGATGGCTCTGGGTTGAGCTGAAACAAGCAAAAGGAAAGAATGATTCCTTCCTCCCATATTTGGGTTTACAGGGTGCAATCTAAAAAATAAACACTTGACACATATCCTTACTCCGACTACTGACAAAGCGGGAGAGAACTTGTGGCTCAGTAGGTTAAAGCATCTGCTTAGCATGCAGACTGCCCAGGTTCGAATCCCAGAAGGGTGAGTTCTGACTGAAGAGAGTTAAGAAACTCGAAATAGCTATATCAGAAATCCCTTATTTCTTTGTCAACAATTTTAAACAACATATATATATATATATATATTTGTGCTTGCAAGATGGCTCTGGGTTGAGCTGAAACAAGCAAAAGGAAAGAATGATTCCTTCCTCCCATATTTGGGTTTACAGGGTGCAATCTAAAAAATAAACACTTGACACATATCCTTACTCCCTGACTACTGACAAAGCAGGAGAGAACTTGTGGCTCAATAGGTTAAAGCATCTGCTTAGCATGCAGACTGCCCAGGTTCGAATCCCAGAAGGGTGAGTTCTGACTGAAGAGAGTTAAGAAACTCAAAATAGCTATATCAGAAATCCCTTATTTCTTTGTCAACAATTTTAAACAACATATATATATATATTTGTGCTTGCAAGATGGCTCTGGGTTGAGCTGAAACAAGCAAAAGGAAAGAATGATTCCTTCCTCCCATATTTGGGTTTACAGGGTGCAATCTAAAAAATAAACACTTGACACATATCCTTACTCCCTGACTACTGACAAAGCGGGAGAGAACTTGTGGCTCAATAGGTTAAAGCATCTGCTTAGCATGCAGACTGCCCAGGTTCGAATCCCAGAAGGGTGAGTTCTGACTGAAGAGAGTTAAGAAACTCGAAATAGCTATATCAGAAATCCCTTATTTCTTTGTCAACAATTTTAAACAACATATATATATTTGTGCTTGCAAGATGGCTCTGGGTTGAGCTGAAACAAGCAAAAGGAAAGAATGATTCCTTCCTCCCATATTTGGGTTTACAGGGTGCAATCTAAAAAATAAACACTTGACACATATCCTTACTCCCTGACTACTGACAAAGCGGGAGAGAACTTGTGGCTCAATAGGTTAAAGCATCTGCTTAGCATGCAGACTGCCCAGGTTCGAATCCCAGAAGGGTGAGTTCTGACTGAAGAGAGTTAAGAAACTCGAAATAGCTATATCAGAAATCCCTTATTTCTTTGTCAACAATTTTAAACAACATATATATATTTGTGCTTGCAAGATGGCTCTGGGTTGAGCTGAAACAAGCAAAAGGAAAGAATGATTCCTTCCTCCCATATTTGGTTTTACAGGGTGAAATCTAAAAAATAAACACTTGACACATATCCTTACTCCCTGACTACTGACAAAGCGGGAGAGAACTTGTGGCTCAATAGGTTAAAGCATCTGCTTAGCATGCAGACTGCCCAGGTTCGAATCCCAGAAGGGTGAGTTCTGACTGAAGAGAGTTAAGAAACTCGAAATAGCTATATCAGAAATCCCTTATTTCTTTGTCAACAATTTTAAACAACATATATATATTTGTGCTTGCAAGATGGCTCTGGGTTGAGCTGAAACAAGCAAAAGGAAAGAATGATTCCTTCCTCCCATATTTGGGTTTACAGGGTGCAATCTAAAAAATAAACACTTGACACATATCCTTACTCCCTGACTACTGACAAAGCGGGAGAGAACTTGTGGCTCAATAGGTTAAAGCATCTGCTTAGCATGCAGACTGCCCAGGTTCGAATCCCAGAAGGGTGAGTTCTGACTGAAGAGAGTTAAGAAACTCGAAATAGCTATATCAGAAATCCCTTATTTCTTTGTCAACAATTTTAAACAACATATATATATTTGTGCTTGCAAGATGGCTCTGGGTTGAGCTGAAACAAGCAAAAGGAAAGAATGATTCCTTCCTCCCATATTTGGGTTTACAGGGTGCAATCTAAAAAATAAACACTTGACACATATCCTTACTCCGACTACTGACAAAGCGGGAGAGAACTTGTGGCTCAGTAGGTTAAAGCATCTGCTTAGCATGCAGACTGCCCAGGTTCGAATCCCAGAAGGGTGAGTTCTGACTGAAGAGAGTTAAGAAACTCGAAATAGCTATATCAGAAATCCCTTATTTCTTTGTCAACAATTTTAAACAACATATATATATATATATATTTGTGCTTGCAAGATGGCTCTGGGTTGAGCTGAAACAAGCAAAAGGAAAGAATGATTCCTTCCTCCCATATTTGGGTTTACAGGGTGCAATCTAAAAAATAAACACTTGACACATATCCTTACTCCCTGACTACTGACAAAGCGGGAGAGAACTTGTGGCTCAATAGGTTAAAGCATCTGCTTAGCATGCAGACTGCCCAGGTTCGAATCCCAGAAGGGTGAGTTCTGACTGAAGAGAGTTAAGAAACTCGAAATAGCTATATCAGAAATCCCTTATTTCTTTGTCAACAATTTTAAACAACATATATATATATATATTTGTGCTTGCAAGATGGGTCTGGGTTGAGCTGAAACAAGCAAAAGGAAAGAATGATTCCTTCCTCCCATATTTGGGTTTACAGGGTGCAATCTAAAAAATAAACACTTGACACATATCCTTACTCCCTGACTACTGACAAAGCGGGAGAGAACTTGTGGCTCAATAGGTTAAAGCATCTGCTTAGCATGCAGACTGCCCAGGTTCGAATCCCAGAAGGGTGAGTTCTGACTGAAGAGAGTTAAGAAACTCGAAATAGCTATATCAGAAATCCCTTATTTCTTTGTCAACAATTTTAAACAACATATATATATTTGTGCTTGCAAGATGGCTCTGGGTTGAGCTGAAACAAGCAAAAGGAAAGAATGATTCCTTCCTCCCATATTTGGGTTTACAGGGTGCAATCTAAAAAATAAACACTTGACACATATCCTTACTCCCTGACTACTGACAAAGCGGGAGAGAACTTGTGGCTCAATAGGTTAAAGCATCTGCTTAGCATGCAGACTGCCCAGGTTCGAATCCCAGAAGGGTGAGTTCTGACTGAAGAGAGTTAAGAAACTCGAAATAGCTATATCAGAAATCCCTTATTTCTTTGTCAACAATTTTAAACAACATATATATATATATTTGTGCTTGCAAGATGGCTCTGGGTTGAGCTGAAACAAGCAAAAGGAAAGAATGATTCCTTCCTCCCATATTTGGGTTTACAGGGTGCAATCTAAAAAATAAACACTTGACACATATCCTTACTCCCTGACTACTGACAAAGCGGGAGAGAACTTGTGGCTCAATAGGTTAAAGCATCTGCTTAGCATGCAGACTGCCCAGGTTCGAATCCCAGAAGGGTGAGTTCTGACTGAAGAGAGTTAAGAAACTCGAAATAGCTATATCAGAAATCCCTTATTTCTTTGTCAACAATTTTAAACAACATATATATATTTGTGCTTGCAAGATGGCTCTGGGTTGAGCTGAAACAAGCAAAAGGAAAGAATGATTCCTTCCTCCCATATTTGGGTTTACAGGGTGCAATCTAAAAAATAAACACTTGACACATATCCTTACTCCGACTACTGACAAAGCGGGAGAGAACTTGTGGCTCAGTAGGTTAAAGCATCTGCTTAGCATGCAGACTGCCCAGGTTCGAATCCCAGAAGGGTGAGTTCTGACTGAAGAGAGTTAAGAAACTCGAAATAGCTATATCAGAAATCCCTTATTTCTTTGTCAACAATTTTAAACAACATATATATATATATATATATATATATATTTGTGCTTGCAAGATGGCTCTGGGTTGAGCTGAAACAAGCAAAAGGAAAGAATGATTCCTTCCTCCCATATTTGGGTTTACAGGGTGCAATCTAAAAAATAAACACTTGACACATATCCTTACTCCCTGACTACTGACAAAGCAGGAGAGAACTTGTGGCTCAATAGGTTAAAGCATCTGCTTAGCATGCAGACTGCCCAGGTTCGAATCCCAGAAGGGTGAGTTCTGACTGAAGAGAGTTAAGAAACTCAAAATAGCTATATCAGAAATCCCTTATTTCTTTGTCAACAATTTTAAACAACATATATATATATATTTGTGCTTGCAAGATGGCTCTGGGTTGAGCTGAAACAAGCAAAAGGAAAGAATGATTCCTTCCTCCCATATTTGGGTTTACAGGGTGCAATCTAAAAAATAAACACTTGACACATATCCTTACTCCCTGACTACTGACAAAGCGGGAGAGAACTTGTGGCTCAATAGGTTAAAGCATCTGCTTAGCATGCAGACTGCCCAGGTTCGAATCCCAGAAGGGTGAGTTCTGACTGAAGAGAGTTAAGAAACTCGAAATAGCTATATCAGAAATCCCTTATTTCTTTGTCAACAATTTTAAACAACATATATATATTTGTGCTTGCAAGATGGCTCTGGGTTGAGCTGAAACAAGCAAAAGGAAAGAATGATTCCTTCCTCCCATATTTGGGTTTACAGGGTGCAATCTAAAAAATAAACACTTGACACATATCCTTACTCCCTGACTACTGACAAAGCGGGAGAGAACTTGTGGCTCAATAGGTTAAAGCATCTGCTTAGCATGCAGACTGCCCAGGTTCGAATCCCAGAAGGGTGAGTTCTGACTGAAGAGAGTTAAGAAACTCGAAATAGCTATATCAGAAATCCCTTATTTCTTTGTCAACAATTTTAAACAACATATATATATATATATATATATATATATATATATATATATATATATATATATATATATATATATATATATATATATATATATATATATATATATATATATATATATATATATATATATATATATATATATATATATTTGTGCTTGCAAGATGGCTCTGGGTTGAGCTGAAACAAGCAAAAGGAAAGAATGATTCCTTCCTCCCATATTTGGGTTTACAGGGTGCAATCTAAAAAATAAACACTTGACACATATCCTTACTCCCTGACTACTGACAAAGCGGGAGAGAACTTGTGGCTCAATAGGTTAAAGCATCTGCTTAGCATGCAGACTGCCCAGGTTCGAATCCCAGAAGGGTGAGTTCTGACTGAAGAGAGTTAAGAAACTCGAAATAGCTATATCAGAAATCCCTTATTTCTTTGTCAACAATTTTAAACAACATATATATATTTGTGCTTGCAAGATGGCTCTGGGTTGAGCTGAAACAAGCAAAAGGAAAGAATGATTCCTTCCTCCCATATTTGGGTTTACAGGGTGCAATCTAAAAAATAAACACTTGACACATATCCTTACTCCGACTACTGACAAAGCGGGAGAGAACTTGTGGCTCAGTAGGTTAAAGCATCTGCTTAGCATGCAGACTGCCCAGGTTCGAATCCCAGAAGGGTGAGTTCTGACTGAAGAGAGTTAAGAAACTCGAAATAGCTATATCAGAAATCCCTTATTTCTTTGTCAACAATTTTAAACAACATATATATATATATATATATTTGTGCTTGCAAGATGGCTCTGGGTTGAGCTGAAACAAGCAAAAGGAAAGAATGATTCCTTCCTCCCATATTTGGGTTTACAGGGTGCAATCTAAAAAATAAACACTTGACACATATCCTTACTCCCTGACTACTGACAAAGCAGGAGAGAACTTGTGGCTCAATAGGTTAAAGCATCTGCTTAGCATGCAGACTGCCCAGGTTCGAATCCCAGAAGGGTGAGTTCTGACTGAAGAGAGTTAAGAAACTCAAAATAGCTATATCAGAAATCCCTTATTTCTTTGTCAACAATTTTAAACAACATATATATATATATTTGTGCTTGCAAGATGGCTCTGGGTTGAGCTGAAACAAGCAAAAGGAAAGAATGATTCCTTCCTCCCATATTTGGGTTTACAGGGTGCAATCTAAAAAATAAACACTTGACACATATCCTTACTCCCTGACTACTGACAAAGCGGGAGAGAACTTGTGGCTCAATAGGTTAAAGCATCTGCTTAGCATGCAGACTGCCCAGGTTCGAATCCCAGAAGGGTGAGTTCTGACTGAAGAGAGTTAAGAAACTCGAAATAGCTATATCAGAAATCCCTTATTTCTTTGTCAACAATTTTAAACAACATATATATATTTGTGCTTGCAAGATGGCTCTGGGTTGAGCTGAAACAAGCAAAAGGAAAGAATGATTCCTTCCTCCCATATTTGGGTTTACAGGGTGCAATCTAAAAAATAAACACTTGACACATATCCTTACTCCCTGACTACTGACAAAGCGGGAGAGAACTTGTGGCTCAATAGGTTAAAGCATCTGCTTAGCATGCAGACTGCCCAGGTTCGAATCCCAGAAGGGTGAGTTCTGACTGAAGAGAGTTAAGAAACTCAAAATAGCTATATCAGAAATCCCTTATTTCTTTGTCAACAATTTTAAACAACATATATATATTTGTGCTTGCAAGATGGCTCTGGGTTGAGCTGAAACAAGCAAAAGGAAAGAATGATTCCTTCCTCCCATATTTGGTTTTACAGGGTGCAATCTAAAAAATAAACACTTGACACATATCCTTACTCCCTGACTACTGACAAAGCGGGAGAGAACTTGTGGCTCAATAGGTTAAAGCATCTGCTTAGCATGCAGACTGCCCAGGTTCGAATCCCAGAAGGGTGAGTTCTGACTGAAGAGAGTTAAGAAACTCGAAATAGCTATATCAGAAATCCCTTATTTCTTTGTCAACAATTTTAAACAACATATATATATTTGTGCTTGCAAGATGGCTCTGGGTTGAGCTGAAACAAGCAAAAGGAAAGAATGATTCCTTCCTCCCATATTTGGGTTTACAGGGTGCAATCTAAAAAATAAACACTTGACACATATCCTTACTCCCTGACTACTGACAAAGCGGGAGAGAACTTGTGGCTCAATAGGTTAAAGCATCTGCTTAGCATGCAGACTGCCCAGGTTCGAATCCCAGAAGGGTGAGTTCTGACTGAAGAGAGTTAAGAAACTCGAAATAGCTATATCAGAAATCCCTTATTTCTTTGTCAACAATTTTAAACAACATATATATATTTGTGCTTGCAAGATGGCTCTGGGTTGAGCTGAAACAAGCAAAAGGAAAGAATGATTCCTTCCTCCCATATTTGGGTTTACAGGGTGCAATCTAAAAAATAAACACTTGACACATATCCTTACTCCGACTACTGACAAAGCGGGAGAGAACTTGTGGCTCAGTAGGTTAAAGCATCTGCTTAGCATGCAGACTGCCCAGGTTCGAATCCCAGAAGGGTGAGTTCTGACTGAAGAGAGTTAAGAAACTCGAAATAGCTATATCAGAAATCCCTTATTTCTTTGTCAACAATTTTAAACAACATATATATATATATATATATATATTTGTGCTTGCAAGATGGCTCTGGGTTGAGCTGAAACAAGCAAAAGGAAAGAATGATTCCTTCCTCCCATATTTGGGTTTACAGGGTGCAATCTAAAAAATAAACACTTGACACATATCCTTACTCCCTGACTACTGACAAAGCGGGAGAGAACTTGTGGCTCAATAGGTTAAAGCATCTGCTTAGCATGCAGACTGCCCAGGTTCGAATCCCAGAAGGGTGAGTTCTGACTGAAGAGAGTTAAGAAACTCGAAATAGCTATATCAGAAATCCCTTATTTCTTTGTCAACAATTTTAAACAACATATATTTATTTGTGCTTGCAAGATGGCTCTGGGTTGAGCTGAAACAAGCAAAAGGAAAGAATGATTCCTTCCTCCCATATATGGGTTTACAGGGTGCAATCTAAAAAATAAACACTTGACACATATCCTTACTCCCTGACTACTGACAAAGCGGGAGAGAACTTGTGGCTCAATAGGTTAAAGCATCTGCTTAGCATGCAGACTGCCCAGGTTCGAATCCCAGAAGGGTGAGTTCTGACTGAAGAGAGTTAAGAAACTCGAAATAGCTATATCAGAAATCCCTTATTTCTTTGTCAACAATTTTAAACAACATATATATATTTGTGCTTGCAAGATGGCTCTGGGTTGAGCTGAAACAAGCAAAAGGAAAGAATGATTCCTTCCTCCCATATTTGGGTTTACAGGGTGCAATCTAAAAAATAAACACTTGACACATATCCTTACTCCCTGACTACTGACAAAGCGGGAGAGAACTTGTGGCTCAATAGGTTAAAGCATCTGCTTAGCATGCAGACTGCCCAGGTTCGAATCCCAGAAGGGTGAGTTCTGACTGAAGAGAGTTAAGAAACTCGAAATAGCTATATCAGAAATCCCTTATTTCTTTGTCAACAATTTTAAACAACATATATATATATATATATATTTGTGCTTGCAAGATGGCTCTGGGTTGAGCTGAAACAAGCAAAAGGAAAGAATGATTCCTTCCTCCCATATTTGGGTTTACAGGGTGCAATCTAAAAAATAAACACTTGACACATATCCTTACTCCCTGACTACTGACAAAGCGGGAGAGAACTTGTGGCTCAATAGGTTAAAGCATCTGCTTAGCATGCAGACTGCCCAGGTTCGAATCCCAGAAGGGTGAGTTCTGACTGAAGAGAGTTAAGAAACTCGAAATAGCTATATCAGAAATCCCTTATTTCTTTGTCAACAATTTTAAACAACATATATATATTTGTGCTTGCAAGATGGCTCTGGGTTGAGCTGAAACAAGCAAAAGGAAAGAATGATTCCTTCCTCCCATATTTGGGTTTACAGGGTGCAATCTAAAAAATAAACACTTGACACATATCCTTACTCCGACTACTGACAAAGCGGGAGAGAACTTGTGGCTCAGTAGGTTAAAGCATCTGCTTAGCATGCAGACTGCCCAGGTTCGAATCCCAGAAGGGTGAGTTCTGACTGAAGAGAGTTAAGAAACTCGAAATAGCTATATCAGAAATCCCTTATTTCTTTGTCAACAATTTTAAACAACATATATATATATATATATATATATATATATATATATATATATATATATATATATATTTGTGCTTGCAAGATGGCTCTGGGTTGAGCTGAAACAAGCAAAAGGAAAGAATGATTCCTTCCTCCCATATTTGGGTTTACAGGGTGCAATCTAAAAAATAAACACTTGACACATATCCTTACTCCCTGACTACTGACAAAGCGGGAGAGAACTTGTGGCTCAATAGGTTAAAGCATCTGCTTAGCATGCAGACTGCCCAGGTTCGAATCCCAGAAGGGTGAGTTCTGACTGAAGAGAGTTAAGAAACTCGAAATAGCTATATCAGAAATCCCTTATTTCTTTGTCAACAATTTTAAACAACATATATATATTTGTGCTTGCAAGATGGCTCTGGGTTGAGCTGAAACAAGCAAAAGGAAAGAATGATTCCTTCCTCCCATATATGGGTTTACAGGGTGCAATCTAAAAAATAAACACTTGACACATATCCTTACTCCCTGACTACTGACAAAGCGGGAGAGAACTTGTGGCTCAATAGGTTAAAGCATCTGCTTAGCATGCAGACTGCCCAGGTTCGAATCCCAGAAGGGTGAGTTCTGACTGAAGAGAGTTAAGAAACTCGAAATAGCTATATCAGAAATCCCTTATTTCTTTGTCAACAATTTTAAACAACATATATATATTTGTGCTTGCAAGATGGCTCTGGGTTGAGCTGAAACAAGCAAAAGGAAAGAATGATTCCTTCCTCCCATATTTGGGTTTACAGGGTGCAATCTAAAAAATAAACACTTGACACATATCCTTACTCCCTGACTACTGACAAAGCGGGAGAGAACTTGTGGCTCAATAGGTTAAAGCATCTGCTTAGCATGCAGACTGCCCAGGTTCGAATCCCAGAAGGGTGAGTTCTGACTGAAGAGAGTTAAGAAACTCGAAATAGCTATATCAGAAATCCCTTATTTCTTTGTCAACAATTTTAAACAACATATATATATATATATATTTGTGCTTGCAAGATGGCTCTGGGTTGAGCTGAAACAAGCAAAAGGAAAGAATGATTCCTTCCTCCCATATTTGGGTTTACAGGGTGCAATCTAAAAAATAAACACTTGACACATATCCTTACTCCCTGACTACTGACAAAGCGGGAGAGAACTTGTGGCTCAATAGGTTAAAGCATCTGCTTAGCATGCAGACTGCCCAGGTTCGAATCCCAGAAGGGTGAGTTCTGACTGAAGAGAGTTAAGAAACTCGAAATAGCTATATCAGAAATCCCTTATTTCTTTGTCAACAATTTTAAACAACATATATATATTTGTGCTTGCAAGATGGCTCTGGGTTGAGCTGAAACAAGCAAAAGGAAAGAATGATTCCTTCCTCCCATATTTGGGTTTACAGGGTGCAATCTAAAAAATAAACACTTGACACATATCCTTACTCCGACTACTGACAAAGCGGGAGAGAACTTGTGGCTCAGTAGGTTAAAGCATCTGCTTAGCATGCAGACTGCCCAGGTTCGAATCCCAGAAGGGTGAGTTCTGACTGAAGAGAGTTAAGAAACTCGAAATAGCTATATCAGAAATCCCTTATTTCTTTGTCAACAATTTTAAACAACATATATATATATATATTTGTGCTTGCAAGATGGCTCTGGGTTGAGCTGAAACAAGCAAAAGGAAAGAATGATTCCTTCCTCCCATATTTGGGTTTACAGGGTGCAATCTAAAAGATAAACACTTGACACATATCCTTACTCCCTGACTACTGACAAAGCGGGAGAGAACTTGTGGCTCAATAGATTAAAGCATCTGCTTAGCATGCAGACTGCCCAGGTTCGAATCCCAGAAGGGTGAGTTCTGACTGAAGAGAGTTAAGAAACTCGAAATAGCTATATCAGAAATCCCTTATTTCTTTGTCAACAATTTTAAACAACATATATATATTTGTGCTTGCAAGATGGCTCTGGGTTGAGCTGAAACAAGCAAAAGGAAAGAATGATTCCTTCCTCCCATATATGGGTTTACAGGGTGCAATCTAAAAAATAAACACTTGACACATATCCTTACTCCCTGACTACTGACAAAGCGGGAGAGAACTTGTGGCTCAATAGGTTAAAGCATCTGCTTAGCATGCAGACTGCCCAGGTTCGAATCCCAGAAGGGTGAGTTCTGACTGAAGAGAGTTAAGAAACTCGAAATAGCTATATCAGAAATCCCTTATTTCTTTGTCAACAATTTTAAACAACATATATATATTTGTGCTTGCAAGATGGCTCTGGGTTGAGCTGAAACAAGCAAAAGGAAAGAATGATTCCTTCCTCCCATATTTGGGTTTACAGGGTGCAATCTAAAAAATAAACACTTGACACATATCCTTACTCCCTGACTACTGACAAAGCGGGAGAGAACTTGTGGCTCAATAGGTTAAAGCATCTGCTTAGCATGCAGACTGCCCAGGTTCGAATCCCAGAAGGGTGAGTTCTGACTGAAGAGAGTTAAGAAACTCGAAATAGCTATATCAGAAATCCCTTATTTCTTTGTCAACAATTTTAAACAACATATATATATATATATTTGTGCTTGCAAGATGGCTCTGGGTTGAGCTGAAACAAGCAAAAGGAAAGAATGATTCCTTCCTCCCATATTTGGGTTTACAGGGTGCAATCTAAAAAATAAACACTTGACACATATCCTTACTCCCTGACTACTGACAAAGCGGGAGAGAACTTGTGGCTCAATAGGTTAAAGCATCTGCTTAGCATGCAGACTGCCCAGGTTCGAATCCCAGAAGGGTGAGTTCTGACTGAAGAGAGTTAAGAAACTCGAAATAGCTATATCAGAAATCCCTTATTTCTTTGTCAACAATTTTAAACAACATATATATATTTGTGCTTGCAAGATGGCTCTGGGTTGAGCTGAAACAAGCAAAAGGAAAGAATGATTCCTTCCTCCCATATTTGGGTTTACAGGGTGCAATCTAAAAAATAAACACTTGACACATATCCTTACTCCCTGACTACTGACAAAGCGGGAGAGAACTTGTGGCTCAATAGGTTAAAGCATCTGCTTAGCATGCAGACTGCCCAGGTTCGAATCCCAGAAGGGTGAGTTCTGACTGAAGAGAGTTAAGAAACTCGAAATAGCTATATCAGAAATCCCTTATTTCTTTGTCAACAATTTTAAACAACATATATATATATATATATTTGTGCTTGCAAGATGGCTCTGGGTTGAGCTGAAACAAGCAAAAGGAAAGAATGATTCCTTCCTCCCATATTTGGGTTTACAGGGTGCAATCTAAAAAATAAACACTTGACACATATCCTTACTCCCTGACTACTGACAAAGCGGGAGAGAACTTGTGGCTCAATAGGTTAAAGCATCTGCTTAGCATGCAGACTGCCCAGGTTCGAATCCCAGAAGGGTGAGTTCTGACTGAAGAGAGTTAAGAAACTCGAAATAGCTATATCAGAAATCCCTTATTTCTTTGTCAACAATTTTAAACAACATATATATATTTGTGCTTGCAAGATGGCTCTGGGTTGAGCTGAAACAAGCAAAAGGAAAGAATGATTCCTTCCTCCCATATTTGGGTTTACAGGGTGCAATCTAAAAAATAAACACTTGACACATATCCTTACTCCGACTACTGACAAAGCGGGAGAGAACTTGTGGCTCAGTAGGTTAAAGCATCTGCTTAGCATGCAGACTGCCCAGGTTCGAATCCCAGAAGGGTGAGTTCTGACTGAAGAGAGTTAAGAAACTCGAAATAGCTATATCAGAAATCCCTTATTTCTTTGTCAACAATTTTAAACAACATATATATATATATATATATATATATATATATATATATATATATATATATATATATATATATATATATATATATATATATATATATATATATATATATATATATATATATATATATATATATATATATATATATATATATATATATATATTTGTGCTTGCAAGATGGCTCTGGGTTGAGCTGAAACAAGCAAAAGGAAAGAATGATTCCTTCCTCCCATATTTGGGTTTACAGGGTGCAATCTAAAAAATAAACACTTGACACATATCCTTACTCCCTGACTTCTGACAAAGCGGGAGAGAACTTGTGGCTCAATAGGTTAAAGCATCTGCTTAGCATGCAGACTGCCCAGGTTCGAATCCCAGAAGGGTGAGTTCTGACTGAAGAGAGTTAAGAAACTCGAAATAGCTATATCAGAAATCCCTTATTTCTTTGTCAACAATTTTAAACAACATATATATATTTGTGCTTGCAAGATGGCTCTGGGTTGAGCTGAAACAAGCAAAAGGAAAGAATGATTCCTTCCTCCCATATATGGGTTTACAGGGTGCAATCTAAAAAATAAACACTTGACACATATCCTTACTCCCTGACTACTGACAAAGCGGGAGAGAACTTGTGGCTCAATAGGTTAAAGCATCTGCTTAGCATGCAGACTGCCCAGGTTCGAATCCCAGAAGGGTGAGTTCTGACTGAAGAGAGTTAAGAAACTCGAAATAGCTATATCAGAAATCCCTTATTTCTTTGTCAACAATTTTAAACAACATATATATATTTGTGCTTGCAAGATGGCTCTGGGTTGAGCTGAAACAAGCAAAAGGAAAGAATGATTCCTTCCTCCCATATTTGGGTTTACAGGGTGCAATCTAAAAAATAAACACTTGACACATATCCTTACTCCCTGACTACTGACAAAGCGGGAGAGAACTTGTGGCTCAATAGGTTAAAGCATCTGCTTAGCATGCAGACTGCCCAGGTTCGAATCCCAGAAGGGTGAGTTCTGACTGAAGAGAGTTAAGAAACTCGAAATAGCTATATCAGAAATCCCTTATTTCTTTGTCAACAATTTTAAACAACATATATATATATATATTTGTGCTTGCAAGATGGCTCTGGGTTGAGCTGAAACAAGCAAAAGGAAAGAATGATTCCTTCCTCCCATATTTGGGTTTACAGGGTGCAATCTAAAAAATAAACACTTGACACATATCCTTACTCCCTGACTACTGACAAAGCGGGAGAGAACTTGTGGCTCAATAGGTTAAAGCATCTGCTTAGCATGCAGACTGCCCAGGTTCGAATCCCAGAAGGGTGAGTTCTGACTGAAGAGAGTTAAGAAACTCGAAATAGCTATATCAGAAATCCCTTATTTCTTTGTCAACAATTTTAAACAACATATATATATTTGTGCTTGCAAGATGGCTCTGGGTTGAGCTGAAACAAGCAAAAGGAAAGAATGATTCCTTCCTCCCATATTTGGGTTTACAGGGTGCAATCTAAAAAATAAACACTTGACACATATCCTTACTCCGACTACTGACAAAGCGGGAGAGAACTTGTGGCTCAGTAGGTTAAAGCATCTGCTTAGCATGCAGACTGCCCAGGTTCGAATCCCAGAAGGGTGAGTTCTGACTGAAGAGAGTTAAGAAACTCGAAATAGCTATATCAGAAATCCCTTATTTCTTTGTCAACAATTTTAAACAACATATATATATATATATATTTGTGCTTGCAAGATGGCTCTGGGTTGAGCTGAAACAAGCAAAAGGAAAGAATGATTCCTTCCTCCCATATTTGGGTTTACAGGGTGCAATCTAAAAAATAAACACTTGACACATATCCTTACTCCCTGACTACTGACAAAGCGGGAGAGAACTTGTGGCTCAATAGATTAAAGCATCTGCTTAGCATGCAGACTGCCCAGGTTCGAATCCCAGAAGGGTGAGTTCTGACTGAAGAGAGTTAAGAAACTCGAAATAGCTATATCAGAAATCCCTTATTTCTTTGTCAACAATTTTAAACAACATATATATATTTGTGCTTGCAAGATGGCTCTGGGTTGAGCTGAAACAAGCAAAAGGAAAGAATGATTCCTTCCTCCCATATATGGGTTTACAGGGTGCAATCTAAAAAATAAACACTTGACACATATCCTTACTCCCTGACTACTGACAAAGCGGGAGAGAACTTGTGGCTCAATAGGTTAAAGCATCTGCTTAGCATGCAGACTGCCCAGGTTCGAATCCCAGAAGGGTGAGTTCTGACTGAAGAGAGTTAAGAAACTCGAAATAGCTATATCAGAAATCCCTTATTTCTTTGTCAACAATTTTAAACAACATATATATATTTGTGCTTGCAAGATGGCTCTGGGTTGAGCTGAAACAAGCAAAAGGAAAGAATGATTCCTTCCTCCCATATTTGGGTTTACAGGGTGCAATCTAAAAAATAAACACTTGACACATATCCTTACTCCCTGACTACTGACAAAGCGGGAGAGAACTTGTGGCTCAATAGGTTAAAGCATCTGCTTAGCATGCAGACTGCCCAGGTTCGAATCCCAGAAGGGTGAGTTCTGACTGAAGAGAGTTAAGAAACTCGAAATAGCTATATCAGAAATCCCTTATTTCTTTGTCAACAATTTTAAACAACATATATATATATATATATATTTGTGCTTGCAAGATGGCTCTGGGTTGAGCTGAAACAAGCAAAAGGAAAGAATGATTCCTTCCTCCCATATTTGGGTTTACAGGGTGCAATCTAAAAAATAAACACTTGACACATATCCTTACTCCCTGACTACTGACAAAGCGGGAGAGAACTTGTGGCTCAATAGGTTAAAGCATCTGCTTAGCATGCAGACTGCCCAGGTTCGAATCCCAGAAGGGTGAGTTCTGACTGAAGAGAGTTAAGAAACTCGAAATAGCTATATCAGAAATCCCTTATTTCTTTGTCAACAATTTTAAACAACATATATATATTTGTGCTTGCAAGATGGCTCTGGGTTGAGCTGAAACAAGCAAAAGGAAAGAATGATTCCTTCCTCCCATATTTGGGTTTACAGGGTGCAATCTAAAAAATAAGCACTTGACACATATCCTTACTCCCTGACTACTGACATAGCGGGAGAGAACTTGTGGCTCAATAGGTTAAAGCATCTGCTTAGCATGCAGACTGCCCAGGTTCGAATCCCAGAAGGGTGAGTTCTGACTGAAGAGAGTTAAGAAACTCGAAATAGCTATATCAGAAATCCCTTATTTCTTTGTCAACAATTTTAAACAACATATATATATTTGTGCTTGCAAGATGGCTCTGGGTTGAGCTGAAACAAGCAAAAGGAAAGAATGATTCCTTCCTCCCATATTTGGGTTTACAGGGTGCAATCTAAAAAATAAACACTTGACACATATCCTTACTCCCTGACTACTGACAAAGCGGGAGAGAACTTGTGGCTCAATAGGTTAAAGCATCTGCTTAGCATGCAGACTGCCCAGGTTCGAATCCCAGAAGGGTGAGTTCTGACTGAAGAGAGTTAAGAAACTCGAAATAGCTATATCAGAAATCCCTTATTTCTTTGTCAACAATTTTAAACAACATATATATATATTTGTGCTTGCAAGATGGCTCTGGGTTGAGCTGAAACAAGCAAAAGGAAAGAATGATTCCTTCCTCCCATATTTGGGTTTACAGGGTGCAATCTAAAAAATAAACACTTGACACATATCCTTACTCCCTGACTACTGACAAAGCGGGAGAGAACTTGTGGCTCAATAGGTTAAAGCATCTGCTTAGCATGCAGACTGCCCAGGTTCGAATCCCAGAAGGGTGAGTTCTGACTGAAGAGAGTTAAGAAACTCGAAATAGCTATATCAGAAATCCCTTATTTCTTTGTCAACAATTTTAAACAACATATATATATTTGTGCTTGCAAGATGGCTCTGGGTTGAGCTGAAACAAGCAAAAGGAAAGAATGATTCCTTCCTCCCATATTTGGGTTTACAGGGTGCAATCTAAAAAATAAGCACTTGACACATATCCTTACTCCCTGACTACTGACAAAGCGGGAGAGAACTTGTGGCTCAATAGGTTAAAGCATCTGCTTAGCATGCAGACTGCCCAGGTTCGAATCCCAGAAGGGTGAGTTCTGACTGAAGAGAGTTAAGAAACTCGAAATAGCTATATCAGAAATCCCTTATTTCTTTGTCAACAATTTTAAACAACATATATATATTTGTGCTTGCAAGATGGCTCTGGGTTGAGCTGAAACAAGCAAAAGGAGAGAATGATTCCTTCCTCCCATATTTGGGTTTACAGGGTGCAATCTAAAAAATAAACACTTGACACATATCCTTACTCCCTGACTACTGACAAAGCGGGAGAGAACTTGTGGCTCAATCGGTTAAAGCATCTGCTTAGCATGCAGACTGCCCAGGTTCGAATCCCAGAAGGGTGAGTTCTGACTGAAGAGAGTTAAGAAACTCGAAATAGCTATATCAGAAATCCCTTATTTCTTTGTCAACAATTTTAAACAACATATATATATATATATATATATTTGTGCTTGCAAGATGGCTCTGGGTTGAGCTGAAACAAGCAAAAGGAAAGAATGATTCCTTCCTCCCATATTTGGGTTTACAGGGTGCAATCTAAAAATAAACACTTGACACATATCCTTACTCCGACTACTGACAAAGCGGGAGAGAACTTGTGGCTCAGTAGGTTAAAGCATCTGCTTAGCATGCAGACTGCCCAGGTTCGAATCCCAGAAGGGTGAGTTCTGACTGAAGAGAGTTAAGAAACTCGAAATAGCTATATCAGAAATCCCTTATTTCTTTGTCAACAATTTTAAACAACATATATATATATATATATTTGTGCTTGCAAGATGGCTCTGGGTTGAGCTGAAACAAGCAAAAGAAAGAATGATTCCTTCCTCCCATATTTGGGTTTACAGGGTGCAATCTAAAAAATAAACACTTGACACATATCCTTACTCCCTGACTACTGACAAAGCGGGAGAGAACTTGTGGCTCAATCGGTTAAAGCATCTGCTTAGCATGCAGACTGCCCAGGTTCGAATCCCAGAAGGGTGAGTTCTGACTGAAGAGAGTTAAGAAACTCGAAATAGCTATATCAGAAATCCCTTATTTCTTTGTCAACAATTTTAAACAACATATATATATTTGTGCTTGCAAGATGGCTCTGGGTTGAGCTGAAACAAGCAAAAGGAAAGAATGATTCCTTCCTCCCATATTTGGGTTTACAGGGTGCAATCTAAAAAATAAACACTTGACACATATCCTTACTCCCTGACTACTGACAAAGCGGGAGAGAACTTGTGGCTCAATAGGTTAAAGCATCTGCTTAGCATGCAGACTGCCCAGGTTCGAATCCCAGAAGGGTGAGTTCTGACTGAAGAGAGTTAAGAAACTCGAAATAGCTATATCAGAAATCCCTTATTTCTTTGTCAACAATTTTAAACAACATATATATATATATATATTTGTGCTTGCAAGATGGCTCTGGGTTGAGCTGAAACAAGCAAAAGGAAAGAATGATTCCTTCCTCCCATATTTGGGTTTACAGGGTGCAATCTAAAAAATAAACACTTGACACATATCCTTACTCCCTGACTACTGACAAAGCGGGAGAGAACTTGTGGCTCAATAGGTTAAAGCATCTGCTTAGCATGCAGACTGCCCAGGTTCGAATCCCAGAAGGGTGAGTTCTGACTGAAGAGAGTTAAGAAACTCGAAATAGCTATATCAGAAATCCCTTATTTCTTTGTCAACAATTTTAAACAACATATATATATATATATATTTGTGCTTGCAAGATGGCTCTGGGTTGAGCTGAAACAAGCAAAAGAAAGAATGATTCCTTCCTCCCATATTTGGGTTTACAGGGTGCAATCTAAAAAATAAACACTTGACACATATCCTTACTCCCTGACTACTGACAAAGCGGGAGAGAACTTGTGGCTCAATCGGTTAAAGCATCTGCTTAGCATGCAGACTGCCCAGGTTCGAATCCCAGAAGGGTGAGTTCTGACTGAAGAGAGTTAAGAAACTCGAAATAGCTATATCAGAAATCCCTTATTTCTTTGTCAACAATTTTAAACAACATATATATATTTGTGCTTGCAAGATGGCTCTGGGTTGAGCTGAAACAAGCAAAAGGAAAGAATGATTCCTTCCTCCCATATTTGGGTTTACAGGGTGCAATCTAAAAAATAAACACTTGACACATATCCTTACTCCCTGACTACTGACAAAGCGGGAGAGAACTTGTGGCTCAATAGGTTAAAGCATCTGCTTAGCATGCAGACTGCCCAGGTTCGAATCCCAGAAGGGTGAGTTCTGACTGAAGAGAGTTAAGAAACTCGAAATAGCTATATCAGAAATCCCTTATTTCTTTGTCAACAATTTTAAACAACATATATATATATATATATTTGTGCTTGCAAGATGGCTCTGGGTTGAGCTGAAACAAGCAAAAGGAAAGAATGATTCCTTCCTCCCATATTTGGGTTTACAGGGTGCAATCTAAAAAATAAACACTTGACACATATCCTTACTCCCTGACTACTGACAAAGCGGGAGAGAACTTGTGGCTCAATAGGTTAAAGCATCTGCTTAGCATGCAGACTGCCCAGGTTCGAATCCCAGAAGGGTGAGTTCTGACTGAAGAGAGTTAAGAAACTCGAAATAGCTATATCAGAAATCCCTTATTTCTTTGTCAACAATTTTAAACAACATATATATATATATATATATTTGTGCTTGCAAGATGGCTCTGGGTTGAGCTGAAACAAGCAAAAGGAAAGAATGATTCCTTCCTCCCATATTTGGGTTTACAGGGTGCAATCTAAAAAATAAGCACTTGACACATATCCTTACTCCCTGACTACTGACAAAGCGGGAGAGAACTTGTGGCTCAATAGGTTAAAGCATCTGCTTAGCATGCAGACTGCCCAGGTTCGAATCCCAGAAGGGTGAGTTCTGACTGAAGAGAGTTAAGAAACTCGAAATAGCTATATCAGAAATCCCTTATTTCTTTGTCAACAATTTTAAACAACATATATATATTTGTGCTTGCAAGATGGCTCTGGGTTGAGCTGAAACAAGCAAAAGGAAAGAATGATTCCTTCCTCCCATATTTGGGTTTACAGGGTGCAATCTAAAAAATAAGCACTTGACACATATCCTTACTCCCTGACTACTGACAAAGCGGGAGAGAACTTGTGGCTCAATAGGTTAAAGCATCTGCTTAGCATGCAGACTGCCCAGGTTCGAATCCCAGAAGGGTGAGTTCTGACTGAAGAGAGTTAAGAAACTCGAAATAGCTATATCAGAAATCCCTTATTTCTTTGTCAACAATTTTAAACAACATATATATATATATATATTTGTGCTTGCAAGATGGCTCTGGGTTGAGCTGAAACAAGCAAAAGGAAAGAATGATTCCTTCCTCCCATATTTGGGTTTACAGGGTGCAATCTAAAAATAAACACTTGACACATATCCTTACTCCGACTACTGACAAAGCGGGAGAGAACTTGTGGCTCAGTAGGTTAAAGCATCTGCTTAGCATGCAGACTGCCCAGGTTCGAATCCCAGAAGGGTGAGTTCTGACTGAAGAGACTTAAGAAACTCGAAATAGCTATATCAGAAATCCCTTATTTCTTTGTCAACAATTTTAAACAACATATATATATATATTTGTGCTTGCAAGATGGCTCTGGGTTGAGCTGAAACAAGCAAAAGAAAGAATGATTCCTTCCTCCCATATTTGGGTTTACAGGGTGCAATCTAAAAAATAAACACTTGACACATATCCTTACTCCCTGACTACTGACAAAGCGGGAGAGAACTTGTGGCTCAATCGGTTAAAGCATCTGCTTAGCATGCAGACTGCCCAGGTTCGAATCCCAGAAGG
This sequence comes from Bothrops alternatus, assembly GCA_034064705.1. Lineage (NCBI taxonomy): Eukaryota > Metazoa > Chordata > Lepidosauria > Squamata > Viperidae > Bothrops > Bothrops alternatus. Next base: position 201,843 of record JARGCV010000148.1, on the reverse strand, counting down.
GTGAGTTCTGACTGAAGAGAGTTAAGAAACTCGAAATAGCTATATCAGAAATCCCTTATTTCTTTGTCAACAATTTTAAACAACATATATATATTTGTGCTTGCAAGATGGCTCTGGGTTGAGCTGAAACAAGCAAAAGGAAAGAATGATTCCTTCCTCCCATATTTGGGTTTACAGGGTGCAATCTAAAAAATAAACACTTGACACATATCCTTACTCCCTGACTACTGACAAAGCGGGAGAGAACTTGTGGCTCAATAGGTTAAAGCATCTGCTTAGCATGCAGACTGCCCAGGTTCGAATCCCAGAAGGGTGAGTTCTGACTGAAGAGAGTTAAGAAACTCGAAATAGCTATATCAGAAATCCCTTATTTCTTTGTCAACAATTTTAAACAACATATATATATATATATATATTTGTGCTTGCAAGATGGCTCTGGGTTGAGCTGAAACAAGCAAAAGGAAAGAATGATTCCTTCCTCCCATATTTGGGTTTACAGGGTGCAATCTAAAAAATAAACACTTGACACATATCCTTACTCCCTGACTACTGACAAAGCGGGAGAGAACTTGTGGCTCAATAGGTTAAAGCATCTGCTTAGCATGCAGACTGCCCAGGTTCGAATCCCAGAAGGGTGAGTTCTGACTGAAGAGAGTTAAGAAACTCGAAATAGCTATATCAGAAATCCCTTATTTCTTTGTCAACAATTTTAAACAACATATATATATTTGTGCTTGCAAGATGGCTCTGGGTTGAGCTGAAACAAGCAAAAGGAAAGAATGATTCCTTCCTCCCATATATGGGTTTACAGGGTGCAATCTAAAAAATAAACACTTGACACATATCCTTACTCCCTGACTACTGACAAAGCGGGAGAGAACTTGTGGCTCAATAGGTTAAAGCATCTGCTTAGCATGCAGACTGCCCAGGTTCGAATCCCAGAAGGGTGAGTTCTGACTGAAGAGAGTTAAGAAACTCGAAATAGCTATATCAGAAATCCCTTATTTCTTTGTCAACAATTTTAAACAACATATATATATTTGTGCTTGCAAGATGGCTCTGGGTTGAGCTGAAACAAGCAAAAGGAAAGAATGATTCCTTCCTCCCATATTTGGGTTTACAGGGTGCAATCTAAAAAATAAACACTTGACACATATCCTTACTCCCTGACTACTGACAAAGCGGGAGAGAACTTGTGGCTCAATAGGTTAAAGCATCTGCTTAGCATGCAGACTGCCCAGGTTCGAATCCCAGAAGGGTGAGTTCTGACTGAAGAGAGTTAAGAAACTCGAAATAGCTATATCAGAAATCCCTTATTTCTTTGTCAACAATTTTAAACAACATATATATATATATATATATTTGTGCTTGCAAGATGGCTCTGGGTTGAGCTGAAACAAGCAAAAGGAAAGAATGATTCCTTCCTCCCATATTTGGGTTTACAGGGTGCAATCTAAAAAATAAACACTTGACACATATCCTTACTCCCTGACTACTGACAAAGCGGGAGAGAACTTGTGGCTCAATAGGTTAAAGCATCTGCTTAGCATGCAGACTGCCCAGGTTCGAATCCCAGAAGGGTGAGTTCTGACTGAAGAGAGTTAAGAAACTCGAAATAGCTATATCAGAAATCCCTTATTTCTTTGTCAACAATTTTAAACAACATATATATATTTGTGCTTGCAAGATGGCTCTGGGTTGAGCTGAAACAAGCAAAAGGAAAGAATGATTCCTTCCTCCCATATTTGGGTTTACAGGGTGCAATCTAAAAAATAAGCACTTGACACATATCCTTACTCCCTGACTACTGACATAGCGGGAGAGAACTTGTGGCTCAATAGGTTAAAGCATCTGCTTAGCATGCAGACTGCCCAGGTTCGAATCCCAGAAGGGTGAGTTCTGACTGAAGAGAGTTAAGAAACTCGAAATAGCTATATCAGAAATCCCTTATTTCTTTGTCAACAATTTTAAACAACATATATATATATATATATTTGTGCTTGCAAGATGGCTCTGGGTTGAGCTGAAACAAGCAAAAGGAAAGAATGATTCCTTCCTCCCATATTTGGGTTTACAGGGTGCAATCTAAAAAATAAACACTTGACACATATCCTTACTCCCTGACTACTGACAAAGCGGGAGAGAACTTGTGGCTCAATAGGTTAAAGCATCTGCTTAGCATGCAGACTGCCCAGGTTCGAATCCCAGAAGGGTGAGTTCTGACTGAAGAGAGTTAAGAAACTCGAAATAGCTATATCAGAAATCCCTTATTTCTTTGTCAACAATTTTAAACAACATATATATATATATATATATATTTGTGCTTGCAAGATGGCTCTGGGTTGAGCTGAAACAAGCAAAAGGAAAGAATGATTCCTTCCTCCCATATTTGGGTTTACAGGGTGCAATCTAAAAAATAAGCACTTGACACATATCCTTACTCCCTGACTACTGACAAAGCGGGAGAGAACTTGTGGCTCAATAGGTTAAAGCATCTGCTTAGCATGCAGACTGCCCAGGTTCGAATCCCAGAAGGGTGAGTTCTGACTGAAGAGAGTTAAGAAACTCGAAATAGCTATATCAGAAATCCCTTATTTCTTTGTCAACAATTTTAAACAACATATATATATTTGTGCTTGCAAGATGGCTCTGGGTTGAGCTGAAACAAGCAAAAGGAAAGAATGATTCCTTCCTCCCATATTTGGGTTTACAGGGTGCAATCTAAAAAATAAGCACTTGACACATATCCTTACTCCCTGACTACTGACAAAGCGGGAGAGAACTTGTGGCTCAATAGGTTAAAGCATCTGCTTAGCATGCAGACTGCCCAGGTTCGAATCCCAGAAGGGTGAGTTCTGACTGAAGAGAGTTAAGAAACTCGAAATAGCTATATCAGAAATCCCTTATTTCTTTGTCAACAATTTTAAACAACATATATATATATATATATTTGTGCTTGCAAGATGGCTCTGGGTTGAGCTGAAACAAGCAAAAGGAAAGAATGATTCCTTCCTCCCATATTTGGGTTTACAGGGTGCAATCTAAAAATAAACACTTGACACATATCCTTACTCCGACTACTGACAAAGCGGGAGAGAACTTGTGGCTCAGTAGGTTAAAGCATCTGCTTAGCATGCAGACTGCCCAGGTTCGAATCCCAGAAGGGTGAGTTCTGACTGAAGAGACTTAAGAAACTCGAAATAGCTATATCAGAAATCCCTTATTTCTTTGTCAACAATTTTAAACAACATATATATATATATATTTGTGCTTGCAAGATGGCTCTGGGTTGAGCTGAAACAAGCAAAAGAAAGAATGATTCCTTCCTCCCATATTTGGGTTTACAGGGTGCAATCTAAAAAATAAACACTTGACACATATCCTTACTCCCTGACTACTGACAAAGCGGGAGAGAACTTGTGGCTCAATCGGTTAAAGCATCTGCTTAGCATGCAGACTGCCCAGGTTCGAATCCCAGAAGGGTGAGTTCTGACTGAAGAGAGTTAAGAAACTCGAAATAGCTATATCAGAAATCCCTTATTTCTTTGTCAACAATTTTAAACAACATATATATATATATATATTTGTGCTTGCAAGATGGCTCTGGGTTGAGCTGAAACAAGCAAAAGAAAGAATGATTCCTTCCTCCCATATTTGGGTTTACAGGGTGCAATCTAAAAAATAAACACTTGACACATATCCTTACTCCCTGACTACTGACAAAGCGGGAGAGAACTTGTGGCTCAATCGGTTAAAGCATCTGCTTAGCATGCAGACTGCCCAGGTTCGAATCCCAGAAGGGTGAGTTCTGACTGAAGAGAGTTAAGAAACTCGAAATAGCTATATCAGAAATCCCTTATTTCTTTGTCAACAATTTTAAACAACATATATATATTTGTGCTTGCAAGATGGCTCTGGGTTGAGCTGAAACAAGCAAAAGGAAAGAATGATTCCTTCCTCCCATATTTGGGTTTACAGGGTGCAATCTAAAAAATAAACACTTGACACATATCCTTACTCCCTGACTACTGACAAAGCGGGAGAGAACTTGTGGCTCAATAGGTTAAAGCATCTGCTTAGCATGCAGACTGCCCAGGTTCGAATCCCAGAAGGGTGAGTTCTGACTGAAGAGAGTTAAGAAACTCGAAATAGCTATATCAGAAATCCCTTATTTCTTTGTCAACAATTTTAAACAACATATATATATATATATATTTGTGCTTGCAAGATGGCTCTGGGTTGAGCTGAAACAAGCAAAAGGAAAGAATGATTCCTTCCTCCCATATTTGGGTTTACAGGGTGCAATCTAAAAAATAAACACTTGACACATATCCTTACTCCCTGACTACTGACAAAGCGGGAGAGAACTTGTGGCTCAATAGGTTAAAGCATCTGCTTAGCATGCAGACTGCCCAGGTTCGAATCCCAGAAGGGTGAGTTCTGACTGAAGAGAGTTAAGAAACTCGAAATAGCTATATCAGAAATCCCTTATTTCTTTGTCAACAATTTTAAACAACATATATATATATATATATATATTTGTGCTTGCAAGATGGCTCTGGGTTGAGCTGAAACAAGCAAAAGAAAGAATGATTCCTTCCTCCCATATTTGGGTTTACAGGGTGCAATCTAAAAAATAAACACTTGACACATATCCTTACTCCCTGACTACTGACAAAGCGGGAGAGAACTTGTGGCTCAATCGGTTAAAGCATCTGCTTAGCATGCAGACTGCCCAGGTTCGAATCCCAGAAGGGTGAGTTCTGACTGAAGAGAGTTAAGAAACTCGAAATAGCTATATCAGAAATCCCTTATTTCTTTGTCAACAATTTTAAACAACATATATATATTTGTGCTTGCAAGATGGCTCTGGGTTGAGCTGAAACAAGCAAAAGGAAAGAATGATTCCTTCCTCCCATATTTGGGTTTACAGGGTGCAATCTAAAAAATAAACACTTGACACATATCCTTACTCCCTGACTACTGACAAAGCGGGAGAGAACTTGTGGCTCAATAGGTTAAAGCATCTGCTTAGCATGCAGACTGCCCAGGTTCGAATCCCAGAAGGGTGAGTTCTGACTGAAGAGAGTTAAGAAACTCGAAATAGCTATATCAGAAATCCCTTATTTCTTTGTCAACAATTTTAAACAACATATATATATATATATATTTGTGCTTGCAAGATGGCTCTGGGTTGAGCTGAAACAAGCAAAAGGAAAGAATGATTCCTTCCTCCCATATTTGGGTTTACAGGGTGCAATCTAAAAAATAAACACTTGACACATATCCTTACTCCCTGACTACTGACAAAGCGGGAGAGAACTTGTGGCTCAATAGGTTAAAGCATCTGCTTAGCATGCAGACTGCCCAGGTTCGAATCCCAGAAGGGTGAGTTCTGACTGAAGAGAGTTAAGAAACTCGAAATAGCTATATCAGAAATCCCTTATTTCTTTGTCAACAATTTTAAACAACATATATATATATATATATATATATTTGTGCTTGCAAGATGGCTCTGGGTTGAGCTGAAACAAGCAAAAGGAAAGAATGATTCCTTCCTCCCATATTTGGGTTTACAGGGTGCAATCTAAAAAATAAGCACTTGACACATATCCTTACTCCCTGACTACTGACAAAGCGGGAGAGAACTTGTGGCTCAATAGGTTAAAGCATCTGCTTAGCATGCAGACTGCCCAGGTTCGAATCCCAGAAGGGTGAGTTCTGACTGAAGAGAGTTAAGAAACTCGAAATAGCTATATCAGAAATCCCTTATTTCTTTGTCAACAATTTTAAACAACATATATATATTTGTGCTTGCAAGATGGCTCTGGGTTGAGCTGAAACAAGCAAAAGGAAAGAATGATTCCTTCCTCCCATATTTGGGTTTACAGGGTGCAATCTAAAAAATAAGCACTTGACACATATCCTTACTCCCTGACTACTGACAAAGCGGGAGAGAACTTGTGGCTCAATAGGTTAAAGCATCTGCTTAGCATGCAGACTGCCCAGGTTCGAATCCCAGAAGGGTGAGTTCTGACTGAAGAGAGTTAAGAAACTCGAAATAGCTATATCAGAAATCCCTTATTTCTTTGTCAACAATTTTAAACAACATATATATATATATATATTTGTGCTTGCAAGATGGCTCTGGGTTGAGCTGAAACAAGCAAAAGGAAAGAATGATTCCTTCCTCCCATATTTGGGTTTACAGGGTGCAATCTAAAAATAAACACTTGACACATATCCTTACTCCGACTACTGACAAAGCGGGAGAGAACTTGTGGCTCAGTAGGTTAAAGCATCTGCTTAGCATGCAGACTGCCCAGGTTCGAATCCCAGAAGGGTGAGTTCTGACTGAAGAGACTTAAGAAACTCGAAATAGCTATATCAGAAATCCCTTATTTCTTTGTCAACAATTTTAAACAACATATATATATATATTTGTGCTTGCAAGATGGCTCTGGGTTGAGCTGAAACAAGCAAAAGAAAGAATGATTCCTTCCTCCCATATTTGGGTTTACAGGGTGCAATCTAAAAAATAAACACTTGACACATATCCTTACTCCCTGACTACTGACAAAGCGGGAGAGAACTTGTGGCTCAATCGGTTAAAGCATCTGCTTAGCATGCAGACTGCCCAGGTTCGAATCCCAGAAGGGTGAGTTCTGACTGAAGAGAGTTAAGAAACTCGAAATAGCTATATCAGAAATCCCTTATTTCTTTGTCAACAATTTTAAACAACATATATATATTTGTGCTTGCAAGATGGCTCTGGGTTGAGCTGAAACAAGCAAAAGGAAAGAATGATTCCTTCCTCCCATATTTGGGTTTACAGGGTGCAATCTAAAAAATAAACACTTGACACATATCCTTACTCCCTGACTACTGACAAAGCGGGAGAGAACTTGTGGCTCAATAGGTTAAAGCATCTGCTTAGCATGCAGACTGCCCAGGTTCGAATCCCAGAAGGGTGAGTTCTGACTGAAGAGAGTTAAGAAACTCGAAATAGCTATATCAGAAATCCCTTATTTCTTTGTCAACAATTTTAAACAACATATATATATATATATATTTGTGCTTGCAAGATGGCTCTGGGTTGAGCTGAAACAAGCAAAAGGAAAGAATGATTCCTTCCTCCCATATTTGGGTTTACAGGGTGCAATCTAAAAAATAAACACTTGACACATATCCTTACTCCCTGACTACTGACAAAGCGGGAGAGAACTTGTGGCTCAATAGGTTAAAGCATCTGCTTAGCATGCAGACTGCCCAGGTTCGAATCCCAGAAGGGTGAGTTCTGACTGAAGAGAGTTAAGAAACTCGAAATAGCTATATCAGAAATCCCTTATTTCTTTGTCAACAATTTTAAACAACATATATATATATATATATTTGTGCTTGCAAGATGGCTCTGGGTTGAGCTGAAACAAGCAAAAGGAAAGAATGATTCCTTCCTCCCATATTTGGGTTTACAGGGTGCAATCTAAAAAATAAACACTTGACACATATCCTTACTCCCTGACTACTGACAAAGCGGGAGAGAACTTGTGGCTCAATAGGTTAAAGCATCTGCTTAGCATGCAGACTGCCCAGGTTCGAATCCCAGAAGGGTGAGTTCTGACTGAAGAGAGTTAAGAAACTCGAAATAGCTATATCAGAAATCCCTTATTTCTTTGTCAACAATTTTAAACAACATATATATATATATTTGTGCTTGCAAGATGGCTCTGGGTTGAGCTGAAACAAGCAAAAGGAAAGAATGATTCCTTCCTCCCATATTTGGGTTTACAGGGTGCAATCTAAAAAATAAACACTTGACACATATCCTTACTCCCTGACTACTGACAAAGTGGGAGAGAACTTGTGGCTCAATAGGTTAAAGCATCTGCTTAGCATGCAGACTGCCCAGGTTCGAATCCCAGAAGGGTGAGTTCTGACTGAAGAGAGTTAAGAAACTCGAAATAGCTATATCAGAAATCCCTTATTTCTTTGTCAACAATTTTAAACAACATATATATATTTGTGCTTGCAAGATGGCTCTGGGTTGAGCTGAAACAAGCAAAAGGAAAGAATGATTCCTTCCTCCCATATTTGGGTTTACAGGGTGCAATCTAAAAAATAAACACTTGACACATATCCTTACTCCCTGACTACTGACAAAGCGGGAGAGAACTTGTGGCTCAATAGGTTAAAGCATCTGCTTAGCATGCAGACTGCCCAGGTTCGAATCCCAGAAGGGTGAGTTCTGACTGAAGAGAGTTAAGAAACTCGAAATAGCTATATCAGAAATCCCTTATTTCTTTGTCAACAATTTTAAACAACATATATATATATATTTGTGCTTGCAAGATGGCTCTGGGTTGAGCTGAAACAAGCAAAAGGAAAGAATGATTCCTTCCTCCCATATTTGGGTTTACAGGGTGCAATCTAAAAAATAAACACTTGACACATATCCTTACTCCCTGACTACTGACAAAGCGGGAGAGAACTTGTGGCTCAATAGGTTAAAGCATCTGCTTAGCATGCAGACTGCCCAGGTTCGAATCCCAGAAGGGTGAGTTCTGACTGAAGAGAGTTAAGAAACTCGAAATAGCTATATCAGAAATCCCTTATTTCTTTGTCAACAATTTTAAACAACATATATATATATATATATTTGTGCTTGCAAGATGGCTCTGGGTTGAGCTGAAACAAGCAAAAGGAAAGAATGATTCCTTCCTCCCATATTTGGGTTTACAGGGTGCAATCTAAAAAATAAACACTTGACACATATCCTTACTCCCTGACTACTGACAAAGCGGGAGAGAACTTGTGGCTCAATAGGTTAAAGCATCTGCTTAGCATGCAGACTGCCCAGGTTCGAATCCCAGAAGGGTGAGTTCTGACTGAAGAGAGTTAAGAAACTCGAAATAGCTATATCAGAAATCCCTTATTTCTTTGTCAACAATTTTAAACAACATATATATATTTGTGCTTGCAAGATGGCTCTGGGTTGAGCTGAAACAAGCAAAAGGAAAGAATGATTCCTTCCTCCCATATTTGGGTTTACAGGGTGCAATCTAAAAAATAAACACTTGACACATATCCTTACTCCGACTACTGACAAAGCGGGAGAGAACTTGTGGCTCAGTAGGTTAAAGCATCTGCTTAGCATGCAGACTGCCCAGGTTCGAATCCCAGAAGGGTGAGTTCTGACTGAAGAGAGTTAAGAAACTCGAAATAGCTATATCAGAAATCCCTTATTTCTTTGTCAACAATTTTAAACAACATATATATATATATTTGTGCTTGCAAGATGGCTCTGGGTTGAGCTGAAACAAGCAAAAGAAAGAATGATTCCTTCCTCCCATATTTGGGTTTACAGGGTGCAATCTAAAAAATAAACACTTGACACATATCCTTACTCCCTGACTACTGACAAAGCGGGAGAGAACTTGTGGCTCAATCGGTTAAAGCATCTGCTTAGCATGCAGACTGCCCAGGTTCGAATCCCAGAAGGGTGAGTTCTGACTGAAGAGAGTTAAGAAACTCGAAATAGCTATATCAGAAATCCCTTATTTCTTTGTCAACAATTTTAAACAACATATATATATTTGTGCTTGCAAGATGGCTCTGGGTTGAGCTGAAACAAGCAAAAGGAAAGAATGATTCCTTCCTCCCATATTTGGGTTTACAGGGTGCAATCTAAAAAATAAACACTTGACACATATCCTTACTCCCTGACTACTGACAAAGCGGGAGAGAACTTGTGGCTCAATAGGTTAAAGCATCTGCTTAGCATGCAGACTGCCCAGGTTCGAATCCCAGAAGGGTGAGTTCTGACTGAAGAGAGTTAAGAAACTCGAAATAGCTATATCAGAAATCCCTTATTTCTTTGTCAACAATTTTAAACAACATATATATATATATATTTGTGCTTGCAAGATGGCTCTGGGTTGAGCTGAAACAAGCAAAAGGAAAGAATGATTCCTTCCTCCCATATTTGAGTTTACAGGGTGCAATCTAAAAAATAAACACTTGACACATATCCTTACTCCCTGACTACTGACAAAGCGGGAGAGAACTTGTGGCTCAATAGGTTAAAGCATCTGCTTAGCATGCAGACTGCCCAGGTTTGAATCCCAGAAGGGTGAGTTCTGACTGAAGAGAGTTAAGAAACTCGAAATAGCTATATCAGAAATCCCTTATTTCTTTGTCAACAATTTTAAACAACATATATATATATATATATATTTGTGCTTGCAAGATGGCTCTGGGTTGAGCTGAAACAAGCAAAAGGAAAGAATGATTCCTTCCTCCCATATTTGGGTTTACAGGGTGCAATCTAAAAAATAAACACTTGACACATATCCTTACTCCCTGACTACTGACAAAGCGGGAGAGAACTTGTGGCTCAATAGGTTAAAGCATCTGCTTAGCATGCAGACTGCCCAGGTTCGAATCCCAGAAGGGTGAGTTCTGACTGAAGAGAGTTAAGAAACTCGAAATAGCTATATCAGAAATCCCTTATTTCTTTGTCAACAATTTTAAACAACATATATATATTTGTGCTTGCAAGATGGCTCTGGGTTGAGCTGAAACAAGCAAAAGGAAAGAATGATTCCTTCCTCCCATATTTGGGTTTACAGGGTGCAATCTAAAAAATAAACACTTGACACATATCCTTACTCCCTGACTACTGACAAAGCGGGAGAGAACTTGTGGCTCAATAGGTTAAAGCATCTGCTTAGCATGCAGACTGCCCAGGTTCGAATCCCAGAAGGGTGAGTTCTGACTGAAGAGAGTTAAGAAACTCGAAATAGCTATATCAGAAATCCCTTATTTCTTTGTCAACAATTTTAAACAACATATATATATATATATTTGTGCTTGCAAGATGGCTCTGGGTTGAGCTGAAACAAGCAAAAGGAAAGAATGATTCCTTCCTCCCATATTTGGGTTTACAGGGTGCAATCTAAAAAATAAACACTTGACACATATCCTTACTCCGACTACTGACAAAGCGGGAGAGAACTTGTGGCTCAGTAGGTTAAAGCATCTGCTTAGCATGCAGACTGCCCAGGTTCGAATCCCAGAAGGGTGAGTTCTGACTGAAGAGAGTTAAGAAACTCGAAATAGCTATATCAGAAATCCCTTATTTCTTTGTCAACAATTTTAAACAACATATATATATTTGTGCTTGCAAGATGGCTCTGGGTTGAGCTGAAACAAGCAAAAGGAAAGAATGATTCCTTCCTCCCATATTTGGGTTTACAGGGTGCAATCTAAAAAATAAACACTTGACACATATCCTTACTCCCTGACTACTGACAAAGCGGGAGAGAACTTGTGGCTCAATCGGTTAAAGCATCTGCTTAGCATGCAGACTGCCCAGGTTCGAATCCCAGAAGGGTGAGTTCTGACTGAAGAGAGTTAAGAAACTCGAAATAGCTATATCAGAAATCCCTTATTTCTTTGTCAACAATTTTAAACAACATATATATATTTGTGCTTGCAAGATGGCTCTGGGTTGAGCTGAAACAAGCAAAAGGAAAGAATGATTCCTTCCTCCCATATTTGGGTTTACAGGGTGCAATCTAAAAAATAAACACTTGACACATATCCTTACTCCCTGACTACTGACAAAGCGGGAGAGAACTTGTGGCTCAATAGGTTAAAGCATCTGCTTAGCATGCAGACTGCCCAGGTTCGAATCCCAGAAGGGTGAGTTCTGACTGAAGAGAGTTAAGAAACTCGAAATAGCTATATCAGAAATCCCTTATTTCTTTGTCAACAATTTTAAACAACATATATATATATATATTTGTGCTTGCAAGATGGCTCTGGGTTGAGCTGAAACAAGCAAAAGGAAAGAATGATTCCTTCCTCCCATATTTGAGTTTACAGGGTGCAATCTAAAAAATAAACACTTGACACATATCCTTACTCCCTGACTACTGACAAAGCGGGAGAGAACTTGTGGCTCAATAGGTTAAAGCATCTGCTTAGCATGCAGACTGCCCAGGTTCGAATCCCAGAAGGGTGAGTTCTGACTGAAGAGAGTTAAGAAACTCGAAATAGCTATATCAGAAATCCCTTATTTCTTTGTCAACAATTTTAAACAACATATATATATTTGTGCTTGCAAGATGGCTCTGGGTTGAGCTGAAACAAGCAAAAGGAAAGAATGATTCCTTCCTCCCATATTTGGGTTTACAGGGTGCAATCTAAAAAATAAACACTTGACACATATCCTTACTCCCTGACTACTGACAAAGCGGGAGAGAACTTGTGGCTCAATAGGTTAAAGCATCTGCTTAGCATGCAGACTGCCCAGGTTCGAATCCCAGAAGGGTGAGTTCTGACTGAAGAGAGTTAAGAAACTCGAAATAGCTATATCAGAAATCCCTTATTTCTTTGTCAACAATTTTAAACAACATATATATATATATTTGTGCTTGCAAGATGGCTCTGGGTTGAGCTGAAACAAGCAAAAGGAAAGAATGATTCCTTCCTCCCATATTTGGGTTTACAGGGTGCAATCTAAAAAATAAACACTTGACACATATCCTTACTCCCTGACTACTGACAAAGCGGGAGAGAACTTGTGGCTCAATAGGTTAAAGCATCTGCTTAGCATGCAGACTGCCCAGGTTCGAATCCCAGAAGGGTGAGTTCTGACTGAAGAGAGTTAAGAAACTCGAAATAGCTATATCAGAAATCCCTTATTTCTTTGTCAACAATTTTAAACAACATATATATATATATATTTGTGCTTGCAAGATGGCTCTGGGTTGAGCTGAAACAAGCAAAAGGAAAGAATGATTCCTTCCTCCCATATTTGGGTTTACAGGGTGCAATCTAAAAAATAAACACTTGACACATATCCTTACTCCCTGACTACTGACAAAGCGGGAGAGAACTTGTGGCTCAATAGGTTAAAGCATCTGCTTAGCATGCAGACTGCCCAGGTTCGAATCCCAGAAGGGTGAGTTCTGACTGAAGAGAGTTAAGAAACTCGAAATAGCTATATCAGAAATCCCTTATTTCTTTGTCAACAATTTTAAACAACATATATATATATATATTTGTGCTTGCAAGATGGCTCTGGGTTGAGCTGAAACAAGCAAAAGGAAAGAATGATTCCTTCCTCCCATATTTGGGTTTACAGGGTGCAATCTAAAAAATAAACACTTGACACATATCCTTACTCCCTGACTACTGACAAAGCGGGAGAGAACTTGTGGCTCAATCGGTTAAAGCATCTGCTTAGCATGCAGACTGCCCAGGTTCGAATCCCAGAAGGGTGAGTTCTGACTGAAGAGAGTTAAGAAACTCGAAATAGCTATATCAGAAATCCCTTATTTCTTTGTCAACAATTTTAAACAACATATATATATATATATTTGTGCTTGCAAGATGGCTCTGGGTTGAGCTGAAACAAGCAAAAGGAAAGAATGATTCCTTCCTCCCATATTTGAGTTTACAGGGTGCAATCTAAAAAATAAACACTTGACACATATCCTTACTCCCTGACTACTGACAAAGCGGGAGAGAACTTGTGGCTCAATAGGTTAAAGCATCTGCTTAGCATGCAGACTGCCCAGGTTCGAATCCCAGAAGGGTGAGTTCTGACTGAAGAGAGTTAAGAAACTCGAAATAGCTATATCAGAAATCCCTTATTTCTTTGTCAACAATTTTAAACAACATATATATATTTGTGCTTGCAAGATGGCTCTGGGTTGAGCTGAAACAAGCAAAAGGAAAGAATGATTCCTTCCTCCCATATTTGGGTTTACAGGGTGCAATCTAAAAAATAAACACTTGACACATATCCTTACTCCCTGACTACTGACAAAGCGGGAGAGAACTTGTGGCTCAATAGGTTAAAGCATCTGCTTAGCATGCAGACTGCCCAGGTTCGAATCCCAGAAGGGTGAGTTCTGACTGAAGAGAGTTAAGAAACTCGAAATAGCTATATCAGAAATCCCTTATTTCTTTGTCAACAATTTTAAACAACATATATATATTTGTGCTTGCAAGATGGCTCTGGGTTGAGCTGAAACAAGCAAAAGGAAAGAATGATTCCTTCCTCCCATATTTGGGTTTACAGGGTGCAATCTAAAAAATAAACACTTGACACATATCCTTACTCCCTGACTACTGACAAAGCGGGAGAGAACTTGTGGCTCAATAGGTTAAAGCATCTGCTTAGCATGCAGACTGCCCAGGTTCGAATCCCAGAAGGGTGAGTTCTGACTGAAGAGAGTTAAGAAACTCGAAATAGCTATATCAGAAATCCCTTATTTCTTTGTCAACAATTTTAAACAACATATATATATATATTTGTGCTTGCAAGATGGCTCTGGGTTGAGCTGAAACAAGCAAAAGGAAAGAATGATTCCTTCCTCCCATATTTGGGTTTACAGGGTGCAATCTAAAAAATAAACACTTGACACATATCCTTACTCCCTGACTACTGACAAAGCGGGAGAGAACTTGTGGCTCAATAGGTTAAAGCATCTGCTTAGCATGCAGACTGCCCAGGTTCGAATCCCAGAAGGGTGAGTTCTGACTGAAGAGAGTTAAGAAACTCGAAATAGCTATATCAGAAATCCCTTATTTCTTTGTCAACAATTTTAAACAACATATATATATTTGTGCTTGCAAGATGGCTCTGGGTTGAGCTGAAACAAGCAAAAGGAAAGAATGATTCCTTCCTCCCATATTTGGGTTTACAGGGTGCAATCTAAAAAATAAACACTTGACACATATCCTTACTCCCTGACTACTGACAAAGCGGGAGAGAACTTGTGGCTCAATAGGTTAAAGCATCTGCTTAGCATGCAGACTGCCCAGGTTCGAATCCCAGAAGGGTGAGTTCTGACTGAAGAGAGTTAAGAAACTCGAAATAGCTATATCAGAAATCCCTTATTTCTTTGTCAACAATTTTAAACAACATATATATATATATTTGTGCTTGCAAGATGGCTCTGGGTTGAGCTGAAACAAGCAAAAGGAAAGAATGATTCCTTCCTCCCATATTTGGGTTTACAGGGTGCAATCTAAAAAATAAACACTTGACACATATCCTTACTCCCTGACTACTGACAAAGCGGGAGAGAACTTGTGGCTCAATAGGTTAAAGCATCTGCTTAGCATGCAGACTGCCCAGGTTCGAATCCCAGAAGGGTGAGTTCTGACTGAAGAGAGTTAAGAAACTCGAAATAGCTATATCAGAAATCCCTTATTTCTTTGTCAACAATTTTAAACAACATATATATATTTGTGCTTGCAAGATGGCTCTGGGTTGAGCTGAAACAAGCAAAAGGAAAGAATGATTCCTTCCTCCCATATTTGGGTTTACAGGGTGCAATCTAAAAAATAAACACTTGACACATATCCTTACTCCCTGACTACTGACAAAGCGGGAGAGAACTTGTGGCTCAATAGGTTAAAGCATCTGCTTAGCATGCAGACTGCCCAGGTTCGAATCCCAGAAGGGTGAGTTCTGACTGAAGAGAGTTAAGAAACTCGAAATAGCTATATCAGAAATCCCTTATTTCTTTGTCAACAATTTTAAACAACATATATATATATATTTGTGCTTGCAAGATGGCTCTGGGTTGAGCTGAAACAAGCAAAAGGAAAGAATGATTCCTTCCTCCCATATTTGGGTTTACAGGGTGCAATCTAAAAAATAAACACTTGACACATATCCTTACTCCCTGACTACTGACAAAGCGGGAGAGAACTTGTGGCTCAATAGGTTAAAGCATCTGCTTAGCATGCAGACTGCCCAGGTTCGAATCCCAGAAGGGTGAGTTCTGACTGAAGAGAGTTAAGAAACTCGAAATAGCTATATCAGAAATCCCTTATTTCTTTGTCAACAATTTTAAACAACATATATATATATATTTGTGCTTGCAAGATGGCTCTGGGTTGAGCTGAAACAAGCAAAAGGAAAGAATGATTCCTTCCTCCCATATTTGGGTTTACAGGGTGCAATCTAAAAAATAAACACTTGACACATATCCTTACTCCCTGACTACTGACAAAGCGGGAGAGAACTTGTGGCTCAATAGGTTAAAGCATCTGCTTAGCATGCAGACTGCCCAGGTTCGAATCCCAGAAGGGTGAGTTCTGACTGAAGAGAGTTAAGAAACTCGAAATAGCTATATCAGAAATCCCTTATTTCTTTGTCAACAATTTTAAACAACATATATATATTTGTGCTTGCAAGATGGCTCTGGGTTGAGCTGAAACAAGCAAAAGGAAAGAATGATTCCTTCCTCCCATATTTGGGTTTACAGGGTGCAATCTAAAAAATAAACACTTGACACATATCCTTACTCCCTGACTACTGACAAAGCGGGAGAGAACTTGTGGCTCAATAGGTTAAAGCATCTGCTTAGCATGCAGACTGCCCAGGTTCGAATCCCAGAAGGGTGAGTTCTGACTGAAGAGAGTTAAGAAACTCGAAATAGCTATATCAGAAATCCCTTATTTCTTTGTCAACAATTTTAAACAACATATATATATATATTTGTGCTTGCAAGATGGCTCTGGGTTGAGCTGAAACAAGCAAAAGGAAAGAATGATTCCTTCCTCCCATATTTGGGTTTACAGGGTGCAATCTAAAAAATAAACACTTGACACATATCCTTACTCCCTGACTACTGACAAAGCGGGAGAGAACTTGTGGCTCAATAGGTTAAAGCATCTGCTTAGCATGCAGACTGCCCAGGTTCGAATCCCAGAAGGGTGAGTTCTGACTGAAGAGAGTTAAGAAACTCGAAATAGCTATATCAGAAATCCCTTATTTCTTTGTCAACAATTTTAAACAACATATATATATATATATATATTTGTTCTTGCAAGATGGCTCTGGGTTGAGCTGAAACAAGCAAAAGGAAAGAATGATTCCTTCCTCCCATATTTGGGTTTACAGGGTGCAATCTAAAAAATAAACACTTGACACATATCCTTACTCCCTGACTACTGACAAAGCGGGAGAGAACTTGTGGCTCAATAGGTTAAAGCATCTGCTTAGCATGCAGACTGCCCAGGTTCGAATCCCAGAAGGGTGAGTTCTGACTGAAGAGAGTTAAGAAACTCGAAATAGCTATATCAGAAATCCCTTATTTCTTTGTCAACAATTTTAAACAACATATATATATTTGTGCTTGCAAGATGGCTCTGGGTTGAGCTGAAACAAGCAAAAGGAAAGAATGATTCCTTCCTCCCATATTTGGGTTTACAGGGTGCAATCTAAAAAATAAACACTTGACACATATCCTTACTCCCTGACTACTGACAAAGCGGGAGAGAACTTGTGGCTCAATAGGTTAAAGCATCTGCTTAGCATGCAGACTGCCCAGGTTCGAATCCCAGAAGGGTGAGTTCTGACTGAAGAGAGTTAAGAAACTCGAAATAGCTATATCAGAAATCCCTTATTTCTTTGTCAACAATTTTAAACAACATATATATATATATATATATATATTTGTGCTTGCAAGATGGCTCTGGGTTGAGCTGAAACAAGCAAAAGGAAAGAATGATTCCTTCCTCCCATATTTGGGTTTACAGGGTGCAATCTAAAAAATAAACACTTGACACATATCCTTACTCCCTGACTACTGACAAAGCGGGAGAGAACTTGTGGCTCAATAGGTTAAAGCATCTGCTTAGCATGCAGACTGCCCAGGTTCGAATCCCAGAAGGGTGAGTTCTGACTGAAGAGAGTTAAGAAACTCGAAATAGCTATATCAGAAATCCCTTATTTCTTTGTCAACAATTTTAAACAACATATATATATATATTTGTGCTTGCAAGATGGCTCTGGGTTGAGCTGAAACAAGCAAAAGGAAAGAATGATTCCTTCCTCCCATATTTGGGTTTACAGGGTGCAATCTAAAAAATAAACACTTGACACATATCCTTACTCCCTGACTACTGACAAAGCGGGAGAGAACTTGTGGCTCAATAGGTTAAAGCATCTGCTTAGCATGCAGACTGCCCAGGTTCGAATCCCAGAAGGGTGAGTTCTGACTGAAGAGAGTTAAGAAACTCGAAATAGCTATATCAGAAATCCCTTATTTCTTTGTCAACAATTTTAAACAACATATATATATATTTGTGCTTGCAAGATGGCTCTGGGTTGAGCTGAAACAAGCAAAAGGAAAGAATGATTCCTTCCTCCCATATTTGGGTTTACAGGGTGCAATCTAAAAAATAAACACTTGACACATATCCTTACTCCCTGACTACTGACAAAGCGGGAGAGAACTTGTGGCTCAATAGGTTAAAGCATCTGCTTAGCATGCAGACTGCCCAGGTTCGAATCCCAGAAGGGTGAGTTCTGACTGAAGAGAGTTAAGAAACTCGAAATAGCTATATCAGAAATCCCTTATTTCTTTGTCAATAATTTTAAACAACATATATATATTTGTGCTTGCAAGATGGCTCTGGGTTGAGCTGAAACAAGCAAAAGGAAAGAATGATTCCTTCCTCCCATATTTGGGTTTACAGGGTGCAATCTAAAAAATAAACACTTGACACATATCCTTACTCCCTGACTACTGACAAAGCGGGAGAGAACTTGTGGCTCAATAGGTTAAAGCATCTGCTTAGCATGCAGACTGCCCAGGTTCGAATCCCAGAAGGGTGAGTTCTGACTGAAGAGAGTTAAGAAACTCGAAATAGCTATATCAGAAATCCCTTATTTCTTTGTCAACAATTTTAAACAACATATATATATATTTCTGCTTGCAAGATGGCTCTGGGTTGAGCTGAAACAAGCAAAAGGAAAGAATGATTCCTTTGTCATAACTTGTGTGTTCGTGAGTGTGTTCGTGGCGTCCCGGCAACCATGATTAATGACAGAGACTTGAGTTTCTGTCGGGATGGAAGCCTCGGCCAAAGCCCGGCCTCAACTTTTATTGCACATCAAAGGTCTCTCCCACAAATTGTCACCCTACTGATTTACAGCCAATTACATTTTTTTTTTTTAATAATTTTTTTATTAAAATTTTTTATAAAAAACTTTTAACAATTATAACATAGTAACCTATTAACTCAACTGAAAACAAACAAATTACATAATAAAAATAAACAATACAAAGAACTGCTCGGAACCCCCCTCCAGAACACCCTCCACCAGCCCACTCCTCTTGTATTTTCGCTCCTCCTCCTCGCCATCCATACAGCCAATTACATTACACAGATAGTTAAAACATACACTTTGAAAGCATGACGTCTTTTTCAAGAAACGAAACTTTTCCCTGCTTTCTCCTCCACCCCCTTAGTACAGCTATCAGCTGACAGCCTGTAAGGGAGGGAGAGAGAAGCCCATCCAGGCAGAGAAGGATTTCTTAAAGGAGAAATGGACATTTATCACAACATCTCATCCTTTTTTGTTTTTGTTTAGAAGCGAAGGCTTTCAGTCCATGTATTCGATTTCATCCAACTGAGGTGGCTGTTTATCCATTGGCATCCGCTCGAATCCTTGTTGACTAATGTTCACTTGTTGAGACAATTTTTTCTTTGGTATAAAATATTTCATCATAGCAAAAATATCAGGCAAACATTGTATATAAAAGCATCCACAATGGAATAATATAACAATACAAAATAATACTTATCAAATTTCTTAACCATTGAAAATTTTGTAACCAAAACCAGAATGCATTCCAAATATCCCCAATGCTTATGATCTCCGGATATTGGTGGAGGGATTTGTCCTTGTTCTTCATTAAGCATTTCAACGGCCATCACTGTCATTGGCTGCAGTCCAATTCCGTGTGCCATTCAAATAGCTACAAACCCAATACACTTGCATTGTACTCTCCATCATCACATTTTGCATACACTTTGTTATTACTTTGATCACAATGATCAGGCATATTAAAGGTGATATTACAAGAGAGATATATACTTAAAAGAATAATTCCCTTAGAAAAATTAAAACACACTAATACAAAATCTACATAATAAAATCTAAGTGGCAGCGTATAATGTCCTGCCTCATTAATATGTACAAAACTTTCGCTGGCTCCAGTGTTGTTCAAAGGAAGTCCAACTAAAAAAAAGTCCTTGACTGGCATCCGATGGTGACATCATACACATCCAGCAGTTAGAATGGTTTGTTAAGGCACTAACTTTTTATTGTCCTTCCAAAATTATTGTCCATCCACTTTGGGCTCACCAGAGTCTTTGCAATCTTTTGGCTGTACACTGTAAGGGCGAATATTGCGGCCAGGAACCCATATCGTATTGCCTTCATGTTGCACCGCAGCATATCCACGACCCCAGGTAATAAGTTCAGCTGGTCTTTTCCACTGGGGGTCTGGTAGCTTACGATACCAAACTAGCGGTCGAACCGTGGTTGCTGCATCTGGAAGGGGAGAAAAATGCCTGCTCGCAGGTGTATTAGGTGTTGTGCCAGGTGGTTTAGAAAATTGAGAGTATATAAAGCCAAATTAAGATGATTTTGCACTCCAGGTAGTCCGGGGGTATTTTTCCCCATTTTTCATTTTTAATTTGTCAAGCATGTGCTTAAAAGTGGAGTTGGCCCATTCCACTACTGTTTGCCCCTGTGAATTGTAAGGAATGCCGAATGTATGAATAATGTCCCACCGATTGCAGAACTGAGCAAAACCATGACTACAATATGCAGGTCCATTATCAGTTTTTAATTCTTTAGGAGTACCCAGAGTGCTAAAAGTTCGAATACAATGATTGATGACATGTTTAGTTGCCTCTCCATGCTGTGGAGTAGCAAGGATGAACCCAGAATATGTATCAATAGTCACATGTATATATTTCCACGGACTAAAAGATGCATATTGAGTAACGTCCATTTGCCAAATTTGACATGCCTCAAGTCCATGGGGATTCACACCCATTGGAATAGACAGTCCTTGTGAACAGTTGGGGCACTGTTGGATGATAGCTGTTGCCTCCCCGGGGGTTATGCCAAATTGTTTAGCCAAAGCCTTGGCGTTTTGATAAAAAGAGCTATGACTATCCCAGGGAGTAAGTTGTTGCATAGTCATAACGTGTGTGTTGCCATATCCGTCTGGGAATTCCCTTCACTGAGAATTCCTGGAAAAATTTGATGACTTCGGATATGAGCAATAAAATAAGGACAATATCTTGTCTCAATAGATTTTTGCAATGTCAAAAATAGTGTCAACAAAGTCTCATCCAAACTAGGAGAGATATAAGCAAAAGGTAAATTTTTTATGGCCAAAAATCTGGAATCTGCTGAAAAATGACAAAAAAAACAAAACAAAACAAAACTGACCAGGCCAATCACCAATCAATAATTGCAAAACCAAATTATTTTGAATCAAAGTTTCCCACAATTTTAAGGAAAATAGGATAAAAATAATTGCAAATTGAATTCCAAAAATCTGGCGCCATCGTGTGGCCACGATGTGTAATTTCAGCCAAAGTCATAGCTGGAGTGAAAACAATTTCTTGAAGGCATATTAGATTGAGTAATTGCCACTGTGGGTGGTCGATCAAAAATCACATTCAAATGCACAGGGTAATTGTCAACACACCGATCAGTCCACTGGGTGTTGAGGGCTGTTTGGACTTTCTCAACGACCAATAGCTGGTCGGAGGTCAATGTCACAACGTCTGTGGGATTTTTGAGGCCTTTTAATGCCATAAATAAGGGAGAAAGGGTCGAGGTAGAAAGACCTATATATGGCCTTAACCAATTAATATTTCCTAAATATTGTTGTAGTTGAACCAATGTAGGTGCAAGTGTCTTTTGACCAGTGCCAATTAAGGGTTGCAAAACTCTTTTGCAGTCTGCATTAGCATTCTCAACAGCCAATTTCATCAAAATCTCTTTTGTAGTTAATTCATTAGCAATTTCTTTATCAATACTATCTTTTAGTCTATTTATAAATTCATCATAGGACTCAGTAGTTCCCTGTTTAATTTGAGTAAAACTTTTGCCAAATTTTCCACTTTTTTTTCTCTCTGTCCACTTTCGTCTACTACCTTTAAAGCAGCAAAAAAAACCTGTAAAATTACACCATGTATAGCTGCATCTGGCTGTTGTCCAACAGCAGTGAACTGTCCAGAGCCATAAATTTGGTCTGGCACTAATTGAGCAGTGCCTCTCTGAATAGCTTGAATATGATACTGGGAGTCCCAAACTGCATACTGCGCAGGTGTTAAAATCATTTGCATTAATGCCTTCCAATCTGCTGGAATCATTTTGTGAGCAAATCCATTATCAATTTCTGCATCCATGCCCACAGTTACAGGGTATAAACTTGTCATTTCCTCAACATTCAATTCACCTATTTCATAATCATTCTGTAACATTTCCTGAATAAAATTACTTGTTTTGGTCAGAGCTGGAGGATCACACAACTCAACATTGCTAGGAAAAACCTTGCTGTGATTTTTAATTGTTACTGGAGTTTCACTGGCAGGGAGAAGTTGAACTTCATTATAATTCAATGGATTCAGTAATATTTTTAGTAGGAGCTGCTCCTGTGTCTCCAAAGCTTTTAACACTACTCTGCAAGATGTTAAAATAGAAGCGGGGCCCTAGAATTTTTGTAACAACTCCTCCACTCTCCTCCAAGTTTCAACTTTAAGGCAGCCTGCCTCTGGGTAGAAAGGAATGTGTTTCCAAATAAATTCAAGGAGAGATCTTAAATCTCCTTCTGTCAGCTTCTGAGCTGTAAAACGAACATAATTCTTCCTGGTTATCTCTGTGAGCTTAGTCTTGCCTTTTTGAGAGATATCCCCACATACTTACGAGGGATCAGTCCTCGTCCAGCGATGAACTGATGAAGCGCGCTTTGCCACGTCCGGGCGGTAAGTATGAGGGTCCAGGGACGTATAACCTCTCAGGGTTATCACGTCGAGGGTCACCACCTGTCATAACTTGTGTGTTCGTGAGTGTGTTCGTGGCGTCCCGGCAACCATGATTAATGACAGAGACTTGAGTTTCTGTCGGGATGGAAGCCTCGGCCAAAGCCCGGCCTCAACTTTTATTGCACATCAAAGGTCTCTCCCACAAATTGTCACCCTACTGATTTACAGCCAATTACATTACACAGATAGTTAAAACATACACTTTGAAAGCATGACGTCTTTTTCAAGAAACGAAACTTTTCCCTGCTTTCTCCTCCACCCCCTTAGTACAGCTATCAGCTGACAGCCTGTAAGGGAGGGAGAGAGAAGCCCATCCAGGCAGAGAAGGATTTCTTAAAGGAGAAATGGACATTTATCACAACATTCCTTCCTCCCATATTTGGGTTTACAGGGTGCAATCTAAAAAATAAACACTTGACACATATCCTTACTCCCTGACTACTGACAAAGCGGGAGAGAACTTGTGGCTCAATAGGTTAAAGCATCTGCTTAGCATGCAGACTGCCCAGGTTCGAATCCCAGAAGGGTGAGTTCTGACTGAAGAGAGTTAAGAAACTCGAAATAGCTATATCAGAAATTCCTTATTTCTTTGTCAACAATTTTAAACAACATATATATATATATATATTTGTGCTTGCAAGATGGCTCTGGGTTGAGCTGAAACAAGCAAAAGGAAAGAATGATTCCTTCCTCCCATATTTGGGTTTACAGGGTGCAATCTAAAAAATAAACACTTGACACATATCCTTACTCCCTGACTACTGACAAAGCGGGAGAGAACTTGTGGCTCAATAGGTTAAAGCATCTGCTTAGCATGCAGACTGCCCAGGTTCGAATCCCAGAAGGGTGAGTTCTGACTGAAGAGAGTTAAGAAACTCGAAATAGCTATATCAGAAATCCCTTATTTCTTTGTCAACAATTTTAAACAACATATATATATATATATATATATATATATATATATATATATATATATATATATATATATATATATATATATATATATATATATATATATATATATATATATATATATATATATATATATATATATATATATATATATATATATATATATATATATATATATATATATATATATATATATATGTGCTTGCAAGATGGCTCTGGGTTGAGCTGAAACAAGCAAAAGGAAAGAATGATTCCTTCCTCCCATATTTGGGTTTACAGGGTGCAATCTAAAAAATAAACACTTGACACATATCCTTACTCCCTGACTACTGACAAAGCGGGAGAGAACTTGTGGCTCAATAGGTTAAAGCATCTGCTTAGCATGCAGACTGCCCAGGTTCGAATCCCAGAAGGGTGAGTTCTGACTGAAGAGAGTTAAGAAACTCGAAATAGCTATATCAGAAATCCCTTATTTCTTTGTCAACAATTTTAAACAACATATATATATATATTTGTGCTTGCAAGATGGCTCTGGGTTGAGCTGAAACAAGCAAAAGGAAAGAATGATTCCTTCCTCCCATATTTGGGTTTACAGGGTGCAATCTAAAAAATAAACACTTGACACATATCCTTACTCCCTGACTACTGACAAAGCGGGAGAGAACTTGTGGCTCAATAGGTTAAAGCATCTGCTTAGCATGCAGACTGCCCAGGTTCGAATCCCAGAAGGGTGAGTTCTGACTGAAGAGAGTTAAGAAACTTGAAATAGCTATATCAGAAATCCCTTATTTCTTTGTCAACAATTTTAAACAACATATATATATATATTTGTGCTTGCAAGATGGCTCTGGGTTGAGCTGAAACAAGCAAAAGGAAAGAATGATTCCTTCCTCCCATATTTGGGTTTACAGGGTGCAATCTAAAAAATAAACACTTGACACATATCCTTACTCCCTGACTACTGACAAAGCGGGAGAGAACTTGTGGCTCAATAGGTTAAAGCATCTGCTTAGCATGCAGACTGCCCAGGTTCGAATCCCAGAAGGGTGAGTTCTGACTGAAGAGAGTTAAGAAACTCGAAATAGCTATATCAGAAATCCCTTATTTCTTTGTCAACAATTTTAAACAACATATATATATTTGTGCTTGCAAGATGGCTCTGGGTTGAGCTGAAACAAGCAAAAGGAAAGAATGATTCCTTCCTCCCATATTTGGGTTTACAGGGTGCAATCTAAAAAATAAACACTTGACACATATCCTTACTCCCTGACTACTGACAAAGCGGGAGAGAACTTGTGGCTCAATAGGTTAAAGCATCTGCTTAGCATGCAGACTGCCCAGGTTCGAATCCCAGAAGGGTGAGTTCTGACTGAAGAGAGTTAAGAAACTCGAAATAGCTATATCAGAAATCCCTTATTTCTTTGTCAACAATTTTAAACAACATATATATATATATTTGTGCTTGCAAGATGGCTCTGGGTTGAGCTGAAACAAGCAAAAGGAAAGAATGATTCCTTCCTCCCATATTTGGGTTTACAGGGTGCAATCTAAAAAATAAACACTTGACACATATCCTTACTCCCTGACTACTGACAAAGCGGGAGAGAACTTGTGGCTCAATAGGTTAAAGCATCTGCTTAGCATGCAGACTGCCCAGGTTCGAATCCCAGAAGGGTGAGTTCTGACTGAAGAGAGTTAAGAAACTCGAAATAGCTATATCAGAAATCCCTTATTTCTTTGTCAACAATTTTAAACAACATATATATATATATATATTTGTGCTTGCAAGATGGCTCTGGGTTGAGCTGAAACAAGCAAAAGGAAAGAATGATTCCTTCCTCCCATATTTGGGTTTACAGGGTGCAATCTAAAAAATAAACACTTGACACATATCCTTACTCCCTGACTACTGACAAAGCGGGAGAGAACTTGTGGCTCAATAGGTTAAAGCATCTGCTTAGCATGCAGACTGCCCAGGTTCGAATCCCAGAAGGGTGAGTTCTGACTGAAGAGAGTTAAGAAACTCGAAATAGCTATATCAGAAATCCCTTATTTCTTTGTCAACAATTTTAAACAACATATATATATTTGTGCTTGCAAGATGGCTCTGGGTTGAGCTGAAACAAGCAAAAGGAAAGAATGATTCCTTCCTCCCATATTTGGGTTTACAGGGTGCAATCTAAAAAATAAACACTTGACACATATCCTTACTCCCTGACTACTGACAAAGCGGGAGAGAACTTGTGGCTCAATAGGTTAAAGCATCTGCTTAGCATGCAGACTGCCCAGGTTCGAATCCCAGAAGGGTGAGTTCTGACTGAAGAGAGTTAAGAAACTCGAAATAGCTATATCAGAAATCCCTTATTTCTTTGTCAACAATTTTAAACAACATATATATATATATATTTGTGCTTGCAAGATGGCTCTGGGTTGAGCTGAAACAAGCAAAAGGAAAGAATGATTCCTTCCTCCCATATTTGGGTTTACAGGGTGCAATCTAAAAAATAAACACTTGACACATATCCTTACTCCCTGACTACTGACAAAGCGGGAGAGAACTTGTGGCTCAATAGGTTAAAGCATCTGCTTAGCATGCAGACTGCCCAGGTTCGAATCCCAGAAGGGTGAGTTCTGACTGAAGAGAGTTAAGAAACTCGAAATAGCTATATCAGAAATCCCTTATTTCTTTGTCAACAATTTTAAACAACATATATATATATATTTGTGCTTGCAAGATGGCTCTGGGTTGAGCTGAAACAAGCAAAAGGAAAGAATGATTCCTTCCTCCCATATTTGGGTTTACAGGGTGCAATCTAAAAAATAAACACTTGACACATATCCTTACTCCCTGACTACTGACAAAGCGGGAGAGAACTTGTGGCTCAATAGGTTAAAGCATCTGCTTAGCATGCAGACTGCCCAGGTTCGAATCCCAGAAGGGTGAGTTCTGACTGAAGAGAGTTAAGAAACTCGAAATAGCTATATCAGAAATCCCTTATTTCTTTGTCAACAATTTTAAACACCATATATATATTTGTGCT